>CM035839.1:239840099-241107599 GCA_020510985.1 Pholidichthys leucotaenia
TAAAATGCTGCAGATATAAGATTTGAGTAAAATGCTGAAAGTTTAACCTTTTTTTTTTAAACTGCAAATTCAAGAATAAGAAAAGTTCTAAATTCATGAGGAAAAAGCTGCAAAATTATGAATAATAACAAGCTGCAAATTTTCAAGTAAGAAGCTGCACATTTCTGAGTAGAATGGCTCTAACTCTGCAGGAAAATCCTGCAAATTTATGAAAAAATCCTCAAATTTACAAAAGAATGTTTCTAATTTACATGGAAAAAGGATGTGATAAATTGACGTGTGTTGGCCATTTTTTTTAAAAGACAGCCGTGAGGAGGAACTAAGCGGTGATGTTCTGTATTTTTTATGTTTTTAAAATTTATCTTAAAATTTATTTTTACTCCTTGGCCTTCAACCCAATATAAGTTATTGATTTTACCTGTTTTATTGCTTTTATTATATGATTGTCATTTTTACCTGTTTTGTTTTATATTTTTTAGTTGCATTCTATTGTCTTTTATTTATTTTTGTCTTACATGTTCTTCTCATTTTATCTATTCCTGATGTACAGCACTTTGTATCAGATGTAGCAGTTTTTAAAGTGCTTTAGAAATAAAGTTTGATTGATTGATTGGCTGATCATAACACATTCATGAAGTATTAGAGAGGACCTCAGCTTTATGTAGATAAAAGACCAGGCAACACCACACCATTGTTCATGATTCTCAATACTACTAGAATGCACTGCAGAGTCTTCTACATAGACAATGAATGGGAAGTGGAGAAGCACACGCCTAGACTGACTTGTAACATAAGATAAAAAGAGGCAGTACGTACACTTCAACAAAGGCTTAGTCACTAAAAATCTATAAAATGTTTCTTGTAAAGCTGGGTTGACTTAATGCACTGCTGTACAGCATGACACCTGTTGAAATTTAACTGACCAGGGAAGCATCATTGTCCTTTGTTTTATTGAGGCTAACAGGATTAGACCAAAGGGCTCTCGTGTACTCTCCTCCAGCAGCCCATGGGGAAATGATGTCTATCGAAAAGAGCTGGTCTCTGTGGGAGTTTAACATGATTCTGGAGACTGTTAAGGCAAATGCACTTAGAAATGGATTACTCTTGGCTTAAAGAACATTGACTTTTGGCTAAGGTTTTACCTGCATATGTGCAGTTGTGTTATTGCTCATAAAGGTGAATGACTTAAGGTTCAGTGTTCACAGTCGTCAGGCTTATTAAAAGACTTAGCATACAGTGGTGTGAAAAGGCGTTTGCCCCCTTCCTGATATCTCTTTTTTTTTGTATGTTTGTCACACTTAAATGTTTCACATCATCAAACAAATTTAAATATTAGACAAAGATAACACAAGTAAACACAAAATGCAGTTTTTAAATGAAGGTGTTTATTATCAAAGGTAAAAAAAAAAATATCCAAACCTACATGTGTGAAAAAGTGATTGCCCCTAAACTTAATAACTGACATAATGTCTGGCCCAGGAAACACGCACGCAGGCTCAGGATAGATTTAACAGCTTTATTCAACAAGCAGGTGTGTCTGAATGGATGTATGCGGTATGTGTATATGTTGGGGGTGAACGCCGATGCGCAGGAAGCAGAGCAGCGCGCCGTACAGCCGGACAACCCTATGGAGAGAGAGCAGAGGACAAGGGTAAAGGGCACCACACCTGGACAGGGATAATGAGTTGTGTGTTGCTTACTTGTGGGTACAGGTGGCTGGCGTTGGCAAGGGAGAAGCCCGGAAGACAGCGTCCTGCAGAGCCTGCATTGATGGTGAGGATTGGTTGGCGATAACGGGGAAGTCCGTCACCGGGGAATCCACCTGTGCACAGGGGTGAAGGCTTGGAGAAAGGTAAGGTATGCTTACGTGGGGTTGAAGTCTTGCTGGTGATCAGAGGTTGATACACGAGCTACAAAGTGCCGATGCGAACAGCCGGCTCCAGACCGCAGCACTGGGCTGAATGGGCTAAATAGCCCGCTGCTGACGAGGCGCAGGTGTGCGCACAGCTGAGGCCGCTGATGAGCGGCGAGTCATGACAGTACTCCCCCCCCTAGCAGCGCCTCCTGGCGCTGGTTTGTCCGGGTGCGCCCGGTGGAACTCCGTGATGAGACTCCTGTCCAACACCAAAGAAGAGCGCACCCAGGGCCTCCACTCAGGACCGAATCCCTCCCAGTCCACCAAGTACTGCAGCCCGCGACCTCGGCGCCGGGAGTCCATGATGGAGGCGACTCTCCAGGCCGGGTGGCCGTCGATCATCATAGGCGCGGGCGGCGCTGCGGGCGGGGGCAGAGGGGATCGGAGACAAAGGGCTTAATCTTGGACACGTGGAAGGTGGGACAAATGCGGAGGGATGGGGGGAGGGCCAGACGCACAGCCACCGGGTTAACAATTTTAGAAATGGTGAAGGGGCCAATGAAGCGTGGGGCCAACTTCCTCTTTTCAGCCTTAAGGTGGATATCTTGAGAGGCCAACCAGACCTGTTGACCCACCTGGTAGGCAGGGGCCGGTCTCCTGTGGCGATTCGCCGTGGTGCTGTTGCGCGCCGCCGTGCGTAAGAGCGCATTGCGCGCCTTGGTCCACAAGATGGTCCACCGTCTCAGGTGCGCTTGGATGGAAGGAACCGCCAGCTCCGCCTCCTGCTCCGGGAACAAAGGTGGATCATAACCCAAGGACACCTTGAAGAGGGACATCCCTGTGGCGGAAGACCGAGCCGTGCTGTGGGCGTACTCTACCCAAGCCAGGTGCGTGCTCCAGGAAGACGGGTTGGAGGAAGTGGCCCGCAGCGTAGGGCAGCTTCCAGCTCCTGGTTGGCCCGTTCGCACTGCCCGTTGGATTGCGGGTGGTGATCGGAGGAGAGGCTAACTGTGGCCATCAAGGCGTTGCAGAAACACTTCCACACCTCTGAGACAAACTGGGGCCCCCGATCCGAGACGACGTCCACCGGTATCCCGTGCAGCCTGACCACGTGCTGAACCAGAAGGTCCGCTGTCTCCCGCGCCGTTGGAAGACCCCGAAGTGGCATGAAGTGGGCGGCCTTGGAGAATCGATCCATGATGGTCAAGACGGCGTCATAGGTGTTAGAGGTCGGGAGACCGGTGACGAAGTCGAGGGCTATGTGAGACCAGGGCCTGCCAGGGATCGGCAGGGGCTGGAGCAGACCCGCGGGGGGAGAATTTCCTGACTTGCCGGTGGCACACACAGGGCATGCCTGGACGTAGTTGGCGGCGTCCTTCTGCAGACCTGGCCACCAGAAGGAATGCTGGAGGAGATCCACTAGCCGGGATACGCCAGGATGGCAGGCGAGTTTGGAGGTGTGAACCCAGTGGATGACCTCCGCCCGGACAGAAGATGGAACGAACAGCCTTCCCTCCAGTCCACCGCCAGGGTCTGGTTCGGTCTCCTGCGCCCTCCGGATCTTGTCCCTGATGGTCCAGGAAATTGCCCCTACCACACACGAGCTGGGCAGGATGGTATGACCCGGCTCCTCTGACATCTCAGGGGCAAACTGCCTGGAGAGGGCATCGGGTAGGCCATTCTTAGAGCCAGGGCGATAGGTAATGGTGAAGCGGAACCGGGCGAAGAACAAGGACCAGCGCGCCTGGCGGGCATTCAGACGTCTAGCAGATCGAAGATACTCCAAGTTCTTATGGTCCGTCAGCACCACGAATGGTAATGCAGCCCCCTCCAGCCAGTGGCGCCACTCCTGCAGGGCGAGCTTGATGGCGAGAAGCTCCCTGTCCCCGACGTCGTAATTTCACTTGGCCGGAGACAAACGCCGTGAGAAGAAGGCGCAGGGTCGCTTGACCCCATCGGTGGGTGATTGCTGGGATAGCACCGCCCCCACTCCCATATCAGACGCGTCGACTTCCACCAGGCACTGCAGTGCAGGGTCGACCTGGGTCAGGACTCGGGAGGAGGAGAACTCCGTCTTCAATGCCTGGAATGCCGCAGCGACCTCTTCGGTCCAGCGGAAGGTGTTCTTGGGGGAAGTGAGACGGGTCAGCGGGGCAACGATGGTACCGAAGTTAGGCACAAAACGGTGGTAGAAATTGGCAAACCCAATAAAATGCTGGACCTGCTTCCTGGAGGTCGACGTGGGCCATTCAACCACCGCTTTAACCTTCGCGGGGTCAGGTAGGACCTGGTTGTGTGAGATTACAAACCCTAAGAAGGAGGTGGTCTTGGCATAAAACTCACACTTCTCGGCTTTGACGTACAGCCTGTTCTCCAGCAGCCGCTGCAAGACCCGCCTCACATGCACCTGGTGTTCCTCCCATGACCTGGAGAAGATGAGGATGTCATCCAGGTATACGAACACGAAGAGGCTGAGGAAATCACACGGGACGTCATTGATCAGGGGTTGAAATACAGCAAGGGCGTTGGTCAGTCCAAAGGGCATCACCAGGTACTCAAAGTGCCCACTAGGCGTTCTAAAGGCTGTCTTCCACTCATCCCCCTCCCTGATCCGGACGAGGTGGTATGCACTGCGAAGATCCAATTTGGTGAACCAGGTCGCCCCCTGCAGGGAGTGGAAGGCAGTGTCCATCAGTGGCAGGGTGTAACGGTCCTTCTCTGTGATGTCATTCAAGGCCCGGAAGTCGATACATGGGCGGAGTGACCCATCCTTCTTTGACACGAAGAACAACCCTGCGCAGAGCGGAGACGAGGAGGGACGGATGATTCCTGCGTTGAGTGACTCCTTGATATAACTATCCATCGCTTCCCGCTCCGGTGCTGACAAGCTGTAGAGGCGTCCGGAAGGCAGGGGCACCCCCGGGCGGAGGTTGATGGCACAGTCGTAGGGCCGGTGAGGAGGAAGAGACATCGCCTTGGACTTGCTGAATAAGAGGCCCAGGTCATGGAACTCCGAGGGCACCAGAGTGAGATCCGGAGGCGCGGCGTCCTTGTTGTTCGTCAGTTGTGTGTCTGCCTGCTCTTACACCCGTGAAGAGCTACTAAATATCAGGACTTTCACTCCCACGGACCTACTCCCAGTTTTTTTGGCTCCTGCCGCCAATCTGGTTCACTTTTTAGCCCAAAAAGTGAGACGGCGAAAGAGAGGAAGGCGAGTGGGCACTCTCGTGCGGCTTCGCAGGAGAGGCACGCGCACGGCTTTGCCTGGCATATTTCTGTCCAATGCCAATTCTCTCTTTAACAAGGTAGATGAACTGAGACTGCTGATGTGATTTAAGGACCTCTCTACCTCGTCTGCCCTCTGTTTTACTGAGACCTGGCTTAAGGAAGCGACTCCAGACAGTGTGCTCCTCCTCGAGGGATTTCAGCTGTTTCGTGCTGATCGAGACACAGAGCTCTCCGGTAAGTCCTCAGGAGGAGGAGTCTGCTTTTACATCAACAGCAGCTGGTGCTCTGATGTAACGGTGATTTCCCAATACTGTTCTCCCGCTCTGGAATATTTATTCATTAACTGCAAGCCTTTTTATTCCCCGCGGGAGATCGCTTCATTCATCCTGGCCGCTGTTTCCGTCCCGCCCGACGCGGACGCACGCGAGGCTCAGCGTGCGCTCGCGGATCACATTCAACAAACGGAGCGCACTTTCCCGGACTCTCTGGTTATTGTGGTTGGCGACTTTAACCAGAGTAACCTGAGCTACGATCTCCCCCAATACAAACAGTTTATTAAATGCCCCACCAGAGGAAAGAACACGCTGGATCACTGTTACACTACAGTGAAGGACGCGTATCGCGCTGTTCCCCGCGCTGTGCTCGGACTATCTGATCACGTGATGGTCCACCTCATTCCCACATACAGACAGAGACTAAAGCTCACTAAACCTGTTGTGAGCACTACGAGAAAATTGACCAGTGAAGCTGGGGAGAAGCTGAGCACGTGCATGGAAATAACTGACTGGGGCATGTTTAAAGGAGCCACGCATGATCTGGATGAGTACACGGACACTGTGAACTCATATATCCACTTTTGTGAGGAGAGCATTCTTCCATCGCGCACCAGGGTGAGGTACTCAAATGACAAGCCCTGGTTTACTGCTAAGCTCAGACAGATCAGGAAGGAGAAGGAAGCAGCATTGAAAAGTGGAGACAGGGACTGCTACAGGGAGGTCAAATATCGGTTTAGCAGAGAGCTGAGGAGAGCTAAATCTGTGTATTCTGAGAGACTCCAGCAGCAGTTCACTGCTAATGACTCTGCTTCTGTGTGGAGAGGACTGAGGCAAATCACCAACTATCGGCCTCAGGCTTCCAAAGGTCAGGATGACATAGCCCTTTGTCAAAGACTGTCCCAACATTATGCCCGTTTTGACACCTCGTCAGCTGTGTCCATCTCCCCCCCTCCCCCCAGTGCCACTGCCTCCACAGTCCCCACTTCATCAAAGGCGGCCCCCCCTCCTCCCCTCCTGCCCTTGTCATCAGTGAGCAGGACGTGCACAGACAGTTCTCCAGACTGAACCCGCGCAAGGCCCCCGGTCCAGATGGCGTGTCTCCCTCCACCCTGAGACTCTGTGCGGACGAGCTGACTCCTGTCTTCACAGACATTTTTAACACCTTCCTGAAGTTATGCCACATGCCGACCTGCCTCAATACCTCCACCATCAACCCTGTCCCCAAGAAGTCACGGATCACTGGACTTAACGACTACAGACCTGTAGCGCTCACCTCTGTAGTCATGAAGTCCTTTGAGCGCCTGGTCCTGCCCCACCTCAAGTCCATCACCACTCCCCTCCTGGACCCGCTGCAGTTTGCCTACCGAGCCAACAGGTCTGTGGACGACGCAGTCAACCTGGCCCTCCACTCCATCCTGCAGCACCTGGACTCCCTGGGAACCTACGCCAGGATCCTGTTTGTGGACTTCAGCTCTGCATTCAACACCATCCGCCCCGCTCTGCTCCGGGACAAGCTGTCCCTGCTCAATATGCCTGACTCCCTCTGCAGGTGGATCACCGACTTCCTGACGGACCGGAGGCAGCATGTGTGGCTGGGAAAGACTGTCTCTGACTCTGTTAGCATCAGCACTGGATCACCCCAGGGCTGTGTACTTTCCCCCCTACTCTTCTCCCTTTATACCAACTCCTGCACCTCCAGCCACCAGTCTGTCAAGCTGATCAAGTTTGCGGACGACACCACCCTCATCGGGCTCATCTCCAACGGCGATGAGTCCGTCTACAGGAAAGAGGTAGCCCAGCTGATGTCCTGGTGCAGCCACAACAACCTGCAGCTGAACGCTCTGAAGACAGTGGAGATGATCGTAGACTTCAGGAAAGCCACAACCCCTCTGCCCCCCCTCACCCTCACAGGCTCTCGCATCACCACTGCAGATTCCTTCCGTTTTCTGGGCACCACCATCACCCGGGACCTCAAGTGGGAGCCGACCATCAGCTCCCTCATCAAAAAGGCCCAGCAGAGGATGTTCTTCCTGCGGCAGCTGAGGAAGCTCAAGCTACCCACCAAGATGTTGGTGCAGTTCTACATGGCCATCATCGAGTCCATCCTCACCACCTTCATAACCGTGTGGTATGCAGGAGCCACTGCCAGGGACAGACTAAGGCTGCAGCGCGTCGTGCTGAGAAGGTGATCGGCTGCAAGCTCCCATCCCTCCAGGATCCGTACATCTCCAGGACCCGGAGGCGTGCAGGCCGGATCATAGCCAATCCTTCACACCCTGGTCATGTACTGTTTGCCCCCCTCCCCTCAGGTAGAAGACTTCGGTCCATTCAGACTAAAACCTCCCGTCACATGAACAGCTTCTTCCCCTCTGCCATCAGACTGCTGAACACTAAGTGACTTATTAGACTCTCGTGCACTATGTACAGCAGCTCAACCAGACTCATGTCAATCATCACTGTTTTCCTTTTGCATTACCGACTGCACTATGGGGTACTCCACAATATCTGCTGCTCGCTAATATATTTAAAAATGCTTTGTCTAGTATTACTCATTCATATTCTACATTTTATTGCATGTATAGTTTTTTATTTCTATCTTTTATTTTTATTATGTTTAATGTTGCAGCATTGCACCGAGACAAATTCCTAGTTTGTGTACCACATGAACAATGGCAATAAATCTGATTCTGATTCTGATTCTGATTCTGTCCTTAGCCGGGGGAGGAGAAGACGGGGCGCAGGCTGCGGATTGTAAACAGGTGCCCATGCAGAAGGAACTCCAGGTGACGACTCTTCCTGTCTGCCAATCCAGCATGGGGTTGTGCAGACGCAACCAGGGGTACCCAAGGATGACAGGCATCACAGAGGAGGACAGGACGTACAGGGTGAGATCCTCTCGGTGGTTACCAGAGATTATGACAGGGACTGGTTGCGTGCGATTAGTCACTTGTCCAAGGGGTGCACGGGAAAGAGTGATCAGGCTGAGAGGAGCGGCTAGAGGGTGGCAGGGGATGCCCAATTGGGTTGCCAGGCTCTTTGAAATGAAGCTCTGCTCTGCTCCTGAGTCCACCAGTGCGTGTGTGAGATGCCCCGTGGCATTGTGACAAAATCGGATGGGCAAGGATAGACTTGTGAGGGGATTTGACCGGTTAGAGTCCGCGAGGCCCCCTACAGTGACTCGCGGACCTCCCCATTTGGCTTCTCCGGGCAATGCTCCATGGTGTGTTGATCTCCTCCGCAATACATGCAGAGGCCCAACTTCCGGCGGCGCTGTTTCTCCGCTAGGGGGAGCTTTGACCGACCCACCACCATCGCCTCCGAATCCTCGGAAGACTCCGGTGGCGGTAACGCCAGGGGGCGGTCTTGAGGCGTGCGGACAGGGCCTCCACGCGAGCGGCTGCTAGACTTCCGCTCGGTGGACCGTTCATGCAGCCTGTTATCTAAACTAATGGTTGTGGAGATCAGCTCCGCAAGCGTCTCCGGAAGATCTCGACCGGCCAGCTCATCCCTCAGACCTGAGCTGAGGCTGCGGAGGAAGATGCCACAGAGGGCCGCCTCGTCCCAGCCTACCTCCTCGGCTGCGACCTGGAAGTCGATTGCGTAATCCGCCGCTGACCGGCTTCCCTGTTGGAGGCCAAGGAGCCGGTCAGTGAGGACACTATCACGCCGGGAGTGGTCAAACACCTCGAGGAAGCTCTGCACGAACTGGCTGTAGGAGAGGTTTGTGTAACTGGGCTTCGCCATAACGGCGTAAACCCAAGTTAGCGCTCGCCCCTCCAGAAGGTTTCCAATGTAGCCAATTCGGCTGTGGTCCGAGGGAAAATCCCCGGGAACGCGCAGAAACACCGACTCACACTGCAAAATGAACCCCCGCGCTCCGCCAAGCTTCCCGCTAAAGTGGGCAGGGGTTGGGATTGGTGTGAGTCGAGTGGGCGTCCCCGTGGCAGACTGACCGGGCACCGGAGCGGCAGGAGCTAACCCCCCCGGCGAGCCCAGGGGAACGCCTGCTGGGGGTCCAAGCGGTCTAACCGGTGAGTTATGTTAACCAACTGGTTCAAAATCACCTGCTGTTGATGGGCTATTAAATCCACCCGAGCCTCGAGGGTGGAAAGACGGCGTGCAAGCCCGCTGTCTGCTGAGCCGCTCTGCTGGAGCCGTACTGACATAATGTCTGGCCCAGGAAACACACACGCAGGCTCAGGATAGATTTAACAGCTTTATTCAACAAGCAGCTGTGTCTGAATGGATGTATGCGGTATGTGCGGTATGTGTATGTGTTGGGGGTGAACGCCAATGCGCAGGAAGCAGAGCAGCGTGCCGTACAGCCGGACAACCCTATGGAGAAAGAGCAGAGGACAAGGGTAAAGGGCACCACACCTGGACAGGGATAATGAGTTGTGTGTTGCTTACTTGTGGGTACAGGTGGCTGGCGTTGGCAAGGGAGAAGCCCGGAAGACAGCGTCCTGCAGAGCCTGCGTTGATGGTGAGGATTGGTTGGCGATAACGGGGAAGTCCGCCACCGGGGAATCCACCTGTGCACAGGGGTGAAGGCTTGGAGAAAGGTAAGTTATGCGTACGTGGGGTTGAAGTCTTGCTGGTGATCAGAGGTTGATACATGAGCTGAGGCCGCTGATGAGCGGCGAGTCGTGACAATAACTGGTTGGGCCACCCTTAGCAGTAACAACTGCAATCAGGCATTTGCGATAACTGGCAATGAGTCTTTTACAGCGCTGTGGAGGAATTCTGGCCCACTCATCTTTGCAGAATTGCTGTAATTCAATCACATTGGAGGGTTTTTGAGCATGAACCGCCTTTTTAATGCCACAGAATCTCAATCGGATTCAGGTCAGGACTTTGACTAGGCCACTCCAAAGTCTTCATTTTTCTTAAGCCATTCAGAGGTGGACTTGCTGGTTTGCTTTGGATCATTGTCCTGCTGCAGAACCCAAGTGCGCTTTAGCTTGAGGTCACGAACAGATGGCCGGACATTCTCCTTCAGGATTTTTTGGTAGACAGCAGAATTCATGGTTCCATTTACCACAACAAGTCTTCCAGGTCCTGAAGCAACAAAACAGCCCCAGACCATCACACTACCACCACCATATTTTACTGTTGGTATGATGTTCCTTTTCTGAAATGCTGTGTTACTTTTACGTCGGATGTAATGGGACACACACCTTCCAAAAAGTTCAACTTTTGTCTCATCAGTCCACAGAGTATTTTCCCAAAAGTCTTGTGGATCATCAAGATGTATTCTAGCAAAACTGAGACAAGCCTTTATGTTCTTTTTGCTCAGCAGTGGTTTTTGTCTTGGAACTCTGCCATGCAGGCCATTTTTGCATGGTCTCTTTCTTATGGTGGAGTCATGAGCACTGACATTAACTGAGGCAAGTGAGGCCTGCAGTTTTTTGGATGTTGTTGTGGGGTCTTTTGTGACCTCTTGGATGATCCATTGCTGCGCTCTTGGGGTAATTTTTGTCGGCCGGCCACTCCTGGAAAGGTTCACCACTGTTCCATGTTTTCACCATTTGTGGATAATGGCTCTCACTGTGGTTCACTGGAGTCCCAAAGCTTTAGAAATGGCTAGAAAATTGAATTCAGATTTCCAAAGATGTGATTAACCACAGTTAATTTATGTTTTAACAGGGGGGCAATCACTTTTTCACACAGGGCTATGTAGGTTTGAATTTTTTTCCCCCTTAATAATAAACACCTTCATTTAAAAACTCAATTTTGTGTTTACTTGTGCTTTCTTTGTCTAATATTTAAATTTGTTTGATGATCTGAAACATTTAAGTGTGACAAACATACAAAAAATGAGAAATCAGGAAGGAGCAAACACTTTTTCCACACCACTGTACATGTTGAATATACGTCATTTGAGTTTGAAATAATTCCACCCATAGAATTTTATTTCTGTTATTTCAATTCATAAATGCCCCATTCTTCCTCTGCATGGGAATTTTTTCCTCTCTGAGCACAATGTATTGCTCATAGCTATTGTTGTGCAGATGGAAGACAGCTAAAAATCAAGAAACCCTGAGCAGCTATTCAGCCTGGCTGCTATCGCCACTGCCAGATGCAGACATCACTCCCATCAGGTCTGACAGCCAGACATCTGAGCATGGTGTTAAATAATGTCTTCTTTATAATGACTGAAAACCGTTTTAGTGGAGCTCTTCTTTATACATGTGTCAGGAATGGGAAACAATCCACAAAAAGAGATGAGATGAGTTGACATTCATTTTTTCCTCAATTTGTGTTTCCACACCAGATTCTGATTTTAAGAAACATGGATAAGACAAGATATGATAAGATAAGATAAGATAAGCCTTTATTAGTCCCACAATGGGGAAATTCCAGGATTGCAACAGCACAGGGACAGCAACACTCAGAGCAACAATCAAGAAGACAAGAAAAACAAGAGCAGTGAATATACATATGTACATATAAATACTAACTAACTAACTAACCTGCACTTATATAGCGCTTTTCTAGTCACAAAGACCACTCAAAGCGCTTTCACTAGTACCAACCCTCTATTCTAAGGGCCTATAGGAAACAGATATCTAGGGACAATTTAGAACAGCCAATTAACCTAACATGCATGTCTTTGGATTGTGGGAGGAAACCGGAGCCCCCGGAGTAAACCCACGCAGCACAGGGAGAACATGCAAACTCCACACAGAAAGGTTCCAACCCCTGCCAGCCTAGGGATTCGAACCAGGAACCTTCTAGCTGTAAGGCAACAGTGCTAACCACTGCACCACCATGCTGCCCTGGTGGCACCATGGTGGCCATGGTGGCATGGCATGGCATATATAAATATATAAATATATAAACACATAGTGCGGAGCATTGTAGCTAGATGGAATAAATATATAAATATATACACACACCGTGCGGAGCATTGTAGCTAGATGGAATAAACAGCATAACCGTCTACTTAGTTATCCTACATAGTATGAATATGTACCCATACATATTGTCACCCTACGTAGCGACCGATATTGTCCTAGTTGTATACTGGAGGGGACCATTGTGTAAGTCTATTGCGTCCAGACTGGATGTCCTGGATGAGGTCCAGATGGTAATTACACAGTAAGATTAATGGATTAAGGAGGTAAAATGAACTTATATCCAGATTTTTCAATGTTGACAAAGTAGTTTTCTACAATGTGGCTAGCTAATGTGTACTACAAACCCAACAGTCATTAAAGCATGTTCTGTTGGACAATTCAAATTTTAAAGAACAAATTTTCAATAATTATTTTGTTGAAAATACAGAATACAGACTTTTAGCACAAAGAAATGTTCTTCTTACTTTGTTACTAGTTACAAAGACTTGAATGGATATTTATAATACCCTTGTGCAAAGCTTTACACTCTCCAGTACCAGTGAGAACTATCAATGGAAGTTCATATTTTTTCCCCCTGCATTACCACAAAAAGTATCATAGATGATTTTTAGTCTGCAGAAATCCCTTTCCAAGAACCTTTTCAGCTACTAATAGAGAACAGACGCTCTCTGAAAATACCTGCCAATGGAGGTGATTTATTCTGTCTAAATAAAAGCAATAGCTGTCATTTCACCAGCATCGTTTGTGATGATCAGGCAAGCGTGCTCCCCCTCCCCTCCTGTTCCTGTTTTCCCGGCTCTGGAATAATCAACACACTTGCGTGATTCGCTGCACCTGCTCCCCTCTGGGTCCTCAGCGTATTTAAGGCCCAGTGTGTGGATACAGCTCCGCTGGACCATTGGGTATTGCTGCCTGTCAAGTCATTACGTTGTTTGCATTTTGGTTGGTCTGTGTATCTTACCTCCCGTGTCTTCTCCTTCTCCTCAGGTTTGCTGCCACCTCAGTGGTGCGTACACCGGGGCTGATCACGCTCGCCTGACTCTCATCCTGAAGACATTGGGCACTCCACCCAGGTCATCCGCCTTTCCCCATCTTCCCCTGGTTCCACACAGGAGTTCCCTGCTGGGCCCTTTGCTCATCGCAGCTGCGTGCGTTCCAGCATACGTTCCAGCGTGCCCCTGTATTGTGTGTTAATTTAAGTGTGTGTTTTGTTTGCGCTTTTCCTTAGTTGTTGCACTTTATTTAGATTTGTGTATTTTTAGTTTTCGTGTTTTTCATTAAAGTTGTGAATCTTTTTACTGAAAGGGTTAATGGAAAGTTAGAGTGCCTAAATAATAATTCTGTAGGTAATCTCCCATTATGCTCTATACATATTCCATACATATTCTAGTTGCATTCTTATGGACAAATATGCTGTGTTGTACTCTGATATACAGGAATTAGGCAGAGCTATAGAGCATTCTCATTCTCATTCTGCTCTCCCTCTCTCCTTTCCTTTAGTCAGGTCTAATGCTTAGTTACACACCCCAAAACCCAACACCCACGCACACACCGTAGATCGCACATTCTAGAAACAGCAGTGTGAGCAGCGGATGGCCTGTTCATGTCAGAGTTAAATTGGCCAATCAGACAGTCATGTACAAACCCATCCTATTGTACAGGGGTTGGCCCAACCAACCCGAGAAGATAACTGTAAGTTGCACCTGGAAGTCGGGATCAGTCTGACGACGTCCCCTAGGGGGCTGAATCATGCTGATCCGGCGCTACTTGCTTTACATGTGACCTCCAAATAAATGTTACATCTTTAAATTGAAGAAATCTCCGGCTTGTTCTTGGATCTTTCAATCAAAGAATCGGGTATTTTTCTAACAATCTGGTGCTGGTGACCCAGATTGAGCTATTCTGAGGCGAGCCTGAACACATTGAATTATTCTGAGGCAAGCCTGAGCACATCACATCGGAAGGACCCCACTCAGACAACCGTGGCGCCTGAACAAAAAAGGTAAGCAGAAAACCTTTTTACATGAATTTCTGCACTTTGGCCATACTAAATTTACAGGTGTCTGATTAAGGGGTATATCTGATCTCCAAATTTTATCATTTAGTTGGGAGTCACATGTAATGTCTAAACAAATAGTCAAATAGTTTAAAAAGTTAAAAGGGAAGTGCACATGTTCTATTTTCAGTCTGAGGTAGAATGGTCGCGATCATAGACATACAATTCACAGGTGTATGGGCTATCAAATAAAACATTTTGGAGTCAGTCTGAACCAAAAGAACGAGACTTAGGAAGCCAGGGTGACTAATAATCACCCAGGTACGTCTCCTCAAATGAAAAGAGCCAGGGTTAGTGTCCTGATGCCGGGGGGAGCCATTTACAATGTTCAACCTGATGCTGCTGTAGGGCAAAGCCACGATCATTTAAATCTGCTGTAGACATGGCACCTCTTGTAATGGGGGCCGGATGAGGCCCCGGTGAAAGTGCCCACTGTTTATCAGCGTTAGTCACGGTACCTCTTGTACTTGGGGGACCTGCCAAGTCTCAGTGAAATTGCCCTCTGTCTAACAAAAGTTAAATGGATGGGTGAGGTTTTAGGATGCAGTCTGTACCCAGAACTTAATAAGACGTAGGAGGCAACGGCTGTGCCTGTCTTCCAAATTAAAATAACCAGGATTAGCCTGTTGCCAGGGGGGATTTAAGTGTCTGACCCGATGCTGTTAAGGAACAATGCCACATGGGTGAAGTATTTCGGAGCAGTCTGTTCCAGAATAATTACGAAACCTAGAGAACAGCGGTGATCAGCGATTTCCCGTGTTCGTCTCCCAAATTAAGGGAACCAGGACTAGCCTGGGGCTGGTAATTTCGGTTGCAGTCTGTGCCGAAATAAGAGACTTAGGGAACAACGGAATCAACCCTGTTCGTCTCCTCAAATTAAAGGAACCAGGGTTAGCCTGGTGCCGGTACTAAAAAAAAAAAAATAATAAAAAAATTAATTATAAAATAATAACTTACAGAATAGCACAAGGATCTTTTTCCATCATTAGTGAGTGTCTTTTCATAAGTATAAAAATAATAACTTACAGAATAGCATTTTTTTTAACAACATTAGTGTCTATTCATAAGTATAAAAATAATAACTTACAGAATAGCATAAGAATCTTTTTTTTACCAGCATTAGTGAGTGTCTATTCATAAGTATAAAAATAATAACTTACAGTAAGTATAAAAGTAGATTGTGCACGCTCTGTGTTAATTCTGTGTCTTGAGGGCATAAATGTGTGGTTTGAGAAATACTGGGGGTTGGAAATATCTATTAAACTTTTCCCATAGTTTGATTTAACTAACGGCGCTCTTATGGCCACGTGGCTAGAACAAAGGTGGGTGTGTGTTTTTCCACAAAAGAAGGAGGTAATTTGCCCCCACTCCTGTGTGGAGGTGAGATTGTTAAAACAGGTTACTGAGAGGAGATTATTTGAGGTAACAGTATTAAAATGAAGCACCAAATTAAAGTTGTAAGATTATTCTGGCATGTTTACAGCTGAAGTTAGGGAGGCAGCAATCCACATTCTTAAAAAAAAGAAAAAAGTTGTGGTTTGTGAACAATAGGCTCTGGAGCCATCTTGCGTAAACACAGCTGCGCGTGGCAGAGTGGCCACGTGGCATTCAGTGCGCATATGCGGGTAGCTGCGGCACAGTACCTGCATTGTGTGGCTGAATGTAGGAAGTGTACTCATTCATAAATTTACTGCAAATTAGGGCTTAAAATCATCCTAATAAATGTGGAACTTTATCATCTCTGGCTGAAAGGAAAGCTTTAAGTCTGTGCATGGCAAACAAACTTAAAGTGCTCCCTTGCCCACCTATGTGGGTTTGATTGTAGTGAGGCAAAAAAGCATGCCCATTCGGCTGGAGAGAAAAGGTTCATAACTACTCCTACTTATACAATAAAACTGTAGATAAGGAGATTTATTCCTAAATAAGAGTGTAGAAAAATCCTAGGTGGACAATATATAAAGGTGAGGTAATCTAAATGAATGAATAAGGAAAACTGTAAATTGGAGTAAATAAATGAACACACAAAAATAAATGAATAAAAATAAATAAATAGTTTTTTGTTGTGGAGATGAACCTTGTGGAAGTGAGAGTGGGCAGAAAATGGAAAGGGAAATTTGGTTTTTGAGAAAATTGAAAGCTGATAAATTGTTAAAGTTTTTGCAGGACACAAGAGAGAATAGGGAGAAATGATTGGAGGAAGGAAAGAAAAAATGTAAGAATAAGAGACTTAGGCTGCAACGGTGAGAACAAACACAAAATAATCAATAAACGCGATAAAATGGAAAAGGACAAAAACACGCTGTTTAACAACTTGTCTTTCTCTATTAAATCTGAGACTATGTGGACCCCCCCCTCCCCCAGCGACCATGTGGAACCCACCACCTGTTCAGGCCTCCCCCTCCACGCCATCGCCTAGCGACCCCCTCCTCCCCCCGCAGCAACAGTCAAAGAAGGCAAAACAAAGGGACATAGAGGTGCGATTGAGCACATGTAAGTACAGTAAAATTATATTGTTGCTTTTTATTTACCTTAGGACATTGTCTCAAATATTGAATCCCATTCATGAACATTTAAGTATCTGCCTAAGCCGTATATATATTTTGCGAGGAAGCTGTGTTGGTGCCAACAAGCCATTCCAGATTCAGCAAACTACTCACATATTCTCTAAGTCATGAACAGTATTCATGAATTAGCTGTACCCAGCACGTGTTCATGAGAATTGAGGATTACATAACTGGCACCTAAAACTACCACGAGAATCACATTTCAATATAACTGAGATGTGATTTCACTAAAAGCCCTATCAGAGTGGTGCCAAAAGTCACATTCATCAACCTACTGTCTTGGCACCAGTGCCGATTGAATCTACCCAATCAACACCCACGATAATGGACCCCCTGGTAGTGATTGAAAATGGACTGTTACAAACAGCTCCGTCCCTGGGGGAGCCAGGAGATAATGAGAAAACTGAAGTATTTTTTAGAAAAAGCTGTACCCATGCCCCACCAAACTCTATCTATGCACCCCAGGACCCCACATCACAACAATAGGCACTTTTCCACAAGTATCACCTTAGCTTTACTTACTTCTACTTTATTCACTTTCTCGCTCTTTCCACAGTACCCTACCCGCTTTAACCGATAGGATTTTCATGCCAGTTAAAGGGCAGGGTATAACCAAGCAAAAAGCGAGGTGTGATTTGACATCAATTGATTGCTAGCTGCTGATTGGTCAGGGCGTAACGTCACAAAAGCGTCCGTTTTCTGTTTTCTGTTGAAGCTACACGACCGCCATTTGTAATTTCAGCGAGTAACCACGGTGAGCGGCTTCACAATTGTGTTAATGATGTCCAAAAGAAAAAAAATGAAGAGCAATTATCGGGCCATAAAGGACCATAACGGACGCAGTGGTGCGAGTAGATAGGAGTGGAAATGGTACGAGCAGATGGACGCCATATATACGGACATCGGCCTGCTAGCAATGGCAGAGACAATGTGCTCGACACGGCCACGCAATTGGAAAACGTTGACGGTGAGTGTTGTTTTAATATTGTCTGTCTTTTCGCCAATTGGTCCTTTCGGTCAAAAGCTCACTTCTTTTAAGCAATAAAGAAATTTTTTCGATTGTGGGCAATGGTTGGTGATGATGGTTAGCCAGCTAATATCCGGCTACCTCTGCAGCTTGCTGTGAGGTAGCAGCTTCACGCTTTTATTTCAGTATTCACTTAAACCAAATGCTGAAAGAAGCTTATTATTGTATTCTGGTTAAAAAGCTTGGTGTTTTCTGTACATGTTGCACTTTGTTGGTGAGCTTTATTGTGTGCATTTTCCTTCTAGAATCACTCCGGCGTCTGTCTGGGGGCCAGAATCGGTGTCGAGACCATTGTCCGCAATATTGGCAGCTCCATCAGTAACCGTCATGTCCCGGGCAAGTTCTGGTAAGGCACAACTGAAAATGACCACCCGGTTTTTTTAATGTGGTTATTGTTATTTTCTTTAGACGCATAATAAGGAATTTAAAATGTCTTTGTACGTTTAAAAAAAACACTAGATGCAGAGGTGTTTTCATAACAACCTGAGATGCTGGCCCATGATAGGATGCTCGAACAGCATCAACAGCTCCACGAACGGCTCCACGAACAGCACGAAAGACACCATCAGGAGCTACGAATGCTTGCAGCAAACCTGCAGTCAGCCCAGGAGAAGGAAGAAGCATTCAGAAGGGATGAGCTGACCGAGACGCCTTCTTTCAACAGAGTTTTCCTAAACCATTTTGGCAGTCTGGTCGAAGTACTGAAAAATCCCCGTTTTTAAACATGTTTTGGGAATATTTCTAATGTTATTAAATTGTTACTTTTTTGGATAAAAGTGTGGTTTGTCTGTTATAACTAAATGAGAAAGCCGAATAATTACATACACATTCCATTGCCTCATATTAGCCAAATGCCGCTGTTCATACATAAAGGTGTCACGATTTTTAAAGGTAATGTAATTGTTATTGTTAAAGTTAATAAAAATTATCACGGCTGTATACATTTCTCTAAATTGTGTACAGTTTTCAAATTAAATTGTAAACAGTGGCACAGGTGTACTTTACATTCAGCAGTAGACACTGATGAAGGTAAAAGTCGAAGTAGGTAAAAGGTAAGTACATGTAAATTGAATGTTCTATCGTCATTCCAAATTCAGAGAATTTCAATACATTATAAGGAGTCTAGTATAATATAAAGGGAAAATGCCCATACATGTAAACCCAAATATAACAGTTTTGTAGTTGTAAATGTTGACATGAATATGATAAACCTATGATTTTCTGATTCAATACATCCAAAGTGTCATAGGTTTGAAAAATAAAATTATAATTTGGTGTTGGCCAGTCTGACAATGTCACAGCATTTAATAGGAATAACAAAAGTTTCATCAGAAAATTTCGTGGTCCATTGACAATTCCATCAAACCCAAAGTGAGTTGTCTAGCTGCTGTTTTTTTTTTTTTTGCAGTGATTTTCTAAGGTGTTTTAACGTGTAATTACCCATCCCTGAACACATATCCCTTATAAATATCAATAGATTGGAAAATGGTACTCAAATGACACTT
Source organism: Pholidichthys leucotaenia (assembly GCA_020510985.1). Classification (NCBI taxonomy): domain Eukaryota; kingdom Metazoa; phylum Chordata; class Actinopteri; order Cichliformes; family Pholidichthyidae; genus Pholidichthys; species Pholidichthys leucotaenia. The sequence continues at coordinate 239,859,470 of CM035839.1, forward strand.
GACATAAAAAATGGTGCTACAGTTTGATTGACTTTCTTTAACATTTTTAAATTTATTTTGTAAGACAAAATGGGCTAGGATTAACTGGAAATAACAATTTTCCACATATAATTCCAAGGTCAATTTGCAATTCCATCAGACCAAAAGTGAGTTGTCTAGCTGCTGCCTTTTTTGTTGTAGTCATTTTTCTAAGGTGTTTTAACGTGTAATTACCCATCCCTGAACACATATCCCTTATAAATATCAATAGGTGGGAAAAGGATACTCAAATGACACTCAACATGCAAAATGGTGCTACAGTTGGATTGCCTTTCTTTAAAATTTTTAAAATTATTTTGTAAGTAAAAGTGGGCTAGGATTAACTGGAAATATAACAAGTTTCCACATATAATTCCAAGGTCAATTGGCAATTCAATCAAACCAAAAGGGAGTTGTTCAGCTGCTGCATTTTTCTGCAGTCATTTTCTACGGTGTTTTAGCGTGTAATTTCCCATCCCTGAACACATATCCCTTAAAAATAACTATCAATGGGAAAATGATACACAAAAACAAGAATTTTACTACAGTTGAATTGGCTTTTTTTTAAAGTAATTTAAATTATTTTGTAAGTAAAATAGGGCTATGATTAATTGGAAATATAACAAGTATCCACATATAATTCCAAGGTCAATTACAAGATTTTAGCATTTAATTAGCTGTCCCTTAACAGTTAACCGTTATGAACAACAGAGGAGACGTAGATGAAAAGTGCACCAAATTTTATTTAAAAAACAAACGTTTGACATATGTATGCACATGAATGAGGCTCCATGCATGGACGCAATTTGTGGCACAAGTAGGTGAAAGTGTCCTCGGACATCCGGAAGTTCTGCAACCACTGTGTGCTTGAGAAGCTGGGGACAATATTCTCCCACCACTGCGAGCTACGGTTTACTGCCCAGGTCCATGGTCTGCAGCGTTGATTTTGCAACAACGCAGCCAACTAAAACACACACACAGCATACATATTAATACTGATAACCTGGCGACATCAAAATGCTGTACACAACAATGACATGACGATAAAATGACAATAGAAAGCATTAAATTACCAAAAACTGTTTCCTCGTGTGCCTGATGTGCCTGATGTGCTGGGTAATTAAGCTCTCTGCTTCATATTCCGCCTCATATTCCGCTGCTTGATATTCCCCAATGGCAACAACGAGTCTCTGGTACTGCTCCAACGTGTGTTCTCTCAATGCACGTCGTCTTCTCCTGTAAAACTCTCTTCTCCGGTTAAAAACATTCATTTATTGTGTTCAAAAGCCAGAGAAGAAGCAACGTGGAAATCCTCCGCTCGTAATCCGCCATTTTCTTTGTTGTGAAGGATTCGGTCGCGTGCTTGACGTCAGCAGAGTGTGGCGCCGCCTCAATCCCACCCACTACCGAGTTTACGCGGCTTTACAGGGTTGTAATGGATCAGCAACCCAGGGAGAAAGAAGTAGTGGAGAATCAAAACAAGTAAAAAAGAACTGTGACTATGGAAAAGAGCCTAATATGGACCTTACCCAGACACCCCACCTAATCTGCCCTATCAGAGTCAGCTGCAGGGCCATAAGAGGTCAGAGTTTTTATAATAGAGTCAGAGGCCCCCATGGGACTAATACTTCCTATGTCAGCAATTTGGCCACTGGGCTCAAACACTCACAAGGCCACCCAGTGGGGGGTCCTCCAATTAGCAACACAATGGGTATCCTCCTCTACAGGATGTTGAAAAAGAACGGCTTTGATATTAATGCCGTTCTGTTTCAAAGGGGGAGAGTGGGACAGGAATGAATAGAAAAGTTACTAGGTCATTTAAGGTTTGCTGTCTTGAAGTCTTAAATGATACATTTTGCAAGGTGGCATCTTCTTTAACAAGCAGAGAGTGAATCTAATAGTAAACCTAAGATAACTGATTACAATGTTCTCAGCCTTATAGCTGAGAGGTCGGTGTGCTTTCTCATCTAAAATGATACCATGTATGCAAACTATTGAGTAGCTACATAAAGAGCATATAAATATGAATGAATCTTTATTTTTTGGACAGATTAGATTAAAAGATTAAAAGAAGTTAACAAACCTTCCATTAGAAAGAATAACATATATACTGAAATCAAAGGAAATTGTGTTTGAGAATATATGGAGACCTTTTATTGATTATGTAAAAAATTTAAACATAACTCTTGAAGAAGAAGGTGAATGATGTGTGTGGACCTTGTAAATTCCAAACTGGTGAACATAATATGTATACTTATGTATTGGATTGTCTAGACTAAACAGAGGAGCATTGTTGAAGACTTGATTTTGTCGGTGGTTGTTGGTGTTTTTAGTGCATTTTTTTTTGTAGTACTTTAGTGTTAGTGTTTGATTGTTTGTATCATGTTTGTTAAAAAAAAAAAAAGAAAAGGTTCAATAAAGATATTGTGGAAAAAAAAAAAAGATTAAAAGAAAGGAACAGAACAATATATCAAGGAAAAAAATCCAACAAGGTCGAATTAAACATTAACTCCCCTGATTGTACAATTCAACATAAGTTATCTGAAAAGGGTGATGGCTGAAGCTGTAGCTTATATTGCCCACCCATGTTCCGCCTAAGAAACATCTAATAAAAAGAAGGCTTGCAATTAAGACCAAAATCTGGAAAATTCTTGACGCTTGAAAGGTCATTTCTCCACAGAATATCAGGCAGTCTGTCCTTTTACTACAAGAAAACTAGCCACCTGCTGACCAAGAGGAAGGGTGCAGGATTAGGGCTCCTTTATACTCAAGGGTCAATACATATTTGGAGATTCCCAGACCCTCCGATCTGTATTTTTTGCACATTTCCCAAAACTTTATAGATATGAACCAAACGTATTAGTGATTTTTTGGTCTCAAGGACCACCACTGGTGCTAGCCCTCTATTCTAAGGGCCTATAGGAGAAAGAGGTCTGGGGACAATTTGGAACAACCAATTAACCAAACATGTGAGGGCAGTGCAGCCAAGAGTTCAAGAAAAGCTAGTGAAAAGTATTGCTTATGCTTTACAAATTTGTTGAAATCTAATAACATTGTTAAAGTAAGAGATTTGCACTAGCCATTTTTTTTTAACTTGACATAAGGTATGAACATGTAAATGTCAATCAAGTACAAATTTGTAAGATGGAGGTGCAAAATATGATAAAAATGCTAATTTACAATCACAACTTAAGACAAAGGTTGAAAATTTATTCGAAAAGGTTGCAACTTTCAGAGAAAATTGCACATTTGAGGAAATTTGCTAAATATTAGAAAATGTCACAAATTTCTGAAAAAACTTGCAAATTTACAAAGGAAAAAAAAAAATCCAAAATTTGTTAGGAGAAAAATGACTATTTAGAGAAAAGGTTGCAAAGTTACAAGGGAAATGTTTAAATTTATGAGGAAGGTGCAAATTTGCATGAAAGTCACAAATTTGGGAGGAAAAAAAGTCTCAACTAGAAAAGCACTCGGAGAGCGCAGACCTCCGCCAAGCGCCACAATTCCCCCCATACAGTGTTTGTGTGTACGTTTTCAGATTCCTTGAGCATGTAAACATATGACTAGCAATTGGATTCACAATGATTATTTGTTTATTTGACAGGGACAGTGCAATAAACACACAATTAATCAATGACAATCAATCTGATAGTGATAGGATTAGTGGTTCAGTAGTAAAAGCATTGCCTCCTTGGCGGAGGTAATAAACTGAAGTGTTGCTGTTGTGTCCATCTCCTCCACTGACGGATGCAAATTGGGTAGACAGGTTGCCGTGGGTTTTATATTATATTATGTTGGGGTTTCGCTCCGCGGCAAACGAGAATTTAGAAGCTTTGCCGGCAGAGAGCTCGTTATTGCGCAGCGCGTATGGCTGGCCGGTGAATTTCTGCCAAATGCGCAGCTCCTATGGCTGGCCGGGGAATTTCTGCCAAATGCACAGCGCCTATGGCTGGCCGGTGAATTTCTGCCAAATGCACAGCTCCTATGGCTGGCCGGGGAATTTCTGCCATCACTTTTAGCATTAGAGTGACACATATCAGGCGCAGCATTACTGGCGCCGGGATTCCTCTCTGTTGCGGAGCCGCAGGACAAAAGAAGGTGCGATAATGGTTGCCGTGGGTTTTATTGGGTTTGCGGTCCGCGGAAAAAAGAGGATTTGGAAGCCTCCCCCGGCAGAGAGCTGGTTTTTGCGCAGCCCCTATGGCTGGCCGGGGAATTTCTGCCAAATAATCCGGCGCCGGACAGCTGCCCGTGTCAGCTTTTGCAGCGTAGTGCAAACACAGGCACTCTGGCGAGCCCTGTTTTCTGTGTGCTTTTGTGCCTAAAACTTTGAAGAAGGCGGAGTTTGTGTTCATCAGACACGACGACCAGCGCCCTCTATTGTGCCTGCGCACATGTTGAAAATGGCTGTATGTCACAGTGTTGAAAAATGCTTTAAAAAATTCCTGTATCCAGACGGTGAACCGGATGACCCCCAAAATTTAATCAGTTCTTCCTTGTACCATTTCCAACAACGCCTGAAAGTTTCATGGAAATCCGTCCAAGACTTTTTGAGTTATCTTGCTAACCAACAGACAAACAGACAGACAGACAGACAGACAGACAGACAGACAGACAGACAGACAAACACACAAACTCCGGCAAAAACATAACCTCCTCCTGGCCTTTTCGGCCTGGCGGAGGTAATTATGACAAAAAGTGAGCTGAAATAGTTTTTTAAAATTTGCAAGTTTTCCTAAATCTTCAATATTGTACATTCGCAACTATACTCTCACTGACATACAGTATTCTATCCTTTACACTCATTCTTTACACAGTTCCTTACACTTTGTATGGGGATAGGGGATGGCAGCGTAACAAGGGTGATGGTTTTTGATCATCCAGAGATGAGTAATAAAGTGTTATAGAAGAAGATGAATTAAAACAAACATGACTAGAGTAGACTAGAGAAAAAAGAAGATAATTTGAGGTAAAAGCAGCAAACACTCGGCCGAGTAGACTAAAAAAAAAAAATGAAGCATATACATACATATAGCTGTGTGTGCACCAACCTTATCCAAAGGGTACAAGCATCATAGACACACGCACAGAGTGAAGGTGGAGCATAAACAAGGATTTAATGTCCTATGCTCATAGATCTGCAACTCTAACACACACAAGACAACTAGTGTAGCTTGATAAACAAACCAGTGGTTCACACATGGATGGTCCACGTGTCACGTGTTTGTTGATTCTTGAAGAGAGAGCTGGTGCATTAAGTCTTGTTTAATTTTTAAATATTTTTAGACCTGTTTTGAAGACAAAAAAACTCCGCCACATCAAGATACAGATGACTCTGTTGTATTTTAGTTTTCAGAGCAGTCAGCAGAAGTCTTATTTGTATACATTCCTCGAAAGGCAGATGTTCAAACCCAGAGGCATTATTTAATACCAAAACAAATCGAAAAGTCAGTAGTGAGAAAGCATCTGACGCAAGAGTAGAGATCAAGACATGACGAGTTTTGTCACGAGACAGAATTTTGAAATGAGCCACATTGGTTTATTATAAAGCTGACTTTTCAGAATGAAACCGATCACTTTTATGTGCAGGGTCTTGCATGGAGCATTAGCTGTGGACAGTAGAGTCAGTAGTATGAACGACGGGACAGTGAATCATGAAGAAGACAAGCAGGTGGTAACAGAATGTTGATGAAGGCTGAAGTGAACCGAGACCAGATGAATGAAAGGAAGTTTTAGTACTGAAAGAGATTATAGATGTGAGATGTGCAGATTCATCAGCTAGTCCAGGGAAAGGTGAAGTCTTGTACACAGATGGATAGTGGATGGTAAAAATAGAATGAGTGTTCCTGATGGAAAAAGTACGTAGGTGAAGCGAGAAGAACGGTGGATTTAGCAAGTGTAGAAAATGTTTTTGGTTTTGAGATGGAAATGGAAAGAGAAATGAAAGCAGAGTATGTGTAACCAAAGTAAAATAAAGATCCGTGTAAGATTTGCAACTGTATCTTTAAAAAAATCAACCAATCAAACAAAAAACCAACAATAAATTAAATTTTGTTTAATCCTGAAGAGTGTCAGGCAGAAGGCACAAACAGGCAGCTATCTTAAATGTTTCCAAGTACTTAAAGCGGAAATGAGACATTAGGTATCTAACTTTCAGTGCATTTCTCTTAATTGTGAATATTAACATTAAGTAATGAGCAAACACTCACAGCAAAGATTATAGCTTTATTGTATACTCAGTTATTTAAAGTCAATCTAACACCCCAGTTATGTTCCTCCCCAATAGAGGGTATGCATAGGAAGTCACCAAACACAACTCTTGGAAGATAAACACTGAGTAGCAAAAAGGAGTAGCAGCATGGAGGCGTATGCAGTACAACAAAAAATCTACACAGCATCCAATTACAGCAGTACAAGTAATATCTCTTGGCATTGTGGAGAGTTGATCTTATTATTCCATCTTGCATTAATTAGCAAAAATTAAACAAAGGCTTTGAATCAGTTCCTTTCTTGACTCAAGGTTAAAAATCTAAATAATTCAATTCAATTCAATTCAACTTTATTTATATAGCGCCATTTCACAACAACAGTCATCTCATAGCACTATCAACTGTAGGGGAAACCCCCACAGTTGCAGAAAGACCCCAGCAATCAGGCGATCCCCTGTGAGCAAGCACTTGGCGACGGTGGAGAGGAAAAACTCCCTTTTAACAGGACGAAACCTCCAGCAGAACCAGGCTCAGGGAGGGGCAGACATCTGCTGCGACTGGCTGGGGGGTGAGGGGATAGAGAAGATGAAAAGAACAGACATGTAGAGAGCAAACAGCACGATGGGGACTCAATCTATGGGAGAGAACAAACAAATGTTAATGACCAGCAAAAAAAAATATTTCATTGAGAGTGAGGAAAGGAGTGAGGCCCAGTGCATTACTGGAGGTCCCCCGGCTGACTAAACCTATTAGTGTAGCGCCCATAATTGTAACCTTATGTAGCTCACATATTTAACTGCATAGGCTCAAACACAGAAAGACTTGCAGTGGGTATCTTTTTTCCTGACTGAGAGAGAGAGCTGGGGACGTGAAATGCAATAAACCAATACTGAGAAATAATCCAGTCTCATCATTTCGTGATCCCCACATTGGTGACCAAGGCGTAAGATGCCAGGGGAACGTTACCCTGACCCGGATTCACCGGAGACCGCCCACACGAGTGCAGGCTCGATTAAGCTCCCCGAGTTCTGGCAAGACGACCCGCACTCATGGTTCCAACACACAGAATCGCGGTTCGTGCTTGGGGGAATATCAGCAGATGACATCAAGTTTCATAATGTCATCGCAAGATTCGACAGCCGCACAGCTCGATGTGTGCGGAGCCTGGTGCAGCAGCCGCCCGCTGCTGGCAAGCATGACGTGCTGAAAGCCGCCCTCATCGAGAGTTCCGTGCCATCAGCCGAGGTGAGGGCCAGGCGGCTTCTGGACCTGCGCGACAGAGGAGGACGCAGGCCGACTGACCTCATGGAGGACATGCTGCAGCTGATCGGGACAGACAACGATGCATTTCTGTTCAAACACATCTTCTTGAGGACCCTCCCAGCACACATGAGGGGTACCCTGTCCGACATGAGGTGTGTGACCCAGCAAGACTTCCGTGCACTGGCCAAGGAAGCGCAGCGGCTCCTCGACGCCTGTGACGAGCAGGAGCCTTCTGTGGCAGCAGCAGACCTCGGCGCAGCGGCCGGGGGCAGCGAGGGGGCAGCGAGGAGCCGGAGGCAGCAGCAGCAACCCCAGCGACGACGGCAGCGGCGCGGTCCCGAAGCAGAGGAGGGGACGGCCTCTGTTTTTACCATCGACGCTTCGCTGAGAAGGCGTACAGATGCATCCCGCCATGCAGTTTCAAGAAACAGGGAAACGCCCGGGCCGGGGGTCGTTAGCAGCTTCGACTCTCGGTGAACAGAGCAAGCTGCTTTATCTGACAGATGCGGGCTGCGGGCGGCAATTCCTCATGGATACCGGAGCCCAGAGGAGTTTCATCACCGCGACCTATGCGGACCGTGTGGCTGGGCCCCGCGGAGACAGGGCAACGGCGGCGAACGGCTCGTCTATCAAAACTTTCGGGGAAAGGACTCTGTGCCTGTCCTTGCACGGCCGCACCTATGAATGGACTTTCATAGTAGCGGCAGTGAGTTTTAACATGTTAGGCGCTGACTTTTTGTGCTCACATGGCTTGTTAGTGGATCTGGTTAATAGACGCCTAGTTAATGCACTCTCTTTTTGTTCTATCCCTTGTGCAGCTCGAGCGTCCCCGCCGCCAGTACAGACCAACGTCGCCACAGCAGGCGGTAAGTTTCACACTCTTCTAACCCAGTTCCCAGCACTCACAGTTCCCACGTTTTCAGCTAAGGTTGCGAAGCACGGGGTGGAGCACTTTATCACCACAGTTGGCCCACCAGTTTTTGGGAAAGCTCGGCGCTTGGACGCAACTAAGCTCTCCATTGCGCGCGAGGAGTTCGCCAACCTGGAAAGGTTGGGCATAATTCGCCGATCGAAGAGCCCTTGGGCCTCCCCGCTACATATGGTTCCTAAGGCTGACGGCTCGTAGAGACCTTGTGGTGATTACCGCAGGTTAAACAATGCCACAGCGCAGGACCGCTACCCAATTCCGCACATCCAGGATTTTTCAGTGCATTTGGCGAAGGTGCGCATTTTTTCTAAAATAGACCTGGTCCGCGGTTATCATCAGGTCCCGGTCCGACCAGAGGACATTCCCAAAACAGCGGTAATAACCCCGTTCGGACTTTTTGAATTTTTACGCATGCCTTTTGGCCTTAAAGGCGCCGTGCAAACCTTCCAACGAATGATGGATGCCGTGTTGCGCAACCTCCCTTTTGTCTTTGTCTACTTGGATGACATTTTAGTCGCCAGTGCCTCCGAGGAGGAACACGAAAAACACCTCACGACGGTTTTTCAGAGGTTGGGAGCGCACGGGTTGATAATTAACCCGGCCAAGTGCCATTTTGGCGTAGCGCAAATCGATTTTTTAGGACACTGCATCTCCCCAGAGGGAGCAGTCCCTCTACCGGCCAAAGTACGTGCAGTGGCAGAGTTTCCCCAGCCACAAACGGTCAAAGCGTTGCAAGAATTTTTAGGAATGGTAAATTTTTAGAACCGTTTCATACCCCACGCAGCGCAGCTTATGCAACCGTTATACGCCGCGCTTAAAAAGCAGAAGCCCTCCAATGTGATCGAGTGGTCCCCGGAGCGGGAGCGCGCATTCACGGAGGTTAAAAAAGCACTTGCAGACGCAGCGCTGCTGGCTCACCCAGACCCATCAGCCCACATAGCGCTAACCACCGACGCGTCAGATGTGGCCATAGGGGCCGTTGTAGAGCAGCAGGTCGCCGGGGTTTGGCAGCCACTCGCTTTTTTCAGCAGATCCTCGCGCGATGCTGAGCGGAAATACAGCGCGTTTGACAGGGAGCTGCTAGCGCTCCACCTGGCCATTCACCATTTCCAGTTCTGGCTGGAAGGGCGGCGTTTCATCGCGTTTGTTGACCACAAATCCGCTCACTTTTGCAATGTCCAAAATTTCAGAACCATGGTCAGGACGGCAGCAGAGACAGCTGGCCGCAATTTCGGAATTTACCACTGATATTCAGCACGTAGCCGGTAAGCTCAATGTAGTAGCGGACTGTCTCTCACGCGCGGTAATAGCGCCAGTCCGCGCGGATGCGGATTGTACTACCGCAGCCGAGAGGCGGAGTAACAGCGCGGACGCGCACGCGGCCCCTGTTCACGTGGGGATAGATTATGCAGCCATGGCGGCGGAGCAGAGCGGAGACGCAGACGTGTGCGCGCTCCTGTCTGGACCAACAGGGTTAAGGCTGGAGAGCAGGAGTTTACAAACCGGTTCCCCCCCCAATCTGCAACGTATCCACCGGGCGGCCGCGGCCGTCGCGTTTTTGACGCGGTGCACTCCCTGGCGCACCCGGGAGTACGCGCTTCTGTGAAAATGGTAGCGGAGAAGTTTGTTTGGCCGAGCCTGCGCAAGCACGTGAAATAGTGGGCGAAATCCTGCATGGCTTGCCAGCGGGCCAAAGTCCACAGGCACACAAAGGCCCCCTTGGAACCGTTCCACATTCCGGCTAAGAGGTTCGATCATGTGCACGTAGACCTAGTGGGCCCCCTACCGCCGTCACAAGGGTTCACACATCTCTTGACAATGGTGGACCGAACCACTCGTTGGCCAGAAGTGGTCCCGTTAACATCGACCACAGCGGCAGAGGTGGCTCGCGCTTTTTTAACAGCCTGGGTAGCGCGGTTCAGGGTTCCGTCGGATATTACGTCCGATAGGGGACCTCAATTCGTGTCGGAACTGTGGTCAGCAATGGCCAGCAGCTTAGGAGCGGCAGTCCACCGCACTACCGCTTATCACCCCCAGGCCAATGGTTTATGCGAGCGTTTTCACAGGTCTTTGAAGGCAGTCCTCAGAGCGTCGCTCACGGATGCAGATTGGGTAAACAAACTACCATGGGTTTTATTGGGGTTGCGTTCAGCGCCCAAAGAGGACTTAGATGCCTCACCCGCGGAATTAGTTTTTGCACAACCTCTCAGGCTGCCCGGCGAGTTCCTACCAGCCCATGCGCCCCCCGGCGCGGGGACCTCTGATTGGCACGGGAGCAGAAATGCTCCCGGGCCCCGCTCATCACACTTTTCCGTGTGTTTTTGTTCCCAAAGCTTTACAAAACGCTGAATTTGTTTTTGTCAGGCACGACGCTCAGCGACACAGTCTCTGCCCACCATATGACGGTCCATTTCGAGTGCTGGAAACCGGGGATAAATATTTTGTGCTAGATTTGGGGGGCAGGAAAGAAACAAAGCCTGCCTTTGTGTTGCATGACGAATCTGTACGACCGGCGAGGGCGCCTCGATGCGGCAGACCCCCCAGGGAACGGCCCCTGGAGCCCCCGCAGGGGACAAATAACCTTTCTCCCCCTCATTCCACAGATTCGCTGCAGGACGGCACAACACAGACTGTGAAACCTGCGTACAGCAGGTTCGGGAGGAGGTTGAAGCCCAGACTACGTGCAGAGTGATGTGTGTTTTGATCAAACTGTGTAGGTTGTGCTGTAGATTCTGCAGGTGGGGGGCGACATATGCTGTATTGCCATTAGGATACTGTTATTGTGTGTCCATTCTTTGGCGTTTGGGGGGGGTGATGTAGCGCCCATAATTGTAACCTTATGTAGCTCACATATTTGACTGCATAGGCTCAAACACAGAAAGACTTTAAGCTTGCAGTGGGTATTGACATCACGCCTCAGATGGACAATGGGTCTGGACCACCTGCGGACTTGGAAGGAAGACAGAGGATCGGGGGCGAGATCCTGAAAGGGTTGTCTGACCCCCTGGGGTCAGACGGAAGAGCAAAGAGGACTCTGAAGTGATTAATTGTAAATAGAAGGATTTGACTTGAGTGTGTGATTCTGTCTTTGATGTGCTGGTATAAATGTGTGGGGGTTTACCGCAGCTCTCCCTCTTTTTTCCTGACTGAGAGAGAGAGCTGGGGACGTGAAATGCAATAAACCAATACTGAGAAATAATCCAGTCTCATCATTTCGTGATGCCCACATTAGCAGCATAACTAAGGGAGGGTTTAGAAACACATGATCCCTCCCTAATTGTAGGCTGTATCAAAAAGGTAGGTTTTAGCCCTATTCTTAAAAACAGAGATCGAGTCTGACTCCCGAATTCAGATTGGCAGCTGGCTCCACAGGAGAGGAGCTTGATAACTGAAGGCTCTGCCTCCCATTGTACTTTTGGAGATTCTAGGTATTACAAGTAATCCTGCATTTTGGGAGCGTAGTGCTCTGTTAGGATAATATGGTAGTATCAGATCTTTTAAATAAAAAGGAGCCTGATTGTTTAGAGCTTTGTAAGTAAGAAAAAGGATTTTAAACTTAATTCTAAACTCTATGGGAAGCCAATGAAGGGAGGCCAGAACCGGAGAGATATGATCTCTCTTTCTAGTACCTGTTAAAACTCTTGCTGCAGCATTTTGGATCAGCTGAAGACTTTTTAAAGATGTTTTAGGACAGCCTGATAATAAAGAATTACAATAATCTAATCTCGAGCTAACAAAAGCGTGGATCAGTTTCTCAGCATCACTCTGAGACAAGATGCTCCTAATCTTGGCAATACAGTGATCCCTCACTTATCGCGTTTAATGGGGACCAGAACCGACCGCCAAAAGTGAAAAACCGCGAAGTAGCGTCACCCCCCCCCCCCAAGGGCGTCACAAGCACCATTTTGCACAAAAAGGCACAAGAGAACAGCGAAAAGTGCCACTAAGCAACACGAGCGATAGAGAACAATGAATGCGGTCTTCCTATGCTGGGTATGGGCGCTCTGCAGGGAGAGAAGCTGGGTAAAACGTCTCGGCCAACAGCTTGCGAGATTCCCGAGCGGTGAAGAGGTGGGCGGAGAGGAGTGGAGTGGTCAGAGAGGTGGATTTTGAGTTGTGCGGGCTCTCCGTGTTGATACCTGATGTTCTAATGTAGTCTCCCTGCCTTCTGCTATTGCCCGGGCAACTTTCGTGCCATTTTTTCTCAATTTTGAATTTTTGATGAATATTTTTGAAAAAGCCGCGATGCACTGAGGGCGTGAAAGGTGAAACGCGAAGTAGCAAGGGATCACTGTATTACACAAATGATAGAAGGCAGTCTTAGAAACAAATTTAATATGTGAATTGAAGGACAGATCTTGATCAAAAATAATTCCAAGGTTCCTCACAGAGCTATTAAGAGAAAAAGTAACAGCATCCAAACTGAAAGTTTGATTTGGAAAGGAATTTCTAACGTTTTTTGGACCAACAAGAATGACTTCAGTCTTATCTGAATTTAATAGCAGGAAATTACAAGTCATCCAAGCTTTGATTTCCTTAAGACAGGCTTCTAACTTGGCTAATTGATTACTATCATCTGGCTTCATTGACAGGTATAATTGTGTGTCATCTGCATAACAATGAAAATGTATACAGTGCTTTCTAATATTGTTGCCTAACGGAAGCATATATAAACTAAAAAGAGTAGGGCCTAGCACAGATCCCTGTGGAACTCCATGACTAAGCTTTGAGTTGAAAGAAAACTCATTATTTACATGAACAAACTGGAACCTATCAGATAAATAAGATCTAAACCACTGCAACGAAGTTCCATTAAGTCCAACATAGTGTTCTAATCTATCAAGTAGAATATTATGATCGATAGTATCAAAAGCTGCACAAAGATCTAAAAGGACAAGTACAGAAACCAGTCCATTATCAGATGCGATGAGGAGGTCGTTAGTGACCTTCGCTAAGGCTGTTTCAGTACTATGATGGATTCTAAACCCAGATTGAAACTCTTCAAGTAAACCATTTCCCTGCAGGTGGTCAAATAATTGCGTAGCAACAACTCTTTCTAAGATTTTTGAAATGAAAGGGAGATTAGAGATTGGTCTATAGTTAGCTAAAGCTCCTGGATCTAGCGTTGGCTTTTTGAGTAAGGGTTTAATTACAGCCGTTTTAAAAGCCTGTGGTACATGGCCTAAAGTTAATGAAGAATTGATTATATGAAGAATAAAGCTACCAATACTTCTTTAAATAACCTGGTAGGAATAGGGTCTAAAAGACAAGTTGAAGGTTTGGATGAGGAAACTGTTTTGTCTAACTCACAAAGGTCGATTGGAGTAAACTCATCAAGACAGACATCAATAGAAGGAGTTGTAGTAGTTACAGTATTTAAGTTAACTGTGGGAGGAATCTGATTGATTTTATCTCTGATGGATGAAATTTTATTATTGAAAAAGTTCATAAAGTCCTGACTAGTAAGCTCTAAGGGAATGCTAGGATTGAAAGAGTCCTGACTCTTTGTCAACCTGGCTACAGTGCTGAAAAGAAACCTGGGATTATTCTTGTTCTCTTCTATAAACAAGAAGGGAAAATAAAATTTGAAGGAAAAACCTGCACTTATTTATGGAATGGCTAACACACGGGGAGCCTGAGGCTCCCCATGAATCGGGTTTTTTTTTTTATAAAAGGAGCCCGAAAGGAGGAGGGGGAGGACAGCAAGGAGGAGGAGGAAGCACACCCCACAATGGAAACTGAGTGATGGCCAAACCGGTTGCTGGCAGGAGGGAGGTGCCCACAGCCACCACGGAACAACTGGACCGCATGCTTAAGACTAGAACAGATAAGTGGACTCACTTCAACACATACACAGAAAATTAGCAAAGATTAAATTATTCAAAAAAAAAAAAAGAGGACAGACATCTTCCATTTACCTGACTCTGAGGTTTAAGGTACTTTGATTAAATTTGTATGGTGCAGATGCATGTAAAGTAGGAACGCTGGGAAATGACATACAGGACTTTTCAAGGTCAGAAAACGTAACAATCAAATTCTGCAAATGGCAAGCTACCAGTAGAATACCTACACACGTGGACAAAATTGTTGGTACCCCTCTGTTAATGAAAGAAATACCCACAATGGTCACAGAAATAACTTGAATCTGACAAAAGTGGTAATAAATAAAAAGTCTATGAAAATTAACCAATGAAAATCAGACAATGCTTTTGAATTGTGGTTCAACAGAATTATTTTAAAAAACAAACTCATGATGGCACCCTTAACTTAATATGTTGTTGCACAACCTTTTGAGGCAATCACTGCAATCAAACGATTTCTGTAACTGTCAATGAGGCTTCTGCACCTCTCAGCAGGTATTTTGGCCCACTCCTCATGAGCAAACTGCTCCAGTTGTCTCAGGTTTGAAGGGTGCCTTCTCCAGATGGCATGTTTCAGCTCCTTCCACAGATGTTCAATAGGATTTGGATCAGGGCTTATAGAAGGCCACTTTAGAATAGTCCAATGTTTGGCTCTTAGCCATTCTTGGGTGTTTTTAGCTGTGTGTTTTGGGTCATTATCCTGTTGCAAGACCCATGACCTGCGAATGAGACCAAGCTGTCTGACACTGGGCAGCACATTTCTCTCTAGAATACCTTGATAGTCTTGAGATTTCATTGTACCCTGCACAGATTCAAGACACCCTGTGCCAGATGCAGCAAAGCAGCCCCAGAACATAACAGAACCTCCTCCATGTTTCACAGTAGGGACAGGGTTCTTTTCTTGGTATGCTTCATTTTTGCATCTGTGAACATAGAGCTGATGTGCCTTGCCAAAAAGTTGCAGTTTTGTCTTGTCTGTCCATAGGACATTCTCCCAGAAGCTTTGTGGCTTGTCAACTTGCAGTTTGGCAAATTCCAGTCTGGCTTTTTTATGATTTGTTTTCAACAGTGGTGTCCTCCTTGGTCATCTCCCATGAAGTCCACTTTGGCTCAAACAACGATGGACGGTGCCATCTGACACTGATGTACCTTGACCTTGGAGTTCACCGTGAATGTGTTTAGAGGTTGTTCTGGGCTGTTTTGTTACCATTTGTATTATCCGTCTCCTCCTGCGGCCACGTCCAGGGAGGTTGGCTACA
Organism: Pholidichthys leucotaenia; assembly: GCA_020510985.1. Classification (NCBI taxonomy): domain Eukaryota; kingdom Metazoa; phylum Chordata; class Actinopteri; order Cichliformes; family Pholidichthyidae; genus Pholidichthys; species Pholidichthys leucotaenia. The sequence goes on from CM035839.1 coordinate 239,875,008, forward strand.
GTCCCGTGGATCTTAAATTTCTGAATAATATGTGCAACTGTAGTCACAGGAGCATCAAGCTGCTTGGAGATGGTTTTATAGCTTTTACCTTTAACATGCTTGTCTATAATTTTCTTTCTAATCTCCTGAGACAACTCTCCCCTTTGCTTCCTCTGGTCCATGTTTAGTGTGGTACACACCATGTCACCAAACAGCACAGTGACTACTTGTCACCCTTTAAATAGGCCAACTGACTGATTACAAGTTTGTAGACACCTGTGATGTTAATTAGAGGACACATCTTGGTTGAACATGTCCCTATGGTCACATTATTTTCAATCTTTTCTAGGGGTACCATCATTTTTGTTCAGGCCTGTTTCATGAGTTTGTTTTTTAAAGTAATTCTGTTGAGCCACAATTCAAAAGCATTGTCTGATTTTCATTGGTTTATTTTCATAGAATTTTTCTTTATTACCACTTTTGTCAGATTGAAGTTATTTCTGTGACCATTGTGGGTTTTTCTTTCATTAACAGAGGGGTACCAACAGTTTTGTCCATGGCTGTATCGTTAGGCAATTGAATGGATCTGATCCAAATTATGAACAACCATTATTTGCAAATTCATCCTCCAGATTGGTCATAAAAATTGGACTGGTAACCAAGGAAATGTGTGGAAGCATCCATTGTCCTAATTGAAGAGGATAAGAGACATTTCAACCTATGGGGGGGTTCCACACATCCCGCTGGTTAGACCCAAACACATGGATTGGAAAATGTTGGACATTTTGGCACCTCTACTGCGGAATATAGCCATCCATGGAAAACCAATACCTGACCTTAACATAGAATATTCTCCCAAATTAAAACCATAAGCATTGTCTCTTAACTGGGTAACCACAGCACAGAGGGCTGTAGACACTGATGCCCAGAAATCTCCTACATGACCAATTTTAACATTAGCAAACGAGGGGATGAGAAAAATTTGAAGCAAATTCCAAATAGGTTATGGGGAAAGGTGTTAACAAATGCAATTTTCCACAGTGGGAGTCATCAGCAAATCTTGCACATCTCATACCTCCTCATAGACACCAATTGCTGGGTCGAGAGGAAGAGCTGAGGACCCCAAGATGGAGGATGATGACGAGGAGGACCATTCTGCCATCAGGGATTATTTGCGAACACAATGTGCTACCGATAATACATAAGAACTGGTGCGTTAATGCCACGTTAGTGTCTAAACACTGCTCTCCGTTGGCGGAGTTCCTTATTGTAAATTGTCGGCCATATTATTTGCCGAGGGAATTCAGCAATGTGTTTGTAGCGGCTGTTTACATAGCGCCAAGTGCTAATGCTAACGCTAATGCTAAGAAGGCACTCGGGGAACTGCACAATGCGATTAGTGAAATCCAAACTTCACACCCGGACAGTTTTGTGGTGGTTGCGGGGGATTTTAACCACACCAGCTTAAATACTGTGCTCCCCAAGTTTAAACAATGTGTAGACTTTAAGACCAGAGGAGAGAATATGTTGGACTTAGTGTACACAAACACAGATACATATAAGGTGATACCCCGCCCCCATCTCAGCCTTTCTGATCACATATCCATGATGCTGCTGCCTGTCTACAAACCTTTATTGAAGCGCAGCAGGCCAGCAGTGAAACAAATCAGAATTTGGCCAGAGAGTGCAACCTCTGCACTGAAAGACTGTTTCTGCACACAGACTGGGAGGTCTTCAAAATAGCAGCCTCCCAGGAAGACAAGACAGATGTGGAGGAGTATGTTGAAACGGTCACCAGCTACATCGCGAAGTGCACAGAGGATGTCACTACCGGAGTGGTGGCTCAGTTGGTAGAGCATCCGCCCCACACCCGGGAGGCAGGGGTTCAAATCCCGGCCGGGTCATGCCGAAGACCATATAAAAGTGGAACTTCCTGCCGTCCAGCTTGGTGCTCAGCAATAAATGGAATGGAGGAGGGAACTCTGTGGCAGCACCTTGCATGGCAGCGGCCCTCTGATTCTGCACTTGGGGTGTGTGTGATTTACACTGTAGATAGGTAAAGCACAATCTCGTTCTGCTGTACATGATTGGTTGTACGGTTGAATGACAATAAGGGTGATTTAATTTTTAATTTAATTTACAGTGAAGACCATCACTATGCGGGGTAACCATAAGCCCTGGATGACTGCAGAGGTGCGCTCGCTGCTTACAGCCAGGGATGCAGCCTTCAGAGCGACGGACAGGATTGCCCTCCGCTCAGCCAGGTCTGCGATCTCAAAGGGAATTAAGGCGGCAAAGCGCACCTATGCGGAGAAAATCCAGGGGCACCTCTGTGACACTAGGAACACCAAGCAGATGTGGCAGGGAGTTCGGACACTGAAGGGCTATAAGTCTAGGCAGGGGGTCGATGATGACGACGCTTCACTTCCAGACAGGCTTAACGACTTCTTTGCACATTTTGAAGCATCAAACTCAACAATCAGAGGGAGGGCTGGCCCACCCCCACCATCGGTCGGACCAACTTTTACCATCAACACAGCGGACACACGGAGGACCCTAACCAGAGTCAACCCACGTAAAGCTGCAGGTCCGGACAACATCCCGGGACATGTGCTCTGAGACTGCACAAGCGAGTTGGCGGATGTCCTGACTGACATTTACAACATCTCCCTGAGTCAGGCCATCGTTCCCAGATGCTTCAAGACCTCTATCATTGTACTGGTGGCAAAGAAACCAGTTGTGTCCTGTTTGAATGACTATCGTCCTGTTGCACTGACACCAGTTGTGATGAAGTGTTTTGAACGGCTTGTCAAACCACACATTACAGCCTGCCTCCCTGCATCACATGACCCGCTCCAGTTTGCATATCGTTCAAACCGCTCCACGGAGGATGCTATAGTCACCACCCTACACTCTGTCATCACCCACCTGGACCAGAAAGACACCTACGCCAGACTCCTGTACATTGATTTCAGTTCAGCATTCAACACCATTATTCCCCAGAGACTGATGGAGAAATTACTCCTTCTCGGTCTGAACACCGCCACATGTCTCTGGATCCTGGATTTCCTGACTGAGAGACCTCAGTCTGTCTGGGTTGGAAACAACATCTCCAACTCTGTCACGCTGAGCACCGGATCCCCTCAAGGCTGTGTACTCAGTCCACTGTTGTTTACACTTCTAACACATGACTGTGTATCCAGACACGAGGGGAACCAGATTATTAAGTTTGCAGACGACACCACGGTGGTGGGACTTATTCAGAGGGATGAGGAATCAATGTACAGGGAAGAAGTGAGAGACCTGGAGGGCTGGTGCAGGGACAACAATCTGGTGCTCAACGTGGACAAAACGAAGGAGATGATTATCGACTTCCGGCGGTCACAGCCTGAGCATGTCCCCCTCAGCATCGGTGGCCGTTTAGTGGAGAGAGTGGAGAACATCAAGTTCCTCGGAGTGCAGATCTCACAGGACCTGACCTGGAGCAAGAATTCCTTGGGGATCAGGAAGCAGACTCAGCAGAGACTGCACTTCTTGAGGAAACTCAAACAGGCCTCTCTCCCCATCTGCATCCTCAGGACCTTCTACAGAGGTGTGGTGGAGAGTGTTCTGACGTACTGCATTGCTACATGGTACTCCAGCTGCACTATGTCAGACAAAAAAGCCCTGCAGAGGATAGTCAAGGGGGCTGAGAGGGTAATTGGAGTCTCCCTCCCCTCTGTCCAAGAACTTTTTCCAGAACTGTTGTAGGAGCAGGGCACTGAAAATTGTCAAGGACCGTTCTCACCCTCTGCATAAACACTTTGAACTTCTTCCATCTGGTAAACGATTCTGGAGCATCAGAGGCAGAACCACCAGACTGATCAACAGCTTCCTTCCACAAGCTGTCAGGATACTGAACAGTTGACCCGGAATCTCTCATACACACTACTGCACCTACGGATATTTTGTATATTATTTGTATATTATAGTTAGTTAGTTTTTTCCCAAGTATGTCTCAGGGATGTGTGAATGGATGGGGGGGTGGGGGTGGGGGTGGGGGGGTGAAGCTATGTGTGAGTGTGTCTTAAATCATGCTGCTTCTATTTATATGGATGCCGAGAGAAACGCAATTTCATCTTGCCTGCACTACAGTTGTATGTACAGCAATATGACAATAAAGTTTGATTTGATTTGATTTGATTTGATAAATCATACATAGCTCACCACACATAGGTAGGGGTGTGAGACTTATAGTATTCCTGCGTTATTTATTCCCATCATGCTAATTACGGTTAGGTAGTCAGGATAATTGTGAAGGTTAGAAGCTCTAGAAGCCTGAATACAACAAGTATGGATAAGGATGCCTCCTGACTTTGAACAATTTTTTCTGCTACCTACTCACAGTACAACACATAGGTCTCATCATCCAGCTCACTTATAACACACCCACTGCTGAACACATAGGTCCCATTACCCAACACACTCACCACAACACAACCACTGCTTGTAGATTGCATGTAGCATACAACCACACACTCAAAACTAATGGGAGATAACTTACAACAGCACATGGATAACTACAGATGTAGTGAATAAGGATAAAATGGTACAGGCTCCAGCCATTGTGATGGCAACCCCTTAGGCCATTATTGGTCCTACCCCGCCTGAGCCCTTTGTATTGGCACTCGAGCAAAGGTGTAGGGTACAGGGAAGATGCATGCTAGAGGGCACCAGACCATCATGACGTGTGCCTGCAATGTAGAAAAAGGTCGTAGGGCGAGTGACTGCACAAGTTCAGTCCCTAGAAGAAGAATAGACTGGTACCCAAGCGCATCCACCACACCTCCAGCATCCGGGGTGGAGCCAGGAACTCGAGCCTTACCAACACCAGCATCTCTCCCTCTGTCCAGCTACAGGAGTTTAGCATCCCTGGGACAGCATAACTGAACTGTTCACTGGCTGGACTGGATGTTATCTATCATCTGCTGCACCCACCAGACTGTCCTATCGACCTCATGGGATGAGATGTGCCTCAGAGCGTGGGCACACAGTTGTTTGGCTTCTAATGGTACCGGTGTGTGTCAACGAGGTGGGACTGTATTCCACAACTGCGGATACAGGAAGCAGACACAGAGGAAGGTCAATCCCTGTCGCAACCGTGTGATGACTGCAGCCGAATGATGCGAGCCCTGGCAAGGGTCAACGGGTGGACAAAGGTTTCGTGGGCGTCGTGGATTGACAATTCATCTGGACAAGGCCCTCTTAGACATTGCTGCACCGCGCTAGGGTGTCCACAAGGGGGGAAGCAAGGGTAGCAGAACCAATGGTGCAAGCCTCTTGGGTTGACACACAATGCAGGGACCTGCCTTATCCACCATCTGTTAATCGCTAGCGTCTCTCACACCATGCATAGTTGACATGATAAAATCATGTCAAAGGGGGAGTGAAAGGGTTATGAAAAGTTAAAGTGCCACAACAATAATTCTGTAGGTAATCTCCCATTATGCTCTACACAGATTCTATACATATTCTGTTTGCATGCTTATGAACAAATATGTGGTGCTAAACTCTGGTAAATGGGAATTAGGCAGAGCTATAGAGCCCTCTTTCTACTCTCTCTCTCTCCTATCATTAGTCAGGTCTAATACTTAGTTACATGCCCCCAAAAACCCAACACCCACGTACACACTGTTGATCGCACATTCTAGAAATAATACCGTGAGCAGTGAATGGCCTGTTCACGTCAGAGTTAAATTGGCCAATCAGACAGTCACGTACAAGTCCATCCTATTGTACAGGGGTTGGCCCAACCAACCCGAGAAGATAACTGTAAGTTGCACCCGGAAGTCGGGATCAGTCTGACAACGTCCTCTAGAGGGCTGAATAACGCTGATCCGGTGCTCCTTGCTTTACATGTGACCTCCAAATAAATGTTACATCTTTAAATTGAAGAAATCTCTGGCTTGTTCTTGGATCTTTCAATCAAAGAATCGGGTATTTTTCTAACACAATGTAACTTGAGGTGCACAAGGGCGGTGCGGTGGTGCAGTGGTTAGCACTGCGCAGTGGTTAGCACTGCGCCAGCACAGCAACTCACCCTTGGCCATGGGATCCCTGGTTCGATCCCAGTCCCTGACCAACAGTAATCTGTATGGAGTTTGCATGTTCTCCCCGTATCTGCGTGGGTTTACTCCGGGATTTCTCTGGTTTCCTCCCACAGGCCAAAAACATGCAGGTTAGGTTAATTGGAGACTCTAAAGTGGCCCTAGGTGTAAATGTGTGTGTGAATGGTTAAGGGATAGCGCCGTACCATGGCTGCTTCATCCATCCAGGTGGATGCCCTCAATTTCCCCTCTGGGGATCAATAAAGTGTACAAAATAAAAAAAAAACAACAAAAAAAACCCCACTTGAGGGCACTCAGAGAATGCATACCTCTGCCAGTGTTGTATTTCTTCGTCCCTCCCTCCATCCATCTGACTGTCCCTCCATTTGTCCATCTTTCCATGGCTCCAGCTGTCCCACCATCCCTCCATCCTCACAAACATTGCAAAATATGGCCCTTGGTGGAGGTTTTCACTCTCAGATCACCTCCAAAATCTAATGGCTTCATCCATAGCACAAGGCCACACACCAAAATAAATTAATCCCAAAATAAATAAGTATATACAGTATAATACAATCACAAACTATAAACAAATATGAACAGTGGTGGTACCTGACTCGATAGACCAGCATTTTCACCCCATAACATGGGCACCAAGACTTAAGAGTAACAATAAGGTTGCAGAACATACAACACAGGGCATTTACATTTCACACACACACATTTAACCAACTTTCACACTCAGGTGTTACTGCAGCTCCCCACACACATACATTACACTCAGAACTCCCTCACATCTATGTGGCATTCCCAACTTACAACGGTGGTCACATTTCTCATTTGGTTTACATCTTACATTTCTCCTCATGGATCGTCACCTTATCGTGGTGGGGGGTTTTGCGTGCCCCAGTGATCCCAGGAGCTATGTTGTCCGGGGCAATTTGCCTCTGGTAGGGTCACCCAAGACAAACTGGTCCTGGGTGAAGGGCCAGACTAAAAACCATCCAACAGACTCTCATGGTAAATACTAGAACAAGGTTTCTCCGTAGGATTGCTGGACTCACCCTCAGAGATAGGGTGAGGAGCTCAGTCATCTGGGAGAGGCTCAGAGTAGAACCGCTGCTCCTCCACATTGAAAGGAGCCAGTCGAGGTGGTATTAAATTAAAATTAAATTAAATTGAATTAAATCACCCTTTATTGTCATTCAACTGTACAGCCAATCATGTACAGTAGAATGAGATTGTGTTTTACCTATCTACAGTGTTAATCACACACACCCCAAGTGTAGAATCAGAGGGCCGCTGCCATGCAAGGCACCTCCACAAATTTCCCTCCTCCATTCCATTATTGCTGAGCACCAAGCTGGACGGCAGGAAGTTCCACTTTTTATATGGTCTTCGGCATGACCCGGCCGGGATTTGAACCCCTGCCTCCCGGGTGTGGGGCGGATGCTCTACCAACAGAGCCACCACTCCGGTAGGCATCAGAGTATGGGCATCTGATCAGGATGCCTCCTGGACGCCTCCCCTTGAGGTGTTTCAGGCACGTCCCACTGACCCCGGGGCAGACCCAGGACTCGCTGGAGAGACTATGTCTCTCAGCTGGTCTGGGAACACCTTGGTTTCCTCTCTGAAGAGCTGGAGCAGGTGGCTGGGGAGAGGGAAGTCTGGGCTTCTCTTCTTGAACTGTTGCCTCCACGACCTGGACCTCCGGAAAAGTGGTAGAAGATGGATGGATGGATGGATTTTCCCGTTTTTTTTTTAAACTATTAACCTTAGCAAATACACAGCAAAACACACTACAACTGGACACAACATAAGCCCCAACATAAAGTTCTAACCTGGGTCTCCCGTAGGCCCCCCCCAGAGTGTCCGTTCCGCGGCCCACTCCCAGAGCGCCTCCGCTTCTTCATAACCAGAGACGGGCTGCACTGGCATTCCTTCCTTCCCAAATGCCGCAGCTCTTTCGAGTGCCATCTTGACCCATCTGTCAGCTCCAGGTAACCGTCGTAACCAATTCATACCACATGCAGGCCACCCTGTCCATCTCTCTGCTCCCTTGACCTGCGAACCTGTCCTAGCCAAGACTCGACCCTAGGGCGCACACCATCACCCACACCCAGGGGAGGACTCACTGGCTTCCGTTTTCTACGGCATCGTGAACCAGTACCCAAATGGCTCCTCAGCGTTCCGCTGATCCGACTTGAGCCTTGTCCCTTGTTTTCATTCTGGGCACGGCTAGGGATCGTGCCATCCGGTCTTGCCCCGATCTTTTTCCATTTCACACATCGGAGTGGCACTAACAGCGCCCGGTTCAACGATGGTACTCGGTTGGCCACTGGAGCTTCGCTGCGCCTGCTCTCTGGAACCATTCGCCTACACGGGGGCTAAACCATGCCATTCGGGTCCCTTGTCCATGGGACCGCAGACACTGGCACGGAGTTCCTGTCGTGTCGGCGCACTCTGGTGCTGGTGGCGGCCCTCTTCACCTGGAGCGGGCCAGCCTGAGTCCCATATTTCTTCGCCGCTTTCCACATAAAATAGCACGTCCCATAGTTCACCACCTGACCACTCCTCTACAACCTTGCAGGCGATGGATAAACCGAGCCCGAAAAACAAATCACAGCCCAAAAAGTTGTTTCCAGTGCAGGGCACCATAAACTCGGCTGCACACATTGAGGCCTCTTTAAACCTCACCAACAGCCACACCGAGCCCACAATGTCCAGGGGGTTGCTGCCATACCTGTAACAGGCAATATCTGTCTTAGTCACTGTGTAATGTGGAAAGAACTTTGTCACTGTTGCCAGATTTAAGATGGAAACCGCCAACCCCGTGTCCACTCTCAGCGGAATTGGAACTCCGTCCAACACGATGTTGCAGAGGATCTGTCCATCTGTGTTGGGTGAGACCATATGGACCACCGTGGGCATCTTCTTAGTTGGCGTCTCCTTCCCTGGTTTCCGTTCTTCCCTCTCAAAATTCTGGCAAACCCTGGCAAAGTGGTGGAACAACCCGCATCATCCACAACACTTTCCTCTCGCACACTCCCTCGCTCTATAGCAGTGCCTGCTGGATCCACAGCCGTAGCATCTCAGTGTCCCCAGGGCTGGCCAAATCTTCACAATGGTGGCGTATTCGTCCTCATTGCTGCCATCTTCCGGATCCAAGGCCAGTGCCTTCCACTGCTTGTCGTTCTTGGGTAGGGCTTCCATGTCACAGAGATTTTTTGTAATCTGTTCCGCTACCTTGTGTTGTTGCACTAGCTCCATGGCTGCTAGCAGTGTCAGCTCACCAGCATGTGTCAGCAGGCAAACCCTTGCGGAGGAATATGCCACGTGCTCAGCTAGCTGGACGCGAATCATCTCCTCCTCCAAGGCCCCAAACCTGCACTCACCCGGCAGCTGCCGAAGGTCCGCCACAAACTGTTGCACTGTCTCTCCGGGTCACTGGCATTGCTGCCTGAACTAGATACACCTCATAATGGTGTTTTCAGGGGCATGAAAGTAGCCCGCCATGAGCCTCATGACATCTCCGAATGAGTCACCTCCTCCAACCATGCTCAGGATTCTTTGGCCCTCCACACCGAGGTTGTGGACCAAGATAGCACGTAATTTGTCAAGGTTGCCGAGGTCCAGCACTGCGAGATAGTTCTCGAAGGCAGCATACCATCTGGCCATGGGACCAACGGCTCACCCGGAGCCTCCAAAAATGGACGAAACGTGGTAGCTGCCCTCTCCATGCCGTATATCCTCGTCGCCAAATGTTGTGTCTCTGATTAAGGAGTCGAGGTGACATTTTATAGTTTTATTAGAACACGGGACCAAGAACACAGAGTCACTACGCTAGTCTAAGAGCCCCAGCAAAAAGACAAGATGTCTCCTGCTGCTGGCTTATATACCCCAGGTGACACCACCCCCAGAGGCGGGGCGCCACCCCCTCTCTACACTAAGGCACCGCAATAATGATATACATATATCTATCTATCATTATATATATATATATATATATATAGTATATGGATGCCGGGCGACCTGTTACAAAGTCCAGAGCAATGTGGGACCATGGTCTCCCAGGAACGGGCAACGGATAGAGGAGACCCGCCGGCAGTGATGAAGATGTCTTCCCGGTGGCGCACTGGGGACAGGCGTGGACATAGTTGATGACGTCATTCCGGGTATGCCGTCATTCCGGGTATATATATATATATATATATATATACAGGTATATATATATATATATATATACGGTGGGGCAAAAAAGTATTTAGTCAGCCACCAATTGTGCAAGTTCTCCCACTTAAAAGATGAGAGGGGTCTCCAATTTTCATCAAAGGTATACCTCAACTATGAGAGACAAAATGAGAAAAAAAAATCCAGAAAGTCACATTGAAGGATTTTTAATGAATTAATTGGTAAATTCCTCGGAAAAATAAGTATTTGGTCACCTACAAACAAGCAAAATTTCTGGCTCTCACAGACCTGTAACTTCTTCTTTAAGAGGCTCCTCTGTCCTCCACTCGTTACCTGTATTAATGGCACCTCTTTGAACTCGTTATCAGTATAAAAGACACCTGTCCACAACCTCAAACAGTCAGACTCCAAACTCCACTATGGCCAAGACCAAAGAGCTGTCAAAGGACACCAGAAACAAAATTATAGACGTGCACCAGGCTGGGAAGACTGAATCTGCAATAGGTAAGCAGCTTGGTGTGAAGAAATCAACTGTGGGAGCAATTATTAGAAAATGGAAGACATACTAGACCACTAATAATCTCCCTCGATCTGGGGCTCCACGCAAGATCTCACCCCGTGGGGTCAAAATGATCACGAGAACGGTGAGCAAAAATTCCAGAACCACATGGGGGGGACCTAGTGAATGACCTGCAGAGAGCTGGGACCAAAGTAACAAAGGCTACCATCAGTAACACACTACGCCGCCAGGGACTCAAATCCTGCAGTGCCATCCACGCACTGGTGGACTCGGGGGCTGAGCAGAGCTTCATTTCGGGGCAACCCGACTGGGGCTCCCCTGCCATGCTCTGCCGACCCCCCTAAACCTTGTCACTCTGTCAAAGGCTCCCCTGGAGAAAGTGACACATCAGACAGCCCCTGTCTCAGCAATCATCTCAGGTAACCATCGAGAGGACCTCCGGCTGTTTGTGCTGTCCACCTCGGCTGCCCCTGTCATCTTGGGCTACCCCTGGCTTCGCCTACATAACCCAACCTTTGACTGGCGTACCGGGAGCGTCCTCGCTTGGAGTCCCTTCTGCCTGAGTGCGTGTCTCCAGTCTGCAGCGTGTTCTCCTTTGGTTCCTCTCTCCTCCTCCGCCCCCCTTCCTCCTCCTGACCTGTCCAGGGTGCCACCAGAGTTCCATGACCTTGGAGCGATGTTTAGTAAGTCTCAGGTGCTATCTCTTCCCCCCCACTGCCCATACAACTGTGACATTAACCTCCGCCCGGGCGCCCCCCTGCTGTCGAACCGCCTTTACAGCTTATTGGCTCCGGAGCAGGAGGCTATGGATGCATATATCAAGGAATTGCTCAGCTCGGGCATCATTTGGCCTTCTTCGTCGCTGGTGAGGGCGGGCTTCTTCTTTGTCGGAAAGAAGGATGGTTCCCTTCGCCCTTGTATTGACTTCCGGGCACTGAACGACATCACAATCAAGGACAGGTACACATTGCCACTCATGGACTCTGCCTTCGATTCCCTCCAGGGGGCCTCCTGGTTCACGAAGCTGGACCTCCGCAGTGCTTACCACCTCGTGAGGATCCAGGAGGGCGACGAGTGGAAGACGGGATTCCGGACCCCTAGCATCCACTTTGAATATCTCGTCATGCCGTTTGGGCTCACCAACACTCCGGCCGTCTTCCAGCGTTTGATTAATGATGTTCTCCGGGACTTCCTCGGGTCCTTCGTCTTTGTCTATCTGGACGACATTTTGATCTTCTCCCAGTCGCGGGAGGAGCATCAGGTCCATGTGAGGCGGGTCCTTCAACGGCTCCTGGAGAATAAATTATTCATTAAAGCAGAAAAGTGTGAGTTCTACACTGAGAAGACCTCCTTCCTAGGATTTATCATCTCACACATTCAGGTCATCCCAGACCCCGAGAAGGTGAAGACGGTGGTGGATTGCTCCCCCCCCCCATAGAGGAAACAGCTGCAACAATTCCTGGGATTTGCCAATTTTTACCGACTATTTGTACCCAACTACAGCTCGATTGCCCTTCCCCTGACCAGTCTCACCTCCCCCAAGGTGGCGTTCCAGTGGACAGAGGAGGCTGTGATGGCTTTTGCTACCCTGAAGACCGAGTTCTCATCCTCCCAGGTCCTGACGCAGGTGGATCCCGCTCTCCAGCGTCTGGTTGAGGTGGATGCCTCTGACTCGGGGGTGAGGGCAGTCTTGTCACAGCGCTCTCCAGTGAACGGGGTGATCCGCCCCTGCGCTTTCTTCTCTTGGTGGCTGTCCCCCGCGGACAGCAATTATGACGTCGGTGACAGAGAACTCCTGGTGGTGAAGCTCGCGCTGGAGGAGTGGCGGCACTGGCTGGAGGGGGCTGCGCAACCCTTCTTGGTGTGGACTGACCACAAAAACCTGGAGTACCCGAGAACGGTTAAACGCCTGAATGCCCGCCAGGCACGCTGGTCTTTGTTCTTCGGGCGCTTCAGGTTCACCATCACCTACCACCCTGGGTCGAAGAACGCCAAACCTGATGCCCTGTCCAGACAGTTCGCCTTGGAGGTCTCTGATGGGCATGAGCACACCATCCTCCCTGCTTCGTGCGTCGTGCACGCCCTCTCGTGGGGCATCAGGGACAAGGTCCTGAGGGCGCAGGAGGCTGAGCCAGATCCAGGCAGAGGGCCTGCAGGAAGACTGTTCGTTCCATCTCCTGTCTGGGGTGATGTGATCCACTGGGCCCACTCGTCCAAGCTCGCCTGCCACCCTGGGATCACCCGCCTGGTGGAGCTGCTCCAGAGATCGTTCTGGCGGCCGGGCCTCCGGAATGACGTCATCAACTATGTCTGCGCCTGTCCCCAGTGCGCCACCAGGAAGACATCTTCATCAAAGCTGGCGGGTCTCCTCCATCCGTTGCCGGTTCCTGGGAGACCATGGTCCCACATTGCTCTGGACTTTGTAACAGGTCTCCCGGCATCCAACAGTTTTGACACCGTACTCACCATTGTGGATCGTGTCTCTAAGGCTGCCCATTTCATCCCCTTACATGGGCTCCCAACGGCACGAGAGACGGCGAACCTATTGGTGCAGCATGTCGTGCATCTGCATGGGATCCCTAAGGACATTGTCTCTGATCGGGGTCCCCAGTTTGTGTCCCGCGTATGGAGGAGTTTCTGCAACGTGCTGGGGGCTACGGTAAGCCTATCCTGTGGTCATCACCCCCAGAGTAACGGGTGGTGCGAGCGGGCCAATCAGGAGCTGGAGGCCGCTCTGCGCTGCATCATCGCTTCCAATCCATGGCAGCCATCTGCCATGGATTGAATACGCTCATAATCTGACTTTGTCCTTGGCTACCGGCATGTCACCCTTCAAGGCGTCGCTGGGCTATGATCCCCTGTTGTTTCCTGAAGAGGTGGGGGAGGTGGCCGTGCCTTCCATCCATGCCCAACTGAGGCGCTGTCGTCGGCTCTGGGCTACTACGCGCCGGGCCCTTTTACGCATGGCCGAGCTCAACACGAGAACGGCAAACCGGCACAGGAGGCCTGCTCCTCAGTATCAGGTGGGTCAGCAGGTACAGAATGGCTAGCAACCCAGCACATTAACCTGAAGGCTGAGAAGAGGAAGCTGGCCCAGCGTTTTATTGGGCCCTTCCCGATTGTCCATGTGATTGATGCTGTGACTGTGCGTCTGGCTCTTCCCTCCTCTCTCCGTGTTTGTCCCATATTCCACATTTCACAGATCAAGCCCGTCGTCTCCAACCCGCTCTGCCCCCCTCCTAGAGCTCCACCCCCACCGGTATTGATCGACGGCAACCTGGCATGGAGGGTCAACTCCATCTTGGACATTCGCTGCCAGGGTCGCGGCCTGCAGTACCTGGTGGACTGGGAGGGGTATGGCCCCGAGTGGAGGTCCTGGGTGCGTCCATCATTCGTGCTGGACAAGCGTCTCATCAAGGACTTCCTTCAGACGCACCCAGGTAGGCCAGCGCCAGGAGGCGTTGCTCGGGGGGAGTACTGTCATGACCCACTCTGGGCCGTCACCTGCCTCAGCTGCGCGCACACCTGCGGCCAATCAGTCACGGGCTTTATAACCTGCTATGCCTGAAGCCTCGGCACGGAGCCGTCTGTTTCCACACAGCCCTGCGCTTCATCTGGAAAGACCTCCCTACTACAAGTAAGCATTACCGCTACTTACCTTTTCTCCCAGGCTCTCCCCTGTGCACAGGTGGATCCCTCTAGTTGCAGAACCAATTCTCCGCGGCGGCGGAACGTTCCCCTTGCCTCGCCAATCACCATCGCTCATCGCCGGGTGTGCCTCGCAGACGCTGTCTTCCTGGCTGGAGACCTAGAGCCAAAACCTGCGCCCGCCTCAGACCACCTGCAAGTAAGCCCCAGTCAATATCCAGCTCATTGTGACTTGGCTGAAATTAACATCTGTGCTTTGGCTCTGTTTTAGGGTTGCCAGGCTGTACGGCGTTCTGTCTCGCCCCCGGCTGCAGCTCGTTCACCATCAACACATTAACATAACGCATACACGCACTCACACACCCTCTGTTGGTCACAATAAAGATTATTGAATTGCACTTGAGCCTGAGTGTGTGTTCCCTGGGTCCAACAGTATGTCAGATGGTGGGCGATACACTACAGCTAACAGGATTGGATTCAGCATTGCTTTCATTCTACTATGGTGCGTGATTTGTAATACTAAGATTTCAAAGGATTTATATGATAAATTACTTTTAGTATTAGTTAGTATTTTGGAGTGAGCAATTGCTACGGTTCCACCTCCTCTTCCTGTTCTTTTTTTGAAAATTACAGTAATATGGGGGGGGGGGGTACACTCATTCAGCGGTACAGAGTCCTCCTCATGCAGCAATGTTGTCCTCCTCGGTGCAATGTTGCAGCATTGCACCGAGACAAATTCCTAGTTTGTGTACTACATGAACAATGGCAATAAATCGCATTCTGATTCTGATTCTGATTCTGCAACCATGTTTCAATAAGTGCAAATAAATCAATTTGGTTATCTATTATTAAGTCATGTACTAGTAAAGATTTAGAGGCATGGGATCTAATGTTTAATAAACCACATTTGATTGTTAATTTCCGAGAGGTGATTGTGGCATTTTTTAATTTCAAGTTATTTTGTTTCAGTCATTTGGTGACATGAATTTTATTTTTTTGCAGTGCATTTAAATTATTTAAACTAAGGGGCTGTGAGACAGACACTTTAGTTACAGGACTGTTTGGTGGCAGTCAGCCAGTACAGGACTGTAACATAAGATTAATTTTGGTGGACAGAATAAATAAACCATTGTGATTGGGGTGTAAACGGTCTGGTTTAAAAAGCTAAAGATGGTTATTGTGTAATTTTGCTAACAAACCGACAGACAAGCTTATAGACAAACAAAATAACCACCCCGATCACATTACCTCCTTCGCGAGGGTAACAAAACTCTTAAAAAAAGTATGTGACTACCAGGTTACAGTAGCTTTCATTTCTCCTCCTCAAAGGCAAAACTACACAGATGGTGAAACTTAAAATGCCTTTAGACTTTTCATTGGCCAGAAGGAATTGCACTGTGTCTCTGTGGATCTAGAGAAGGCATATGATGGGTCTCCAAGAAACCCATTATATTACCTGGCCTGCCTTATTTTCTAGGAACTGTAGACCACGAGGCAACCGTGAAGTATAGTATATAACTGCAGATGCACTTGAGTTATATTCAGAGAACAAAAATACCTTGTCCCCCAGAGTGGAGACCAATACACCGTTAAATTATACACCAAATGCATCAAGTGTTTTAGCGTGTTGTGGGACAAGGTAAAACCAAGCAGGACGCAGACACACATTCACATGCACGTCCCTACACGCTACACTGCTTCTTTTGTTTTCATTGTGTTTCTTGTGTCTTTTCAATAATGGAAGTGGCTGGAGACTTATTGAAGTCTCAGATTTACTTCCAGCACTTAGAACAACACTCCCTCTTTTCTTTATTCACTCATAATGCACATTGCTGCTGGCTCCAAGCCCACATTGTATTCACAAACCTTTTTCTTCTTCTTTTGTACCCCTGAAGCTTATTTTTATACCACAACAGCCAACAAAATTAAATTAAACATCAGGAGAGTATTTAAGGATCACCTCTATTTACTTTGTAACAAATGTGCACTGGTTGTCAGAGGGGACCATGCTCACGCTTTAAGTTCATTTTTGGTGGTTCTCTGTGCTTGGTATTATTATCCTGGTTTGTTTTGCTTTATTCTTCCCTGCCGGGTCTTTAATTCCGATTTTCATTAGTGTTTATTTTCCCCTGCCTCAACCGAAGTTTGGTCATAGTGTTTATTTCTATTATCTTGTCTCTTGTTATGCTCCATAGGATTTGTCGCTGGCCGGTTTCGAGTTATGGCTATTGTCATTATTATTTATCATGGTTATCTACTCCCTGGTCCTGTGTTCATGTATCTTGTATGTACTCTGTTCCTCTTTACCTTTCGTCTCAGTCCCTCATGTCTCCTGCACCCATTGCTATGCCCTGCTGTCTCTGACTGCCCTGATTGTGCTCGCCTGTCCTGTGTTGTCTTGATTACTCCGTTGTCTGTGTCCTGTGCGGTGTCCTTGTCTCATGTTGGCATTTCACAAACGCTCTGCCAAGTCAGCCCTGTTTTCCTTAGCCCTGTGTGTCCTGTTCTGCCTTGCCTGAATTTTTGCTTTTGCATCAGTCCACACACTGCTTTATTTTCTGTCCTGTTTTTGGCATATCAGAGAGGATACCAAGATGTTCCCAGGCAGATTCGCCTGCCGTTTGGATCCTTCTCCCCTTCCTTGCCTCGAAGGGGCAATCTTAACACTGATACTATGGTATAGTAATAATTTATAGTAAAAATACAGCATTTTTCTCATTAAACGTATTTCTGATGGAGCCATTGACCTGAGATTTTCACCAGATATCAATAACAACCCAAGAAGTCCATACATAAAAAGAAATCAAGACAAATGTGTCCACAAAAGAAGTTATATTTTATAAAGTGGAATGACACAGGGAAGAAGTATTGAACATGCTTGGTGAAATTCATGTAATATTTAGTAGAAAAGCCTTTGTTGGTAATAACAGCTTCCAGACACCTCCTGTATGGAGAAACTAGGCGCAGGCATTGCTCAGGAGTAATTTCAGCCCATTCTTCCCACACAAACTGTCTTCAAATCTTGAAGGTTCCATGGGTGTCTTCTATGAACTCTGATGTTCAGTTTGTTCCGTAGATTTTCAATTGGATTCAGGTCAGGTGACTGACCGACGGCCATTTTAGCAGCTTTGTTTTCCTTATCTGGAGCCAGCTGAGAGTTTTCTTGGCTATGTGTTTGGGATCATTGTCTTGCTGAAATATCCTCTCTCATTTCATTTTCAGCGTCCTGGGCAGATGGCAACAGGTTCTTATCAAGGATGTCTCTGTACATTTGTCCATTCATCTTTCCTTCAATGATATGAAGTCTGCCTCTACCATGTGCTGAAAACACCCCCACACCATGATGGGATGTGCAGAGCCATTTCTCCTTCAAACATGCTGTGTGTCATGGCATCCAAAAAGTGTTATGATTAACTAGTCAGAGACTCAAATGCTGAGCAAAAGACACCAGAGGAACAAACAGACTCGGGTCAAAACGTGTACCACAATTTACTGAGAACAATAATAAAGTGAGATGCACGCTGGTGGTATCACACAGCCCGCGAACGAGAGAAACAGAGGAAGTGATTAATATGAGATAATAGGGGAGGAGAAATGACAAAGAGAGAAGAGAGGAGTCTTAAAACAAGGAGCAGAGGGCCCGGCTGTGAAACCCAGCATGCAGAGGAATCGGAGCTGGTGGGGGTAGGACCAGCGAGACCAGCAGGTGTGAGGAGTGGCAAAGGGAAGGGAGCAGAGCTGTAGGTTGACTGGGTGGAGCAGGAGTAGTCCAGATGGGATGGTGGAAGGGCAGGTGAGTGTGTGCAGCCCCGGAGAGACACACCGCTACAATGGCAGCAACCTGGGAAAGAGAAAAAATATACTTCCAGCGCCACACAAGTCAGCTGCCTTTTTGCAACAGCGGCTCAATTCTGAGTTTTTCTACCTATTTCTTATTTACTATCTGGCTTGTCTCGCTAAATTTTCTGATCCGGCAACACTGTATCCATCACGGACACACAGATTGCCCCAAATGTCTCCTGAGCTGGCGGATGGAGCCACTGTTTATAGCAGGAGACAGTACAGCAGGGACCAGCTGTTAGCACTTAACCGGCCCACGGTGCTAATGCAAAAACTCGACATACCGGGAGAGATAAGACGGAAATGGTGTGGATGTCGAGCTGGAGTAAGATGGTGGGCAAGGAATATAAGGTACAGACCCGTCCTCCCATCCGTTATTATGGGGAATGTACGATCACTACTCAATAAGACTGACAAGCTAGCGGCCATGTCCCACTACGAGAGTGTCTTCAGAGAGATTAGCATGATGTTGTTTACTGAGACGTGGCTAATAGAACTAGCAACAGATGCTAACATTGAACTGGAGGGTTTCCACGCAATACGGGCAGACCGGACACCAGACAGTGGAAGGCAAGGGGCAGAGGAGTGATAATGTATGTCAATAACAGCTGGTGTAAACTGGGACATATCACAGTTAAAGAGCAACACTGCAGCAAAGACATGGAGTTGCTAGCTGTTAGCATGCGACCTGTGTATCTCCCGAGGGAATACTCACACGTGATCTGCATTGTTATTTATGCAAATCTGACGGCAAACGCTGGGGCAGTGCATGACGCCATCCACTCAGTCACTGGCAGGCTGCTGACACAACACCCAGATGCTCTCCTCCTCATCTCAGGTGATTTTAACCATATCTCACTGTCCCTCATTCTGCCCACGTTCACCCAGTATGTCACATGCCACACCAGAGACAATAAAACACTGGACTTATTCTATGCAAACACTAAGGAGGCGTACACCTCATCACCACTCCCCCCACTCGGGAGATCGGATCACAGCTTGGTTCATCTCCTACTGGTGTACAAACCTCTAGTACACAGACAACCTTCGGTCATGCGCACAGTGAAGATATGGTCTGAGGAGGCAATGGACGCTCTAAAGGACTGTTTTGAAATCACTGCCTGGGAGCAGCTCTGCAATCCACATGGTGAGGACATCGATGGCCTCACTCACACCATCATGGACTACATCAGTTTCTGTGTGGACAACACCGTACCCACCAAGATCATACGGTGTTGTTCGAACAACAAACCCTGGATCAACCCTGAAATAAAATCACTACTGAGGGAGAAGAAGAGGATCTTCAGGTCGGGGAACAGGGAGATGCTGAAGTCCGTACAGACGGAGCTAAGGAGGAAGATCAGAGAAGGCAAGGACAGCTTCAGGAAGAAGATGGAGGACAAGCTGCAACAGAGCGACATCGGCGGGGTCTGGCGAAACCTCAAAACCATCTCTGGGCTCCAGAATACCTCCCCCCAGGCCACAGGGGGGCAGGGAGTGGGTGAACAATCTGAACCTGTTCTTTAATAGGTTTGACCAACCACCCTCCCCCCGCCTGCACACCAACCACTGCTGCCTCTACCATCATCGAGACCTGCTGTCCACCCCCCCACCAACACCCCCCCCCCCCCACTCCCAGCACACAGCCTCCCAACCTGACCCTCACTAAGACCCAGGTGAGGGCGGAGCTGAGGAAGATCAAGGCGAGGAAGGTCTCGGGTCCGGACTGCATCAGCGCGAAGCTCCTCAAGTCCTGCACAGACCAGCTGTGTGGAATTGTGGAGCACATCTTCAACCTGAGCCTGAAGCTGGGGAGGGTACCACAGTTGTGGAAAACATCTTGTGTGGTACACGTACCAAAGACTTCCCACCCCAGAGACCTGAACAGCTACAGACCAGTGGCCCTGACGTCCCACCTGATGAAGACTCTGGAAAGACTGCTCCTTGCTCATCTCTGCCCCCTGGTGGGACCAGCGATGGATCCACTCCAGTTCACCTAGCAGCATGGCATCGGGGTGGAGGATACAGTGATCTTCCTCCTTCACCGTTCCCTGTTCCACCTGGAGAAGCCTGGGAACATGGTGAGGATCATGTTCTTTGACTTCTCCAGTGCTTTCAACACCATCCAACCGATGATCCTGAGGGACAAGCTGCTGTGCGCAGGGATGGACCAGCACCTGTCATCGTGGATCCTGGACTACCTCACAAACCGGCCTCAGTTTGTGAGAACCCGGGACTGTGTGTCCGACACGATCATCGGCAACATGGGGGCCCCAAGGGAACGGTTTTGGCTCCTTTCCTGTTCACCCTTTATACTGCGGACTTCTCACACAACACAACACACTGCCATCTACAGAAGTTCTCTGTTGACTCTGCAATCGTCAGCCTCATCTCCAACGGAGAAGAAGCTGAGTACAGTCCAGGACTTCGTGGACTGGTGCCATCGGAACTGCCTCCAGATCAACGCGAGAAAAACTAAGGAGCTGGTGGTGGACTGCCGCAGGCAAGGACAACCCCTCACAGCACCAGTAAACATCCAGGGAACAGACACTGAGATGGTGACATCCTACAAGTACCTGGGTGTTCATCTGAACAATAAACTAGACTGGTCACACAATACCAATGCACTCTACACAGCAGGCTGTTCCTACTGAGGAGGCTCAGGTCTTTTGGTGTACAAGGGGTGCTCCTGAAGACCTTCTACAATTCGGTGGTGGCATCAGCCATCACTTTTGGAGTGGTCTGCTGGGGCAGTGGCATCACGGCAGCCAATAGGGAGAGACTGAACAAACTGATCAAGAAAGCTAGCTCTGTCCTGGGGCAGTGCCTTGACCCAGTGGAGGAGATAGGAGTGAGAAGGATGATGGCTAAGCTGTCATCTCTGCTGGAGTCCGAGTTCCACCCTATGCAGGACATACTGAACACACTGAGGAGCTCATTTAGCAGTAGGCTACATCATCCTAGGTGTGCGACCGAGAGGTTTCGCAGGTCCTTCCTACCTATGGCTGTCAGACTTTATAACCTAAGCAGGGCTGCTCGCAGAGGTAGCAAAAAAAACCCCAAAACAAAACAAAACGTGACGACCTAATACTATTGAATGCAAAAGATGAAACAGACTTACACAAAATGGTACCCTCCAGTATACAACTAGGACAATATCAATTGCTATGGAGGGTGACAATATGTATGGGTATATATTCATAGTATGTGGGGTAACTAAATAGACTGTTATGCTGTTTATTCCATCTAGCTACAATGCTCCGCACTGTATATATTTATTTATATATTTATGTGTACATATGTATATTGACTGCTCTTATTTTCTTATCTTCTAAATTATTGCTCTGAGTGTTGCTATCCCTGTGCTGTTGCAATCCTGGAATTTCCCCATTGTGGGACTAATAAAGGCTTATCTTATCTTATCTTATCTTATCTTATCTTATCTTATAGATAGATAGATAGATAGATAGATAGATAGATAGATAGATACTTTATTTTGAATAAAAAAGTATAACAAAAACAAAACAAATGACAAATGCAATAAAGTAACAGTATACAGTGTTCGAAAGTATCTTATCTTATCTTATCTTATCTTATCTTAAGAAGGATCAACCAACAGGTAAGATAACGCACAGAATTAACTTAGCTTTAGGTTGAGGCAGCAATACCCAACGATCCAGTGAAGAAGCATTCACAGACCGGTTCTTTTAAAGCTGGCAGATGAGGCAGCAGCAAGTGTGCGTAATCACGCAGGTGGGCATAATCAACTCCGGAGCCGGGAGACAGGCAGGGGGAAAAAACACAGGAAGGGAGGGGGAGCATGCTCACAGAATCACAGAAAGTTCAGTTTTGGTCTCATCTGACCAGACTATATTTTTGAGCCCATATCGGTTGAATGGGTTACTTAGTGTTATCTCCGCCAAGGAGGTTATATTTTTGCCTGGGTTTGTTTGTTTGTCTGTCTGTTTGTGACCAACATAACTCAAAAAGTTATGAACAGATTTTGATGAAATTTTCAGGAAATGTCCGAACTGGGACAAGGAAGAAATGATTAGATTTTGGGAGTAATCCGGATCACCGTCTGGATCCAGGAATTTTATAAAGGATTCTTTTATCATTGGGAGATAGGGCTATTTGAGCATATGCACATGTAGCTCCACAATAACTAGTCAGGGTGATAGGAAAAAATATACAGAATAATAAGTTCCCAAGTCCAGCAATTAAATTTTTGAGTAGATCACAGCATGGGGGACTGAGCTGCCTTGGCGGAGGTCTGCGCTCTCTGAGTGCTTTTCTAGTTTTCTTTGAAACAGCAATCCCTACTAACTCCAGGTCTTTCTGGAGCTCTCCACGAATGGTCTTTGGCTCTTGGATAACTCTTCTGATAATTCTTTTGACTCCTCTGTCAGAAATCTTGCAAGGAGCTCCTGGTCATGGCAAATGATGAAAATGATGTTCTTTCCGCTTCCAATTTATGGCTCCAACAGTGCTCACTGGAACATTCAGCAGTTTAGAAATGTGCCTGTAACCAGTGCCATTCCTATGTTTTGCAACAGTAAGGTTGGGAAGGTCTAGAGCAGGGATAGGCAACTATGTGCCATCAAGGGCCATTCCACTGCAGGTTTTCTGTTCCACCCAGTCTCTTCAGCAGTTGCTTTGTCTAATTAGCAATTCTTGAAGCTCATCAGTGCAAACACCTGCTGAAGAAACTGAGTGGAACAGAAATTCTGCAGTGGGATGGCCCTCACTGCCCATCCCTGGTTGAGAGAGAGCTCTTTGCTTCTCCCCATCATGAGTTCTTTGTGGTGTGACAATCTGATATTCACAGACCATTTTAAAGGTAATAAGTCAGGACTTAACCATCCATCCATCCATCCATTTTCTACCACTTTTCCGGAGGTCTGGGTAGTGGAGGCAGCAACTCGAGCTGAGAAGCCCAGACTTCCCTCTCCCCGGCCACCTGCTCCAGCTCTTCAGAGAGGATACCAAGACGTTTCCAGGCCATCTGGGAGACATAGTTTCTCCAGCATGTTCTGGGTCTGCCTTGGGATCTCCTTCCAGTGGGGCGTGCCCAAAACACCTCAAGTGGGAGTCGTCCAGGAGGCATCCTTATCAGATGCCCAAATCACCTCAACTGACTCCTTTCAATATGAAGGAGCAGCGATTCTACTCTGAGCCTCTCCCGGATGACTGAGCTCCTCACCCTATCTCTGAGGGTGAGTCCAGCAATCCTACGGAAAAAGCTCATTTCAGCCACTTGTACCCGCGATCCCATTCTTTCAGTCATTACCCAAAGCTCATGACCATAGGTGAGGGTAGGAACGTAGATTGACCAGTAAATTGACACCTTTGCTTTAGCGCTCAGCTCCCTCTTCACCATAACAGACGGTACAACATTTGCATCACTGCAGATACTGCCCTGATCCATCTGTCAATCTCTTGCTCCATTTCCCCCTCACTCTTGAATAAGACCCCAAGATACTTAAACTCTTCCACTTGGGGCAGGAGCTTGTCCCCAACCCGGAGAGGACAATTCAACTTTTTCCGGCTGAGGACCATGGACTCAGACTTGGAGGTGCGGATTCTCATCTCAGCCGCTTCACACTCAGTAGCAAACCATTTGAGCAAGGTGTGTAGGTCATTGGTCAATGAAGCCAACTGAACAACATCATCTGCAAACAGCAGAGATGAGATCCTGTCATCACTGAGCATGACACCCTCTGATCCTTGGCTGTGCCGAGATATCCTGTCCATAAAAATTATGAACAAGATCGGTGACAAAGGGCAGCCCTGGCTGAGTCCAACTCTCACTGGAAACGAGTTTGACTGGGTGTTGGCAATACGAACTAAACTCCTGCAACGGTTGTATAAGGGACCGGATATCTCATAAAAATAAGCCCGATACCCCATACTCCTGCAGCACCCCCCTACAAGAGACCATGAGGGATGTGGTGGAATGCTTTCTCGAAGTCCACAAAACACATGTGGACTGGTTGAGCAAACTCCCACGAACCCTCAAGGATTCTCAAGAGGGTAAAGAGCTGGTCCGATGTGCCACGGCCAGGACAAAAACCACATTGCTCCTCCTGGATCCGAGGTTTGACCAGCAGTCGGACTCTCCTCTCCAGTACCCTGGCATAGACTTTCCCAAAGAAGCTGAGGAGTGTGATCCCTCTAAAGTTGGAACACACCCTCCGGTCCCCCTTTTTAAAAAGAGGAACCACCACCCTGGTTTGCCATGCCAAAGGCACTGTCCCCACCCACCACGCAATGTTGCAGAGGTGTGTCAACCATGACAGCCCTACAACATCCAAGGCCTTGAGATACTCAGGGCAAATCTCGTCCACCCCTGGGGCCCGGCCACCGAAGAGGTTTTTAACCACTTCAGCAACCTCAGTCCCTGTGATGGGCAAGTTGCTCCCCTCATCCTCAAGGCCTGCTTCCTCTGTGGAAGGTGTGTCAGTGGGATTGAGGAAATTCTCAAAGTATTCCTTCCACCGCCCAACAATATCCCCAGTCAAAGTTAGCAGTGCCCCATCTGCACCATACACAGTGTGGACAGGGAGCTGCTTCCCCCTCCTGAGTCGCTGGACAGTTTGCCAGAATCTCTTTGAGATCTACCGAAAGTCTTGTTCCATGGCCTCACCGAACTCCTCCCACACCCAAATTTTTGCTTCAGCAACCACCCGAGCTGCACTCCGCTTGGCCTGCTGATACACCTCAGCTGCTTCAGGAGTACCACAAGCCAACCAAGCTTGATAGGATTCCTTCTTCAGCTTGATGGCCCCCCTCACCACTGGTGTCCACCACTTAGTTCGGGGGTTGCAACCATGAGATGCACCAACAACTTTGTGGCCACAGCTCTGGGCAGCTACTTCGACAATGGAGGTAGAGAGCATGGCCCATTCAGACTCCATGTCCCCAGGCTTCCTTAGAATGTGGTTGAGGTTCTTCTGGAGGTGG
Organism: Pholidichthys leucotaenia; assembly: GCA_020510985.1. Classification (NCBI taxonomy): domain Eukaryota; kingdom Metazoa; phylum Chordata; class Actinopteri; order Cichliformes; family Pholidichthyidae; genus Pholidichthys; species Pholidichthys leucotaenia. Next base: position 239,900,235 of record CM035839.1, read on the forward strand.
GAGTTGAAGACCTCCCGGACAGGAGCCTCAGGCAGACGTTCCCAGCACACCCTCACTATATGTTTGTGCGTCTGCCCCTGCCATCGAATCGAACTCACCACCAGGTGATGATCAGTTGACAGCTCTGCACCTTTCTTTACCAGAGTGTCCAAGACATGTGGTCACAGGTCTGATGACACGATAACAAAATTGATTATCAACCTGCGACCTAGGGTGTGCTGGTGCCAGGTGCACATATGGACACCCTTATGCTTGAACATGGTGTTCATTATGGACAAACTGTGGTTAGCACAGAAGTCCAATAACTGAAAACCACACGGGTTCAGATTGGGCAGTCTCTCCCATGCCAGAGTCAGACAACTCCCGCAGCAGTTTCCTCCTCGTGTTTCTCCTTGCCGGTTGTCCCATCAGCCCACTCATCTTCCTTTGCTGCTGCAACTCCCATCTCCTCGACGTCTCCTCCCGCTGCTGAGAGTCCAGCTGTTTTCTCCCTGGCTCTGTCTGTCACCGTGTCAACAGGTGTGGCTTCTCCACGTTCCGCTGAGGGGTCTACATCCATTGAAGTCATGGAGGGGGCTGATTTCCAACCAGCTGCAGCAGATGACATCGCATCCTGGGACCCCAGGCAAGTGTTTTTTCATTCTCATTCACCTACACATGAATTATCTTGCCTGATTCCCGGTGGTGAGGCTCAGACTAGGCAGTCGTCTGAGTCCTCACCACTTGCTTCAGCTTAAGACTGTTCACCTGCTCTCTCCGTGTCCCCCCCCCCCCCCCGAGTGTCTGCTGGACAGTGGAGGAGCCTGCAGCCCCGGAGGACCTGGTCCCAGTCCCGCAGCCACAGTCTGGATGGAGGGAAAGCGCTGCGACCAAGTTGAGGCCTGTGCCGATGATGGAGCATCCCTTGGCCTCAGCAGAACAGGATCCAGTGCCAGCGGGAAGCCGACCTCCTGTGTCCACGTCGAGTGAGCCACCTGCGTGGGCCACTTCGTTGGGGGGTCTCGGGACTGCATCCATCACCATGCCGGCTGCTGGGGCTGCCACAGCAGAGTCTGAGCTGAACCACCAGAGGGCTGGGCTGGAGGCATCATCGTCTGGATCGACGGAGTCCTAGATGGCAGCGGAGCTCAAGCCCAGGCAAGTGCTCTCTTGTTTCTGTTATTTCTAATGCGGAGAGATCTTGTCTGGCTCTTGGTGGGGAGAACCAGGTGCAGTCATCAGCTGCACCTGAGCTCACCTCGCTGGGCTCCACTGCCGCTGGTGACCCTGACCCTGCTTCTCTGCCTCTCACATCTGAGCTTTTCCTCAGGGTCATCGAGGATCATCCAGCTTCGCCAGAAGGCTCTGTGGGTCCAGCCTCACTGCCTGAGATCATGGTGGGTCCAACTCCTCCTGTCGAGGTCATCGTGGGTGTTCCGTCCCAGCCTGAGGCCTCTGAGGGTGGTGCTTCCCCATTAGTTGAGGTTGTCGCGGGTGCTCCGTCCCAGCCTGGGGCCTCCGTGGGTGCAGCTTTGGCCCAGTCTGGGTCCTCCATGGGTGCTGCTTCCCTTCCTGCTGAGGTTGTCGCGGATGCTCCATCCCAGCCTGGGGCCTCCAGGGATGCAGCTCTGGCTCAGTTCGGGTCCGCCGAGGGTGCAGCTCTGGTCCAGTCCGGGTACACTGAGGGTGCTGCTTTCCCATCAGTTGAAGCCACCGCAGGTGCAACTTGGCTCCAGCCTGGAGCCACTGTGGGTGCAACTTTGCTCCAGCCCAGAGCCACTGCAGGTGCAGCTTTGCTCCAGCCCAGAGCCACCACGGTTGCAGCTTTGCTCCGGCTCGGAGCCACCACAGGTGCAGCTTTGCTCCAGCCCAGAGCCACCGCGGGTGCAGCTTTGCTGCAGTCCGGAGCTACCGCAGGTGCAGCTATGTCCCAGTCCGGGACCACTGAGGGTGCTTCAGGCCAGTCCAAGGGTGTCGTGGTTCCGCCTCCTTTGCCTGACGCCATCGTGGTCCCCTTTCCTCTGCCAGATGCTATTGTGGTCCCCCCCTCCTCTGCCCAACATCATCATGGTTCCTCCTACTCTGCTGTCCTTTTCATCATTGGGCCTCCCCATGGGGGATCTGCCTCCTGGGCCACCCCTTCTGTTTAGGTGGCTAAAAAACTCTGGTCCACCACCTGATGGACTGCGAAGTTGGGTTGGGTGGCCCATATTATCTGGCAGGCCACCCAACTCTTACCACCTCACCATCTGCCAGGCCTGGAACTTCGGCCGGCCACCGGAACTGCCTAGCTCCTTGGTCTTGGGTGCCTAGGTCCCTGATTCTTTTCTGGTGTGGATCCTGAGTGAGGTTGTTATTTTTTTTTGTTTTCTCCTAGCTTGGGTTTTGCTAAGATGTGAGTCATGGGAGTCCTTATTATTTTCTCTGATTTGTTTCAGCCCCTCCTTGCCTGGATTCCCCTCCTCCTGCCCGGGATGGGGTTATTCCTTGTCTTTTGGTGGGGTGGGTTCTTCATGTGGGTGGGCCTTTGTTTTTTCTGTTGATGTTGCCCGGGGTGTCTGGTTTCAACCCCTTAAGGTGGGGTGGTGGGGGTGGGAACGTTCTGTCACAATCTGTGCACGGGGGGATTTCACCGTGCTCTGTTTCTTTGCTTTTTGTTTTTCATTATTTGTATTATGTATTCTGAGGTCTTGGCCTGTAATGTTATTTCTAGTATGTTTTCATATATTCTGTATTGCTTCTTTGTATGATTTATTTTTCCTGTTTATGCTCAGTGTAGTTTTGTTTGTATTTGCTTCCACTTTATTTTTGCCTGCGTCTTTTCTTTTCCTTCTCTCTTTGGAGTTGCAGTTGTCAGGAGCGCTTCCAGATTTTTCCCTGATGGTGGGCGGTGCTTCTGTCAAACTGTCAGCTCCGTCTCCCTTCCTCATGACTCACAGCTGATTGTCATTTTCTTCCCAGCCTGCTCATGTGATCCTCACCTGTCATCATTTGTGTTGAGTTGTATTTAAGGGCTGTTATTTTAATTTCTTGTTGCCGGAGTCTTAAGTTCTCTACCCTCTTCTCCGTCGGAACCAGCCCTTCTTCTGGTGCAGTTTATTGTAAGTTTTCTTTGTTAGTCTGTTGGATTTAGTTTTGAGCACGGGTTTGATATTGTGTTTGTTTTTTGTAATAAATTCACAAACTGCAGTCCTGCACGTGGGTCTCTTCTCTTTGCCCCGAGGGGCAATTCATGACAGATATCTGGGGAAAAACTCAGATCAATGGCTCCATTAGAAATATGTTTAATGAGAAAAATGTTGATGTGTGTCATGATTGGCAATAATTAGACGGCTCACGTGCAGGGAATGACACCAAAGGAAACACACTATGACACAGAGTAACAAGTTTGGTTGAATTTTATTAATGCAAAAGAATGCCTCTGCAAGAGAAAAACGCCACTCGCCAGGGGAAACACACAGCCTGAAACAAGAGACGAGAGCAGGTGAATTAGGAGGGAGGCAAAACAAGAGAAAATGGGGAAACACTCACGGGGGAGTATAAGAGGACCTGGCAGAAGAACCCAGCACTTACAGCGAACCTCCTGATGATGCAGGATGACAAGGGTAGAGCTGGGTGAGGTGTCTGACCAGGTGATGACTGTCACTGATGTGGTGATGATGACGGGGCAGGTGAGCACACAACAACCCTGGAGACTCACCACAAAGGATGTAGCAACCTGTGAAGAGGTAAGCAAACAATTAAAGGGTTTTTCAAGTTTAAGGAGAATAGATATTCACTGCTGAAGCACGTAGTATACCCAATGAGCCAACGCCGAGGCGCTGAAGAGAAGATCTATTTAAGTGCTGGTGAGTCAGAGGAGAAGGTGCCTCTCATCACGCAGGTGGAGATGATTACCCGTGGAGTAGGTGAAGGTTGAACCGGACGTGCGGGGGAGGAGTGTGCTCACCAGACCATGACAGTGTGTTCAATACTTATTTTCCCCGCTGTATAGCAACTTTTTTTTAATTGCTGACTTTCACAAAATTTATGAGCTAGCAAAATTAAAATGGAGAGGAATTAAATCTTGTTATTCTGGGTGAGTGCCTTACTATCTTGGAACATTCCAATCTTTGTTGTTATGCAGCTCTCTCATCAATAGCCAGGGAGGTTCAGTGGCAGCAGCTGTAATTTCTGCGTCTTTAAAAGATGGTCTCAGTCAATGAAATGATGCAGGATTGTCATGTTGGTGAACTCATACAGAGGGAGGAACTGAGGGGGGAGATCAGAAATGGAACGACAACTACAGGAAGAAGATAGAGCTCAAGCTGCAGCAGAGCAATGCCAGCGGTGTCTGGAGAGGCCTCAAAACCATCTCTGGGTACCAAGATACCACCTCCTATACTGTGGGGGGTAGGGAGTGGGTGAAAGCCCTGAACCTGCTCTTCAACACATTTGACCAACCACTCTCTCCTCTCTCTGCCCTCCAACCCCTGCTGCCTCCACCTTCATCTACTTCCCTTGTCCACTGACCTCCCTCCAGCTCCTTACATCCCCCAGCTCTCAGTGCACATCCCCACCTTTTTTCCCTCACATGTCCAACGCCCCTCCCAGCACACAGCCTCCCTGCCTCAGTCTGACCCTCACTCAGCCCTACTCGCCTCGACTCTACTCACTCTGTAGGGTTTTCCATAAGTACCTGGTACTTTTTTGGGACCTACTTCAGTGAGGTTCCAGCCGTGCTGAGTCGAGCTGAAAATGTGACGTCAGTGGACTGCAGGCCACTGATTGGCCAGGGCGTAACGTCAGTGGATGAGAGGGACGTCTTCACAAGATTTAAAACTGCCATTTATAAACTTGGCCGTGCGTTTTTATTATTTCTGTGATAATCAATGAAATAAATGGCTTCACACAAATCAATACCGTCACAAAACAATTACCTTTGTCCTTGTGAGCAGCCATCAGCTCAGAGACCTCCTGGTATTTCATTTTGGAACGTTCCACCGGCACAGCGGCTGAAAAGTTCATAGGTGGAAAAGTTCATAGTGGTCAAATTTGATCAAATGTGATTATTTTTTAACAGTCTCCCCATCGATGCACACAGTTCTTCCATCGGTGTTGCAGCACTTGGATCCATGTGCTTGAAAAATAAACATTTGGTCAAATTTGACCACTATGAACATTTCAGCCTATGAACTTTTCAGCCCCGTTGGCTCTGCTGCGGCGAAGCTAGCCAAAATAAAAGTATACCAGGAGTTCTCCGAGCTGATGGCTGCTCATGGAGAAGATGGTGAGTGTTTTATGATTTTAAGCAACTTTTACGTTATTTATCAGTGAAAACGTCAGCATGTAAACAACATAACAGGATAACGGGCCACCCTCCTGTAATGATCCCGCCCACCTGAGGTGGTACTCAGTTGAAATGGAAAACCAACCACACCGTGTGGAGCTGAGTAGAGTCGAGCAGAGTCAAGGTGAGTCGGGCTGAGTAGGTACTAGTGGAAAAGGGGCTTAAGACCCAGGTGAGAGCTGAGCTGCAGAAGATCAAGGCGAGGAAGGCTGTAGGTCCAGATGGCATCAGCTTGAGTCATCAAGTCCTCAAGTCCACTCAAATGATCTGGGTATTTATTTATTTTGCTACCTTTAATGAGCTTCAACAATTTAGCATGCACTCATACCACTTTAAAATGGTCACATACTATAGTTACTACAATGCAGTTGTGCACAAATCCACTCTATGTGCTTTTAAAATGGAAGTATTCACAAGTGAAAACATAAGACAAAGTAATATGGCACCAGAAAATGAAACCAAATGTCACCAAATCTGTTATTTGTGATCAATAAAGTACATCCATCTATCTATCCATCTACCCATCGATCCATCTAGCTGTTAAAGTCTGTGCATGGGCGGAGGACCATGCTCACACTTTAAGTTCACTCTTGTTATTTTCTGTGTGTGTGTATTTGTTTACCTTTTGTCCCTGTCCTTCATGTTTTCTTTACCTATTACCATTCCCTGCATCTCTGATTGTCCTTAATTGTGCCCATCTGTTCCTTGTTGCTGTGATTATCCCCCTGTCTATATATGTGCGTTTCAGTCTGTGCCCTGTGCGGTGTCCGTGGTTTATGTCTCCTGTTGGCGTCTCACCCATGCTTCTGTTAGTCTGTAAGTAACCCTGTGTTTGAAGCCAGCCGTGTTTTTCCTTTGTTCAGCCCACAAAATGTATTATTTTCTGTTCTGTTTCCAGCATTAAAACATGGTTAATGAAATTTGCCTCGCATGTGGGTCCTGTCCTTCATTGCCCCTGAGGGGCAATCCTAACACTATCTATCTATCTATCTATCTATCTATCTATCTATCTATCTATCTATCTATCTATCACAGGTTTCTTACATAGATTAGTTTTATATCAACTCTATGGCTGTGTTGTGAGACATGTATATGTTGGACACTGCATATGTGATTTAACCACGATGAAGGAGAGCCAGCCCCCTGCGGTGCGGAGCCACAGAGCCTGGACCCCCTGCGGAGGACAGGGGACAGAAGACTTCCTGACCACTGAGGCTCGGGAAGAGAGAAGGGGGAGTTATGTAAATAAAGGGCTAATGAATGTGAATAAAGAGACTTTGATATAGATGTGTGATTTCCCCCGCGAGGGAAATGGTTTGATGTGAGAAGGTTTAAATGAGAGAACTTTGGTGTGTTCACTCTCTTTGTTCGCTGCTCAAGAATAAGAGCAGACAGTGGAATGATTTCTTGAATAAACTGAAATGAAAGACAATTCAGTTTCGTTATTCAAGTCTCCCCACATTGGTGACTGACGACGTTGAGAATGAACGAAGAAATTCTCAGGGTCCCGGACTCACAGCGCTCAGAGCTGGCGAGCGCAGTGGCCGTTAAGCTGCCTGATTTCTGGCAGGATAACCCACGGTCGTGGTTTCTGCAAGCAGAGTCGCAGTTCGCGCTCGCAGGAGTAACGGTGGATGACACTAAGTTCCACCATGTCATCGCTAAACTGGACAACAGCACAGCTCGGTGCGTGCAAAGCTTGGTGGAGCAGCCACCCGCGACCGACAGGTACAGCAAGCTGAAATCCACCCTCATCAAGTTTTTCACCCCCTCGGCTGAAGTGAGGGCGAGGAGGATCCTGTCTTTGCTAGACCAAGGTGGACACAGGCCGAGCGCCCTGATGGAGGAGATGATACAGCTGAGAGGGTTGGACAACGATGATTTCATTTTTCAGTTCATCTTCCTCTCCAACCTCCCGGCGCATGCGAGAAGCAAGCTGGCCGGCAAAAAGTGTCACACCCTGGAGGAGTTCCGGGAGCTGGCCCAGGAGGCAGACGGGATCCTGGACGCCTGCGGCGGGCAAGCAACCACAGCAGCGACCCGAGACAGCGGGGAGCCAGAGGCGGCAGAACCAGACTGGCCGACGATGGCGGCAACACGGCCGCGACGAGGGGGAGCCAATAGCCCGGCGACAGAGGCGCGGGCACGAAACAGCGGAGGAGAAGATCTCTGCTTTTACCATCGGAGGTTCGCAGAGAAGGCACGCAGGTGTGTGCCGCCCTGCATCTTCAGGAGTTCGGGAAACGGCAAGACCGGGGGTCGCTAGCAGCTTCGACCCTCGGAGAACGCAACAAGCTGCTCTACATCACGGATGCGCGCTCCGGACGAGTGTTCCTCATTGACACCGGAGCACAAGTGAGCTTCATCACCCCAACATACGCGGACCGGGTGGCTGGACCCCACGGTGACGGAGCTACAGCGGCAAATGGCTCGAACATCAACACCTACGGGAGAAGGACCTTGCCTTTATGCTTACATGGCCGCACATATGAATGGACTTTTGTAGTAGCGGCGGTGAGTTTCAACATGTTGGGCGCGGATTTTTTGTGTTCACACAATCTGTTAGTTGATCTTGCTAATAGACGGCTGGTAAATGCACTCTCTTTTTACTCTCTCCCCTGTTCAGCTCGAGTGTCCCCGCCACCAGTACAGACCCACGTCGCTACAGCAGGTGGTAAGTTTCACACACTCCTCACCCAATTTCCAGCGCTCACTGTGCCCACTTTTTCAGCGACGGTCGCGAAGCACGGGGTGAAACACTTCATCCCCACTTCTGGTCCTCCCGTGTTTGCAAAAGCTCGGCGCTTGGATGCAGTTAAGCTCGCCATTGCGCGCGAGGAGTTCGCCAGCCTGGAGAGGCTGGGCATCGTTCGTAGGTCGAAGAGCCCGTGGGCTTCGCCGCTGCACATGGTACCGAAAGCCGATGGCTCCTGGAGACCGTGCGGGGATTACCGCAGGCTAAACAACGCTACGGCACACGATCGTTATCCCATCCCGCACATTCAGGATTTTTCGGTGCACCTGGCGGGGGCGCGCATTTTTTCAAAGATTGATCTAGTTCGCGGCTATCACCAAGTCCCGGTCCAACCGGAGGACATTCCTAAAACAGCGGTAATAACCCCGTTCGGACTTTTCGAATTTTTACGCATGCCGTTTGGTCTCAAAGGGGCGGCGCAAACATTTCAGCGGATGATGGATGCCGTGTTACGCGATCTCCCTTTCGTGTTTGTGTACCTCGACGACATTTTGGTCGCGAGTACTTCAGAGGACGAACACGAAATGCACCTCACAGCAGTTTTTAGGAGGCTGGGAGAGCACGGCTTAATAGTTAACCCAGCCAAGTGCCAGTTCGGCGTTGAGCGGATTGATTTTTTGGGTCACCGCGTCTCCCCGGAGGGAGCGGTTCCGTTACCAGAGAAAGTACGCGCGGTAGCGGATTTTCCCCGTCCACAAACGGTCAAATCACTACAGGAATTCTTGGGGATGGTGAATTTTTATAACCGGTTCCTGCCCCACGCAGCTCAAATCATGCAACCGTTATATGCCGCGCTCAAAAAACAAAAGCCGACCCAGGCGGTCGAATGGTCCCCGGAGCGGGAGCGCGCGTTCACAGAGGTTAAAAAAGCCTTGGCTGACGCTGCGCTCCTGGCCCACCCAGACCCTGCAGCACGTATCGCGCTGACGACAGACGCTTCAGATTTAGCCATAGGGGCCGTTATTGAGCAACAGGTAGCCGGAGTTTGGCAGCCTTTGGCTTTCTTTAGCAAATCTTTAAGCGCGGCTGAGCGAAAATACAGCGCGTTTGACAGAGAACTGTTGGCGCTGCATTTGGCTATTCGTCATTTCCAGTTCTGGCTGGAAGGACGGTGCTTCACCGCTTATGTGGACCACAAGCCGCTCACATACGCCATGGCCAAAATTTCAGATCCGTGGTCCGGCAGGCAGCAGAGGCAGCTGGCCGCAATCTCGGAATTTACCACTGACATTAGGCACGTCGCGGGCAAATTCAATGTAGTAGCGGATTGTCTCTCACGCGCGTTCACGACCCCGACACGCGCAGAGGCAGAACGGGCCACCGTGACCGCGCCGCAGGAGAGCGGCACGGTGGCGCGCGCAGCCCCGGTGCACGTGGGTATAGATTACGCAGCCATGGCAGCGGACCAGGGGGTGGACGCAGACGTGCGCGCGCTCCAGTCTGGACCAACAGGGTTGAGGCTGGAGAGCAAGTGTTTACAAACCGGTATGCCCCCCCTGATCTGCGACATGTCGACGGGGCGCCCGCGTCCGGTGGTTCCGGCCACGTGGCGCCGCCGTGTTTTTGACTCGGTCCACTCACTGGCGCACCCGGGGGTGCGCGCGTCGGTGAAACTAGTGGCGGAAAAGTTTGTTTGGCCGTGCCTGCGCAAGCACGTGAAGGAATGGGCAAAAACCTGCATTTCCTGTCAACGGGCCAAAATTCACAGGCACACAAGAGCCCCGTTAGAACCGTTCCGCATTCCGGCCAGAAGGTTCGACCATGTGCACGTCGACCTTGTGGGCCCCCTACCGGCATCACAGGGGTTCACGTATCTTTTGACAATGGTGGACCGCACCACACGTTGGCCGGAAGTGGTCCCACTTGCGACGACCACGGCCGCGGAGGTGGCTCGCGTTTTTTTAACGGCTTGGGTGGCGCGCTTCGGGGTTCCGTCGGACATTACGTCCGATAGAGGACCGCAATTCATCTCTGAGCTGTGGTCAGCGATGGCCAACGGCTTAGGAGCCAAAATTCACCGCACTACGGCTTACCACCCTCAGGCTAATGGTTTATGCGAGCGTTTTCATAGGTCTTTGAAGGCAGCACTCAGAGCGTCGCTCACGGATGCAGATTGGGTAAATAAACTCCCTTGGGTTTTATTAGGGTTGCGTTCTGCGCCTAAAGAGGACTTAGACGCCTCCCCAGCGGAGCTGGTATTCGCACAAACTCTGAGGCTGCCGGGCGAGTTTTTACCAGAGCACCCAGAGCCCCCACCTCTCTCTGCTCTGGGACCGTTAGTTGGCACGGGGGCAGACACGCTCCCGGGTCCGGTTCATCACGCTTTTCCACGAGTTTTCGTCCCCAAGGCTTTGAAAAATGCCGATTTCGTTTTTGTCAGGCGCGAAGCCCTTAAAGCAACGCTCAAACCACCTTACGAAGGGCCATTTCGAGTGCTGGAGGCAGGTGATAAGCAATTTGTGCTAGATTTTGGGGACAGAAAAGAGACAGTCAGTATTGACAGACTAAAACCTGCTTTTGTCATGAAGGACGTGTCTGTACCGGTCGCGGTGGCGCCTCGACGAGGCAGGCCCCCGCAGAGGGCAATTAACCACTCTCTTCCTCAGTCAACAGACCCGGAGCAGAACAGCACCGCAGGCAAGGCGGGGCCAACGCACAGCAGATTCGGCAGACGGCTGAAGCCCAAGCGGCGCACAGACTGAATGTTGGTGTTGATTATTCAGTAGTGAGTAAGGTGCTATTAAATTTTGGGAATTAGTCTGTTCTTCATCGTTTGGGGGGGGGGTTATATGGCTGTGTTGTGAGACATGTATATGTTGGACACTGCATATGTGATTTAACCACGATGAAGGAGAGCCAGCCCCCTGCGGTGCGGAGCCACAGAGCCTGGACCCCCTGCGGAGGACAGGGGACAGAAGACTTCCTGACCACTGAGGCTCGGGAAGAGAGAAGGGGGAGTTATGTAAATAAAGGGCTAATGAATGTGAATAAAGAGACTTTGATATAGATGTGTGATTTCCCCCGCGAGGGAAATGGTTTGATGTGAGAAGGTTTAAATGAGAGAACTTTGGTGTGTTCACTCTCTTTGTTCGCTGCTCAAGAATAAGAGCAGACAGTGGAATGATTTCTTGAATAAACTGAAATGAAAGACAATTCGGTTTCGTTATTCAAGTCTCCCCACAAACTCCACTGCCTTTACTGATATCAATGAGAGTTTTAAAAAACGTATGCTGTAAACTCTTTGTGACCTCATGGTGCCCTGCTCTCTGAAAACACTAAGAACAGTGACTCTGTGTCAGCCTCATTATCATCGAGGGTAGACACATGCAACACCAGACTACACACAAGCAAAACCTTCTGCTGCGTTCTCACCCTGGGCAAATCATTTTTCCATCCCCCACCCCCCATCTAGCATCTCAACTCGGAAGTCCTCGCAGCAATCAAGTACATCATTGCAATACTGTGACTGAATCCAGAGGCCAGATTAACATGCTTTCAAATGCCAGGATATGCCGTCCTCTTTGCAAATATTGGGGGGCAAAATCCGCTCAGCCTCTCATAACACATTTCTTTCTTTCTTCTTTTTGCTTTCCCAAAACAAAAGTGTTTAGAGATACTGAGCATTTTGTTACTTTTTTAAAGTGGCCATTTCACAGGCCATTTGCATATTTCATTTGGAATATCTATATATGCATTAAACGGTTACGTTTATTTTGTCAGTTAGGTAGTTTGGGCTCTGGTCAAAATGTTATCAACACCTGTTGAATCGTTTTTATGTAATCCTGCTAACAAACAAACAGACAATCCACCCTGATTACATTACCTCCTTGGTGGAGGTAATAATGATAGATATCACTACAGCATTTCTACAGATAGTACCTGAGCCCCTTTTAGTAACCTAAAAATCCCTGTTCATGAACCTTTTCAGCTCCCACTATTAAATTATAGGACCTTCTGCTGACATCTTTGTATGTGATTGATTTAAATGTGAGCAGTTATTGATGCTTCTGGGTCATAACAACAACAATCATCCTCACTGAACAAAATAAAATTGGATGGGAAACACACAAGAGGACTAATGACATTGTCCTCCACCTTGCTAATGGTACCTGCCCTTTGCATCACTTTCACACAGAGCCATTCTTGAGTGATTACTTCAAAGGGCTCTTCATTTTGATAGGATAAGATAAGATAAGATAAGATAAGATAAGATAAGCCTTTATTAGTCCCACAATGGGGAAATTCCAGGATTGCAAAAGCACAGGCATAGCAACAATCAGAGCAATAATTTAGAAGATAAGCAAATAAGAGCAGTGAATATACATATGTACACATAAATGTATAAATATATATGCACAGTGCGGAGCATTGTAGCTAGATGGAATAAACAGCATAACCGTATATTTGTTATCCCACATAGTATGAATATGTACCCATACATATTGACACCCTCCGTAGCGACTGATATTGTCCTAGTTGTATACTGGAGGGGACCATTTGTGTAAGTCCGTTGCGTCTTTTGCATTCAATACTATTAGGTTGTCACGTTTTTCTTGCTATCTCTGCGAGCAGCCCTGCTTAGGTTATAAAGTCTGACAGCCGTTGGTAGGAAGGACCTGCAAAACCTCTCGGTCGCAAACCTAGGATGATGTAGCCTGCTGCTAAATGAGCTCCTCAGTGCGTTCAGTATGTCCTGCATAGGGTGGGACTCGGACTCCAGCAGAGATGACAGTTTAGCCACCATCCTTCTCTCTCCTATCTCCTCCACTGGGTCAAGGCGCTGCCCCAGGACAGAGCTAGCTTTCTTAATCAGTTTGTTCAGTCTCTTCCTATCGGCTGCTGTAATGCCACTGCCCCAGCAGACCACTCCAAAAGTGATGGCTGATGCCACCACCGTGTTGTAGAATGTCTTCAGGAGCACCCCTTGTACACCAGAAGACCTGAGCCTCCTCAGTAGGAACAGCCTGCGCTGTCCTTTCTTGTAGAGTGCATCGGTATTGTGTGACCAGTCTAGTTTATTGTTCAGATGAACACCCAGGTACTTGTAGGATGTCACCATCTCAATGTCTGTTCCCTGGATGTTTACTGGTGCCGTGAGGGGTTGTCCTTGCCTGCGGCAGTCCACCACCAGCTCCTTAGTTTTCCTCGCGTTGATCTGGAGGCAGTTCCGATGGCACCAGTCCACGAAGTCTTGGATAAGTCCTCTGTACTCAGCTTCATCTTCGTTGGAGATGAGGCTGACAATCACAAAGTCGTCAGAGAACTTCTGTAGAAGGCAGTGTGTTGTGTTGTGTGAGAAGTCCGCAGTATAAAGGGTGAACAGGAAGGGAGCCAAAACCGTTCCCTGGGGGGCCCCCGTGCTACCGATGATTGTGTCAGACACACAATCTTGGGTTCTCACAAACTGTGGCCGGTTTGTGAGGTAGTCCAGGATCCATGATGACAGGTGCTGGTCCACCCCTGCGCACAGCAGCTTGTCCCTCAGGATCATCGGTTGGATGGTGTTGAAAGCACTGAAGAAGTCAAAGAACATGATCCTCACCGCGTTCCCAGGCTTCTCCAGGTGGTACAGGGAACGGTGAAGGAGGAAGATCACTGCATCCTCCACCCCAATGCCATGCTTGTAGGCGAACTGGAGTGGATCCATCGCTGGTCCCACCAGGGGGCGGAGGTGAGCAAGGAGCAGTCTCTCCAGGGTCTTCATCATGTGAGACGTAAGGGCCACTGGTCTGTAGCTGTTCAGGTCTCTGGGGTGGGAAGTCTTTGGTACGCGTACCACACAAGATGTTTTCCACAACTGTGGTACCCTCCCCAGCTTCAGGCTCAGGTTGAAGATGTGCTCCACAATCCCACACAGCTGGTCTGTGCAGGACTTGAGGAGCTTTGCGCTGATGCCGTCCGGTCCCGAGGCCTTCCTCACCTTGATCTTCCTCAGCTCCGCCCTCACCTGGGTCTTAGTGAGGGTCAGGTTGGGAGGCTGTGTGCTGGGAGTGGGGGGGGTGTTGGTGGAGTGGGGTGTGGACAGCAGGTCTCGATGACTTTAGAGGCGGCAGTGGTTGGTGTGCAGGCAGGGGGGAGGGTGGTTGGTCAAACCTATTAAAAAACAGGTTCAGATTATTTGCCCACTCCCTGCCCCCCATGGCCTGGGAGGAGGTATTCTGGAGCCCAGAGATGGTTTTGAGGTTTCTCCAGACCCCGCCAATGTCGCTCCATTGCAGCTTGTCCTCCATCTTCTTCCTGAAGCTGTCCTTGCCTTCTCTGATCTTCCTCCTCAGCTCCCTCTGTATGGACTTCAGCACTCCCTGTTCCCCTACCTGAAGATCCTCTTCTTCTCTCTCAGAAGTGTTTTTATCTCAGGGTTGATCCAGGGTTTGTTGCTCGAGCAACACAGTATGGTCTTGGTGGGTACGGTGTTGTCCACACAGAAGTTGATGTAGTCCGTGTTGGTGTGAGTGAGGCCATCAATGTCCTCCCCATGTGGATCGCAGAGCTGTTCCCAGGCAGTGACTTCAAAACAGTCCTTTAGAGCGTCCATTGCTTCCTCAGACCATATCTTCACCGTGCGCATGACCGGAGGTTGTCTGTGCACTAGGGGTTTGTACACCGGCAGGAGATGAACCAAGTTGTGATCCGATCTCCCAAGTGAGGGGAGTGGTGATGAGGTGTACGCCTCCTTAGTGTTTACATAGAATAAGTCCAGTGTTTTATTGTCTCTAGTGTGGCATGTGACATACTGGATGAACGTGGGCAGAATGGGGGACAGTGAAATATGGTTGAAATCCCCGGAGATGAGGAGAAGAGCATCTCGGTGTTCTGTCAGCAGCCTGCCAGTTACTGAGTGAATGGCGTCACACGCTGTCCCAGCGTTCGCCATCAGATTTGCATAAATAACAATGCAGATCACGTGTGAGTATTCCCTCAGGAGATAAGTAGGCCGCATATTAACAGCTAGCAACTCAATGTCTTTGCTGCAGTGCTGTTCCTTAACCGTGATATGTCCCGGTCTGCACCCGCTGTTATTGACATACATTATCACTCCTCCTCCCCTTGCCTTCCCACTGTCTGGTGTCCGGTCTGCCAGTATTGCGTGGAAACCCTCCAGTTTGATGTTAGCATCTGTTGCTAGTTCTGTTAGCCACATCTCAGTAAACAACATCATGCTAATCTCTCTGAAGACACTCTGGTAAGGAGCCATAGCCGCTAGCTCATCTGTCTTATTGAGTAGTGATCGTACATTCCCCATAATAACGGATGGAAGGACGGGTCTGTACTTATATCTTATATTTCTCCCCCGCCGTCTTGTTCCAGCATGACATCCACGTCGCTTCTGTCTTATTTCTACCGGTATGTCATATTCTTACGTTAGCATCGTGGGTTGATTCAGTGCTAACAGTTGGTCTCTATTGTACTGCCTCCTAAAAGCAGTGGCTTTGCCCACTGGTTCAGGAGACATTTGGGCGATCCATGTGTCCGTGATGGATAAGGTGTCACCGGATCATAAAGTTTAGCAAGAGAAGCCAGATAGTAAATAGAAATAGGAAGAAATTGATCCGCTGTTGCAAAAGGGCAGCCTACTCATGTGGCGCCAGAAGTGAATCATTTGGTGAGAATGTAACAAAAAAGGTCTTCAAAGGACAGCATAAAGGTACATGTACTTTGTGGGGGATGATGGCTAGCATGTGTGGAGGATGATCACGAACATCTGTCTGGCATAGAGATGGTTTATTCATTCCATGCTGGTACAGTAAATTGTGCACCTGTCCTTCATTTGAAATATGCCACATCTTGGCACAAAAACACCCCTTGTGTGTCCAACACGATCATCGACAGTATGGGGGCCCCCCAGGGAACGGTTTTGGCTCCCTTCCTGTTCACCCTTTATACTGCGGACTTCTCACACAACACAACACATTGCCATCTACAGAAGTTCTCTGACGACTCTGCGATCGTTGGCCTCATCTCCAACAAAGATGAAGCTGAGTACAGAGGACTTATCCAGGACTTCGTGAACTGGTGCCATCGGAACTGCCTCCAGATCAACGCGAGGAAAACTAAAGAGCTGGTGGTGGACTGCTGCAGGCAAGGACAACCGCGCATGGCACCAGTAAACATCCAGGGAATAGACATTGAGATGGTGACATCCTATAAGTACCTGGGTGTTCATCTGAACAATAAACTAGGCTGGTCACACAATACCGACACACTCAACAAGAAAGGACAGCGCAGGCTGTTCCTACTGAGGAGGCTCAGGTCTTCTGGTGTACAAGGGGTGCTCCTGAAGACATTCTACGACACGGTGGTGGCATCAGCCATCACTTTTGAAGTGGTCTGCTGGGGCAGTGGCATTACAGCAGCCTATAGGAAGAGACTGAACAAACTGATCAAGAAAGCTAGCTCTGTCCTGGGGCAACGCCTTGACCCAGTGGAGGAGATAGGAGAGAGAAGGATGGTGGCTAAGCTGTCATCTCTGCTGGAGTCCGAGTCCCACCCTAAGCAGGACATACTGAACGCACTGAGGAGCTCATTTAGCAGTAGGCTACATCATCCTAGGTTTGCGACCGAGAGGTTTTGCAGGTCCTTCCTACCTACGGCTGTCAGACTTTATAACCTAAGCAGGGCTGCTCGCAGAGATAGCAAAAAAAAAACAACAACAAAAAATGTGACGACCTAATAGTATTGAATGCAAAAGACGCAACAGACTTACACAAATGATCCTCTCCAGTATACAACTAGGACAATATCAGTCGCTACGGAGGGTGACAATACAGTATGTATGGGTACATGGTCATACTATGTAGGATAACTAAATAGACGGTTATGCTGTTTATTGCATCTAGCTACAATGCTCCGCACTGTGTACATATATTTATATATTTATGTGTACATATGTATATTCACTGCTCTTATTTTCTTATCTTCTAAATTATTGCTCTGAGTGTTGCTATCCCTGTGCTGTTGCAATCCTGGAATTTCCCCATTGTGGGACTAATGAAGGCTTATCTTATCTTATCTGAAATAATCCGAAGAAACTTTTATATGTATATATACATACAACGTATGTATATATACATATAAAACAGTCTGAGATCGTCACTTCCTTGTGGTAACGTATCGTCACTTCCTGTTTTGCTGTCTGCCTGTGTGGTTTGCTCTCCAGCTCTCGAGCCACTAGCTATGGCTACTAGCTCTCTTTCCTCTCCTCCTCTGGTGTGCTCTCTCTGTCAGATGTTTAGCTACACCTCTGCCTCTTTTAGTGATAACGGTAAATGTAATAAATGTTGTCTTTTTGAGGCGCTCGAGGCGAGGTTGTCTGATTTGGAATCCCGGCTCCGCTGCATTGAAACACCGTCTGCGCCAGTTAATCTCGACGGACGCCCATTAGCTGCAGCGGAGCTAGCTAGCTTAGGTCCCCCTGTCACCGGTTCCCCGGCTCTCCTCTGCAGCGAGGAGACTGGGTGGGTGACGGTGAGAAGGAAGCCTAGTCGCAAAGCCCCGGTTCACCACCAACCTGTTCACGTTTCTAATCGTTTTTCCCCGCTCAGCGACACACCCGCTGAGGAAAAAACTCTGATCATTGGCGACTCTGTAGTCAGAAACGTGAACCTAGAGACTCCAGCGGCCATAGTCACATGCATTCCTGGGGCCAGAGCAGGCGACATCGAGTCAAATTTGAAAATGCTGGCTAAAAGTAACTGTAAATATTCCACAATTGTTATTCACGCCGGCATTAATGACATCCGTCTCCGGCAGTCGGAAGTCACGAAACTTAATGTAGAATCGGTGTGTGAGTTTGCCAAAACGATGTCTGCCACTGTAGTATTCTCTGGGCCCCTCCCCAATCTGACCAGTGATGACATGTTTAGTCGCTCGTCATCCTTGAACCGCTGGCTGTCTGTGTGGTGTCCTAAAAATGACGTGGGCTACATTGACAATTGGAGCTCTTTTTGGGGAAAACCTGGTCTTATGAGACGAGACAGCATTCATCCCACTTTGGATGGTGCTTCTCATTTATCTAACAATCTGGCATCTTTTTTATCCAAATTTCCAAAACCCTGACTACTCAGAGTTGGGACCAGGAAGCAGAGTCGCAGTCTTACACGCCTCTCTGCAGCTCCTCTTCATCCGCCACCCCTCAGCTTAGCCCCTGTCTTCCCCATCAGAGAATCGTTGTCTGCTCCCTCCAAAATAAATAAAAATATAATGTATAAGCATCCCAAAGTGATAAAGCAAAATATTGGTAAAACTCAAATTAAACATAAAGCCTCTAAATTGAATGATTTGGCCTCTGTTCCTCCTCATAATTTAAAAATTAAATGTGGTTTATTAAATATTAGGTCTCTAACTCCCAAGTCTCTGTTAGTCCATGATCTGTTAATTGATCATCAGATTGATTTAATTTCCCTTACAGAGACTTGGTTAGGACAAGAGGATTATGTAGGTTTAAATGAATCAACTCCCTCTGGTTATTTAAACTGTCAAAATCCCAGAAGTTCTGGTCGTGGAGGAGGAGTAGCATCAATTTACCATTCCAAATTACTAGTTAATGTAAAGCAAAAAACATGTTATAATTCCTTTGAGGGCCTGGCCCTCAGTGTTGGGCACTTTAGCAATTCCAGGTTAAACCCAATTTTATTTGCCATAGTTTATCGTCCCCCATCAACCTATTCAGAATTTTTATCCGAATTTCCTGATTTCTTAGCTGATTTAGTGCTGAAATCTGATAGAATAATTATAGTAGGGGACTTTAATATACATGTGGATGTAGATAGTGACTGCCTTAATGTGGCTTTTAATTCAATATTAGACTCGATTGGGTTTTCTCAGAAAGTAGGAAATTCTACTCATTACCTCCACCATACATTGGACCTTGTTCTGACATATGGCATAGAAATAGAAAATCTTGTAGTGTCTCCTCATAACCCTGTACTGTCAGACCATTGTCTGTTAACCTTTGATTTTACTATTTCTGACTATTTGGCTCCTAAAGAAAAATATTATCACAGTAGATGCCTCTCAGATGATGCTGTTTCCAAATTTATGCAGATTGTTTCCTCTATGCCATGTGTCAACACAACGGAAATAAGCTATAGACAGCTTGCTCCTTCTGTAATTGATAACATGGTGGATAGTGTTTCAGCTTCTCTGCATCAGGCTCTAGACTTGGTGGCCCCCTTAAAAAAGAAAAAGTCTAATCAGAGATTTTTAACTCCTTGGTTCAACACAGAAACTCGTAGCTTAAAACAGAAGACTCGTCAATTAGAAAGAAAATGGCGCTCTACTAATTTAGATGAAATCTATTTAGCTTGGAGAAATCATCTTTTAATTTATAAAAAATCTCTTAGAAAAGCTAGAACGAGTTATTACTCTGCATTAATAGAAGAGAACAAGAATAATCCCAGGTTTCTTTTCAGTACTGTAGCCAGGTTGACAAAGAGTCAGGACTCTGTCAATCCTAGCATCCCCTTAGAGCTTACTAGTCAGGACTTTATGAACTTTTTCAATAATAAAATTTCATCCATCAGAGATAAAATCAATCAGATTCTTCCCACAGTTAACTTAAATACTGTAACTACTACAACTCCTTCTATTGATGTCTGTCTTGATGAGTTTACTCCAATCGACCTTTGTGAGTTAGACAAAATAGTTTCCTCATCCAAACCTTCAACTTGTCTTTTAGACCCTATTCCTACCAGGTTATTTAAAGAAGTCTTCCCACTTATTGGTAGCTTTATTCTTCATATAATCAATTCTTCATTAACTTTAGGCCATGTACCGCAGGCTTTTAAAACGGCTGTAATTAAACCCTTACTCAAAAAGCCAACGCTAGATACAGGAGCTTTAGCTAACTATAGACCAATCTCTAATCTCCCTTTCATTTCAAAAATCTTAGAAAGAGTTGTTGCTACGCAATTATTTGACCACCTGCAGGGAAATGGTTTATTTGAGGAGTTTCAATCTGGGTTTAGAATCCATCATAGCACTGAAACAGCCTTAGCGAAGGTCACTAACGACCTCCTCATTGCATCTGATAATGGACTAGTTTCTGTACTTGTCCTTTTAGATCTTAGTGCAGCTTTTGATACTATTGATCATAATATTCTACTTGATAGATTAGAACACTATGTTGGACTTAATGGAACTTCGTTGCAGTGGTTTAGATCTTATTTATCTGATAGGTTCCAGTTTGTTCATGTAAATGATGAGTTTTCTCTCAGCTCAAAGCTTAGTCATGGAGTTCCACAGGGATCTGTGCTTGGCCCTACTCTTTTTAGTTTATATATGCTTCCGTTAGGCAACATTATTAGAAAGCACTGTATACATTTTCACTGTTATGCAGATGACACACAATTATACCTGTCAATGAAGCCAGATGATACTAATCAATTAGCCAAGTTAGAAGCCTGTCTTAAGGAAATCAAAGTTTGGATGACTTGTAATTTCCTGCTATTAAATTCAGATAAGACTGAAGTCATTCTTGTTGGTCCAAAAAACCTTAGAAATTCCTTTCCAAATCAAACTTTCAGTTTGGATGCAGTTACTCTTTCTCTTAATAGCTCTGTGAGGAACCTCGGAGTTATTTTTGATCAGGATTTGTCCTTCAATTCACATATTAAATTTGTTTCTAAGACTGCCTTCTATCATTTGCGTAATATTGCCAAGATTAGGAGCATCTTGTCTCAGAGTGATGCTGAGAAGCTGATCCACGCTTTTGTTAGCTCGAGATTAGATTATTGTAATTCTTTATTATCAGGCTGTCCTAAAACATCTTTAAAAAGTCTTCAGCTGATCCAAAATGCTGCAGCAAGAGTTTTAACAGGTACTAGAAAGAGAGATCATATCTCTCCGGTTCTGGCCTCCCTTCATTGGCTTCCCATAGAGTTTAGAATTAAGTTTAAAATCCTTCTTCTTACTTACAAAGCTCTAAACAATCAGGCTCCTTTTTATTTAAAAGATCTGATACTACCGTATCATCCTAACAGAGCACTACGCTCCCAAAATGCAGGTTTACTTGTAATACCTAGAATCTCCAAAAGTACAATGGGAGGCAGAGCCTTCAGTTATCAAGCTCCTCTCCTGTGGAATCAGCTGCCAATCTGGATTCGGGAGTCAGACTCGATCTCTGTTTTTAAGAATAGGGCTAAAACCTACCTTTTTGATATAGCCTACAATTAGGGAGGGATCATGTGTTTTCTGAACCCTCCCTTAGTTATGCTGCTAATAGGTTTAGTCAGCCGGGGGACCTCCAGTAATGCACTGGGCCTCACTCCTTTCCTCACTCTCTATGAAATTTTTTTTTTTTTTGCTGGTCATTAACATTTGTTTGTTCTCTCCCATAGATTGAGTCCCCATCGTGCTGTTTGCTCTCTACATGTCTGTTCTTTTCTTCTTCTCTATCCCCTCACCCCCCAGCCAGTCGCAGCAGATGACTGCCCCTCCCTGAGCCTGGTTCTGCTGGAGGTTTCTTCCTGTTAAAAGGGAGTTTTTCCTCTCCACCGTCGCCAAGTGCTTGCTCACAGGGGATCGCCTGATTGCTGGGGTCTTTCTGCAACTGTGGGGGTCCTCCCTACAGTTGATAGTGCTATGAGATGACTGTTGTTGTGAAATGGCGCTATATAAATAAAGTTGAATTGAATTGAATTGAATTGAACGTTTTATTATCATGGAAAAGAAAACATGTAACATATAAGTATCTGTGAGTACTTATGATCTCAGTTTCACGTGTTCATGGTGGTGGTGGTGATGTGGGGGGGGGGGGTTATCTAACAGCAGAGGGAAGCACAACGTGTCATATCCGGCTCTAGGGAGCCGGGCAATCAGAGCCAGGGGCAAGCCAGTGAGTCGTGATATTTTATTCAGGGTAAGGGATAAGGGATGAGGAGAGCACAGATACTCATGCAGAGGTACACTCACAGGTTGCACAGCGCAGAGGTAAGCAGCTCGTACCGGACGTGGGGGTAGCAAGACGTACATCCTCACAGCGGGATACAAACACAGGAATGCTGCAAGGGGAGTTGAGGCTGACACCAGACGAAGGGGCTTCAGCCTAGCAGTGCTTATGTCGCAGCCCCGAGTCATCGAGGCTGCTCCTATTTATCCTCATTGGCAGCGCCCCAGCTGATGAAGACTAATTGGCCCCAGCCGTCCATAATGCTGCCAGCTGGGGCCAGCTGAGACGCCGCTCAATGGGAGGCAGGGATGAGGGAAAACATGGGCTCAGTGCCGAGACGGCATCTCAACCCATGGTGACAGAGCCCCTCCCTCAAGGTCGGGCTCCTGAACGACCAGGAACATCCCAGCCCCCCCCCCCCACCTAGGGTGGGAGGAAGGGAGGCGGACCGGAGGGGAAGAAGCCAAGGGAAGGACAACACCAATGGGGCAATGTAGGGTAGCGGGAAAGAAAAACCCAAATACAATACTGACAAAACTGAATAATTAACCCAGGTACAGATGGGGAGAAGAACTGGGTCAACACGCCGGTTACATACTACCCAGAGAGTACCAACCATGCGTGACCCAGAGCAAGAAAAAAAAAAGAACCACCAAAAAGGTACAGGGCAAAAAATGCTGAGTATGGTCAAATAAAGGGAAAACACAATACACAGCACCAATATAAGTACATACACACAGTCACCAAGAAAAGTGACTGGAACAAATGGACAATTACAGAGCATGGTGTTACGGAAAACAAGGCACATGACTCTATAATGAACCAACAGGGCATAAAAAAGAAATACTGAGTGCAGGCAAAGAAAAACCCACACACATGAATATATAAATACCCACAGTCACCTAAAGAAATGAAAGTGACTGGAATGAATGGGCAACTGCAGAGTATGGTCTGAAAGGGAACAAAACATAACTCTACAATGCAAAAACGAGACTAAAAACATGGTACAAAAAATAAAATGCTGGGTACGAGGGAAGGAAAACGCACAGCACTATAAATACACATCCACCAACAGGACAGACATTACACCCAAGTGACCTTAATAACGATAAAAGAAAAAGTGACACCCGAGGTGTATGGCAGGCAGAGTCCAAAAATAGCCGAGATGGCTCCGGAGATCTCCCCGCCCATTGTCCAGCTGGCGAATCAGGGGAAGAAGTGTTCGGACGGCGAACTCTGGACCCAGATCCCAGGAATCCAGTCCACCGGCAGCCGAACCAGGCTGCCCAGAGGGAAACACAGACCAGTGGGGGGAACCAGATCACCGAACCGAAAGTTTTGCGGGTCGGGTCGTCGACCCGCATCACTCAACCACCAGGACCGTTGAGACGGACGAAGGGTCAGAGCGGATCCCGGTGGAAGAGGCTCAGGGGAGAGCCGATGACGAGGGCGGCGGGCCTCAGGGAAACGGCCACCTCCTCACCGGACCTGGACAACACTGGGGCAGCACCCACGTCGGACCCCGATCGGGCCTCAGGCGAACCCACGTTGGACACTGCACCAGAACCGACCTCCAACGTTGAACCCGGACCCTCCAGCGCCACGAGGAACAGCAACTCCTCGCCGGTGACCCTGGAAGAAGGCTCAGAAGAGAAAACAGAACCGGGATCAGGATCACCGGCAGCGCCAGAACCCGGCGAGACGAGCTCAGACGCAGCGGGCGGCTGCACCCTGTTCGTCTCCCCTAGAGATAGGCTGAAGTACTCAAAGATAAAAAGAGAGAAAAGAAAGGAGAGCACTCGCCTGATCTCGGGTTCTGACGCCGTCCAGGACTGCGAAGATCCAGGATCCGTCGTCAGGAGGTCGTTGTCAGGCTCCCATCTAGCCGCGTCGGGCCCCGCAGCCAGCACGATGGTCAGCGCAGCTTGAGATTCCTCCAGCTCAGGTAACCCCGCCGACGACCCACTCGGCGTGAAGCCAGAAGAATCTCGTCCCGCTGGACCGAACCGCTCCTCCGTGGAGACCCAGGGACGCTCAGTCGTCAGCGTAGACTCCACGCAGCAGTCAGTCCCCCTCCTCCGTCCGCAATGTAGCTGCGGAACCACAGGCCCTCTCCATATCCCACCACGTTGACCCGGAGCCGGGGACCGCTCGGCGGAGAGAGACACAGAGGATGCGGGATTAGGAATACAGGTTACAGCAGGTGGGGAGAGTTCAGGGAGCTGCGAACCCTGAACTTCTCCTCCAGGGATGTGACAGAGCAAATCATTAAGCAGGTGTGAAAAAACAATGACTTGCCTGCCCCCTGGAGGTTGAGTATCGCCTGCTGTAGTGGAATCTGCTTCTTCCTCTCCCCGCCCGGCGATAACGGAGGACCCCCCGGGAATTCGTCTGAGGATCGCTCGCGTTGTCTCCAGCAGAGAGCTCACCAGGCCGGGATTCCAGGCACACACAGCGGTCAGGAAGCGCGTCGAGGAGGAGGGGGAAACAGCCGGGGTGAGCCAGCCCGAATGTCCAGGAATGACAGCGGGGGAACGAGGCTCAGGGGACGAGGCTGTAGAATCTCCACACTGACGAGGCGAAGGGATGACAGCTGCGTGGGAGGAACGGTCCTGACGATGACCCAGAACTGGATCCGGACGAGGTTCGTGCAGAGGTGACTCGGCGATGTGATGACGACTACTCCCAGGGGACGAAGCGAGGGGGAAACCCAGGATTCGCCGCTCCAGATCGGAGATCGAGACGAGGAAGGCGTCGAGCACGGGAAGGCTTCGTAGCCCTGAAGTCCTCACCATCAATCTCACTGCCGCCGCCACATGCCTGAAGGTGGTGACAGGAAACACAGTAGAGCTCGCGACAGCCACTCGACCCCGGACATAACTGCTGTCAGCTGCGGCTCCTTGAAGGGAATCCCGAGTGACGTGGCGCAGGTCGGGGGAAGTCCTCTGGTTGGCGCGAACTCCCGGACTGGAATAGCGGCAGGAACGGGACTCCGAAGCGGGGAAAGACGTCGCCCACTTCGACTCCCTGCCGGGATTTCCATCCACCCCGTGGAGCTTCTCTCGCTGTGTACCTGCAGCGTCTATCCTGGCACTGTCCTCCAGATGGTACAGAGAGTGAGGGTGACAGTCCAGGAGTTCCTCAGCACGGCCCGGATGCCAGCGTCTCGCGTTGGAGGCGTCGTGCAGGGTGAAGAACGTCCCGTCGACTGCCTCCGAGATGGACCTCAGCCCGTCGCCCTGGCGCCGGAAGTGACTCCTGGGAAACGGCATGCTAGCAGCGCTGACACCCGGACAGAAAGGTACATTTCCACAGCGACTCACGGCCGCCGGCAACTCTTCTGGCTGCGACATACTGTCATATCCGGCTCTAGGGAGCCGGGCAATCAGAGCCAGGGGCAAGCCAGTGAGTCGTGATATTTTATTCAGGGTAAGGGATAAGGGATGAGGAGAGCACAGATACTCATGCAGAGGTACACTCACAGGTTGCACAGCGCAGAGGTAAGCAGCTCGTACCGGACGTGGGGGTAGCAAGACGTACATACTCACAGCGGGATACAAACACAGGAATGCTGCAAGGGGAGTTGAGGCTGACACCAGATGAAGGGGCTTCAGCCTAGCAGTGCTTATGTCGCAGCCCCGAGTCATCGAGGCTGCTCCTATTTATCCTCATTGGCAGCGCCCCAGCTGATGAAGACTAATTGGCCCCAGCCGTCCATAATGCTGCCAGCTGGGGCCAGCTGAGACGCCGCTCAATGGGAGGCAGGGATGAGGGAAAACATGGGCTCAGTGCCGAGACGGCATCTCAACCCATGGTGACACAACGTAGTGTCAGTTCCAAGCCCTGGTAAATGGGGAGGATTGTGTCAGGAAGGGCACCTGGTGTAGAATCCTTGCTAAATCAAATGTGCTCATGATCTGCTGTTGGGTCTCCTGATAAGGGTTAACAAGCTGAAAGAAGAAGAATGACATTAGATGAATGTAAATGATCTCAGTCACGCACAGAACAACAGACCACATTGCTCTTACATTAGAAGTACCCATTACCCAGCATTTCTAATATGACAGAAATGGTTCTGGAAGTTTAGACAATGTAAAACTTTAAATAAATTGATTAAATCCAATACTTTTGTTGACTTAGAACTGAGATCACAGGGGCAGTGGTTGCTTAATGGTTAAGGGATGTGGACTGGTGTCATATGTCTGAGCGTCTGTCCTCAGCGCTCAGACTCCCTTTGTGGTTTTGAGTATTTTTCTGTCTGTTATTGTTTTCTTGTTAGGTTGTTGTGTTGTTTGGGGGACATAGCTTCTCTCCTCTGTTCCCAGACACACCCACCTTTCACTCAGTCTGTCAGTCCATCAGCTGTGAGTGATTGTTTACTCTGCTTGGTATTATCTGCACAGTTATTTTTGGACTGTTTCTGTTCTTTCCTGTAATAAAAGCCTGAACTGCAGTTAAGCACCTGGGTTCGTTTCTGCCCCGGAGGGGCGTTCATGACAACTGGTGCCTGGAGTGTCACCGGTTCAATCCCTGGACCGGGACGATCTGGGTGGGGCAGATGACATTGTTTGCCCCAATGATAGGATAATTGTGTTTTTAGATTATTCTATTTAATTTTCTCTTTCTGTGTTTGTCTCAGTTATGCTGAATCATGTTGATCCATGTGATGTGAAAAGTTCTGTCTCCAGAGACAAGACCGTTTATCTTGTTTGTATGATCTCTGTAGAGAGTGCGCTAATGTGCTGGGTCATGGTGAGTTCAGAGTAGCCCAAACGAACGGACACTGTGTTTGCTGATAAAAAGATGTTCTAATGACATGTGAAGTACCTCATGATGAAGTCATACAGATAAAAGCTTCTGACTCATGAGCTCATCATGTGATAATTGTTATCTTATGCTTGTGTGTGCATTCTCATGGACTGTATAAAAAGATGTCGGACCCAAGATCTGATGCGCAAAGCCATCTCAACTCTGGTGTGAGGTGTCTCTGGGCCAGTTTTGCTGGCCACAAAGATTAAAATCATTTTTGCTCATCCATTGGTCCTCTGGTCTGAGTTGTTTTTTACACCGTCATTAAATTCAGTATTTTTCTTCTTTTTACAGAATTTTTAACAGTGCAAAAGCCATTATAATATTAAATGGTGAGCATTGTCAAGTCTCAGTAATTTTTCTTACACCCACCTGTTATGTCGGTAATGGAAGCCAAGGACGAGACCGAGTGTTGAACTGGACACAGATTTATTTGTGACTCCCTCTCACAATACATGGACTCCTCTCTCAGGCGGAGAGGAGGCCAAGAGACCGCCCCTCTCCCTCACAGCCCTCTTATACCCCGAGTGGCGGCGGAACCGGAAAAGTGGAGCCACCATCCATGTCACACAATAACATGTCACCAAAACCCAACACAACACCACCCTCATTAACTCTGTTGTTGTGCCCTTGAGCAAGGCCCTTAACCTGAACTGCTCAGTGGCCACAGGTCAGTGTGTGATTGTGCTGGGCTGCTTCCTGGTGTGAATGTGAACAGGGCGTCCTTGAAAAAGAGAGGTTGCTTCTCAATGGACCTCCCCTGTATAAATAAAGGTTAAATAAATAAAATCACAAGTGTTCATAGATACTTATGTGTGACATGTTTTTATTTCCATGATAATAAAAACCCGTCTGTGGATCGCCACCTTAACATGGTGGACGGGTTTGAGTGCACGAATGATCCCAGGTGCTATGTTGTCAGGGGCAACTTACCCCTGGTAGGATCTCCCAAGGCAAACTGGTCCTGGGTGAAGGGCCTGACTAAGAACGGTCCACCAGTGGATCTCCATGAAAAACATTACATCAAGGACCCAGTGTACCCAAAGGAGGCACATGGATCCACCCTCCAGTGGGCTCACCACCTGCAGGAGAGATCATGGTGATCACGGTGCTATGTGAACTGGGCAGAAGTCTTGGCTACACTGCCCGGACTGATGCCACTGTGACCTGGATTCCTGGATAGGCAGTAGAAGATGGGTGGATGGATGGATGATAATAAAACATTGTATATGCTTTATAGGTATATAAACGTTCCTTCAGATAATTTCAGATAGATGCTACATTCCATTTGGCACCAAACTGTATCATGGTTGGGTACAGTCATGACATCTTACAGTATATTATGTCACCATGTCATAATAATAATAATAATAATAATATAATGAAAGCACAAAGGTGCTGATGCCTCGGTGCCAGAGCCTTGGTGGAGGTATGCGTTCCAGGATCATCACCAAATGTTATGGGTTCCTCTCTAGCTCAAGGACCACCTCTGGTAAAAATTTCATCCAAATCCATCCTGTAGTTTTGGAGTACACACATGCGCAGTGAAAATAATCTGCAGTTCATACACCCATACTGTAGGCGGCAGTCAAGAACCACCAAACTGATTTGAACAGCAGCAATCCAAACACAGAAGAAGAGAACGGTGGCAGATGTTTTAAATGGCAGAAGCAATGGAGGTACATGAATACAATGACAATCAAGACAAACAAGAGCTTTTTCCGTTTAGTGGCAGAGGAAGAAAACAGACAGGCAAAAAGACGGACATTTGTTCACCCAGTATTGGAGGATTGCTGAGTATTAGTGGTGTGCGATACTGCAAAATCTGGTATCGAGCCGCTACTAAGTAACTACAGGGCCAGTATCACCGATACCGATATGATACCGATAATTTTTTAATGATTAAGGTGGATGCATCATCAAATTACTAAATCTGAATGAATTTTCATGACCTTTAAGTGTTTTGTGATTTTTTCCTTTGGAATATTAGTTAAAACCCAGGACAGAATTTGGGCAAAGTTTAGAGGTAAATACATGCAATATCACTTTCACAGTTAACACAAAAGGGTAATTATATTCAATCAAATCTGAGCCCTATTATAGTCAGTATATTTGTTTCAATTCCAGTAAATGTATTCATTTAAATAAAACGTTTTAATGGGATAAATGTATTATACCATGGTCTTAGCATAATTTATACTTTTTGAGTTGGCTAAAGTAACAAATGACCAGTTGCACTTTGAAATTAATATTAACTAATGCCAAATATGATTAAAATACCTGGATATTCTGTGCCATACTGAAAGGCCTCTGCCAATGATCTCTGCCTCTAGGTCGGGGGTCTGTCAGGGCCAGGGGGTGGGGGATTCTCCTCCTCTCTCCTTTTCTGTAGCTTGGCATTGTCTTTTGGATGATTTTTCATATGCTTGTATAAATTAGTTGTGTTACCACTGTATTTCACAGCCGTTTTTTACAAATTGTACAGCTTGCCATTGTTTGATTTTCGGCCTGGAAATATACCCACACGACACGGTGCTCCTCTTCCTCTCTGCCATTCTTCTGCGCTGTGTCTGTGCTGTGTGTGCTCGCTAGGGATGGGCGTATTGATACTTTGGAGAGTGCAATAAGAAACCAGACTTGCACGGCAGACAAACTTTATTCACTCTCTCACTTCATTCATACACAGAAAAAGCATTCCTTCATACACCAGGGTCTCTCCTTTTATATCACTCCACTCCTTCCCCCTGCTGCCTGAGATCTTGCATCACAATACATTCAACACATCATCACCCCCACTGTCCCCGCAGCTACTCCTTCCTGCTGCGTTACCATAACTTCTCCCATCACAATACCTTATTGTCCTCATCTGTTTAATCCCCCCATTCTACCAGCAGAGGGACCATTTGCCTCCCCTCTGCTTCCAGTCTGTGAGAGTGAATGGTTGTCTGTCTCTCTGTGTTGGCCCTGCGATGGACTGGCGATCTGTCCAGGGTGTACCCTGCCTCTCGTCCAAAGATGCTGGGATAAGCTCCAGCCCCCCCCCGCGACCCGAAAAGGATTAAGCGGAAGAAGATGGATGGATGGATGGGTCAGTTTCAGACTGAGTGTCAACCCTCACGTCCTTTTGGCTTCAGTCTCCTCCCATATCTGCTGTAACGAGGGTTCTTCGACTCCGCAGTGCTGCTGTGCCGGTGGGGGGCTCCTGGGGATGTGTCTGTCTGTGGGTGGGCAATGGCGAGGGGGGGGTGAACATTTGACTTGCCCGTGTGGCTGCTCTGATGAATCATTTACGTGGGGGTCTTCCACGCCGAGGAGCTCGAGCCAACATCACTTGCTCGTCCGCCACCACAAAGGCGGGCTTAAGTCTGTCTATACATATTTTCTCCCGACGACCCCCCAAGTCTAACAAAAAATGTTTGTCCCCTGGTTCCAGCACTTTGAACGGGCCATTGTAGGGTGGGTGCAATGGGGGGCGGTGGGCATCGTGCCTGACAAACACGAAAGCCGCATTCTTCAAAGTTTTGGGCACAAAAGCGTGTGGAAAACAGTGGTGGGCTGGGCCCGGTAGCGTGCCTGTGTCCACGTTATGCTGTGAATGCTGAGACAGATGGTTGTTCGGCGTGGGATTATCTGGTAAAAATTCCCCGGGGAGCCACAGCAGCTGAGAAAAAACCAGGTCCGCCGGGGAAGCCTCCAAATCCTCTTTTGGTGCAGAACGCAACCCTAACAGGACCCACGGCAACTGGTCCACCCAATTTGCATCCGTAAGTGAAGCCCTGAGCACTGCTTTCAGTGACCTATGGAAACGCTCGCATAACCCATTGGCCTGTGGGTTGTACGCGGTTGTGCGATGAATTGCGACACCCAGGCTACGGGCCATCGCGGACCAGAGTTCGGAAACAAACTGAGGGCCCCTATCAGACGTGATGTCCGAAGGGATGCCAAAACGTGCCATCCATGTTGTCAAAAAGGCATGGCCACGTCCGCGGACATGGTTGCCGCTAGCAGGACTGCTTCTGGCCAGCGTGTGGTGCGGTCCACCACTGTCAGGAGGTGCGTGAACCCCTGCGATGGTGGGAGGGGGCTCACTAGGTCCACGTGAATGTGGTCGAACCTCTTAGCTGGTATATGAAACGGCTCCAAAAAGGCCTTTCTGTGTCTGTGTACTTTGGCTCGTTGGCACGCTACGCAGGCTGCAGCCCACTCTTTCACCTGTTTACACAGGCCTGGCCATACGAACTTCGCTCCCACCATTTTGACTGACGTGCGCACTCCTGGGTGCGCCAGAGCGTGAACTGACTCAAACACGCGGCGGCGCCAAGCAACAGGGATCACTGGGCGTGGGCATCCCGTGGAGACGTCACAGATTGGGGGGGGTTCCTGTCTTGCAGTACTCCGCTCTCCAGCCTTAACCCTGTTGGTCCAGACTGGAGCGCTCACACGTCCGCATCGCCAACCTGCCCTGCGGCCATGGCTGTATTATCTATCGCTACGCAGACTGGGGCCACTACTGCGCAAGAGAGGCAGTCCGCCACCACATTCAGTTTACCGGCCACATGCTGAATATCTGTCTTAAACTCCAAGATCGTGGCTAGCTGTCTCTGCTGCCGGCCCGACCATGGTTCCGAAACCTTGGCCATTGCATACGTTAACGGCTTGTGGTCCACAAACGCAGTGAAGCTGCGCCCTTCCAGCCAGAACTGGAAGTGGCGTATGGCCAGGTGGAGAGCCAGCAACTCTCTGTCGAACGCGTTGTATTTACGCTCACTGTCACGCAAAGACCTGCTAAAAAAACTGAGCGGCTGCCAAGAACCGGCGACGCGTTGCTCCACGACGGCCCCTATGGCCACGTCCGAGGCGTCGGTAGTGAACGCTATCCGAGCCGCCGGGTCCGGGTGTGCCAACAGTGCAGCGTTTGCCAGGGCTGTTTTAACCTCAAAGAAAGCCTGTTCCCACTCCGGAGTCCAGTCGACTCTGTCCGCTGGTTTCCATTTCTTGAGCGCGGCGTACAATGACTGCGTGAGCTGAGCTGCGCGGGGAAGAAACCGGTTATAAAAGTTAACCATCCTCAAAAACTCTTGCAGCGCCCTGACCGTCTGAGGCCTGGGAAAATTCGCCATGGCGCGCACCTTGTCTGGCAAGGGTATCGCTCCCTCTGGTGAGATGCGGTGCCCCAAAAAGTCAATCCCTGTCACACCGAACTGGCATTTCACCAGGCTGATTATTAACCTGTGCTCCTCCAACCTCCAGAAAACCGTCCTGAGGTGGATTACATGTTCGTCCTTGGACATGCTGGCCACCAGGATATCATCCAGGTAGACAAAAACAAATGGCAGATCGCGCAACACCGCATCCATCATGCGTTGGAATGTCTGTGCCGTGCCTTTTAATCTGAAGGGCATGCGTAAAACCTCAAACAGGCCAAACGGAGTTTATTACCGCCGTTTTGTGGGTATGTCCTCCGCGCGCATCAGGACCTGGTGGTAACCACGGACCAGGTCTATTTTAGAAAAAATACATGCCCCGGTGAGGGGAACGGAAAAATCCTGAATATGGGGAATCAGGGAGCGGTCGTGCGCTGTGGCGTTGTTCAAGCTGCGGAAATCTCCACACGGTCAACACCGTCCCTCGGCCTTAGGGACCATGTGTAGTGGGGATGCCCATGGGCTATTTGAGCGCCTGATGATGCCCAACCTTTCCAAGTTGGCAAACTCCTCGCGCACTATGGCCAGTTTAGCTGCGTCCAGGCGCCGAGGTCATGCGAAAACGGGCGGCCCAGTGGTGGTGATAAAGTTTTCCACCCCGTGTTTAGTGATTGCCGCCGAAAACTTCAGGACTGTGAGTGCTGGGAACTGAGTGAGCAGTGTGTGGAACTTACCGCCTGGAGCTGTGACTTTGGCTGGCGTTGTTGGCCCGGCCCCTCGAGCTGTACAGGGGAGAGAATCAAAAGACATTGCATTGATCAGGCGTCTGTTAGCAACATCGACTAGCAGCCCGTGTGCACACAGAAAATCAGCGCCCGAGATTGGGAAACTGCATGCTGCTATGACGAATGTCCACTCGTACATATGATCGGGTAGGGATACAGTCAGTGTCCTCTCACCAAAAGTCCTAATGTCCGAGCCGTTTGTGGCCATCAGCTCGGGGCCGCTTGCTCCCGCTAGCCGGTCGGCGTAGGATGGCAGGATGAGGCTCTTTTGGGAGCCGGTGTCTACGAGGAACTGTCTCCCCGAGCGCGAGTCCGTTACGTAGAGCAGCTTGTGTTCTTCCCCGGCGGTCGCAGCTGCTGCTGACTGCCGGCCTTGACGTTTCCCGAACGCTTGAATTGGCACGGTGGCACACATCGGTGTGCGTTCTCTCCAAAGCGGCGGTGGTAGGAGCAGAGCGTGTCTCTCTGGTACTTCCTGGCCCCCGCTGCTGCTACCATCATCGGCTCCTCGCTTCCGCTGGTCGTCTCGCTGGGTTCCGACGCCGCTGCATTCACTGTGAGGGCTCTGGTGGTGAGAATGATCCGATCTGCCTCCTGGGCTAGTGCACAGTAGTCACGTGCGGCCAGCAACAGCGAGTTGGCAAGGACCGCTCTTGCCTCTGTTGAGTGGTTCCGGAGGAAAAGGTGGGCAAACAGAAAATGCCCGTCGTCTGTGCCCATCAACGCCAACATCTTCTCCATCAGTTCAACCGCTGACACATCTCCTAACTCAAAGCGCCTCAGGAGCCTCTCTGCTCTCTCACAGTCCGAGAGTGTGTAGCGCCGGGTCAGCGCGGCTTTGAGAATCCCGTATTTATCGTGGGCTGGAGGCTGTTGGAGCAGGCTCGCTACTTGCTCAGTTGTGCGAGCGTCCAGCGCTGCGACCACATAGTAATATCTGGTGTCATATACCGTTATTCCCCAAAGGGCGAACTGAGCCTCGGTGTGGAGGAACCAAGACTGCGGGTCGTGCAGCCAAAAGTCCGGTAGTTTGACCGAAACGGCACACGCGTTGCTGGGGCTTTCCGTCCGGGCCGTCTCTGGGATGCTTGCCGTGTTGCTGGGGCTTCCCGTCCGGGCCGACTCCGGGGTTTTTGCCTCGTGTTCCATAATTCATCAAGGGTCACCAGTGTGGAGAGTGCAATAAGAAACCAGACTTGCACGGCAGACGAACGTTTTTCACTGTCTCACTTCATTCAGACACAGAAAAAGCATTCCTTCATACACTAGGGTCTCTCCTTTTATATCACTCCACTCTTTCCCCCTGCTGCCTGAGATCTTGCATCACAATACATTCAACACATCATCACCCCCACTGTCCCCGTAGCTAGTCCTTCCTGCTGCGTTACCATAACTTCTCCCATCACAATACCTTATTGTCCTCATCTGTTTAATCCTCCCCCACTCTACCAGCAGAGGGACCATTTGCCTCCCCTCTGCTTCCAGTCTGAGATGATTATCCCAGCGTGGGTTCCCTACAATACGCAAATATCGATACTTCGATATCAGCTGGTTGATACTTTGGAGTCGATACTTTTTTAAATATTGCGATACCACCGCGTTAATACAAAACCTGCTATTTGTTTTCACTTCTGAGAGTTTTAGGCATTAAATTGATGTGTGAAAACTGGTGAAAAACCAGCCCAGGCATGTTTTAGAGATGGGCTGCCGTGTCACATGATTATGGCAGCCTATCAGATGTCAGAGCCGAAGACTCACTGCACACTGGCAGCCTCAGTCAAGCACTCGCTGACTCCAGTGCAGAGCAGAGTGAGCTCAGCAGCGTCGCAGGTGGCAGAACTATTTGAACCTATGTGTATCTTAATGAATGGGTTTCTAATGCATGCCCTAACACAGCGCATACACACACACAGAGCTAAACACACCTACTTTTTGGTATAATGGACCTGTCTGGGATGTGTCTGTTGTTGTTGTTAGGGACCACAATGGAAATTAAAGTGTGCACTTTTTTTTGTGTTATCCCATTGTTTTTAATATGTGTTGTATTTTTTTATACAATGTTATTTTAAACGATGAATAAATCAGCAACAACAACATCTAACGTTCCTGACGTGTCACATCAGCTGTTGACCGACTTGACAGATTTGACAGTTCTGCCAGGTCAGTCACGCCCCCTGCCACGGCCTTTGGAGGGGAGAATCATGTTGGTTGAACAGAAATAATCTCTCGCACACTTAGGATTCATGGATTGGAAGGCAACGACAGTTAAAATAAATAAATAATAAAATACAAATTAAAAAAAACATTGCATTGTGAAAAAAATTACACGTATATGCTACTTGGTATTACCATAGAATTTGGATGAATGGTGAAACATTTCAGAAGTAAAAAATACTTGAATCCAGTTGACTTTACTGAGCTTTCATGTAGCATATGTAACGGAGTCAAAAATGTATTTTAAGTGTTTCTTTTTCTCAGTTATGTTTTTCTTTATATTGTGAATTTTATTTTACTTGAGTGTTTTATTTTGGCAGTACACTTCTCACATCCGCTCTTCCTGTACCTTGGAGGCTCCGGTAGTTTAGTCTTTCCCCACAGTATCGCGTTGCTTTGCTGTGGGTAAGTTGTGTCCAAACGCTGCTGGCACTAAATAATCGTATCGTTCGTTAGTCTTATCATTTAAACTGTAAACTTGGTTTGTAATTGTTCGTTATTAATTTGACATGTCACTGTAGTGTATTTTTGTTGTTGTTTGTGTTGTAAATGAGAGTTTTGTGGGTGTTTCGGCGCACATTGGGAGTCCTGTGGGCGCCATTTTAGAGTTTCGCGCCAATATAGGTTCTGTAGTGACTCCAGCAGCTTGTGTCATTGTGTAATCCATGTTTTTGTGAATGTAGGAGCCTGTGTGGGATCGAGGTACAGACGGAGCGTGATGCATTTTGTTTTATTTCTCTAACAGGTATGTTTGTTTCTGAAAAATTTTATTATTTGAAATGTAATTTATTTTTGTATTGTGAAGTTATTTTAGAGCTCCTTTCCCACACAGTATCGCGTTGCTTTGCTGTGGGAGCCTGTGTGGGATCGAGGTACAGACGGAGCGTGATGCATTTTGTTTTATTTCTCTAACAGGAGAAATAAATTGTGGAAACAGCAGTCTGGTGTCATCGTGGTCCCTATGCTGCACACACACTTGTTTTGATGTTCCCGATCACGGCCACTTAAGGGTGCCCCAGAAAGAAGAACCGTTACGCTTGTGACGAGATCCGTTACACTGGTGACGTGATCCGTTACACATACTTACCTGCCTGGATGACTGAGAATCTTCACCAAATTAAGAAACTGAATTCATTTTGAATTCATTTTAAGTCTTATTTTTATTATAATTGAATTATATTTCATTTTATTTGTATTTACTTTGCTCATTGCTCTATTTTATCATTTTATAAGCATTTCTTTCAAATATTTATGTTCATGAGTTTTATTCATATTTCATATTGCCCTTGCAATAAAGTTGTTAATGAAACTGCAATCGTGTGATCTTCCTTTAAGAGGCAAAAAGTATTGGTATCGAAGAAAAAGTCCTATAAATTAATGGTATCGTATCAAAAGGAAAAATGTTGGTATCGCCCATCCCTAGTGTGTGCATAAAATTATAGAACACTGGCACTCTGGCGGCTGCTGCTTGCTAGCTTGTTTACCTGGTGTTGCTGAGTCACGTGATGGTACAAGAGGGAGGAGATAAAACCACAAGAAGAAGAGGAGCGAAGCGTGGCTGAGTGTGCCTGCTCTGTGCTGTGATGGGAGCGGCAACACAGACACAGAGTATCAGTCTCGTTACACTGGTATTGATCAATATCAATACCAACGCTGGTATTGATATTATCGATACTTGAATCGATCCACCCACCACTACTGAGTACTTTCCTCTGACGAGAGTTTCCCGGTGCATGCGCAGTACCTGTGAGCGATTTTTGTCTTTGTTCAAAAAAACCCCAAAGCGTTATTTTGAAATTCTGGCAAATTAAAAGTCGAGAAAATATGGCGATACAATGATACAAGCCTTTAGTTCCACTTAATTTTGACCGGGCGAGCTGAAACAGAGAGGCGTACAGACAGACAAACAGACACACAGAGCCACAAACAGACACACTAACTGACTACTGTATGCCTCTCAGTTTCACTGAGGCATAATAATAATGTAACATATAACAATATATCATATATGGAATATATGATATATTAATGTGATTTGGGGTCTTAAACAGGCACTTGTGTTTCTTTCTGAAAGTCAGTTTTGATGTAGTTTGTGCAAAAAACTGGTTACCCATATTCAAGTGGTCAAGATAGGTGGGTGATTCTATAATTCGGGGTACATTTCACCATAAGAAAAAAAATTATATATATATTGTTTTTCAGTGAATCAACCACTCTTACAAGTTAGCATAATCCTTCAGGGTAACATATCCAGTTGTTGCAAAGCTTAATCATTAACCATTTTTTCTATTTTTAATTAAATAAAATGTGTTTCCTTCCCCATCTGTCAACTAAGTTACGGACAAACTGATATGATTTCAATCATTTGGCAGAATCTTACAGTTAAAGTAAAATTAGAGTTGGAGACATATTTAGTCTTTTCTGCCAGATCTACAATTATTTGTTTTAAATATATATTTTAACTATTAAAATTCCCCCCATGGGTAAGCAATTCGACTACAACTGTTATTAGGACCATGATGTTTTCATTTACAAAAATGTCATATCAGTCATTTTCAGAATTTAAACAAAAGGCTGCCAAAGTTCACAACTGGTCACATCTATACCAATCATGAAATTATGTTTTTGACCTCATTTTCATTCTTTAACTTGAAAAATGTAAGTGTAACTTAGTTGACGATGGAGGTAACGCGGTTGACACAAGTAACTTAGTTGACAGGACACATTAAACAACTAGTACCATGTTATTTTAATGTAGTATGAAATTTAATGAAATATCATTTAAGTAGTCAAGGTGATGGATAAGACAGTGAAAAGAACATGAACAAAGCAAAGTAGCATGCAACTGTTACACAGTTACAGTAAAGTATCAGTAGTAGGCCTAATCATCAGTAGAACTCATTCACGTTTCCAAGCAGAATCAAATGAAACGACTTTGATTCACATACATATAAAAGCAGTAAAAGGGCAACAAATAACAACTGATGAACTGCCCTGTGCTGTATTCAGTTAATACAGTAGAACAGAATTACATTGAAATACAACTGTAGTATATGAAACATTCAACTGATCAATACATTCCATATAAACCTCACTAGGACTTTTTACAAACTTGACCATATTTCTTTGTCAATTTCAACATGGCGTGAAGTCACAGCCTTTGGAGGGGGAATCATTCTCAGCACATCCTCAAACAGGTACCATAGCACATCCTCTCTGAGTGGCCAGAAGAAGCGGTTTACGCCAATGTTACTCATGCACTTCACCTGTACATGGGTTTCCATGGTGTCCTGAATTATCCCAGGGTAAATGTCCCCTTCGTACCTTACAACACACCATTCTCCAATTAGCTCAGGACCCCAAGGAATTTCACTTCCTGCAAGGTGGCTGCCTGGACCTGGGCTGCCTGGACTCCCTGGTGGTGTACATAAGTTCTGAAGACTCATCTTTCTTTCCCTGCTTTCCTTCTGCGCCTTCCTCCAATAGGCCCTCTTGCTTCTCTTCTCTCTCTCACTCATCATTTCAACAGTTTTCACCTTTCTCTGTGCCCTTAGCCTGTGCCATGCCTGTCTTTGCTTCTCCAAATAAGCTGCCCTTCTTGCTGGATCAGCATCTCTTCGAGCCCTGTATCTGCGCTGTTTTTCAGCTGCTGACACCTATTTCAAATAGATTTTAAAATACTAAATTAACTTGAATAGTGAAAAAGTAAAATGCACTCTATTAACTACAGTATTCATTGAGATAGGCAGATTGATAATGGCAACAATGTAGAGAAAATTACTGATGTCAGAGAGCACTGGAGTTGCATGTCAACTAAGTTACCCAGTCTGTGTAACTTAGTTGACAGGTAACTTAGTTGACAATTTCCATGTTTTCTCTCATAACTTCCTTAGCTAATGTAGCATAGCTATGCACATGGCATTTTCTTAAGATAAGATAAGATAAGATAAGCCTTTATTAGTCCCACAACGGGGAAATTCCAGGATTGCAACAGCACAGGGATAGCAACACTCAGAGCATCAAAAGAGAGAGGAAGGGGAAAAAAAACTCGGAATCGAGCCGCTGTTGCAAAAGGCAGCCGACTGGTGTGGCGCCGAGAGACTATTAACAGTGGTATACAAACGTTATAAAAATTACCTCGATAAATCAGTGTGTTAAGTATAATTTTAAAAAATGAACTTATGATATAATGCTGTTTACACTGAAATGAGCTGCCTTCATATTCTTCCTCCTCATCTTGTACAAGTGTAAAAAATAATTTTCATATGATAAGTTGATATATTAATTATCCTTAGAGGCCTAGTGAATTTACACTGAAACGATAATTAAACTGGACGTCTGTCGTAAGCTAGTCATGCTACAGCAGAGCGACGCCGCTCAGTTCAAACCAGACCACGCTTCCTCAATGTCAGCCATCTTTAACAGTTGTCAACGTGTCGTCAGTGAGGTTACACAGCTTCTCTTCAAATGCACAATTGCAAAAACCCCACTTTATAATCTATATTATTCCCATAAAAAATAAGATTTAATTTATAGCAATAATGTAAAATGAATCTCATCTCCCATCTGTTGACGCCGTTAACATCTGTATGTACACAAAAAAAATAGAGTAAACTGATGCTACAGTCTCTTTTTGTTACAGTACACTTTTCTTCTGCTAACACTGAATGGACCAATTGGTGCACTTCTTTCAACAAACAACACAAAAGTCAATTTTAAAAAATGTGCTAAAAACTCTCCACTAGCATTAATATATTAATAATTTATCTTATAGTTTGATTTTAGCTTCCGCCATCCAAACTCCTGATTATAGCTAGCTCGACTCCACCTTGTCCCTTTTCGCTCCCTGAAGACCAACACTTCCTGACATCGCTGAGATCCCCGCACTTAAATTAAAAAAACAAAAAAAAACAAAAACAGGAGCAGTTTACGACGGCAAGCCATTGGTCCTTTAAATACTGTTCAGTACTGGAATGTTTTTAGACTCTAATACCTGATACGAGTAAGTGAGCCATTAAAAAATACAAACAAGAATAAAAACTCCTTCTGGACACAATAAATAGCTATCCTTCATATAGTGCAGTAATACAGTACTCACACTACACCTACAGTAATTGCACATGCAACTGCCCCCCCCCCCCCCGCTGCCATCTTTATCATTCCCGTCACTTCCTATTTCCAAAATCAAATTTCCAAAGTCTGTTCTGGGACTTCCCTGCAGCTAAAACCAAGGGGTTCCCAGCATGGAGCCCTGGGGGATGCCATCCCATGCTGAG
This sequence comes from Pholidichthys leucotaenia, assembly GCA_020510985.1. Classification (NCBI taxonomy): domain Eukaryota; kingdom Metazoa; phylum Chordata; class Actinopteri; order Cichliformes; family Pholidichthyidae; genus Pholidichthys; species Pholidichthys leucotaenia. Next base: position 239,940,414 of record CM035839.1, read on the forward strand.
GCAGAGCTTGCAGTCCAAGGCGAAATGATCTGGGTTACAGGTAGTTTGGTTAATTCCAGTTAATAACACGAGCAGTAACATCTCTACAATTCCTTCTCCTCCATCATCAGATACTCTGCACTGGTCGTCAGAAGTCGTATCAGTTTCAGTCATGGCGAAGACTCTCGCGGCGTCCATGCTGGAATGATCCTTGGGTTGTTAATGGTGGTGTCTGTTGCTCCCCCCTCCCCCAGCGCTCCTACAGGTCTCCATCTGAAGGCGGCAGACACAGCTTGTAGAGCCTTGGAGCTGCTGAAGGCATCTGGTCCATCACCTTCAGGTTCTTGGCAGAGAGCTCCACCCGTGCTCCCTGTTTCCTCATGATGTCCATGGTCTGCATGATGCAGCGTGGCATCAAGCCATGGTTCCGGGCCAGGATCATGGCCTGCTCCAGGGTCACGGTCAAGGTACACCTCTGCATGCCGGTGCCACACAGGGTGACGTGGCAGGCCCCCAGGCGATTGCACAGCTCCGAGGACACACACAGCACGCTGACGCCCGATGGGTGGCCCTGGGCAGCGGGGCGGACGTTGACATAGGACTGCATCAGTCTGCACAGGTCGTCCAGAGTGTTGAGAGGACGCAGCAGCTGGTCTATCTTCATGGCCGTGGTGTTGGAGTCAGTGGGGAGGTTGGACTTCTCAGGTGTCAGAAGTGGGATATGGAGCGAGATGAGGATCCAGGCGGAAGTACAGCGGCCGGAGCGATTCATCGCTCAGCCGGGAACGGAGTATAGAGCAGAGACGCTGGCCCCTGGAGAGCTTCGCTGCGATGGATGGAGCAGAGCAAACCAGCCCCGTTTCCCGCCCTTTTCAGGGCAGGACGAGCTGGCGATTCCAGAGCAATTAGGAGCGGCAATCTACCGGGAGATGACCGTCCCATCCATCCAGCAGCGGGCCAAGATTCCCCGCTACAACGGCGAGAACCTGTTGGATGACCGCCTGGCCCAGGTCGAGTTGGCTGCCGCGCTGATCATCAGAGGAAACCACCGTGCTGAGAGCGAGTGGAGGAGGAGCTACGGCAGATCACAGCAGCGCGTGCACGAAGGAAACAGCCGTGGCGACGCGAGGAAGGACGGCTTCCGCTGCACAGTGCCAGGGTACATGGCATGGTACCGCCCCGCACACAGCGCACGACAAACTGGCCCCTCGCCGACGCTAAATTAGAGCGAGGTGGCATGGACGGGGAAAAAGCCGCCTCCTGCAGATGCTTCCCCCGGCAGATGACGTCACAGAGGCGCAGGAGCGACGCAGCGGAGCGAGCAGGACGAAGATGCGGCCACTTTCCAGGCGCGGCAAGGGCTGGACGCATGGACGCGGGCCAGCGGCCGCCTGGGACAACTGGCAGCGGTGGGAGTCGGCCGGAGCGGGCCTGGGACTCCCGCTGCCAGGGAAGGGACTGTGCGTGGTCCTACAGAGGCTGTCAGATGTGTCCATCCGCCCGCTGATGGCCAAACCGGAACCCTACCCCAACCAGATGCTCTGACCGAGACTCAGATGGCCCGTGCATGCCGCCCTGGCACCGGACTGACTCATGTTGGATTTCTGAAAGTGGACTTTGAATTTTCTGGGGACAGAAACCAGTCTGGGGGGGGCAGTGTAACGTCGGGGCCATTTTAAGGGAGCCAGGGATTTCCCAGCATGCTTTGCCAGTTTGAAACGTTACTGTGTGTGTTAAATGTGTTACTTCTGAGTTATACTGCTGTGTCATTATAACTGCATTATAATGGCCCAGCAGTGTTTAGCAGGATTAGGGATTAGGGATTCTTAAAGAGGATAACAGGTTTTTTAATCAGGTAAGTTAATTTAAATATTGAAATATCAAAACCCATGATTATATGAGTAACTTAGTTGATGCTTAATTAATATACTCTCAGACCACATGTAATTTTAGATCAAATATTGAATGAAGTGAGAGGAGACTCACCATAATGCATTCAAAATGCCCGCCAGAAAGGAAGACATCACCACACAGGGCTGGTCACATGGTGTTGGACTAAACCATTTTTGGGTTCAGCGGGGGGAGTCTTGTTGGTAACTTAGTTGACATGAATTTTGCGGACAGCGGTAAAATTAATAATTTTAAGTATTAAGATGTTAAAATATAATGTGAAATTATTATTTTCTCCTAGTACTTAACACTCTTAAGAACATTGTAAAATAATATTATTGACTTTGATGTTTTTTAGTACTTTATTTTGATCACAACACAGTGAAACGGGAAATCGGACATGGAAAAAATGAAAACTCTAAGAATATCATTATAGATTTTAAATAATAATAATCAGAAAATATGTGAAATGTTTTACAGTTATATTGCATTATGTGTATACATGGTTAAAATGTGAAATTACAGAGAAAAAAAAGATGTTTAATAGTCAGTAACATCACTAAACATCAGCGGACATGGAATGTACCCCAAAATATAGAATCGCCCAGGTACTGCATCGCAAAATTTTCAGTGTTAACATATATTTTCATGTTCAGTATATCCATGCGCTTTAGAAAAACATAATTTTATTGAAGGGGGTGTACGGTGGCCACCTCTGGCCCATGGCCCATAAACAGATTTACAAAAACCTCCAAAAACTTCAGAGTAGTAATTTGATTCCCAAGGCCATACTCAGCTGTCCACAGAGCAACTGCTGTCATTGCACAAATAAAGATGATTGAAAAGAAGTCAGCATGGATTCTTTTCTTTCTTGCTATCCCCTTCTTTAATAACTGAATATGTGCACATAGAGTATTTCCAAAAATGTAAGCAAAACTGTATATAGGTTCATCTAATAAAATCTGGATATCATGAGCATTTGAACATTTAATTTAATTCCAAAAGTAAATTTTCAGGGGGACAGAGCGAGCAAAAGATCTGGAACAACTCCCACTGAACTTCAATAATTTCACTTTAAATTGCATTTATTTCGACTGATATGTGCACAGACTGTGACAGTATTGTGATATTAAGATATCTAATATAATATCTAATATTAAGATATTAGAAGACCCTCCTGGCTTTCGGCATGGCTTCAAATTTGATAAAATACAGGTACATGCCAAAAACATGCATGTTAGGTTAATTGGCTGTTCTAAATTGTCCCTAGATATCTGTTTCCTATAGGCCCTTAGAATAGAAGGTTAGTATTAATGAAAGCGCTTTGAGTGGTCTTTGTGACTAGAAAAGCGCTATATAAGTGCAGGTTAGTTAGTTAGTTAGTTAGTACACTGGACGAGCTTCGATGGGAAAGGATCAGAGAGGAGCTGAGGAGTGCATTGGCTGACAGCTTTAAATTCATCAAGACTGAGCTGCAAGCTGAAAGAAATGATCTTGCTAACAATGAGGCGACACTCCACATGAATATTAAACAAGTCAAAGCTACAGTAAACAAGATGGAGACAGGGCTATCTACATGGTCAGATGAAGTAACTACCCTTTATCTACCTCTAGGCCACATGGAGTGGTGGCCTAGAGGTACAGCATCCACCCCACAACCGGCAGGTTGAGGTTCAAGTCCCGGCCGGGTCATGCCAAAGACCATATAAAAATGGAACTTCCTGACGTCCAGCTTGGTGCTCAGCAAAAAAGGAAGAGAGGAGGGAAATGTGGGCGGGAGTGGTTCAGGAGGCAGAGCGGGTTGTCCAGTAACCAGAGGGTTGGCGGTTCAAATCCTGCTCTCCCCAGCCATCCTGCCATTATGTCCCTGGGCAAGACACTTTACCCACCTTGCTTCCAGTGTCCATGACACTGGATATGAATGTCTATAAATGTTCAGTAGTGGTCAGAGAGGCCGTTGGCACAGATTGGAAGTCATGTTTCTGTTAGTCTGCTCGAGGGCAGCTGTGGCTACAGAAGTAGCTTACCACTATCACTGTCTGTCTGAATGAATAATGGACTCACTGTAGGCACTTTGGGATGTTACTTTTTTTTTTTTTTTTTTTTTTTTTTTTTGTTACTTATTTGTACCCGTAGGTAGACTTGGTTTGCAGTCTGGTGACAAGCCACCGGCTGCTGGTCGCTGCGTGCGCGAGCGCCCTAAACCTACATGTTTTTGGTATGCGGGAGGAAACCGGAGAAATCCCGGAGTAAACCCGCGCAACACGGGGAGAACATGCAAACTCCACACAGCTCACTGTTGGTCGGGGGCTGGGATCGAACCCACGATCTCATGATCCCCGCGATCCCCCGGCCGAGGGTAAAACTGTGCTGCCACAGTGCTAAACCACTGCGCCACCGTGCAGCCTTACACTTGACATGTAAAGTGCCATATAAACCTAATCCATTATTATTATAATAAAATACAGTAAGGGGTCTGCAAAAGAATTAACCGATCTGAGAGTCTAGCTCTCCCTTCAAGGGTGTCAGGTGGTTTGTTGGAAGTAGGACCCAAATGCAAGACTTCAGTTCACAAAGTTCATAGAAAGAGCTAGTCACCAAATGGGGAGGCAGTGTGATTAGTCAGTATGGCAGCTTCATTCAATCTTGGACATCCTGACTCACCAATGTCTGGCTTTTTCCCTTTGGACTTACTATGTTGTATCTTAGAGCCTTTCCGCTCCAACATATTCGTAAGTCATTCCTTTTGTGCCTTTTCCCTCCACTCCTGCCTGCTTGGAGCGTGTTTGGCACGCTTGTGACTGTTATCTGGACATAGTGTATATTTTTCCCATTGTTAATAAACACGCTACATTACTGCACGTTGGGCTTGCATCAATTTATATGTTCGCTGCAAGATTACGCAGCGGACATGACAGTAAGCTGCCACCACAAAGCGCCCAAGCAGTAAGTAGTGTGTTACTTTCATTTTTGTGTGTTTTTCCTCCCTGCTGTTGGAGTCATGATGGATTACTGGAGCAACGTGGAGCTGCACGGACTGGCCTGTCTGGAGGATGCCTTCTCTCAGATACAAGGGTAGTATTCTCCCGAGGTCGTTCACGCTGCTCAGAATACCACAGCGGAGATCCTGAAGCTTTGTCCCGACGTCCTGTTTTTCCCTGAGTCAGCCGACATACTCCATGTAATCCTCGCGCTGAGTGAAGAGGAGCCAGGGAAGGAATTCCCAGTGCAGGAACCGTCTCCTACATGGAAGAGGCGCTTGCGGAGAAAGAAGTTTTCCTCCTTTCACAGCTCTCCCGCTCCAGCCCCGCCCTCGCCTTTGGAGCTCGTGCCCGCACCTTCCACGGGTGAATGGAAGAAACACAGACTGGCTTTGTTGGCAGAGATAGATCGCTGCCTAGAGGAGGAGAGATCGGCGGCCACCATTTCCTCTCCAGCGCCGTTCTGGGAGGCTTCTCCACAGTCCATGGAGGAGTCCAGCCCCGCCACAGCTGATGCGAGGAGCTATACCTCACCAGCTGCAGCAGGAGACATCATCAGCCAGGAGAAGAGGCAAGTTTTCCTTCCTTTTGTTTCTAACATTGTTGAAGATTCTTGTCTGATCCCTGGTGGCAGGTCTCTGTGTATGCAGTCCCCAGAGATCTCTCCACTTGCTGCAGCCATGAATGGCTCATCAGCCCTCTCCCTGCTCTCTTCTGCTTCCTTTGTTTGCACGCCGAAGCCAAATGGTCAGGACCAGGAGAAGCCAGAGATCTGGGAGGATCCTTCCCCCGCAGCAACGATGAGTCAGACCCCAGCTGCCACGCCGGAGGAATTACCAGCATGGGTCACGACAGCTGGGACTACAGAGACTGCAGTGACCATCATGCCTGCTGTGGAGGCCACCACAGCAGAGTCAGCACCCAAGCGGAACCTCTTGGAGGCCGAACCTGAAGAGACATCGCCCGGATCGCCGGAGTCCTGGACGGTGGTAGAGCTTGAGCTAAGGCAAGTGCTCTCTTTTGTCTTTCTCCTTTCTATAATAGAGCATTTTTACCTAGCTTTAGGTGAGGAGAGCCAGCTGCAGCCACACGCTGCATCTGAGCTCGCCTCACCAGGCTCTGCCGATGCCAGTGACTCTGACCCTTCCTCCTCTCTATCAGAGACCTCTTTCAGGGTCACCGGGGAGAGTCCACCATCGCCGGATGAGTCCGGGGATCCAGATTTGCGACTGGAGGTCACCGAGGTTCCTGCTGATCGTCAAGGACACCCAGTTTCAGTCCAAGGTGCCCGTGATCAATCGTCTCCTTGCTTGGGTGCTCATACGGGTCGGCTGGCCCATGTCCAAGATGGCGTTGGGGTCAGCAGTGGCCCAGCCGGGTCCCACCACGGGTGCAGCAGGGGTCCAGCCGGACTCCAACGTGGGTGCAGCCATGGCTCGGTCGGGGTCCACCGTGGGTGAAACGTTGTCCCAGGCTGGGACCACCGCAGATGCAATTATGGCCCAGCCCGGGTCCACCATGGCTTCTTCAGAATCTCAGTCTTACATGGGAACCACCGAGGGTGCCACAGGATAGTTTGGGGACACCAGGGTAGCCCTTTTCCTTTTGGAGGCCCTGTGGGTGTTCATCCACCTTCTGCTGGGCACCGTCAAGGTCCTTTTTCCTCCGCCGCCAGTGACCGCAGGGGTTCCACTTCCTCTGTCTGGCCATCCACCTCTCAGCCTCCCGGTGGGCAGGCCACCACCTCATCTACCCTTCCGGTCCTGGTGGCTTAACCACGTGGGCAGGCTGCCTGAAAGACTGATTTCCTTTGCTGAGTGGCCTGTTTGCCCTGGCAGACTATTCTGCGGGCTGCCAGCTGGGCCTTGGACTCTGGCCGGCCCCCTGAACTGTGGGACTCTTGGGGGTGGGGTGGGTTAGTTTAGTTTTGGGGTTGGGAAAAGTGTTGTGCTCATGATGTTGTATTGTGGTGTTTATCTTTTCTTGATTAATCCCTCCTAACCTGGTTTCCCTCACCTCCCATCCTGGTTTGTTGTGGTGGCCTTTTGGGTGGGGTGGGGGGGCAGGTTTTGTTTCTGTTTTGATGGTATGGTGGGTGTCTGGTGTCCACCCCTTGGGAGGGGGGGGGGCTATGTCATGTTCGGGGTTGTTTTCAACCCCATCCACGACCTGTGGCTGTAGGTTTTTGATTATTGCTTATTAATTCCAGCTGCCAGATTGAGCCTCGCTCTCTGCCAGTCCTACAGCCATGCCTCCTCCTCACCAGACATTCACTGGCTGTATGGTATCACCACACACACACACACACACACACACACACACACACACACACACACACACACACACACACACACACACACACACACACACACACACACACACACACACACACACACTCTCTCTCTCTCTCTCTCTCTCTCTCACACACATGCATACACACACATTTCCAATTAATCACGCACAGGCTTGCCACACTGTTGTGTCCACTTGCCTTCATTAGTGTATTGTGTACTTATGGGGAGACAGTGTGATCAGTCAGTGCGGCAGCTTCAGTCAATGTTGGACATCCTGACTCACCGATGCTTGGCTTTTTCCCTTTGGACTTATTGTTTTGTATCTTAGAGCCTTTCTGCTCCAACATATTCGTAAGTCATTCCTTTTGTGCCTTTTCCCTCCGCTCCTGCCTGCTTGGAGCGCATTTGGCATTCCTTCCAAGCCAACGAGGTTTGCAGGGGGTTGTCTCATCCACCCACTACTGTGACTGTTATTTGGACATAGTGTATATTTTTCCCATTGTTAATAAACACGCTACATTACTGCACATTGGGTTCGCATCAATTTATATGTTCGCTGCGAGATTACGCAGCAGACATGACACCAATATGGCTGAATTACAACAATCCTCCAAAGACAATTAACAATTCTGCAATGATGAGTGGGCCAAAATTCCTCCACAGCGCTGTAAAAGACTCATTGCTGTCATGAATGGCTCTCACGAGCCATTAAGGAGATGCTATAGTCAACCGATGAGTTTGCGTTTTTATTAACAAAGGACATGAATACACAGGATGACAAAATAATAAGCCTTGAAGGGCAAAACACATACATAAACTCTGACACAGAACTCTACCTCGGGAGATTGGCTAGGGAAGGCAGCGAGGACGGAACCTACACTGAGCAGTTAGCACTTACGGGAGGATAAGGAACAGAGTCACAGAAGAAACTGGAGTTGGGCGTAGGAACTCCAGCTACGTCCACTGAGGTGCACGATGTCATAGGGTGTAGGTCGCAGCGAGGAGTAATCCTCAGCTGCTTCCTTAAATGGGGAACAGAACCCAATCAGGAAAAGGGGAAAGGTAATTAATGACAATATCATACAGCTGTCCCGGAGCAGCTGGGCTTTGACAGCCGGAAGTCTGCCAAGACACTGTCAAAATAAAAGCCTCGGAGGGGGCCATAAGACCAGACCCAGAATGGGGTAGAACTGGAGAAATACCGGACCACCCGAGCGCGGACAGAGTCAGCACTTGGATCGTAACAACTGCCAGTTATTGCAAATGCTTGATTGCAGTTGTTGCTGCTAAGGGTGGCCCAACCAGTTATTAGGTTTGGGGAACAATTACTTTTTCACACAGGGCCATGTAGGGTTGGATTTTTCCCCCTTAATAATAAACACCTTCATTTAAAAACTGCAATTTGTGTTTATTTGTGTTATCTTTGTCTAATATTTAAATTTGTTTGATGATTTGAAACATTTAAGTGTGACAAACATACAAAAAAAATGAGAAATTAGGAAGGGGGCAAACACTTTTTCACATCAACTGTAAATTGACCAACAGGTAATCAACGAAACATAGAACAGGTGGAGACACTAATCATGACTGACAACAGACACATGGGGAACACAGTGTCAACAGGTACAGAAACAGGACGGGCTGGGGTATACAGACAAGCGAGGGCAGGGGAGACACATGAAACATGAACAAAGGACCGGGGGGACAAGACCATGACAGTAATCACAAATACACAACAAGAGACAAGGCAAGGACAGTGCAACAGAAAGCACGGAATACTAATGATACCAAAACTACAGAACAAAGCAGGGATAACAACAAGGACATGATAATAGTAATACTAATAAACAGAACTAAGGAGGGCTAAACAAAGACTAAGGCAAGAGAAAATGACAAGGCAGAACTAAGAAGGTAATCATAACAAACAGAGAATAATAATAATAATAATGAACAACTGAGAACTTGGCGAGACAAATCTATGGAGCACAAGTAGGGACATGATAATGATAATAAACACAATGACCAAACTAAAGCTGAGGCAGGGAAAACACAGAACTGAGATAACGATAATAATGAGCAAGAACAATGAACACAGAAAATCATACAATAATGAACTCAAAGTGAAGATGTGGGCTGAACCCATGTCCTGGTGACAAGGAAGTAATAAACTACAAAACAAGATGAGGTCGTGGGCCCAACCCACACTCTGACAAAGAGCTAAATTCTAATTTTACTCTGAGTGCTGCTATCCTTTTGCTGCTGCGATACTGTAAATTTCCCTGTTGTGGGACTAATAAAGTATTATATTATGAGTGCAGTGTGGCATACTGTAGCTGTGATCAGCTGGTTGTGTCATGAATTGCCCCTCGGTGCAGAGAGGAAGACCCACGTGCTGAACTGCTAGCTTGTGATATTTTAATGAAAAACACAAAGTTCAAACTGTGCACAAGCAAAACTTACAAACATGGATGGCAGAAGAAAACAGATCACACTGGGGAGATAAACGCCTGAACAGGGACAGGGTTCAGACGCAGACGATTAAACAAGATTCCAGCAACAAAGGGGAGAAATCATAATCCTTAAATAGAGCTGGGGACAATTGAACACAAATGATGGCAGGTGTGGATACCATGAGCGGGCAGGAAGTGACAATGGTTATAACAGAAATCAGCTGGGAGAAGTGTGAGAGAGAAGACAGGGCTGACAGCTGATGGACACCGCCCACCACAGAGCAAAAAACCCAGAAGTGCAACTGACAGCTGCAGCCCCAGGAAGAGAGAAAACACAACAGAATAAAAATATAATAAAAACAAGTAAATCCAAATATGTAAATAACAAACCAACAATGGACGTAACCATGAAAATAAATCATACTAAAAAACAAAACAAAATGTGTGAAAGTCAACCAAAGGTAAAATAACAGGAATTACAACTCAAAACTACAACACTATACAAATATGAAAAAAAGGTAAAGAGCCAGAGCATGGCGGGATCCTCCCATGCTCAGATCGTGACAGGTTACTTTGATAACAGGTTTCAGTTCATCTGCGTTTTTGGTTGGGTGTTTCTCCTATTTCTCTTGAACATCCTCCTTAGAAAATCTACGGGGTTCAAGTCAGTTGAGTTGGCTGGATAGTCAAGCACAGTGATATCATGGTCAGCAAGCCAATCCATAGTAGTTTGGGAGCTGCGGGCTGGTGCTGAATCCTGCCTGAAAAGAAACTGGAATATCCATAAGGCTGCATGTCCACCAAATGCATTTTCTCCCCTCTGGGCGGCTATTTTCTATTCATTCTCTATGTAGTCCAGCGTTTACAGTGCTGAGTGCCCTAGGCACAGAAACACTCTTGGCAGTGGCTGTTTTTTGTCGTGGCACTCAGGGCGCTCAGAGCTGAAAAAAGTTCAACTTTTCAGAGACTGCAGCTGAGCTCGTCATGTCAGACCTTAAGCAGCCAATCAGAACTGCTGTGTGGGTGGGACGTGGGCCATAGGACGCCAGTACTAGTGTGTACTCACACTCCTGCTTTCCGTGTCATCATATTTCACATCCAGAGCTGCTAAAACACGTTTCCTGTCCATTGTTATTTACAGACTGCTATTAAAACATCAGTAGAAAGTCTGACCATAGGAAAGTGGAAGTGCTGAGCTGAGAGTGACAAGCTGTTGCTGGGATACAGGGCACAGGCTTTTTTTCCCCCCAGAGCGCAGCGCACAAAAGCTGAAAAAAAAAATGCTCAGGGCAGTCTGGCAACAAAAAATGCATTTGGTGGACACGCAGCCTAAAGCTTTTCAGCAGATGGAAGCATGAAGTGCTCTTAAGTTTCCTCATAGACAGCAGTATTGATTTGATAAAAAAAAACAGTGGACTAATATGAGCAGAAAACTTGAAACACCCTGGATTCTGTGCTTCACCACTCTTCCACCAAACTCTAGAACCTTGATTTCCAAATGAAATGCAAAATTTGCTTTCACCAGAAAAGAGGTCTCTCTTTGGCCCAGTTAAGGCATTTCCGACATTGTCACTGGTTCAGTAGTGGCTTAGTATTAAGTATTAGTATTAAGTATTAAGTATTAGTATTAAGTGGCTTAGTATTAAGGACATGACAGCTGTAGCCCCTTTCCTGAAGATATCTGTGTGTGGTGGCTGTTGATGCACTGACACCAGATTCAGTCCACTCTTTGTGAAGCTCCCCCAACTTCTTGAATCAGCTTTTCTTGAGAATACTCTCAAGGCTACAGTTGTCCCTGTTACTTGTGGACCTTTTTCTAATCCACTTTTTTCCTTCCAATCAGCTTTCCATAAAATATTTTGATACAGCATTCTGAACGGCAGGGCAGGGCAGTGGTGGAGTGGTTAGCTCTGCGGCAGCATAGCAACTCACCCTTGGCTGGGGGATCCTGGGTTCGATCCCAGCCCCCGACCAACAGTGATCTGTGTGGAGTTTGCATGTTCTCCCTGTATCTGCGTGGGTTTACTCCGGGATTTCTCCGGTTTCCTTCCACATGTCAAAAACATGCAAGTTAGGTTAATTGCCATCAAACTGGGGATTCTAAATTGTTCTTAGGTATGACTGTGAGAGTGAATGGTTGTCTGTCTCTCTGTGTTGGCCCTGCGATGGACTGGAGATCTGTCCAGGGTGTACCCTGCCTCTCGCCCAAAGATGCTGGGATAGGCTCCGCCCCCCCCCGCAACCCGAAAAGGATTAGCGGAAGAAGATGGATGGATGGATTCTGACCGGCCATCCTTTTCAACAGTGACCTTCTGTGACCCTCCTGGTGGAGTTTGTGAATAATTGTCTTCTGAACAACTGCCATCTCAGTAGTCTTTCCCACGACTGGGGTTGTGTGTACTGAACTGGTCAGAGAGGTGCATGGTATTTATAGTGTTTGAATAGTAATTTACTTTAAACTCATAATGAAATATTCTCTGAGATGCCAGATTTGAGATAAACTATAAATCATAATAATCAAAATTAAAACAAAACGGGTTGAAATATTTCCCTTTACTTGTAAGGAATAGTTTACTTTTGAATAAAATTATGAAAAATACATGAAAAACTTTTTGAGATGCACCTGTATAAGCAGAGTCAATAATACAGTCTGCCTCTAAAGTTTGACTGTTACTGATTGATTCTCCTGTGAAGCCACTGCAGTGCAAATAAAGGCAGCAGCAGCAGCAGCCCTAGACTTTGCTGATCCAGCTTATAACAACCAGGGGTTCCTCTGATTGATAAAGATTCAGCACCAGTGTGATTAAGTTATATCCTAACTCAAGCTGACATGCCCTTTCACATGATGCAGCCTCAATCCATAACCTCTAAGGTATTGTGAGTGATGTGAGTACTCCGTAGTCCTACACCAAATGTGCCAGTCAACAACCTCCATGCTCAGATTCATTTTCTAAATGTTTGCCTCTGAAAGCATTGCTGTCATCTTTGCACCACACATTAATGTGTGACTTTTTTTTTTGAAGAAAAATGATTCCTTGTCTCAGGGCTTATGCTTGAGGGAGTGAAGCTATGAGTTAACCAGGCATATCTGCCAGATTTCAGGCTCATTTAATTTATTGCTGCTCTTGTGTTTTGCTGGGGATTGCGTTACAAGGTGTTCTGAAAAATTAATAGTTTTTTTTTTTAACTTACTAAGACATGTCTCTTTTCCCCACCTGCATTGTCATGACACTTTGAAGTAATGTGTCTAAAAGCTGCTACAGACATTCATACAGTATCCTGCATCTACAAGAGCCACTTGAGGGGTGTCAGATTGCAAGACAGCTGAGGGAAAACCACAACAAGAGGAAGCATTTAGCTTCATAGATAAAACAAAGACTCCCCATGCAGCCTCACAGATGTCATTGTTCCTTTCAGTCAAGCTCCCTAGGTTTCTCTAGCACAGGAAGATGTCTCAAGTTTAGATCATATCTTTTACAGGTGCATCTTAATAAGTTAGAATATCATTGAAAAGTTCATTTATTTCAGTAATTCAGCTTAGAAAGTGAAACTCATACAGATTCATTACACACAGAGTGATATATTTCAAGCATTTGTTTCTGTTAATTTTAATGATTATGGCTTACACCTAATGAACACCCAAGTTTCTCAAAAAATTAGAATATTACATAAGATCAATTTAAAACAATTGATTTATAATACAAATATTGACCGACTGAAATGTATGTCCATGTACACACTTAATACTTGGTTGGGGTCCCTTTTGCATGAATTACTGCATCATTGTGGTATAGTATGAAAATGATCAGCCTGTGTTACTGCTGAGGTGTTACAGATACCCAGGTTGCTTTGACAGTGGTCTTCAGCTCGTCTGCATTGTTGGGTCTGATGTCTCTCATCTTCCTCTTGACAAAACTCCATAGATTCTGTATGGGGTTTAGGTCAGGAGAGTTTGCTGCCCAGTCGAGCACAGTGATACCATGGTCATTAAACCAGGTTTTGGTACTTTTGGCAGTGTGGGCAGGTGCCAAGTCCTGCTGGAAAAGGAAACCAGCATTTCCATAAAGCTTGTCAGCAGAGGGAAGTATGAAGTGCTCTAAAATGTCCTGGCCAATGGCTATGCTGACCTTAGACTTGTTAAAACACAGTGGACCAACACCAGAAGATGGCATGGCTCCCCAAATCAGATGCCAAGTCCTGTCATGGGGAAATCAAGGTCCCAGAGTCTGGAGAAAGAGTGAAGGGGCCCAGAATCCAAGTTGCTTGAGGTCCAGTGTGAAGTTTCCACAGCAATCTACCAAGAAATTTCAGAGCACTTCATGCTTCCCTCTGCTGACAAGCTTTATGGAGTTGCTGGTTTCATTTTCCAACAGGACTTGGCACCTGCCCACACTGCCAAAAGTACCAAAACCTGGTTTAATCATTATGATGTCACTGAGCGTCACTGGCCAGCAAACTCTCTTGACCTAAACCCTGTGGTGTTGGGGTTTAATACCCTTATTGTGAAGTGTGGTGTAGTGGTGGCCACTTCCTGTTCTGCCACTGCACTGCCCTATAAATAGCAGAGGGCACCCATTACACAGTCTCTTTGACCGATGCCCTGTGCCTGGTGGCTGTTGTGTGTCCGTTGAGGTTCAAGTATTAATAAAGCTGAATTCGTCCATTCACCTGGCCTCATCATTCTGAAGGTATTTCACCAGACATAATACTTGGTGATCGAGGATCAGCTAATGGAGGCGTGTATTACCCCACTTCGCCCCTTCTTGGAGCTCCTGGGTGAGCCGTCTACGCCCTGCCCAAGATGGTTTGTGGCTTTCCAAAATTACATCATTGCGCTCAATCTGGATGAACTGAATAAGTTAAGAGCATGTGCGCTCCTTGTACACAATTTAGGGATTGAGAGCGAGCGTATTCTGCGCGCACTTGGGGCTTCAGACTTGTCTGAGGACGTCGCCGAGTTGCTAACAAGCCATTTTCACACCCCAGATAGGGTGACTGTTCGGAGGATTCGGTTCCGGCAGTGAAACCAATGTGCGGGTGAGCCTGTCCACTAGTTTGTCGCCGACTTGAGGCAGCTAGCTAGCAAGTGTCATTCTGGACCACTGGGGGAAGAAATGGTACACGAGCAGCTGGCGGAGCACACGGACAGCGCCACTTTACAAGCTAGGCTACTCATGGCGCCAAGTGACTTAATATTAGCCAGGGCTATTGAGCTAGCTCTCCAAATGAAGACCACAAACTAGCTAGCCTTGGAGCTAAATTGGCGCCAGTCACAATGGCAGCTGGAGCCTTCCGCCACAGCATTACTAGCGGACCCGGATAGCGAGGATAGCTTGGATGACGACACTGCGGAAGCCAATGCTATCAGCCGAAGGTCTGCCCCGGGAAAACCCTGTTGCATGGGTTGTGGGTCCATGAAGCACCAAAATAAGACTACGGACTGCCCGGCTAGAGGGAAGTGTTGTAGCAAGTGTGGACGCTTGAACCATTATGCTAGAGTGTGCCGTGCATCTGAGCTAGAGAGCCCACGGAAGAAATCATTCCGCCCGCCCCGACAACTATCCACATGGTGTGTATGTGTATCCACATGGAGTACCAATGGGTACACATTCTGCGCAGTGACACTGGATGGCGTGGAGGTGCCGCTGCTGCTCGACACAGCGGTGGAGGGGTCATTGCTGAATTAGGCCACTGTGAAGAAGTTTTTCCCCCACTACAGGATAAAAGCTAACCCAGCACCGCTGTATGGTTATGGAGGTGGCAGGCTGTGCACGGTTGTAACGGTGGAGCTAACAGTTCGGTACAAGTCTGCAATGATGGCTGACTTCACGTTCCACATGACGGCCTGAGGCAACAACATCATGGGCTGTGACTTGTTTTACGGACTGGGTTTCGCCATCAAAGACGACACTGGGGAAGAATGGTCTGGTTGTGGCCAGTGGAACCCTCCGGTTCCGGTGGTGGAGGTGGATGTTGTGTGGGATGAAAAAGTAACGGACACCACAGTGGTCAAGCAGGACCAGCCTCACTCAGGTTCAACTCAGGAGGGTCTCAGTACCGGCGCACGGGGAATGGTAGAAGGGAGTACCGAGCATGGCGGCAAGGCGCCTGCGTCAGCGAGTGATGCCAATGTGCTAGCTCCTGATTCCTTCGGAGCTTGGCTGCAGAGGGATGGAGGATCAGCAGCTACGATGGTGACTGCTGCAACGGCTTCAGAAGGGGACGAGGCCAGACCAACAGGCACGGAGAAACCGCATGCCAAGCAGCACCATATCCGGCCGAGCAGAGCCCCTCTTAGGGTCATGGACTTGTTCAGGGTTCGAGGTGAGGAACGTCCATGGTGAATATGGTCCAGATGACAGCCAGTGAAACACCAGGAACACCTGCACATCGTGACTAAGCTGGGTGCAGCTTACTTCCAGATGTCTGATGGCTTGGCGAGGCATGCCAATGAGCTGCGGCATGTCCGGGAAGAGGCTTTTGATGGTGAGGCTGGACGAGAACGGCGGTTGGTGGTGTGATGTGGGGAATTGGCCCTTGGGGCTTGTCATGCAGGCTACGGCCAGTATGTGTAATCTGTGCTTCTCTTAATAAAGTTCAGATCATTGCTCAGTACAACATGGCTCCTGCCTCATGTTATTAAGACATAACATTTGCCGACGTCAGATTAAACCATGGGAGCATGCATAAAACTGTCACCCCTGTTCTTACAGTCTCCGGGTGTGGCAACCACACCATGGCGCTGCTGGATGGATGCGTTTGAGGAGTACATTGCCGCGACTGGCCTGGGCGGTGCTGACGAAGAGAGATGGAGGAGCTTGCTTGTTCACTGCTTCGGTGAGGAAGGCCAAGGAGTGTTTCGCACACTGCATGACAAAGGCTCATTGAAGGAGTGTTTGGACATACGGACTACAGACATCTTCACTCTGAAGCAAGTGTTAGAATTGACCAGCCAGACTGAGTCCGCTACCCAGCTAGGTTTACAAGTGCTAGCTAAAGAGAACCTAGCCACCCAAGCTTCCCCTCCACACCAGGCTGCTAACAGCGCAACTAATTCCTCGGGGCGGACCCCCAAAAGGTGGCAGACTGTGGCACGGGAAGGAGGGGGAGCTTGGGGTTTATGTGGTGGCTGTGGCTATCCTCGTCACCGGGCGGGCACATCCACTTGCCCCGCCAGAGGAAAGAAGTGCTATAACTGCGGCCATTGTAATCAGTGGGCTAGAGTCTGCACCACCGCTAGTAAACCAACAGCTTCAAAGCTTGAAAGCATGACGTCAGTGTGTGTGGTGGGCACGAAGAAGGGGCCGTTAAAGTGGTACATCTTGCAGCTTGACGGGATTGATGTGCCACTTATAGTGAACTCAGGCGCTGGTAAATCTATACTGAGCATGGCCACATTGACAAGACTTTTCCCAGGCAAAGCCATTAAAGCAGGGGAGATGAAAATGTTTGGATATGGTCATGCTAAAATTGACATGGCAGGCACAGTCAGCTTCTCAGTAACATGTGGATCAAGGACTGTTCCCGCATTTACCTTCCAGGTTTCACGCCAGGGGGCCGACCTGTTGGGAATTGATCTGCTGGGTGAGTTAAGATTCTCCATCATGGACCCAGCGGGCTCAACGGTGCTGATGGTTGGCATGCCCACTGGCCGGCATTGTTTGTGGGCCAGGGATGTATTAAAGCGTTCAACCACCGCCCGCTCATCGACCCAGGCGTGAGACCCAAGATCCAACCATTATGACAGCTTCCCCTCGCCCTGCGGGATGATGTCACAGTGGAACTGAATAAATTGCTTAAAGCTGGCATCATCGAGAAAGTGGATGTCTCGGCGTGGATTTTGAACATCGTGGTGGCCAAGAAGAAGACGGGCAGCATTCGGCCGTGCATTGACCTCAGGATGGTTAACAAAGCGATCATCCTGGACAAATACCTGTTCCCCACGATGGAGGAACTCACTGCAATGTTCAGCGGCTCAAGGGTGTCCACAAAGCTGGATCTCTGCCAGGGTTTTCTGCAGGTGCCCCTCCACCCAGCCAGCAGGGACCTGACGGCATTCATGACCGACATGGGCGTTTTCAGGTACACCTGCGTGCATTTTGGTCTTAGCGCAGCACCAAGTTTCTTTCAGAAGATTATGTCCACAATTCTGGCCGGGAAGTATCTTGGGGTCCTCCAGCTGAGGTGTATTGGCAGACCAAGCAGAGTGCGGCTTGGGTGGTTGCTGAAGCAAAAACTTGGGTGTGGGAGGAGTTCAGTGAGGCCATAGAATAAGAATTTCGGTCGGCGTCGAAGAGAGTCTGGCGGCTCAGGAGGGGGAAGCAGCTCCCTGTCCACACTGTTATGTTGCGGATGGGGCGCTGCTTACTTTGACTGGGGATATCATCAGGCGGTGGAAGAAATGCTTCGAGGATCTCCTCAATCCCACTGATACACCTTCCACAAAGGAAGCAGGGCTTGTGGAGGAGGAGGACGACTCGGCCATCACATGGACTGAGGTCAAGGTGGTTAAAAATCTCTTTGGTGGCTGGGCCTCCGGGGTGGACGAGATTCACCCTGAGTACCTCAAGGATCTAGATGTTGTAGGGCTGTCATGGTTGACACACCTCTGCAACACTGTGTGGAGGTCGGGAACAGTGCCTTTGGCATGGCAAACTGGGGTGGTGGTTCCTCTCTTTAAAAAGGGGGACTGGAGGGTGCTCCAACTTTAGAGGGATCACACTCCTCAGCCTCCCTGGGAAAGTGTATGCCAAGGTACTGGAGAGGAGAGTCTGGCCGTTGGTCGAACCTCGAATCCAGCAGGAGCAATGTAGTTTTCATCCTGGCCGTGGCACATTGGACCAACTCTTTACCCTCTCAAGAATTTTCGAGGTTCGTGGGAGTTTGCACATCCAGTCCACATGTGTTTTGTGGACCTGGAGAAGGCATTCAACCATGTCCCTCATGGTTTTTTTTGGGGGGGGTGCTTGGGGAGTATGGGGTATCGGGCTTGTTATTACGACTATCCGGTCTCTATATGACCATTGTGAGAGTTTGGTTCGTATTGCCAACACTCAATCGGACTCATTCCCAGTAAGAGGTGGACTCCGCCAGGGCTGCCCTTTGTCACTGATCCTGTTCATAATTTTTATGGACGGGATTTCTAGGTGCAGCCAGGGAACGGAGGGTGTCATGCTTGGTGACCACAGGATCTCATCTCTGTTGTTTGCAGATGAAGTTGTCCTGCTGGCTTCATCCAGCAATAACCTACAGGTCTTACTGGGATGGTTTGCTGCTGAGTGTGAAGTGGCTGGGATGAGAATCAACACCTCCAAGTCCGAGTCCATGGCCCTCAGCCAGAAAAATGTGGATTGTCCTCTCCGGGTTGGGGACAAGTTCCTGCCCCAAGTGGAGGAGTTTAAGTATCTCGGGGTCTTATTCACGAGTGGGGAGAATGGAGCGAGAGATTGACAGATCGGAGCAGCATCTGCAGTGATGCGGACATTGTACCAGTCTGTTGTGGTGACGAGGGAGCTGAGCTCTAAGGCAAAGCTGTTGATTTACCGGTTAGTCTACGTTCCTACCCTCACCTGTGGTCATGAGTTTGGGTAATGACCGAAAGAATGAGATCGCGGATACAAGAGGCTGAAAATTAGCTTTCTCTGTAGGATTGCTGGGCTCAACCTTAGAAATAGGGTGAGGAGCTCAGTCATCCGGGAGAGGATCAGAGTAGAACCACTGCTTCTCCATATTGAAAGGAGCCAGTTGAGGTGGTATGGGCATCTGATCAGGATGCCTCCTGGACGCCTCCCACTTGAGGTGTTTTGGGCACGTCCCTCTGGGAGGAGACCCCAGGGCAGACCCAGGACTCGCTGGAGAGACTCTGTCTCCCAGCTGGTCTGGGAACACCTTGGTATCCTCTCTGAAGAGCTGGAGCAGGTGGCTGGGGAGAAGGAAGTCTGGGCTTCTCTGCTTGAACTGCTGCCTCCGCGACCCGGACCTCCAGAAACGCGGTAGAAGATGGATGGATAGATGGATTCTGGCCGGCCTCAGGGGTGTAGTGGTGTACCTGGACAACATCTTGGTCCACGGCGCATTACGGGAAGAACATGACAGTTGTTTGAGACAAGTGATTTTGCATTGGACTCCACTGAGTTTGTGGGATTCCAGCTGGCGGCTGAGGGCCTGAGACCCCGTACTCCAACATGGAGGTGGTCCTGTGCCTCCCTGACCCCACGACACCCGCACAAAAACCTACAGCCACAGGTCGTGGACGGGGTTGAAAACAACCCTGAACATGACAGTTGGAGGGTTTTTGAGCATGAACTACCTTTTTAAGGTCATGACACAGCATCTCAATCGGATTCAGGTCAGAACTTTGACTAGGCCACTCCAAAGTCTTCATTTTGTTTTTCTTAAGCCATTCAGAGGTGGACTTGCTGGTGTGTTTTGGATCACTGTCCTGCTGCAGAACCCAAGTGTGCTTCAGCTTGAGGTCACAAACAGATGGCCGGACATGCTCCTTCAGGATTTTTTGGTAGCCAGCAGAATTCATGGTTCCATTTACCACAACAAGTCTTCCAGGTCCTGAAACAGCAAAACAGCCCCAGACATCACACTACCACCACCATATTTTATTGTTGGTATGATGTTCCTTTTCCGAAATGCTGTGTTACTTTTACACTGGATGTAACGGGACACACACCTTCCAAAAAGTTCAACTTTTGTCTCATCAGTCCACAGAGTATTTTACCAAAAGTCTTGGGGATCATCAAGATGTTTTCTGGCAAAACTGAGATGAGCCTTTATGTTCTTTTTGCTCAGCAGTGGTTTTCGTCTTGGAACTCTGCCATGCAGTCCATTTTTGCTCAGTCTCTTTTGTAATTGTGGACTCATGAACACAGACCTCAACTGAGGCGATGCCTGCAGTTCTTTGGATGTTGTTGTGGGGTCTTTTGTGACCTCTTGGATGAGTCGTCCCTGCACTCTTGGGATAATTTTGGTCAGCTGGCCACTCCTGGGAAGGTTCACCACTGTTCCATGTTTTCACCATTTGTGGATAATGGCTCTCACTGTGGTTCGCTGGAGTCCCAAAGCTTTAGAAATAGCTTTATAACCTTTTCCAGACTGATAGATCTCAATTACTTTGTTTCTCATTTGTTCCTGAATTTCTTTGAATCGCAGCATGATGTCTAGCTTTTGAGGATCTTTTGGTCCTCTTCACTTTGTCAGGCAGGTCCTATTTAAGTGATTTCTTGATTGAGAACAGGTGTGGCAGTAATCAGGCCTGGGTGTGGCTAGAGAAGTTGAACTCAGCTTTCCAAAACTGTGATAAACCACAGTTAATTTATGTTTTAACGGGGAGGGGGGGGCACTTTTTCACACAGGGCCATGTTGGTTTGGATTTTTTTTTACCCTTAATAATAAACACCTTCATTTAAAAACTGCATTTTGTGCTTACTTGTGTTATCGTTGTCTAATATTTAAATTTGTTTGTAATCTGAAACATTCAAGTGTGACAAACATACAAAAAAAATCAGCAATCAGGAAGGGGCAAACACTTTTTCACACCACTGTATTGCTCAAATCAGTGTCGAGTGGGCAATGTTGAGCCTAACATCACTACTTCAGCTAGCCACAATGGGTCTCGGTGAGATAAAATAAACTATAAGCTAAAATAACGTCTCGTGTTCAAGTGTTCAAGATGAACAAGGATTCCAGTGGAGATGAATCGAATATGTAGAAAATATGTGTCAAGAGAATCAAAATCAGCCAGATCAACAGTTAAGCTGATAGCTAGGGCTGTTGCAATAACCAAAATTATGTAATACCGTGCTATGGACAAGCCTACCACAGAAGATAGCGAGCAACCACAACAACCGCGGTGTTCACTTTTTTTGTGTGTATGGCTAAATCTCATTGTTCACTTATGTACACCTATTGATTAATAGATAAATTGTTAAATGTAGAGTGTATTTTTATTGCCAACAGCATATTTGCACCTGGTACTGACGGCGGCAGCACCCAATACTGTGGGAGCTTCCATAGCACCAGGTGCTGGTGGCATCAGCACCGTGTGGGGCACTCTCTCGCCAGACGGACTCCAGCAGGCAGTTTGTGGTGGAAGCGTTTGGATTCCTTGCTAAATACAGCCATGACAGTGAGCACTGAAAGGGCACAAAGCATGTCATTTCCTTCTGAGCAGAGTGTGTATGATCCTGACAATTGAGCTCCAAGAGCCAAACTACTGCATAATGCATTGCTTGTTTGAACGTGATTTTTCAGACAGCCGCAAAAATCCAAAAATCATGGAGACAAGAGCCATGCGGGGTCCTGTACGGACGCTGCCCTGTTTAAATATGCTGAATGTCACTGCAAGCTCAATCCACACACGCCATAGTTGAAATGCCGGCGTTCTCGCCACTGCTTTATGAAAATGATCTTCTTTTTTTTTTTTAACAGAATGAACAGTTCATGCCTAGTAAGACCAGAGCTCCACACAATTGTCACGCACGTGTTATGTCCACAAACCTGGCACAAAAGGAGACGGATGAGGAGATTGCACTGGAACACAGCTTTAATGATAATAAGGTTGCACTACAGGGAACACACCGAGGCGGAGTCGTCCTGGGCAAGAGGAAGCCTGAATGGCGGACGCCCCTTATTATAGGGCGGTGTGATAAGCATTCACACTTTACAATAAACCCCCATTACATCCCCCCCCCTTTACAAAATAAGAAAACACACCTAGTTAGAACCCACCCAAATGTAGAAATTCAAACCCCAAACAGACACACTAAAATAAAAGCAGACAGAAAATCATAAAGAACACTAAAAGACTAAACAACCAAAATTAAAACTAGGACCAGTGGGTAGACTTCCACACGGCCCCCATGGCAAAGTGGTTTATTCTGCCACTTGTACTGAACAGCCATGCTCCTAACTAAACATTTTTCAAACATTTTTCAGTCTTTTATACACAGTCCTCCACGGAAATGGTGGGTCAGGCGGTGGGGCCCTGCAGCAGCCCCACAGCAGGCGCGCCCCTGGAGGTGGCAGGCTCCTGGGGCAAGGACCGATCTTTGAAACACAGGAGCCCGGGTCTCACATCCCCTTCGCCAGCTCCTGCGCAGCTTCGCCACCCGCAACGTCCACCTAGACATGCCACAGCTGTTTCACATGCCTAATCCAGCCATCCGTCAGCCGGAAACAACTTCGCCACAATCTTCAGCGGCGCTCGATATTTCGCAGGCTGCGGTCCAGCCGGATGTCACCCAGGTCTTTCATCAGTTCGAATCCGAACCCAGTCCATGACCTGGAGTGGCATCTTGCTCAGTCTGATGTGCTGCTGTGCATGCGGCAGCTCCATGGTCTCATGTCATCTGGCTTCGTTGTTACACTGTTACACTGTGGTGATGCAGCAGTCACTGTCGTTGCAGCGGACCCCTCACCCGTCTTCGGCTGAAACCCAACACGAGTACTGAAGGTGTCTGGTGCCTCCCTGGTGTCGCTCATCAGAACAGGCGTTCCACCCTCTGACCCGACCACCCCTACTACCTCCGGCTGAGTGCGCGCCCTGGAACCGTCCCACCCCTCCACTGAGCTGGAAGTGGGTGCCTCGGTGCCAGTACCGTCCGCAAGCACCTCATCCCAAACCATGACGTATTTGTTCCCCGGGCACCGGCAAGCTCCAACGACCACACCAAGACCATTCGGTCCCAGCACTGTCTCTGATGGCGAAACACAGTCCGTAGAACAGGTCACACCCCATGACGTTGTCACCATGCACCGCCACCTGGAAAGAGAAGTTGTGCACCGCTTCAGACTTGTAGCGAACAGTCAACTCCACAGTCCCGACATTGCACAGTCTGTTACCGCCGTAGCTGTATAATGGTGCTGGGTTACTCCTGATCCTGTGGTATGGGAAAAACTTCTTCAGCGTGGCCCAATTTAGCATTAACTACACTGCCATTGTGTTGAGCAGTAATGGCAGAGCAACACCGTCCAATTCCACTGAACAATAAGAATACCTGTTGGTGTTGGGACTCACCGGGTGGATGGTCATTACAGGCAGGCGGGCGGGCTTCTTCGGCGGGCTCCACGGCACTGGAAATCAGCACACCCTGGCAAAATGATTCATGCACCCACACTTACTGCATCACTTCCCTCTTGCCGGGCACACTCGTGCTTTGAACTGGTGTGTTGGGGACCCACAACCCCTGCAAACAGGGTCTCTCGGGGCAGACCTTTGGCTCGTCGTGTTAGCCTCATAGTCCTCGTCCATGCTGTCTTCATCCTCCAGGTTGGCCACATTCACTGATGTAGTCGTCTCCGGCGGCTTTTGTGACTGGCGCCAGTTTACTCCGAAGCTAGCTTATCTGCGGCCTCCAGCTGGAGAGCTAGCTCGACAGCCCTAGCTAATGTCAAGTCATTAGGCGCTGTTAGCAACCTAGTACGTAGCCCAGCATTACATGTGTGCTCAGTCAATTGGTACCGCACCATCTCGTCCTCCAATGGCCCAAAACAGCACTCACTAGCTAACTGTCTGAGATCAGTGACAAACTGTTGAATTGGCTCATCGAGCCTTTGGTGTCTCTGGCGAAAGCGAGTCTGTCATACCATCATGCTGTCCAGTGTGGTAAAGTGGTTAGCTAGCAGCTCCACAACGTCCTCGTACGAGTCCGTCGTGCCGAGCGTCAGCAGAATCCTTTGGCCTTCGATACCCAGGTTGTGGACAAGGAGTGCTCGCATCCTCACCTTATCTAGCTTCCCGAGGTCCAAGGCCGTGATGTAGGTCTCGAAGGCCTCCAACCAGCAAGGCCATGGCACCGGTGGTTCACCGGGAAGCTCCAGGAAAGGCTGCAGTAGTGTAACGCACACCTCCATTGTTTAATTCTCACTCGCCAAATGTTATGTCCACAAACCTGGCACAAAAGGAGATGGATGAGGAGGTTGCACTGGAACACAACTTTAATGATAATAAGGTTGCACTACAGGGAACACACCGAGGTGGAGTCGTCCTGGGCAAGAGGAAGCTCGAATGGCAAACACCCCTTATTATAGGGCGATGTGACGACCCAACTAGAAGGCGGCGTCATCACACCGCACTTCACAATAAACCCCCATTACAACAAGCATATAAAGTTGAGGGCGGAGCTGCAGCAAGTTTCTCACAGCTTCCATCGTTTGCCATATAAGTTATAAACCCTGTTTAAATTATGAGACCATAAGGTCCTAAAAACATTTGCAAAAATACCGCATATCACGGTTTTGAGCTATCCACCGTCACCGCGAGGGAAATTCCTCTACCGCGATAGCCCTACTGACGGTCAGGTGGCTTGTCCATCACTCCTTCCCACTGTAGTGAGCTCTTAATGCCATGCTACTCACCAACTCCGACTGCCTTGCCAAAGTAATGCTAACAGATTGATGCAGCATCACAGTGAAAATATAACAAAATTAGTTAGATTGACATAAGATACAGTTAATCCCAGGAATATTTGGACAGTGACACAATCTTCATGATTTGGGATCTGCATGCGACCACATTGGATTTGAAATGAAACGACTACAACGGAATTGAAGTGCAGACTTTAAGGTTTAATTCAAGGGGTTGAACAAAAATATATGATTAAACATTTAGGAATTGTAGCTATTTTTATACAAATGCTCCTCATTTCAGGGGCTCAAAAGTAATTGGACAAATAAACATAACCCTAAGTAAAATGTTACTTTTCAATATTTTGTTGAGAATCCTTTGCAGGCAATGACTGCCTGAAGTCTGGAACCCATGGACATCACCAAACGCTGGGTTTCCTCCTTTGTGATGCTTTGCCAGGCCTTTACTGTAGCTGTCTTCATTTGTTGCTTGTTTGTGGGTCTTTCTGCCTTAAGTTTTGTCTTGAGCAAGTCAAATGCATGCTCGATTGGGTTGAGATCTGGTGATTGACACGGCCATTGCAGAATATTCCACTTCTCTGCTTTAAAAAACTCCTGGGTTGCTTTTGCAGTATGTTTTGGATCATTGTCCATCTGTACTGTGAAGTGCTGTCCAATCAACTTTGTTGCATTTGGCTGAATCTGAGCAGAAAGTATATCCCTATACACTTCAAAATTCATCCGGCTGCTTCTGTCTTTTGTCACATCATCAATAAACACAAGTGACCCAGTGCCATTGGAAGCCATGCATGCCCGTGCCATCACACTGCCTCCACCATGTTTTACAGAAGATGTAGTGCTTTGGATCATGAGCTGTTCCAATTCTTCTCCAAACTTTCTTCTTCCCATCATTCTGGTACAGGTTGATCTTAGTCTCATCTGTCCAAAGAATGCTGTTCCAGAACTGGGCTGGCTTCTTCAGGTGTTTTTTTTGGCAAAGTCAATTCTGGCCTTTCTATTTTTGAGGCTGATTAATGGTTTGCACCTTGTGGTGAATCCTTTGTATTTACTCTCATGAAGTCTTCTCTTTATGGTAGGCTTAGATACTGATACACCTACTTCCTGGAGAGTGTTCTTCACTTTAGTGGATGTTGTGAAGGGGTTGTTCTTCATCATGGAAAGGATTCTGTGATCATCCACCACTGTTGTCTTCCATGGACGTCCAGGCCTTTTTGAGTTCCCAAGCTCACCAGTGCACTCTTTTTTTCTCAGAATGTACCAAACTGTTGATTTGGTCACTCCTAACTGTAACGGAGTCAAAAATGTACTTTAAGTATTTCTTTTTCTCAGTTATGTTTTTATTTATATTGTTGTGAATTTTATTTTACTTGAGTACTTTTATTTTGGCAGTACACTTCTCACATCCGCTCTTCCTGAACCTCCGAGGTTCCGGTAGTTTAGTCTTTCCCCACAGTATCGCGTTGCTTTGCTGTGGGGAAGTTGTGGTCAAAATGCTGCTGGCACTAAATGATCGTATCGTTCGTTAGTTTTATCATTTGGACTGTAACCTTAGTTTGTAATTGTTCTTTATTAATTTGACATGTCACTGTACTGTATTTTTTTTTTGTTATTTGTGTTATAAATAAGAGTTTTATAGATGTTTCGGCGCACATTGGGGGTCCGGTGGGCGCCATTTTAGGGTTTCGCGCCAATATAGGCTCTATGGTGACTCCAGCAGCTTATGTCATGTGTAACACATATTTTTGTAAATGTAGGAGCCTGTGTGGGATCGAGGTACAGACGGAGCGTGATACAGTTTGTTTTATTTCATTAACAGGTATGTTTGTTTTTGAAAAATCTTATTATTTGAAATGTGATTTATTTTTATTTTTTTGTTTGTATTGTAAAATTATTTTAGAGCTCCTTTCCACACAGTATCGCGTTGCTTTGCTGTGGGAGCCTGTGTGGGATCGAGGTACAGACGGAGCGTGATACCATCCATCCATCCGTTTTATTTCTCTAACAGGAGAAATAAATTGTGGAAACAGCAGTCTGGTGTCATCGTGGTCCCTATGCCGCACACACGCATGCATTGATGTTCCCGATCACGGCCGCTTAAGGGTGTCCCAAAAGAAGAACCATTATACTTGTGACGAGATCCGTTACACTGGTGACGTGATCCGTTACACTGGTGCCAGTGACCCTTGGATCTTGAGATCAACTCGACGCCGGTCACCGTGGATGCTGCATCGCCATACTGGGTCTACGCTGGGACGTATATGTGGTCAGACATATACAGGACTATTATAATACATTTTTATTGATATATGCCACCTTATTTTGGAGTTAGTAGCAACGCATGTAAATTTCACTGTGTAAAGTAGTTCAAGGAAAAAAAAAAATTTCACTGTGTAAAGTAGTTGGAGAAAAAAAAAAAAAGGACATGGATAATTATAAAACACCTGTTTTGCCAAAAGGGAGAGGTATTTGGCGCAGTGATATTACTGTTAGTAGAGATGTGGGATATTCAAAATTTATGAACAGTGGTGGGGATACGGGGTTAGGTCAGAGCCCAGGTTGTATTCCTGTTGGTGAGTTCATGAGTGAGGGTCCTCATGTTTCCACACCCTGCAGTAATGTTGGTGCCATTGAACAATTACAGACATGGTGGGCAGCTTGGTGCTCAATTGGTGAGTCTATAATTACTAAATTAATGTCTGCTGGTGTTGTGAATATGACCAATGACAACCAGACTTCTTCTACTGATCGAACAGCACATTGTGATGTTACCAAATGTGACCCTCCACATGTGACTGTCCATGTTAAGTCAGACGGAGAACTATGTACATTTAGAGGTGACGGTACTGACAAATATTCAGTTCGGGACTGGATTGACTTGACTAAGAATGAACTCAAGAAGAGAGAGATTCCTGTGTGTGAGCAAGCAGGAGAGATAATGAGTCATTTATTGGGCAAAGCTAAAGACATTGTGAAAGTTGCCCTGCGTAGTGACCTGGAGCTAGATGCTAAAAAGGAACCTGAAATAATTTACGATGTTCTTCTCCGTTACTTCTGTGATGCCTCCTCATGTCTTCCGCTCGCAGATTTTTATGCAGCCCTGCCCAGGCACAGAGAAAACTAACTAACTAACCTGCACTTATATAGCGCTTTTCTAGTCACAAAGACCACTCAAAGCGCTTTCATTAATACTAACCCTCTATTCTAAGGGCCTATAGGAAACAGATATCTAGGGACAATTTAGAACAGCCAATTAACCTAACATGCATGTTTTTGGCATGTGGGAGGAAACCGGAGAAATCCCGAGTAAACCCACGGAAAACGGGAGAACATGCAAACTCCACACAGATCACTGTTGGTTGGGGGCTGGGATCGAACCCACGACCCCACGATCCCCACAATCCCGGCCAAGGGTAAACTGTGCTGCCGCAGTGCTAACCACTGCGCCACCGTGCAGCCCGAAAACCAGTGGACTACTGGATAAGGCTGAACAAGCAGCAGACCTGGCTCTCGAGGGCCTGCGTAGACAAGGCAAGCAGACTGAGGACATGAGCAAAGAGGTTTGCTATCATGTTGTCAAAATTGTCCTGATCCTGAATCTGTCTTGCACCTTGAAGTGGAACCACCTCATGAATGGACCTCACGTGATGTTCGGTTGAGAATTGACGATTATCAGAGAGAGGGTAGAGCTAGTGCCAGAGCGCCTGATGGTTCCACAGCTAATGAGTCACACAGCTACTGTAACATCTGACAAAGACCCAGGTTGCCATCTTCAGCCATGATCATGCCAGAACAGTGCCACACCCCAGTGCCTTCCCTCTCCACTTCCTCAAACCCGACAGTTTACATGTCAGGGCCTCTCTCCATTCCTCATCTCGACCCTAACCCAAATCCCCTCACTCAGATTGTGCTGTGTGCCGGTTGTTGCTCAAAATCTCCAACAGTCAGAGGAGAGGCTCCTTGGTCGCGTGGTTAATATGTTTCAGGAAATGATGGAGAAGTTGCAGCAGTGTACAATTCCTCACCCGACAGGAAGCAACAATTTAAACATGCCCCTCTCAGAGACGCCCCAGAGAAGCAACTTGTATGGTCGTTAATGACACACGTCACTCCACCATTTCACATTGCATGTCTGAGAAACTGTGTTTTACCTGTCTTTCCCCTGGTCATACCAGACTGGCCTGTCCCAACAACAACTGTCAGCCTCCTTCTCTGTCTCAGGGGAAACTAACTGACCTGTACTTGGAGGGAGGCAGTGCAGGTCTCACCTCAAGCTCCCACTGCAGTGACACATATGATGCTGAGTCGATTTTTGCATCTGTGAGAAGCTCATGCGATGATGTAGTTGTTGTGTATCAGAACATTCACATAATTGGCAATAGTTCCAGCCTTTTCTACACACCAGTAGCTTTTGGTGGTGCAGTGATAATTGATGGCATGCTGGACAGTGGCTCCATGGCCTGCAGTATCAACGAGGATGCAGAGAAGAAGCTGAGAACTGCTGGAGTGATAACAAATGAGAACCAGATTGATGTGAATGTGATGCTGGTTGGGTGTGGTGGACAGCGTGTCAGGCCTAAGAGTGCTTTTGACATTGTGATGGAGGTGTATGGTTGTAAAATGCTGGTCCCCACTCTGGTTGTCTGTGGTCAGCATGATGAGTTGATTATTGGTACCAATGTCATAAAGCACATCCTACACCATTCAAAAAAATGCAAGTCCTATTGGAAAACAGTGTCTGGCCCCTGCCCAACTGCAGAACCAGAAGCTGAGCAGTTCTTGTCTATGCTCACTGGTTTGAACCCCTGGAAAGGAAATGACATTCCTGACAAAGTTGGTACTGTCAGATGTAACTCAGCCACCTACCTTGAACCTGGGCGTGAGTACCTTGTTTGGGGTAAATTGCCGAAAGACACTGTTGTATCTCCAGGCAGTACAGTCATGACAGAGCCCACATCTTCTCGTTCAGCTCCTAGGGGTGTCCTAGTAGCTAAGATTGTAACTCCTATGTGGGGTGACAGGTGGGTCCCGCTCAAACTCATCAACACGTCCAACAAGCCTGTGTTGTTACAGCGCAATGCAAAGCTAGCTGACGTCTACACATGTGTAGCCCTTGAAGACATGGACGCAGCTGAGCAGTCTAGTGTACCAGTGACCTGCTACACACAGTCTACAACGGCATGTGATGCTGGTATGGAGTCTGTAAAAGAAAAACTCAAGTCAGTGGGGCTTTGTGACATAGACATTAATTCATGCCAAGTGTCAGAGGACTGCAAAAAGAGAATGACTGACTTGGTACTTCAGTACGAGGATGTCTTTTCACGCCACCACTTAGACTGCGGAGGAGCTAAGGGCTTTGTACACCATATACATTTATCTGATGATAAACCATTCAGACTCCCATACAGGCGTGTACCCCCTAGTCAGTATCAGAAATTAAGACAGGTGCTGAATGAAATGGAGGAAAAAGACATTATCAGGAAATCGACTAGCGAGTATGCATCTCCCTTGGTTCTTGTGTGGAAAAAGAATGGCGACCTCCGCATCTGCACAGATTTTCGCTGGCTGAATAAGAGGACTCTGAAAGATGCTCACTCTCTCCCTCACCAGGCAGATTGTCTGGCAGCACTGGGGGGTAACTGCCTCTTCAGCACAGTGGATTTAACGTCCGGCTTCTACAACATGCTGCTTCATGAGGATGACAGGAAGCATTCTGCTTTTACCACTCCGATGGGCTTGTATGAGTACAATCGCCTGCCCCGGGGATTATGCAATAGTCCTGCTAGTTTTATGCGCATGATGACTGCCATTTTTGGTGACCAGAATTATTTGACTTTGTTGTGCTATTTGGATGATCTTCTGATTTTTGCATCTGATGAGGAGAGTGCATTGCAGCGCCTTGAGATGGTGTTCAGCAGGCTGCGTAGGCACAACTTGAAGTTGGCACCCAAAAAGTGTTTTTTCCTCAGGAGATCTGTGAAGTTTCTTGGTCACGTAATTGATGAGAATGGTGTTTCAACCGGCCCTAGTAAGGTTGAGAACATCGCAAAAATGACTTGTGCTGACCTTATGGACACTGATGGTGTGACACCGTCCCAAAAAAGACTTAGATCCTCCTTGGGGATGGTTAATTACTATCAGCATTTTGTGCCAGGATATTCTGCCATTGCCAAGCCATTGTTCAGCCTGTTAAAAGGTGGAAAATTTAAAGGCAGATGTAAGAAAACCAAGATGGCTTGCAGAAAGCTTTGTGCTTCTGATTGGACCCAAGAGCACATACATGCCTTTGAAAGTCTCAAATCTGCACTTGTTAACACTGTGGTCTTGGCTCATCCTAACTTTGACCGTCCCTTCATGCTTTCAACTGATGCGTCTCTGGATGTGATAGGTGCCGTTCTGTCCCAAGTCCAGGAAGGTGAAAGTCATGCCAGACCCATTGCTTTTGCCAGTAAGTCACTGACACAGTCTCAGAAAAACTATCCAGCGCACCGACTAGAATTTTTGGCTTTGAAATGGTCCATCACTGACAAGTTTAGTCATTGGCTAAAAGGTCACAAATTCACTGTTTGGACTGACAACAATCCTTTGACTCACATATTGACAAAACCCAAGTTAGACTGTTGTGAGCAACGCTGGGTAGCCAAGTTGGCTGCGTATGACTTTGACATAAAGTATGTTCCAGGGCGGCAGAACATTGTGGCTGATGCATTAACCCGTGTGCCTTTTGTCAAGGAAAATATTTGTCACAGACTGTTCAATGAGCCATATGTGAAACTCCTCAGTGAAGTCAAAAATGTGTCTACTGCCTCTGTTCAGGATGCTTTTCGTTCATCCAGTGATCACGTGGATGCGATGTGTGACAATGCTCATACCTCCCGGGTACACACTCAGATTGTGAATTCAGAAGAAGTGTCTGCTGTGATGCAGTCACACATTGAGTGGGATGCTGGTCTGAGGGCCCGGGCAATTGAAGCCTTGCAGTTTTTGCCCCAGTTAGTTCCACCAGGTCAAGAGCCATTGCCTGCCTATTCTGAAAAGGCTTTGCGTGACAAACAGTTGGAGGATGGAACTCTTTCTTGCATCCTGTTTTATGTTGAAAGACATCGGAGACCCTCAAGGAGAGAAAGGGTGAAAGAATCATTTTCAGTGATTAAATATCTGAAACACTGGGATAAGCTATCTGTGAGCAATGGTGTTCTGTACAGAGTTTCAAGAGACCAGAGAACCAAGTCCAAACGGCTTCAGTATGTTGTCCCAGACTCACTTAAGGATGAGGTCTTGAAAGGCGTACATGATGATGCTGGTCATCAAGCACAGTCGCGAACCCTCAGTTTATCCAGACAGAGATTTTTCTGGCTGACCCTTGAGAGAGATGTTAGAGACCATGTCAGACACTGCCAGCGTTGTGTCCTCAGCAAGTCAGCTGAACCTGAGGGACGAGCTCCCTTAGAGAGCATCTTGTCATCTAGACCACTGGAGCTGGTCTGCATTGACTTTTGGTCAGCTGAAGACTCTAGGAACAAGTCTATTGATGTCCTAGTGATAACAGATCACTTTACCAGGATGGCTCAGGCCTTTCCTTGTAAGGATCAAACAGCTAAGCAAGTGGCAAATGTTCTGTGGAACAAGTACTTTTGTGTCTTTGGATTCCCAGAAAGAATCCACAGTGACCAAGGTCCTAATTTTGAAAGTCAATTAATCAGTGAACTCCTCAAAGTGTCCGGTGTCAGGAAATCTCACACTACCCCTTACCACCCAATGGGAAATGGGAGTGTCGAATGGTTTAACAGGACACTGGGTGGGATGATTCGTGCATTGTCCCCTGAGGTGAAAGCTAACTGGCCACGACGGTTGCAGACTTTGACATTTATGTACAACTGTACAGCCCATGAGACGACTGGCTTTCCTCCTTTTTACCTCATGTATGGCCGTGTGCCCCGTTTGCCAGTAGATGTCATGTTTCGTTCTGTTCTTCACGATAATGATGTAACCAGTTATGACAAGTATGTGGCAACTCTCACCTGTGAGCTAAAAGAAGCAATGATGGTTGCTCAGGACCGTGCTGCTAAGGAGCAACACAGACATGCTAATCTTTACAACAGGAAAGTGACAGGATCCAAGATTGAGATTGGTGACAGGGTGCTTTTGGCCAACAGAAAGGAGAGAGGCAAAAAGAAAACTGCTGATAAGTGGGAATCAACTGTTTACACTGTAATGGATGTGAACCCACAGACCCATACATACAGGATTTGTGACACTCTTACTGGACGGACAAAAGTGGTCCACAGGAATCTGTTGATGCTGGTAAATTTTCTTCCTGTGGCGGATGTGTGCGATGTGCCCAACCATGGTTCATCCACCTTATTTCCAGAAATCTTGGCTACAGA
Source organism: Pholidichthys leucotaenia (assembly GCA_020510985.1). Classification (NCBI taxonomy): domain Eukaryota; kingdom Metazoa; phylum Chordata; class Actinopteri; order Cichliformes; family Pholidichthyidae; genus Pholidichthys; species Pholidichthys leucotaenia. The sequence continues at coordinate 239,973,770 of CM035839.1, forward strand.
CGTTGGTGATGAGGGAGACACATCTGTGGACCTCTTCGAGGGAGAGAGTGAGGCTGGTACAGGTGATCCGTCTTCATGTGGAGAAACACATGAACCATTAGTTGATCCAGATCCTGTTGACTCTGAAAGGAGAACTGTTGAGTGGATCACGCAGCTCACTGAACCATCTGTGTCACAGGTAGACGTTTCTGATGTGACAGGTGTGTCCTCTGACCCCCAGAACTCTTCAGTTGCACCTGTTGCTCAAGGTGTAGATCATCCCATGTCCTCTGACTCTAGACCTGTGACTACAGCTGCTACTGATACTCATGGTGGACAAACACTTGACAGTCAACTAGTTTCTGTTCCTGACTCCGACAGACAGACAGACACTTCCCTTGTTCGCTGTACTGTTGACCAGACGTCACGTGCACATTGTCACCGTCCAAATGCACAACCTCAAATCAGGTCAAGATTTGGTCGCCTGATTAAACCTGTGAACAGACTAGTGCAGACATTGTCCAGGCAAGATGTGATTCGTGACAAGTTTAATGTTAAGGCTGTTTGTAGGTCTGTGTTTCAGACCTTGACTGATTAAATGTTACATGTGTGGACTATATTTTTGTGGACTTAACTTTGTATTCTAATGTTCGGTTATTTTATTTTATTTTATTATTCAAGAGCATTTGCTACACTAATAGTTGGGGTTTTGGTGGGGTGTACAAGGCACTCCATTACCAGTGGTTGGGTTGAGAGATAAGCACTGCTCTCATGCCACTTCGTCCTTGTGTGGGACTCTCTTTCAGTTGGTATTCTTTAACTAACCCCGGGTGTTTGTATATTGTTATGAGTCCTGTGTAGCTGTGGCTCAAGTTTAGTAAAATTCAGTGGGGTGGGTATAACGGAGTCAAAAATGTACTTTAAGTATTTCTTTTTCTCAGTTATGTTTTTATTTATATTGTTGTGAATTTTATTTTACTTGAGTACTTTTATTTTGGCAGTACACTTCTCACATCCGCTCTTCCTGTACCTCCGAGGTTCCGGTAGTTTAGTCTTTCCCCACAGTATCGCGTTGCTTTGCTGTGGGTAAGTTGTGTTCAAAATGCTGCTGGCACTAAATGATCATATCGTTCGTTAGTTTTATCATTTGGACTGTAACCTTAGTTTGTAATTGTTCTTTATTAATTTGACATGTCACTGTACTGTATTTTTTTTTGTTATTTGTGTTATAAATAAGAGTTTTATAGATGTTTCGGCGCACATTGGGGGTCCAGTGGGCGCCATTTTAGGGTTTCGCGCCAATATAGGCTCTATGGTGACTCCAGCAGCTTATGTCATGTGTAACACATATTTTTGTAAATGTAGGAGCCTGTGTGGGATCGAGGTACAGACAGAGCGTGATACAGTTTGTTTTATTTCATTAACAGGTATGTTTGTTTTTGAAAAATCTTATTATTTGAAATGTGATTTATTTTTATTTTTTTGTTTGTATTGTAAAATTATTTTAGAGCTCCTTTCCACACAGTATCGCGTTGCTTTGCTGTGGGAGCTTGTGTGGGATCGAGGTACAGACGGAGCGTGATAGATTTTGTTTTATTTCTCTAACAGGAGAAATAAATTGTGGAAACAGCAGTCTGGTGTCATCGTGGTCCCTATGCTGCACACACGCATGCATTGATGTTCCCGATCACGGCCGCTTAAGGGTGTCCCAAAAGAAGAACCATTATACTTGTGACGAGATCCGTTACACTGGTGACGTGATCCGTTACATAACATTTCTGCTATCTCTCTGATGGATTTCTTCTTTTTTTTCAGCCTCAGGATGGTCTGTTTCACCTCCACTGAGAGCTCCTTTGTGTTGCATGTTGTTGCATGTTGTGTGTTCACAGCAACAGCTTCCAAATGCAAATGCCACACCTGGAATCAACTCCAGACCTTTTAACTGCTTAATTGATTACAGGTTAATGAGGGAAGAGCCCATGCAGCCTTGTTATTTTTTTATTTTTTTTTTTCAGCCTTCTGAGTCAATTGTCCAATTACTTTTGGTCCCTTGAAAAAGAGGCGGCTACGTATTAAAGAGCTGTAATTCCTAAACCCTTGCTCCAATTTGGATGTGAATACTCTCAAATTACAGCTGAGAGTATGCACTTTAAGCCCATATTGATTATATAACTGTATCCTGAATATGTTTTCATAAACAGCTAAAATAACAAAACTTGTGTCACTGTCCAAATATTTTTGGGCCTAACTGTATATTGTTGACTGTGGATTAGTAAATGGTGTCCACTTATATAGTGCTTTTTCCTCATCCCTGGATGAGCAAAGTGTTTTACAGAATTAGCTATCTACACATTCACACACTGATGGTGGTTGAGCTGCCATGAAAGGAGCTGGCCTGACACACTAGGAGCAACTGGGGGTTCAGTGTCTTTCTCAAGGACACTTTGACATGCAGACTGCACGGAGAGCAGGAATTGAACCACAGCCCCTCTAATCAGAGGTCAATCACACCCTACACCTGCTCCACAGGTGCCTCCACCTAGTGAACCAGGTGGAAACAGGGATGTTTATTAGGGTGACTGAAATCTGAAGAAAACAACAATATAAACTGTGCTTGGTAAGCAACTCCTGAGTCTCACTCTGCACTGTTAGTTCTGAACACCTTTGTTGACAGACAGACAGCTAGGCTGGCCATTGTGCCCAATAAGAGAGTAGCGCGCGGGATCAAAGGTGATCCATTTTTTGAAGTACTGGAAAAAACCCAAAAGAGTGACATCAGCTTGGTTCAGCCTGGGCCAGTATGAAAACTATTGCAGGCCTTCAGAGCACAGAGCGCAGTAATCATGTGTTTTTAGACGGTTTTAATTCAGACACAGAGCTGGCTAATGCTCTTAATTGTTTTTATGGTCATTTTGATTCCTCTGATTTTACCACAGAAACCCAAGATTTGAAACAGAAACTCAAAGACAATCAGCACTTTAATATTGAGGTGCAGGATATTAAAAGGGCGTTCTGTGCTGTAAAAGTGAACAAAAGTCAGGGCCCTGATAATATATGTGGGCGCTTGGTAAAGTCCTGTGCACATGAACTGAGTCTTGTATTTCATTACATTTTCAATAAGTCCATACAGACACAACATGTGCCTAAGATCTGGAAAGATGCCGTGGTTGTTCCCGTTCCAAAATCCAGCTATCCTAAAATGGTAAACGACTTTAGACCAGTTGCTTTGACTTCAATTTTAATGAAAATTTTTGAAAAACTGGTCAGATTTGAGGTCCTAAAGCAGACTGAACATGCATTGGATCCTTTGCAGTTTGCATATAGGCCTCACAAAGGAGTGGAGGACGCCACTGTCACTCTGTTTAACATGCTTTTTAAACATCTGGATTTTAATGGGACACACACCAGGCTTTTATTTGTGGACTTTTCCTCCACCTTTAATACAATCCAACCTCTTATTTTAGTTGAAAGGCTCCTGCAACAATTTGATTTGAGCAATAATCTGGTGGGTTGGATTCTGGATTTCTTAACCAACAGGACACAGAGAGTAAGGGTCAATGGCACATTGTCTGACCTAAAGTGCTCTTCTACTGGCTCTCCTCAGGGGTGTGTGTTGTCACCACTATTCTTCATCCTGTACACAAACATGTGTCGGAGCAGACATGACAACAGACACATTATAAAGTATGCTGATGATTCAGTTATTGTCAGTCTCCTCCAGGATGGTGAGAGTGGCCACGGCCCAGTAGTTGATGATTTTGTTCACTGGTGTGAGGATTCCTACCTGCAGCTGAATACGACAAAAACTAAAGACATGATTATTGACTTTAGGAGGAAAACTCCCAGGCACAAAGTCACCGTACTAAAAGGCCAGACCACTGAATGTGTACAATCCTACAAATATCTTGGGACAATTATTGATAGTAATTTAAACTTTGAAAAGAACTGTGAAAGGGTGTGCAAAAAGGGTCAGCAACATTTGCATTGTTTAAGGAAACTTGCACGCTTCCAAATAGATCGAACCATAATGACAATGTTTTATCGGGCTTTTATTGAATCTGTTTTATCCTTTTCTTTAATGTCATGGTTTGGTCAGATAAAACTGAAACAGAGGAAATCCTTGGATCAGGTAGTTAGATGGTCCAGCCGTTTGCTTGGTGAGTCACAGCTGAGCCTGACATCCCTGTACACCAGACAAGTACAGAGGATGGCTACCTCCATTTTAAATGATGACTCCCACCCTTTGCACTGCAAACTTTCAGCTTCTTCCCTCAAGACGGAGGTTTGCTGTCCCAAAAAGTAAAACCCAGAGCTACAAAAACAGCTTTGTTCCTGCTGCTGTCAAAGAGTTGAACAAGTTGTAACAATATATTGCACATAATTTAGGTACCTATTTATTAACTCCATTTTATATTTACTTATTTTTGTAGGATGTTACTTGGGTTCTAAATCTTTTATTGGGTTTTAGACCTTTGAGTTTTTAACCTCTTTGACAAGTCTTTAACTTTTTAATATGACCCTTCTCTCTTATCTCTGGTTTTTCTCTCATCTCTTTGTCTTTATTCCCTGATTGATGGAGCCTTGAGTATTTTTATCATGTTTATAGTCAGCTTCATGTGTGCCTGTGTTTGTGTTTATGTTGAATGTAATTGTGGTTTGTAAATATGGATGTCACCTGACTGCGAAACAAATCTACCTACGGGTACAAATAAAGGAACCTGAACCTGAACCTGAACCTCAGCTGGCCAAAGCCAGAACTGATATAAAGGCGGTGTTTTTTGTTTTTTTTTTGTGAGAGAAATAAGTGTTTTGTTGTTGTTGTTTTTTCGATTATCATGTAACCAATAGACACATTTCAGAAGGTTAAAACCTACAAAACACAATTTTTCAGTGGAGTGGGACCTTTAAGGTGGAAATTCTTCAGTTTGTTTTAACCTGGATGTGTCCAGGCATTCTGAAACATTTGTCTTACTCCTTTCAACATTTCGCTTTGACAGAACCACTACAAAATGGTACATAACTCAATGCACTGATCACAGCTAGCAGCTGACTTGGGAACAGGTTCAGTTCCATATCAGCAGATTCATGATAGTGTTATATCTGTTTTACTGCCGTCATGGGAACGTGGGACATCACTGTCAAGACAGGAGCTTTGAGTCAGATCTTAGTGCAGATCCAAATGGATTTGGGCTTGATCACAAAGGAAACCTCATCCTGACCAGAGCTGGTCTAGTGCTGGCAAAGATTTTTTAAAAATGAGTCAGAGCCAGCACTGGCCACTGGGCCACAGGACATGGGCTCAAAACCATGCCCAGTGGCCCAATGGCCCAATATTCACTTGATAAAAACCTAAACTGGAATTCAACAGAAAATGGGCCATCATTTGAATGTTATGGATAACAGTAGTCCACTTGCATCCATGTGACAGTGGGGGTCCTATGCAAATTTGTGACTGTAGGCTCCTATTTTTGTAATGGGGAAGTGTTCCAATGCTTGTTCCAATGTTTTGCTCCTTGCTCACCTCCGCCCCCTGGTGGGACCAGCGATGGATCCACTCCAGTTCGCCTACCAGCATGGCATTGGGGTGGAGGATGCAGTGATCTTCCTTCACCGTTCCCTGTACCACCTGGAGAAGCCCAGGAACGCGGTGAGGATCATGTTCTTTGACTTCTCCAGTGCTTTCAACACCATCCAACTGATGATCCTGAAGGACAAGCCGCTGTGCGCAGGGGTGGACCAGCACCTGTCATCATGGATCCTGGACTACCTCACTAACCGGCTACAGTTTGTGAGAACCCGAGATTGTGTGTCCGACACAATCATCGGTAGCACGGGGGCCCCCCAAGGAACGGTTTTGGCTCCCTTCCTGTTCACCCTTTATACTGCGGACTTCTCACACAACACAAAACACTGCCATCTACAGAAGTTCTCTGACGACTCTGCGATCGTCGGCCTCATCTCCAACGGAGATGAAGCTGACTACAGAGGACTTATCCAGGACTTCGTGGACTGGTGCCATCGGAACTGCCTCCAGATCAACGTGAGGAAAACTAAGGAGCTGGTGGTGGGCTGCCGCAGGCAAGGACAACCCCTCACGGCACCAGTAAACATGAAGGGAACAGACATTGAGATGGTGACATCCTACAAGTACCTGGGTGTTCATCTGAACAATAAACTAGACTGGTCACACAATACTGACGCACTCTACAAGAAGGGACAGTGCAGGCTGTTCCTACTGAGGAGGCTCAGGTCTTTTGGTGTACAAGGGGTGCTCTTGAAGACATTCTACAGTACGGTGGTGGCATCAGCCATCACTTTTGGAGTGGTCTGCTTGGGCAACGGCATTACAGCAGCCGATGCGAAGAGACTGAACAAACTAATCAAGAAAGCTAGCTCCATCCTGGGGCAACGCCTTGACCCAGTGGAGGAGATAGGAGAGAGAAGGATGGTGGCTAAACTGTCATTTCTGCTGGAGTCTGAGTCCCACCCTATGCAGGACATACTGAACGCACTGAGGAGCTCATTTAGCAGCAGACTACATCATCCTAGGTGCGCGACCAAGAGTTTTCGCAGGTCCTTCCTACCTACGGCTGTCAGACTGTATAACCTAAGCAGGGCTGCTCGCAGAAATAGCAAAAAAACGTGACGACCTAATAGTATTGAATGCAAAAGATGCAACAGACTTACACAAATGGTCCCCTCCAGTATACAACTAGGACAATATCAGTCGCTATGGAGGGTGACAATATATAGGTACATATTCATACCATGTAGGGTAACTAAATAGACAGTTATGCTGTTTATTCCATCTAGCTACAATGCTCCGCACTGTGTGTATATATATATTTATATATTTATCTGCAATGGACTGGCGATCTGTCCAGGGTGTACCCTGCCTCTCGCCCAAAGATGCTGGGATAGGCTCCAGCCCCCCTGCGACCCAAAAAGGATTAAGCAGAAGAAGATGGATGGATGGATGGATTTATGTGTACATATGTATGCTCACTGCTTTTATTTTCTTATCTTCTAAATTATTGCTCTAAGTGTTGCTATCCCTGTGCTGTTGCAATCCTGGAATTTCCCCATTGTGGGACTAATAAAGGCTTATCTTATCTTATCTTAAAAAAAAACCCTATCCCCTCGCATTGTCTGGATGAACAGAAAAAAATTAATCCCTTACATAGAATAATACAAATGTAATGATCATTCAAATATTGCAAATTTAAAAGAAAAGGTTGTAAATTTACAAAAAAAAGCATCAAATTAAAAAAAAAAAGTAGCAGCTTTATGATAAAAAGTAACACATTTCAGAGAAAAAAGTCTCAAATTTACAAGAAAAAAATTTCAAATGTATGAGGAAAAAAGTTTAAAAAATTAACAAGAAAAAGGTTTCTAATTTTTGAGAGAAAATTCACCAATGTAGCAGAAAAAAAGTCACAAATTTATTGAGAAAAAGTTGAAGAAAATGTAAATTTTTTTACATCTTCAACTGCTTAATTCTTTAGGGTCGCCGGGGGTGGGGTGGGGGTGGGGGGTGGCTGGACCCTATCTCAGAATACTTTAGGCGAGAGGCAGGGTACACCCTGAACAGACTGTCAATCCATCTCAGGGCCAACACATCGACACAACCATTCACTTACATTCATACCTAAGGACAAGTCATTCCCAGTTGATGCCAATTAACATAACGTGTGTGTCTTTGGACTGTGGGAGGAAGCCGGTGTCATGTTTGCGTTTACTCCTCCTGAGCAAAAGAGGAGAGGACCCACTCGCCAGGTGAATCTGGTAAACCATACTTTTTTTTTTTTTTTTTTTCCGGATTCTTCGTTTTCTTTTTTTTTTTCCCACAATATCTTTATTGAACCTTTTTTTCTTTTAAACAAACATGACACAAACAATCAAACACTAACACTAAAGTACTACAAAAAAAAAATGCACTAAAAACACCAACAACCACCAACAAAATCAAGTCTTCAGCAATGCTCCTCTGTTTAGTCTAGACAATCCTTTACATAAGTATACATATTATGTTCACCAGTTTGGAATTTACAAGGTCCACACACATCATTCACCTTCTTCTTCAAGAGTTATGTTTAAATTTTTTACATGATCAATAAAAGGTCTCCATATATTCTCAAACACAATTTCCTTTGATTTCAGTATATATGTTATTCTTTCTAATGGAAGGTTTGTTAACATCTGTCTTAACCACTGAGTCACATCTGGTCTATGAGTCTTTTTCCACAGTAGTGCAATACATTTTTTGGCATTAAGCAAACTGAGGTCTATGAATGTTCTTTCACTTTTATTAAAGTTATGCTTTTCTGGGTACAGACCCAACAAAAACAGTTTAGGATTCAAAATGATTTGTTTTGAGATTATTTTTTCAATTGTTACCCTCACCTCTTCCCAAAACATTCTTATTATTCTACATTCCCATACACAATGAAATAGGGTTCCTTTACTTTCCATGCATTTTGTGCATGTATCTGGTATATTTTTGTTATATCTATTTAACTCCTCCGGTGTAACATACATCCGCATTAACCATTTGAAATGTATCAATTTAAGACGTACATTTATTGATTTGGTTTGGGCTTCTGTACAAACCAATTCCCATTGTTCCTCTGAAATTTCAATTTGCAGATCTTCTTTCCAGTAGTTTAATCTTTTCTGTGAATTTTCACTTGAGGATAGTGTCAATGAGTTATAAAACTCTGAAATAATACCCTTTCTTTTACTAGCTTTCATCAACATTTTTTCCAAGGATGAATAAATAGGTCGAGTGAGAGCTTTATTTTGATTTGATCGAATAAAGTTTCTAAGTTGAAGATATTTAAAAAAATGTGTTCTATTGAGATTAAATTTGACCCTCAGCTCTTCAAAAGACATTATGTTATCTGCACATGGCAAATATAAATCTTGAATCTTTTGAATCCCTTTTAAATTCCATACTTTAAATACAGCGTCCGCTCTTCCTGGTTTAAAATATTGATTACCCCATATTGGGCTAAATGGTGACAATAACTGTGGTTCTTTTAAATAATTTTTAGCTTCACACCATATTTTGATCATATGCTTTACAAATGGATTTTTAACTTGTTTTTGTAATTTTTTTGCCGAATCTGAGTATATGAATATGGGAAGAGGTAAAGGTAAATTGTATGATTCCATTTCAGTCCAGTGAGGGAGATCATTTAATGAAAAATAATATGTCATAGACCTCAGTTGTGCCGACCAATAATACAACATAAAATTTGGACATTTCAGACCTCCACGATCAAATGGTAAATATAATAAAGACAGACGTAATCTAGCCCTCCTGTTGTTTCATATAAATTCCACTAACTTTTTTTTAATTCTTGAGAATAAATCTAAAGGTGGTGGTAAGGGAATGTATTGAAATAAATAAAGTATTTTAGGTAAAATATTACTTTTAAGTATATTGATTCTCCCGATCATCGACATTGGTAGTGACATCCATCTCTGAATTGACTCATTGATATCTGTCATTAAGGCTTCATAGTTGACACTGGCGACTGATTCTAGCTTAGGCACAATTTGGATTCCTAAATATTTAAACTGATTTACAACGTTGAATTGATTTACCTCAGGGGCTGGGTAATTTCTCTGGGTCTCATTTAGCATTAATATTGAAGATTTAGTTTTATTTATTTTATATCCTGATATTTCCCCAAAATTCTTTATTAAATTCAACAAGGTCGGAATTGATTTTTTTAGATTCGACATAAACAAAATTATGTCATCGGCGTACAGGGAGATTTTATGTTCTGTTGGTCCAACTTTAATTCCATATATTTGTGAATGTAAACGTATCGCCATCGCTAAAGGTTCAATTGCCATAGTAAACAGTAAAGGTGAAAGTGGACAGCCTTGTCGACATCCTCTATTGATTTTTATTGATTTTGAAATATTGTTATTTGTTAGGATTTCTGCTGTAGCATTATTGTATATTATCTGAACCCATTTTATGAAATTATTTCCAAGTCCAAACCTTTGTAAGACTTCAAAAAGAAAGGGCCATTCGACTCTATCAAAGGCCTTTTCGGCGTCCAGTGATAGGAGAGCTGTATCCGGTGCTTCTTTATTAAAATAAATAATATTAAATAGTCTTCTTACATTATGGAAGCCTTGTCTTCCCTTTATAAAGCCATTCTGATCTCGATTAATAATATTTGGTAAAATTTCTTGTATTCGTCTTGCTAAAATTTTACAGATTATCTTAAGGTCGGCATTTAATAGGCTTATTGGTCTCATATTTTCACATTTATTAGAGGGCTTACCTGGTTTTGGCAACAGTATAATTAAGGCATTATTCATGTATGATGGTAAATTATTATTTTGAAATGCTTCTAAAACCATTTCCAAAAAAGGTTTTATTAATTTATTCTTAAATTTTTTATAAAGGTCAACTGGAAGACCATCTGGTCCTGCACTTTTTCCTGATTTCATATTATCAATGGCTAGCCAAACTTCTTCTTGACTAATTTTAGACTCTAATAACTCCCTGTTTTCATTTGGAATACACGGTATAGATAGTTCGTTCAAAAACCCATTTAGTTTTGTTAAATCAGATTCATTTTTGGTATCATATAATTTTTCATAGTAATCTCTAAAGGCTCTGTTAATTTCTAAAGGATCTATAACTACCTGTCCGTTACTTATAATACTGGTAATTGGTGTTTTAATTTCTAATTGTTTAATCTGCCATGCCAATAATTTTCCTGATTTTTCACCTTGTTCATAAAAAGATTGTTTCAATCTTAGAAGACTCGAGGCAGCTCTATTCGCTGATTTTTTGTCGTATTCAGCTCTCAAAATCAGTAATTCATTCTCCAACCTTGGATCACTTCCTGCATACACTTTTTCCTGAAGATTTTTTATTTTATGTTCCAATTGGGCTCTCTCTTCTCGAGTCTTCTTAGATTTTGAACCTCTATAACTAATAATATGTCCCCTAATAAAAGCTTTGAAAGCCTCCCACTTTACACATGCTGATGTTTGTGTAGTATTGATATCAAAGAACTCATCTATCTGTTTTTCTATGTACTTGACAAATTCCTCATCCTGAAGCCATTTATGCTGAAATTGCCATCTACCTGATTCCTTTGTCAATTTCTTATCTACATATACTATACAGCATGGTGCATGATCAGAGATCACGATGTTATCATAAAAGCAGTTTTGAATCTTGGACCTTAATTCTGTGGAAATCAAAAAATAATCAATACGTGAGAATGTCTTGTAGGTACTGGAATAACAAGAGTAGGCTTTGACTTGTGGTTTCATTTCTCTCCATATATCTAGCAATCTCAATTCTTTCATAAAATGATTAATGGTCATCCTACATCCATTGTGCGTACAGTCCAGTCCTGTTGATCTATCTATACCGGGATTCAATGTACAATTAAAATCCCCTGCTATTATATGTTGCCCTGTAAGTGATGATAAGATAAGAAATAAATTAGCAAAGAACTTTTGATCATCTATATTGGGACCATATAGGTTCACCAAATTTATATTTTCTAATAGCAAAGATCCTTGAATGATTACATATCTTCCAAATTTGTCTCCAATTACATTTTTCACTTGAAAAGGGACTGATTTATGTATGAGAGTCATAACTCCCCTGGCTCGGGATGAAAATGATGAGGTGAAAACACTTCCTTGCCATCTACTCCTAATTCTTTTTACATCCTCCTCTATTAGATGAGTTTCTTGTAAAAACACAATTTTTGAACCCGTGTCTTTTATTTTATTCATAACTTGTTTAAGTTTTTTTAAATTTTGTAGACCTCTGCAATTCCATGAAGTTAAATTAAGATTAAAGCTTTGATTTATGATCAATAGGGAGTTTGGGATTACCTTGCAGTGTAAACATGCTCATACAGAGAAGCAAAAACATGAGTGGTTGAACATTCATCCTACAAACTACACACAAACAAATTCCCCCTTCCCACACTTGTGGCAAACCCCCCAAAATCAAAAGAAAAATTCTGTCTCCCGATATAGCCATCGACTGCTCCACATCCACGAGGATTAGCCTAAGCCACTCCTTCTTCATCCTCCCAATCACCCTAACTCTACTGCTTTTAATGACGTAACATTAACTCTCCTCTGTAGTTTTCCAACTTAACTCCAAAATTTTTAGCAACTTTGTACATCATAGTTTTTTTTTTTTTTAATTATATAATGCAATCTATATTTTGTAAACTTGCTATTTGCTTCAAGTCAGTCAGATGCCTGTGCAAATGCTTAATTATTCTACCTTATATTTTGTTCATGCTTAGCTCCCACCAGTCTCTTCTTCTTGGATCTTCTTGATAAACTCCTGCGCCTCCTCTGGGGTCTTGAAGATGTGGGTTCTGCCCCCATACGTGGTCAGCAGTCTCGCAGGATAGATTACACCATGACGAATCCCAAGGTTGCGCAGCTCCTTACGTATGGGATCATACTGCTTCCTCAATTGTTGGATTCCTGTGGCCCAATCTGGGTAGAACCGCACCTGCTGATCCTGGTGTTTAATCTCTCCTTTAGCTCGTGCTGCGTTGAAGATCTTCATCCTGTCTCTGTTGCTGACAAACTTCATAATTAAGGTCCTCGGTGGTCCCTTATCTCTCCGTGGGCCAATACAATGCGCGCCCTCCAAAACCACCGCCGGCCGCAGCTCCGCACTGCCCAGCGCCTCCGGAATCCACTTTTCCAGAAAGGAACACGGGTCCCGACCTTCGGATTCTTCCGGTAGACCCACCAGCCTCAAGTTGTTCTGTCTCGACCGGGATTCCAAATCCAGAATGTTTTCTTCCAGACATTTATTTTTTTTTTCCAAAGTGCGCACCTTTAATTGGAGACAATTGACTTCATCTTCAGCACTGGAAATACGAAGCTCCATCTGCGCCATTCGTTCCACACAGTCACCCAATTCCTTTCTCATTCCTTCCAACGCTGCCATAATCCCATCAAATCTAGAGGAAAAGTCCGCTCTCATTGAACTCATAGCCGCCAGCAACGCACCTGTGTCGCTTCCCGCAGCTCCCGCGCCGTTGTTAGCTTCCTTCGCCATATTTGGTGCTTTCTCTGCTGCGACACAGACCTGAAAGTCCGTTAATTTGGACTGTTTCTGCGGCTTGCTTTTTCCTCTACTTGGTTTTCCAGCCTTAGGCTTCACCGACATATCCTCGCTCAAACGCTGGGATACGTTCTGTCCCAAATGAGAGAGTTATTTGCCGATTTTTTTTTCTCCAGAAGCAGAGCAGAGTGAGACGTGTCCTTCTTACGTGGCAGCCATAACCGGAAGTCTGGTAAACCATACTTAATTATGAAGCGGAGAATGAAAATAAACACTGCACATGGGCAGGAATAATAGGACTTTTAATCCAGATAATGTGGAAAATAACAATACAACTCAATCTGTGGTGCATAGGCGGATGAAGTAACACAGAGAAAGCAGCGAGAGACACAGAACAAAAATGCACATATATAGACAGAGGAGCATCCAGGACAAAACAGAACAGGCGACCACCATCAAGGCCATCAGGCAGCACAGGATGGGTGGGACTGTACAAACACAGAGGGAAAACACACCAAACATGAGAAATGGGTCAGAACTGAAACACACAATGTGGACAGGCGCTGCAGACCTGTCCAGAATGCTACAGCAGCCCCCCCACCCCCCAAGGGTCGGGTCGCAGATGACTCTAGGGCAACACCCATAAAAGAAAAAAAAAGAAAAGAAAACCCAAAAACCCTTACAGGGTGGGTGATGGGGAAAAGGCCAGGTGGGCCGAAACAAACTTCCTCCCCAAGTAAAGTCCAACACAAATGGGTCAGGTGGTCTTCCAGAGTTCCAGGACCACCAGACCAGAGAGCCAGGTGGGTCAGGGAGCCTACCAAAGACCATGGGCCACCAGACAGGAGAAAACACATGAGCCCCATGCTCAGAAAATGACACACAAACCTTTTGCACTGAAAATAACCCACGAGCCCTCAACTCTGGTAAAAACCCAGGATCTTCTTGCTTTAAAAGAAAACACAGAAGTTTCAAACTCAAATGACATAAAACCCCCATACTCAGAAAATGGCAACATGGAACTTTTAAACTCGGATGATAATAACATACAGGCGCCAAACCCAGGATCTAACATGGGAGCCTTGGGCTCAGGGGAGTAATAACATTAAAGTCTCTTGCTCAAAAATGGATGATTGAGGCACAATGACCTCAGGATGAGATGGCTGGGACGCGCTGACCTCTGGATGAGATGGTTGGGATGTGCTGACCTCAGGGTGAGCTCATTGGAGTGGACTGACCTCTAAATAAGATGGCTGGGGAGCACTGACCTCAGGCTGAGATGGCAGGGGTGCATCCCGTCCAGATGGCCAGGAATCCTCCTCCGACACCACCACCTCGGACAGGGAGAAAGAGGTACAAGTTGAAGCAGGAACCACACCCAAACAGTCAGCAGAAGAGCTCGGTGAGGAGAGCTCAGAAGCCGATAGAGACTGCAACTGGGTCTCCTCATCAAGAGTAAGACAAGACCTCTTTAATACAGATACTTGGAAAACAAAAAAAGAGGGCTTGCCTTAACTCCTACTCTTCTGCTGGTGAGGAACCCAGTGACTCTGCAGCTGGAGAGGCAATGACCACCACAGGAGATGCCAACAAAACAGCAGGTGGGACAGTCTCTGCAGGGGCATGCACGTGAGGCAAAACCATCACTGCTGGAGTGTGTGCCTCGGGGTCAGCTGGAGCTGTGGCATGCACCTCAGATGGAGAAGGAAAAACATAGGTGGGTGACATACCAATATCAGAAAAAATGGCAGCAGAGACAGGCAACGGCGACTCAACAGTGATGGGTGACTGCCACTGTGATCCCCGCCTAGCATCAGGCAAGACCTCCCCCGCAATAGGTGTAATGAAAGGAAAAGGTACTTGCCTGGCCTGCTCTGCTGCTTCAGAGGCCACCCTTGACAATCCCGATGAGGAAACAGCTGCGGGCGAGGGCACCACTGTAGAAGATGGTGGAGCCGGCACTGCAGGCAAGATGATGGGTGAAGCAGCTGCGGTGGGAACCTCAGGCAAAGCTGCATGCTTATTTTCAGGCTGAGCAGCAGGCTTAATGACAGGTGAAGCTGGTGTGTGTACCATGGAGAGAGCTGGAACAGGAGTTCCAGGCACCGGGTCCCATAATGCCGAAACCAGGGGACGCCTGTCGTCGGCACAGGTTTTATCGTTAATAGCAATTCCTCCTCTCGCTCAAGACGTGATGGCGGAACTGACAGGTGGTGTAGAGATGAGGATTATGTCAGAGTCAGGGGACGCTGTCTCATTGGCACAGACTCCATCTCATCCGGGGTGCTCTCCTCCAACCCGTAAAATAGCTGTAGAGCTGGGGAGAGGCGCGCTGGAGCAGGAGCGAAAAGCACTGGAGCCAGAGGATGTTTTACCGTCGGTGCAGGCAGGCTTGCGCTTGGGGGCTGATTCCCCACCCCCACCCCCCCGTTTCAGAGAGAGCATTGGAAAGGAGGAGGAGACTGTTTATCTCTAGTCTATGCTGCAGGCTGGGAAACTCCTGGAGTGGCTCCTCTACTATTTCCAGGTACTCCTGAACCTCCTCTGGTGTACCGGAGGAAAGGGTCTCAGAGCAACAGTCTATGATCGGTTCAAATCCCGAATGCTCCTCCTCTTCCAGCCCCAAAGCCACCAAGTCCATGCCTGCAGAGTCCATGTTCGCTCCTGTCCTGCTCCTACCAGACTCGCCTGCTGGGCCCATAACTGGCTGCTTTCTTCTGTCATGTTTGTGTCTACCTCTCCTGGGCAAAGGAGGAGAGGACCCACTCTCCAGGTAAATCTGGTAAGCCATACTTAATTATGAAGAGGAGAATGAAAATAAACACTGCACATGGGCAGGAATAATAGGACTTTTAATCCAGATAACGTGGAAAATAACAACACAACTCGCACTCCGTAGTGCAGAGGCGGATGAAGTAACACAGAGAAAGCAGCAACGGACACAGAACGAAAATGCACATACTGTATATAGACAGAGGAGCAACCAGGACAAAACAGAACAGGTGAGCACCATCAAGGCCATCAGGCAGCACAGGACGGGCGGGACTGTACAAACACAGGGGGAAAAACACACCAAACATGACAAATGGGTCAAAACTGAAACACAAAGTGTGGACAGGAGCCGCAGACCTGTCCAGACCATTACAGCCAGCAAACCTGTCAAACCCTCAAGCAGACATGGGGAGAAACTTGGAAACTCAGCACAGAAAGCTCACTGCTGGTGAAGGGTGGGATTAACCCTTTGAGTGTGTGAATTTGCATGCCCCTAGTGGCAGAGCGTGGCGCTGCTCCTGTCATCTCACTCTGACATCGCCGGCTGCATTGGGGAATGCAGCCGGCATTTTGTACTGATGCCTTTTGTACTGATTTGTACTGATCTGCCAGTTTCAGAAGGTGGCAGACATGCGTTGGAGGACTCAATGGATGACACATAATACACTAACGAAGAAGAACTCCTCATTTCCTTTTCCTGTATTCCCTTCTTTTAGCTCAGAAAGCTAATATGGCCGCAATCAGTCATCGTCACTGTCACTTAGATGGCTTTGTACACAGAAAATAGCCATGGGATACAAGCAAAATTTATGTGGGATAATCATAAGGCTTTGTAGATGTGGTAGAGAGCGTAAATGACCGACAGGACGCAAAATAGCAACCACGATGGGTGAAAACGCAGCGACATGGCAGCAAGTGAGTCCCGTTAGCCGCCGGTAAGTGATATATTTCTGTGGGTTTTTTTTTTAAATATTGTACTGATTTCTTGTTCATATACTTTGAAGATAAGATGATGAGGTACCTCTGTACAAAAAACGGTGTCAAAAGACCAAACCATTCTTTATGTAAATATGTCCAAAGTCCAATTTTGACTGTTATGGAATTTATAGAGCTGCCGTGACATTATGCAAATTAGATGCATACATTTATTCCTATCTGAAACTTTGGATCATATTTTACATCTTTCTAATTGACAGTAAGCCATTATCTCTTACCACTTTCAAGTTATAACCTTGGAAATCTGAACTATTTTATTGACAAAAATATTTACCACTCTTGACCACTAGGGGGTATGTTGAAATTCGGTGACAGACACACTCAAACTATTAAAACCCATGACCTTCTTGCTCCTCTGTAACAGCGCTAACCACTGCACCACCAAGCCACCCATGTTAATTCTTCCCTCGAAAATTTTTTCAGGGTGAATTTGTAGCCTGGGGGCCCCCTAGTGGCTAAGGGGGTCTGTTACATTGCATACTGCGCGTTATAGCCAGAAACAGTTCCGACTGGGACATTTTCAACAATTTTTGTTATCCTGTTTGAGGATCAAAATTATACCTCTTAAGAAAAAAAAATTCTTAAAAGTTACACCAACATACAACCAAACATAGCTGCACTCTTATATTTCCTCACTCAAATTATTCTCCTAGTTTTCTGGCCTACAATTCCTTTGTGTAACACAGTGGTGGACCTTCCGGGCCTGCAAAGCCTTCTCTGCTTGCGTAAACACTATCAGAAATACATTTACAACCTACATTCTTATATTTGCTTCATGTGGCTGTATTAAATTATTCCCAATAGTCTATTCTCTTCATTTTGTAGCTTTTGAATGAATGAATGAATGAATGAATGAATTTATTTATTTCGGATAGTACATTACAGGTTAAAAGAAACTGTATAATATAACAACAAGGTCAAATTAGACAAAGACTCCTTCTACTATACAATTCCACGTGAGTTATCCGAAATGGGTGATGGCTGAAGCCGCAGCTTATATTGCCCACCCATATTCCATCCAAGAATTCAAAGGAGAAAAAAGAGAAAACAAGACAAGAGCGATTACAATTTAAAACAAGGCTAAGACAAAATATGACTGAGAGAAAAAGAAAACTGAGCTAGTCTAAGTTAAGCGGTTACTATTCAAAAACAAATCTAAGACATGGTGTCACAGAGAAAAAAGAAAAACTAAGCTATAACACAACACAGGCTGGAAATGTCAATCCTTATGTGAGTTTACATGTCGTCTTGTAAATATGTTTGGAGTATTTCTTCCTTTAGTTTTTGTTTAAATTGTCCAAGCTTTGTACATGATTTTAATTCAGGTCCAAAATCGTTCCATAATCTGACACCTTGCACTGAAATACAGTGTTGCTTGGTAGTTGTTCTCACTGTAGGCTTTTGAAATATACATGTTCCTCTGAAGTGATATCGTTTCTCCCTTGTTTGGAACAACTTTTGGATATTTGCGGGCAGTGATAGATTCTTCACTTTGAACATTATTATTGCGGTTTTAAAGTCGATCAGATCTTTCAACTTGAGAGTTTTTTGTTTAAGAAAAAGTGGGTTTGTTGGATCCCTGTAAGCTGCTTTGTTGATTATTCTAATAGCTCTCTTTTGAAGCATAAAGAGTGGATATATGTTTGTTTTATATGTATTTCCCCATACTTCATTACAATATGTCATGTATGGGAGTATTGATGAATGATACAAGGTGTATAGTGTGGGTTGATTCAGCAAATTTTTCACTCTGTGTAATATTGCAATTGATTTGGATACTTTACCTTTTATATAATTAATATGTGGCTTCCAACACAGTTTGTTATCAATTATTACTCCAAGGAATTTAGTTTCGGATACCCTTTCAATCTCTACACCATTTACACTGAGTTTGGGTACTGGGTAGTTGGGTACTGAGTAGTTTTCTCTCAGTTGCACTCCTTCCAGTAGTGTAATGCATGTTAGAGTTTTTTTGTCCAATCATATTTCAGCCATCTGTGTTGCCAGGGTCAAGCAAATCTACCTTGGTCCTTCAGAAATTAATAGTGCACTCTGTAGGTTAAATTAACTGTTAAACTTATCCTGTTGCTTTAACCAATCAGATGTCTTCTGTACATCCAGGGGTATGCATAGAAGGCATCCGAAAACATCTGAATTTTCACGTCTTTTGATTGGATGGTTAGACTCCTCCAACCACAATGCAGAGGATCCTAGCTAGCAAAACGCCAGTGCAAGGACTTGCTTAAGCAGCTACAATCTACTGTATCTGTTTAAATACGATAGCCGTTTTTCCACCCACAATGGCTGACAGGGGAGAGGAAAATGATTTGGTCGCTGATATTTTAAAAAATCAATTTTCCAGACGGACTTTTCAGGAAAAGCTGGTCATTGTGAAGAGAGGTCAGCCAGCCCTGAAGCTGGCAGGCTCGTCTCAGCCGGGGAAAGGATTTATCCATCACTTCCATATTAGCAACGAGCGGTATCCTTGGATTACAGCCTCTGAGGAGTGCCGCAGATTATCTTGCTGGGAATGCCTGTTGTTTGCAACTGATCAAGTAGATACTTGGAGCCAGACAGGGTTTGCAAACTTTTACTGTCACACCATAACAATTTAAGCAGCATTTGCCAGATGTATAAAAATTGGTCTAAAACGCTAGGATATGCAGAAATTTTCACTTTTGGCCGTATGCATCATGCATCCATAATGACCTGGACATATACATAACGTATTAGTAACTTATATAGAATATTTCCATAAATTATAAGTAACTTAAACAAACTAATGTTTAGCGTGTTGCCCACATTCACAACTTATACGCAACAATAGTCTAACTTCTGCATAGCTTATAACTTCTGCATAGTGTAGTCATGCCAAACTGCCGTTGCCTCCCGATCCATGACTCCTACAGTCATGTGAAAAATTTTGACACCCCTTTAAATATTCAGTTCTTTATTAAGAAATGTTCACATATCTATGTCTAACCTTGTTTTTGTTTTTATTTGCATTTTTTAACATTTATTTTAGCCATTTTAAGAGGGAATGAATGTGGGGGTGTCCTAAAAAAGATGGGGGGTGTCCTAATTTATTCCTCACTATTTGTTTAGATTTACATTTTACAGAAAATTTGAAAAAAGTATTTAATTCATTTTTAATTTTTTAGTTTATACTGGGACATGAAAGTCCCAGTATTTTTAACATTGATATTAAATTTCCATATGTCCAAATATGTTAAAAAACACACAGGCTTGTATAGGGTGTCCTAATTTTTTCACATCACTGTAGGTGTGCGAGAGATCATCTCTGTTCAACCGAGATGATTCTCCCCTTCAGAGACCACAGCGCGGGGCGTGGCCGACCTTGACATGTTTTCATGTAAAACCCAAGAGAAGACAACAGACTCAATTAGTATCACAATAATCTTTATTGACTGAGTGAATGTATGTAAATGTGTGTGTGTAGAGTGGGAGTGGTCTGGCAACCCTGCAGAGAGAGAGGAGAGAAGAGTATATGAGTTTTCTTGCAACAATTGGCTGAACTGGCACAATAATTAATAGCCTTACGGAGCAAGGGGGAGTAGCAGTGGCACAAAGAAGCAGCTCTGTTCTTTTCCAGGTTACCAGGGTCGTGCAGAGGTCAAGAGGTGCCCATGTAGATAATAACAGTGCTGAGTGCAGGTGAAACCTCCGCTGAGGGGAAAAGAAGAGAGAGTTCAGTCCGGGGGCAGAGGCACTTACAGAGCTGGAGAGAGAGTGGAGCCACCAGCTCATGGGCTGAGATCCGGTCCGCCGCCTAGAGCTGGGGAAGGTCCGCCTGGAGATTGGTCCACCTGTGCACAGGGAAGAAGAACAGGGAAAGGCAGGAGCAGAAGAAGATAACATCCAGTCATCGGTAGCTTATGACATGTTTTCAGAAGAACTCAAGCGCAAACACAGACTCAATGAACCACAATGACCTTTATTTACAAGTCTGAATGTATGTAAGTGTGTGGGTGACTGGATGTGTGGCCAAAGTGCGCAGAGCAGGCTGAGCCTGGCAACCCTGTAGAGAGAGGAGGAGACAGGAATGTTAGTTCTCTGTATTAAATGGAGGAATAAGCACAGAGTTAATTCTTATGGTGAAGGGAGAGATATCAGTGCTCAAAAGATTAGCCAGTGCTTCACCAGTCTCCAGGATCTTGCTGACATGAGTTGTGCTCGGGCAGATATTTACAGTGAGGAATGTCCATGTAGTGTAGAGAGTTTGATCAGGCTGTAAGCCTTGCAGCAAGAGGATGGCCAGCTCACAACTCACGGGGGCAGGATGATCCGGTCTACTACCAGGAGCAGGAGAAAGTCCGCCAAAGGAGAGGTCCACCTGTGCACATGGATTAGAGGAGAAAGAGAGGCAGGTGCAGATGATGGTAATTTTCAACCAAAGCTTACGGATGAGTTGGGGAGGCGAAGCTCCCATGCGTTGAGACGCTGAGTAGAGATGAGAGAGGAAGGCAAAACTTCCTGAGGACAAGAGGGGGAATTCCAGCACTGTGATCTTCACCCTGGAGGACTGTAGACGTCTCCGTGCAGATTAACGGGCAGTGCTCCTTATAAAGGCTGCCTGATGAGAGGAGCAGGTGTCTGCGCAGCTGTGGGACAATTAGGAGAGAGAGCACACAGCACAGATCACCACAGTACCCCCCCCCCCCCGCCCCCACGGGACACCTCTTGGCAGCCGGTCCAAGCTGACGGGGTGTGTCTGGTGAAACTCCCTGATGATTTGCGCGTCCAACACGAAGGAAGAGCGCACTCATGACCTCCTCTCCGGACCATACCCTTCCCAATCCACCAGGTGTTGCAGGCCACACTCCCACGACGAACATTCAGGATGCTGGTGACCTTGTGGGCTGGACCACCATCAACCATCACCGGTGGGGAAGGGGGCTTGGGAGGAGGGCACAGAGGGCTGGAGACAAAAGGCTTCACCTGGGAAACATGGAAGGTTGGACAAATACGCAGACAAGAGGGAAGAGCTAGCCGAACGGCCACAGGGTTGATAATGTGAGTAATGGTATAAGGTCCAATGAAGCATTGCAATAGCTTCTTGGATTCAGCCTTCAGATTAATGTTTTTAGTAGACAGCCATATCTGTTGTCCGACCCAGTAGGGTGGAGCCAGGGTCCTGCGGCAGTTGGTGATCTCAGCATTGCGGTCTGCCATGTGGCGAAGGGCAGCTTTGGTAGCCTTCCAAACCCAGTGGCAACGCTTGATGTGGGCCAAACGGGGAGAGACCAGCGGCCATAGAGATGGTAGAATTGTGTGCATACTTGATCCAAGGGAGATGGGAGCTCCAAGACGCTGGATTCGAGGCCACCACACACCTCAGGGCTGCCTCCAGTTCCTGATTGGCCCGTTCACACTGCCCATTGCTCTGTGGATGGTAACCAGAGGATAAGCTAACAGTGGCCCCAACTGCCTTGCAAAACGATCGCCAAACCTGGGACGCAAACTGAGGACCCCGGTCCGAAACGATGTCCACGGGGATACCATGAAGGCGGACTATGTGTAGCACAAACAGGTCAGCTGTCTTTTTAGCCGAGGGGAGTTTCTGAAGGGGGATGAAGTGGACCGCCTTGGAAAACCTATCCACAATGATGAGTATGGTCATGTGTTCGGCCGAGGGGGGAAGACCTGTCACAAAATCAACGTGGGACCAGGATCAAAACAACGTGGGTTAGCACACTGCGGGCAGGCTCGGACAAAGTCGTTCACATCACTCCTCAATGATGGCCACCAGAAGGTCCTCTGCAGCTGGGCCACGGTGCAAGCCATCCCGGGGTGGCACATAACTTTGGATGAATGCAGCCAATCGATCACCTCACCCCAAACCGTGGAGGGAACATACATCTGACCCGCTCTACCCCCGTCCGGGTCGGGTTCCATCTCCTGCGCCTTCCTACCCTCTCCTTGATCTCCCAGGAGAGCATGCTGACTATGCAGGAGGGAGGCACGATGGGGAGTGGTTCTGGCACAGACGTGTCGGGGGAAAACTGCCTGTAGAGCGCGTTGGTCTTGGTGTTCTTGGAACCCGGGAGGTAGGTGATGATGAAATTGAACCTGCCGAAGAACAGAGACCAGCGAGCCTGTCTAGAGTTCAATCATTTGGCCAACCTGAGGTACTCCAAGTTTTTGTGATCGGTCCAAACGATGAATGGTTGCAAAGCACCCTCCAGCCAGTGGCGCCACTCCTCCAAGGCCAACTTAACTGCCAGCAACTCCTGGTCTCCTACATCATAACTTCTCTCTGCTGGGGACAGGCAACGGGAGAAGAAGGCACATGGATGGACCTTGTCATCCGAAGGAGAGCACTGAGAAAGGACGATCCCCATGCCAAAGTCTGATGTATCCACCTCCACCAAGAACTGCAGGGATGGGTCCACCTGAGCGAGAATAGGGGGAGTGGAAAACTTAGACTTGAGTTTGGAGAAGGCTACCTCCGTCTCCTTGGACCAATGGAAGGGCACCTTGGTGGAGGTAAGATGGGTGAGAGGGAGAGCAACAACACTGTAATTACCTCCGCCAGGCCGAAAAGGCCAGGAGGAGGTAATGTTTTTGCCGGGGTTTGTCTGTGTGTTTGTTTGTCTGTTGGTTAGCAAGATAACTCAAAAAGTCTTGGACGGATTTCAATGAAACTTTCAGGCGTTGTTGGAAATGGCACAAGGAAGAACTGATTAAATTTTGGGGATGATCTGCATCACCGTCTGCATACAGGAATTTTTTAAAGCATTTTTCCACACTGTGACATACGGCCATTTTCAACATGTGCGCAGGCGCAATGGAGGGCGCTGGGCGTCGTGTCTGACCAACACAAACTCCGCCTTCTTCAATGTTTTAGCCACAAAAGCATGCGGAAAACACTGGTGGCCTGGGCCCGCCAGCGTGCCTGTGCCAGCCATAGGCGCTGCGCACATTGCGCTGGTCGTCGTGTATGACCAACACAAACTCCGCGTTCTTCAACGTTTTAGGCACAAAAGCACGCGGAAAACACTGCTGGCCTGGGCCCGCAAGCGTGCCTGTTTTTGCGCCACGCTGCAAAACCTGACATGGCCACCTGTCCGCCGCCCGATTATTTGCCACAAATTCCCCGCCCAGCTATAGGCGCTGCGTAAAAACGACCTCTCTGCCGTGGAAGATTCTAAATTCGGTTTTGCCGCGGAGCGCAACCCCAATATAATATAAAACCCACGGCAACCTGTCTAACCAATCTGCATCCGTCAGTGGAGGAGATGGACACACCAACACTTCAGTTTATTACCTCCGCCAAGGAGGCAATGCTTTTACAACCGTAAAACGGGGCTATAAGGGACGGCGGGGTAATATGGGACACTTTTCTAAATGTAATTCTGCTTTTTTAATTTTGCTTCCGCCTAGATTTGATGAAGGATTCATGGATATTTGACAATAACAACACAACTCAGCGTCCTGCTCAAAATAAAAAAAGCAGAATTACATTTAAAACATTTCCCAGAAAAGTGTCCCTTATTAACCCGCCGTCCCTTATAGCCCCGTTTTACACTACTGAACCACTAATCCTATCACTATCACATTGATTGTCATTCATTAATTGTCTGTTTATTGCACTGTCCATGTCAAATAAACAAATAATCATTGTGAATCCAATTGCTAGTCATATCTTTTCATGCTCAGGGAATCTGAAAACGTACACACAAACACTGTATGGGGGAACTGTGCCGCTTGGCGGAGGTCTGCGCTCTCCGAGTGCTTTTCTAGTTATCAATGAAGCGTCGATAGAACTTGGCAAACCCCAAGAACTGCTGCAGCTCCCTCCAGGAGGAAGGGGTAGGCCACTCCACAACAGCTTTTACCTTATCTGGATCAGCGAAAATCTTGTGGACGATGACAAACCCTAGGAAGGTGGTGGAAGTGGTGTGGAACTCGCATTTCTCGGCCTTGACTTACAGCTGATTTTCCAACAGGCGCTGAAGGACCCACCTGACGTGCACCCAATGTTCCTCTACAGAACGAGAAAAAAGGAGGATATCATCCAAGTACACAAGCACATAAGAGTCCAAAAAGTCCCCCAGTATGTCATTAATAAGCCGCCGGAACACCGCTGGGGCGTTGGTCAACCCAAACGGCATTACAAGATATTCAAAATGGCCGCTAGGGGTGTGAAACCCCGTCTTCCACTCATCCCCTTCCTTAATGCAGACCAGGTGGTAAGCGTTGCGAAGGTCCAGTTTAGTAAAAACTGTGGCCCCCTGGAGATAGTCAAAAGCAGAGTTTATGAGGGGCAGAGTGTATTTATCCTTTACAGTGATGTTATTCAGTTCTCCAAAATTAATACAGGGCCTGAGGGAACCATCCTTCTTACCAACGAAGAAAAACCCAGCTCTCACCGCGGAAAAGGAGGGCCTGATAATACCAGAACTCAGGGACTCCTTGATGTACTTATCCATAGCCTCACGCTCCAGGGCAGACAGGCTGTAAAGCTGGCTAGATGGTAATGGGGCCCCAGGCACTAGATTAATGGCACAATCATAGGGGTGGGGGTGGGGGGGTAGGGTAGGGAGACAGCCTTAGCTTTACTGAAGACCTGCCCTAAATCGTGGTATTCAGGAGGCACGGAGGAGAGATCAGGCAGGGGAGTAGCAGGAGAACCAATGGGATCAGAGGGGGAACAGGCAGCAGACTGTAAACATGCAATCAACAGAAAGTGCTCCATGAAATAATTCTACCCGCCTGCCCATCAGTCACGGGGTTGTGAAGTGTAAATGGCCTTGCTAGAAGCTGATCTAGCTATCCAAACAGCTAAACACGGATCCAGAAACTTCTTGAACTCCAGAAGACGCTCAGTGTAGTTTACTGAATCTTTAATTTGTGAAACTGTAACAATACAAAAAAACAAGACATACACATATCAATTTGGGCTAAAATAACAATCATAGGCAATGACTATCTTACCTCCACCAGGCCGAAAAGGCCAGGAGGAGGTAATGTTTTTGCCGGGGTTTGTCTGTGTGTTTGTTTGTCTGTCTGTCTGTCTGTCTGTTGGTTAGCAAGATAACTCAAAAAGTCTTGGACGGATTTCCATGAAACTTTCAGGCGTTGTTGGAAATGGTACAAGGAAGAACTGATTAAATTTGGGGGATGATCTGGATCACCGTCTGGATACAGGAATTTTTTAAAGCATTCTTTAACATTGTGACATACGGCTATTTTCAATATGTGCGCAGGCGCAATGGAGGGCGCTGGTCATCGTGTCTGACCAACATAAACTCCGCGTTCTTCAACGTTTTAGGCACAAAAGCACGCGGAAAACACTGGTGGGCTGGGCCCACCACCGTGCCTGTGTTTGCGCGACGCTGCAAAAGCTGAGACGGGCAGCTGTCCGCCGCCGGATTATTTGGCAGAAATTCCCCGGTCAGCCATAGGCGCTGCACAAAAACGAGCTGCTCGGCAGCGTGCTGTGTGCCTGTGTTTGCGCAACGCTGCAAAAGCTCAGACGGCCAGCTGTCCGCCGCTGGATTATTTGGCAGAAATTCCCCGGTCAGCCATAGTAGCTCCGCAAAAAGAAGCTCTCTGCCGGGGAAGTTTCCAAATCATCTTTGGCCGCGGAGCGCAACCCCAATAATAAAGATAAAGATTAGATGTACCACAAAGGTCGAGTGCAAGCAAGATGTTTGTGTCTGTGAACATTCCGTCTTTTGGCGAGTTGATACGTAACAATGTTTACAGTTTGATGAGAAGGTTGCTGCCATGTAACAATCATCTTATATCAGCAATTGTCAACTCGTCACTCACACTTCACTCCAGCATTTGGAAGTGGTGGCGTTCCATTTTATACTGAGTCCAATATTGTTATTGTTGTTACAAGACCGCCGACTGTCTGCTGATCTGTATATACTTTTATTACCTCCGCCAGACCGAAAAGGCCAGGAGGAGGTAATGTTTTTGCCGGGGTTTGTCTGTTTGTCTGTCTGTCTGTTTGTCTGTTGGTTAGCAAGATAACTCAAAAAGTCTTGGACGGATTTCCATGAAACTTTCAGGCGTTGTTGGAAATGGTACAAGGAAGAACTGATTAAATTTTGGGGGTGATCCGGTTCACCGTCTGGATACAGGGATTTTTTAAAGCATTTTTCAACACTGTGACATACAGCCATTTTCAACATGTGCGCAGGCGCAATGGAGGGCGCTGGTCGTCGTGTCTGCAACACAAACTCCGCGTTCTTCAACGTTTTAGCCACAAAAGCACACGGAAAACACTGCTGGCAATACTTAACTTAGTACTTAACAAAGAACTTAATCAGTTCTTCCTTGTACCATTTCCAACAACGCCTGAAAGTTTCATTGAAATCCGTCCAAGACTTTTTGAGTTATCTTGCTAACCAACAGACAAACAGACAGACAGACAGACAGACAGACAGACAGACAGACAGACAGACAAACAAACACAGAGACAAACCCCGGCAAAAACATTACCTCCTCCTGGCCTTTTCGGCCTGGCGGAGGTAAAAATAATCATTGTGAATCCAATTGCTAGTCATATGTTTACATGCTCAAGGAATCTGAAAACGTACACACAAACACTGTATGGGGGGAATTGTGGCGCTTGGCGGAGGTCTGCGCTCTCCGAGTGCTTTTCTAGTTTATTTATTTATTTATTTTCTACTCCTTTTAGTTCTGCATTTAATATGAACCCTGAGTTTGAAATAAACGTTTGAATTTTGAATAAAACCCACGCCAACCCGTCTACCTAATTGGCATCCCTCAGTGAAGCCCTCAGTGCTGCTTTCAGTGATCTAAAACGCTCGCATAACCCATTGGCCTGTGGGTTGTACGTAGTTGTGTCATGACTTGTTTTTTCTTTTGAATTCTTGGATGGAACATGGGTGGGCAATATAAGCTGCGGATTCAGCCATCACATATTTCGGATAACTTATGTTTAATTGTATAATCAGAGGAGCTATTGTCTAATTTCACCTTGTTGGATTTTATTACCCCCTTTGTTATATTATTCACTTTCTTTTAACCTGTACTCTTAATCTATTCGAAATAAAGATTAATTCATTCATTCATTCAATTGCAACGCCCCCAGCCTGGGAGTTTGCAGATGCAGGACATGGACACAACACCAACACTTCAGTTTATTACCTCTGCCAAGGAGGTAATGCTTTTACTACTGAACCACTAATCCTATCATTGTGAATCCAATTGCTACTCAGATGTTTTCATGGTCAAGGAATCTGACAACGTACACACAAACACTGTATGGGGGGAACTGTGGCGCTTGGCGGAGGTCTGCGCTCTCCGAGTGCTTTTCTAGTTTACATATGTAAAGCACGGAATAGCAGCCGTTAGCTTAGCATCAGTATAAACATTAACATACGGTTTTCAATGTGAAATAGTGCACCAAAACACTAGACTACCAAACCGAAGACAACTTATGTGGTGACTAGTTATTTCCACTATAAAATACTTACAGACGATGCTTTAACAAACACAAACGAATGAAGAAGACCAGGAAAGTGGAGCTGTCATGTATCGTAGTGGGACCGTTTTTTCCAACAACTTCCTGTCTGAGTTCTTCTTCTACCGTCTTATATAAGTTAACTAAAACGGCCACTAGATGGATCATAATACCAAGCAATAAACATGACGTTAACCACAGTGAACACAACATGAAGTCTTAGCCAAGGATAACTCAGGATGACGGGAGAGGCTGAGACAGATAGCGCAAAAAAACTAATATGTTCCCGATGATTCCCAAACACCAACACAGAAACAGGGGCAGTTTGTTTGGCCACCATGGCGAGGAGCACCTTGGAGAAAGCGATGAGCTTCAGAGGTGTCTCCAGTTTGTAGCAGGGAAGCCCCAGCCGGGTTGCCAGACTCTCCGAAGTAAAGCTCTGCTCGGCCCCTGAGTCAATGAGTGCATGACTGGATATTTCTGTGTGTTTTTGTTGAAAACGAATAGGTAGCATCAGTTGTGTAAGGGATTTAGTCCTTTCTACATCTGCTAGTCCCCCTACCGTGACAAATGGACTCCCCCTTTTAACTGAATTAGGGCAAGCAGCGACCTCGTGCTCAGCGCTGGCACAGTACACACATAACCCGAGGTCGCGGCGGCATTATCGTTCCGCCAATGGCAACCTCGATTGACCCACCAGCATGGGCTCCTCGGCCTTGGGGAAGTTGGAGGTAGGGCAGGCCAACAGAGGGGATAGAGGAGAATGGCGAGCCTGAGCGCTTGAGCGACTGGGCAGACGCCACTCACTAGCCCGTTCCCTTCACCTGTTGTCAATACTGATAGCCAGAGAAATTAGCTCACTTAATTTTGAAGGCTTTTCCACCTGGGCCAATTCATCCTGTAAACTAGGGCTGAGACTGCAGGCAAAAATACTACAGAGGGAGGCATCCTCCCACCCAGCCTCTGCCGCCACCACCCGGAAATCAACAGAATAATCGGCGACAGACTTAGTCCCCTGCCTTAGGTTAAGTAAACGGGTGGTGAGAACATTATCACAGTCAGAGTAGTCAAATACTTCAGTGAACTCAGAAACAAAATGGTCATTAGTGTGACTGGAGTAGTTGGGGCGGGCATGATAGCGTAAGCCCAGGCTAGGGCCTGCCCCTCCAACAAATTAAACACATAACTGATCTGTCTGGTAGTAACTGTAATGACTCGCTCTGTGCCATCATCTTCTACAGCTGCGCACACACCTGCTCCCCATCACTCACGGGCTTTATAACCTGCTCTTCCTGGAGTCTGGCACGGAGCCGTCTGTCTCCCTGACTGCAGAAGCCCGACTCTCGTCTTCTAGCCTATGTCCAGGTTTCTTCGCTCCTGTCAAGGACCTCCTCATCCTGGCTTCATCCCTTGGAATGATTCAGCCTCACCACACCAAGTAAGCACTATTGCTACTCACCCTTTCCAGCCATTTTCCCCTGTGCACAGGCGGACACCTCTGGTGGCGGAGTTGGTTCTCCTCGGCGGCGGAATGTGCCTTCCTCGCTCCAGTGGGCCACGTGTCCATCACTGGCGTGCACAGCAGACGCTGTCTTCCTGGCAGTAGCCTCCGGGCCAAACTGAGTGTCCCTCTTCCACCTGCAAAGTAAGCCCCGGTCATTGCTTCGCACATTCTCTGGTGGACTGCACTAACATCTGTGCCTCTGTCTTGTCATAGGGTTGCCAGGCTGAATGGCGCTCTGCTCACCTCCATCTACAACATCACTGCTGACAGCCATCACCGCATTCACTACACATACACACACTCACACACTTACACGATATCAATAAAGAAAATTGAATTCACTTGAGCCTGTGTCTGTTCCCTGGGTCTGATACACATGTCAGTACGGCTCCGTCAAAGCGACCCAGTGAACAGCGTGCTAGCATGCCAAATTAACAACTTAGAGGCTCGAGTGGATCAAATAGCTTACCAGCAGCAGGTTATCCGGAATCAGTTGGCACAAATTAACAGCCGGTTGGATCATCTGGATGGGCAGCAGGCATTTCCTCAGGCCTCAAGAAGTGTTTCGGCTCCCATTAGCTCCCCTCCTAGCCAGGCTAGTCAGGTCCCCTTGGCCCGACTCACACCAGTTCCCACACTCGCTCGCTTCAGTGGTAAACTTGGTGTAACGGCAGCAGCTGTGTTTGTTTGATCCATGTGAGAAACATGGCAATTCTTGTGACTGTTGTAATTTCCCTGCTATATATGTCAACAGTGACATCCTTTCCAGTATTTGACCTTTGGTTGTACAGCAATGCCTCCCAAAGATTTGTTTTGGCAGGTATATATACTCACAGCCTGGCTCTGTGTGCCAGTCAAAGTTGTTTACTTTGTGTCTGGGGGAACCCCCAACATGGAAATGACCTTTGACCTCTGGGGAATCCCTTGGGAACTCCCTACCTTTTTTTTTTTTTTTATTCCCTCCATATTTTTTTAAAACCTAGGTTTGCAAATTTGTCCTTTGAGATTTAAAAATTATTGAAATAATTTGTCATCAAAAATACATGAGGTATAAGTATTATTCACAATAGGAAGTAGACGATTTTGAGACTTCCTGCCCAGCAGAATACGGCAACAGATGGAGTGAGCATGGCTGGCTAAAACAAATATCCAAAGCCATCCAGCTGCTTACCTCAGCCCAGGTAGGGTGAAACTGTCATAATGATGAAATAATCCCTCATATTCAATTATCTACCCAATATTTTGTAGGTTGTTTGAGAGATGATGATATCTTTGAAGTTTGTTGAAGTGTGACTAGACCATGTGACTGTCAGTGGTAATCCATGCCTATGTAACCCTTCACCTAGTCTCCATGCATGTGCAAAAAACTGTAATAGTTGTGAAAAAGTAATTTTTGAAGCTTCATTTGTGAATAGGGATGTATTTTTGACTTGAAGTAAATGCAGTATTATTCTGGTCAGTCACTGCTACAATTCCCGGCCTGCATGGCCTTGGTAGTTTTTAGAAGTGCAAATCTGGCAATCCTTCATTATTTACTGGATGCCTAGTTCTAGTCAATTTTATTGTTATGTTTTGAATTGACATCTTGACTTTAAATTAGCTGAAATACCAATTTACAAGGTATTTATTCCGGGCTATTAATTGCAGACAAAATGTGAGAGCCTGCAAGGAATTTCTGCCCTCGGAAGGCTGCGACCCGGCAAAGTGGTTAGTGAAATGTTTAACTCTGTTGAAGTTTAATGATGGTTGTTTGAATATGCACATGTCCAAAGAATAGAAACTTTTGTGTGTGTTTCTAATATGAAAATCTGATGTGCACAAGCCATACAATTTTTAAATGTGGATTTGATAATCTGTTGTATTTGTTTACAGTAAATGCTGCATAATTTTTGCTGGTAGCTTTCTTGCAACAACTCAGTAAACCTAAAAAATCTATCAATTTGAGATCATAAATGTTTACATTTGTGTGTATGCAGTATGATTTAATTTCTGCAATACTAGAATTTTGTGTCCACAGCTGAAATAATATTTCTTGTGTTTGATATGTTTCAGTCTTTACGGTGTTTGATGCATTAAAGTAGAAAGCAAGGACATTAAAGATGTGTCAAACTCAGTTATTGCACACCAAAATGCAGCTCATAATCCGGGGCCAGAACACTTGGGGAGGCCCGTGGGTTCTTACTCCAGTGTGAGACAGTTTTCCAGCTGGTCCCGGGGGATTTTCCAACTGATCACAGTCACATAGGCTACGTTGCTAACTTGTTGGAGGGACGAGCTCTAGCCTGGGCATATGCCATGGTGGCTAAGCCGAGCTACGCTAACTTAACTTACAGGCAGTTTGTTAGCGAGTTTAACGAGTTATTCGACCACTCCGACCGCGATAGCGTTCACACAACTCGGCTGCTAAACCTTTAACAGGAGGGCAGGTCCATTGCGCGTTCTTCTCCCGTCGTCTGCCCCCGGCGGAGAAGAATTACAACATCGTGACAGGGACCTCCTGGCGGTGAAGCTCGCCCTGGAGTGGAGGAGTGGCGTCACTGGTTGGAGGGGGCCGCCCAACCTTTTATTATATGGACAGATCACAAAAATTTGGAATACCTGAGGACTGCCAGATGTCTGAACGCCCATCAGGCCCGTTGGTCCTTGTCCTTCGGGTGCTTCAATTTCATGATCACTTACCGCCCCGGGGCTAAGAATGCTAAGCCAGACGCCTTGTCCTGGCCTTGTCCAGGCAATTTGCTCCGGATGCCACGAAGGGGCGTGAGCATACCAACCTTCCTGCTTCTTGTGTCGTGGGCGCCCTCTCGTGGGGCATCAGAGAGAAGGTCTTGAAGGTGCAGGAGACTGAGCTGGATCCGGGCGGGGGGCCTGCGGAGAGATTGTTCGTTCCTTCGTCTGCTCGGGGCAAGGTAATCCACTGGGCCCACTCCTCTAAACTCTCGTGCCATCCAGGAGTGACCCGCACAGTGGAGATTCTCCAGAGGACGTTCTGGTGGCTGGCGCTTCGGAAGGACGTCACCGACTACATCCGCGCCTCTCCCCAGTGCGCCACCGGTAAGACACCATCTTCTCCTCCTGTAGGATTACTTCACCCGTTGCCGATCCCCAGCAGGCCCTGGTCCCACATCGCCCTGGACTCCATTACCGGCCTTCCCCCTTCTAATCATTACACCACTGTCCTCACCATTGTTGACTGTTTCTCCAAGGCCGCCCACTTTGTCCCTTTGCAGGGGCTGCCTACGGCACGGGACACAGCGGACCTGCTGGTGCAGCGCGTGGTATGTCTTCATGGGATACCCGTCAACATCGTCTCCGACCGGGGTCTCCAATTTGTGTCCCAGGTGTGGAGAGCCTTCTGTAATGCGCTGGGGGTGACGGTGAGCCTGTCCTCCGGTCACACAGAGCAACGGGCAGTGTGAGCGGGCCAATCAGGAGCTGGAGGCCGCCCTACGTTGTGTCATCTCCTCCAGTCCCTCGTCTTGGAGCACTCATCTCCCCTGGATCGAGTACGCCCACAACTCGACCATGTCTTCAGCGATTGGTATGTCTCCTTTCAAGGCCTCTCTGGGTTATAATCCCCCGCTTTTCCCCGAGGAAGAGAGGGACATTGCTGTGCCATCGGTCCGTGCTTACCTGAGACGCTGTCGCCGGCTCTGGATGGCTACCCGCACGGCCCTTCTTCAAACTGCTGAGCGCAATTCCAGGACTGTGAATTGCTGCAGGAGACCAGCCCCGCAATACCAGGTGGGTCAACAGGTTTGGTTATCTGCTCAGCATATCAATCTGAAGGCAGAAAAGAAGAAGTTGGCCCAGCGCTTTATCGGCCCTTTTCCCATTGTTCGTATTATTAATCCCATGGCTTTGCGCCTGGCTCCCCCCCCCCCCCCGTATTTGCCCTACATTTCAAGTCTCCCAGATCAAACCTTTCTGTTCCAGCCCTCTCTGCCCCCCTCCCAGGTCTCCACCCCCACCTGTGGTGATCAATGGTGACCCGGCGTGGAAGGTCAACGCCATCCTGGACGTCCGCCACTAGGGTCATGGTCTGCAGTACCTGGTGGACTGGAAGGGGTATGGCCCGGAATGGAGATCCTGGGTACGTCCGTCCTTCATGTTGGATAAACAACTCATCAGGGACTTCCACCAGACGCACCCAGGTAGGCTGGATCAGGTGTGGGAGGCACCTCTCGGGGGGGGGGGGAGTACTGTAATGACTTGCTCTGTGCCATCATCTTCTACAGCTGTGTGCACACCTGCTCCCCATCACTCACGGGCTTTATAACCTGCTCTGCTTGGAGTCTGGCATGGAGCCGTCTGTCTCCCTGACTGCAGAAGCCCGACTCTCATCTTCTAGCCTACGTCCAGGTTTCTTCGCTCCTGTCAAGGACCTCTTGATTCTGGCTTCATCCCTTGGAAGGATTCAGCCTCACCACACAAAGTAAGCGCTATTGCTACTCATCCTTTCCAGCCATTTTCCCCTGTGCACAGGCAGACACCTCTGGCGGTAGAGTTGGTTCTCCTCGGCGGCGGAACGTGCTTTCCTCGCTCCAGTGGGCCACCTGTTCATCACCGGCGTGTACAGCAGACACTGTCTTCCTGGCAGTAGCCTCCGGGCCAAACTGAGTGTCCCTCTTCCACCTGCAAAGTAAGCCCCGGTCATTGCTTCGCACATTCTCTGGTGAACCACACTAACATCTGTGCCTCTGTCTTGTCATAGGGTTGCCAGGCTGAATGGCGCTCTGCTCACCCCCAGCTACAACGTCACTGCTGACAGCCATCACCGCATTCACTACACATACACGCACTCACACACTTACACGATATCAATAAAGATAATTGAATCCACTTGAGCCTGTGTCTGTTCTCTGGGTCTGGTAAACATGTCAGTAACCTCTGCCTTAGGTTAAGTAAACGGGTGGTGAGAACATTATCACAGTCAGAGTGGTCAAATACTTCAGTGAACTCAGAAACAAAGCAGTCATAAGTGTAATTGGAGTGGTCGGGGCGGGCCATGATTGTGTAAGCCCAGGCTAGGGCCCGCCCCTCCAACAAATTAACCACATAACTGATCTGACTCTGGTTAGTAGGGAAATCTTCCGGCACCCACTGAAACACAATACTGCACTGCAACACAAAACCCCGAGCTTTCCCTAGCTTACCATAAAAACGGGTGGGGGTGGGAACTGGAGTAAGCCAAGGGTGTCGTGTCAGAGGAGAGGTGGAATTGGCTGGCCCAACCTGGCCCCCGGAAGCAGACAGTGAAGGCTGCGTCACAGTGAGCTGATCGAGCCGTGAATTAATTTGTGTCAGCTGGTTAAAGATCACTTGCTGTTGGTAAGTTAACTGGTCTAAACGAGCCTCCATGATGTTAAATTTTTGTGCCAAAGCACTGTCTGCTGGGTTCTCTTGATGGAGACGTACTGACATTATTTTCAGAAGAACCCAAGCGCAGACACAGACTCAACTGAACCATAATGGTCTTTATTTACAAGTGTGAATGTATGTGAGTGTGTGGGTGACTGGATGTGTGGCCAAAGTGCGCAGAGCAGGATGAGCCTGGCAACCCTGTAGAGAGACCAGGAGACAGAAATATTAGTTCTCCGTATTAAATGGAGGAATAAGCACAAAGAGTTAATGCTTACATTGAAGGGAGAGATATCAATGCTCAGAAGATTAGCCAGTACTTCACCAGTTTCCAGGATCCCGCTGATGTGAGTTGTGCTCGTGCAGATATTTACAGTGAGGAATGTCCATGTAGTGTAGAGAGTTTGATCAGGCTGTAACCCTTGCAGCAGGAGGATGGCCAGCTCACAACTCACGGGGGCAGGATGAGCTGGTCTACCACCAGGAGCAGGAGAAGGTCCGCCAAGGGAGAGGTCCACTTGTGCACAAGGGTTAGAGGAGAAAGAGAGGCTGGTGCAGATGATGGTAATTTCCAACCAAAGCTTACGGATGAGCTGGGGAGGTGAAGCTCCCATGTGTCGAGACGCTGAGTAGAGATGAGAGAGGAAGGCGAAACTTCCTGAGGACGAGATGGGAGATTCCAGCATGGTGATCTTCACCCTGGAAGAGCATAGACGTCCCCATGCAGATTAACAGGCAGTGCCTGATGAGAGGAGCAGGTGTCCATGCAGCTGTGGGATAATTAGGAGAGAGAGCACACAGCGCAGATCACCACAGTTTACAGTTGAGTTGGGGAGGTGAAACTCCCAGACAATGAGGTGCTGAAAACTTAATAGAAAGGGAGACAAAACTCCCAGCTGAAGAGAAGGGTTGACTCGCGCCGTAGAGTTCTTTCACCCTGTTGGAGCGTTGACGTCTCCATGCTGGAGTGCAGGGCTCCACTCCTAATAAAGGCCATCTAATTGGGAGGCTCAGGTGTGAATGAAACCACAGCTGTGGAGGATAATTAATGAGCAAGGAAAACACACAGCACAGATCACCACCGACCTGGCAGAGCAGTCAGATCTGTCAGGTCAGTCATACCTGTCAGATGACATTTGTCACAACCTGGCTCAAAGGCATGCAAACTTATGGCAATACAAAAGTTTATTTTCGATAATGTAAAAAAAAAACATGGGTGTGATGACCCGAGCGCCGATCTCGTCCGCACTCGGGCCATGCATCATCTCTGCCGGCTTTGACAGCAGCGGATTACATTCTGGCTCCCCGGGCTCTTATTGTGACAGCGCTCGGTGGGGCTTCCTGCTGTCAAAGCCGATCAGCTGTTCTGCATCACTGCTCGTTAGCGGCCGGCTTTATTAGCGAGCGCTGACAGCAAGTTGATGCAGCAGTATCGTCAAAACATCCTGAGAGATTTCTTGTGAGACATCAGCATTCACATCAAGGTTCGTGTTTATAGTCTTGTCCTTGTTCTCGTTTAGATCATAGGTGGCTGGGTGTAGCCCTACGATCCCATGCCCTTTGTAGTGAGTGTTTTTGCCACAGTGGCTCATAGTTTGTGTTATTGTCTTGTGCCTTGTGTATTAAACAAAGCAAAACTCACTGGCCACTTTTGGCGTCTTATGGTGGCCCGTGAGGGTCACCGTGTGACAGTTGGTATGGTAGGGTAGGAGGAGGCAACACAGGGAAACGCGCTCCCGACATTTAGGTTATAAACTGCCTAAAGAAACACGAATTTCTAAAAATTTTATTACATGGAGTTATGAGAATAAGGGCTTCAAGATGCCACAACTAAAAAATATTAAAAAATCAATACAGCGCGAATTACACGAGGAAGCCGGAGATGAGCAGACCTCAGCCGCTGACAACGCCATGGAGGATAATGACATGCCAACAAGTGTGTCAGAACAAGCTAGCAGTGCGAGTTTGGACTCGATATTGAAAGAACTGCTTGATTTCAGAAAAGATAATAAAGTCCAGCTGGCAGCTATTAAAGAAGAAATGAATAAAACAAACAAGAGACTAGAAGAAGTGGAAGAAAGGATTCTGGAAGCAGAAACTCGATTACAGACTAATGAAGAGGCCCTGGCTGAGATGCTCAAACTCCATATTCAAACCGAGGTTAAGCTCACGGATCTTGAGAGACGATCCTGGAGAGATAATATCAGACTATATGGAGTGAAAGAGGGGTCGGAAGATGATTCTCCATCAATGATTGCTTTTGTGGAAAGCTTATTAAGGGAGAATCTGGAATTTTCCAACCCCGCGGAACTACGAGTGGAAAGAGCGCGTTGCGCACTGACGCCGAAACCTCCACTAAACGCACCTCCACGATCAATTGTCATCAAAATGGCCAGTTTCAGGATAAAAGAAGAAACTCCGAAACTGACCTGGAAGAAATGTGGATTCGAATACCTTGGGAAGAAGGTTAATTTGGACCACAACTACGCACCTGAGATTATGAAGAGGCGGAGGGAGTACGCTGAAATAAAGTTGGTACTTAAAGAGAAGAAAATTCGATTTCAAACCCCTTTCCCAGCAAAAATGAGAGTTTTTTATTCAGATTGAACCATGTTATATGACTCGGCTGAGGAGGCGACCACTGATATGGAGAAGAGGGGATTCCCGGTGACTGTCGTCAGACGCGCGGAGACTCTCCTGGAACAGATCCAGCAGCTAATATGGCGCACAGAAAGGAGAACGAGAGGCCGAGCAACTGG
This sequence comes from Pholidichthys leucotaenia, assembly GCA_020510985.1. Taxonomy (NCBI): domain Eukaryota; kingdom Metazoa; phylum Chordata; class Actinopteri; order Cichliformes; family Pholidichthyidae; genus Pholidichthys; species Pholidichthys leucotaenia. The sequence continues at coordinate 240,011,695 of CM035839.1, forward strand.
AGAACGCACCTGGGACTTCAAAGAAAAATTACAAGCATTCAGACGACAAGAGCAAGAATGACTTTGAGAGCGACGCAGAGAGATTGAGAACTGAGACTAAATGGAAATACGGATGGTGAGCTTACTATTTATAATAAACTGCCAGGACAGAAAATAAACTATGAATAATCTATGTAAGCATAGATTAAAATCCCGCGCAAAAACAAACATACAGTTTGGCAATATAGAGTTTTCATAGTCGGATGTATTTCCTGTGCTGTATGAAGATGGACATTGGCCAGTTGGCAGAAGAAGGCCCTCTTTTACAAATATATGAGAGAGGTTCCCCTTCAAGGTTTCCTAAGTACAGGGGCCAAATTAGGGTCATATCTAAGACCCCACTGATGGAAGTCAATAGTTTAGTTGTTCATAATTTTATTTTATATTTTTATTTTATTTTTTTTTTGTTGGATGAGTTTTTGTTAGGAGTTTTTTTTGTTGCAGGTTTGGGCAGCTTTATTGTACATGTTTTTGTACACGTAGGGAGAGTTCTGTTTTATATATACAGTATATATATAGGTTCTACTATGTTAATGATATCAGAACAATCAAAAATGATTAGTAGCAAGATAAAAATTATCTCCTTCAATGTTAACGACCTGTTGAATCCAATTAAACATAGCAGAATCTTAACCAAAATGAAGAAAGAACAAGCACAGATAATATATTTACAGGAAACTCATTTGGACAATAAGGAACATAACAAATTAAAAAGAATGGGCTTTACTAATGTTTTTTTTTCATCATATAAAGTGGGACAAAGGAGAGGATTTGCTATCCTTCTTTCAGATAAATTACATTTTGAAAAAGAATTTGAGATAAGTGATAAGGAGGGCCGTTTTATTTTAGTAAGGGGAAAGATAGAGGCAAATTCAGTTACGTTGCTAAATATATATGCACCTCCTGGAAGTGATTTTCCCTTCTTCAGGAGAATCATTGACATAATAACAGCTGAGACAGTAGGCCTTCTAATTTGTGGAGGAGACCTCAATATACATTTACAGCCAAATCTGGATACCTCTGCATCTGAAAAACTGCCTTTAATTAAGAAAATTAATACACTATTTGAAGAGGTGGGTCTAATTGATATTTGGAGAGACCTGCATCCAGTCCTCACCTCACTCACTATACACAAGAATAGATTATTTTATAACATTTGGAAAAGACAAAGAAAAAAATAAATACCTGTGAAATTGGGACAATAGACTTAAGTGATCATGCTCCTATATACCTATCTGTAGATCTTCAACTACAACCAAAAATTATAAATTGGAAGCTAAATTCAAGCCTGCTTAATGATTCGCACTTTAAAGAGCAAGTAAAAAAAAGAGATACTTTTTTATCTAGAGAATAATGATAATGGTAATGTGTCCCCTCTAATTCTGTGGGATGCATTAAAGGCTGTTTTAAGAGGGAAAATTGTAGCAATATCCTCCTATAAGAAGAAAATGAGAAATAAAAAAACTAGAGGAACTTCAAAATAAATTAAAAGAATTAGAGAAAAAACATAAAATAACAATGGATCAGGATAAATTGGAGGAAATCAAAAAAATTAGAAACGAACTTAATGATCTGACTACTAATGAAGCTAAGAAAAAATTAATGTTCCTTAAACAGAGATATTCTGAAAGTGGATCAAAATCAATGAAAGTTTTAGCTTGGAAACTTAAAAAGAAAATAGCACAGAACACAGTTCATAAAATTAAAGATCCAAATACTAAAATGATAAAAAGTAAATAAAATGAAATTCAGGGGGCCTTTGAAGTATTTTATAAGACTTTGTACTCTAAAACCACAACATGTAGTACTACTGACATAAACTCTTTTTTGGGCTGCTTGGATTTACCAGTATTAAATGAGGAACAAAGTAAAATAATGATCGAGAATATTACAGAAAAGGAATTACAATTAGCAATAAGTAAACTTAAACTAAACAAATCTCCAGGATCAGATGGGTACACTGCAGAGTGGTATAAGGAGCTTAAAGAAGAACTGATGCCAGTGATACTATCCGCATTCAGCTGGGTTTTAAAGAAGGCACAAATACCACCGAGGTGGAATGAAGCAATAATTTCTGCTATACCAAAAGAAAACAAGGATAAATTAGAATGTAGATCCTATAGGCCAATATCGGTTCTTAATATTGATTATAGGCTGTTCACTGCCATCATGGCTAGAAGATTAGAAAAATCCATATTACATTTAATACACAATGATCAGACAGGCTTTATCCGAGAGCGTCAAACTCAAGATAATATACACTACCGTTCAAAAGTTTGGGGTCACCCAGACAATTATTTTGCGTTTTCCATGAAAACGTAAACATAAGTCACACTTATTTACCACCATGAGTTGTAAAATGAATAGAAAATATAGTCAAGACATTGACAAGGTTAGAAATAATGATTTGTATTTGAAATACAATTTATTTCATCAATTACATTACATTACATTAATTACAATTTAATTTCATCATTTAGGCAACATTATTAGAAAGCACTGTATACATTTTCATTGTTATGCAGATGACACACAATTATACCTGTCAATGAAGCCAGATGATAGTAATCAATTAGCCAAGTTAGACGCCTGTCTTAAGGAAATCAAAGCTTGGATGACTTGTAATTTCCTGCTATTAAATTCAGATAAGACTGAAGTCATTCTTGTTGGTCCAAAAAACCTTAGAAATACCTTTCCAAATCAAACTTTCAGTTTGGATGTGGTTACTCTTTCTCTTAATAGCTCTGTGAGGAACCTTGGAATTATTTTTGATCAAGATCTGTCCTTCAATTCACATATTAAATTTGTTTCTAAGACTGCCCTCTATCATTTGCGTAAAATTGCCAAGATTAGGAGCATCTTGTCTCAGAGTGATGCTGAGAAACTGATCCACGCTTTTGTTAGCTCGAGATTAGATTATTGTAATTCTTTATTATCAGGCTGTCCTAAAACATCTTTAAAAAGTCTTCAGCTGATCCAAAATGCTGCAGCAAGAGTTTTAACAGGTACTAGAAAGAGAGATCATATCTCTCCGGTTCTGGCCTCCCTTCATTGGCTTCCCATAGAGTATAGAATTAAGTTTAAAATCCTTCTTCTTACTTACAAAGCTCTAAACAATCAGGCTCCTTTTTATCTAAAAGATCTGATACTACCGTATTATCCTAACAGAGCACTACGCTCCCAAAATGCAGGATTACTTGTAATACCTAGAATCTCCAAAAGTACAATGGGAGGCAGAGCCTTCAGTTATCAAGCTCCTCTCCTGTGGAACCAGCTGCCAATCTGGATTCGGGAGTCAGACTCGATCTCTGTTTTTAAGAATAGGGCTAAAACCTACCTTTTTGATATAGCCTACAATTAGGGAGGGATCATGTGTTTCTGAACCCTCCCTTAGTTATGCTGCTAATAGGTTTAGTCAGCCGGGGGACCTCCAGTAATGCACTGGGCCTCACTCCTTTCCTCACTCTCAATGAAATATTTTTTTTGCTGGTCATTAACATCTGTTTGTTCTCTTCCATAGATTGAGTCCCCATCGTGCTGTTTGCTCTCTACATGTCTGTTCTTTTCATCTTCTCTATCCCCTCACCCCCCAGCCAGTCACAGCAGATGACTGCCCCTCCCTGAGTCTGGTTCTGCTGGAGGTTTCTTCCTGTTAAAAGGGAGTTTTTCCTCTCCACCGTCGCCAAGTGCTTGCTCACAGGGGATCGCAGTGATCGCTGGGGTCTTTCTGCAACTGTGGGGGTTCCCCCTACAGTTGATAGTGCTATGAGATGACTGTTGTTGTGAAATGGCGCTATATAAATAAAGTTGAATTGAATTGAAATAATAATTTTTTCCTTCAAACCTTGCTTTTGTCAAAGAATCCTCCATTTGCAGCAATTACAGCATTGCAGACCTAACATGATTGCACAAGGGTTTTCTAATCATCCATTAGCCTTCTGACACAATGAGCAAACACATTGTACCATTAGAACACTGGAGTGATAGTTGCTGGAAATGGGCCTCTATACACCTATGTAGATACTGCACCAAAAACCAGACATTTGCAGCTAGAATAGTCATTTACCACATTAGCAATGTATAGAGTGTATTTCTGATTAGTTTAAAGTTATCTTCATTGAAAAAAGTGCTTTTCTTTCAAAAATAAGGAAATTTCTAAGTGACCCCAAACTTTTGAACGGTAGTGTATGCCGAACTCTCCATATTATCAATCATATACAAAGAAATAATATCGCAGCAATGGTAATCAGTATCGATGCAGAAAAGGCCTTTGATTCTGTGGACTGGAGTTTTCTTAATCAAGTTTTATACAGATTTGGCTTACATGAAAAAATGATCAAAATAACACAGGCATTATATAATAAACCCACTGCAAGAATTAAAGTTAACGGCTGTTTGTCAAATAGCTTTAACCTAGAAAGAGGGTCTAGACAGGGTTGTGCATGTTCACCATTATTATTTGCATTATATCTGGAACCATTTGCCCAGTATATTAGACAGAACAAAGGAATACAAGGCATCGATATAAATGGGAAGGAGCATAAATTGGCCTGCTGTGCAGATGATATTTTGATCTACCTGGGGAAACCAACAGATTCCCTACCTAAACTTATGGAATCATTCAGTTATTTTGGTCAATTATCAGGATACAAAATTAACATAAGTAAAACACAGTTGCTTAAATATAATTATAATCCACCAGAAGAAATTAAAAATAATTTTCAATTTGCTTGGCAAACAGAATTCTTAAAGTACTTGGGAGTCATAATACCAAAAAACCTCTCTGAACTACTAGAATGCAATTATTCACCAACCCAAAGAAAAATCAAAGAGGACATCGCAAGATGGAATCTAATTCCATATTTAAACCTAAATTCAAGAACTGATTCAATTAAAATGAATATACTCCCCAAATTATTATATTTATTTCAAACTTTGCCAATAGAGATAAGTGAAAAACAATTTAATGAATGGGACAAAAGGCTGTCCAGGTACATATGGCAAGGTAAGAAACCTAGAATCCAATTTAAAACTCTACAATTGTCAAAACAAAAAGGGGGGTGGGGGCTTCCTTCCCTGAGAGACTATTATTGGGCAGCACAACTTATACCCATAATTTGCTGGTGTAATCCTTCATATACTGCCCAATGGAAGAGTATTGAAGAGGGAATGAGCCCCACTCCTATACAAGCAACAATAGCTGATGGTAACCTACAAGACATTATCAAGAACATAGAAAATCCATTGGTTAAGTGGACTCTTAAAATTTGGAGAAAAGTAGTATCAAAATATAATCTAGAAGAGAACATAGTAATTTTAAAGTGGTGCGCATATGACTCACATTTCACTCCAAATAAGTCAGACACAAGATTTAAAGTTTGGGCAAACAGAGGGATAACAGCCATATGTAAGATAATGAAAGATGACACACTACTTGGTTTTGAAACACTTAAAGGGAAGTATCAGTTGGAATCACAAGACTTCTATCGCTACTTGCAGATGAGACACTTTGTAAATAACAGGTTAAAATGTATAGCAGAATCATGTAAACCATTGCTAAATTTATTTAAAAGGGCACATAACTCAAATAAAGATAAAAGCTTAATTTCAGGTGAATTTTTATTTTATTTCGGATAATACAGTACAGGTTAAAAGAAACTGTATAATATAACAACAAGGTCAAATTAGACAAAGACTCCTTCTACTAAACAATTCCACGTGAGTTATCCGAAATGGGTGATGGCTGAAGCCGCAGCTTATATTGCCCACCCATATTCCATCCAAGAATTCAAAAGAAAAAAGAGTAAACAAGACAAGAGTGATTACAATTTAGAACAAAGCTAAGACAAAGTGTGACTGAGAGAAAAAAAAAGGAAAACTAAGCTAAGCTAAGTTGAGCGGTTACTATTCAAGACAAATCTAAGACAGAATGTCACAGAGAGAAAAAAAAAAACAAAAAACTAAGCTACAACACAACACAGGCTGGATATGTCAATCCTTATGTGAGTTTACATGTCGTAAATATGTTTGGAGTATTTCTTCCTTTAGTTTTTGTTTAAATTGTCCAAGCGTTGTACATGATTTTAATTCAGGTCCATAATCGTTCCATAATCTGACTCCTTGCACTGAAATACAGTGTTGCTTGGTGGTTGTTCTCACTGTAGGCTTTTGAAATATACATGTTCCTCTGAAGTGATATCGTTTCTCCCTTGTTTGGAACAACTTTTGGATATTTGCGGGCAGTGATAAATTCTTCACTTTGAACATTATTATTGCGGTTTTAAAGTCAACCAGATCTTTCAACTTGAGAGTTTTTTGTTTAAGAAAAAGTGGGTTTGTTGGTTCCCTGTAAGCTGCTTTGTTTATTATTCTAATAGCTCTCTTTTGAAGCATAAAGAGTGGATATATGTTTGTTTTGTATGTATTTCCCCATACTTCATTACAATATGTCATGTATGGGAGTATTAATGAATGATACAAGGTGTATAGTGTGGGTTGATTCAGCAAATATTTCACTCTGTGTAATATTGCAATTGATTTGGAAACTTTACCTTTAATATAATTAATATGTGACTTCCAACACAGTTTGTTATCAATTATTACTCCAAGGAATTTAGTTTCAGATACCCTTTCAATCTCTACACCATTTACACTGAGTTTGGGTACTGGATTGTTGTGATGGTTGTTAAAGACTATAAATTTTGTCTTACTTAAATTGAGCGTTAATTTGTTTGAATCAAACCACAGTTTAAGCTTTTTCTAATTCCTTCCCGAGTGTATCCAGAAGTTGTTCCAAATTGTTTCCACTGCATAGCAGATTAGTGTCATCGGCAAACAATATTAAGTCCATTTTTTCTGAAACTTTACATATATCGTTTATATACATATTGAATAATAATGGTCCCAAAACTGAACCCTGTGGGACTCCACAGGTGACCTTCAGCAACTCTGAGTTTTTCTTGCTAACACATACATACTGATATCTATTCTTTAAGTAACTACTTAACCAGGACAGTGCTACCCCTCTAATACCAGAATTTTGTAGTTTCTTTAATAATAAATTATGATCTACTGTATCAAATGCTTTTTTAAGATCTAGGAATACTCCAACTGAATACTCTTTATTTTCAATGGCTGTTGATATTTTTTCTGTAAATTCCATTAGGGCATATGCAGTTGTCCTCTTGTGTCTGAACCCATATTGCTGCTCACATAATAAATCATTCTTCAGTATGAAGTTGTCAATTCTCTCATAGAATATTTTTTCAAGTATCTTGGAAAATTGCGGTAATAATGAAATTGGTCCATAGTTTGAGAGTTCCCCTCTGTCGCCCATCTTGTCTATCGGAATTACTTTAGCTATTTTCATTGCATTGGGAAATATACCTGATTGGAGAGACAGGTTGCAGATATACGTCAGTGGTTTTACTATGCATTCGATAACAGTTTTGACTAGTAGCATGTCAATACCATCACAGTCAGTAGATGTTTTACTTTTGAACGATTTAACAATTTCAATGACCTCTCTTTCGTCTGTGTTCTTTATGAAGATGGAGTCTTTTACAGCAGTGTTATTGCATATTGTATCACCTGTTGGCGCCGTAGTGGGTATTTCTCGGGCCAGTTTAGGTCCAATGTTAACAAAAAAATTATTAAATTCATCTGCAGGTGAAGCAATATTCACACTCTGAGTCGTTTTATTATTTTTTGGAATGTTAGTTGGGTAGCTTGTATTTCTGCTTTTATTTCCAAGGATACTGTTGAGTATTGTCCATGTATTTTTAATATTGTCTCTGTTTTTCTCCAGTTCCTTACTGTAATAGTCTCTTTTACTACATCTTATTATATATGTTAACTTATTTTTGTATGTTTTATACCGCTGCTCTGCTTCTTTTGTTCTTTTCTTTAGGAAAGCTTTATATAATAAATTTTTCTTTTTACACACCTTTTGTAGTCCTTTGGTTAACCATGGCTTGTTAGCAAATTTGTGTTTAAGCTTTTTATTACTAATGGGCAGTTTTTTTCATAAAGAGTGGTTACAATATTTATAAATGTGTCATAGGCTTCATTTACATCTGATACATAGACTTCTGTCCAGTCTTGCTTCAGCAAGTCCTCTTTAAGAGAATTGATTGCATTTGGTGATTTGTGTCTGAACGATTTTGAAGTTTTTTCTGCATTGGGCCCCGTGTGGCCATGGATAAGTGCAAAGGTTGGCAAGTGGTCGCTTGTATCATTTATCAATAATCCACTTTCTATTTTCTTATCGAAAACATTGACAAACAGGTTGTCAATAAGTGTAGCAGAGTGAACTGTGATTCTACTGGGATGTGTTATTGTGGGATATAGACTCATGCTGTACATAGAGTTCATGAACTCTGTAACTACATTTTGTTGATGAGGATTCAGTAAGTCAATATTGAAATCTCCACAAATTGCTACCATTTTCTTACTAGTAATATTATTGTACAGCTTGACTAATTTATCTCTGAATGTCTCAATGCAAGTTCCCGGCGTTCTATATATGCAGCTTATGATTAGATTTTTTGTTTTGTCTAGGTCAATCTCAACAGTAACACATTCCAAAATCCCTGGTAGTGCTAAGGACATTTCATTTACAAGCTTACACCTGTACAGGTCATCAATATACAGTGCAACACCACCACCCTTTTTTTGAGTTCTGTTAATATAAAACATCTGATATCCTTCTATTGCCATCAGGGGAGCCTGATCTTCATTAAGCCAGGTTTCAGAGACTGCAATGGCTGTGAATTTTCTGTCTAGCTGTTTTAAATAGTCCTGAATCTGTGGAAAGTTTTTGTTAAGACTTCTGCTATTGAAGTGTATTATTGACAGTTTACCATCTAATTGCATTTGACTTTTGAATTGTTTTTCGGTGTAATATTCACAGTGGTTATGAATATTATTGAAAAAGTGGTTATCAGGATCAATATCATTCTCCATCTCTTGTGGTTTATGTTCAGCATAATGGTATGTTTTCAGAGTTTGAGTTTCCTCATTCTGTGTCAAATGACTTCCTATAGTTTTTTTTTATATATAAAAAACTATAAGGTTTCTATAAAGGTCTTATAAACCTGAAAAGACACTCAACTGTATATGTTAAAACGGGAAAAGAAGGAGGAATAGAAATATCGGAAGAGGAATGGACATTAATATGGTCAAATCAATGGAAATGCAGTAGTTCACAGAGCTGGAAGGAGTTTGGCTGGAAAAGCCTAATCAGATACTTTATCACACCTTCCCAGAAGGCTCAGTACAAAGGGAACTCCCCAACTTGTTGGAGAAAATGTGGTAGTACAAATGCAAATCATTATCATATATTTTGGCTCTGTCATGTTTTTTTTTCCACAATATCTTTATTGAACCTTTTTTTTTTTTTAACAAACATGATACAAACAATCAAACACTAACACTAAAGTACTACAAAAAAAAAAATGCACTAAAAACACCAACAACCACCAACAAAATCAAGTCTTCAACAATGCTCCTCTGTTTAGTCTAGACAATCCCAATACATAAGTATACATATTATGTTCACCAGTTTGGAATTTACAAGGTCCACACACATCATTCACCTTCTTCTTCAAGAGTTATGTTTAAATTTTTTACATAATCAATAAAGGTCTCCATATATTCTCAAACACAATTTCCTTTGATTTTAGTATATATGTTATTCTTTCTAATGGAAGGTTTGTTAACATCTGTCTTAACCACTGAGTCACATCTGGTCTATGAGTCTTTTTCCATAATAGTGCAATACATTTTTTGGCATTAAGCAAACTGAGGTCTATGAATGTTCTTTCACTTTTATTGAAATTATGCTTTTCTGGGTACAGACCCAACAAAAACAGTTTAGGATTCAATATGATTTGTTTTGAGATTATTTTTTCAATTGTTACCCTCACCTCTTCCCAAAACATTCTTATTAATCTACATTCCCATAAACAATGAAATAGGATTCCTTTACTTTCCATGCATTTTGTGCATGTATCTGGTATATTTTTGTTATATCTATTTAACTCCTCCGGTGTAACATACATCCGCATTAACCATTTGAAATGTATCAATTTAAGGCGTGCATTTATTGATTTGGTTTGAGCTTCTGTACAAGCCAATTCCCATTGTTCCTCTGAAATTTCAATTTGCAGATCTTCTTTCCAGTAGTTTAATCTTTTCAGTGAATTTTCACTTGAAGATAGTGTCAATGAGTTATAAAACTCTGAAATAATACCCTTTCTTTTACTATCTTTCATCATCATTTTTTCCAAGGATGAATAAATAGGTTGAGTGAGAGCTTTATTTTGATTTGATTGAATAAAGTTTCTAAGTTGAAGATATTTAAAAAAATGTGTTCTATTGAGATTAAATTTGATCCTCAGCTCTTCAAAAGACATTATGTTGTCTGCACATGGCAAATATAAATCCTGAATCTTTTGTATCCCTTTTAAATTCCATACTTTAAATACAGCGTCCGCTCTCCCTGGTTTAAAATATTGATTACCCCATATTGGACTAAATTGTGACAATAACTGTGGTTCTTTTAAATAGTTTTTAGCTTCACACCATATTTTGATCATATGCTTTACAAATGGATTTTTAACTTGTTTTTGTAATTTTTTTGCCGAATCTGAGTATATGAATATGGGAAGAGGTAAAGGTAAATTGTATGATTCCATTTCAGTCCAGTGAGGGAGATCATTTGATGAAAAATAATATGTCATAGACCTCAGTTGTGCCGACCAATAATACAACATAAAATTTGGACATTTCAGACCTCCACGATCAAATGGTAAATATAATAAAGACAAACGTAATCTAGCCCTCCTGTTGTTCCATATAAATTCCACTAACTTTTTTTTTATTCTTGAGAATAGATCTAAAGGTGGTGATAAGGGAATGTATTGAAATAAATAAAGTATTTTAGGTAAAATATTACTTTTAAGTATATTGATTCTCCCGATCATCGACATTGGTAGTGACATCCATCTCTGAATTAACTCATTGATATCTGACATTAAGGCTTCATAGTTGACACTGGCGACTGATTCTAGCTTAGGCATAATTTGGATTCCTAAATATTTAAACTGATTTACAACATTGAATTGATTTACCTCAGGGGCTGGGTAATTTCTCTGGGTCTCATTTAGCATTAATATTGAAGATTTAGTTTTATTATTTTATATCCTGATATTTCCCCAAAATTCTTTATTAAATTCAACAAGGTTGGAATTGATTTTTTTAGATTCGACATAAACAAAATTATGTCATCGGCGTACAGGGAGATTTTATGTTCTGTTGGTCCAACTTTAATTCCATATATTTGTGAATGTAAACGTATCGCTATCGCTAAAGGTTCAATTGCCATAGTAAACAGTAAAGGTGAAAGTGGACAGCCTTGTCGACATCCTCTATTGATTTTTATTGGTTTTGAAATATTGTTATTTGTTAGGATTTCTGCTGTAGCATTATTGTATATTATTTGAACCCATTTTATGAAATTATTTCCAAGTCCAAACCTTTGTAGGACTTCAAAAAGAAAGGGCCATTCAACTCTATCAAAGGCCTTTTCGGCGTCCAATGATAGGAGAGCTGTATCCGGTGCTTCTTTATTAAAATAAATAATATTAAATAGTCTTCTTACATTATGGAAGCCTTGTCTACCCTTTATAAAGCCATTCTGATCTCGATTAATAATATTGGTAAAATTTCTTGTATTCGTCTTGCTAAAATTTTACAGATTATCTTAAGGTCGGCGTTTAATAGGCTTATTGGTCTCATATTTTCACATTTATTAGAGGGCTTACCTGGTTTTGGCAGCAGTATAATTAAGGCATTATTTATGTATGATGGTAAATTATTATTTTGAAATGCTTCTAAAACCATTTCCAAAAAAGGTTTTATTAATTTATTCTTAAATTTTTTATAAAGGTCAACTGGAAGACCATCTGGTCCTGCACTTTTTCCTGATTTCATATTATCAATGGCTAGCCCAACTTCTTCTTGACTAATTTTAGACTCCAATATCTCCCTGTTTTCATTTGGAATACACGGTATAGATAGTTCGTTCAAAAACCCATTTAGTTTTGTTAAATCAGGTTCATTTTTGGTATCATATAATTTTTCATAGTAATCTCTAAAGGCTCTATTAATTTCTAAAGGATCTATAACTACCTGTCCGTTACTTATAATACTGGTAATTGGTGTTTTAATTTCCAATTGTTTAATCTGCCATGCTAATAATTTTCCTGATTTTTCACCTTGTTCATAAAAAGATTGTTTCAATCTTAGAAGACTCGAGGCAGCTCTATTCGCTGATTTTTTGTCGTATTCAGCTCTCAAAATCAGTAATTCATTCTCCAACCTTGGGTCACTTCCTGCATACACTTTTTCCTGAAGATTTTTTATTTTATGTTCCAATTTAGCTCTCTCCTCTCGAGTCTTCTTAGATTTTGATCCTGTATAACTAATAATATGTCCCCTAATAAAAGCTTTGAAAGCCTCCCACTTTACACATGCTGATGTTTGTGTAGTATTGATGTCAAAGAACTCGTCTATCTGTTTTTCTATATACTTGACAAATTCCTCATCCTGAAGCCATTTATGCTGAAATTGCCATCTACCTGATTCCTTTGTCAATTTTTTATCTACATATATTAGACAACAGGGTGCATGATCAGAGATCACGATGTTATCATAAAAGCAGTTTTGAATCTTGGACCTTAATTCTGTGGAAATCAAAAATAATCAATACGTGAGAATGTCTTGTAGGTACTGGAATAACAAGAATAGGCTTTAACTTGTGGTTTCATTTCTCTCCATATATCTAACAATCTCAATTCTTTCATAAAATGATTAATAGTCATCCTACATCCAATGTGCGTACAATCCAGTCCTGTTGATCTATCCACACCTGGATTCAATGTACAATTAAAATCCCCTGCTATTATATGTTGCCCTGTAAGTGATGATAAGATGAGAAATAAATTAGCAAAGAACTTCTGATCATCTATATTGGGACCATATAAGTTCACAAGATTTATATTTTCTAATAGCAAAGAACCTTGAATGATTACATATCTTCCAAATTTGTCTCCAATTACATTTTTCACTTGAAAAGGAACTGATTTATGTATGAGAGTCATAACTCCCCTGGCTCGGGATGAAAATGAAGAGGTGAATACACTTCCCTGCCATCTACTCCTAATTCTTTTAACATCCTCCTCTATCAGATGAGTTTCTTGTAAAAACACAATTCTTGAACCCATGTCCTTTATTTTATTCATAACTTGTTTAAGTTTTTTTAAATTTTGTAGACCTCTGCAATTCCATGAAGTTAAATTAAGATTAACACTTTGGTCCATGATCAATAGAGAGTTTGGGATTACCTTGCAGTGTAAACATGCTCATACAGAGAAGCAAAAACATGAGTGGTTGAACATTCATCCTACAAACTACACACAAACAAATTTCCCCTTCCCACACTTGTGGCAAACCCCCCAAAATCAAAAGAAAAATTCTGTCTCCCGATATAGCCATCGACCGCTCCACACCCACGGGGAACAGCCTAAGCCACTCCTTCTTCATCCTCCCAATCACCCTAACTCTACTGCTTTTAATGACGTAACATTAACTCTCCTCTGTAGTTTTCCAACTTAACTCCAAAATTTTTAACAACTTTGTACATCATAGTTTTTTTTTGTTTGTTTGTTTTGTTTTTGTTTTGTTTTTTTAATATATAATACAATCTATATTTTGTAAACTTACTATTTACTTCAAGTCAGTCAGATGCCTGTGCAAATGCTTAATTATTCTACCTTATATTTTGTTCATGCTTAGCTCCCACCAGTCTCTTCTTCTTCTTTGATCTTCTTGATGAACTCCTGCGCCTCCTCTGGGGTCTTGAAGATGTGGGTTCTGCCCTCATATGTGGTCAGCAGTCTCGCAGGATAGATTACACCATGACGAATCCCAAGGTTGCGCAGCTCCTTACGTACGGGATGAAACTGCTTCCTCAATTGCTGGATTCCTGTGGCCAAATCTGGGTAGAACCGCACCTGCTGGTCCTGGTGTTTAATCTCTCCTTTAGCACGTGCAGCGTTGAAGATCTTCATCCTGTCTCTGTTGCTAAGAAACTTCATAATTAAGGTCCTCGGCGGTCCCTTATCTCTCCGTGGGCCAATACGATGTGCTTTTTCCAGAACCACTGCTGATTGCAACTCCTCGCTGCCCAGCACCTCCGGAATCCACTTTTCCAGAAAGGAACATACGTCCCGACCTTCTGATTCCTCTGGAAGACCCACCAGCCTCAAATTATTCTGTCTCGACCGAGATTCCAAATCCAAAATATTATCTTCCAGAGATTTTTTTTTTTTTTTCCAAAGTGCGCACCTTTAATTGAAGACGGGTGACGTCATCTTCAGCACTAGCGAGACGGAGCTCCATCTGCGCCGTTCGTTCTACACAGTCACCCAATTCCTTTCTTATTCCTTCCAACGCTGTCATAATCCCATCAAATCTAGAGGAAAAGTCCGCTCTCATTGAACTCATGGCAGCCATCAGCGCATCTGCGCCATTCCCCGCAGAAATCGCGCCGTTGCCAGCCTCCTCCGCCATATATGGAGTTTTGTTTGCTGCGTCACAGACCTGAAAGTCCGTTAATTTGGACTGTTTCGGCGGCTCGCTTTTTCCTTTTCCTGGTTTTCCAGCCTTAGGCTTCGCCGACATATCCTCGCCCAAATGCTGGGATACGTTCTGTCCCAAATGAGAGAGTTATTTGCCGATTTTTTTCTCCAGGAGCAGAGCAGAGCGAGACACGTCCGTCCTACGTGGCAGCCATAACCGGAAGTGGCTCTGTCATGTTATTCAAAATTATTGGAAGGAAATTCATAAAGCTATACAAGATATTTTTGAATGTCAGTTACTACTGGAAAGCAAAACTATTCTTTGGGCTTGTGCCCGCAGAGTGGTCAAAGAGGGACAAATACTTATTATGTATTCTACTGATTGCAAGCAGAAAGGCAATTACAAAAAAAAAAGGCTTTCACAGGAGAGCCCATCTCTTGATTTGTGGATGGACATTACAATGGATATTTATAAGATGGAGAAAATAACAGCTTATGTCAATTACAAAAAGGATTTGTTTATGTCACAATGGGAAAAATGGACTAAATATATAACACCGCTCAGGCCGGATTTTCAATTTGCAGAACTGATATAGCAGACTTTGTTAATATATATACAAGAGTGTGAACATCAACACTTACTCCCTACTGTATATGCAGATGTTTATGCTGACCCTCCTTTTTTTTTAAATTTCTTTTTCATTTAAAAAAGGGACATTCAAATGTAATTATCAATTGAATTGATGGCTTAAACCTACTTTCTAAAGAATGTCAATAAAGAGAAGATTACACAAACAAAAAACAAAAAAACAAAACAAAACAAGAATAATGCATGGAGTGTGCTTTTGCTGGGAGGCACAGCCAACAGCAAAGTAAACAGCTGCGCTCTGCGCTTCAGGCGATCAGCTGATTGGATCCTCCTCCTCCTGTGTTCTGACATTTTGACATATCTGTCAGAACAACACTGGACAGCTGATGGTACAGACTGCAGTCAAAGATAAAAAAAAAACATGAGGGAGGGCTAAACAGTGATTTGAATCTTAAATCCTGTAGCTTGAAACTGCTCAGATACATCCCCGACAGGTCTCATTATATGAACAAGTACGTGTGTTGAGCTCTGTGTGTGTGTGTGTGTGTGTGTGTGTGTGTGTGTGTGTGTGTGTGTGTGTGTGCTGCAGGCACAGCTCTGTACGGGTTTTTCCTGTGAACCAAAGCTGCAAATACGCCGTCATAGGATAGCTGTAAGTTAGAAACCCATTCAATAAGTTACACATAGGTTCAAAGAGCGTTACTCATGTTAGAAGTAATTTTTGGGTATGCTAGACATTAATCTCAGCGTACTTCGACTTTTGAGTAACTATGAGTCCCTGACAAGTAACGTGTGTAAACGAATGCATAACTTCCCTACAACCTTTGCTCTGCAAACGCAGGATGTATCAGCCAAATGCTGGATACATCGGAAAATTTTCAGAGGAGCTCAGTGAACAACACTGTATACCAGCATGCTTCAGCATGCCCACTAAGTTAAGCATGCTCTTAACTTAGTGTGACAGGGCCTAACCAAGGCCGCAGCAAGACACCAAAGCAGTAAGCACAGCCGCCAGCCGGACACTTACAAGCAACAGTGCTTTTAAACTACAGTGGATCTGCAGCTCAGTGAATAAGTGCACAGGGAAATGGAGGTCTACAACGAAAAGGTAAAGATTATTAAAACTATAATTTTATAGTTAAAGTTATCTTTAACATGCTTTGTGTAGACCGCCCTATGAGCTATTTTTATGGTGCTTGGTATGAATGGCACTTAAAATGGATAGATCACCACTGAAGGCCTAGTTGTAAAATACACTGTCTGCCACTGGTGTAACATAAAGACAGATAAATAGAAAAAAGTTAAGTGTTGCACAGGTCCTATTTGAGCACTTACTCATTATGTTTGAGTGTCTGGCCAGACTGACAAAGATGGAGGCTTTAGCTATTTTAAGTTCTTGTCACTATCATAAAGGGCGAAGTACTCTTAGCACTCAGATGGACCCCCAGCCTCCACGAGGAGCCACACTGGGCAATCAGAGGGGACCACGTGAGAGGGGGTTTGAGACGAGGGTATCCAGGCGGTGTATTTATATCCCTCATGTCTCACATCTTACAAAGTGATAGACAGGCAAACTGAAAGCTTCTGACACACTAAATTCTCCATGGCAGCATCCTGCCCCATCGTCCCCTATCGCCCAGAGTTAAAAAAAAAAAAAATAAATTTAAAAAAAAAATCTGCTGCATAGAGGGGACTCATGGATTTCTTTGGGTTAATAATAGTTTGTTTTTCCCTGTGAGCCCCACTTGGGCTGGTAACGTCAGGATCGAGCAAATCAAAAACATGGGCCCAAAAAATAAATAAAAACTATTGAATAATTTCAGATAAAAAGGGACGTTTTTATTTCTCAGGGGGACACAATATGTCTCAAATAATCATTTCTCAAGCTTTTGCAAATCTGTCACAGAAACATCAGGCATGCTGCTGCTCTGCTGTTATCAGCTTTACTGCTGTAATATACCAACTACAATCACCCCCACTGCAAAAACCTTGATCCTCTAGAGAAAAACACGTCAGAATGGAAATTAGACCTGCAACCAGAGTGTGAAGTGGTACTACTGCTCACAACAACCATGCATGCACTTTTCATATGCCTTAAGATGGACTGTAACTGTAGCAAATAAGGGCTTTCAGTGTGTTGGGAAAATTTTCTGATCAGTGAATATCCATAGGTTGATTTGAAGAGAAACTGTCTCTGTGCGTGTAAAGATTTTTCTTTCAAGCTGTCAAAATAAATACACACATAGATAAATAGAGAATGGTGAAAAATGTGCACCCTAGGCTGCTCGAGCCTCCGGGTTGCTATGTGCGATAAAAGGTGAAGTCAGCAAATGACAGCAGAGCAGTGTTTACATGGATAATAGTGGAGAGCTGCTCGTGGTTCAGTGAGCACACATTGGCACACTCACGCATTTATACAGATAAACAAGCAAGCACATGCACAGGCTTCTGTCAAATAGAAAAAAAGGTGCCAGATGGCCCAGTAGGAGGTGGTCAGTGAGGATGAGGCGGGTGAAGCTCTCTTGGTGATCTTACGTGAGCTCATCCGGGCACACGCACATCTACCCTCCCCACACAGGCTGAGAGAAAGAGGGGGAGCTGATGTTGAGACACAGCTGCTTGTCCAGCAAATGCCAGGTGTTTCAGAGTAACCAGGTTTAGTGTCCCAGAGCTGTAGTGATACAGCAAATGACAGACAGAAAACACAGAATAAGTACAGACTGTTATATCTAGAAATAAGGGAGTCGGAGGCAAGACCTCATGCAACATGGAACTCTCTTTATTTTAGTGAACTTGGGGTTTATATACAGAGGGGTGGTGCCAACCTCACGCCACCCCAGGGGGCGGGCACTGTCACACATACCCATACACATGCATCCAACATTCCCTCCCCCCTTAGAAAAAATGGGAAATCACACACACCATTAACCCCCCAAATTAAAAACCCGAAACACACGCTAAGAACCAGGGGAACAACATATTGTAACATATTGTAACAACATATTGTAATAAAACAAAACCTATCACATTCACACAAAATAATTCAAATCGGACCATGTGTCTGTAAAACGCAAAATAATCCCATATTCATCACATTCACTCCCATGCACACCAGCAAACACTATACATACATACATACATATAGATAGATAGATAGATAGATAGATAGATAGATAGATAGATAGATAGATAGATAGATAGATAGATAAACACATATTATCAAATATGTACACAAGTATTTACACAAATAAAATTTTCTCAGGTAACCCCAATGTCCCTGGGCAACCATCACCTTTTAACTAGCCACGGAGGACCTGGGCAACCCCACGGCATACTGTATGTGCCCATAGCCGTTGTCTCCCTCCAGGGTCAGTGCCCCCCTCCCTGACAAAGATGTCTTTAATCGGAGGCCCAGGACAGCCCCATGGCATCTGCACACCTGGCCACCGTCTGCCCCCAGGGTCAAAGTCCCTCTTCTTGGCAAAAATGTCTTTAATAGCCACAAGGAGCTTCTTCCCTCATGGCTTGCCGTGCCGTTTGGTGAGCTGTCTCCCCATGTCCAACGAGCCTCTTCCGACTGCCTCACGCACCACCGTCATGGCTCGAGACACTCCGACCCCCAGTGGCCGCACCTCAGAGAGAAATGAAGTCTGTTCAGCAGCGTCATCCGCTGTCTTGGGCGCCTCGCCGTACCGTCCAGCTTCCTCGTCCCAGTCCCAGGCGCATGGAGCTCTGGCACTGAGGCACTGCCCGACCTCCATGGTGCACGGCTGCTGTTGCTCTCTCCCGGAGTCATCTGTTGCTTCAGTACTCACGGTCTCGGTCTCCCGCTGTTCAACTTTCAACAGCGGGGTTGGTTCCTGCTACACCTCCTCTCTGCTGTCTTTGCACACCGTGGCATCCGAACCGTCAGCCCCATGGTCCCGCATAAGACTGGGCTCCACAGCTGGCCCGCTGTCTTCAGCGACCAGGAACATTTCTACAACCTGTCCCGGCTCCTCCTCCTGGCAGCTCTCCCCTTGAGAGCGTGGAGCGGGCGCTCCGGTGTCAGTGCTTTGATGTGTCGTCAACGTACCCAGCTGAGGCTGCTGCCCCTCGGGGCCCTCGGTGACACTCCCATTGGCCCTATCCTCTGACCTGGGCATCTTGTCCCCATTCTCGACACCCTCCTCATGGGTGCCGAGAATGGGGATTATACTACGGATTATACTACGGCAGCCGCGAAGCAAAATAGCAGTGCGAGTATGGTATGTTATCACCATACTCGGGTGCGGCTGCTCACCCTTTGGGCTCTCAGAGCTGCTCCCGTTGGTTCCACTGTCTGTTGTGGCTGTTCTCCCTCTGGGTTCTCAGCACCGCTCTCGTCGGCCATACCCTCCGACACGGACGCCACGTTGCCGCAGTTGGTACTCCCGGTACAGGTGTCCTGCTGCTTCGTCCCCGCGTCCTGCGGTTGTTGCTCTTCCCCGGGGTCTTCAGCCTACATGGTCTCGCTCTCCTGTTGTGTAGCTTCCACAAGCAGCTGCCCACCTAGCATGCAAACCTCCGCTCTTGGTGGGAAATTGCACGTGGTCGGCCCCTCACTAGCTTCATCCAGTGGCCAGCATGGGCCCTAGACCTCCCAATTTTCCACCAACTCCAGCACTTCCTCCATCGATGGTGGTACCCTAGCCACTGCCAGCCTCATCCTTAGCCACATATCATTGGTGCCATGGGTCAACTTATCCATCACCATGCTGTCCTCATACTTTCCAAGCCCACACTTCCTTGCTAGGTTATGAAGCCTCGACAAAAATGACTTATGGGACTCGCCCGTCTGCTGTTTAAGGCCGTAAAACTTGACCCTGTTCTTGGAGCGAATGTAAGAGTCTCTGCACGCGTTACTCATCATTTAAAATAACTCCAATTTACCTCGTCGCCAAATGTTATATCTAGAAATAAGGGAGTCGGAAGGGAGACTTCATGGAACATGGAACTCTCTTTATTATAGTGAACTTGGGGTTTATATACAGAGGGGTGGTGCCAACCTCACACCACCCCAAGGGGCGGGCACTGTCACACGTACCCATATACACACATCCATCACAGACTACATGGGATTTGACTGTCAAAAACTCACTTTCTGTACAATCCTTCTCAGCACACTCTATATAGATTACTAATACTTTAAATTATTTGTAACTGCCATATTTATCCACTTCACTCTATTTATTAATAGACACAAACAGCTTGAGGGCTGAAAATATGAGTAAAGCAAGCCGAGAAGGACGAAATAACTTACAGGAGTGGTGGCAAGGTAACCCAATGCATAAGAGAGAAACCAGAGAATTATAATGGATGTCCCCACAATAAGAATACTTTTTTTTGCGACAACTATTATAGCAAACTTGATAATTAAGGAAACATGAAACAGCTAGGCAAAATTATGTAACTTGAAAGGAAAACAGAAGATCGTAACAACAGACCGGGAAGAAAACCACAACAATAAGACTATGCAGGAACAAGACAGGAAGTACTTCAAAGTAAGTGTAAACTCAGAAACAAAGATAAGGCAAGGATTGGAAAAAATACCAAAGTGCCAAAAGAATAGCAAAATAATAATTATGATAATAATAGTAAATGTAAAAAACAACCTTAAGAGTGGACAAGGTTCAGTGCCCCCCACCCCCATGGGCGAATCCCAGATGCTGTAGCCCATGTATTTTGGCCCACATATGCATAAGCATAAAGGGGATGCTGGAGATTGCATGTGTGGATTGACTTCACGTCCTGAATGGAACAATATGTCTGGACCACCTGCGGTTAACAACAAGAGGACGGAGGTACGGCGATAAGGGACTGAAAGGACTTCCCGACCTCCTAGGAGACAGGTGGAGGACTGAGAGACCGGAGGGGGAGTTAATGTCAATAGGGGGTTTTGACAGGGATATGTGATTCTCCCTTTGTATGAAATGTATAAATGTGAAGGTCTGATGCAGCTCATTCTCTTGTGTTCTTGAGAGAAGGCGGGGGATGAAGTGCATGAATAAAACCTGAATTAAGAACCAATTCAGCTTTGTTATTTCACGCTCCCCACATTGGTGACCAGTGACGTGTGAGAATGCCTGGAAATGCTCTCCACGATCAGGACTCATTGGAGTCTGCCCAAGCGAGCGCCATCGCCGTCAAACTGCCAGAATTCTGGCAGGACAACCCAGACTCGTGGTTCCTCCAGGCGGAGGCACAATTCACGCTTGCAGGCATAACGGCGGATGACACTAAGTTCTACCACGTCATCGCTAGACTCGACAACCGCACAGCTCGATGTGTGCGGAGCTTGGTACAGCAGCCACCCGCCGAAGACAAATACAGCAGATTGAAGGCTGCCCTCACCAAGTGTTTCACGCCCTCAGCCGAAGAGAGGGCTAGGAGGCTCCTGGCTGTGCTCAACCAGGGAGGACACAGGCCAGTCACCCTGATGGAAGACATGCTGTAGCTGAGGGGGTCAGACAATGATGATTTCCTCTTTAAGTACATCTTCCTGACTAACCTCCCGACGCATATGAGAGGAACGCTGTCCAGCATGCGTTGTGACACCCAGCAGGATTTCCGTGAGCTGGCCCAGGAGGCGCAGAGGCTCCTCAGCTCCTGCGGCGAGCAGACGACCGCGGCGGTGACCCGAGGCAGCGACGAGCCAGAGACAGCCGAGCCAAGCCTACCAACAATGGCAGCGGCGCGGACCCGACGTGGCGGAGGTGATGGCCCAGCGGCAGAGGCGCGGCCCCGACGCAGCAGAGGAGAGGATCTCTGTTTTTATCATCGGCGGTTCGCAGAGAGGGCGCACAGGTGTGTGCCGCCGTGCAACTTCAAGAAGTCGGGAAAAGGCAGGACCGAGAATCGTTAGCAGCTTCGGCTCTCGGCGAAAGAAATAAGCTGCTCTACATCACAGATACGAGCTCCAGGCGGCAGTTCCTTATAGACACCGGAGCCCAAGTGAGTTTCATCACCCCAACCTATGCTGACTGGGTGGCTGGCCCCCGTGGAAACGGGGCAACGGCGGCGAACGGCTCGAGCATCAACACCTACGGGGAAAGGACTTTGTCTCTGTCCTTGCATGGCCGCACTTATGAATGGACTTTTGTCATAGCGGCGGTGAGTTTCAACATGTTAGGTGCTGATTTTCTGTGCTCACACGGTTTGTTAGTTGATCTTGCCAATAGGCGGCTGGTAAATGCACTCTCTTTTTATTCTATTCCCTGTGCAGCTCAAGTGTCCCCGCCACCAGTGCAGACCAACGTCGCCACAGCAGGCGGTAAGTTTAATACAATCCTCACCCAGTTTCCAGCACTCACGGTTTCCACATTTTCGGCAACAGTTGCGAAACACAGGGTGGAGCATTTTATCACTACAACTGCCCCCCCCCCCCGTCTTCGCGAAAGCTCGGCGCCTGGATGCTGATAAACTCTCCATGGCGCGCGAGGAGTTCGCCAGCGTAGAGAGGCTGGGCATTATTCGCCATTCGAAAAGCCCATGGGCTTCGCCGCTGCATATGGTCCCGAAAGCCGACGGCTCCTGGAGACTTTGCGGCGATTACCGCAGGCTAAACAACGCCATGGCACACGATCGCCACCCCATTCCACACATACAGGATTTTTCGGTGCATTTAACGGGGGCGCGCATTTTTTCTAAAATAGATCTGGTTCGCAGCTACCATCAGGTTCCAGTCCGGCAGGAGGACATTCCTAAAACAGCGGTTATAACCCCTTTTGGACTTTTTGAATTTTTGCGCATGCCGTTTGGCCTTAAAGGAGCCGCACAAACATTCCAACGCATGATGGATGCCGTGTTACGTGATCTTCCATTCGTGTTCGTTTACCTCGACGACATTTTGGTCGCCAGTACTTCAGAGGAAGAACACGAAAAACACCTCACTGCGGTTTTTCGGAGGTTGGGAGAGCACGGCTTAATGATTAATCCAGCCAAGTGCCAGTTTGGCATTGCACAGATCGATTTTTTGGGCCACCGCGTGTCCCCAGAAGGGGCAGTTCCGCTGCCGGATAAGGTGCGCGCAGTAGCAGATTTTCCCCGACCACAAACGGTCAAATCATTGCAGGAATTTTTAGGAATGGTAAATTTTTATAACCGTTTCCTACCCCACGCAGCGCAGCTCATGCAGCCATTATACGTCACGCTCAGAAAGCAAAAACCCTCCAATACAATCAAGTGGTCCCCGGAGCGAGAGCGCGCGTTCACGGAGGTAAAAAAAGCCTTGGCTGAAGCCGCGCTTCTAGCTCATCCGGACCCATCGGCCCGCATCGCGCTAACTACCGACTCATCAGATTTGGCCATAGGGGCAGTTATAGAGCAGCACGTTGCCGGTGTTTGGCAGCTGCTAGCATTCTTCAGCAAATCCTTGAGCGAAGCTGAGCGGAAATACAGCACGTTTGACAGGGAGCTGTTAGCGCTCCATTTGGCCATCCGCCATTTCCAGTTCTGGCTGGAAGGCCGGCATTTCACCGCTTTTGTTGACCATAAGCCGCTCACTTTCGCGATGTCCAAAATTTCAGATCCGTGGTTGCGCCGGCAGCAGAGGCAGCAGGCCGCAATTTCGGAATTTACCACTGATATTCAGAACGTAGCGGGTAAACTCAACATAGTAGCAGACTGCCTCTCTCGCGCGGCCACAGCACCGGCGCGCGCAGGGGCAGATTATACTACGGCAGCCGCGAAGCAAAATAGCAGTGCGGAAGCGCATGCGGCCCCGGTTCACGTGGGGATAGATTACGCAGCCATGGCAGCGGAGCAGGGCAGAGATGTGGACGTGCGCACGCTCCAGTCTGGACCAACAGGGTTAAGGCTGGAGAGCAGGTGTTTGCAAACCGGTATGCCCCCCCTAATGTGCGATGTGTCAACCGGGCGGCCACGCCCGGTAGTTCCGGCTGCGTGGCGCCGCCGCGTTTTTGACTCGGTCCACTCCCTGGCACACCCAGGGGTGCGCGCTTTGGTGAAAATGGTAGTGGAGAAGTTTGTTTGGCCGAGCCTGCGCAAGCACGTGAAAGAGTGGGCAAGGACCTGCATGGCTTGTCAGCGGGCCAAAATTCATAAGCACACAAAAGCCCCTTTAGAACCGTTCCACATTCCGGCCAAAAGATTCGATCACGTGCACGTCGACCTCGTGGGCCCCCTACCGTCGTCGCAGGGGTTCACACATCTTTTGACAATGGTGGACCGAACAACACGCTGGCCGGAAGTGGTCCCTCTGGCATCGACCACGGCCGCAGAGGTGGCTCGCGTTTTTTTGACGGCCTGGGTAGCGCGTTTTGGGGTCCCGTCGGATATTACGTCCGACAGAGGGCCTCAATTTGTCTCTGAGCTGTGGTCAGCGATGGCCAGCAGCTTAGGAGCGAAAATTCACCGCACTACCGCTTATCACCCTCAGGCTAATGGTTTATTCGAACGTTTTCACAGGTCTTTGAAGGCAGCCCTCAGAGCGTCGCTTACGGATGCAGATTGGGTAAACAAACTACCATGGGTTTTATTAGGGTTGCGTTCTGCGCCTAAGGAGGATTTAAATGCCTCCCCAGTGGAGTTAGTTTTTGCACAACCTCTCAGGCTGCCCGGTGAGTTTCTACCAGAGCATCCGGAACTGGGACGCCTCCCGGCTCTTGGACCACCGATCGGCACGGGAGCGGACATGCTCCCGGGCCCCGTTCATCACACTTTTCCGTGTGTTTTTGTTCCCAAAGCTTTGAAAAATGCTGAGTTTGTTTTTGTCAGGCACGAGGCTCTAAGACCAACCCTCCGACCGCCATATGATGGGCCATATAGGGTGCTGGAGACAGGTGATAAGCATTTTGTGCTAGATTTGGGAGACAGAAAAGAGACAGTCAGTATTGACAGACTAAAGCCTGCCTTTGTGATGAATGATGAGTCTGTACGGGTAGCAAGGGCACCTCGACGTGGCAGACCGCCCAGGGAACGTGTCCCGGAGCCCCCGCAGGGATCAAATAACCACTCTCTTCCGCAGTCAGCAGATTCTTTGCAGGACGGCGCCGCAGGGACGCCGAGACCTGCCTACAGCAGATTCGGAAGACAGTTGAAGCCCAGACGGCGTACGGACTGACTGTTTGATATTTGATGTGATCATGTGGTATAGACTATGCTATTGATGTTATCACTGATTTTTGATGTGGTCATGTGGTATAGACTGTGCTGTTGATATTAACATGTTCTCTGAATTTTAATATATTGTCCATTCTTCGACGTTTGGGGGGGGTTGTAGCCCATGTATTTTGGCCCACATATGCATAAGCATAAAGGGGATGCTGGAGATTGCATGTGTGGATTGACTTCACGTCCTGAATGGAACAATATGTCTGGACCACCTGCGGTTAACAACAAGAGGACGGAGGTACGGCGATAAGGGACTGAAAGGACTTCCCGACCTCCTAGGAGACAGGTGGAGGACTGAGAGACCGGAGGGGGAGTTAATGTCAATAGGGGGTTTTGACAGGGATATGTGATTCTCCCTTTGTGTGAAATGTATAAATGTGAAGGTCTGATGCAGCTCATTCTCTTGTGTTCTTGAGAGAAGGCGGGGGATGAAGTGCATGAATAAAACCTGAATTAAGAACTAATTCAGCTTCGTTATTTCACGCTCCCCACAGATGCCACTGAACCAAAACATGGCCATTCAGACCGGGGGGGGGGGTCAAGCAGGAGGGCTAGAATGTGGCCCTAACCCAAACAAATGGAACCAAACAAATCATTTCAGTCTTTTTTTCATTACAAAAGATACAGTTTCTATTTTTTTAACAAAAGGTACAGTGTTTCTTCTTTTTTTTCCAATTCAGTAAAGTTCTTACTGTATGACTTGGGTTCAGGCATAAGTGTAATTTAATTTATTGGGGGGGGGGGGGGGTTTACAACCCTCCCACAAATCCAATCCATCCAATATAACCCCCCCCCCCAAATAATCTATATAATTATAATTCATAAAAAAATATCTACAAGTGAGTGTTATAAAGGGATTTTATAACAGAGAGTGGTGTGATGATGTTGCCGGCTGGTACCGTCATCACGCCGACATCGATAAGGGAGGAGTTGGCCATGTAATGGTTTCTTTGGTGACTCGCCCTCGGTAGGGACATTTGGAGCCGAGTGCTCACATGTATGTGTACTGTATATTAACATTATGTAATAAAGTTTGAGATCCAGCACAGCATCCTTGTCCGTTTTCTTTACCAGGTTTGTGGGCATAATATTTGGTGACAAGAAGTAAAACCATGGAGGCTTGCATGACACCACTGCAGCCTTTTCTTGAGCACCCAGGAGAACCGACAGTCCTGTGGCCACGGTGGCTAGACACGTTTGAGACCTGTATTACAGCATTTGACCTGGTAAAGTTAGATAAAGTAAGGAGGTGAGTGCTTACACCAAACAGTGTGACAGTATGACAGATTCGCTTTCGCCAGAGACGACAGGGAGTCGGTGAGTCAGTACAGCAATTCGTCACTGACCTGAGACAGTTGGCTAGCATGTGTCGTTTTGGGCCATTAGAAGATGAAATGGTGTGGGACCAGTTGGCCGAACACACATGCAATGCTGGGATACGAGCTAGGTTGCTAACGGCACCAAATGATTTGACACTAGCTATAGTGGTTGAGCTAGCGCTCCAGTTAGAAGCAGCAGAGAAGTTAGCCACGGAGCTAAATGGGCGCCAAACACAGAAGCTACCCGGAAATTTGACGTTAGCTAACACAGTGGAATTGGAGGATGAAGAGTACAGGGCAGAAGAGTACAAGGCGAATGCAGTGAGCTGAAGGTCCACTCTGAGAGGTCCCATCTGCGGGGGCTGTGGGTCCCTGATGCACCAGGACAGAGCATGGTTTTGCCCGGCAAGAGGACAGTGATGCAACAAGTGTAGACGCCTGAACCATTTCGCCAGAATGTGCCGGTCGACAGCACCATGGGGCCCGCCTGGTAAGTCAGCCTGCCCACCAACAACAACCATTCATTTGGTAAGCCCCAACAACAGTGGTTATTTGTGTTAAGGAACGTTAAGAAGGGAGTTTTTCCTCTCCATCGTCGCCAAGTGCTTGCTCACAGGGGATCGCCTGATTGCTGGGGTCTTTCTGCAACTGTGGGGGTTCCCCCTACAGTTGATAGTGCTATGAGATGACTGTTGTTGTGAAATGGCACTATATAAATAAAGTTGAATTGAATTGAACTGAACGACCCTTGCAGTGCATTCATGAGACGGCAGAGGCCAAACAGTAAGTTTGCTGATTTATTTAACAAAAGACAAGGATGACAAAATAAACAGCCACGTGGGGAAAAACACAAACATAAACTTAGACACAAGAAAACTGACACTGGAGATTAACTGTGAGAGGCAGCGAGGACGGAGCCTACGCTGAACAATAAACACTTATGAGAGGAAGGACGAAATGAATCACAGGAAAGACTGGAGTCAGGGATAGGAACTCCTGTCACGTACATGGAGGTGCATGATGTTGTTGTAGGTCACAGCGAGGAGTGTGCCTCAGCTGCTTCCTTAAATACAGACAAGGGCTAATCAGAAAAGGGGAAAGTAATTAGTAGAATAACCCACAACTGTCACAGTGCGGCTTGGTTTTGACAGCCGGAAGTCCCGCCGTGACGCTGTCACAATAAGACCCTGGAGGAGGCCATAAGACAAGACCCGAAATAAGATAGAACAGGGAAAATACTGGACAACCCGAGCGCAGATGGGATCAGCGCTCAGGCCATCACAGTACCACCCATTCACAAGACGCATTCCAGGCACAAACGTAACATCCAAAACCACCACCCCCCCCCCCCAACCAGAAGGCTACCAGGACCGAACCAGGGAGGGCGGAGGGGGAAACAGGCCAGGAGGGAGAGAACCAAAAAAACAAAAAAAAAAAACAAAGAATGACACAGAAAGACGGGTAACATGGATGAACATAAAATGGCATGGCTAAACACCGGAGTGACCAAAACTAGACCACACTTCTGAGAAATACCCAGGTACAATGGACTGAATAAACAAAAATATACACTACCGTTCAAAAGTTTGGGGTCACTTAGAAATGTCCTTATTTTTGAAAGAAAAGCACTGTTTTTTTCAATGAAGATAACTTTAAACTAATCAGAAATACACTCTAATATCTAATATACATTGCTAATGTGGTAAATGACTATTCTAGCTGCAAATGTCTGGTTTTTGGTGCAATATCTACATAGGTGTATAGAGGCCCATTTCCAGCAACTATCACTCCAGTGTTCTAATGGTACAATGTGTTTGCTCATTGCGTCAGAAGGCTAATGGATGATTAGAAAACCCTTGTGCAATCATGTTAGCACAGCTGAAAACAGTTTAGCTGGTTAGAGAAGCTATAAAACTGACCTTCCTTTGAGCAGGTTGAGTATCTGGAAAAAATTATTATTTCAAATACAAATCATTATTTCTAACCTTGTCAATGTCTTGACTATATTTTCTATTCATTTTACAACTCATGGTGGTAAATAAGTGTGACTTTTCATGGAAAACACAAAATAATTGTCTGGGTGACCCCAAACTTTTGAACAGTAGTGTATATAACATACTGCCCGGTAAGGAAACAAGAGAAAACCAAAATACAGGTACACTTCAAAAAATACACAAGTACCATACAAACACTAAGGAGAGAAAAAAAGTCAATAACTACAGAGTAGGCAAACAAAACTATAGATATAGTACTATGAGTCCATAATTAACAAACATTTAAATAAGACATTAGAAAGTATGTTTATCCAGCAAGTGCAGTTCGATAGCAAATTTCGTTTTCGCAAGTTTTAGCTACAAGACAGGTTGTCACAAGAAAAGCAGAAGTGCAGTATGTGACAGAGTTTGCACAGTATTTTTCATGTTTACTCTCTTAAAGCTAAACAAAATGCAAAATAATTTCCAGAGAACTGCCAAATAATCAAAAACGAAAAACATGTATCTCTGTAAAAATAGAAAAATAAATACTGCCAAGCATATTTCCCAACGTAGTGTGGACTTGAACCCATCGTAACTGGAAAGACAACCATGCCAATGGGCTCTGGTGTACGGTCTATTGTTAAAATATGTAAATTGTGACAGAAAAATACTTTCACTGCCAAGCAAACAGATCCTTCAATTCACTGAAATATTGAAATGGAGGCCTAATGCTCAAAAACACTGATTTTAAGTGTTCTTTTTGAATGTCTTTTAACAGAAGTCACAATCATCTCCTCCTTTCTGCATCGGCAACGAGGTTTCCAATGCAAATATATCAAGAACACATAGATCATTCTACCAAAACAAGAAACTGGGCTCTACATTTAAACTGGATGTACGGATCAGTATTAGTTGCTCTTGCACCACACTGCACACATAAGGTTATGGACAATCAATCAGCCACAACATGTCAAGGACATTTGATACATCAAGACAGTCTTTACACTCTTCCAGTAGTGTGGCTCACACTACAGTATAAAGACAAGTAACTGTGCAGCTTATTGGTTTAAAAGCCCTCACCTGCATATAGGAGGCACTGAAATGCCAAGTACTTCATGGTTAGTCTTTGGTCTGGCGGAAACTTGTACAAGAAAAACAAATGGGAAAGAAACTGGACTGATGCCCGGAGTCGGCACTGGGCTAAAAAGGTTTGCAGACTGAAAGGCCCAACAGTATAACCCAGGCAAGGAAAAAAAAAAAAATCCTCCCTGCAACCCCACAAAAAAAAAAACAAAAAAAAAACACCACTTCAGGAATGTCGGCAGGTAGAGAGCGGAGAAGAAAAAAAAAAGGCAGTTCAGGCAGTCTACCTGCATCCAGATTCCACCTGACTGAGGGGGGAAAAAAAACAGTTCGAGCGGCCTACCCAAGTCCAGATTCCACCTGACAGAGAGGAAAAAAAAACAGTTCGAGCGGCCTACCCAAGTCCCAGACCCAGAAAAACAGTACCACTGGCGGCCGGACCAGTTTGCCGAACCAACAAGGCAGTCCTTTGGGCGGCCGACCCAGAACACCAAACCAGCGAAGCAGTCTCCCGGGTGGCCGACCCACATCCTTAGGCCACCGGAACTGGAGGTGATAGCTCGGAGGCGGCCTCTCTACCGAGAGGGACAGCAAGGGGAAGCCGAGCTGAACACGGGAGCCCCCAGCAGCACCCGGTGGAGGAAGATTGCGAGAAAGAAGGGGGACCAGTCCCGTGTCAGACAGCAGATGATTAGCAGCTCCTTCACCGACCTCGAACCGAACCGGCGCTGCACCCTCGGTGGACCCCGATCAGGCCGGTGCAGCACCCATGACGGACCCCAATTGGGCCGGTGCAGCACCCAGGACGGACTCCGATTGGGCCAGTGCAGCACCCACGACGGACCCTGGTTGGGCCAGCGAAGCACCCCCGTCAGACCCCGATTGGGCCAGTGAAGCACCAGGGATGGCCTTCGAGCACGAACCTGGAGCCTCCATGACGACGACCGTAATTGAGTTGTCTCTGGTGGCCCTGGGAGAAGGCTGAGAGAAACAAAAGGAACCGGGATCGGGCTCACCAGCAGCGGCAGAGCCCGGCGAGACGAGCTTGGATGCAGTGGTCACCTGCACCCGGCTCATCTCCCCAAGAGACAGGCAAGGATGCTCCAGAATGGAAAACAGATAGACAAAATAGAGCACTTGCCTGAGCTCGGGCTCCACCGCCGTCCAGGACTCTGACGATCCAGGTTTGATAATCTGGAGGTCTATTCCTGGCTCCGACTCGACTGTGGAAGGCTCCACAGCCGGCATGATGGTTGTCACAGTCCGGGAACCCCCAGGTGCTGAAGCCCACGTCGACAGCCCGCTCGGCGTGGTGGCAGGGGATCCGTGACCTGCTGGGTCCGACTGCTCCTCCATGGAGACCCGGGGACGCTTGATTATCGGCTCAGGCTCCAAACGGCAGTCCGCCCTCATCCTCTGCCCGTAAAAAAGGGGAAAAGAAAAGGGGAAAGTAATTAGTAGAATAACCCACAGCTGTCACGGCGCGGCTCGGCTTTGACAGCTGGAAGTCCCGCTGTGACGCTGTCACAATAAGAGCCCTGGAGGAGGCCATAAGACAAGACCCGAAATAAGATAGAACAGGGAAAATGCTGGACAACCCGAGCGCGGATGGGATCGGCACTCAGGCCATCACAATTTGTACAGCATGGTTGAATTAGACGGAGTAGCCATACCACTCCTGCTCAACATGGTGGCGGTGTGGTCGATGTTATACTGGGCCACGGTGAAGAAGTTTTTCTCCAGCCACAAAATAAAGAAGAACCCAACACCATTGTACGGATACGGTGGTCACAGAGTATGCAATGTTGGAACAGTGGAAGTGACTGTTTGCTGCAAGCCCAAAATTGTGGGCCAACAACTTCACGTTCCAGGTGACAGCGCGCGGTGACAACATTATGGGATGTGACCATTTCTACAGACTGAGCTTCACTATCAGAGACAGCGCTGGGTTCGAATGGTCCGGGTGTGGCAGTTGGGGCACAGTGGACCTGGATGATGACGTCGTGGTGTGGGATGAGATAAGTGAGGACAACATCAACACCAAAGCACACACTTTGCGCTCTCAGGAGGAGAGCTGCACGGAGAGAGAGCAGCAACCAGACTTGCCTCCGTTCCCCCCTCACCCAGAATTGGAGCCATGGGAGAGGGAGCCCGAGCATGCAGAGAACCCCAAAGCACAGCAACAGCATCTGGGCACAGACACAATGCACGACGGGGCACAACAGAACACTTCAGACGGCAAAGAGAAGGAACCAGACTGCTCTCGTACCCTCATTCAACAAGCTACGGAGGTTATGACTGAGCGGACGGGTGAAGAGTTCACTTCAACACTTGACACCAGAGAGGCACTGGACACCTTCTGTATCTGCAATGAGCCGCAACCAGCGACAGAGATAATGAGTGAAGGGTCCGCAACGAACAAGGTGACTACAGAACCGCCGCAGCACTGCGGAGGTCCCAAGCTGAGTGAGCACGCAGACCCACCGGGAGCACAACAACAACGCATAAAACCAAGTCCCAGGCCACTGAGCCCAAACCCGAGGGGGGACCTGAGGATCGGCTGTTTGTCCCTGCTGGCCTCCGCAGCGATGTTATCAGGTGGGGT
The DNA here is from genome assembly GCA_020510985.1 of Pholidichthys leucotaenia. Lineage (NCBI taxonomy): Eukaryota > Metazoa > Chordata > Actinopteri > Cichliformes > Pholidichthyidae > Pholidichthys > Pholidichthys leucotaenia. The sequence continues at coordinate 240,044,100 of CM035839.1, forward strand.
CATACGAGTCATTTTGCCTGCCACCCAGGAGTTTCCCAGACCATCAACCTCATCCAACAGGTGTTCTGGTGGCCCACACTGCAGACGGACTTCCAGGATTATGTCAAGGCTTGTCAAGTCAGAAACAAATCTGACTCTTTCCCTCACACCGGGCTGCTTCATCCCCTCCCAGTTCCCATCCGCCCCTGGTCACACATAGCTCTGGACTTTGTCACTGGACTTCTCTCTTCAAATGGTAACACAGTCATCCTCACTATTGTTGATCGCTTTTCAAAGGCCATCCATTTAGTACCCCTCCCCAAACTGCCCTCCGCCTTAGAGACTACCAGCCTTTTCATGATCCACGTCATCCACCTTCATGGCATTCCCCTGGACATTGTGTCTAACCAGGGGCCACAATTTACATCTCAAGTGTGGAAGGTCAGCCTTTCTTCTGGATACCACCCTCAGAGCAACGGGCAGGCTGAGCATACCAGCCAATCCCTGGAGGCCACCCTCAGATGTGTGGCATCCTGCAACCCATCTACTTGGAGCACTAATCTGACCTGGGTGGAGTATGCTCACATCTCTGCAGTCTCTTTGGCTACCGGATTAACACCTTTTGAGGCATCCATGGGGTACCCCCCCCCATTGTCTATGGCAGAGAGAGAGGTCGCCGTGCCATCTGTGGGGGCCCATGCTCGCCGTTGTCGCCGTCTGTGGAGGACCAAGTGTGCTGCGCTTCTCCGCTCCACTGAATGTAACTGGCAGTACGCGGACTGCAGGCGGGTTCCAGCGCCCAGATATACGGTCGGGTAGAAAGTGTGGCTGTCGGCGGGCCAGGTGCCTCTGAAGACGGAATCTCGTAAGCTGTCACCTCGCTTCCTGGGGCCGTTTTCCATCTCCAGAATTATCAATGGTGTGACAGTCTGCCTGGAACTTCCACAGACTCTCCGTATTCACCCTACCTTCCATGTATCCAAGATCAAGCCCCTCTCCACCAGTCCTCTCTGTCCCCACCCCACCCCCCGAAGCCTCCTCCTCCTCCTCGGATCCTCGACAGCCAGAACACCTACACCGTTCAGAGAATTCTTGACGTTCACCGTTGGGGTCAGGGGTTGCAGTACTTGGTCCACTGGAAGGGCTACAGACCTGAAGAAAGGTCATGGATCCCTGCTTCTCACTTCAATGACAAGGGGATGGTCCAGGCCTTTCACCAAGCCCATTTCAACAAGCCCGGTGGGCTGCCAGGATGTGTCCCTTGAGGGGGGGCACTGTTATGATAGGGTGAGTGCGCTACCCCTCCCGTCCTGTGGGAGATTCCCCGGCTCCGCAGGTAATCAGTACACCTGCGTGAGTGGACGCTCCTGCTGTCTCTTTGCTGCCAGCACTTAAAAGGACCAGTTTGTGAACGCTCCAGTGCTGGCTCGTTGGGTTGCTGCCATCTCTGCGGTGTGTCCCGGGGGTCGTTGTGCGCTCACCTGCTCTGTTATCATCGTCATCTCTCCAGATCGCCTACTCCACCCGGTCAGACATTTCCCCAGCCCTACTCATCCGCCGCTTCCTCTCCACATCATCTTTGCCCTACTGGGTTCCTCCGTCAGGCCCTCTGCTCCCATTCATAAGAATATTCCTATTATTCATTATTCTCTGCCTCCCTCCTCATACTAACCCCTCTTACAGGCTGGGTTCTCCTCTGGCGAGTGAGGTGTTTTTCCCTCTAATCCTGCATTCACTCATTTCAATAAAATTGTGTTTAAACTTTGCCTCTGCATTGTGTGCATTCCCTGGTGTAGCATCTTGCACGTGAGCTGATACTTCTTGTAATCATGACAACAACTGCACAAAAGAGTATCTAAACGAATATTTAATAAATAAACACCAAATAGATGAATGAAAGAATAGATACATTTCATCGGCCTAAACTTTTTAAAATATCTCATTAAGGAAACTACAGCACTATAAATTTTATCCATATGCATAATGTGTTAAAATGAGTTCAAAAGCACTGCAATACAGCATCACTGATATATTTGGAATTTAATTAGCTTAAAAATTAATTAATTTGCTTAATATCACGTTTTATTTAATCACGAGACAGCATCACAGAAATTAGGCAGTGACCAAACACTGAGATATTGATGGCTTATTATCGTCACTGTATAGTGATTTAGCCACTAGTATAACAAGATTCATTGCCTTAACACTGTATCTTTTGAGTTTGTTGGTGTTGGGTTCATTTGCAATAAAGGGAGCACTAAAAAAAAAAAAAAAAAAAAAACTGATAAAAAGTAATGCTTCTTCCAGCATTTTTTTTTCTTGCAGCATTTGTCACCTCCTCCAGCCTGTTGCTTTTCCTGTATGGTCACTTCAGTACTGAATATACGTGTGTATATATATTATATATCAACTAAAAGCATATTATAAACCCATTTAAAGTTAGAGCTGTCCTCACTACCAACTTTTGGGGCTCCAAATGAAGAGTTTGTTTGCAAAAACCGATAAACGCCACTTCCAAGAAAATTTCCCTCTTGACATCAAACTGTTAACATTACCTACTTATAGAAGTTCAAATTGCTTTTTCTCAAAATCCGATATGTCCTATGTTATAGACACTACAAATTCATGATGTTTTTTTGTTTTTTTTGACAAAAGCAAATAACTGCTCACAGCAAATCAGCGCTTGGTATTTGGGTCACCTGACTCATCTTGGCTGCTTTCCTGGTCTGTTCTCTCTGACTGATTTCCCTGGCTGTGTTCAGAATGTTCACTCACTCCCTCCCTACTCGCTACATAGTGAATTTAGATATAGTAGACTATACAGTAAGCTCAGTATAACAATATTGGTCTGAATGTAGATAGATAGATAGATAGATAGATAGATAGATAGATAGATAGATAGATAGGAGAGTTGTTTGTGTGGTTGAGAGAGTGTCATTTTTTGACAGTGTAAGGTGTGTTTTTGTGATTGAGTGAGTATAAGTGTAGTAAGGGAGGGACGTGAAGGAGCAACCTCATTTTTGGACCCACAATTTAAAACATTATGTTCAGACAGTGAAACACGTGCACAAGAGGCCATGTCAAAATTGACTGCTGAATGCACTGCGACCATGACGATGGAGAGGACAATGCCATCAACATAACAGGTAGCGTACCATTTATTATTCCATATTATTGGTGTGTTTTCCAAACCTCTCTAGCAACATGTATTAAATTGTTCTCAACTCCATCAGTCAGCAGCAGAGGAAGGCCCTGGGCCTCTGCTATCCCCTTGGATAGCAGAGTTGGTTTGTATTATGTTATTACTCGAAGCTGACATGGTTCAGGTGACCAACAGACAGACATGACTCAGGATTAACACAATTAACATTCTTTATTTGTTAACGTGAGTGCGTGGATGCGTGAGTGCGGTTATGAGGTGTAATGTAGTGTGTGCAATCCATGTATTCCCGCTGGGCCGGCAGAGCACCGTAAAGACTGGCAACCCTGAAACAGAGACAAGGGCCGTTAGCAACAGTACACCTATGCAGCACGTCAGATGTAACTGGGCTTACTGTCAACAGATGTAGGCGAGTCTTCAGGTCGCACCGAAGCTGCAGCCAGGGAGACAGTGTCTGCGGGTTACCTAGCAGGAGAGGGATAAGTCCGCCGCCTGGAGGGAGAAGGAGGTCCGCCGTGGCGGGCTCCGCCTGTACACAGGGGAAATGGACAGATTAGCAGCTTTAGAGCTTACTTGGTTGTTGGTCCAGGTAAATAGACCCGGACGTCGTTCTGCTGGGCTTGGGAGCCGAAGGCAGGAGAATTTGGTGCAGGGAAGCACAGAGGCAGATAGTGGCGTGATTCACCAAAGGAATCAGACGACTCCGCGCCCAGCACTGGTCCTGATGGGAATAAATAGGCCGCAAGCAATAACCGGCAGGTGCGCACACAGGTGCCGTGATTGGCGGCCATGACAGAAGCATCATGTTATTATTATAAAAGATTTTTGTTTAGGTGAAACACAGCACTCCCAAAGTGCAACAGCAGATGCCACAGTGGAAATTCACCGTTACTTGTCTGAGCCCTACCTCTCCAGAGGAGAAGATCCACTCTGTTACTGGGCAACACACAAAACCATATACTCAAACCTTTACAAGATGGCAAAAAAGTATCTCCACATGCCAGCAACATCAGTGCTATGTGAGAGGGTGTTCTCCAAAGCTGGAGAGGTAGTAAGCCACACGAGGCGCAGACTGAAACCACACACTGTTAAAATGCTTCTTTTTTGAATAAAAATCTTTAAACACTCCCCATTTGTGGTGGCGCCTTGCATGGCAGCGATCCCTCTGATTCTACATGTGATTATCATTGTAGATAGGGGAAACATAATTTCATTCTTCTGTGCAGGATTGGCTGTATGGACTGAGTGACAACAGCGATGGCTTCTTCTTCTTTAAATAACACTCCCCAGTTGCAGAAGCACCAGCAAGTCCCCTGATGTTCCACAGAACAGATTTTCCCATCTCCCTCTACATACTTATATATATTTATATATTCTTTTAACGTCCGTTTTTTTCCACTACCAAGGGGTTGGACGAGTCGCTACGGCAGACATCAATGTATCTGCCACTGCCATAAATTGGAGCAGAGTTTTTACACCGGATGGCCATCCTGTCGCAACCCTGCCCATTTATATCTGGGCTTGGGACCGGCACACGGAGTACATTGGCTTGTGCACCCACTGTGGCTGGGTAACCGTCCCTCCACCATTCCATTATTGCTGAGCACCATGCTGGATAGCAGGAAGTTCCATTTTATGGTCTTTGGCATGACCGGGCCAGGCCTTGAACCATGGCCTCCTGATTGTGGGGTAGATGCTCTTCCTCTAAGTCACCACTTGGTGGCTATATATATATATATATACTGTATATATATACAGTATATATATATATATATATATTTACAGCGGGGAAAATAAGTATTGAACACGTCAACATTTTTCTCAAACATATTTCTGATGGAGCCATTGACCTGAGATTTTCACCAGATATCAGTAACAACCCAAGTAATCCATACATACAAGGAAATCAAGGTAACTGTTTTTACAAAACAAGTTATATTTAATAAAGTGGAATAACACAGGGAATAAGTATTGAACACGCTTGATGAAATTCATTTAATATTTAGTAGAAAAACCTTTGTTGGTAATAACAGCTTCCAGACACCTCCTGTATGGAGAAACTAGGTGAAGGCATTGCTCAGGAGTGATTTTAGCCCATTCTTCCACACAAACTGTCTTCAAATCTTGAAGGTTCCATGGGTGTCGTCAATGAATTCTGATCTTCAGTTTGTTCCCTAGATTTTCAATTGGACTCAGGTCAGGTGACTGACTGGGCAATTTTATCAGCTTTATTTTCCTTCTCTGGAGCCAGTTGAGAGTTTTCTTGGCTGTGTCTTTGGAATCATTTCTTGCTGAAATGTCCACCCTCATTTCATCTTCAGCATCTTGGCAGATTACAACAGGTTCTTATCAAGGATGTCTCTGTACATTTGTTCATTCATCTTTCCTTCAGTTATATGAAGTCTGCCTGTACCATGTGGTGAAAAACACCCAAACACATGATGCTCCCACCTCCAAACTTCACTGTTGGTATGGTGTTTTTGGACTGATGTGCAGTGCCGTTTCTCCTCCAAACATGTTGTGTGTTGTGGCATCCAAAAAGTGTAACTTTGGTCTCATCTGACAAGACTATTTTCTCCCAGTATTTTACTGCCTTGCCCTAATGTTGTGCAGCAAACTTTAAATGAGCTTCAGCATGCTTTTTCTTCAGCAATGAAGTCTTACGAGGTGAGTGGGCATAGAGCCCATGTTGGTTGAGTGCATTATTTATTGTTTTCTTTGAAACAGCAGTACAGGCTAACTCTAGGTCTTTCTGGAGCTCTCCACAAGTGGTCCTTGGCACTTGGATAACTCTTCTGATATTTTTTTTTGACTCTTCTGTCAGAAATCTTGTGAGGAGCTCCTGGTCATGGCCAGTTTATGATAAAATGATATTCTTTCCACTTCCAAATGATGGCTCCAACAATGCTCACGGGAACATTCAGCAGCTTCGAAATGCACCTCTAACCAATGCCATCAATATGTTTTGCATCAATAAGGTTGTGAAGTTCTACAGAGAGCTCTTTGCTTCTACTCATCATAAGTTCTTTGTGGTGTGACAATCTGATATTCACAGACCTTTCTAAAGGCTATCAGTCAGGACTTAACTAACTGAAATCAATTTGCACTGAAGGGAGGTGGGATAGCTTCCTAAATTCTGATGGATTTCAGCTGGTTTCTTGGCTTTACACTGGTGTGAAAAAGTGTTTGTCCCCTTCTTGATTTCTTATTTTTTTTGGATGTTTGTCACACTTAAATGTTTCAGATCATCAAACAAATATAAATATCAGACAAAGATAACACAAGTATAAACAAAACGCAGTTTTTAAATGAAGGTGTTTATTATTAAGGAGGAAAAAAGCCAAACCTACATGGCCCTGTGTAGACTTAGACTTGTAGCCCTGTGTAAGACTTACTCCCCGTGTCATTCCACTTTATTAACTATAACTTGTTTTGTGAACACAGTTGCCTTGATTTGTTTGTATGTATGGATTACTTGGGTTGTTACTGATATCTGGTGAAAATCTCAGGTCAATGGCTCCATCAGAGATATGTTCAGCGAGAAAAATGTTGACATGTTCAATACTTATTTTCCCCGCTCTGTGTGTGTGTGTGTGTGTGTATATATATATATATATACATATCAGGTTTCATTCACTGAAAATTGTCCTTCAACAGACAAACTGTTTATCATTTGACCGATTACACGGAGGGTGATCTAATTAAAGTCAATTAAAATGAAAGCAGATTGACAGAATATTTACAAGCCTGTCTGAGAAAATGATAGGTAACAAAAAAAGTGTAGTGCAACCTCTGATATAGAGTACTGAGGCTTTTTCAGGACTTCCATTCTGATGCAGTTCTGACACTCAGTCAGCAGATGGCACTCTTTATTAAATGATTCATAACACTGGGTCGATCATGAAGCAACTGTCTCGAAGTTGTTCATTGTTTCGTGAGGCCTCACTTTCACCATCACTAGGAGAAGGTGAGCAACACCAAGTTCCTGGGGGTGCACATCTCTGAAGACCCCTCCTGGTCCAGTAACACCACATCACTGACCAAGAAGGCTCAAACTTGCCTCTATTTCCTCCACAAACTGAGGAGAGCACAAGTTCCACCCTCCATCATGTGCTCATTTTACCGGGGCACCATTGAGAACATCCTCACCACCGTACCACAGTGCGGTACGGAAGCTGCACCGTTACACTACAATGCACAGTGAAAGCAGCCAGCAAGATCATCTGTGCCCCTCTACCCACCTCACCCGCAGAGCCATCAACATTGTAGGTGACACCTCCCACCCCTCACACTCCCTCTTCGGCTCTCTGCCCTTGGGAAAAAGGTACCGGAGCCTCCGGACCCACTCCACAAGACTGCTAAACAGCTTTCTTCGCCAGGCCATCAGGACCCTGAACTCTGCGCCTCCACCCCCGGACCATTACACACTCACCCACACAATAACTACCTCAGCTGTTTGCACAGAAAGACTTGGCACACCATTAGGAATGCATCTGCTGCGTTATGTCTCTGCACCTCACTGCAACCACTTGCACAAATGCCATAACTGCTGCTGTCTGTCTGTATTGCAACATTGATCATGTGCAGTCCAATCTGTCACTGTCTGCACCTACACTACCGCTTTGAACTTGCAATTGTGAGTATTATGGCTCCACTTTTTCTGTATATAGAATTGCTGGGTTTTGTTGTTTATCTTTATTTGCACTACGGTATTACTGGGTTTTATCGTTTATCTTTATTTGCACTATGGGTAGGATTGGGCTATGCATCTATGTTAACAAGAACTGGTGCGTTAATGCCACGTTAGTGTCTAAACACTGCTCTCCGTTGGCGGAGTTCCTTATTGTAAATTTTCGGCCATATTGTTTGCCGAGGGAATTCAGCAACGTGTTTGTAGCGGCTGTTTACATAGCGCCGAGCGCTAACGCTAATGCTAAGAAGGCACTCGGGGAACTGCACAATGCGATTAGTGAAATCCAAACTTCACACCCGGACAGTTTTGTGGTGGTTGCGGGGGATTTTAACCACACCAGCTTAAAGACTGTGCTCCCCAAGTTTAAACAATGTGTAGACTTAAAGACCAGAGGAGAGAATATGTTGGACTTAGTGTACACAAACACAGATGCATATAAGGCTATACCCCGCCCCCATCTCGGCCTTTCTGACCACATAGCCGTGATGCTGCTGCCTGCCTACAAACCTTTATTGAAGCACAGCAGGCCAGCAGTGAAACAAATCAGAATTTGGCCAGAGAGTGCAACCTCTGCACTGAAAGACTGTTTTCTGCACACAGACTGGGAGGTCTTCAAAATAGCAGCCTCCCAGGAAGACAAGACAGATGTGGAGGAGTATGCTGAAACGGTCACCAGCTACATCGCGAAGTGCACAGAGGATGTCACTACAGTGAAGACTAGAAAAGCGCTATATAAGTGCAGGTTAGTTAGTTAGTTAGTTAGTGAAGACCATCACTATGCGGGGTAACCATAAGCCCTGGATGACTGCAGAGGTGCGCTCGCTGTTTACAGCCAGAGATGCAGCCTTCAGAGGGAAGGACAGGATCGCCCTCCGCTCAGCCAGGTCTGCGCTTTCAAAGGGAATTAAGGCGGCAAAGCGCGCCTATGCGGAGAAAATCCAGGGACACCTCTGTGACACTAGGAACACCAAGCAGATGTGGCAGGGAGTTCGGACACTGACGGGCTATAAGTCTAGGCAGGGGATCGATGATGATGACGCTTCGCTTCCAGACAGGCTTAACGACTTCTTTGCACGTTTTGAAGCATCAAACTCGACAATCAGAGGGAGGGCTGGCCCACCCCCACCATCGGTCGGACCAGCTTTTACCATCAACACAGCGGACACACGGAGGACCCTAACCAGAGTCAACTCACATAAAGCTGCAGGTCCGGACAACATCCCGGGACATGTGCTCCAAGACTGCACGAGCGAGTTGGCGGATGTCCTGACTGACATTTATAGCATCTCCCTGAGTCAGGCCATCGTTCCCAGATACTTCAAGACCTCTATCATTGTACCGGTGGCAAAGAAACCAGTTGTGTCCTGTCTGAATGACTGTCGTCCTGTTGCACTGACACCAATTGTGATGAAGTGTTTTGAACGGCTTGTCAAACCACACATTACAGCCTGCCTCCCTGCATCACATGACCCACTCCAGTTTGCATATCGTTCAAACCGCTCCAGGATGCTATAGTCACCACCCTACACTCTGTCATCACCCACCTGGACCAGAAAGACACCTATGCCAGACTCCTGTACATTGATTTCAGTTCAGCATTCAACACCATTATTCCCCAGAGACTGATGGAGAAATTACTCCTTCTCGGTCTGAACACCACCACATGTCTCTGGATCCTGGATTTCCTGACTGAGAGACCTCAGTCTGTCCGGGTTGGAAACAACATCTCCAACTCTGTTACGCTGAGTACCGGATCCCCTCAAGGCTGTGTACTCAGTCCACTGTTGTTTACACTTCTAACACATGACTGTGTATCCAGACACGAGGGGAACCAGATTATTAAGTTTGCAGATGACACCACGGTGGTGGGACTTATTCAGAGGGATGAGGAATCAATGTACAGGGAAGAAGTGAGAGACCTGGAGGGCTGGTGCAGGGAGAACAATCTGGTGCTCAAGGTAGACAAAATGAAGGAGATAATTATCGACTTCCGGCGGTCACAGCCTGAGCACGTCCCCCTCAGCATCGGCGGCCGTTTAGTGGAGAGAGTGGAGAACATCAAGTTCCTCGGAGTGCAGATCTTGCAGGACCTGACCTGGAGCAAGAATTCCTTGGGGATCAAGAAGCGGGCTCAGCAGAGACTACACTTCTTGAGGAAACTCAAACAGGCCTCTCTCCCCATCTGCATCCTCAGGACCTTCTACAGAGGTGTGGTGGAGAGTGTTCTGACGTACTGCATTGCTACATGGTACTCCAGCTGCAGTATGTCAGACAAAAAAGCCCTGCAGAGGATAGTCAAGGGGGCTGGGAGGGTAATTGGAGTCTCCCTCCCCTCTGTCCAAGACCTTTTTCAGAACTGTTGTAGGAGCAGGGCACTGAACATTGTCAAGGACCGTTCTCACCCTCTGCATAAACACTTTGAACTTCTTCCATCTGATAAACGATTCCGGAGCATCAGAGGCAGAACCACCAGACTGATCAACAGCTTCCTTCCACAAGCTGTCAGGATGCTGAACAGTTGACCCGGAATCTCTCATACACACTACTGCACCTACGGACATTTTGTATATTATGTGGGAATGTGAGAATGACGAGACAGGCTTCTCTCAAGTCAGCTTTATTCACATTCACCAACATCTCAAAGAAGCAAGAGAGCAACACAGGAAACTCTCGTCCTTAAATACTAGGACTCTCACAGTTCACAAGTCACATGCATCACAGATCACGTTGCATTATAATTGACAGTAACAATGCATCCCCTCTCTCTGATGTCACCCCCACTGTCTACAATGCATCTCCTCTTTAATCCTTTAATAACACCCACACAGTCTCAAGCCTTGCATACCAAAGCTAACATCCTTGCAGCTTCCTGTAATCTCCAAGGAAGCTCTGCCTTTGTTCTGATCTAAAATGTGAGTCACAAAGTAGGTCACATATGTGTGTCCACCACACCAGCCCCCCCCCCCCCAACATTTTAGAACAAACAAGAGAATAACAACATGCATGCCATGATAGAATCAATACACATCAGTCCACATGCTGTCTAGGCTTCAGTCTCCTGCCGTATCTGCTGTAACTGGGATTCAACGTCTCTGCGGTGCTGTCACACTGGGGGTTTGCCGTCTGGGGGTGGAAACCTTTTGTCAGTCCCTGTGGGTGTTCTGGGGAAACATTACTCTGTGAAGCCCCCCGTGGGGGTCTACCTCGCCGCAGGGCCCTTGCCAACAGCACTTGCTCATCTGCCACCACAAAAGTGGGTTTAAGTCTGTTTATGCCAACTTTCTCTTTCCTACCCACCAAATCTAGCAAAAACTGCTTGTCCCCTGTTTCCAACACTCTGAACGGTCCGTCATAAGGCAGTTGCAGCGGGGTTCAATGCGCATCGTTTCTGACAAAAACAAACTCTGCGTTCTTCAAAGCTTTAGGCACAAAAACGCGTGGAAAACTGTGGTGCACGGGGCCGGGCAGCATGCTTGATTCTATGCTGCTCCTCAACAGCTGAGATGGGGAGGTGTCTGGCGCAGGGTTATCTGGGAGAAACTCCCCAGGCAGCCGGAGTGGCTGCACAAACACGAGCTCCACTGGGGAGGCTTCTAAGTCCTCTTTAGGCGCAGAACGCAACCCCAATAACACCCACGGTAACTTGTCTACCCAATTTGCATCCGTCAGTGACGCTCTGAGAGCTGCTTTCAATGACCTATGAAAACGTTTGCATAACCCATTAGCCTGCGGATTGTACGCGGTTGTGCGGTGAATTGTGACACCCAGGCTGCGGGCCATTGTCAACCAAAGCTCGGACACAAATTGAGGGCCTCTGTCGGAAGTAATGTCTGACGGAACTCCGAAGCGCGCCACCCAAGCTGTTAAAAACGCACGCGCTACCTCCTTGGCCGTGGTTGATGCCAGCGGAACCACTTCAGGCCAGCGCGTGGTGCGGTCCACCATTGTCAGAAGGTGTGTGCACCCCTGTGACGGCGGGAGGGGTCCTACGAGGTCCACATGAACGTGATCGAACCTCTTGGCCGGAATGTGGAATGGCTCCAAAGGAGCTCTCGTGTGCCTGTGTACTTTGGCCCGTTGACACGCCGTGCAGGCTGCTGCCCACTCTTTAACTTGTTTGCGAAGACTCGGCCACACAAATTTCTCTCCTACCATTTTGACCGACGCGCGCACTCCCGGGTGCGCCAAAGCATGAATCGAGTCAAAAACGCGGCGGCGCCACGCGGCCGGTACTACTGGATGCGGCCGTCCAGTGGAGACATCGCAGATTAGGGGGGGCATACCGTCTTGCAGCACCCTGTTCTCCAGCCTTAACCCTGTTGGTCCAGACTGGAGCGCACGCACATCCGCGTCACTAACCTGTTCCAGGGCCATGGCTGCGTAATCTATTCCTACGCTGACTGGAGCCGCCACGGCGCGCGAGAGGCAATCTGCCACTACATTCAGTTTGCCCGCCACATGCTGAATATCAGTGGTAAACTCTGAGATCGCGGCCAACTGTCTCTGCTGCCGGCCTGACCACGGTTCGGAAACCTTGGCCATCGCGAATGTTAGCGGTTTGTGGTCAACGAACGCGGTGAAACAGCATCCTTCCAGCCAGAACTGAAAGTGGCGGATGGCCAAATGGAGAGCCAGCAGTTCCCTGTCGAACGCGCTGTATTTATGCTCGCTATCGCGCAAGGTCCTGCTGAAAAAGGTGAGGGGCTGCCAGACCCTGGCTACATGTTGCTCCACGACCGCCCCTATGGCCACATCTGACGCGTCAGTAGTGAGCGCTATACGGGCCGTTGGTTCTGGGTGTGCCAACAATGCAGCCTTTGCTAAGGCTGCTTTCACCTCCGAGAACGCTTGGTCCCGCTCCCGGGACCACTCGACCTTATCCGTGGGTTTCTTTTTTTTGAGCATGGCGTACAGCAGCTGCATGAGTTGTGCCGCGCAGGGGAGAAAACGGTTATAAAAATTCACCATTCCCAAAAACTCCTGTAACGCCCTGACCGTTTGCGGCCGGGGGAAATCTGCCACCGCGCGTACTTTGTCGGGAAGCGGAACTGCTCCTTCGGGGGAGACGCGGTGTCCTAAAAAAATCGATCTGCGCCACCCCGAACTGACACTTCGCTGGGTTGATTATTAACCCGTGATCTCCCAACCTTCGGAAAACTGTGGCCAGGTGTTTTTCGTGCTCGTCTTCGGACGCGCTGGCTACCAAAATATCGTCCAAGTAGACGAACACGAAAGGGAGATAGCGAAGCACCGCGTCCATCATGCGTTGGAACATCTGTGCCGCCCCTTTAACCACTTGCACTCCGGGCAATTTTCCTAAAAATGCCAAAAAATAACGTGCCCAAACTAAATTGAAAGCTGTTCTTCAACCCTTTGCAGCATCTTCATGGGGTTGGTCTCATTTAAAAGAAAACACTTTGAATTTTTTGGCAAAAAAAACATAATCTCTCTATGTGCTCCGGCCACTGAGTTACAGTCATCTAAACATACTGAACTTGAAGAAAAAAAAATTTGGACACGGTGTTTTTTTGGATACAAATGCTTGCAAATAACACACAGCTGTCCGATTCGGCTGGAAAATGCAACAGAAATGTAGAACCAAGTGTTATCCAGTTGAGATCCAAATTTGGTAACAATACCACAAAAAATGAATATTTTACACAGCTTTGTTCTCAGGCTGTTCCCAGGCGTTTTGGAACTGTGCCAAATTGTGCCAAATGGCACAGTTTGGAAAAACGTCTGTAACTTTTGAATAATTCAATGTAGAATCTTCATTTTAGGCTCAAAGGAAAGGTCACACTCAGGGCTGTGTCTGTGTGTGTGTGGGGGGGGGGGTCGTCCCCCCCCCGCTACCAAGGACGGAGTTCTGCCCTCGCTACATGACGGATTACACTCGTTGCATGTTTCCACAGCAACGCTGTCACAGTGGCTTCCCCCCCCTCGCTACTGTGTGTGTGTGTGGGGGGGGGTTGCCCCCCCCTCGCTCGCTACAGAGGATGGACTTCGGCCATCGCTACACAACGGATTAGCCTCATGTGGTGATGTAGGACAGCAGTGCAATCATCGCGGCCCCCCCCCACTCGCTGCAGAAGAATAGCGGGAGTGGGGGGGGCGTTCACAGCCTGTACACTGCGAGCAACCCCTTGTACCGCGGCGCACGAACTTCAGACTTCGTGAACCGCACAGCTGTAATTTACCGATCGGTCAAAAGTCATTTTTGATTACAATTTTCAGGGATAAATAATAATTTAGCTTATAACACCTTACCTCTTCACAGCAGAGTCTTAGCGAACTTGTCTTCCTCATTGTCAGACGAACGCGACGCTGGTCTGCTCTGGTTCTGGTCTTGTGACTCGATCAAAACATAATTCCATTATTGCGGTTTTGTGCTTCCATGATTGCGGTTTTTGGCGAACGATTTTTCAAAACAAATAACAGTAGTAATTAAAAAAAGACTGGCGAAGGCGTGTGTGTCACTCAGCCTTCGTCGTCAGCCTCCGTCGGTCTATAATGACCATGGAAGAAATCACAACGTCTACTCTGCTGGAACCAAAACAAAATAAGCACCGCCTGTGGCCGAACATGCCGATCCATGAATGGCACTCCCTGTCACACAGGTTGCATTTGTGGATGGCCTCCATGCTGCTGGGTCTGTGGGGCTCTTCCTGTGTGCTTTTTTGATCCGCTCCAGCAGCCAGTCTTCACCCAGCCTTAAAAAAAAACAGCTCACGAACTTCTCTGCTTCAATTGGCTCACTGCATTCAAAGCGTTGGGAGGCGGGTCCTCCTTCCTAGGTTTTCTTTCATTGGCTCTTCATGGTTTCAGAAACCCAATTCAAGGCTCTTATTAGTCGAATGAGAGGTCAATCAGATGAACTAATCTGTTCTGTGTCTGCAGCATTTTTTTCCCAGTGGCGCTTGGAGGCCAGCACCATCTCCATCTGCACCATCATCAGTATATCATGCGTTATGCGTCCGAGCGCGCACGAGTGCGCTCTTGTGCGCCCTCATGCGTCCTAGGACGCAGAGACTTGCCCGCCCGCGGAACAATGGAGTGCAAGTGGTTAAGCCCGAATGGCATGCGCAAAAACTCGAATAGGCCAAATGGAGTTATTACCGCTGTTTTGGGTATGTCCTCAGCGCGCACTGGGACTTGGTGGTAACCGCAGACCAAGTCTATTTTAGAAAAAACGCGCGCCCCTGCCAAATGAACGAAAAAATCTTGGATATGCGGGATTGGGTAGCGGTCGTGCGCTGTAGCGCTGTTTAACCTGTGGAAATCCCCACAAGGTCGCCATGATCCGTCAGCTTTCGGGACCATGTGTAGCGGGGAAGCCCACAGACTGTTTGAACGCCTGATAATGCCCAACCTCTCCAGGTTGGCAAACTCCTCGCGTGCTATGACCAGTTTAACTGCGTCCAAGCGCCGAGCTTTTGCAAAAACGGGCGGTCCGGTAGTGGTAATAAAATGTTCCACCCCGTGTTTAGCGACTGTCGCCGAAAATGTGGGGACCGTGAGTGCTGGGAACTGAGTGAGCAGTGTGTGGAACTTACCGCTTGCAGCTGGGACGTTGGCTTGTGCTGATGGCGGGGCCACTCGCGCTGTACAGGGAATAGAATCAAAAGCAAATGCATTAACCAGGCGCCTGTTAGTGAGATCAACCAACAAACCATGTGAGCACAAAAAATCAGCCCCCAACATATTGAAATTCACTGCTGCTACAACAAAAGTCCAGTCAAATGTACGACCGTGTAGAGACAGAAGCAGGGTTTTCTCACCAAAGGTCTTAATCTCCGAGCCGTTCGCTGCTGTCACCCCAGGACCTCTGGAACCTGCTAGCCTGTCCGCATAGGAAGGTGTGATGAAACTCAACTGGGAGCCTGTGTCCACGAGGAACTGTCTCCCTGAGCGTGCGTCCAACAAGTAAAGCAGCTTGTTCTCCTCCCCGAGGGCCGCGGCTGCTACCGACCCCTGGTCTTGGTGTTTCCCGAACGCCTGAACTGGCAAGGTGGTACACATTTGCGTGCCCTCTCTGCGAAGCGGCGATGGTAGAAACAAAGGACGTCTGATCCGCGTTCCCTGGCCCCTGCCGCCGCCGTCGTCCGTGAGTCTGGTACCGCTGCCTCTGGCCCCCTGTCATCTCCAGTCGCCGCGCTGAGTTCCGCTGCAGCGGCTGTGGCCGAGCGCCGCTTGGTGGCGTTGACAATTCGCTGCGCCTCTCGGCCCAGTGCGCGGTAGTCCCGTTGGGCCAATAGTGGCGAACTGGCCAGGGTCGCTCTCGCCGCTGACGGTAGAGTCCTGAGGAAGAGGTGGGTGAAAATGAAGTGATCGTTGTCAGAGTCTTTCAACCTCAACAACATCTCCATAAGGTTCGCGGGCCTGTCATTTTCCAACTCAGTCAGCGCCAGGAGCCTCTCTGCTCGCTCCTCCACCGAGGGGGTGAAGTGCTGGATGAGTGCAGCCTTCAACGTGCCGTATTTGTCACTGTCCGGCAGCTGGTTGATCAGGCTCTCCACATGCTGGGCCGTGTTGTTGTCCAGTTTTGCGACTACGTGGTAGAATTTTGTGGCGTCTACCGATATCCCCCGGAGGTTGAACTGCGCCTCAATCGCATTGAACCAGGAGCGCAGATTGTTCTGACAAAAGTCCGGTAGCTGGACTGTAGCGGCATTCGCTTGGCTGGGGGCTCCTGATGAGGCTGGCCCGGGGGAAATCTCCTCTTCCTGCATGGTACGTCTTGGGTCACCAGTGTGGGAATGTGAGAATGACGAGACAGGCTTCTCTCAAGTCAGCTTTATTCACATTCACCAACATCTCAAAGAAGCAAGAGAGCAACACAGGAAACTCTCATCCTTAAATACCAGGACTCTCACAGTTCACAAGTCACATGCATCACAGATCACGTTGCATTATAATTGACAGTAACAATGCATCCCCTCTCTCTGATATCACCCCCACTGTCTACAATGCATCTCCTCTTTAATCCTTTAATAACACCCCCACAGTCTCAAGCCTTGCATACCAAAGCTAACATCCTTGCAGCTTCCTGTAATCTCCAAGGAAGCTCTGCCTTTGTTCTGATCTAAAATGTGAGTCACAAAGTAGGTCACATATGTGTGTCCACCACACCTATTTGTATATTATAGTTAGCTAGTTTTTTCCCAAGTATATCTCAGGGATGTGTGAATGTATGGGGGGGTGGGGGTGGGGGGTGAAGCTATGTGTGAGTGTGTCTTAAATCATGCTGCTTCTATTTATATGGATGCCGAGAGAAACACAATTTCATCTTGCCTGCACTACAGTTGTATGTACAGCAATATGACAATAAAGTATGATTTGATTTGATTACTGTACACAGACTGCTGTTGCTTTTAATCCTTTTCTTATATATTGCACACACCACTATTCAATTCAATTCAATTCAATTCAACTTCAATTCAATTCAATTCAACTTTATTTATATAACACCATTTCACAACAACAGTCATCTCATAGCACTATCAACTGTAGGGGGGAACCCCCACAGTTGCAGAAAGACCCCAGCAATCAGGCGATCCCCTGTGAGCAAGCACTTGGCGACGGTGGAGAGGAAAAACTCCCTTTTAACAGGAAGAAACCTCCAGCAGAACCAGGCTCAGGGAGGGGCAGTCATCTGCTGCGACTGGCTGGGGGGTGAGGGGATAGAGAAGAAGAAAAGAACAGACATGTAGAGAGCAAACAGCACGATGGGGACTCAATCTATGGGAGAGAACAAACAGATGTTAATGACCAGCAAAAAAAAATATTTCATAGAGAGTGAGGAAAGGAGTGAGGCCCAGTGCATTACTGGAGGTCCCCCAGCTGACTAAACCTATTAGCAGCATAACTAAGGGAGGGTTCAGAAACACATGATCCCTCCCTAATTGTAGGCTATATCAAAAAGGTAGGTTTTAGCCCTATTCTTAAAAACAGAGATCGAGTCTGACTCCCGAATCCAGATTGGCAGCTGATTCCACAGGAGAGGAGCTTGATAACTGAAGGCTCTGCCTCCCATTGTACTTTTGGAGATTCTAGGTATTACAAGTAATCCTGCATTTTGGGAGCGTAGTGCTTTGTTAGGATAATACGGTAGTATCAGATCTTTTAAATAAAAAGGAGCCTGATTGTTTAGAGCTTTGTAAGTAAGAAGAAGGATTTTAAACTTAATTCTAAACTCTATGGGAAGCCAATGAAGGGAGGCCAGAACCGGAGAGATATGATCTCTCTTTCTAGTACCTGTTAAAACTCTTGCTGCAGCATTTTGGATCAGCTGAAGACTTTTTAAAGATGTTTTAGGACAGCCTGAGAATAAAGAATTACAATAATCTAATCTTGAGCTAACAAAAGCGTGGATCAGTTTCTCAGCATCACTCTGAGACAAGATGCTCCTAATCTTGGCAATATTACGCAAATGATAGAAGGCAGTCTTAGAAACAAATTTAATATGTGAATTGAAGGACAAATCCTGATCAAAAATAACTCCAAGGTTCCTCACAGAGCTATTAAGAGAAAGAGTAACCGCATCCAAACTGAAAGTTTGATTTGGAAAGGAATTTCTAACGTTTTTTGGACCAACAAGAATGACTTCAGTCTTATCTGAATTTAATAGCAGGAAATTACAAGTCATCCAAGCTTTGATTTCCTTAAGACAGGCTTCTAACTTGGCTAATTGATTACTATCATCTGGCTTCATTGACAGGTATAATTGTGTGTCATCTGCATAACAATGAAAATGTATACAGTGCTGTCTAATAATGTTGCCTAACGGAAGCATATATAAACTAAAAAGAGTAGGGCATAGCACAGATCCCTGTGGAACTCCATGACTAAGCTTTGAGTTGAAAGAAAACTCATTATTTACATGAACAAACTGGAACCTATCAGATAAATAAGATCTAAACCATTGCAACGAAGTTCCATTAAGTCCAACATAGTGTTCTAATCTATCAAGTAGAATATTATGATCGATAGTATCAAAAGCTGCACTAAGGTCTAAAAGGACAAGTACAGAAACTAGTCCATTATCAGATGCAATGAGGAGGTCGTTAGTGACCTTCGCTAAGGCTGTTTCAGTACTATGATGGATTCTAAACCCAGATTGAAACTCTTCAAGTAAACCATTTCCCTGCAGGTGGTCAAATAATTGCGTAGCAACAACTCTTTCTAAGATTTTTGAAATGAAAGGGAGATTAGAGATTGGTCTATAGTTAGCTAAAGCTCCTGGATCTAGCGTTGGCTTTTTGAGTAAGGGTTTAATTACAGCCGTTTTAAAAGCCTGCGGTACATGGCCTAAAGTTAATGAAGAATTGATTATATGAAGAATAAAGCTACCAATAAGTGGGAAGACTTCTTTAAATAACCTGGTAGGAATAGGGTCTAAAAGACAAGTTGAAGATTTGGATGAGGAAACTATTTTGTCTAACTCACAAAGGTCGATTGGAGTAAACTCATCAAGACAGACATCAATAGAAGGAGTTGTAGTAGTTACAGTATTTAAGTTAACTGTGGGAAGAATCTGATTGATTTTATCTCTGATGGATGAAATTTTATTATTGAAAAAGTTCATAAAGTCCTGACTAGTAAGCTCTAAGGGAATACTAGGATTGACAGAGTCCTGACTCTTTGTCAACCTGGCTACAGTACTGAAAAGAAACCTGGGATTATTCTTGTTCTCTTCTATTAATGCAGAGTAATAGCTCGTTCTAGCTTTTCTAAGAGATTTTTTATAAATTAAAAGATGATTTCTCCAAGCTAAATAGATTTCATCTAAATTAGTAGAGCGCCATTTTCTTTCTAATTGACGAGTCTTCTGTTTTAAGGTACGAGTTTCTGTGTTTCACTAAGAGAGCGAGAAATGGAATTTCAATTCTCCTGTATGTCCTGTACATATAGAAGTATTCACAAACATCTTTGAATCTTTGAAGCACACTCCAGTATAAAAAGCCAAAAGTAATGAATGCTATGCTTGCCATTTAAAACAATCAAAGCAGCCCCCAAAGTTCAAATTATACTGAGCCTGTCATGATTATTATTAGCAATCAGCTCACGTGCACGATGCAGCAACAAGAAGGGACAATCAAACAACAGTACACGTTTGAGAATTGTTAGAATAATTTTGAGCTTAAATTATTCAAAGTCAAATAATCAGGCGGAAAGTTGAATTTTTGTACATTTATTACAAAAATATAAGGAGTCACCCCACTGGCCACCTTGGGGGAGAGGTTACAAGGCATGACATTCAGACACACCTAGAATCTCTAAAGGATCCATTCTTCTAAGTCTGATATATATAGGTAGGAGAAGGGAGAGGGAGGATGAGGATAAGGGAAGGGACAGAACGGGACAGTCCTGATAACTGAGCTTATCCAGGCGGACGTCAGACACTCTGGAGACATGGGTCAGAATAGAACAGAATAAGATAAGATAAGATAAGATAAGATAAGCCTTTATTAGTCCCACAACGGGGAAATTCCAGGATTGCAACAGCACAGGGATAGCAACACTCAGAGCAACAATCAGAAGGCAAGAAAAAAAACAAGCAAGCAAGAGCAGCTAATAAACATATGTACGTATTACTATAAAATATATATATATACACACACACACAGACACACAGTGCAGAGCATTGTAGCTGGATGGAATAAATATATGAATATATGAACACACAGTGCAGAGCATTGTAGCTAGATGGAATAAATATGTAAATATATAAACACCCACAGTACGGAGCATTGCAGCTAGGTGGAATAAATATGCAAGTATATAAACACACACAGTGCGGAGCAATGTAGCTAGATGGAATAATATGTAGATATATAAATATATAAACACCCACAGTACGGAGCATTGTAGCTAGATGGAATAAATATGCAAATATATAAACACACACAGTGCAGAGCATTGTTGCTAGATGGAATGAATAGAACAGAATGTCCATGAAACACTAATCTATAAGATGAGGAGTTCCTGTGCATTCCTGTGACCCAAAACAGAACATGTCAAAGAGGTTATAATAAATGGCTTAGATCATTCCATACGTATGTACTAACCCTGTCTGAACTCTCTGAATTTGCTCACAGAAACATGCCAAGAATATATAAACTTATCCTATATGGAATGCACATATAAACATTAAACATGGCATATGAAAGGTATGATACTTCTCAAATATAATAATACATTATTAATATCAATAATAATGTAGATAATATGGAATTTTTCTATCAAGAATTTTATTAAATATCAAAATCCCTGCACAGCTACAGAAACAGTCACTCGCCAGAGGTAACAGCCTGTGGAGAGAAGATGAAAGCCGTGAATGGAGGAATGGAGTAAGGGGGAAAATGGGCTGGCCAAATTGCCACTTACATGAGCCTCCAGGGGAGAACCGGCAGGGCCCCAGCGGGAAATTGACGAACCAGCAGGGTGAGGGGAGTGGAGCTGGAGGTACCTGACCGGGTGGTGGTTGTTTGCCGTTAATGAGCGATGATGTGGCAGGAGAGCACGCGCAGTCCTGGAGACACACCCGCATGATGGCAGCAACCTTTGGAGAAGAGAAAGCACACTGGTTAATAACTTCTTTACCTGTGTGAATCATATACTTGTTTATCTAATGTAGGCAGTATGCCCAGACGAGCCAGCGTTGAATCACTGAAGAGTGTTTCCTTATAAACACTGGTGCTTTGATGACCTGAGGAGAGATGAATGGGAAGGAGGGGGTGCGCTCTCGCCGCCCATGACAGAGCCTATACATTTATCAAAAGCTGTGGTTCAAACTGTGGTGGGGAAGGAGCCTGAGCTGGTGCATGATGTTGAGAGATACCGGCTAGATATAGTCGGCCTCACCTCAACACACAGCTCCGGTTCCGGAACCAGTCTTCTGGAGAGGGGCTGGAGCTTGGCCTACACTACAGTTGCCCCAGGCGAGCAGGGGTGGATATTCTTGTATCCCCCCCACCTTGTGGCCTCTATATTGGAGTTTTCCCTGGTGGACGAAAGGGTTGTTTCCCTGCGGACCATCATTTGTGCCTATGCACCAAATGATGTTTCAGCGTACCCACCCTTTTTGGAGTCTCAGACTGGGGTGCTGGAGGGTGCTCCTCTTGGAGACTCCATTGTCCTACTGGGGGACTTCAATGCACCAGTGCCTGGTGAGGGAGATCGCTCAGGACTTCAAGACTGTCCTGCGTTTCCTGAGCTTCGCCGTCATGGCTCTGCAGGAGACCAGCGAGGCCCACCTGGTGGCCTCTTCTTCGCTAAGGGGTCACCATCATGCCCAAAGACTTCCAGCTGGCCCGCCGCATCCGCGGAGAGAGAGCTTAGACTTTCTGCTGCACATTCACCAACCAACCATAATGCTCTGCACTGTGTCTATATATATACATTTATAGTAATATGGACATATGTTTACTAGATGTTGTTTTTTCTTGCCTTCTGATTGTTGCTCTGAGTGTTGCTATCCCTGTGCTGTTGCAATCCTGGAATTTCCCCATTGTGGGACTAATAAAGGCTTATCTTATCTTATCTTATCTTATACGTGGGCAACGACAGTGAAACCTGGAGGGGGGTGATTGGGAGGAACGGCCTGCCTGATCTGAACCTGAGTGGTGTTCAGTTATTGGACTTCTGTGCTAACCACAGTTTGTCCATAACAAACACCATGTTCAAGCATAAGGGTGTCCATTTGTGCACCTGGCACTAGGACACCCTAGGTCACAGGTCGATGATTGTTTTGTTATTGTGTCATCAGACCTGCGACCGTATGTCTTGGACACTCGGGTAAAGAGAGGTGCAGAGCTGTCAACTGATCACCACCTGGTGGTGAGTTGGATCTGATGGCAGGGGAGGATGCCATTCAGACCTGGTAAACCCAAACATATAGTGAGGGTGTGCTGGCAATGTCTGGCTGAGGCCCCTGTCTGGGAGGTTTTCAACTGCCACCTCCAGAAAACTTCGACCACATTCCGAGGGAGTCTGGAGACATGGAGTCTGAATGGGCCATGTTCTGCACCTCCATTATTGAAGCGGCTGCCTAGAGTTTTAGCCGCAAGGTTGTCGGGGCATCTCGTGGTGGAAACCCCCGAACCAAGTGTTGGACACCAGTGGTGAGGGGGGCCATTAAGCTGAAGAAGAAGTCCCATCAAGCTTGGTTGGCTTGTGGGACTCCCGAAGCAGCTGAGGTGTATCAGCAAGCCAAGCAGAGTGTGGCTTGGATGGTTACTGAAGCAAAAACTCGGGTGCGGAGGGAGTTTGGTGAGGCCATGGAAAAAGACTTTGGGTCAGCATCGAAGAGATTCTGGCAAACTGTCCGGCGGCTCAGGATGGGGAAGCAGCTCCCCGTCCACACTGTGTATGGTGCGGTTGGGGTGCTGCTGACTTCGGCTGGGGATATCATCGGGCGGTGGAAGGAATACTTCAAGGATCTCCTCAATCCCACTGACATGCCTTCCACAGAGGAAGCAGGGCTTGTGGTCGAGGGGGACAACTCACCCATCATGGGGGCTGAGGTTGCCAAGGTGGTTAAAAATCTTTTTGGTGGCCAGGCCCCGGGGGTGGACGAGATTTGCCCTGAGTACCTCAAGGCCCTGGATGTTGTAGGGCTGTCATGGTTGACACGCCTCTGCAACATTGTGCGGAGGTCGGGGACATTGCCTTTGGCATGGCAAATCGGGATGGTGGTTCCCCTCTTTAAAAAGGGGGACTGGAGGGTGTGCTCCAACTTTAGAGGAATCACACTCCTCAGCCTCCCTGGGAAGGTCTATGCCAAGGTACTGGAGAGGAGAGTCCAGCCGTTGGTCGAACCTCAGATTTAGGAGGAGCAATGTAGTTTTCATCCTGGCCATGGCACATCGGACGAGCTCTTTACCCTCTCGAGAATCCTCGAGGGCTCGTTAGAGTTTGCACAGGTGTTTGCACAGGTGTTTGCCCAACAAACACAGACAACAGTTGGGCAAACACCTGTGTTTTGTCGACTTGGAGAAGGCATTTGATGGTGTCAAACACTGTGTTTGCCCAACAAACACAGTGTTGTTGGGCAAACACCTGTGTTTTGTCGACTTGGAGAAGGCATTTGATGGTGTCCCTCGTGGTTTTTTGTGGGGGGTGCTTCGGGAGTATGGGGTATCGGGCTTGTTGTTACGAGCTATCCGGTCTCTATACGATCGTTGTGAGAGTTTGGTTCGTATTGCCAACACTTGGTTGGACTCATTCCCAGTGAGAGTTGGACTCCACCAGGGCTGCCCTTTGTGGATTTCTAGGTGCAGCCAGGGAACGGAGGGTGTCATGCTTGGTGACCACAGGATTTCATCTCTGTTGTTTGCAGATGATGTTGTTCTGTTGGCTTCATCCAGCAATGACCTACAGGTCTTACTGGGATGGTTTGCCACTGAGTGTGAAGCTGCTGGGATGAGAATAATCACCTCCAAGTCCGAGTCCATGGTCCTCAGTCAGAAAGAGGTAGATTGTCCTCTCCGGGTTGGGGACAAACTCCTACCCCAAATGGAGGAGTTTAAGTATCTCAGGGTCTTATTCACGAGTGAAGGCAGACTAGAGCGAGAGATTGACCGATGGATTGGAGCAGCACCTGCAGTGAGGCGGACGTTGTACCGGTCTGTTGTGGTGAAGAGGGAGCTGAGCTCTATGGCAAAGCTGTCGATTTACCGATCAATCTATGTTCCTATCCTCACCTATGGTCATGAGCTTTGGGTAATGACCGAAAGAACGAGATCGCGGATATAAGCGGCTGAAATGAGCTTCCTTCTTAGGATTGCTGGACTCACCCTTAGAGATAGAGTGAGGAGCTCAGTCATCCGGGAGAGGCTCAGAGTAGAACCACTGCTCCTCCACATTGAAAGGAGCCAGTTGAGGTGGTTTGGGCATCTGATCAGGATGCCTCCTGGACACCTCCCACTTGAGGTGTTTTGGCCACGTCCCACTGAGAGGAGACCCCGGGGTAGACCCAGGACTCGCTGGAGAGACGCTGTCTCCCAGCTGGTCTGGGAACATCTTGGTGTCCTCTCTGAAGGGCTGGAGCAAGTGGTTGGGGAGAGGGAAGTCTGGGCTTCTCTGCTTGAACTGCTGCCTCCACAACCAGGACCTCCGGAAAAGTGGTAGAAGATGGATGGATGGATGGTTGTGGTTCAAATAAAAATGCTGCTGTTGCTTTGACTTTATTTTCAGTCTCTGGAACCAGAGTTCACATTAACTCAGTCAGGCTTCAAGCAATGTGCTGCACTCTCTGTTCATGGTCCTGAATAGTCCATATTACAGAGATAATGGTGAAAAAAAGGAAACTTTGGCCTGTCCTGTGGATAAATTGATTTCTCTGACAAAAACCAGAGGTGGACACAGTCCCAAAATAACCTGCTTAGGTTAAAGGGTTAAGTTGAAGTTGAACTTGCTCTTCCAGCACTTTTTATAAACAAGTAATGCTTAGTAAATTAATACAAATTCATATGGGTTAATCATGTACATTATAGGCTAAGATGCAAATATTAGATTTTTGTGAAATTAGCATATAGTAGTGCATTGCCCGTAGAACATAAGTATTCTTGTCTGAAACAGGTATCCCAATCAGGCATTACAGGCCCAAATGTAGGCTGTGTTTGAAAGTGGAATACAAAGAGGTGTAGCCTATATGTAAGCAATCACATGTTAGACTTTGACAAATATAAAAGGGAGTAAACGGCACTAAGATTTATTTGTTCGTGTGAATATTAATTAAGGAATACCTAAATATTGAAAATGAACGGGACATCCAATATTAGCGACTGTTTCAGATCCCTTGTTTATTTGTATGTCAAATCACTTATTTGTGTGATCTTTTATCACTTATATTCATAATAGTGTATCTTCACTTTGGGAAATGGGAGTTATTCAATCATCATTACAATTAGTTTAGTTTATATCACTGTTCAGTGATGGAGTTCAGTGTAATATTGAATTTCTTCTGTGTATCATCAGTAAACTCATGCAGTACCATAACAGGACACGTTTACAAATATTTGAGACCCATTGGCTGCTGCTTTACCCGTGTGCCTGCGAAGGACCGCGATCCACAGGTTGAGCTGCTGCTCCCCTGCCAGCACCCCCCTCCCCCGGCACACCTCATATTCTTCATGCCGAATTATCCATTAGACCTACGCAATCAGCAACTTTAAGGTATAATTTTTTTAAGCTTTAAACCTTAAGTCTATCTTTTGTCGCTATTTGCACTACGAGTAGCATTTCTGTACTTGGACTGCTGTTGTTGATTTTCCAGCCTTATTCCTTTTCTTTTTTATATTGCACACACCACTGAAGAGAGAGAGAAACACCATTTCAATTCTCCTGTATGTCCTGTACATATAGCAGCTGTCCTGATAGATATGCCAAAATGTCAGAACACTGGAGGGTCCAGTCAGCTGATCACTCGAACCACAGAGCTCAGTTGTTTTCCATGATAAATCTTTTTTCACTTTATTGAAAATAACTTTTTTTTATCGCCATCAGTTAGCATGCCTTTGAGCCAGGTTGTGTCTGGCCACTGCTTTTCCCAGCTTCTCCCTGCTGATTTGTCAGACCCAGTCCGCTCACACTCCGCACAGTCTGCTCATGCACCTCATTCTCCACATATGGCGAATCATCCATTAGACCTAAGCAATCACGGCAACTTTATGGTATAATTTTTTTAAGCATTAAATCTTCAGTATTATCTTTTTCTATCTTTCTAACTTTCATTTCCTTGTTTTGTCCAGGGAACACTGTGGTGAATGACAGGTCGTGATGCTGTGTGTTATCCAATCAGCACGGAGTCAATCAGAAACCCTGCCCACACTTTTGTGAAGCCAGGGCATGAAAAGACAGAGTGGTGACAGAGCGGTGGCTAAACTTTTATTGATAAAAATGACATATTTTGACTGAGTGACTCTATGCACACCCTTGTAACCTCGGGAAAACATGTTTAAAATCTTACGTCAGTCTGAGGAACAGTTCAAGAGATATGTGTGGAACAGACACACAGACAGAGAGACATACAGACAGAGACTTTGTGAATTTATAGATAGATTATTCAAACACAATGAAGCTTGTGTATTTTATTCTGTATTATTCTCACAAACTGCTTTTAAACTGTAAATAGCGAGCCACAGATGCAGGATCCATTTACATAAATTAACACCTCAACAACCCTCCATGCCTTTTGTCAGACTTCAAGGAGATGCAGGTTTCACCTCTTGCAGTACATTTCAATGCATTTCTTTGGGATATCAAGTTTCATGTCCTCACATTGCTGATGTCACATGAATGTGCCGGTCAATCTGAAAACTGGTGATTCCAGCCACTATTTAAGTTGAGAATCACTGGCATTTTTACATTTTAATTTTGTTGCCCTGTGTTAAACTCAGCACAGATCAGTGGTAGATATAAGGAATAAGATAAAATACACTGTTAAGGTGGGTTTTCTCACTGTGATATTTGTATAAATGTGGCACACACAGTTGTCTGTTTCAACTTCAAAATTAACATAATCTGTCAGAATAATAAGACAGCCATCTGATTCATTTCCATTCTCTGTCTCTGTGCTGTGCTGTGGTGATCATAACACCTACTTCATTGTGTGTTTATCCGTGCTTCCTATTCTGCTGAGCTGAGGTGAGCTGGGCAATGACCCACGTCGCTTTCAGGGTCGTTTAGTCCACATCATCTGGCATGGACAACCCTATTCAGACAATAGGGCCAAGCTGGCAATCTACACAAAGTTTGTGTGGATTGCCAGGGTAGATTGAAAGGGACTATGGTTTGTTTTTATTTGCAACACTAAAGAGTAGCAGCAGGAAATGACTTATTTTTATGTATAGATACCCGTCTTGGTGGAGCAATATATCATTTAAAAAACTAAAAAAAAAACCAATTTGTTGTCCCTTATTACTGTCAACTTATAAATTACATTTGTGAAACTGTTGTATAAAAGCAATATTACACTAGAGCTCATACAGTATCATCACAATAGTGCCACGGTGATGTCTATGGTGCTCCGCTCTACTTCAGGCCTATGATCAAATCACTGTGGTGCTATATTCATCCACACCGAACTTCCTCTTGTGTGATATTACTTAATTATTCGATCTCTTGGGCAATGGAAGCTGAAACAGGCTGCAACACTGCTGCTCTCCTAAACTGGCTTGAAAGCTTAAAAAAATGGATGAAATATTTTGTGACAAAACTTTGGTATGAAGACAAGCTAAAGATTGAGAAGCATTATCTTTTACTGTTAATAATCCCTTTTGTTTCAGAGCTATTGTTTAGGCATGAAATCTCTTCTCAAACACTTTCAAAATGAGGTCTTGCGCCACTAATTCCCCAGCTAAGTTAATGGATATTAATGGACTGTGATCCATTGAATGTGAGAGGCTACTTATATTTCTTACTGAAGAAAAGGACCCCTCTGCCTGGGGTAGATCACAATCAGTAATGTGGTTCAAGCCTTTCCATTCCTGTCGATCCAGCTTGGTGAACTTTGATGCCTAGATGATGTATGAGCGGCTGCAGAAATGTCACCATGGATCTCAGAGAAACATTATCTTTTACAGTTAATAATCCTTTTTGTTTCAGAGCTTGACAGATGGAAGAACTTGAAATATGAAACCACTGCATTTTTTGCTCTCCTTTTAACCAGAAGGCACTGTAGCATGACAGATCTCATGAATTAAACAGTGCGCTTATTAACCGTAGAGAACTGTAGGAGCTGGCTTCCTGCAGTCAGTGGTGATCTGTTTACTGCCACTTCTTTCTTTCTTTTTTAAAGCCAACTAAAGAACTGTTTGACCACACATCAGGAATAAAAAAAGCCTCTCAAAGCAGGAAAGCGGGAATCCTGGTGACAGAGGGTGGAACGAGGCCTGAGGCTCCACCAGGAGTGCAATGCAGACCAAAAAAAAAAAAAAACAGGCCAGATGCATCTCAATTCCAATTAGGTAATGGGAGCTGACAGCAGGCATGAGCGAGCCACACGTGGACTCTGAGCCACAGAGCAGAGGGGTGGATGGATCACTACAAGCTGCATTTCATAGGCTCCTTGACCCAGGGTCTCTGAGAGATCAAAAATTAATCGCTGTGAATGGGATGTGGAAGAATGTGAGATGCAGAGAAAAAAAGGGGGGAAAAGGATGGCTTCAGGGGGAAAAGTGACAAATGTTTGCTGCTGACAGGCTGTGAATGAAATACAGGCTGAATGTGGAAGGAGACAGATCGTCTGAGGGAAAACTCTTCCTCACTGTTGCTCTCAATAAAAGAGAGCCAAAGAATGCCACATAGCAGCCGAGATCCTTTAAGGTCAGGCTGAGGATGGATGAGGCTGCAGCCCAGCGGCTGCGATTTATAAAGGTGTCATAACAACGGCACCAGCACACAGGCTGTTGTTTAAAATTTAGAGTCACAGATAAAATGACAGTCATACAACAAATCAGTCTCTCTCTCTCTCTCTCTCTCTCTCTCTCTCTCTCTCTCTCTCTCTCTCTCTCTCTCTCTCTCTCTCTCTCTCTCACACACGCACACACACACACACACGCACACACACAAAACAACCCTGAACCAGGCTGACTGAATGAGCCCTGCTAATCTGCTCATAATTTAAGTCATCTAGGCTCTCTGAATTTTGCACATCTGTTATCGCTGCATCTTGCCCAATCTGTTTGCGTAATACCATTACAGTGTAACTTATTTTTCTCCCCCTCAGCAGGTTGGCCTAACAGGAGCTTTTGCCTTGATGCTGAGTCGTGCACTTACAGTAACCTGAATCCCTGCTATTACACTCAGATATCTCAGTGCTGATTAGCAGGACCAATTGCAGAAAAAGGGACTGCAATGACTGACCTCATGTTTGTTGAGAAGGTGGAAATATATTAAAATATAAAATTGGGCGTTTCAAGTCATTATAAGTGGGAGCATTTGATCACGTTTTTGGCATCTTAAAGCCTCAACTTGAGCATCATTCCAACTGTGATCTACAAAAGACATGCTTGAGAGTTTTTGTTTAAAGAAATTCTAACTTAGTTCAATTTAGACTAGTTCACTGTACCAACAGACCAGTTAAGCCAAATATGAGAAACAAGCCTGTCACAGTTGGTAATGACCAGACCCAAACGGCAGACATGAGCTTGATGGTATTTATTAGAGCTGGTCACCCTGACACAGCTCGAGGGCTTAAAGTAAAAACAAATAAATGCAGAGCTCGGAAGTTGGAACAAAAAGCTAAGGCAGAACAGACTAGGACCAGAACATGGCATGGCAAAACCAGGCAGGACAAGATACTGGACGAGAAGCGTGTTGTTCACACCATATGACAAAAGGAACCAGAGCAGAACAGAGGTAAAACAGAACTTACAGTGCATCCGGAAAGTATTCACTGCACTTCACTTTTTCCACATTTTGTTATCTTACAGCCTTATTACAAAATGAATTAAATTCATTTTTTCCTCAAAATTCTACACACAATACCCCAAAATGACAATGTGAAAAAAGTTTGGGTTTTTTTTTAGATTTTTGCAAATTTATTAAAAATTTAAAAAAAAAAAAAAAGAAATCACATGTGCATAAGTATTCTTTGCCATGAAGCTCAAAATTGAGTTCACGTGCATCCTGTTTCCACTGATCATCCTTGAGATATTTCTACAGCTTAATTGGAGTCCACCTGTGGTAAATTCAGTTGATTGGACATGAGTTGGAAAGGCACACACCTGTCTGTATAAGGTCCCACAGTTGACAGTGCATGTCAGAGCACAAACCAAACATGAAGTCAGAGGAATTTTCTGTAGACCTCTGAGACAGGATTGTCTCAAGGCAAAAATCTGGGGAAGGGTACAGAAAAATTTCTGCTGCCTTGAAGGTCCCAATGAGCACAGTAGCCTCCATCCATCTTCTTCTGCTTAATCCTTTTCGGGTCGCGGGGGGGCTGGAGCATATCCCAGCATCTTTGGGCGAGAGGCAGGGTACACCCTGGACAGATTGTCAGTCTATCGCAGGGCCAACACAGAGAGACAGACAACCATTCACTCTCACAGTCATACCTAAGGACAATTTAGAATCCCCAGTAGCCTCCATCTTCCATAAACGGAAGAAGTTTGGAACCACCAAGACTCTTCCTAGAGCTGGCCGGCCGTCTAAACTGAGCAATCGGGGGAGAACAGCCTTAGTCAGGGAGATGACTAAGAACCTGATGGTCACTCTGTCAGAGCTCCAGCATTTCTCTGTGGAGAGAGGAGAACCTTCTGGAAGGGCAACCATCTCTGCAGCAATCCACCAATCAGGCCTGTATGGTAAAGTGGCCAAATGGAAGCCATTCCTTAGTAAAAGGCACATGGTAGCCCACCTGGAGCTTGCCAAAAGGCCCCTGAAGGCATCTCAGACCAAGAGATACAAAATTCTCTGATCTGATGAGCCAAAGATTGAACTCTTTGGCAAGAATGTCAGGCGTCATGTTTGGAGGAAACCAGGCACTGCTCATTACCAGGCCAATACCATCCCTACAGCGAAGCATGGTGGCGGCAGCATCATGCTGTGGGGATGTTTTTCAGCGGCAGGAACTGGGAGACTAGTCAGGATAGAGGGAAAGATGAATGCAGCAATGTACAGAGACATCCTGGATGAAAACCTGCTCCAGAGTGCTCCTGACCTCAGACTGGGGTGACGGTTCATCTTTCAGCAGGACAACAACCCTCAGCACACAACCAAGATATCAAAGGAGTGGCTTCAGGACAACTCTGTGAATGTCCTTGAGTGGTTTAGCTAGAGCCCAGACTTGAATCCAATTGAACATCCCTGGAGAGATCTGAAAATGGCTGTGCACCGACGCTTCCCATCCAACCTGATGGAGCTTGAGAGGTGCTGCAAAGAGGAATGGGCCAAACTGCCCAAAGATAGGTGTGCCAAGCTTGTGGCATCATATTCAAAAAGACTAGAGGCTGTAATTGCTGCCAAAGGTGCATCAACAAAGTACTGAGCAGAGGCTGTGAATGCTTACAGTATGTACATGTGATTTCTTAGTTTTTTATTTTTAATAAATTTGCAAAAATCTAAAAAAAACTTTTTTCATGTTGTCATTATGGTTTATTGTGTGTAGAACTTTGAGGAAAAAATGAATTTAATCCATTTTGGAATAAGGCTGTAGCATAACAAAATATGGAAAAAGTGAAGCGCTGTGAATACTTTCTGGATGCACTGTAAATAACCAAGGGGGCAATCAAGACAACACCGCACAGGTGGGGAGACCAATCAATTTTGACAACTGACACATGAGGAAACAGAAGTGACAGGACGGGTGGACTACACACAACCACAGACGGAGGAGACACAGAACATGAACAGGGGTTTAGGGGAGACAAGACCATGACAATCATAATGCAAATAATGACTCAGCTAACCTCCTGATCATAATTATGATAATAATCAAAACCCAAGGTGAAGCATGAGAAAATAAAAAACAAGAACAGAATCAAGACTATAATAACAAATAATA
This sequence comes from Pholidichthys leucotaenia, assembly GCA_020510985.1. NCBI lineage: Eukaryota > Metazoa > Chordata > Actinopteri > Cichliformes > Pholidichthyidae > Pholidichthys > Pholidichthys leucotaenia. Next base: position 240,076,440 of record CM035839.1, read on the forward strand.
ATAACTGCAGAAAATCCTAAGAAGCAAACCCAAAGCAGGGATGAGGGCTGGGACCCATGCCCTGGAAACAAAATAAACACACAATAAATCAGGATGAGGTCGTGGGACCCAACCCATACCCTGACAGTGCCATCAATACTGCAAAGTAGATATAGTGTGTGGATATGAATGCAAGCTGTCCAAACAATTGTATGGAACAGAGTCAATAAAAGGAATGTAAAATACACAAGCCATTAGTGCACAAAACATACGAGACTGCACAAATGATAGAAATTCCCTGAATGCAGAGGACTATCATGCTCAACAGAAGTGTATAAAATTATTAAAAGGAAAAACTTCATTGTCAGCAACAACAGTAAAATTGTTAGCATGCAACTGCTTAGCTTACAATGCAACAGTAATTATTAGTTTACTGTTTTGTGTCTTGTTGATGTTTGACTGTGTAAGGGATTTGTCAGCCAATTTTCAGATGGAAGCAGCAGCAAAAACATGGACTTCTCCCGTTTGGGAACATTTTGAGCGCATTTCTCCCATGGATGTATTTTCCACAAATAGTGGGTATTTATTGTAACTGAGGTGATGGCTTAGCGGTAAAGCATCTGCTCTAGAAGTGGGAGGCCTGGGCTTGAATCCCAGCTGGATCATTCTTGTCATTTTATTTTTATTTGCAAGGTGAAGTGTCTGTTGTGTTTGAAAGAGCTTGGATCATTATTGCACATCATTATGCTGAGGCACTATTGCTATTGTGCCCTGCATGAGAATAAGGCCAGAGTTGAATATACTGGGAAAGACAGTTTAAGACTGTTGAAAATTAATTATTTCTTAATAAAAATGGATAAGTAGTACAAGCACACCAAGTAACACAGGCACATTCACTGTAGTCACCCCAGTTTTATTATTTCTTTTTTCTCTTATGATAATTGATATTTCTTAAAAGACAGCACATTTATTGAAATTGAAAAAATACACAGTAAACCAAAAATGCCCTTGTAAAAATTGGCATGCTGTATACTTTTTGTCAACTACATGGCCTAGTAGAGCAAATGAAGTTTCACATGAGGCTTCGTCGATATGAACCATTTTGATGGAAAGGCTCAAGTCTTCAACAAAGCCTTATCTGGCCATCACGAAGTGGTAGCCTAGAGTTACAATGCCTGTCTTGCATCTGGATAGCTGGGGTTATTCTTATAATTTATTTTTATTTGCAACGTGAAGCATCTGTTGTGTTTCAAAAAGCTTGGCTACAACAATAGTGCATCATTATGCTGAGGCGCTATTGTGCCCTGCATGACAATAAGGACAGAGATGAATGTACAGAGAAAGACAGTATAAGACTGTTGAAAAGTTATTTCTTAATAAAAATGGAAAAGTAACACAGGCACATTCACTGTAGTCACCTCAGTTTTATTTCTTTTTTCCCTTATGATCAATGATATTTCTTAAGACATTTATTGAAATGAAAACATTCACAAACCAATCACAATCTGCATGTTGTATAGGTTTTGTCCACTAGATGGCCTAGTAGAGAAAATGTTTCGCATGAGTCTTCGTCTATATGAACCATTTTGAGGCAAGGCCTCAAGTCCTCCAGAAAGCCTCATCTGGCCATCACTAGTACCCTTCCCAGATTTGTGCCTCGAGACAATCCTGTCTCAGAGGTCTACAGACAGTTCCTTTGACATTATTCTTGGTTTGTGCTCTGACATGCACTGTCAACTGTGGGACCTTATATAGACAGGTATGTGCCTTTCCAGAGCTCTGACCTGAACAACACTGTGGAAGTTTTTCACCTTAAAATAATGTTTATTCAATGACTTTGATGGACCATCAACCTTTGACCAGGTGAGTGTCACTTCCCCCCACAGCCTCAATGGTTCCACGTTGCTGCAACAGCTCTGTTCTTCAAGGATGTGCACAGGTTCGGGCTATTGTTGCCCAGACAACAGCCCATTTGCTGTCTTTGTCTGAGCTTCCCCTCTGGAGGGAAAATAAAAGGAAAACGCTGTCCTGTTAACATTAGAAATAGGTTAGTTTTTCCCTTTTATATATTAAACTTTTCCTTGTAAAATTTGGAGCATTTTCTTTCTAAAATATGTGACTTTTCCTGTAAATGTGTCACTTTATTCAAGTAAATTTGCATTTTTTAAATTTCCCTTGTGTTTGTTCATGTCATTTTGAGACTTTGTTCTTAACATTGTAATCATAATGTGACTTTTTTCTTTTGAAATTTGTGTTTTTTAAATATATTTTTTTTTCTTATAAATGAAGAAATTTTCAAATGGGACTTTGGAAGATTCTCATAAATTTTCCACTTTTTTATTTCCAGTGGGAAATAATTTTCCTTCTTTCTTTGTTTTTCTTGTAATTAAAGATTTTTTTTGGCAAAATTTTTAAACTTTGTGAGAATTTGAGTTTTTTTACTCCTGAGTTTTCTTCTGTTTTTTTCTTTGTGATTTCTATGTCATAAATTCATTTTTTTCTGCCAACTTTAAAATTTTTGTCAATAAATTTCCCTGTTTTTCCATTGATTTTTTGCCACCCCAAAAAAGTCTTTCTTGTCAATATTTTTCTTCTATAACTTTCAAAAATATAGAACATTTTTCTCACAAAATTACTGCGTCTTTTTAATCCATTTTCTCTGTTTTCCTTTATATTTTCAGTGATTGTTATTGTCCATATCTGACATATTTGCTCATCAGTGTGAAACTTTTCTCATGAATTCATGACTTTTTTCTTATAAATTCCTGTTTCTTTCTTGTAGTTTTGCCCTTGTTTCAGGTTAAAGCAACAGCCCCTCTAAGTGTCTGTGCACGTCCCTGCTGTTCTTGGGAGGAAAACTGAAAAGACGACAACTATGATTGTGATTGGCTGTTGTTACCTGATGCTGCATTCACTTGCATTAATTAATCTGAATTAATGGTGAGAGTTTAGGCTTAAAATCAGCTGAAAGTGCTCCGTGGTAACTAGGGATACAAGTTATCAATTAATTCATTAATCAAGAGTTAATTCACCTTATCGATGGATTAACAATTAATTGATTTTTGTCAGGTCAGGCATTGGCTTGCTTGCTACTGGATAACCATGAAAACCGGGACTACCTGTCTCACGGATCGGGCCGTCGGTGACTCAACCGGCATCCCCGCCCTTCTGAGGGCATGGAGGGTGAAACAGGGTAACTCCGCAATGAACATATGAAATGGCAGCGAGCCCAAAATGCAGAGTAAGTAACATGTTTATTTACAATGGGTGTATGTATAGAAACTCCAAATACAGTCACAGCACAAAGGAAAGACACCCGGCTACAAACTTGATTGGTCTACAAGCAAGGAGGCGATCAATCACAGGCACCCTGGACTGGGACTGGGTACCCTCAACAACCACCTCGTCCGGACCCTCAGTGACCTCCGGTTGCGAACCTGGATCCACAGGCTCGTCCGGTGATGGAGGACCCTCTCCGACGACTCTGGAAGAGGACTCAGAAAGAGCGGGGGAATGGTCAGAGTTGCCGGCAGCAGCAGAGCCTGGCGAGGCAAGCTCAGGTGCAGCGTTTGGCTGCTGCTGGCTCTCCTCACCTAAAGCTAGGCAAAAATGCTCAGTTATGGAAAGGAGAAAGTCAAAAGCGAGCACTTGTCTTAGCTCAAGCTCTACCACCGTCCAGGACTTCGGCGAGCTGGGCAATGTCTCCTCAGGTTCAGCCTCCAAGAAGTTCCGCTTGGGCGCTGGCTCTGCTGTGGTGGCCTCCACAGCAGGCGTGATGGTCACTGCAGTCTTAATTCTCCCAGCTCCCATGATCCACGCTGGTGACATCCCACCCGGACCCCTGGCTCCTCCTGATCCAGACTGCTCAGCTCCTGTTCCGGCAGGCACACCAAGGGAAGAGGAGAGAGGGCTGGTGAACAGTTATAAACAGCAGCAGGTGGGGAGAGGTCAGGAGACTGCTTTCCCTGAGCCTCCCTACCGGGAATCAGGCAAGACATTTCATTATTAATGAGTCAAACCAAAATCTACTTGCCTGCTCTCCCAGTTTGCAGTGTGAATTGCAGCTGCTATTGTTTGGACATCTCCACCCGTCCGTCCAGGAAAGGCGGTTCTAGGCTCCTCCGTAGAAGATATGGGAGCCGCCCCTCTCACCACAGGAACGGGAGATCTCGGTGAAAAAAACTGGCGCCCCACTGCTGCAGATGAACAAACCGAGGAAGAAGACCTCGCAGCGGATACGGAGGGAGATCCTGCAGACGGGACTGCTCAGGACAGTTGATCCGCTGCGGAGCTAACTGGGCTCGGTGTCGCCCCAGATCGTGGGGCGAAATCGTTCTTCCGGGATTCCGGGTGACGTCGACGATGCCGACCTGCTGGCTGCCATCTTGGAACGGTGGACGGAGGAGAGAAGAAGATGGCCGCCGACAGAGGAGAGCGTCTTGGTTTGGGCTTTGTCCGGAAAGCCTTCCTCTTCAAGTTGGGGAAAGCCTGCTGGAGCACGCAGATGGAGGACAGTAATTCGGCATACTGGGGATAATTCCAGAGGCCCAGGTGAGCTACCAGAATATCCTGAGCCTCACTGAGGCAGTCCCACTGTTCTCCGGGGCCATAGGCATCCTTGGCGACGTACAGGAAGCCCTGGATAAACGTGGCTGCTCATTCCTCATCCATACTGGGATGTCCCGTTGGCCATCTACTTCTGCCAGTGTGGAAACGGCTGGACCAGGATATCATGCTCCGAACAGGTTAGTGAAAAAAACACAAAAAATGAGTAACACGTTACTTACTGCTTGGGCTCTTTTTGGTGGCAACTTTCTGTCATGTTCACTGCGTAACCCTGCAGTGAACATATGAAATGGCAGTGAGCCCAAAACGTAGACTAAGTAACGTGTTTATTTGCAATGGGTGTATGTATAGAAAGTCCAAATATAGTCACAGCACAAAGGAAAGACACTCGGCTACAAACTCGATTGGTCTACGGGAATGCCTAACGCGCTCCAATTAAGCAGGAGTGGAGAAAAAGGCACAGGGAAGACTTACAACGGTGTTGGAGCAGAAAGGTTCTGAAGGAACAACACGATTCAGTCCAGGGGTAAACCAACAGAAGCGAGTCCAGATGTCCAAGGTTGACATTGTGAAGTTGCCACAACAGCTGGTCACATTCTGCCCACAAACCCAGAATGAGGGAAAATGGGCACAGCTGTGTGGCCACCCAGTGTGTGACTGATTGAACAATGTGTGTGTACGTGAGTGTGAATGTGAGTGTGTGTGTATGTGTGCATGCCTGCATGAGCGTGTGTGCATGCATGAGTGTGTGAGCGTGTATGTGGTGAACCATACCGCTAGTGGATGCCTGGTGAGGAGGAGGCATGGCCGTGGGACTGATGGAGAGCAAGGCTCAATCCATCAGCTGGACTTAATAATCAATAATTAAACCCAACAGCCACAAGTCATGCTCGAGGTGAAGACCCCGAACATGACACTCTGTCATGTAATATGACTAAAATATAACCACACTGTGGTATATATGACTCTTATATCCCATATCTACATATGTTAGAACAAGTGGAAATGTTTTGTGACAGCATATGTAAGGAACTTCACACCTGGAAAGGATAAAGGATCTCCCCCGCCGGGTTAAAGTCAATGGACCTCCCAAGACGCGGCGGCGGAGATGGACTTGATACCTTTACCCCCTGAGGCGAGAGGAGGAGTTCCCATCACCTCCCAAGACAAGGAGAGGAGATAGCAGAACAATGGGGGGGTTAATATAACGGGGGGATGTCAGCTTTTTCAATGTGTGGCTCTGATGTCAGCTTTTTCAATGTGTGGCTCTATGTGTGCTTGTATTTAACCAGCAAGCGGAGCAGAGATCACTCTCTTGCCTTCTGCCAAGCTCTACACCTGATGAGACTCGATAGAAGAGCTATTCATTAAAAACCCTGTTTTTAATACAAAAATCGCCTCGTTATTTCAGCTCCTCTACACTGGTGACCTTGACGCGAGAATATGGACCGGAGGCGTTCTTCAAGCTGCTCATCCATGGTGACTCGGGCATACGCCAGCGACGACGCAGACGAGGGAACAAGCAGACAGCTTTTCCCCACGGCAGAGGGCACTGAGAGAGCTCAACCGAGCTCCAGCACCGCCGTGAGTGCCGAGGCAAGGCACTGTCACCCGGCGGGCACAACAGTGATGGTGTGCACGAACGCCGTTGCTGTCAACCTGCCAGACTTCTGGCGAGAAGACCCCGCCTCTTGGTTTCAACAAGCTGAAGCCCAGTTTATACTGGCGGGCATCACAGCAAACGATATTAAGTTTTACCATATCGTCTCCAAACTCGACTCCGGCACTTCGAAGTGTGTGCGGAGCTTGGTCCGGCGACCACCAGCCTGGGACAAATATGAGACACTCAAGGCGACCATCGTGGCGAATTATGTCCCGTCAGCGGAGGAAAGAGCCGAGAGGATCCTGGCGGTCTACGGCCACAGAGGGAGCAATCCGAGGACCCTCATGGAGGATTTGCTACAACTCAAGGAGGAGGATAATGATAATTTCCTTTTCCAATTCATTTTCCTCAGCACGCTACCACCGCAGTTGAGAGGGACACTCGCCAGTATGAAGTGCAATAATCATCAGGATTTCCGCACACTGGCCAACGAGGCTTACCGGCTCGTCAACGCCTGCAGAGAACGGACACTCACAGCGGCATCTGCAGATCTGAAAACTGACACCCCGAGCCTTGGAGAGACTCAACCCACGGTGACAGCGGCGCGGCCCAAGCGCAACGAGCAGAACGACGTCTGCTATTACATTACACTGCTGCATGGTGGCGCAGTGGTGCTGCATGGTGGCGCAGTGGTTAGCACTGCGGCAGCACAGTTTACCCTTGGCCGGGGGATTGTGGGGATCGTGGGATCGTGGGTTCGATCCCAGCCCCCGACCAACAGTGATCTGTGTGGAGTTTGCATGTTCTCCCCGTGTTGCGTGGGTTTACTCCGGGATTTCTCCGGTTTCCTCCCACGTGCCAAAAACATGCATGTTAGGTTAATTGGCTGTTCTAAATTGTCCCTAGATATCTGTTTCCTATAGGCCCTTAGAATAGAGGGTTAGTATTAATGAAAGCGCTTTGAGTGGTCTTTGTGACTAGAAAAGCGCTATATAAGTGCAGGTTAGTTAGTTAGTTAGTTATTATCACCACCGCTTCGCAGAGAAAGCCCGCAAATGCGTTCCCCCCTGCAAGTTTACGATATCGTGGAAACGCCAAAGCCGAGGGCCATTAACAGCAGCGGTTCTCGGCGAGAAGAATAAGCTGTTATACGTGACGGATGGATACACAGGCAAGCAGTTCCTCATTGACACGGGAGCTCAGCTGAGTTTCGTCATGCCCTCCCACGCAGATCGAACCATGGGCACCCGGGGCAACGGAGCAGTGGCAGCCAACGGCTCTGACATCGACACGTTCGGGGAAAAGAGCCTGCACCTCCTCATCCACGGCCCCAGCTACAGATGGACATTTGTTGTAGCAGCGGTGAGCTTTAACTTGTTAGGTGCAGATTTTCTGTGTGCACACGGGTTATTAGTGGATCTTGCAAATAGGCGCCTGGTTAATGCATCTTTTGCTTCTATTCCATGTTCAGCTCGAGTTTCCCCACCACCTGTGCAGGCCAACGTCACCACAGCGGGAGGTAAGTTTGAACAACTCCTCACCCAATTTCCAGCACTCACAACCCCCAAATTCTCAGCTACTGTAGCCAAACACGGGGTTAAACACTTCATTCCGATAACAGGACCTCCTGTTTTTGCCAAAGCTCGCCGCTTAGACGCGGCCAAGCTCAACATAGCAAAGGATGAATTTGCAGCTCTCGAAAAATTGGGCATTGTTAGACGCTCGAAGAGCCCCTGGGCTTCACCACTTCACATGGTTCCGAAATCCGACGGTTCTTGGAGACCGTGTGGAGATTACCGCCGGCTAAACAACGCTACAGCGCATGACCGCTACCCCATTTCTCACATTCAGGATTTCTCACTACATTTAGCGGGTGCGCGCATTTTTTCAAAAATAGACTTAGTCCGCAGTTATCACCAAGTCCCAGTCCGAGCTGAAGATATTCCTAAAACAGCGGTTATAACCCCTTTCGGCCTTTTTGAATTCCTAAGAATGCCGTTCGGCCTCAAAGGCGCTGCTCAAACTTTTCAAAGGATGATGGACGCAGTCCTGCGCGACCTACCCTTTGTTTTTGTCTACCTCGATGACATGCTGGTAGCCAGCTCATCCGAGGAAGAACACGAGCAGCACCTCACTACCGTTTTTCAGAGGCTGGAAGAGCACGGACTTATAATCAATCCAGCCAAATGCAAATTCGGCGTATCGCAAATTGATTTTTTGGGACATAGGGTCTCCCCGACAGGGGCATTTCCGCTTCCAGACAAAGTTCGTGCGATAGAAGGTTTTCCACGGCCTCAAACGGTTAAATCGCTACAGGAATTTTTGGGGATGGTTAATTTTTACAACCGTTTCCTCCCCCACGCAGCTCAGCTCATGCAACCCCTATATGACGCGCTCAGAAAAAAGAAGGCTTCCAAAGCGGTCGAATGGACCCCGGAGCGCGAACGCGCTTTCGCGGAAGTAAAAAACGCCTTAGCTAACGCCACAATGTTAGTCCACCCAGATCCCTCAGCCCGCATTGCTCTGACCACAGATGCTTCTGACCTGGCTATAGGGGCAGTTGTAGAACAACTTGTCAGCGGAGTCTGGCAACCTTTGGCATTCTTTAGCAAATCGCTAAACCCAACGGAACGCAAATACAGCACTTTCGACAGAGAGCTGCTAGCGCTTCATTTGTCCATCCGCCACTTCCAGTTTTGGTTAGAAGGGCGGAGTTTCACGGTCTTTGTGGACCATAAGCCGCTCACTTTTGCTATGGCTAAAATTTCAGAACCATGGTCGGGCAGACAACAAAGACAGCTAGCTGCGATTTCAGAGTTCACCACAGACATTCGACACGTAGCAGGCAAACTTAACGTTGTAGCTGACTGTCTCTCTCGCGCTGTGACACCGCCAGAGCACGAGGAGACAGATTACGCCGCCTCAGCAGCGGAACTCTTCACTAACGCACACACATACGCAGCACCTATCCAGGATGGAATAGATTATGCAGCCATGGCAGAAGAACAAAGCAGTGATGCAGACGTGCGCGCGCTCCTGTCCGGACCAACAGGGTTAAGGCTGGAGAAAAAAGGGTTGCGCGACGGCGTGCCCCCCCTAATATGCGACGTTTCAATCGGCCGACCTCGCCCGTTAGTACCAGCTGCTTGGCGCCGCCGTATTTTCGACGCAATTCACTCCCTCGCGCACCCAGGAGTGCGCGCCTTGGTTAAAATGGTTGCTGAAAAGTTTGTGTGGCCAGGCCTGCGCAAAAACGTAAAAGAATGGGCAAAAACTTGCATTCCTTGTCAACGCGCCAAAATACACAGACACACAAAAGCCCCTCTGGAGCCTTTTCCAATTCCTGCTAGAAGATTCGACCACATTCACGTCGACCTCGTGGGGCTACTACCTTCCTCCCAAGGTTTCACACACCTGTTAACAATGATAGACCGCACCACGCGCTGGCCAGAGGCAGTCCCTCTAGCGTCAACCACAGCGGAGGAAGTCGCTCGCGTTTTTCTAGCAAACTGGGTGGCACGTTTCGGCGTTCCATCAGACATCACGTCAGACAGAGGGCCTCAATTTATCTCAGAGCTCTGGTCAGCCATGTCTAACAGTTTAGGGGCAACAATTCATCGCACCACCGCTTATCACCCTCAGGCTAATGGGTTATGCCAGCGTTTTCACAGGTCCTTAAAGGCTGCCCTCAGGGCCTCACTAACGGACACAAATTGGGTAAATAAACTTCCCTGGGTTTTATTGGGGTTGCGTGCAGCACCTAAAGAGGATTTAGACGCTTCTCCTGCAGAATTAGTTTTTGCCCAGCCTATCAGACTCCCAGGAGAATTTTTACCAGAGAACCCAGAACCAGGACACCTTCCAGTCCCAAGGTTTTTAGGCAGCAGTGGACCGGACTCCCTCCACGGTCCAGCTCATCACTCTTTTCCACGAGTTTTTGTTCCTCAAACTTTAAAAAACGCTGAGTTCGTTTTTGTTAAGCATGAAGCCATTAAACCAACATTACGCCCAGTTTACGATGGCCTGTTCAGAGTGCTGGAAAATGGTGACAAACACTTTGTGCTTGATTATGGGAACAGAAAGGAAGTGGTCAGTGTTGACAGACTCAAACCTGCTTTCTTGCTGAGAGACGAACCTGCACAGTTGGCACGAGCACCTCGGCGTGGTAGACCCCCCAGAGGAAAAGTCTCAGCCCCCAGGCAGGGAACAAATAATCTCTTTCCTTCCCACAATGCAGATTCACCACGAGAAGGTCCCAGCGGGACACCTAAGCCAACCTACAGCAGTTTTGGGAGAAGAATAAAGCCCAGACAGCACAGGGACTGATACCAACCACCCCGCAATTATTCACTAATTGTGCTACAACAGTTTAAGGCTACTTATGATTTCACTATGCTGTTATGTTTACCACTGAACTTTCTTAGGAGCATGGCTGCTAGAAAACTTCTCCTGTGGCAACAGTTGTAACAAGTAGTATTTCATAGTTATTATCTTAGACTGTGATTCTTTCTGTGTCCTTTCCTAGTGTTTGGGGGGCCTGTGGTATATATGACTTTTATATCCCATATCTACATATGTTAGAACAAGTGGAAATGTTTTGTGACAGCATATGTAAGGAACTTCACACCTGGAAAGGACATAGGATCTCCCCCGCCGGGTTAAAGTCAATGGACCTCCCAAGACGCGGCGGCGGAGATGGACTTGACACCTTTACCCCCTAAGGCGAGAGGAGGAGTTCCCATCACCTCCCAAGACAAGGAGAGGAGATAGCAGAACAATGGGGGTGTTAAGATAATGGGGGGATGTCAGCTTTTTCAATGTGTGGCTCTGATGTCAGCTTTTTCAATGTGTGGCTCTATGTGTGCTTGTATTTAACCAGCGAGCGGAGCAGAGATCACTCTCTTGCCTTCTGCCAAGCTCTACACCTGATGAGACTCGATAGAAGAGCTATTCATTAAAAACCCTGTTTTTAATACAAAAATCGCCTCGTTATTTCAGCTCCTCTACACACACAATCTAAATAACCATGACTGAAATGACCAGCTTACCTTTCTCGGACAATAATGGCAGAGTTTGGTTCATGGCTAGACCAGCAAGGGGCTCTGTTCCTGAGGAGTCTATCTGATAGGTCACCCGCCTTCATTCTGCAAAGATTGATTTTGTAATAACACTGGATTTTGGGGGCTCTAGTATTCCAGGTACATACTAGTTGGACATACTGCTCATCTAAAGGTGATTATTGGTTCATGGCTGGAGAGATCTTTTCTGTGTTTCTCTTCCCTGCTCTTCACTCTCTTTCCTGATAATGATTATCTGCCTTATTAAACAGAAATAACAATAAATAAAAGAATGAAGAAATTACAGTTTATATAATGTGCTAATCCCTTTTATAACCTGGAGTACATATTAGAATATTATTCCTAACAAATGCTTTTTTCATCTTTAGTTGAAGTGATTCTCAAGGCGGGTTTTGTGTGTGTTTGAGTCAAGTGCCTAATTAACTGATGTGCAGGAAAGACTATGAGCCTAATTGTTTCTCAGGCTTTGTAATGATGAAACCTGACACCCTAGGGTTCAGTGGAATGGAAATGGTTTAATTACATACTTTTAATGCACTGCCCAAGGTCCGGATTAATCAGATGTGCAGCCTATTTGAATACAAAGTCATCTCCTGTGAGCATGTGACTGTAAGTTGGGTTCACATTTATGTAAGTAGTGTGTCTGAAATACAGGCTAGTTTTTTTTTTTTCTCTCTCTCTCACCATAGTAAAGCAATTGTGTCTCCTCGTGTCATGAAATGCCCCTTGGGGCAGAGAAGAAGACTCATACGCTGAACTGCTAGTTTGTGATATTTAATGAAAACACAAAAATCCAACACAGTGCACAACACAAAGTCCAAACTGAAGGCAACGCAAACTTACAAAGTACACCAGCAAAGGTGAAGGGTTCTGGCGAGGAAGAGAAGCTTAAGATTGCGGCAACGAGAAAGAAAAATAACAGTCTTTAAATAGCTGAAAACAAAATGACACACTTGATGGCAGGTGCGGATCACATGAGCGGGTAGGTGACCTAATTACAGAACAGCTCACAGCTGAGATGACTTAAAAAAGATTTAAGTATGTGGCGGTGGCGGTGCTGCCCCTCCAGGGGCCGTGGCCAACGACCAAGATGTGTAAATGACATAGAGTGAAGTGATGATATAGAGTGAAGTACGAGGAGATAAAGAAGAGTGAGAAGAAGAGTGATGTCTGAAGATAGAGCTGTGCTTCGATTGGACACAGCAATGATGATAGGACTACAGCTCCTGACTAGATAGAGTGATGATATAGAGTGAAGTACGTGGCAGTAATGCACCTGTAAGCTGGTTGCCAACCGCATATCAAATCTAAAAGAAGAAGAAAAGAAGAAGCTGAGACGACTAGGGAACAGAAACAACATACACAGCCCATGCGAGATGATGACAGGGTGGGAGTGTCTGGAAGAGGAGGTAAAGAACTCGTGTCACAAAGAAACAAAATATAAATCCTAAACTACAGAGACTGACAAAATAACAATAATACTACGGGCATTAATGACTAACAGAACAATTAACCACCAAGAACACATCTTAAATCAACACAGGAAAATAACACAACACTGGAAAAATACAGAAGATACTCAGAGGAAAATTAAGAGAATGAGTCCGGTGACACACTGCGCTCAGCCTTGTGACAGAGTGCCGCCCCCCCTTAAGGGGTGGATTTCAGACATCTCAAGGTAACATCAAAAAAGAAAAAAGCCCCCCCCCCCAAAAAAAGGAGTATAACAATAAACCACCCCGGTTGGGTGGTGGGGGTAACAGGCTAGGAGGGAACAAAAACACAAATCCTGCTCAGGACCCACACCAACACAAAACCAGGCCCCTAGGCGCCCTAGGCCAAAGAACTAAAAAGTTCAGGCGGCTGGCATAAGTCCCAGGCCTGACAGATGGCAAGGTGGTACGAGTCAGGCGGCCTGCCGGAGAGTATGAGCCACCCAACCTTATGGCACAGTCTGTCAGGTGGTCGGCCAGGGTTCTTCAGCAACCTAAACAGAAGGGGTGGCTCAGGAGGCTGCTGCCCCACGGGGAAGCCCAATGACGGAAGGGGCAGAAGAGTTGGGGGGACCATGGCGATGCCAGGCCAAGGAGAGGAAACCATGACGACCTCGGGCAGAGGAGAGGGAGCCATAATGACCTCGGGCAGAGGAGAAGGAGCCACGACGACCTCAGGCAGAGGAGAGGGAGCCACGACAACCTCAGGCAAAGGAGAGAGAACCACGACAGCATCGTCGGGGGGGGGGGGGGAAACCACGACGGCGTCTGGAAGAGGAGGGGGAGCCTGCTTCATCCACTCCTTGTCGGAGTCTCAGCAGGAATCCATGTTTGTTAGGACCCTGTTCCTGTTCTAATACCAACCTCGCCTTCTCCTTGTTTCATCTGTTTGTAAGTTTATGTTGAGCACAGTTTGGACTTTGTGTTTTTTCTTATTAAATATCACAAACTGCAGTTCACGCTTGGGTCTTTGTTTCTGCCCCGAGGGGCAAATCATGACACAGCTTGAGCAGCACATCTAGTTGCTTCTCAGTGAGGCAGCATGGCCGTCGTGTGTGACCCAATTCTAAGTCTTTTTTTTTTACAGTTTAGAGTTTGAATTTTGCACATTCTAAATAATCTGGATTTTGCTGCTGATTGTTATAAACAATTTAGTGACTTATGTGTTTGCATCATGATTTTCTATTTTGTCAGTTAAGACACCAGTAGGAAAAGAGTCAATAGTACAAACCATTTATCAGTGACCTTGAAAATAATGACTCATTTTTAAGAAAAAGTAACCAAAAACAGTTATTTTATTTACTAAAGACTGTATTGTTGGATGTGCCAGTGCAGAAGACCCTGCACACTTCAGTGATAGCACCAAGATATGGAGGAATTCTGGGTCATATTAGCATCTGTGTTTCCAAATAATGGGCTAGGGCAGGGGTGTCCACTCATGTGCCATGGAGGGCCAAGACCCTACAGGCTTTATGTCCAACCAGTGTCTTCAACAGCAGATTCCACTGAATTTCTTCCACTGACTGCTGATCAGTGAAAACACCTGCTGAAGAGACTGGGTAGAAGAGAAAACCTGCAGGGTCTTGGCCCTCCATGGCACATGATTGGACACCCCTGAGTTAGGGTTTAATGGGATTTAACATTTTAACACAAACTCCTTTATGGTTCTTAATTCTGTTGGCAGACTTACACCAAACCAAAAGTGATTTCTCAAACTGCTGGATTGTTCTTAGACAGCGTTTCCAATCTGTCATTCATATAATTTTCTAAAGCATCAGAATAGACCCATACACCTATTCTGTGGATTTTCCATAAAAGGTGCTGGAACAGTATTGTGCTGTTCCACCATAAATCCCTGGATTGATAATGTACTTGTACCTGTACAGAGTGGCTCCTGAGGTGCTTGTCAGGGAAATGAAGCATTTTTGTAATATCCCACCATTGACTTTCACAAATGTATTTCCCTAATACAGGTACATCTCCAAAAATTAGAATGTCATGAAAAAATTCACTATTTTTTGACACTCATTTCAGAAAGAGAAATCCATATATAATATCGATTCATTACACAGACAGTGATATATTTCAAGCATTTATTTATTTTAATTTGGATGATTATGGCTTACAGCCCCTGAAAACCCCAAATTCAATTTGGCAAAAAATTAGAATATTACATAAACTTTAAAAAATAGTTTTTAAATAGAAATGTTGGCCGCTGAGGTGTTGGTTACTATGGGCTGTAGCCATAATCATCAATATTAAAATAAACACTTTCAATATATCACTGTCCCTGTAATGAATCTATATATGGGTTTAACTTTCTGAAATGAGTGACAAAAAAATATTGAACTCTTTCATGATATTCTAATTTTTGAGATGTGCCTGTATAAGTGTTGAACTTGCTTTAACTAACCACCATCCATTTCTGTCGTTCGTCTAGGCAGGAGGAAAGCAGCCGCTCCACAACGGACCTTGCTACTGTGGAAAGTACTGAAATCCTTTGCTCTTATAGGTAAAGTGTCAAAACCAAAGTAGCACAATTTCCACTTAATATAAAAGGGACTGAGCTGAGATTTATTTGATTGTGTGAGTATTAATTACAGAATAATTGAAAAAGAATGGCGCATCAACTGTAAAATAAACCACTTGTTAATGTATTTATTTTTTTGTCAGATCACTTGTGTGATCCTTTGTGGGTTATGTTCATAACTGTATCTTTTGGGGAATGGCAGTTGTTCAGTCATCAATATAATTTAGCTTATATGTGTAGTTTATACTCTATCATCAATAAACTCATGCAGTAACAGGACAGTAACAGGAGACCCATTGTAGTGCTTCCTTTTATATTTTAGCAATGCTAGTACAAAACACCGCCCACACTTGAAGCCAGGGCAAGAAGAGACACTTTTACATTCAAGACAAACTTTTATTGATAAAAACTCCATATTTTGACTGAGCGACTCCATACTCGGTGATGCACACCTTCAGTTAAAGTACTATATTCCATTCAAGTGAATGTATTAATTCATTCTGATTGCTGAGGCCACTGTAAAAACAGATGATTTTAAATGTAACGCAGCCCTTGTAAAATCGACTTTACATCAGTGCAGCTACATGAAAATTGTGGTTAAATACAACAACGAAGTACTTTATTGTCACATTGGAATTTGAATCGCTCCTGTTTTGTTTTTCTTTTGAATTCTTGGATGGAATATGGGTGGACAATATAAGCTGCAGCTTCAGCCATCACCCATTTCAGATAACCTATGTTGAACCGTATAATCAGAGGAGTTATTGTTTAATTCGACCTTATTAGATTTTTTTCCCCTTTGTTATATTTTTCTATTTTCTTTTAATCTATCCAAAATAAAGATTCATTCATTCACATTCCACTACTGGCTTTTAGCAACAAGTGTATTTCCCAAATATGTTTTAAACTTCCTTTATTTAACCACCACCCATTTCTGTCTTTTGTCTAGGCAAGAGGTAAACGATCGATCCACCCCAAACTGGACCTTGCGTCACTATTTACAGAGATGCAGGCCTAAGATCTGCTGATCTGAGACCAGTGTGAGCTGCACATCCCAGCTGCTGAGTGACCCAGTCTTACAGTTTGAGTTTTGCACATTCTGAATAATCTGGAATTTGCTGCTGATTGTAATAAACAATTTAGTGACTTATGTGTTTGCATCATGATTTCTATTTTTGTCTGTTAATACACTGGTGGGAAAAGAGTCAATAGTACAAACCATTAATGGGTGACCTTGAAAATAATGGCTCATTTTTAAGAAAAGTAACCAAAACAATTATTTTATTAATTGAAGACTATTGTTGTATGTGCCACCGCAGAAGACCCTGCATACTTTAGTGACAGTACCAGTATATGGAGGAATTCTGGGTCATATTAGCATCTGCTCTTCATCATAATGGGTTTGGGCAGGGGTGTCCAATCATGTGCCATGGAGGGCCAAGACCCTATAGGCTTTAACTCCAACCAGTGTCTTCAACAGCAGATTCCACTGAACTTCTTCCACTGACTGCAGATCAGTGAGAACACCTGCTGAAGAGACTGGGTAGAAGAGAGAACCTGCAGGGTCTTGGCCCTCCATGGCACATGATTGGACACCCCTGAGTTAGGGTTTAATGGGATTTAACATTTTAACACAAACTCCTTTATGGTTCTTAATTCTGTTGGCAGACTTACACCAAACCAAAAGTGATTTCTCAAACTGCTGGATTGTTCTTAAACAGCGTTTCCAATCTTTTAGTATTTAATTTATGTCACTTGGTGGTAACCTTCACATATAAAACAAAAGTGGAGACACATCTGCAAAAAGTACAAAGGTTTATTGTCAAAATTCCTAGTGCAATACTAAATGAATACATGTATAGTATATTGTTGAAGCAGAGAATATATATTTATACAGTATCTACGTATATGTATCTATCCAGTAAATCCATGTATTTCTCCATGTAACCTTGTGACTGCATTATTTTAATTGCTTTTAATCCTAGATCAAATTTGTTTTGGATTAAAAATGCATCATAATTGTTAAATATATCTTATTATACCTAACTCAATACTGTTTACCTGTTGAAATATATATTTTACAGCTAATATAACCCCATAACTACAATATGGCACCTGGCGATCAATTTTTGGCAGTTGATCACGTTTTGCCACAACACCACAGACTCAGTGCTGCTGGAGCAGGTACATCCCATGATGTCTCAACAGTCTCTCCGTGATTTTCACACAGATCAGACCAATTTATTGCACAGGAAGCTAAACGTTTCCACAGACATTCTGAAGTTCTGTAACCACTACACGTTTGTGAAGCTGGGGTGACATCTTATCACTGGCAGGCTCAGTTGAACGCCCAGATAAACGGTTTGAAGTGATAGTTTTGCCACAAGAGAGCCATCTGAAACATACACACACAGAATACATATTTTAGTACCTAATAGCGATAACTTGCTGACATTACAATGTAGTACGGCGGACCTAAAGCAAACTAGCATTAGCAATCATTAGCTTACCTTCATATGTGATCTAGTTCGTATCCTCACGTCTTCAGCTTTATACTGCTCTATGGCTTCCTAAACGCTCCAGTACTTTTCCAGAGTGTTTCGTCTCACTGCCTGCAGCCTTCTCTGGCTCGCCTTTTTTGCCTTTACTCTGAAAAAAAGCCAGAGACCGAGCAGTCGCCTCGTAATCCACCATCTTGTGGTTTGCTTGTGTCGCGTGTTTTACGTCATGGGAGTGTTGTGCCGCCTTGCTGTAAAAAAAAATCCCACCCACCTCAGGCAGCACTCAGCTGTAATGGAAACAAAAGCAAGCTGAATTTAGTAAAGCCGTGTCAAGGTGAGTTGGGCTATATAGGTACTAGTGGAAAAGGGGCTAGAGAAAACAACATAGCTGAAGGTGAGGATATGAAATGAGACAACAGACCGGGGAGACGCAGAAGCCAATAACAGAGGACCCAGTGGAACACAGAGGACAAATAATGCAACTAATCATAATAAACCAAATCAGGGGAAAACACAGAGAACATAAATGAACATAAAGATTGGCAAGAATCTAGGAATCTAGGTGCATGGCAAAGGCAAAGGAAAAGACATATATAGGCCTTAGGTCTTGGCCCTCCGTGACACATGATTGGACACCTGTGGGTTAGAGTTTAATGGGATTTAACATTTTAACATAAACTGCTTTATGGTTCATAATCCTGTTGACAGACTTACACCAAACCAGAAGTGATTTCTCAAACTGCTGGATTGTTCTTAGACAGCTTTTCCAATCTGTCAGTATTAAATTTATGTCACATGGTGGTAACCTTCACATATAAAAAAAGAGACATCTGCAAAAACTTCAGAGGTTTATTGTCAGTGCAATACTACATGAATGCATGTATAGTACATTGTTGATGCAGAGAATATATATTTCTACAGTATATGTATCTAGTAAATCAAGCATTTTCCATGTAACCTTGTGACTGCATTATTTTAATTGCTTTTAATCCTAGATCAAGTTTGTTTTGGCCTAAAATGCATCATAACTGTCAAATATATCTTATTATACCTAACTCAGTACTGTTTACTTTTTGAATATATATTTTGTGGCTAATATAGTTATTAACGTGGTGATCAAGTTGTGGCATCTGATCATTTTTTGCTATGACACCATCTCAGACTCAGTGCAGCTGGAGCAGGTACGTCCATGATGTCTCAACAGTCTCTTCATGATTTTCACGCAGATCAGAGCAATTTTTTTCCCACAATATTTTTATTGTACCTTTTTTTTTTTTTACAAACATAGCACACACAGTCAGACACTAACACAAAAGTAATTTAAAAACTAAAAAGAATAACAAAATAACAAAAAAGGGTAATAAAAACAACAACATCCATTAACAAAAACAAGTCAACAACAATGCTCCTCTGTTTAGTCTAGGTAATCTATTACATAAGAATACATAATATACATTCACCAGTTTGGAATTTGCAAGGTCCACACATATCATTCACCTTCTTCTTCAGAAGTTATGTTTAATTTCTTTACATAATCAATGAAAGGTCTCCATATATTCTCAAACACATTTTCCTTTGATTTCAGTATATATGTTATTCTTTCTAGTGTAAGGTTGGTAACATCTGTCTTAACCACTGAGTCACATCTGGTCTATGAGTTTTTCCACAGTAATGCAATACATTTTTTGGCATTAAGCAAAGTGAGGTCTATGAATGTTCTTTCACTCTTATTAAAGTTATGTTTTTCTGGACACAGATCCAACAAAAACAGTTTAGGGTTCAATGTGATTTGTTTTGAAATTATTTTTTTCAATTGTTATCCTCACCTCTTCCCAAAACATTCTGATTTTTCTACATTCCCATAAACAGTGAAATAGGGTTCCTTTACTTAGATCAGAGCAATTTTTTGCACAGGAAATAAACCAGACATTCTTAAGCTCTACAACCACTGATCGTTTGTGAAGCTGTGTTGACATCAGTGACAGGCTGTGCTGAACGCCAGACTGACCGTTTGAAGCGGTATTTTTCCCACAACAGAGCCATCTGAAACACACACAGCGTACATATTTTAGTACCTAACAGCGATAACTTGCAGAGATTACAGTGTAGTACGACGTGCTTATAGCAAACTAGCATTAGCAACATTAGCTTACCGTCACATATGACCTAGTTTGTATCCTCACGTCTTCGGCTCTCCCAGAAGCTGCAAAACTATTCCAGAGTGTTTCGTCTCACTGCCTGTACCCTTGTCCGGCGGTCCTTTTTGGCATTTACGGTGAAAAAAGCCACAGACCGAGGAGTCGCCTTGTAAAGCCGCCATGTTATGTTTGGCTTGGGTCGCGTGTTTTACGTCACAGGAGTGTGGCGCCGCCTTGCTGTAAAAAAAATCCCGCCCACCACAGCTTAACCCCGCTTTACCCGGCTGCTATGGAGACACAACCGCGGCCAAACCGAGTAGTAACGAATCGAAACGAGGCGAGCCGAACTGGGCTAGTGGAAAAGAGGCATTAGTCAGTTGTATGAGAGGCTGGACACTAAGGAAGGAGAAAAGGACTTGTATCGATTGGCTAGACAGAGAGATCGAGCTGGAAAGGATGTGCAACAAGTTAGGTTGATTAAGGACAGAAATGGTAACGTACTAACAAATGACGAAAGTGTGTTGAGAAGGTGGAAGGAGTACTTTGACGAGCTGATGAATAAAGAAAATGAGAGAAAGAGGGATGAAGGAAAGATAGTGAACAAGGAAGTCCCGAGGATTAGCAAGGTGGAAATGAGGGCAGCTTTGAAGAGGATGAAGAATGGAAATGGGGTTGATCCAGATGACATACCGGGGGAGGTATGGAGATGTTTAGGAAAGATGGCAGTGGACTTTTTAACCAGATTCTTTAATACAATCTTGAAGAGTGAGAAGATGCCTGAGGAGTGGAGAAGAAGTGCTTTGGTACCAATTTTCAAGAACAAAAGTTCTTGAAAAGAGCTGAATGTAACTACAGAGGCATAAAGTTGATCAGTCACACTATGAAGATATGGAAAAGAGTTGTTGAAGCCAGGTTAAGAGGAGAGGTGACCATGAGTGAGCAGCAGTACGGCTTCATGCCAAGGAAGAGTACCACGGATGTAATGTTTGCTCTAAGAGTGTTGATGGAGAAGTATAGAGAAGGTCAGAAGGAGTTACACTGTGTCTTTGTGGCTCTAGAGAAAGCATATGATCAGGTGCCAAGAGAGGAAGTGTGGTACTGTATGAGAAAGTCAGGAGTGGCAGAGAAGTATGTGAGGGTGGTGCAGGACATGACAGCGAGTGCAGGATAGCGAGACGGTGGTGAGGTGTGCTGTAAGACTGACAGATGGATACAAGGTGGGGGTGGGGTTACATCAGGGATCTGTTCTGAGTCCCTTTTTTGCCATGGTGATGGACAGGCTGACAGATGAGGTCAGGCAGAAGTCTTCATGGACCATGATGTTTGCAGACAACATTGTGACCTGTAGTGAGAATAGGGAGCAGGTGGAAGAGAACCTGGAGAGGTGGAGGTGTGCTCTGGAAAGAAGAGGACTGAAAGTCACTAGAAGCAACACAGAATATGAGTGTAAATGAGAGGGAGGTAAGTGTAATGGTGAAGATGGAAGGAGTAGAGGTAGTGAAGGTAGATCAGTTTAAACATCTGGGGTCAACCATCTAAAGCAATGGAAAATGCACGAGAGGTGAAGAAGAGAGTGCAGGCAGGGTGGAGACGAGTGTCGGGGTGATTTGTGACAGAATGGTTGCAGCAAGAGTGACAGGGAAGATTTTTAAGATGGTAGTAAGACTTGCTATGATACATGGTTTGGAGATGGTGGCACTGACAAAAAGACAGGGGGTGGAGCTGGCGGTGGCAGAGTTGAAGATGCTAAGATTTTCATGGGGAGTGATAGTGACTCTCGGGGGTTATTTTTACTGAATAAACACATTTTTGGTTTATAAGTAATACTTAAAGCAGGATTAATGTTGTTATAATGACCAATACAGGTTTCCTTTAACAAATGCACAACATGCTTGCAGACCTGGGCATACCACCAATACAGCATTAGTGCAAATGACTTATCAATAGTTTATGCATATGGACGATCGAAAGATCATAGGAGCAATTCTTTTAGATTTTACAGCTGCATTTGATGTCATTGACCATAATGTCCTTATGGAAAAGCTTAAATGTTATGATTTTCCACCCTCAGCTTGGACTCTAATGAAAACTTACCTGTCAGGAAGGACACAACGTGTGTTCTATAATGGAACATTTTCTGATAATACTAACTAACTAACTAACTAACTAACCCGCACTTATATAGCGCTTTTCTAGTCACAAAGACCACTCAAAGCGCTTTCATTAATACTAACCCTCTATTCTAAGGGCCTATAGGAAACAGATATCTAGGGACAATTTAGAACAGCCAATTAACCTAACATGCATGTTTTTGGCATGTGGGAGGAAACCGGAGAAATCCCGGAGTAAACCCACGCAACACGGGGAGAACATGCAAACTCCACACAGATCACTGTTGGTCGGGGGCTGGGATCGAACCCACGATCCCACGATCCCCACAATCCCCCGGCCAAGGGTAAACTGTGCTGCCGCAGTGCTAACCACTGCGCCACCGTGCAGCCCATAATAAAGAAATATACTGTGGTGTTCCACAGGAAAGTTGCTTGGGTCCACTTTTGTTTTCAATTTTTTAAAAATGATTTACCTTATGTAGTTAAAAAAGCTGATATTGTTATGTACGCAGATGATTCTACCTTATTTAATGCTTCTACTACATTGTCTGAATTAAGAGACAATTTGTTGGATGAAATGAAGTCCGTAACCCAGTGAGTAAAAATGAATAAATTAGTATTGAATACAGCTAAAACTAAATGTGTTGTGTTTGGCTCGAGGACTGCTCTTGCTCAGTTTCCCTTGTTGAATTTGGATATTGATGGCTCACCTATTGAACAAGTTACAAAGACTAAATTGCTGGGTGTGAAATTAGATAACTTTCTTTGCTGGTCAAATCAGGTAAATTATATAGTCTCAAAAATGGCTAGAGGACTGTCTATGGCCAAGAAATGTTCTCCATATGTTTCTACCTGTATTATGCATAGTGTTGTGCGATCTCTTGTTTTATGTCACCTTGATTACACTGGTCAATACCAAATTTATTGTCTAAGGTTTTATTTAGCTGATTTAGGACAATTTTGATGTGCTGAATCCAAAAATCACATTGGTTTTGCTCAATCAGGTCAACTTTTTGAACTACGGCCACATATTTTCTTACGTTTTTGTTTACATGTATGGGTATTTTCGCTTTATGTGATACAAAATTCTTTTTTTATGTCTTGAAATTCTTTGAATTTTGAACAATGATGATGTAACATTCAATTTACATGTACTTACCTTTATCAATGTCTACTATTCAATTTACAGTACAACTGTACAACTGCTTATAACTTAACATAAAAGCCTGACCTGATCGAGAGAAAAGGATGTCATTTTCGGATTCAGCGGTGCAAAATTATCTTAAATCAGTTGAAAAAACACAGACAACTTACAAAAAAAAATATTTTGTTATGTTGTGTCATTGTTCTATTATTTAGTCTAGTGCTTTTTTGACATGTTTGAAAAAAAAAACTTTAGACTGCACAAAATAGAGCAGCTGGACTAGTTTTGCATTGTCCTTTTTGTACTAATATAATTGAAATGCATAAAAGATTGTCATGGTTAACAGTGGATCTAAGAGCGAAATATCTTTTGAAATGTCTTTTGTCCATCCATCCATCCATCTTCTCTCGCTTAATCCTTTTCGGGTCGTGGGGGGCTGGAGCCTATCCCAGCATCTTTGGGCGAGAGGCAGGGTACACCCTGGACAGATAGCCAGTCTATCACAGGGCCAACACAGAGAGACAGACAACCATTCACTCTCACAGTCATACCTAAGGCCAATTTTAGAATGCCCAGTTGATGCCAATTAACCTAACTTTATGTAAAATGTTATATGGAATCATGTACCATGCTTCTTTTTTGAAACTTTAGTGTACATGGGTATGAATCATGACTATGAGACTCGTCAAGGTAGTCAGCAGCTTTGAGAGTTGTCACATCCCAAATCGAGTGTCATGAACTGGGCTTGATGTTCAAGCCCAGTTCCACTTGAGGTGTTTTGGGCACGTCCCACTGGGAGGAGACCCCGGGGCAGACCCAGGACTCACTGGAGAGACTATGTCTCCCAGCTGGTCTGGGAACACGTTGGTATCCTCCCTGAAGAGCTGGAGCAGGTCGCTGGGCTTCTCTGCTTGAACTGCTGCCTCCACGACCCGGACCTCCGGAAAACCAGTAGAAGATGGGATGGATGGATGGATGAATAAAAACAAATTACTGTTCAAGAAGCGGATAAAACAAAAATTGATGTGCTTGATATAATAATTAATCATCAGTATTAATAGATTTTTTGTATTCATTTTTGATCATCAGTAGGTTTTTTAGATTTTTAGATTTAGATTTAGTATACTTTATTGATCCCCAGAGGGGAAATTGAGGGTCATCCACCACCTGGATGGATGAAGCAGCCACAATATGGCGCTATCCCTTAACCATTCACACACACCGAGGGCCACTTTAGAGTCTCCAGTTAACCTAACCTGCATGTTTTTGGCATGTGGGAGGAAACCGGAGAAATCCCGGGGTAAACCCACGCATACACAGGGGAAACATGCAAACTCCACACAGATCACTGTTGGCCAGGGGCTGGGATCGAACCCATGATCCCCACAATCCCCCGGCCAAGGGCAAACTGTGCTGCCGCAGTGCTAACCACTGCGCCACCGTGCAGCCCAGGTGCAGGTTGCACCATGCAGGTTGTTCATGAAATTAAAATGGATGGAATTGACATGAGGTGTAGTTTTCTTCTTACTTAAAGTCTTGATAGATTTTGCTGTTTATAATTTTTGCTTGATTATACATAGGTTGTTTGAGAAACAACAAAATGAATAGATTTGACCTAACAGTGTTTTTCCTTTTTTTTTTTTTACTTATTGTAATTTTGTTTTATATGATGTTTTTTTTTGTGTGTGTGGACCCCAGGGAGACTAGCAACCATGGTGTGGAAGCTAATGATGATCCAAATGTATAAATAAATAAATAAATAAAATAAATCTGACCAGGCGAAAGGGACCTTGGTAGATGTCAGAGAGGTTAATGGTGAAGCAAGGGTAGTGTAGTTAGGGATGAATCTCTGATAAAAATTGGCAAAGTCTAGGAATTGTTGGAGTTTCTTTCTGGAGGTGGGTGTGGGCCAATCTGAAACTGCCTGAATTCTCTTAGGGTCTGGTTTGAGCTGTCCCTCTGAAATTATGAACCCGAGAAAAGAGGTTGTGGTGGTATGAAACTCACATTTCTCGGCCTTCACAAAAAGTTAGTTTTCCAGGAGGCGATGAAGCACCATCCGCACAGGGACCTTGTGTTCTGCAAGGGAGTGAGAAATGATCAAAATGTAGGAGGAGTTCAGGAAATCACTGAGTTCATGGTAGTCAATGCATGGGTGGAGTGTGCCATCCTTTTTACTGACGAAGAAGAACCCTGGACCGACTGTGGAAGATGAAGGGCGAATAATGCCCACACTTTGGGACTCCTTGATATATTTAACCATGGCTTTCTTCTCAGGGCAATTAAGTTATATAGGCCGCTAGAGGGTAATCGCACCCCCTGCTGAAGTTCAGTGGCACAATCATAGAGCTGATGTCGGGGAAGAGCTAGAGCCTTAGCTTTACTAAAGGTGGGGGCCAATTCATGATAAATAGAGGGCACATTGGCCAAACCGGGGTGCTCAGCAGTGCGGGGCTGAAAAGGAATAGAGGGTCAGCAGGCGGCCAACTGGAGACGTGGACATGCAAAAGGGGCGCCAGGGACTAATCGTCCCCTTGGACCAATCTGGACTGTGGAGTTTTAACCAAGGACAGCCTAGTGCAATGGGTGGAGAAGACGCAAGAGGGACAAAAAACCCTAAATGTTCTCAATGGTTCCCTGATGATAACATTGTTATGAGGGCAGTTTGGTTTAAAACTTGGCCCAGAGATTGGACCTAAAAAGCAATAAGATTGTGCATTTACGGATGTAAACGCGGTTTTATGAATGAAAGTGAACCTGTAACCATGTGACATCTGATCTTTGGGACAGGAGCATTATACCAAATGAATCACACCTGTGGATGCACAACTTATATATAACCCCTGTATCCACCCATTCTTCCTCTAACGACTGGGAGGAGCCTGCCTCCACCGACGAAAGACAATTAATGGTTACAGGTTCCCTTTCATTCATAAAACCGTGTTTACATCTGTAAACGCACGTTTTATTTCACTTCAGTGAACCTGTAACCACGTGGCAACTGTATACCAAATGAGTCCTGAGGAAAATGGAGGTGGCGTCATCCACATGTTGAAGGAGCACAGTCAGATGAGTTTGGCTCCCTTATTGTACTTACCTGAGTACATACTAACTAACTAACTACTAACTAACCTGCACTTATATAGCGCTTTTCTAGTCACAAAGACCACTCAAAGCGCTTTCATTAATACTAACCCTCTATTCTAAGGTCCTATAGGAAACAGATATCTAGGGACAATTTAGAACAGCCAATTAACCTAACATGCATGTTTTTGGCATGTGGGAGGAAACCGGAGAAATCCCGGAGTAAACCCACGCAACACGGGGAGAACATGCAAACTCCACACAGATCACTGTTGGTCGGGGGCTGGGATCGAACCCACGATCCCACGATCCCCACAATCCCCCGGCCAAGGGTAAACTGTGCTGCTGCAGTGCTAACCACTGCGCCACCGTGCACCCCTTAACATACAAGTTAAGCCGGTTCCTCCAGGAAACCGGAACTGAAACAAACCCTTCCGAGCACAAGATACACATGCCGGCTCACATGAGGGAGTCTAAGATACAACTTAAGAATCTGCTGTGACCCCTAGAACAGATGAGCTTGACTCCTTATTCAGTCCCTCCAGAATTTTGTGGGATGTTTTTATGATTGTTGCGGCCCAAAAAGCCTGAATTTGCGGGAGCTTTTTTAAAAAGTTGCAATAAAAGTTGTGATGTTTTTAGAGTGTTTTTTGCACTAAGCTGTGGGAAGAATTACAATTTTTAAAGCAGATGTTTTTTTCCAGTTTACTGCAGTGATATTCTATATATGTCATGAATGCTCCTTCGGAGCAGAGGAACAAACCTACGCACTGAATGGTGTTTGTACAATTTATTAAAGAAAACAACAAAGTCCAAAAAGTGCCAACAGTACAAAAAATGCAAACAAGAAAAACTTACAGGCTGTAGCACTCCTGAGCTGGCTTGGCTCAGGAGGAAATGAGGAGGTGATCAGAGTAATGATCAGGCAGGGGATAACCAGTCTTGACACATTCAATCTAGCAGCAAAGACTGAGTGGACAGGCAACACTTAAATAGTGGAGTGATAAATGGTACAATGAATAGCAGGTGTGGGGAACCAGAGTGGACTGGTGACCTAATTACAAAGCTCTCGCAGCTGAGATGGCAAGGAGAGCAGGCAGAGAGTAACTAGCCAGATGGGGATGTCTGAGAGAAGAGGAATAATGGCCCTGTCACAGGAAAAGGCAAAAACAGTCTTAAATCACATAAACAAACCACTGGAGCATAAATAACACATAGAACAATCAATTATTATTTATAGAGCATAAATAATACATAGAACAATCAATCATAAGAAAACAAAACAGGAAAACACCACAAGGCTAGGAAAATATACAGAAAATATTCATAAATAAACTGAAAGACTGAGCCCGGAACAGCCCGTGCTGTTCTGGGCGGAACAGCCACAGACACCCCAAGGTAACACCAAAAGGACCCCCCCCCCCCAAAAAAAAAGGGTACAGCAACAGACAAACCAGGGTGGGCGGTGGGGGGAAACAGGTAAGGAGGGAGCAACACTACAGGGCCCGCACAGGACCTGCACCTTGCTATATCAGGCCCCTGGGCACCACTAGAGCAAAGAACCAGGAAATTCAGGTGGCCGCCCAAAGTTCCAGGCCAGCCAGATGGCAAGATGGCGTGAGTCAGGTGGCCTGCCAGAGAATATTGGCCACCCAACCCAGCGGCTCCGTCTATTGGGCAACCAGTCTGAGTTCTTTAACCACCTGGACCGCAAGAATGACACAGGAGGCAGCCTCCCCATGGGAGGACCCACGGCGATGTCAGATGGTGGAAGATAGAAGACCCCGACAGCGTTCAGCGGAGGAGAAGGAGAGACGACGCCCTCAGTGGTCTTGGGCAGGAGGACTGTAGCACCCACAGTGGCTCCAGGCTGGAGTTTAACAGCACTCGTGGTGGCTCCAGGCTGGACCATTGCAGCACCCATGGTGGCTCTGGCCTGGAGCACTGCAGCACCCGCAGTGGCTCTAGCCTGGAGCACTGCAGCACCCACGGTGGCTCTGGCCTGCAGCACTGCAGCACCCACCGTGACTCCGGCCTGGAGCACTGCAGCACCCGCAGTGGCTCCGGCCTGGAGCACTGCAGCACCCACGGTGGCTCCGGCCTGCAGCACTGTAACACCCACGATGGCTCTGGCCTGCAGCACTGCAGCACCCACTGTGACTCCGGCCTGGAGCACTGCAGCACCCATGATGGCTCTGGCCTGGAGCACTGCAGCACCCACGGTGGCTCTGGCCTGCAGCACTGCAGCATCCGCTGTGACTCCGGCCTGGAGCACTGCAGCACCCGCGGTGGCTCCGGCCTGGAGCACTGCAGCACCCGTGGTGGCTCCGGCCTGGAGCACTGCAGCACCTGCGGTGGACCCCAACTGCGCCAACGCTGCACCCTCGGTGGATCTTGGCTAGGCTAACCCTGCACCCTCGGTGGACCCCAGGCTGGGGGGTAGTGCCCAGGGCAGGCCCATACTGGAACACAGCACCCACATCAGCTCTAAGCTGGGGTGCATCACCCACGATGGTCCCCGAGTGGGACGCAGCACTCACAGAGACCTGGACTGAGGCAGAGGAACCTAGACGACGGCCTCCAGCAAAGGGGAGACTAGACCCACGGTGACCTCGGACGGCAGACCTTGATCCACGGAGACCTCAGGCATCGCTGGGACATCTCCAGTGATCCTGGGAATAAGCTCAGAGGAAACAAAAATAGAAGGGGGTCAGGATCACCGGCAGTGGTGGCGGAGCCCGGTAAGGTGAGCTCAGGTGCAGCAGACGGCTGCACCTGGCTCTCCTCACCAAGAGCCAGGCAAGATCTGTCCAGAACAGAAACAAGAAACACAAGAGAGAGTACTTGCCTGAGCTCGAGCTCCACCGCCGTCAAGGACTCCGTTGATCCGGCTGATGCTGATGATCCAGGCCCAGTCCTTTGGTGGTCCAGCTCTGCTGCTGACTCTGCTGCAGCGGCCTCCGCAGCAGGCATGATGGTGGTAGCAGTCATGGTGCCCCCATGCAAAATAACCCACGCTGGTGGCTCCTCCGGCGTGGCATCTGGGGGTCGGCTCCATGCTGGCACTGGTTTGGGGTTTTCCAGGGCCACGAGCTCCTCCATCGTCTAGTGGCTTGGTTCTGGGGCCGGCGGACACTCAGGAAAAGATAGGGGAGATACGGAGAGGACAGGTGAGGAAAGATTTGCTGCAACAGGTGATGAGGCTCAGGGGACTGCAAACCCTGAGCCTCATTACCGGGAATCAGACAAGGCACAATATCATTAGTAGAAGGAGAAATAAATGACACTTGCCTGTCATCCCGGTGAATGATGTTCTCCGTTGCAGCAGGTGGGCAGTCATCCCTCTCCATGTTTACGGTGAATCCGGGCCCCCTAGTGGATTGTGGAGGAGCTGTTTCCATAGAGGTGGAGGTGAATGCTTTCATCACCTGCGCTGCACCATCCTGACTCTCTTGGACCATCTTGAGAGGATGGGAGGCCTGTGTCTGTGACCAGATACGTTCCAGGAAACACACTGCCCGCTGCTCCACTTCACCAAGTTGGACATGGTGAGAACTCCAACACAGGTGGGTGAAAAAACAAAAAAATGAAAAAACACAAAAACACCACAGCTGGGTTTTTTTTTTACTGGCTGCTAGATTCTGTCATGAATGCTCCTTCAGAGCAGAGGAACAAACCCAGACACTGAATGGTGTTTGTGCAATTTATTAAAGAAAACAGCATAAAGTCCAAAAAGTGCCAACAGTACAAAAAATGCAAACAAGAAAAAACTTACAGGCTGTAGCACTCCTGAGCTGGCTTGGCTCAGGAGGAAATGAGGAGGTGATCAGAGTAATGATCAGGCAGGGGATAACCAGTCTTGACACATTCAATCAAGCAGCAAAGACTGAGTGGACAGGCAACACTTAAATAGTGGAAATGGTACAATGAATAGCAGGTGTGGGGAACCAGAGCGGACTGGTGACCTAATTACAAAGGTCTCGCAGCTGAGATGGCAAGGAGAGCAGGCAGAGAGTAACTAGCCAGGTGGGGATGTCTGAGAGAAGAGAAATAATGGCCCTGTCACAGGAAAGCACAAAGGGCATACAGTTTAGGCAGGGATACCAAGATGACAGGTAGTTTCAGGGTCTACTGTAGGGCACACACAAGGTCAAAACAGCAAAACAAGACAAAGTCAAGAATTTAAGGCTGAGGCAGGATACATGTGATAACGATGACATGGCCAGGCAGAGTGAAGGGAGAGCATCTTATTTAAAGGCTCTTTTAATTGGCAGCAGGTGGTCATCAGGGCTGCAGGGAGTGAGCTTAATCAGTGGGAGAGAGAGAGGCAGGCATACAGAGTACACACAGGAACCATTACAAGGACAACAGATGGAAATTAGCTTTTTAGTTAACTCTGGCTTGTTTACCGAATTGTGCTCTGTTTATTGACAAGTATTATCTCTTTAAATAAACCAATAAATGAAAAAAAGAAGAAAAGAATAAATTTACAGCTTTTTTATTATAGATTTGACATTGTTATAACTTTTTGATTTTGTATCTAGATTTGGGATTTTTTTTACTTTTAAATTTGCGACTTCTTGTTCCTTCTCATTTTTTCCATAAATTTATGACTTTACTAAAATAAAATTATGCATATATTCCCTCTAACATAATCCAAATCCAATTAGCTGTCAGTTTACTCTGATTTTTTTTTTCCCCACCACCAGGCGCTTTGGCAATATTAATCAAATTTTAGGGCAAAATTAGGCAGAACTTGGCAGTGCTTTATTTCAGTGATACACCAACATTAATGTCTTATCAGTAAGAACTTAGCTTCCTTATTAAATGTTAACATTTTCCATCTTGCAATGATACAGTAACGCTACTTACCTCAAATTAAAAATGGTGTTGGACAATTATCTTGTTTCTTGCAAGCTAAAGAGCAGCTATCAAAGCTGCAGCACATGTTTGTGAGAACCCAGGACTGTGTGTCTGATACCATCATCTGCAGTACGGAGGCCCCCCCCGGGGAACAATTCTGGCTTCTTTCCTGTTCACCCTCTATACCGCTGACTTTTCACACAACATACCACACTGCTATCTACAGAAGTTCTCTGACGACTCAGTGATCGTCATCCTCATCTCTGATGGGGATGATGCAGAGTACAGAGGACTTATCCAGGACTTCGTGGACTGGTGCCTACGGAACTGCCTCCAGATCAATGCGAAGAAAACCAAGGAACTGGTGGTGGATTACCACAGGCGAGGACAACTCCCTACAGCACCAGTAATTATCCAGGGAACAGACATTGAGATGGTGACATCTTACAAGTACCTGGGTGTTCACCTGAACAATAAACTGGACTGGTCACACAACACCAACACGCTCTACAAGAAGGAGCAGTGCAGGCTGTTCCTCCTAAGAAGACTCAGGTCTTTTGGAGTGCAAGCGGCACTCCTGAAGACCTTCTACGATTCGGTGCTGGCATCAGCCATCACATTCGGAGTGGTCTGCTGGGGCTATGGCATCACAGCAGCCGACAGGAAGAGACTGAACAGGCTGATCAAAAAAGCTAGCTCAGTTATGGGGCAATGCCTCGACCCAGTGGAGGAGTTAGAAGAGAGGAGGATGGTGGCTAAGCTGTCATCTCTGCTAGAGTCCTAGTCCCACCCCATGCAGGACACGCTGAACGCACTTAGAAGCTCATTTAGCAGTAGACTACATCATCCTAGGTGCGCGGCCGAGAGGTTCGGCAGGTCCTTCCTACCTACGGCTGTCAGACTTTATAACCTAACCAGGGCTGCTCGTAGAGGTCGTATTAAATGTACTAAACCTAACAACTTTGCACAATAGAGATCATCCCATCCAATACACAACTAGGACAATAACAATCATTACTGAGGGTGGCAACAACACTGTTGATTCAAATACAAAATATTGTGTCTGGGTACATATTTATATTCTGCAGGGTAATTTAACAAACCATAATGCTGTTTATTCCATCTAACTGCAATGCTCCTGCACTGTGTATATATCTGTGTACCTATGTATATTTACTGAGTGCTTTGGCTAACCAGTTCTTACCTTATTATCTTATTACTATTACTCTAAGTAAGTGCTGCTATCCCTTTACTGCCTGGAATTTCCCCATTGTGGGACTACTAAAGGCTTATCTTATGTTATCTTATCTTATCTTATGTAGTTAACAGCCCCTCCCCCAAGGGATGCAGGGAGCACACCAGGGCTCACTGGGAGGTGTGTGGGGCAGGGTACTGACAAGTGTTTGAGGCGCTTTGGTGTGGAAGCGGGACAAAATTTAAATGTTTTTGCTATAATGAGGTGAGAAACGTTATGGGGGCGTGGCATTAAAAACGTTACTTTGCTTGCTAATTAAAGTAAATGAATAAAAATGACAAGTTTTTCATTCCAGCTTGTAGATACTTTTATTCATGACTATTGTATGATTATGGGGGGGGGGGTATATTGGCTAGATTTGATTTTTTTTTTTGGGTGGTGACATCCCCCCATCCCCCCATAAATTACACCTATGATTGACTATCAAAATACAATCTGGATAATTTTCCTCCCAGCTGAAGGTTGTACTTACATTTACAGTGCATCTGGAAAGTATTCATAGCGCCTCACTTTTTCCACATTTTTTTTATGTTACAGCCATATTCTAAAGTGGATTAAATTCATTTTTTTCCCTCAAAATTCTACACACAATACCTCATAACGACAATGTGAAAAAGGTGTTTTTTTTATTTTTGCAAATTTATTAAAAATAAAAAAACTAATAAATCACATGTACATAAGTATTCACAGCCTTTGCTCAATTCCTTGTTGATGCACCTTTGACAGCAATTGCAGCCTTAAGTCTCCCAGTTCCTGCCGCTGAAAAACTTCCCCACAGCACGATGCTGCCACCACCATGCTTCACTGTACGGATGGTATTGGCCTGATGATGAGCGGTGCCTGTTTTCCTCCAAACATGACGCCTGGCATTAACGCCAAAGAGTTCAATCTTTGTCTTATCAGACCAGAGAATTTTGTTTCTCTGACGGCAGCTCTAGGAAGAGTCCTGGTGGTTCCGAACTGCTTCCATTTATGGATGATGGTGGCCACTGTGCTCATTGGGACCTTCAAAGCAGCAGAAATTTTTCTGTACCCTTCCCTAGATTTTTGCCTCAAGACAACCCTGTCTCGGAGGTCTACAGACAATTCCTTTGACTTCATGCTTGGTTTGTGCTCTGACATGCACTGTCAACTGTGGGACCTTATATAGACAGGTGTGTGCCTTTCCAAATCATGTCCAATCAACTGAATTTACCACAGGTGGACTCCAATTAAGCTGTAGAAACATCTCAAGGTTGATCAGTGGAAACAGGATGCACCTGAGCGCAATTCTGAGCTTCATGGCAAAGGCTGTGAATACATATGTACATGTGAGTTCTTAGTTTTTTATTTGTAATAAATTTGCAAAAATCTCAAAAAAAATTTTTTTTTTCACATTGTCATTATGGGGTATTGTGTGTAGAATTTTGAGGAAAAAATGAATTTAATCCATTTTGTAATAAGGCTGTAACATAACAAAACATGGAAGAAGTGAAACGCTGTGAATACTTTCCGGATGCACTGTATAACTAGTTTGATGTCTATTATTTTAAAATGTTGGCCTACTAAAATTGTAGTGGTTTCTGGTTTGCAACAACAGGGTGGCCTAGGATGAAGCCACATTCCTAGCCTGAATTTTTGTCCCAGTCCACCCCTGGCTGAGTCTATCCTCTTACGCATGCATGACCTAAATTGAATGAGCTCTTTTTCCACCTGTTTCTCGTTACCAATTGCCAAGATTGACCAAGTGTCTCTGCTTTCCACCCACAGCTGTTACATACCCCAGCATGCCAGGCATACATGTTGCATGGGCTGCTGCTGCCAGTGACTGCCCGCTCGATCAGGATGATGGAAGCATGTGTGGCAGGGCGGTGGATATTTAAACAAGGAACACAACAACTCCACCTGGGGAATTTTGCCCCAAGAAATAGTTTTCTATAACCCAAGACCACTAAGGTAACACAGGTTCATTGCACACACAGAGCCAGAGACATGATTCCATTAGTAAGAGATAATTTTTATGCCTCGTTGAAACAGAGGCATGTTATCATCTTGATACGGTAATCATTTAATGTGTCTGTGTGTGGATGTATCTGTCCGTCTGTCCACCTCTCTGTTTCAGCTTGCACAGTCAAAATTAAGTGGAACTAAAGGCTTGTATCATTGTATCGCCATATTTTCTCTATTTTTAATTTGCCAGAATTCCGAGATAAGGCTTTGTTTTTGAAATAAACACAAATTTAACTCATCTTTAACGTCAATGAAGCCAAGGGAAAAGGTAATGTAATAACTATGCTGGACCACTAGAGACGGCAGTGCAACTTTTTTACAGCACAACACAGCACGTTTTTTACAGCACATGGAGCTGACCTATTATAAAATAGCAGTTACTGAAAAAACACATATTTAGCAACTACAATCATTTATTCGTTACACTGATTCTTTTCACACTGGTTTTGCTGTTTAGTTTTGCAGAGGAAGGATGAGGTAAAACTCATTAAAAACTTGCTAAAAACTCCAAGTCCCAATATTGCTTGCCCACAAATGGTCACAGTGAAGTGCGCATGCGCCCGGAAACTCCCGCCACAGCGAAGTACTGAGCAATCCACCAATACTGGGTGAACAAATGTCTCTCTTTTTGCCTGTCTGTTTTCTTCCTCTGCCACTAAACAGCAAAAGCTTCTGTTCATCTTGATTGTCATTGTATTCACCTCCATTGCCTTAGCCATCACCAACATCTGCCACCATGCTCTTCTTTTGTTTGGATTGCAGCTGCTCAAATCAGGTTGGTGGTTATTGGCTGCCGCTGACAGTACGGGCACGTGAACTGCAGATTATTTTCAATGCGCTTGAGTGTACTCCAAAACTACTTGATGGATTTGGATGAAATTTTTACCACAGGTGGTCCTTGGGCTAGAGAGGAATCCATAACATTTTGGTGATGATCTGAGAATGCATACCTCTGCCAAGACTCTGGCACCAAGGCATCAGCACCTTGGTGCCTTCATATTAAACAGTAAAAAAACAATCATTCAGCTTGTAATTAAAACCACAACACTTGCTTTTCGCCTACCGTGAATTCAGTCATAATAATGGATTGCATTTATATAGGGCCTTTCAAGATACCCAGAGCTGTTTACAATGAGTCCATTATTCATTCACTCCACAGATAATGGTAGTGATAAGCTACTGCTGTAGCCACAGCTGCCCTGGGGCAGACTGACGGAAACGTGGCTGCCAATCCACACCATTGGCCTCTCTGACCATTTATATGCATTCATACCCAGTGTCATGGACACTGGAGGCAAGGTGGGTAAAGTGTCTTGCCCAGGGACACAACGGCAGGATGACTGAGGAGAGTGGGATTTGAACCGCCAACCTTCTGGTTATTGGGTGACCCACTCTACCTCCTGAGCCACTGCCGCCCCAAACATTTCCCTCCTCCGTTCCATTTTTGCTGAGCACCAAGCTGGACGGCAGGAAGTTCCATTTTTATATGGACTTTGGCAGTTAGACTAGAGATAAGATAAGATAAGATAAGCCTTTATTAGTCCCACAACGGGGAAATTCCAGGATTGCAACAGCACAGGGATAGCAACACTCAGAGCAACAATCAGAAGGCAAGAAAAAAAACAAGCAAGCAAGAGCAGCTAATAAACATATGTACGTATTACTATAAAATATATATATATACACACACACACAGACACACAGTGCAGAGCACTGTTAGAGAATGCTTAAGATCAGGGCTGGGGTTTACCAGGAGGCTAGCCGGAGAAGGGGAAGAAAGGGTCTTAAACTAATCACCACGTGAACTGCACACCAACCACATGAACACCCTGCATCCACTTCGGAGGGCGTCATGAAGGAAAACCACCACCACCAGGGGAACTGGCTGCCGCACACCTCAGGCCCACGGCTTCTGTCCTGCAACAAAAGAAATTTATTCAGTATTGCACAATAAAAAAATGACTCGGACTCGGGGCAATAAAAGCAAGGTTGTCAATAATAAAAGACAGCTGTAAAAGCAAAATTATAAACAATAAAATACACAAAATCCAAAATATTCCCCCAAATAAACCCAAATGCCAAACTAAACTAAATTTATACATCAGGATAGAGTCAACTTAATACAAATAACAGAAAATTATAATGCAACAGAACAAACAATACTGGATAAAGAAAACAAAAAACATAGCTATACTAAAAACAGTAGATCTATAAGTAGAATGGAAAAAATAAAAACCAATTAATGGGATAAAACGAAGCACTGTGTAACACTATTTTTCTTGTTATATCCTTAATAAAGTTTTGAATGAATGAATAAAAGATAAGACCAGATCATAAAAAACAAGACAAGACAAGACAGCAGTCTTAGAGCGAGTGGCAGCCCCAGAGACGAGCCGCACAATGTGGCGCTGATTGCCGAAAACAAAAAAACAATTGCCATTAGTGCAACATTAATAAGACCACTAATAAGCGATAGTTGGGAGCAGTGTACATACCAGAGGCAAGAAGAGTAGTAAGTAAAGGTACAAGAAGCTAGTGAGAGAAGAGAAATCACGCAGCACAAAAACAGCAGCTAGGCAACTTATACTTGCCTTCCTTGACAAAGTCGAGCAGAGCAGACCACTGCATGACAGGGCTCACAGCCAACGTACTGCAAACACAGCAATAATGTCAACCCCCACACTAGTAATGGGCAGGGCACAGAACGTGAAGACTAGTGATGGGACTTCAGGCACCAGAGCTTCGGAGTGTGCACCGAGTAATCCAGGAAATATTTAGCGAAGTGCGTTTCAAGGCGGTTAATGATTTTGCATGCAACATGAAATAAAGTGAGCAGCGATACACAATGGAAGTCCCTGTCCCCCACGTTTTGTTTATGGGATTTGTCACAGCCAATCTTCATTTTCAGATGGAGCCAGGCAGCACTAAAAAGACTTACTTCTCCCATTTGGGAACATTTTGATCTAATTTCTCCCAATAAAATATTTACAGTTATTAAGTTGGTGGATTTTTCACAAATAGTAGCTATTTCTTGTAACTGGAATGTTGGCCTAGAGGTAGAGCAAGGCTGTCCAATCATGTGCCATGGAGGGCCAAGACCTTGCAGGTTTTCTCTTCCATCCAGTCTCTTCAGCAGGTGTTTTCACTTATCAGCAATCAGTGGGAGGAAATTCAGTGAAATCTGCTGTTGAAGACACTGGTTTGAGGTAAAGTCTGCAGGGTCTTGACCCTCCATGGCACATGACAGGACACCCCTGAGGTAAAGTATCTGCCCCACAACTGGGGAGGCTGGGGTTCAAGTCCCAGCTGGGTCATGCCATTCTTATAACTTACTATAGATTTATTTTTATTTGCAAGGTGAAGTGTCTGTTGTGTTTCAAAGAGCTTGGATACAACAATAACACATCATCTGTCATGATGCTGAGCACGGTTGGGGAACCACGCTCACGTTTTCAGTTTATTCAGGTTATTTTCTGTATTTTCCCCACCTCAGTTTTATTATTGATTTTGTTTGGTTTTGTTTGTATGATGTTCTGAGTTTGGTCATTGTCTCTGTTTGTTTTGAGTTGTCCCATTATCATAATCTTAGTGTGGTTATTATAGTCTTGTTTATTTAGTTGATGTATTAATGAATCATCTTGCATTTCAAATTACTGTATATCTCCCTGTGTTTTTGGACTTGAGTCTACCCTCGCCTTCGCCCTCACTTCTCTTTTTGTATAATGGTATTCATGAGCATTTTATTATTAGTATATCTTGGGTTTATATTCCTTCTTGTCCTTATTTTGGTGGGTTATTGTCATTGTCTCCTTTCGTATTATTTTGTCTGGATCTAGTTTTGTATTTATTTCAGCTGTTTTGCTCTTCTGTGCTTTTATTTTTACAGCATTCTTTATTTACTTCCATTGTTTCAAGTTCTATGCACCGGCTGTCACAGCTGTCATTTGTTTGGTCTGATTGCCTTTGCTCTGGTTACCCACACCTGTCATCATTTGCTATTATTCTTTTTTGTCCTATTTAAGGGCCGCTGCAACTCACTTCAGCGCAGCGTCCTTCAGTGTCCAGTAGGGGTGGGTTCAAAAGATCGATACAGCGATCTGGATTGATCCACGCTTGACTGAGCCGATATCGATCCACAAAATCTGTAGATCGATCTTTTAAAATAATGCTTTTACATCTGTGAACATCTGCTGAGTCTGATTGGGTCAAAACCGGGTCAGTGAGCCAGAACAGCGGCAAAGAAGCAGAAACATCCGGAGCGCTAACGGAGCTAACAGCTAACAAGCTAACGGATATGCTAGTTCTTCTTCTGTGGTGTTAAAACGGATCTCATCCGGCAAGAGTTCCCTGTGCCACACGTCTTCACTTCCGTGTTTGAATGAGCGGAGTTGTTGACATGCGTGCCTCTTAATTTATCAACAAGTCACCATAAAGACTGTCCTCAACAGTTTCCTAATATTTTTCATAAAGTGGGAATAAACAGTTTTGTACTACGTGCAGCGCTGTGTTGGAACATGAAGTCTACAATTGATAAACACTTGAAATGGAAAGCGCAGAGAAACTGACTGAAACTCATGAACAGAGAGACTTGGAGCTGCTGAGATTGTAAGAAAATATCATTTGTTTGTTTTAACATTTCTGTTGTAAATTAATAATTCATCTGGCATGGTGGTGTTTTCTTTTACAAACTATGGATACAGTAGTTCACTGTTGGTCAAGCGCTGTGAACAAATGCAGAATAAAGGTATATTTTACGAGATTATGGACTTCTAGCACTTAAGTGAGAGATTTTAAGATAATAATAAATCACAATAAAATCAAAATGGCAGAATTAATAAAGGCTGCAGTACGAGCTATTTTTCTCAATAGAACTAAACTGAAATGAACAAATCTTCCCAGGAAATGAATTGAAACCCTTTTCAAAAATTGAAAGTTAATTTGTAGTTAAAATATAAACAACAAAAAATAAAAGAAATTAAATTATTAAATTAGGCTTTAAATTATTAAACCCTACTGTGGTGTGGGGATTTAAAAAGATAATTAATTTTACTTTGAAATCTATTCTCCTTTTCCTCTCCCCTTCAGATGTGTGAAGACTGGGTTTCCACTCCAAGCTCCATCCTGCACTGAGACCTTCTGAAGGTTAGAAGTTGTCAGTGGAGGAGCATCCCTGCTTCATGTGGATTTCAGCACAGAAGAAGACCTCAAGTTTTTCAGGGTCTTGGTTTTTAAATTCAAGATTCAAGAAGGTGCTGCCATAATTTTCTCCACACTCTAACGTGAATTCAATGCAATTTAGTTGTAATGACTAATTCTTTTATTTCTTTTTTTAATTGTGTGTTTGTATATTTACATATTTATTCCACCTAGCTGCAATGCTCCGTACTGTGGGTGTTTATATATCTACATATTTATTCCATCTAGCTACAATGCTCCGCACCGTGTGTTTATATACTCATATATTTATTCCATCCAGCTACAATGCTCTGCACTGTGTGTCTGTGTGTATATACTGTATATACTGTATATATACAGTATATATATATATATATAGTAATATGTACATTGTGGAGAATGGGGAAAGATGAGGCTGAGTTTATTTCTCAAATCAGATTTATTCACATTCTCCAACATCATCCAAACACAGAAAGAGAAAAGAGAATGAATCTTCCAACATCTGTCCCTTTTATACCCAGGACATCAAACATACAGTCACATGGTACTTAATCCCAGTCACAATGTAACTTCCCCCCGATCTTAACACACTCCACCTCTCAGTCTCTGGCCGCTGGGCGAAATCCCCCAAGGCTATCTCTTTGCATGCCAAAGACTAAACTTCACACCCTCGTGTTATCTCCAGAGCGGCTCAGTCCTTTGTTCCGTCTCAGATGTGAAGCCTAAGGTGGTATACGTATGAATCATGCAGTCATATACATATGTGCATATATGTGCCCCACAACATATGTATATAAGCTGCACTTGCTTTTTTTTCTTGCCTTCTGATTGTTGCTCTGAGTGTTGCTATCCCTGTGCTGTTGCAATCCTGGAATTTCCCCATTGTGGGACTAATAAAGGCTTATCTTATCTTATCTTATCTTCTCTTAATTTAAGTTCTCAGCAAGAATAGAATGTTGGTCATTTTTTGACAGCTTTACTGAGCATTTAATTCTAAATAAATCACTGTTTAACAGAAAATTTCTGGCAATCCTGTGCTTTTCTTGTGGTGTTACATAGAACAGCATCACTGTAAACTATGGAAAAAGCAGCAACTTTAAAATCTGTTCTTCCTCACACAACTTTCAGTGCATAAAAACCTCTAAAAATGTCAACTTTTTGGAAAAGCTCCCACAAAGTCAGGCTTTTTGGGCCACAACAATCACAAAAACAGCCGATGAAATCCTGGAGGGACTGAAATACAGTGAGATTATGTCTACATGCTTCATGCATTGAATTTGTTTACTGACTCTGGGTCGTTAACTTGACTCTACACACCCTTTGCACTAAAGAAAGCACATGTGAGCACTTTGTAAAATCATGTTAAATAATAAAAAAAGTACCGGTACATTATTGTAACTGATTCTGGGTCAGTTCTTTATGTGATAATTTAGGTATTAACAAAGTTAAAGTATTCTTGGTACAATTTACAGCAATGGGTCTCAGAAGATTTTTTTTTTCCTGGCAAGTAAAATAGTTATTAAAATGGTAATTTCCCAGATTGAATCGGGATTGGATCAGATCAAAATCGAATTGGAACTGAATCGATTCAGAATCTCAAGAATCTGAATCGAATCAGTTCTGGAAATTAGAGATCATTCCCAGCCGTAGTGTCCAGACGTGTGTTCCATGTCTTAGTGTTTAGCGCTTCAACTCTATTTCATCTTGGTATCCTGGCATTCCCACACACCTTTTCTCCCGTGTTCCTCCTGCCTACCTTCCTATCTTCTGCCCTCAGCAAACGGCCTCTCCGCCTGAAGTCCCCACAAGAACTGACTTCAGTCAGTATGGCCTGGACGAGGTACAGTGTTGGGCAGCGGGATGGGTGGAGGACTTAAAATTGGACCCTCGCACTTCCCGCACTCCCGAGGAGGCTTTGGAGTTTTTGGAGAGCGCAGCGGAGGTTATTGAGACATACCCCAGCCTGCAGAGCTGTCTGGAACTCACGAGTCTCCTCATCTCGGTTCACAACCTCTAACACATGCTCCTTGGGCTGGTAAGAAGCTCTCCCCCAACTGTGCCTGAGCTGACAAAAGAGCGTCCCCGGGTGCAGACAACTGCAGCCTCTCGTCGCCACCCAGCTGCATCCTGCCTGAGGAACTCCTCTGCCTCTCCAGCAGCTCTTCTCTTGCCACTTCGGAGAACCGCAGCAGCAGCCTCCTCCTCGCACCAGGATCCTCCTTCATCGGCTGTCCCGTCAGCTCTGTCCTCCTTGTTTACTGCTGCTGTCCCCCTCTTCTCCACGGCGTCACCGTCCACTGCTGAGAATCCGGCCATCCTCATGCCAGCAGTGCCGGCTCCTCCACTCTCCACAATGGTGCCCTCACCCACTACAGCTAACGAGAGGGAGTTATCCGGGCCTACAGCAGCAGCAACCACCACTCCCTGGGAACTAAGGCAAGTATCCTTTCATGTTCTTACACCTAAAAATGAATTGTCTTGCCTTATTCCCGGTGGTGGTGGTGGGGGGGGGGGCTCAACAGCAGCCATCCTCTTTGGCTGCACCCTCACCACCTGCTGCTGCATCTTGTCCTCAATTTTCACCTGCTTCTCCTGTGTCCCCCTCTGTTTTTCCTATGTGTCCGCCGGTCCTTAGAGGGAGCCACTGGACAATGGAGGGGCCTGTGGTTCTGAAGAGTCCTGTTCCGGCCCCACAGCCACATCCTGGATGGGAGAGGAGCGCCCCCTGCATCCTGAAGCCTGAGCCAACAACAGAGTGTCCCTTGGTTTCGGCATCGCAGGACCCGGCACCTTTGGTGAGATGATCCCCAGCTTCAGCCTCCACGTCTGGAGGTCCACCAGTGTCAGCCGCTATGTTTGGGGTTTCACCTGCTTCAGCCACCACGTCTGGGGGTCTGCCAGCGTTAACCACCACGTCTGGGGTTCCACCAGCATCAGCCACCATGTCTGGAGTTCCACCACTGTCAGCCACTACGTCTGGGGTTCTGCCAGCATCACCCGCCATCATGCCTGCTGCTTGGGCCGCCACAGCAGAGTCACCGAAGTCCTGGTCAGTGGTGGAGTCTGAGTTAAGGCAAGTCCTCTTCTCTGTCTTTACTATGTCAATATTAGAGAGCTCTTGCTTTGCTCCTGACAGGGAGAACCAGTTGCAGCTGCCATCTGCTCCTGAGTTTTCCTCGTCGGGCTCCATGACTGGCACCTAGCGGCTGCCCCGGCCTTGGATGCGCTCTGCAGAGCGTGCCCAAATGCCAAGTCACGTTTCGTTACCTTGTATTCATACATGTGTAATGACAATAAAGTTGAATCTCAATCTCAATCTCAATCTCACTGCTGCCAGTGCCAGTGACCAGGTGTTTGTTTCTTCCTCCCCGTCTGAGCTGGCCATGTTGGGGATGGACTCCTAGGCAGCTGGACTCGAGACACCCCAGCCTGAGCCACCTGGGTTTACTGAGGGTCATCAGTCTTCGCCAGAGGTCACTGCTGATCATCAGTCTTCACCTGAGGTCACCGTTGGTCAGCAGCCTTCGTCTGGTTTCACTGATGGTCATCAGTCCATTTTGTCTGGGTTCGCCGATGATCATCAGCCTTCACCTGAGGTCATTGCTAGTCAACAGCCGTCACCTATGGTCGTTGCTGGTCAACAGCCTTCGCCTGAGGTTGTCGCTGGTCAACAGTCTTCATCTGGGTTCGCCGCTGGTCAACAGCCTTCACCTAAGGTCATTGCTGCTCAACAGCCTTTGCCTGAGGTCGTCACTGGTCAACAGTCTTCATCTGGGTTCGCCACTGGTCAGCAGTCTGCACCTGAGGTCATCGCTGGTCAACAGCCTTCGCCTAAGGTCGTCACGGGTCAACAGCCTTCGCCTGAGGTCGGCGCTGGTCAGCAGTTTTCGCCTAGTTTCGCCGATGATCATCAGCCCCCTTCATCTGGATTTAATTTAATTTAATTTTTTTAAAATTTAATATACTTTATTGATCCCCAGAGGGGAAATTGAGGGCATCCACCTGGATGGATGAAGCAGCCACAGTACGACGCTATCCCTTAACCATTCACACACACATTCACACCTAGGGCCACTTTAGAGTCTCCAATTAACCTAACCTGCATGTTTTTGGTCTGTGGGAGGAAACCGAAGACATCCCGGAGTAAACCCGCGCAGATATGGGGAGAACATGCAAACTCCACACACATCACTGTTGGTCAGGGGCTGGGATC
Source organism: Pholidichthys leucotaenia (assembly GCA_020510985.1). Classification (NCBI taxonomy): domain Eukaryota; kingdom Metazoa; phylum Chordata; class Actinopteri; order Cichliformes; family Pholidichthyidae; genus Pholidichthys; species Pholidichthys leucotaenia. The sequence goes on from CM035839.1 coordinate 240,120,162, forward strand.
GAACCAGGGATCCCATGGCCAAGGGTGAGTTGCTGTGCTGCCGCAGTGCTAACCACTGCGCCACCGCACCGCCCGATTCACCGATGGTCATCAATCCTCCTCATCTGGTTTCTTCGCTGGTCAGCCATTCTCTTCACCTGGTTTCCCCAATGATCAGTTGTCTTCTTTGTCTGGTTTCCTCGCTGGTCAGTCACCTTCTTCGTCTGGGTTCCTCGCTGGTCAGCCATCACTGTCATCTGGTCTCCTCACTGGTCAGCCGCCATTGCCATCTGGGTTCGCCGCTGGTCAGCAATCATCGTCAGGTGTCAACAATCTTCAGTTTTTGGCCCCCTGGATCCACGCCTCAGCCCTTATGGCCCGCAAGAGGCACATTTTCCAGCTGCTACCTATTGAAAGGGATGCATTGTGCTCTCTGGTCCGATGGCTTAGGGACGCTGGGAGGTCACCCGACAAATTGTGTCCTTTGGTCTGTTGGGATTGGAATGATGGGAGGCCACCTGATGGACTATGGTGTCTGCTGGGGTGGCTCAGGAACTCTGGGAGGCCACCCGACTTATTCCACCTCGTGATCTGGTGGTCTTGGGACTCCAGTAGGCCACCTGAACTGCCTTACCTTTTTGTCCGGTGGTCCTAGGATTTCTGTAGGCCACCAGATCTGTTCTGTTTTGTGGGTCTCAAGCGAGTGTTTTGTTTTATCCCTCCTGGCCTTGTGTTCCCCCACTGCCCTCCCTGGATGGGTTATTGTTCTATTCCTGTTGGGGAGATTTTGGTGTGTTTTCTTTTTCTTTTTGATGTTATGTTGGGGTGTCTGGTATCCACCCCTTGGACGGAGTGCTCTCTCATGATGCTGAGCACGGTTGGGGAACCATGCTCACGCTTTCAGTTTATTCAGGCTATTTTCTGTATTTTCCTCACCTCAGTTTTATTATTGATTTTGTGTTCGGTTTTGTTTGTATGATGTTCTGAGTTTGGTCTTTGTCTCTGTTTGTTTTGAGTTGTCCTATTATCATAATCTTATTTTGGTTATTATAGTCTTTGTGGCTCACATATTTTGACTGCATATGTATAAGCACAGGGGTGAGATGCTTAGGACTGCATGTGTTTTGTGACCTCACGTCTTTGAAGGAACAATACGTCTGGACCTCCTGAGGATAACAGCAGGAGGTGGAGGTGCCGTGATGAGGACTCTGAGAGGACTTCCTGACCTCTTGGGGTCAGACGGACGACGAAGGGACTCGGGGGGAGAATTATTGTCAGTGGGGGGTTTGGCGACAATGTGATTCTGTTCTTTGATGTTCCAGGTATAAAAGTGGGGGTTTGGGGGAGTTCGCTCTCTTTTTTTCTGTTTGGAGAATGCTGGAGATGTGAGATCTTCAATAAATCTGAATTGAGAAATAAATTCAGCCTCCTTATTTCACGCTCTCCACAGTCTTGTTTATTTAGTGTCATGACTGCCTCTTAGGGGCAGAGAGAGAAAGGCACCACACGCCGGCCGTGAGTTTGCAGCATTTATTGGACAAACATAAAGACATACACAATGCTAATGAAAAAGGATTGCAGGTTGGCAAAAAATAGTTAAAGCTAAGGTGAGCATCATCACCGGCTAACCCGTGGCAAACACAAAGGAACAGGCAGCAAAAGCCAAACTAAGGCGAGCATAATCGCCAGTCAACCTACAAATTACCAAAAATACATGCAGTGAGAAACAGAGCACTTGCATGTAGGACAACGACTTGAGAGTGAGTGAGAGTCCATTGAAAGTGGACTTGACCATAGGATGCTACACCAGACAATGGTGCAGCTTCCTTAAAATAGGCAGCAGCACAATTAACACAATACCAGATGTGAGTACCTGAGCGAGAAGGTGACCTAATTGGACAGTCACCCACAGCTGAGAACTAGGGAGCAGACTGTGGGTGAAAGGGGAGACAGAGAAAAGAGGAAGGAGGCTCTGAAAGAAAACAATCAAAATAACAGAAAAACAAACAAGAAAATAATAACAGACATGAAATACTCAAAAATACATAAAGTGTCTGAGCACTGGCTCAGACACATGACATGTAGTCGATGTATTAATGAATCATCTTGCATTTCAAATTATATCTCCCTGTGTTTTTGGACTTGAGTCTACCCTCGCCTTCGCCCTCACTTCTCTTTTTGTAGTAGTAGATTAGTTTATTTGACAGGGACAGTGCAATAAACATAGACAATTAATCAAAGACAATCAATCTGATGTGTTGCACATAGAGTGTATAGCTATTAGCTAATTTGCAACTCTTGTCCCTGGATGGGCTTTAGAAAAAAGAATCAAGATAAAAAATATACACAATAACCACATACATCAATGCAGAAAAATTATAAATACACAATTATAAATATTATAAATATTATAAATACACAAATATAACAGCCTGACTCACATTTAACATAAATATTATAAATATTATAAATACACAAATATAACAGCCTGACTCACATTTAACACATATAACATAACTCACATTTGCCTATTTCAGGCCTTCCTCCCTCCGTCACTCACTATAAACAAACACATTTATTCCTTCCCTTCATTCACTCTCACTTTGCAGACAAATAATTCATACATGAGTACATTCTTGTTTATTTTTCAGCCAGTTTTTAACATTTTTAGTGAATGTTTTAAAGTCCGTTATTATTTTAATTTCATTTGGCATTGTGTTCCAGATGTGACTGCCCTTTATAGAGAAAGCTGTTTGTCCAAATGTGGTTCTGCAGTGGAATATTTTACAGTTATTGTTAACAGAACTCCTGGTGGCTCTGCTGCTGTCCTGTCTTTGGACGAAACCAGCAAGTGGCTCGGGTGCTGATTTATGGAAACATTTGAACGTTAATTTCAGAAGACAGAGGTCAATGAAGCTCTCAAAACTCAATAGGTTGTATTTTTTTAAAACATTACAGTGATGCCACCTAATGGGCTTTTTGTCCAAGATTTTTAGGGTTTGATTATATAATGAACCTATATGTCTTATTGTGGAAGGGGCTGCTTGAGCCCAGACTGTCAAACAGTATGATATATGAGAAAAAACCATAGAATGCATATACAGTGCAGCTGCTTCGTAAGGTATGTAATATCTAATTAATTTAAAGCAGTTCAGATTTTTTTTTACTGTTTTTGAAATTTTCTTTATATGAAGATTAAATTTGAGTTGAGGATCTAGTACAATGCCAAGGTATTTGAATTCTGTAGCTAAACTGATGTCATGATCATGTATATTAACTTTAAAATGTTGCAGGTTACATTTTTTGATTGAAAAGCACATTGAGACTGTTTTCTGAAGGTTCAGCAATAGATGGTTCTTGAGGAGCCACTCTTGGACATCAACCATACTTGTAGACAGTACATCTGCAGCCTGTGCTGGAGTCTTGGCAGCTGTGTAAATAACTGCATCATCTGCATAAAGTTGGCATGTTGCAGCTGAGCAGTGTAACGGCAAGTCATTAATAAAAATGCTGAAAAGTAAAGGACCAAGAATGGACCCTTGTGGGATACCCATGCGGTTGTTTAAAAATGAGGATTTATCCTGGTGAACTTTTACACACTGTTCTCTATTCTGGAGATAAGATGCAAACCATTCTAATGTATTTGGGGAGAAGTTAAAAGATACCATTTTGGATAAAAGCAAACTGTGGTTTACAGTATCGAAAGCCTTTTTGAGATCTAGAAAAACAGCTCCTACCACATTACCCCTGTCCAAGGACTGTTTGACGTTTTCAATAAGGCAACAATTTGCTGTTTCTGTTGAGTATCCTGGTCTAAAACCAAATTGATGTGGATGAAGAAGTTGACTGTCTTGTAAGTAGTCTATCAGCTGTGTAGCTACAACTTTTTCAAGAACCTTAGATAGGACTGGTAAAATAGAGATTGGGCGGTAATTGCATATATCGTCTTTACTGCCTGATTTATGAACTGGTATGACGACAGCTTTTTTCCAGCCAGATGGAAATGTACTAGACCTAATGGAGAGATTAATGAGATGAGTCAGTGGTTTGATTAATATTTTGCTGTGCATTTTGAGAAAGGAGGTGCTCATATTGTAGATATCATTAGTTTTTGAGTTTGACAGTGTTTTAACAATACCAGCAATTAACTTCTCATTTACCTCATCGATGTGAAAAGTATCTGTTGGAAGTATGGAATTTGTGTTGTTGAGCACATTTGGCAGCACAAAAATTTTTGTTAAGTCTTCCACAGAGCCCACAAAGTGTGAATTAAATTCATTTGCCAAAGTAGCCTTGTCACTGACGGTCTTGCCATTGATTCTAAGTTCCTTTACCCCCTTCTGATCGTTTTTTTTATTAGTTAGGTTATTTAAATGCCTCCATAGGGAACTGTTGTTACCCTTTGCATGATCTATCAGTTTATTGTAATAAGTATATTATATTGTATATTGGTATTCATGAGCATTTTATTATTAGTATATCTTGGGTCTATATTCCTTCTTGTCCTTATCTTGGTGGGTTATTGTCATTGTCTTCTTTTGTATTATTTTGTCTGGATCTAGTTCTGTATTTATTTCAGTTGTTTTTTTCCTCTGTGCTTTTATTTTTACAGCATTCTTTATTTACTTCTGTTGTTTCAAGTTCTGTGCACTGGCTGTCACAGCTGTCATTAGTTTGGTCTGATTGCCCTTGCTATTATTACCCACACCTGTCATCATTTGCTATTATTCCTTTTTTTCCTATTTAAGGGCCGCTGAACCGCAGTTTGGCACAGCATTCTTCAGTGGGCAGCATGGTGGTGCAGTGGTTAGCACTGTTGCCTTACAGCTAAAAGGTTCCTGGTTCAAATCCCCAGGCTGGCAGGGGTTGGAACTTTTCTGTGTGGAGTTTGCATGTTCTCCCTGTGCTGCATGGGTTTACTCCAGGGGCTCCAGTTTCCTCCCACAATCCAAAGACATGCATGTTAGGTTAATTGGCTGTTCTAAATTGTCCCTAGATATCTGTTTCCTATAGGCCCTTAGAATAGAGGGTTAGTACTAGTGAAAGTGCTTTGAGTGGTCTTTGTGACTAGAAAAGCGCTATATAAGTGTAGGTTAGTTAGTCAGTGTCCAGACGCATGTTCCACATTTTAGCTTTTAGCACTTCAACTCTGTTTCCTCTTGGTATCCTGGGGTTCCCACATGCCTTTTCTCCCGTGTTCCTCCTGCCTGTAAGTTTTGTTTGTGCACTGTTGGATTTTGTTTTTCATTAAACTCCCTGCAAACTCACAGCTCCTGCGATTGGGTCTTCATTCCACCCATGCCTGGGCGATTTATGACATCATCTATGCTGGGGCACTATCGTGCCCTGCATGAGAATAAGGACAACAGAGGTGAATGTACTGGAAAAGACAGAAACATGTCTACAATACATTGTACAAACTTGCAGTATCTTTCCTTTGCACATCTGCATCCTCTGTGCTCTGTGAGAGAGTATTCTCCAAAGCTGGTGAAATAATCTAAAAAAAAAAAAAGAAATCTCCTTAGTCCAAAGACTGTTGAAACGTTATTATAGCTTAATAGAAATGAAGAAGTAGCACAAGCACACCAAGTAACACAAGCACTTTCACTGTAGTCACCCCAGTTTTATTATTTCTTTTTCCCTTATGATCATTGATATTTCTTAAAAGAACTAGAAAAGCACTCGGAGAGCGCAGACCTCCGCCAAGTGCCACAGTTCCCCCCATACAGTGTTTGTGTGTACGTTTTCAGATTCCTTGACCATGAAAACATATGACTAGCAATTGGATTGACAATGATAGGATTAGTGTTTCAGTAGTTATTCAGGAAAATGGCATTTTCCGTAATGGCGGCCACAGTTCCCCCCATACAGTGTTTGTGTGTACGTTTTCAGATTCCTTGACCATGAAAACATATGTCTAGCAATTGGATTGACAAGGATAGGATTAGTGGTTCAGTAGTTATTCAGGAAAATGGCATTTTCCGTAATGGCGGCCACAGTTCCCCCCATACAGTGTTTGTGTGTACGTTTTCAGATTCCTTGACCATGAAAACATATGACTAGCAATTGGATTGACAATGATAGGATTAGTGGTTCAGTAGTTATTCACGAAAATGGCATTTTCCGTAATGGCGGTTTTCTTCTGGACGGTGATCCGGATCACCACCAAAATTTAATCAGTTCTTCCTTGTACCATTTCCAACAATGCCTGAAAGTTTCATCGAAATCCGTCCAAAACTTTTTGAGTTATCTTGCTAACCAACAGACAGACAAACAAACAGACAAACAGACAAACAAACAGACAGACAAACCCCGTCAAAAACATTACCTCCTTGGCGGAGGTAATTACACATTAAACCAGTAATGCCCTTGTAAAAATCTGCATGTTGTATACTTTTTGTCCAGTAGATGGCCTAGTACAGCAAATGAAGTTTCACATAAGGCTTCATCCATATGAACCAAATTGATGAAAAGCTTCAAGCCTTCAAGAAAGCCTCATCTGGCCATCACTAGTGAAAACTCACCTTTATTCTGGTTCAGAGCAGCACTCCAACATGCTAAGAGACCTCACATGCCAAACAACACACCACGCCAACAAGCAAATACCCTGGGGAGCAGACTGAAATGGCCTGCCGGTGAGGACTGGTGCATATATACGCCACGTTCACCCACAGCGCCGCCTATCAATTAAGGTGCCACAACAGACAGGGGCGTGAAAAGGATGGAAAAATGAGAGGAGGGCGATCCTGTTACACATGCTTCAATGGAAGAGAGCTTTCTTGGCACCTTTATTGTGACACTAGCCTAGGACAGGGAGAGACATGGTCTCTCACGTGTTCTCAGTGCACCGACATCTGTACAAAAACATGAACCGGCTTCAAACAGGGATAAAACAAAAAAAAGAGGGCAGAAAGACTGGCCCTGTGCCATCATTCCAGATGTGCTGTCAAAACATGCCAGACTCGGTATCACCCCACCGTGTTCCACTGCTTTGGTTCAACACCCCGCCCTGCTCTTCTGTTTTGCCCTGATGAGGCAAGATGCTCTCTGAGCTCATGCTAATTTATATGGATTGGGACTCGATTGCATCTGGCTGTGCTGCTGTTCTTGATTTCATCAAGCAAGCCCTCTCCACCAAGGTAATCTTTGCTGATGATACTCTGAGGTTATTTCTTGATTTTTCCCAGCAATTTCAATCAAGCTGTGCACTGATAAAAGCAGATATTATGCACTGATATAGAACCTGATATCAATCTGCTAATATGCTTCATTGCATAATGTGTATCAGCCAGCTGGTTTGGTGTCAGACATCACAGAGACAGGGTGAACTGACAGAGTTTTCTTCAGAAATTAATGTGACAATGATTTGTTTAAAATGACAGTCTATTTGAATAGCACAATAGACTTTATATTGCCTCTGTGTGTGTGTGTGTGTGTGTGTGTGTGTGTGTGTGTGTGTTGCTTGATCAGTTCCATCAGCTAACAAACTCGACAACAACTCAAAAAGCTGCCATAAATGGATTACATACTCTGAACTTTATTGTTTTAATGCTGTAACTGAACAAATATTTTGCATTAGTAAGAAAAGTGATTTACAGTAATGAAGCAAGGTAAAGTAGGTACAGACATGGACAAAATTGTTGGTACCCCTCTGTTAATGAAAGAAAAAACCACAATGGTCACAGAAATAACCTGAATCTGACAAAAGTGGTAATGAATAAAAAGTCTATCAAAATTAACCAATGAAAATCAGACAATGCTTTTGAATTGTGGTTCAGCAGAATTACTTTAAAAAACAATCTCATGAAACAGGCCTGGACAAAAATGATGGTACCCATCCATCCATCCATCCATCTTCTACCGCTTTTCCGGAGGTCCGGGTCGCGGAGGCAGCAGTTCAAGCAGAGAAGCCCAGACTTCCCTCTCCCCAGCCACCTGCTACAGCTCTTCAGAGAGGATACCAAGGCGTTCCCAGACCAGCTGGGAGACATAGTCTCTCCACCGAGTCCTGGGTCTGCCCCGGGGTCTCCTCCCAGTGGGACGTGCCTGAAACACCTCAAGTGGGAGGCGTCCAGGAGGCATCCTAATCAGATACCCATACCACCTCAACTGACTCCTTTCAATGTGGAGGAGCAGCGGTTCTACTCTGAGCCTCTCCCGGATGACTGAGCTCCAGCAATCCTACGGAGAAAGCTCATTTCAGCCGCTTGTATCCGCGATCTCGTTCTTTCGGTCATTACCCAAAGCTCGTGACCATAGGTGAGAGTAGGAACATAGATTGACTGGTAAATCGACAGCTTTGCCTTAGAACTAAGCTCCCTCTTCACCAAAACAGACCGGTACAACGTCCGCATCACTGCAGATGCTGCTCCAATCCGTCTGTCGATCTCTCGCTCCATTTTCCCCTCACTCGTGAACAAGACCCCAAGATACTTAAACTCCTCCACTTGGGGCAGGAGCCTGTCCCCAACCCGGAGAGGACAATCCACCTTTTTCCGGCTGAGGACCATGGATTCGGACTTGGAGGTGCTGATTCTCATCCCAGCCGCTTCACACTCAGCGGCAAACCGTCCCAGCAAGAGCTGTAGGTCATTGCTGGATGAAGCCAACAGGACAACATCATCTGCAAACAACAGAGATGAGATCCTGTGGTCACCAAGCATGACACCCTCCATTCCCTGGCTGCGCCTAGAAATCCTGTCCATAAAAATTATGAACAGGATCGGTGACAAAGGGCAGCCCTGGCGGAGTCCAACTCTCACTGGGAATGACTCCGACCGAGTGTTGGCAATACAAACCAAACTCTCACAATGGTCGTACAGAGACCGAATAGCTCGTAACAACAAGCCCGATACCCCATACTCCCGAAGCACCCCCCACAAAAATCCACGAGGGACGCGGTCAAATGCCTTCTCCAAGTCCACAAAACACATGTAAACTGGTTGGGCAAACTCCCACGAACCCTCAAGAATTCTCGAGAGGGTAAAGAGCTGGTCCGATGTGCCACGGCCAGGACGAAAACCACATTGCTCCTCCTGAATCCAAGGTTCGACCAGCGGCTGGACTCTCCTCTCCAGTACCTTGGCATAGACCTTCCCAGGGAGGCTGAGGAGTGTGATCCCTCTAAAGTTGGAGCACACCCTCCGGTCCCCTTTTTTTGAAGAGAGGAACCACCACCCCGGTTTGCCATGCCAAAGGCACTGCCCCCGACCTCCACGCAATGTTGCAGAGGCATGTCAACCATGACAACCCAACAACATCCAGGGCCTTGAGGTACTCGGGGCGAATCTCGTCCACCCCCAGGGCCCGGCCACCAAGGAGATTTTTAACCACCTTGGCGACCTCAGCCCCTGTGATAGGCGAGTCATCCCCCTCGTCCCCAAACCCTGCTTCCTCTGTGGAAGACGTATCAGTGGGATTGAGGAGATCCTCGAAGTATTCCTTCCACCGCCCGACGATATCCCCAGTTGAAGTCAACAGTGTCCCATCCGCACCATACACAGTGTGGATGGAGAGCTGCTTTCCCCTCCTGAGCCGCCGAACAGTTTGCCAGAATCTCTTTGAAGCCGACCGAAAGTCTTGTTCCATGGCCTCACCGAACTCCTCCCATACCCGGGTTTTTGCTTCAGCAACCACCCGAGCTGCACTCCGCTTGGCCTGCCGGTACACCTCAGCTGCTTCGGGAGTCCCACAAGCCAAACAAGCTTGATAGGACTCCTTCTTCAGCTTAATGGCCCCCCTCACCACTGGTGTCCACCACTTGGTTCGGGGGTTGCCACCACGAGATGCACCGACCACCTTGCGGCCGCAGCTCTGGGCTGCCGCTTCAACAACAGAGGTGGAGAACATGGCCCATTCAGACTCCATGTCTCCAGACTCCCTCGGAATGCGGTTGAAGTTCTTCCGGAGGTGGGAGTTGAAGACCTCCCGGACAGGGGCCTTAGCCAGACGCTCCCAGCACACCCTCACTGTACGTTTGGGTCTACCAGGTCTGAATGGCTTCCTCCCCTGCCATCGGATCCAACTCACCACCAGGTGGTGATCAGTTGACAGCTCTGCACCTCTCTTTACTCGGGTGTCCAAGACATACGGTCGCAGGTCTGATGATACGATAACAAAATTGATCATCGACCTGCGACCTAGGGTGTCCTGGTGCCAGGTGCACATATGGACACCCTTATGCTTGAACATGGTGTTCGTTATGGACAGACTGTGGTTAGCACAGAAGTCCAATAACTGAACACCACTCGGGTTCAGATCGGGCAGGCCGTTCCTCCCAATCACCCCCCTCCAGGTTTCATTGTCGTTGCCCACGTGCGCATTGAAGTCCCCCAGTAGGACAATGGAGTCTCCAGGAGGAGCACCCTCCAGCACCCCAGTCACAGACTCCAAAAAGGGTGGGTACTCTGAAACATCATTTGGTGCATAGGCACAAATGATGGTCAGGACCCGTTTCCCAACCTGAAGGCGCAGGGAAGCAACCCTTTCGTCCACCGGGGAAAACTCCAATATAGAGGCAGCAAGGTGGGGCGATACAAGAATACCCACCCCTGCTCGTCGCCTCTCGCCCGGGGCAACTCCAGAAAAGGCCAAGCTCCAGCCCCTCTCCAGGAGACTGGTTCCGGAACCGGAGCTGTGTGTTGAGGTGAGGCCGACTATATCTAGCCGGTATCGCTCAACCTCGTACACCAGCTCAGGCTCCTTTCCCACCAGAGAGGTGACATTCCACGTACCAAAAGCCAGTTTAGAAAGCTTGGGATCAGTCCGCCAAGGTCTCCGCCTTTGACCGCCACCTAATCCACATAGCACCGGACCCCCATGATCCCTCCTGCAGGTGGTGAACCCACTGGAGGGCGGACCCATGTAACTCCTTCGGGCTGAGCCTGGCCGGGTCCCATGGGTGGAAACCCGGCCACCAGACGCTAGCCTTCGAGCCCCTCCCCCAGGCCTGGCTCCAGGGTGGGGCCCTAGTAACCCCATACCGGGCGGGGTACACTGAATCCTTGATATACAATTTATCATGAGAGTCTGTTGGATCGTTCTTAGTCTGGCCCTTCACCCAGGACCAGTTTGTCTTGGGAGACCCTATCAGAGGCAAATTGCCCCCGGACAACATAGCTCCTGGGATCACTGGGGCACGCAAACCCCCCCCACCACGATACGGTGACGATCCATGAGGAGGATGATGATGGTACCCTTAACTTAATATTTTCTTGCACAACCTTTTGACGCAATCACTGCAATCAAACGATTTCTGTAACTGTCAGTGAGACTTCTGCGCCTCTCAGCAGGTATTTTGGCCCGCTCCTCATGAGCAAACTGCTCCAGTTGTCTCAGGTTTGAAGGGTGCCTTCTCCAGACGGCATGTTTCAGCTCCTTCCACAGATGTTCAATAGGATTTAGATCAGGGCTCATAGAAGGCCACTTTAGAATAGTCCAATGTTTGACTCTTAGCCATTCTTGGGTGTTTTTAGCTGTGTGTTTTGGGTCATTATCCTGTTGCAAGACCCATGACCTGCGACTGAGACCAAGCTGTCTAACACTGGGCAGCACATTTCTCTCTAGAATACCTTGATAGTCTTGAGATTTCATTGTACCCTGCACAGATTCAAGACACCCTGTGCCAGATGCAGCAAAGCAGCCCCAGAACATAGCAGAACTTCCTCCATGTTTCACAGTAGGGAAAGTGTTCTTTTCCTGGTATGCTTCATTTTTGCGTCTGTGAACATAGAGCTGATGACTTGCCAAAAAGTTCCAGTTTTGTCTCGTCTGTCCATAGGACATTCTCCCAGAAGCTTTGTGGCTTGGCAACATGCAGTTTGGCAAATTCCAGTCTGACTTTTTTATGATTTGTTTTCAACAGTGGTGTCCTCCTTGATCGTCTCCCATGAAGTCCACTTTGGCTCAAACAATGATGGATGGTGCGATCTGACACTGTTGTACCTTGACCTTGGAGTTCACCATGAATGTGTTTAGAGGTTGTTCTGGGCTCTTTTGTTACCATTTGTATTATCCGTCTCCTCCTGCGGCCACGTCCAGGGAGGTTGGCTACAGTCCCGTGGACCTTAAATTTCTGAATAATATGTGCAACTGTAGTCACAGGAACATCAAGCTGCTTGGAAATGGTCTTATAGCCTTTACCTTTAACATGCTTGTCTATAATTTTCTTTCTAATCTACTGAGACAACTCTCTCCTTTGCTTTTCATTGAATTTTTATTTATTACCACTTTCGTCAGATTGAAGCTATTTCTGTGACCATTGTGGGTTTTTCTTTCATTAACAGAGGGGTACCAACAATTTTGTCCATGGCTGTAGGAACCACTGGTCGCATCAACCGAGAATTCTCTTTCATTGACAGATTTTTTTTTTAGCCATGACAGAAAATTATCAAGACTGTCATTTTGGCGGATTGTGATTTTACCCTTAACTGTAATTCCTTGGAATTTTGGAGCTTTATCTGACTGCTGACTTCAAATTAAGATTAGTATCTTAAATATGGCTTGCCTTAAGAGCTCCACCCTCTGGAGGAAGAGACCAAGATATGAGAGGGGGAAGCTTTTGAAGCTGAGGTTAGGACTGCACGATTATGGCCAAAATGATTGACTGTGATGATTTTGATCAATATTGAAATCACGATTATTCATTAACTTTAGGAAAAACACAGATTACATAAAATTCATTTTTTTATTCATCCTACTTACCAATTGCTTGATGAAGCCTGTGGCCAAAGCACTGGAGCCTCGTCCATTTATTTAGAGAAGCTGCCTTGACGATGTTATGCAGATCCACTGTCTGCTGTTATGCAGAATAGTCCCTCCTCCTGCAGGCTCCAAGATGATTGCGCTTCCCTCAGTCCATGGGCTATAGCTTCTCCTGTGTGGCCTTGTGGGAAAAACAACATCTGCAAGCACTGACATTTTAAAATCTCCATCACTGTAGTGAATTGTCAGGGACAGGTACGGCTCTGTCATTCTGCTTGACCATAGGTCACTCGTAGTTGCAAAGTACTCGACAGTTGTGATATCCATCTGTATTTTTCATACAGCGCAGGTAATATAACTTTGGAGAATCACGTAGGGATCACGTATTTCTTGTCCAGTGTTTTGACGATGTTTCTGAAGCCTTCATTGCTCGTACAGTATTTAGTGGACACATGTCTTTGGCCAAATAAAACACTATTGCATCAGTTACTTTAGTGTGTCTTTGGGAGGCAGATGGATACGGTGAAGCTCTGTGCAGGTTAATATTATGCTTGCCTGGGTCAGCGCCAGACATGCGCTTTAGCCTTCATGCATGTACTTGTGTTTGTGGTTTTTCAGGTGGTTGAATACTGTAAGTTAGTTGTGTCACCCTGCGGCGCAGACACAACCCTATGGCACTCTTTGCATATAATTTCTTTTTAGTCAGCATCACTTGCCCTGAATCCAAAACATGTCCAGACAACGGCTGATGATCCTTTCGAGGCACTAGCTCCTCACCGTCACATGTGTCATGATCTGGACAGGGTTAGACCCTGTCCAGGCTTTATGTTCTCTTTTTGGATTTATCATTATCATTATTGTTATCATTATTTCTGTCCTGCTTATCTTCCTGTGTTACTCTTATAAGATAAGGTAAGATAAGATAAGCCTTTATTAGTCCCACAATGGGGAAATTCCAGGATTGCAACAGCACAACAACAACAGGGGACAGTGTTGCTGTCCCTGTGCTGCAACAGCACAGGGACAGCAACACTCAGGACAATAATTTAGAAGATAAGAAAAATAAGAGCAGTGAATATACATATGTACACATAAATATATAAATATATATACACAGTGCGGAGCATTGTAACTAGATGGAATAAACAGCATAACCATCTACTTAGTTATCCTACATAGTATGAATATGTACCCATACATATTGTCACCCTCCATCACGACTGATATTGTCCTAGTTGTATACTGGAGGGGACAATTTGTGTAAGTCTGTTGCATCTGTTGCATCTTTTGCATTCAGTACTATTAGGTTGTCGCATTTTTTTGCTATCTCTGCGAGCAGCCCTGCTTAGGTTATACAGTCTGACAGCCGTAGGTAGGAAGGACCTGCGAAACCTCTCGGTCGAGCACCTAGGATGATGTAGTCTACTGCTAAATGAGCTCCTCAGTGCGTTCAGTATGTCCTGCATGGGGTGGGACTCAGACTCCAGCAGAGATGACAGTTTAGCCACCATCCTTCTCTCTCCTATCTCCTCCATTGGGTCAAGGCGTTGCCCCAGGACACAGCTAGCTTACTTGATCAGTTTGTTCAGTCTCTTCCTATCGGCTGCTGTAATGCCACTGCCCCAGCAGACCACTCCAAAAGTGATGGCTGATGCCACCACCGTGTCATAGAATGTCTTCAAGAGCACCCCTTGTACACCAAAAGACCTGAGCCTCCTCAGTAGGAACAGCCTGCGCTGTCCCTTCTTGTAGAGTGCGTCGGTATTGTGTGACCAGTCTAGTTTATTGTTCAGATGAACACCCAGGTACTTGTAGGATGTCACTATCTCAATGTCTGTTCCCTGTATGTTTACTGGTGCCATGAGGGGTTGTCCTTGTCTGCAGCTGTCCACCACCAGCTCCTTAGTTTTCCTCGCGTTGATCTGGAGGCAGTTCCGATGGCACCAGTCCACGAAGTCCTCTGTACTCAGCTTCATCTCCGTTGGAGATGAGGCCGACGATCGCAGAGTTGTCAGAGAACTTCTGTAGATGGCAGTGTGTTGTGTTGTGTGAGAAGTCTGCAGTATAAAGGGTGAACAGGAAGGGAGCCAAAACCGTTCCCTGGGGGGCCCCCGTGCTACCGATGATCGTGTCGGACACACAATCCCGGGTTCTCACAAACTGTGGCCAGTTAGTGAGGTAGTCCAGGATCCAAGATGACAGGTGCTGGTCCACCTCTGTGCACAGCAGCTTGTCCTTCAGGATCATCGGTTGGATGGTGTTGAAAGCACTGGAGAAGTCAAAGAACATGATCCTCACCGCGTTCCCGGGCTTCTCCAGGTGGGACAGGGAATGGTGAAGGAGGAAGATCACTGCATCCTCCACCCCAATGCCATGCTGGTAGGTGAACTGCAGTGGATCCATCGCTGGTCCCACCAGGGGGCGGAGGTGAGCAAGGAGCAGTCTCTCCAGAGTCTTCATCAGGTGAGACGTCAGGGCCACTGGTCTGTAGCTGTTCAGGTCTTTGGGGTGGGAAGTCTTTGGTACAGGTACCACACAAGATGTTTTCCACAACTGTGGTACCCTCCCCAGTTTCAGGCTCAGGTTGAAGATGTGCTCCACAATCCCACACAGCTGGTCTGCGCAGGACTTGAGGAGCTTCGCACTGAATGTTCGCGCTTCTGTTGACAACACTCTTATATTCTGGTTGATCATTTGTTGCGACTCTCCAAACCACTGTTTACACTTGTTTATTTTGTGTTCTGCAATAAATTATGTTAAAAGGTTGCCATGCATGTGAGTCCTTCATTCTGCCCTGGAGGGCCACACATGACAGAAGAATGCCATCAGCAATGGACTCAACAGGCAACCAAAGGAGGAGAAGGTGGAGCAGGGGAGAGCTGCTGGCCATGGAGGCGCTGCAGAACCTCATCATTTCTGCCTGTAGCATCCCCTTCCCGGAATGCACTGCAAGATGTCGGGGGTCATCGCGAACATCCTGGAAGCCCACCCGAGCCTGCGCTCCCTTCCCTGGGTGCAGAGGCTTCCTCTTCCAGCCCCACCAGCACTGTCAGCCTTCTCCTCACTGGAGCCAGCTGACTGCCAACTTGTATTAACTCCTGCAGAGCAGAGGTGTTTTTTTTTCTTTTTTTTTTTTAACAGCAGTGGGTTGGCATGCGGGGGACCTGGGTGGAAGGAAGACTCCAGGAGTCGCCGCTCCACTCAGTGCTCTGTTCCAGCCCCCCCCCCGGACTCCTCTCCTGCCCAGCCCCACTGCTCCCTGGAGAGCTCCAGCAGCTGCATCACCTCCTCTCCAGAGAGTTCCACCTGCTGGTCGCCTTTGGCTGCCTCACCTGCTGCCTGTCTCCCGGCCACTTCATTTGCTGCTCCTCTCCCGGCCGCTTCACCAGCTGCTTCTCTCATGGCCGCCTCACTTGCTGCACCTCCCCTGACCACCTTGCCTTCTACCTCTCCTGCAGCTCATCCAGAGGCCATCAATTCTGCAGTTCGACCAGAGGCTGTCACTCCCACAGCTCATCCTGAGGCCACCGTTTCAGCAGCTCATCCTGAGAACAATACCCCGGCAGTTCACTCTGAGGCTGTCACTTCCATACCAGCAACGGAGCCACTGGGCTCCTCGCCAGTGGAAGAGCAGGAGTTAAGGCAAGTCCTCTTTGTTAATTTTTTTAACATTCATTTACAAAAGGACTTGTCTTACTCCTGGAAGGGAGACCCAGTTGCAGCCTCCACCTGTTTCTGAATTCTCCCCGCCAAGCTTGTCTGCTGGCTGTTATTGTGTGGTGTCTACTCCTACCTATACCTCTTCCTTCCTGTCCAAGATGGCTGCTTTGGAGAGGGATTCCTGGGCATATGGGCCGGATGCTCTTCAGCCCCAGCTACCGTCTCATCCTGAGGTCAGTGCACCCCAGTCATCATCTCATTCTGAGGTTAGCACACCCCAGTAACTGTCTCATCCTGAGGTCAGCGTGCTCCGGTCACCGTCTTGTCCTGAGGTTGCTGTGCCCCAGTCACCATCTCATCTAGAGGTTGTCATGCCTTTAGTGCGTCCTGAGGGTGCCACCCCAGTAGCAGGAGACCAGGAGTCAAGGCAAGTACCTTTTCCCTTATTTTCTACATCAATCTTAGAAAAGATTTGCCTTGCTCCTGGTGGGGGGAACCAAGTGCAAGTCCCAACTGCTTCTGGGCCCTCCCCACCAATCTCTACTGCTGATGACTGTGGTGCCATCTCACTAACCTCCTGTTCTCCTCAATCATCTGAGGTGGCCATGTTGAGGATGGAGCTGCAGGAGGACCACACTCCATCTTGCCAGCCTTCACCCTCTGAGGACACCGCTCACCAATCTTCACCTCCTGTGCCCCAGGGGGTCCAACCTTCACTTCCTGTGCCCCAGGTGGCCAAATCTTCAGCTCCTGTGGCCCAGGGGGCCCAACCATCACCTCCTGTGCCCCAGGAGGTTCAACGGTCATCATCCACATGACCACAAGCAGTCCACACCCTACCATCAACAACATTGTCACTCCTACCATTGAGTTGCCTCCAGATCAGCCTCCTGGGGTAGCTACTGTGGCGACCAGATCAGCGTGGGACCTTGGTCAACCTCCTGATTGGTGTTTCCCCATCTGGTGGCCCCCGGACCTTGGCTCCCCACCAGACAAACTGCCCCCTTCGCTGGGTGGTCTATGGACTCTGGCAGACCACCCATCCGACTGTCTTCCTTCACCAGGTGGCCCATGGACTTTGGTAGACCACCCGACAAGACTGTCTTCCTTCACCAGGTGGCCCATGGACTTTGAAAGACCACCCGATAGACTGTTCCCCTTTGCCAAGTGGTCCACGGACTGGGGTCGGCCACCCGACCAACCTTTCTCCAAGCTATCAGACCTGTGACTGTGTGCTTTGGGGAGATGTTTCTGTTTTTTCCCTCCCCTCCCCATCCCTGCTGCTTATGTTCCACTAAAAATACAGCTATATGTATATTTTTGAAGTTAAACTGCTTATTTTATTCTACTCTACTGTAATTTTAGTTTATTATTGCATTTATTTTTTAGGTTATTATTTTTTGTCTTTTATCCTGCACTGAACTACTGACTAGCAAATGTGTGAAACATGATTTTTTTTAAATGTTATTTTATCATAACAAATAAATGAATTTTGAAGCTTAGTATATACTACAGTCTCTGCTGACCAGTGTTGGGAGTCACGCGTTACAAAGTAGCATTACAAAGTAGCATTACAAAGTAACGCATTACTGTTACGCCACTACTTTTGCAGTAACGTGCCGTGTAATGAAATTACTGTTTAAAAATTCAGTAATGCGCTGCAGTTACTAAAATTTGATCAGATGCATTACTTGTTACTCATTTTATTAATGTGGATAGATATTTTTAGCACAAATAAATACAAATTGACCCTACGTAGCTGGCACAGCCGTCAGTCAATGTGACCTGTTGTAAAGAGCCTCTTCACTGCTGCAGCTAGCAGCTACAAATGGAGCTTGCTCCTGCTGGGAAAAGATGAAGCTACTTTGTTTTTCTGGAAATAGACAGATTATTTTTCCTTTGTCACGGTTAAGGACAAAAGCATATTGGTGGGTTGCAAACAAAAGGTTGACACTTAAGCGCCTGAAACAAGTTGGCCAAAGCTAGTGCTAAGCAATGGCTAGCTATGCGAACAACACCGTGAAGTGGATCTACTGTATTCTGAACAGCCGCAGCTCGATTTCAAGCACATGTATGCATCTGGACAGTTTGTGACCCAGCAAGAATTAAAAGTAGAGGGTGCTACTTCAGACTTTTTACAATTACATAAAGGGGTTCCACAAGGTTCAATTTTGGGCCCTTTATTGTTTACTAGTTGATAACAACTTTACTAGTTGATAACAACTTTGGACAAAACATTACAAATGCAACTTTTCACTTCTAGGCTGATGACACTGTCATCAGCCTAGAAATGCACATGCGTTGTAACCGAGCCTGTTCTGCCTCCAGATAATGTTGTCACGTGGGTATTCGAGATTTGAGGAAAACATAAACCCATGAGAGGACTGACATGTTTACCACCAAACCTGCTTTCTACAAGGAGGAAACGTGGAACAAGCTGATAGAGGGTTGTTGGAGACTGGAGCAGTGACCACCGGGGCTGGTGGAGTCTTCACTACTGTGAGCAGTGATATCACATGAACACTCACTCTTCTGGTTGAGAACCCATAATTCTGGTGTCAGTGCAGCAGTGACGCAGAGACCCCACAACACGCTTGTCTGAACTTCTTCCACTACCATGTCACCCAGGAGGAAGCAGACGTCCATCCAGGAAGGGCAGATATTCAGTGAGACGACTCTGTCCCCGGTTCATCTCACTTACCAGGCATTGGCCCGCTAGATGACGGCTGAGCCTCCCGCACAGATTCTTAGAATCTTGTGATTGGGGCTCACCGGAGGAACTAACCGAGGCAACAGCTGGACTGGAACCGGATCGGAGCTCCAACTATAGCGGCAGTAGGAGACGGGGACCAGTGGAGGAGCAGCCAGGGCCCCAGCTGGATAGGAGCCGGATCAGAGCTCAGTTACAGCGGCGGGGCTCGGCAGAGGAACTACTGAAGAAGATGGCGATAGGCGGCGGGGCTCAGCGGAGGAGCTACCGGGACCCCAGCTGGACAGGAGCCAGATCGGAGCTCAACAACAGCGGTGGCGGGGCTCGGTGGAGGAGCTGATGGCACCCCGGCTGGATAGGAGCCGGATCAGGAGCTCAATTACAGTGGCGGTAAGCAGCGGGACTAGCAGCGGAGGGGGCTAGCTGAGGCCCCAGCTGGATTTGAGGTCGGATGGATCGGATACCGGCGACACCAGCAGAGATTGTTTTACTATCAACAGGTCAGTAAAAATGCCACCAAAGAAAGAAGAAATGGAAGAGATTAAAAAAATCTCTGAACTTCTTGTCAGAAAGAACTGACCAAAGTGGCCAGTCAACAGCTTAAACTATTAGGGCTAATGGAGGAAGTCCGAGAATTGAAATTAACAATTAAGGAAAAAGACAAAAAAAATTGCAGACTTGGAGCGATGCATCGAGGATCTTGAACAATATTCTTCTATGGATGATCTAAATATAAGTGGACTAGACATTAAATATCAAACATATGCCAATGCTACAGCAGGAATGAGAGGTGAGGAGGCTCCCTTAAGTGAATCAGTCTCCCTGGAAAACCAGGTGCTTCAGTTCCTTGAAAGCAGAAATATAAAGGTTGAAGTAAATGCAATTTCAGCCTGTCATATTTTACCCAGAAAAGATAATAAAACAAAGAAATCAACTGTGATGCGCTTTGTGAACACAAGGGTAAAGAATGACATACTGAGGCAGGCCAGAAAGCTACGGGGAACAGAAGTTTATCTAAATGAACATTTAACAAAGACTAATGCTGAAATAGCACAGCAAGCATGGATGCTGAAAAGACAAAATAAGATACAGGCAACATGGACTAGAAACTGTAGAGTTTGGATCAAACTAAATGAAACACCTGAGGAAGCAAAGGCCATAATAATCAGAGATCTTACTGACTTAAATAGAGTAAATATAGATGAACACTGATTAAGAAAATTAAGAGACTATGATAATCCATATCCACACACACAGCAAGGAATAGTTCTTTTGTGACATACCATGTCAATGTACTTTAAAAAAAAAAAAAAAAAAAACATGACTGACTTTAGTAGACACAAATTATCCCCAGTTGGAGGAAGTCATTTGACACAGAGTGAGGAAATTCAAACTCTGAAAATATGCCATTATGCTGAACATAAACTACAAGAGATGGAGAATGATATTGATCCTGATAACCACTTCTTCAATAATATTCATAATCATTGTGAATATTATACTGAAAAGCAATTTAAAAGTCAAGTGCAATTAGATGATAAACTATCAATAATACACTTCAACAGCAGAAGTCTTAACAAAAACTCCACAGATTCAGGACTATTTAAAACAGCTAGATAGAAAATTTACAGCTGTTGCAGTCTCTGAAACTTGGCTTAATGAAGAGCAGGCTTCTCTGATGGCAACAGAGGGATATCAGATGTTTTATATTAATAGATCTCAAAAAAAGGGTGTTGGTGTTGCACTGTATATTGATGACCTGTATAGGTGTAAACTTGTAAATGGAATGTCCTTTGCACTACCAGGGATTCTGGAATGTGTTACTGTTGAGATTGACCAAGATAAAACAAAAAATCTAATTATAAGCTGTATATATAGAATGCCAGGAACTTGCATTGAGACATTCAGAGATGAATTAGTCAAGCTGTACAATAATATAACTAGCAAGATGAATTCTATGTACAATATGAGTCTATATCCTACAATAACACATCCTATTAGAATCACCGCTCACACTGCTACGCTTATTGATAACTTGTTTGTTAATATTATTGATAAGAAAATAAAAAAGTGGATTATTGATAAATGACATAAGTGATCATTTACCAGTCTTTGCACTTATCCATTGCCTCACGGGAGCCAATACAGAAAAAACTTTAAAATCTTTCAGATACGGACTTCCAGTCTGGACACCATGGTGATAGCAGCTTAACGCTGAAGCTCCCAGACCCCATCCGTGAAAATACCATGAAAATCAGATTTAACGGATTTATGGAAGAGTGAAACTCAAAAGACAAAGTCATTATGCCTAAAGGAAAACAGAAGAGATCGACATTCACCAGGCCAAGACGCACATCGGCCGGAGAATCTGACCTGGACGACAACAACCACTCGGAAATAGAGGAGCAGAATGAGGTCAGCAACATGGTTAGCTTAAAAACGGTACTTCAAGAATTAAGAGAATTTCGCCGAGTGTTGGGCCGAATTTCGTGAAATTAAAGATAAAATAAAAAGGACAAACAACAGAGTGGACCAGGCTGAAGCCCGAATCATGGAAGCAGAGGAAAGAATAAAAGGGCTGGAAGAAACCACGCTGGAATTACTCAAACGGCAGACAAGACTGGAGGCTAAGCTAACCGACCAGGAAGGAAGACTAAGAAGGGACAACATAAGAATTCATGGTCTGAAAGAAGGAGTCGAGGACGGTTTCACCACAATGGCTACATGCGTGGAAACCATACTGAGAGAGAAGTTGGAAATTTCCCAATCCACCGATTTGAAAATAGAAAGGGCGCACCGTTCAATAGCCCCAAAGCCGTCGGCGGAAGCCCCCCCCCGTGATTGGTGGTGGTGAAGTTTTCCAACTTCAGAACAAAAGAAGAGGTTTTGAGACTGGCTTGGCAGAAAAAAGGATTTATGCACCAAGAAAGGAAAGTTTTTGTGGAGCATGACTACACCCCGGAGGTCCTTAAAAAGTGTCGGGA
This sequence comes from Pholidichthys leucotaenia, assembly GCA_020510985.1. Taxonomy (NCBI): domain Eukaryota; kingdom Metazoa; phylum Chordata; class Actinopteri; order Cichliformes; family Pholidichthyidae; genus Pholidichthys; species Pholidichthys leucotaenia. The sequence goes on from CM035839.1 coordinate 240,142,197, forward strand.
ATACAACAACGCTAAAAAGGTACTAAGAGAGAAGAAACTGCGCTTTCAAACTCCATTTCCGGCGAAGCTGCGGGTTTTTTTTACAAGGAAGAGACGTGTCTCTACAACTCGGCAGAAGAAGCAACCAGGGATATGGCGAGAAGAGGGCTCCCGGTAACGGTGTATAAACCCGCAGCAGACCCGATCGAAAGAATCAAGGCTCAAACGTGGTGCACACAGAGACCCTCAAAATCCACAGGCCAGCAGCGGGAAACCCAGTGCCAGGGTTATAAGGAAAAACTGAACACTTTCAGGAGGGAATAACAATATTTTTAGTCAATCTGCCCATCCCACCCTCCTCCTACAAGGTAACAAACATTAAAGGAGATGCAGAATCAGCAAGTATGAAGTGGTAAAACATTTCATGGAACAGTCATAATATTAGAAACAAATAAGTCTTTAAAAAAAATGAACTCTCCACACTAACAAATACTGTATTAACGTGATTGTTTGCTGTGATGGTGGTGGGAGGTTGTGCACAATTTCATAGGGTGTAGGCATAAAATCTTTCAGATACAAATCACAAATTGCAATCAGTTCTTTTACAGAAGACCTACCTAAGCAAGACTGGACAAAAGTCTATGTATCAGATGTAAATGAAGCCTATGACACATTTGTGAATATTGTAACCACTCTTTATGAAAAAAAAATGTCCATTAGTAAAGAAAAAGCTTAAACAGAAATTTGTTGACAAGCCATGGTTAACCAAAGGATTACAAAAAGTGTGTAAAAAGAAAAATTCATTATATAAAGCTTTTCTAAAGAAAAGGACAAAAGAAGCAGAGCAGCGGTATAAAACACACAAAAATAAGTTAACATATATAATGAGATGTAGTAAAAAAGACTATTACAGTAAAGAGTTGGAGAAAAACAGAGATAATATTTAAAAAATACATGGACAATACTAAACAATATTCTTGGAAATAACAGAAATACAAGCTACCCAACCAATCTTTCAAAAAAAACAAAAAAAAAAAAAACGACTCAGAGTGTGAATGCAGTCTCACCTGCAGATGAATTTAATATTTTTTTTGTTAACATTAATCCTAATTTGGCTCGAGAAATACCCATTACGGCACCTACAGATGATACAATAAACAAAACCATTGCTATAAAAGACTCCATTTTAATAAAGAACACAGACGAGAGAGAGGTCATTGAAACTGTTAAATCGTTTAAAAGTAAAACATCTACGGATTGTAATGGTTTTGACATGCTTTTAGTCAAAACTATCATTGCATGCTTAGTGAAGCCACTGATGTATATTTGTAACCTGTCTCTCCAAACAGGTATATTTCCCAATGCAATGAAAATAGCTAAAGTAATTCCGATATACAAAGGGGCAAAAAAGGATTTAGTCAGCCACCAATTGTGCAAGTTTTCCCACTTAAAAGGAGAGAGGTTTCCAATTTTCATCATAGGTATACCTCAACTATGAGAGACAAAATGAGGAAAAAAAAAATCCAGAAAATCACATTGAAGGATTTTTAATCAATTAATTGGTAAATTCCTCAGTAAAATAAGTATTTGGTCACCTACAAACAAGTAAGATTTCTGGCTCACACAGACCTGTAACTTCTTCTTTAAGAGGCTCCTCTGTCCTCCACTCATTACCTGTATTAATGGCACCTGTTTGAACTTGTTATCAGTATAAAAGACACCTGTCCACAACCTCAAACAGTCAGACTCCAAACTCCACTATGGCCAAGACCAAAGAGCGGTCAAAGGACACCAGAAACAAAATTGTAGACCTGCACCAGGCTGGGAAGACTGAATCTGCAATAGGTAAGCAGCTTGGAGTGAAGAAATCAACTGTGGGAGAATTATTAGAAATGGAAGACATACAAGACCACTGATAATCTCCCTCGATCTGGGGCTCCACGCAAGATCTCACCCCGTGGGGGTCAAAATGATCACGAGAACGGTGAGCAAAAATCCCAGAACCACATGGGGGGACCTAGTGAATGACCTGCAGAGAGCTGGGACCAAAGTAACAAAGGCTACATCAGAAACACACTATGCCGCCAGGGACTCAAATCCTGCAGTGCCAGATGTGTCCCCCTGCTTAAGCCAGTACATGTCCAGGCCTGTCTGAAGTTTGCTAGAGAGCATTTGGATGATCCAGAAGAGGATTGGGAGAATGTCATATGGTCAGATGAAACCAAAACAGAACTTTTTGGTAAAAACTCAACTTGTCATGTTTGGAGGAGAAAGAACACCATACCTACTGTGAAGCATGGGGGTGGAAACATCATACTTTGGGGCTGTTTTTCTGCAAAGGGACCAGGACGACTGATCCGTGTAAAGGAAAGAATGAATGGGGCCATGTATCGTGATTTTGAGTGAAAAACCTCCTTCCACCAGCAAGGGCATTGAAGATGAAATATGGCTGGGTCTTTCAGCATGACAATGATCCCAAACACACCGCCCGGGCAACGAAGGAGTGGCTTTGTAAGAAGCATTTCAAGGTCCTGGAGTGGCCTAGCCAGTCTCCAGATCTCAACCCCATAGAAAATCTTTGGAGGGAGTTGAAAGTCTGTGTTGCCCAACGACAGCCCCAAAACATCACTGCTCTAGAGGGAGATCTGCATGGAGGAATGGGCCAAAATACCAGCAACAGTGTGTGAAAACCTTGTGAGAAACTTACAGAAAATGTTTGACCTCTGTCATTGCCAACAAAGGGTATATAACAAAGTATTGAGATGAACTTTTGTTATTGACCAAATACTTATTTTACCGAGGAATTTACCAATTAATTCATTAAAAATCCTTCAATGTGATTTTCTGGATTTTTTTTTTCTTATTTTGTCTCTCATAGTTGAGGTATACCTATGATGAAAATTGGAGACCTCTCTCATCTTTTAAGTGGGAGAACTTGCATAATTGGTGGCTGACTAAATACTTTTTTACCCCACCGTACAAGACGGGTGACAGAGGGGAATTTTCAAACTACAGACCAATTTCACTATTGCCGCAATTTTCCAAGATACTTGAAAAAATATTCCGTGAGAGAATTGACAACTTCATAATGAAGAATAATTTATTGTGTGAGCAGCAATATGGGTTCAGACACAAGAGGACAACTGCATTTGCTCTAATGGAATTTATAGAAAAAATATCAACCGCCATTGAAAATAAAGAGTATTCAGTTGGGGTATTCCTGGATCTTAAAAAAAGCATTTGATACAGTGGATCATAATTTATTATTAAAGAAACTACAAAATTATGGTATTGGGGTAACACTGTCCTGGTTATGTAGTTACTTAAAGAACAGATATCAGTATGTATGTGTTGGTAGCAAAAACTCACAGTTACTGAAGGTTACTTGTGGAGTCCCACAGGGTTCAGTTTTGGGGCCATTGTTATTCATTACGTATATAAATGATATATGCAAAGTTTCGGAAAAAATGGATTTAATATTGTTTGCCGATGACACTAATTTATTATGCAGTGGAAGCAATTTGGAACAACTTTTGGATACACTCGGAAAGGAATTAGGAAAGCTTAAACTGTGGTTTGATTCAAACAAATTAATGCTCATTTTAAGTAAGACAAAATTTATAGTTTTTAACAACCATCACAACAACTCAGTATCTAAACTCAGTGTAAATGGTGTAGAGATTGAAAGGGTATCCAAAACTAAATTTCTTGGAGTAATAATTGATAATAAACTGTGTTGGAAGTCACATATTAATTATATTAATGGTAAAATATCTAAATCAATTGCAGTACTACACAGAGTGAAATATTTGCTGAATCAACCCACACTATATACTTTGTATCATTCATTAATACTCCCTTACATGACATATTGTACTAAAGTATGGGGAAATACATATAAAACAAACATATATCCAATCTTTATGCTTCACTAACTAACTAACTAACTAACCTGCACTTATATAGCGCTTTTCTAGTCACAAAGACCACTCAAAGCGCTTTCATTAATACTAACCCTCTATTCTAAGGGCCTATAGGAAACAGATATCTAGGGACAATTTAGAACAGCCAATTAACCTAACATGCATGTTTTTTGGCATGTGGGAGGAAACCGGAGAAATCCCGGAGTAAACCCACGCAACACGGGGAGAACATGCAAACTCCACACAGATCACTGTTGGTCGGGGGCTGGGATCGAACCCATGATCCCACGATCCCCACAATCCCCCGGCCAAGGGTAAACTGTGCTGCCGCAGTGCTAACCACTGCGCCACCGTGCAGCCAGTGCCTTCAGAAGAGAACTATTAGAATAATAAACAAAGCTGCTTACAGGGAACCAACAAACCCACTTTTTCTTAAATTAAAAGCTCTCAAGTTGAAAGATCTGGTTGACTTTAAAACTGCAGTAATAATGTTTAAAGTGAAGAATCTATCACTGCCCGCAAATATCCCAAAGTTGTTCCAAATAAGGGAGAAACAATATCATTTCAGAGGAACATGTATATTTCAAAAACCTTCAGTGAGAACTACCACCAAGCAACACTGTGTCTCAGTGCAAGGAGTTAGATTGTGGAACGTTTTTGGACCTAAATTAAAATCATGTACAACGCTTGGACAATTTAAACAAAAACTAAAGGAAGAAATACGCCAAACATATATACAAGATGACATGTAAAATCACATAAGGATTGTCATATTCAGTCTGTGTTGTGTTGTTGCTTAGATTTTTGTCACGTTTTGTCTTAGCTTTGTTTTGAATTGTAATGTCTTGTTTTTCTATTGAATTCTTGGATGGAACATGGGTGGGCAATATAAGCTGTGGCTTCAGCCATCACCCATTTTAGATAACTTATGTTGAACTGTATAATCAGAGGAGTTATTGTTTAATTTGACCTTGTAAGATGTTTTTTTTTCCCCTTTGTTATATTATTCTGTTCCTTTCTTTTAATTTTACTTTTAATCTATCCGAAATAAAGATTCATTCATTCATTTATTCATATATTGCTCTGCTACCACACCTGCTAAGGCTTTTGAACATATTCAGCATGCTTTTGACAGAGTACAGGAACAGATTAATCATTTACAACTTGTTTTAAATGCAGAGAAAACAAAACTCATGTTCTTCACTACCTCAAATTCAGCAAGATCAGCATTATCTGAAAAAAAATTAACAAGAAATGGTGAACAAATAGAGTTGGTATCCTCTTTTAAAAATCTAGGGGTTTTAATTGATGAACATTTGTCTTTTAAGGAACACATTCAGTATGTTGTAAATAAGCTAAAGCTCTTATTAGGATTTTATTACAGTAATAAGACTTGCTTCTGTTAATGTAAAGCTGAAACTGGAAGAATCAACGTTTCTACCTATTATTAATTATGAAGATGTACTTTACATGAATGCATCTGCCCACTGTCTTCACCTGTTGGACAAAGTTTATCATGGGACTTTGAGAGTCATTAAAAACTGTGCTTCCCTCTCTCAACATGGTCGTCATTATCTGCTCGTTGCATCTATCACTGGCTTATGTTCATTTACAAAGCTATTCTGGGTTGAATTCCTTTGTATTTATGTTCACTTTTAACATGGAACCAAGGAAGCCACAATCTCTGCTCAATGGATTATCTGCAACTGGTTGTTCCAAAAATAAGAACAGGCTTAGGAAAGAAAGCTTTTAGGTTTTTGGCTCCTGATGCATGGAACAAGATAGCTCCATCTACAAAACTTCATTCCTTTCACTGAATTTAAATCTCTAGTGAAATCAATGGCGTCCAGGCTTTCTGTATGTAAGTGTTTTATATGACAATGTTTTTACAGCTAATTTATTTATTGTCCGTCCTTTAATTTTAATACTGTAACTGTGTTGCTGCTGTCTTGGCCAAGTCTCCCTTGTAAAAGAGATCTCTTATCTCAATGAGACTAACCTGGTTAAATAAAAGCTAAATTAAAAAAACGACTGATTGCCAGATATGTTGTTACAGATTGAAGATGTGATAACAGTCACTTTCCATCAGACAGCTGAGACTGTGAGCCACTGAAGTTAAAACATATTTCCTTGCTACCTGGATAAAGAAAATTCAAAAATGGATTTTGATCTACAAAAGGAATTTAAGAGACTGGATCATGTCTCTGTCGCAGCAGATGTTTGGACTCTGGATAATGGACATTTTCTTTGGATCACTGCATATCGGATTAAATCCGTATCATAAAGGTAGGATAAACATAGACAGCTTTATGCAGTGTTGCCAACTCTCACTCTTTTGGGGTGACGTTCACTCTTTTTCCCTCTCTCACTCCACAAACCCTATTTCTCACTCCAAAATGAGAAAATTACTGGAAATTTCGTGTTGATTTTCTTCAGTTTTTTTCCCACAATAAAAGCTCTCAAGGCAGACTAAAGCAGACTGAACATGTTCTAAAAGCTCTGTCTGAAACAGTCTGTTTTCAGCCTGACATTGATAAGCATGTAATGTAATCCATCAATTAACCCCTTGCACTCTGGTCAATTTCCCTAAAAACACCTAAAAATAACGTACCCAAAGTAAATCAAAAGCTGTTCTTCAACCCTTTGCAGCATCTTCATGGGGTTGGTCTCATTTAAAAGAAAACACTTGGAATTTTTTGGCAAAACAGTCATAATCTCTCTAAGTGCTCCTGCCACTGAGTAACAGTCATCTAAGCATACTGAACTTGAAGAAAATAAAGTTTGCCTGGGTGTTTTTTTTTATACAAATGCTTGCAAATAACACACAGCTGTCAGATACTGGCTGCAATATGCAACAGAAATGTAGAATCAAGTGTTATCCAGCTGAGGTCAAAATTTTGTAACAATACCACAAAAAATGAATATATTACACAGCTTTTTTTCTCAGGTTGTTCCCAGGCGTTTTTGAACTGTGCCAAATTGTGCCAAATGGCACAGTTTTGAAAAATGTCTATAACTTTTGAATGATTCAACATAGAAGCTTGATCTTGGGCTCTAATGAAAGGTGACACTCAGGGCTGTGTGTGTGTGTGGGGGGGGGTGTTTATTCATTCATGAATGAATGAATAAACAAACAAGCCCCCCACACACAAAGAAGCATACCACGTAAAAAATGTGTGGCCTTTTTTTACAAGAAAAAATAACCTACAGTGCAATAAAAATTATACTAAAATATCTGCAATGTAGAGGATAACAACTCCCCCCCGCTACAGAGGAGCGCAGCGCACAAAAAAACGGTCCGTCAACGGTGCGTCATGTGGCGATGACGCACAGTTGTAATTACCGATCGGTCAAAAGTCATTTTTATTACTATTTTCATTGATAAAGAATAATTTAGCTTATAACACTTACCTGTCCACAACAGCAGTGTCGTTGGCGAACATCTGTTCCTCATTGTCAGACGAACATGAAGCTGGTCCGCTTGTTACGACTCGTGGTTCTGGTCACACGACCCGGTCAAACCATGATTCCATTATTGCAGTTTTGCGCTTCCATGATTGCGGTTTTGGCAAACGATTTTCCAAAACAAATAAGAACAGTAGTAATAAAAAGACTGGCGAACGCTACCGTTACACACAGCGGCTTACACAAAACAGATTTTACGCACGGGACACACGTTTTCAATTGTCGAACTTCTCTGCTTCAATTGGCTCGTTGTATTCGCAGTCATTGGTAGGCGGGTCCTTCTTGCTAGGTTTTCAGTCATTGGTTCTTCAAGGTTTCAGAAACCCAATTCAAGGCTCTTATTAGTCAAATGAGAGGTCAATCAAATCTAAACCAATCAAAACACTCCTTTGGCTTTCTGTTCGCGGGTGTGTCTGTAGTAGAAGAACAGAAAAGCAGCTTTTTTTTTTTTTCAGTGCCCACTGAGACACACAGTGCACACTAGGATGCACGAGGATGCACTAGGACACAGAGACGTGACCGCCCGCGGTATCCCGGAGTGCAAGAGGTTAAATTATCTTGCTGTGTTCAAGATGATTTAAGTATGCATTTAAAATTAACGTGAAAGTTACTTTTCCAAGTAACTAGTTACTTTAATCATGCAGTAATTGGAAAAGTAAAGGTTCCTTCACACCAAATGCAAACGGGTGGCACGAATGTATACAAAGTCAATGGAAAGAGCAGAGCACACATGAAATCAGGTCCAAGGGATAGCGGTAGCTTTGAAATTCTGCCATCATCGGAGTAAAAGTGTCAACACTGGAGAGTAAACTAGTTTGAAAATGAGACTGACACTCACCTGGAGACAGAAGGACCAGGAGCGCTTCAGCTGAATCAGGATGTCAGTTATTTACCCACAGATTCCTGCCACGGTCATGCTAATAAGGCTAGCAAACTAGCAACGGAAACACCCATCATCTTGTAAAGTTTTGGAGACATGGATAACTTTTTCAGGTGAGCCCCCAGTCAGATAATATAAACCAAAGCATGATGTTATTTGGGGGTGTAACGTAAAAATGGATATTAATAAATAATAAATATGATCAGGTATGAATTATTTAATTTATATTGATGCATTGGAATCTGAGCTCAAATCTCATTTCATATACATCAGAAAAGTTAATAACACTCATAAGGGGCACCAGCTTCTATCTTTAAGAAGCAATTTGATCTTTAATTTCACTTTATACCTGTTTGATCACTCAATAAATTAATCAATAATCAGTCTCAAAAATTTTCCGTGAATTCGATACCTGGGCTTGAAACAGACTCAGAATGAAATAAATTCCCAACAACTTCTCATTTTTAAATATTTATTAAACAAAATGATTAATAGACATTGAAATAATTTCATTAATCATAAAATCAATCTTGTAAATGATAGATTAACAATGTCAATATTTTCGGAACCAGGGTTAAACTGAGAGATGAATTTCTATCAGTTTGAGTTAACAGATTATTAAAAACAACGCAAATTTATGGAGAAAGTTTGCTAATTATGAAAAAGTCCTAAACTAATCTTAAGAAAATAAAAACGGAATTTTAATGAAAAGGAGAGTTATGTTAAGGGCTTCTTAATTTGCATCTGATTAGATATATAAATTAGTAACGAACCTCAAGTTTAATTCAGCAGATGAATTAAAGTTTTTCAGCTCACGTGATCCTTAGTGATGGCAGTTCTGTCGTCCCTTTTCAGCCCAAGACTTTGTGGATGTGAGGGAAATATCTGCCAGCAGATACTTCAAGGGTTCACAGCTCGACCTTTAGATTCAAGCGGTCGAAGGAGGCTGGATTCTGGGCTGTATGACCCACAGTTGAAACGGGTCTTAGCCAGATGGTGCCGACGTCTCTTCAGAGTGATGTGGGACAGCTGTGTGTTGATCCTACAGCTGCACGTTATGTGGGAGCTGCGTCTTTCTTCAAGAGGTCTTCGGTAATAATTAAAAGATATCTAATCCGATTTCAAATTAGAAAAGAAACTTTCGGACTTTAGATAAAAATAGTTTCTGGGAGGTGCTTGGTCAAGAAAAATATTATAAAAATAAAGTCGATTAAAGTTTACCTTAAAATTAAACAAACGGCGGTTTTACAGAAAGTTTAACAAAAAGTGATAAATTAAGAATTGGAGTTTGACTCCGATTAAGAATTGAGCTCAAAGAAAAAGGAATTCCTAGGCATTTAAGAGAAGAAGAAAATACAAAGTTACATAAACAAATTATCTGCTGTGTTCAGAAAAGCGCCATGTGGTCCTTTGTTCTCCCTTGCTGGGTGTAGGCAATGGGAGCAGCCGAAAAGAGAGAGAGGCGAAAAGCGCGTCCGGAGCAGAAAAAAAAGAATGGGGGAAGAGTCTCTCCCCTTTTTATAAGCTCTGTTGAGTTTCGCGGGATTCTGGCCTGACCGGAGTCTCAGCCAATGAGCGTCCTTCGTGGGCGGGCTCGATGAACTTTTAGTCCAATGAACAAACAGTCTATTGTTCGGAGTCCTTTGGAGTGACGAGTTGTCGTGCAGAGATTGGCTGTGGGAGTCACATGGTTTTAGAGGCAGACTCATACATACTGGAAGTTAAAATTTCCCTTTGTGTATTAAACTAAGATAACTTTAGTGATTAGTATAAATTATAAGCAGTGCTTCTAAATCAATATGCAGGAATAAACATTCATATAAACATTAGCATGCATACATATATAGTATATATATATATAAAATCAGATTAATGCATTTCACACATATTTTCCACATCAAAAACATCAGAGTCCATCTGCATTTTCATAGTTCTGAAAAGAATGAAGGTTTAGAATTGAGTTTGTGATAATGTACTTTAAAGTTGTTTAAATCCAGCGTTTTCACAGTTTAAGGAAATTAGCTGAGTGTGGATCTGTTGCATGTTTTATGGGGGCAATAAAAGTGAAGCCGGACATTTGGGGAAATTCCTTAGGCTGGTTTTAACAAAAGAAGGGGATTTCAGCCGTGGCCTGGGGGAAGAAAATCCATTTCTTTGCATTATTCCTGGATGAAACAAAAATGTCTTTAAGCAGAACAATAATTGTTGCTGAGCCAAAGTGAGATGATGCTACAGGGGATTTCCACAGCAGGTTGAACACTGCAGCAAAAGTTATAAAGGCAACTTCGCCTGTCTGCATCTCACTCAGATGGTGAATTCATGTCTATTCATGTGTTTACATTGAGTTATAATGTAATCGTGCGGCACAAAAAATTCGCCCATTTGCATTTGGTGTGAAGGCACCTTAACTCAGTTACTTTTGAAAAGAAGTAACTAGTAACTGTAATAAGTTACTATGTTTTAGTAACTTGCCCAAAACTGCTGCTGACTTAATCCAGATATTCAGAGAAATACACAATAAAATGTATTTTATATTGATTGCAACAAGAAAAAAAGACTTTAAAAAAATGGGACGCCCAGCAGGATCTGACCCCTGCGGAGGAGCTTAGCTTAATAAATAACTTTGGTCTTCCGTTAATGGTGTGGAGGGGGGTGTTTCCTCAAACTCCAGAGGAGGTGAAGGTCATGTTCCAAAGGATTTAATTGGCTGGAGAGCAGCGCTGATACACCCACTGCATTCTTATCTGGATCTAAAACTAATCCTGACCAGGATAGCTTGACAGCCTAAGCTGCCATGGTGATCCAGCAGAAGTGAACCAGCTTGGTTGTACGGAAAATGCAGAGTTAACCCTGAAGTTACCCCGCAAAGTGGAAATCCTGCTTCATAGTACAGGCCTCTGGCTCTCTCTCAGCATAAATAGATAGATAGATGATGTACTTTATTGATCCCAAACTGGGAAATTATAGTGTAACAGCAGCAATAAAAGGACACATCTGTTGTGTATGTAAACTGGCTGTATTACCAAGATGGCTGGGTTGGTCATGGGCTACAACGGGGTGGCTTACTACCAGTTTCCGGTGGTGACGCCTCCTGAGGTATAAAGGAAGTGGGCGGAAGAGGCTCTGCCTCTTTCATCGTGGAGCCACCTGGCATACAGGCGAGTGCCGTAAGCCTTTTTATGTATATGATGCACTTTGTAATAAAGCTGAGTCTTGTGCTAAGGCACCGTTTTGGGACCCTTGTGATGGTGAATATGGAGAGGAAGATTTTGCCTCCGTGGTCAGGATAAGGTCTGCCCCAGTTAAGCCAAAGTGTTATGGGTGTGGGTCCACTATTCACCGCTATAAGGCCAGTGTGTGCCCGGCGAAAGGAAAGCGTTGTGGCAAGTGCGGTGTTTTGAATCATTTTGCCAGGGTGTGCGAAAACTTTGTATGCAGGAGCCGTAGGGGTGAACCAGGTGCTGTGCAGAAGACTCTGACAGTGGTGCATACCGTCTCCTCAGAGACAACAGGGAGGATTGGCTGTATCGTCACGCTAGATGGCGTTGAGATCCCGCTTTTGGTGGATACTGGAGCAGTGATTTCCATCCTAGACTTGGCAACCATGGAGAGACTGTTTCCCCACCAGCAGATTAGAAAGCAGTATGATGAGTGCTATGGGCATGGACGGAACAGGTTGGCTATTTTGGGCTATGTGGAAATGGAGGCCCGGAATGAGGACAGTGTGGCACCCAGTGTTCGCATCAACGTTTCAGCATCCGGAGTTAACATTATGGGTTGCAACCTATTTTACAGTCTTGGGTTCTCCATTGCTAACATTTCGGGTGAAGAATGGTCTGGATGTGGACTGTGGGGCCAACCTGTTCCAGTTGTGGAGGGTGCTGAGGTGTGGGATTCAGACTGGTTGGACAAAGTGACAGAGGGAGAGCACACGCTGCGCCACAGGGAGCCGTCTCGGGCTGGACCTGTTGCCGTCATGCAGGCTGCCTTGGATGAGGGTGCCGGACGGCACAACGGGATCCCCGATGAGGCTCGTGAGGACGAGGCACCAACGCCGGGAGAAAATGGGGCTAGACAGCGGAGCGTGGTGATTGTAAAGCGCTCCCAGCAACGGCCTGCCAAGAGGAGACCGAGACGAGCCCACGAGCCGGAGCAATCGGTGACAGAGGCCTGTCGCAGGATTGGTGATCTGGATGAAAGGAAGAGGGCTCCCTCGAAGACCAAGGTTGTTGCTCAAGTACGACAGGATCACAGTCCACGCGAGCAGCGGGATGACCAGAGGCGGTTCCAGGTGGAGCCCGGCTGGATGGAGGCAGATCGGCGTGGGTCTGTTCACGTCTGGAGACACCCGAGGGATCTGTGGCTGCCAGTGATGGAGAGGAGACGGCGCAGCAGGTGCCTGTGGTGAAGAGACGGAGACGCCTGGAGGAGGATCCATCCAAGGACTGAGGGTTTTTTGGTTTTGTGTGTCTACGGTGTTTACCCTAGTCCTGTATGTGTTGTTTTACTGCTGGTATGGTACCCCAATCTAAATTTTTTTAAAAAAAAGGAAAAGTCAGAAGACATTGAAGTGTGAAAAGTGGGGTGTGGTGTGACACCTGGGAGTTGGATTTTGTTTTAAGGGACCTGGATTGTAATTGTGGGATTTTATTGGCTCAAAGACAGTAATTTAATGGATATATTGGAATTGAATTTTATTAATGTGCTAGTTTTATGCCCAAGTTTGGGGTGGTGGGGTGTGTTTACTCCGTTTGAGATGTTTATTCATGTAAATTTACATACCCAACATTTAAAGTATTGTGATGTACCCATTGTGGGGGTGAGTGTTGGGGGGAGGCCGCCAGTAGTCGTTATGTATTTTGTAGTTTTGTATGTCTTTTATGTGGAGCTGTTCCGGGATTATTTTAGAAACACGGCCTTGTTTTGAATGTTTGATGGCAGAATAATCCACCCAGCCGTGTGGGGGTGCTGGTAGTCTACCTGGCGCCCCAGCCTTAGGTGTGTGCATGGATAGGAAGTTTTGTTTCTGTAATTGTTTTGTTTTAGAGTGTGAGTCGGGAAGCAAATTGGGGAGGGCTATCTGTGCGCTTGGCATTTTTTTGGGGGGGGGGGGAATGTTGTGTATGTAAACTGGCTGTATTACCAAGATGGCGGCTGGGTTGGTCATGGGCTAGAACGGGGTGGCTTACTACCAGTTTCCGGTGGTGACGCCGCCCGAGGTATAAGGAAGTGGGCGGAAGAGGCTCTGCCTCTTTCGTCATGGAGTCACCTGGCATGCAGGCGAGTGCCGTAAGCCTTTTTATGTATATGACGCACTTTGAAATAAAGCTCTGTAAACTACATTAATTGTGTGTTTGCTTTCACCCAACTATGGACACAACAACATCGTCCACAATTTCCAAGAAGAATTACAATTTTGATTCGTCTGACTAAACAACAGGTTTTTACTTTGTCTTAGTCAGTTTTAAAATGTTTTGGCCCAGTATCATGTTCACACATGGCTAAGTCTTTTTCATGACTGATATAACTTTGACGTGCATTTGTGAATGATACAGTGAACTGTGTTCCAAGACATTGACCTCTGGAAGGTTCTAAACCCATGCAATGATTTCCATGATAGAATAATGTCTTTTTTTCAAAGTCACGCCGCCTGAAGTGTTCCTGCCATAAAACTCAGGGATGAGCTAATATTTTTCACGATATAGTAAAATGCCTCTGCTTTTAACATTTAAAAAGTTTTCTAAGTTCTATTATGAATAGGACAGTCATTAATGAGATTTGCAAAACACTGTATTCTATTTTTTTTTTGCAGATATTACAGTGTCTCAGCCTTTTGTGTGACTGGGGCTGTATGTATGGATCCTTCAGTTGTGTGCATGCTGTTTGTGCAAATAACTTAGGATGGCCACATGGGAGGATTTTATGCCCAAATTTTGGCCCAGTTCATGTGGCTGGATTTTAGGTTTGTTGCAGTGATTATTTGTCAGTAAATGTGTGGTGTCAATGCAATTATTTTTCTGCTCCTGGTCAAGTCAGGGCCACTCTGCATATAGCCAGAAGCAGCTATATGCTTGAGTGTACACTCCAGTAGTCAATACTGACCTCGAGACATCCGATTTACTATAAAAATAAAAAAAAAAAACACTTGACTTATAGGCACACATGTGGTGTCAGGGTGTTTGATTGGTCGGTCTGAACTAGTTTTGTGAATTCACTTTGTTGGTGCATTATTTCACTGCATGGATTACTGTTCCCATAATGCAATTTTGCCTTTTTTATTGGTAAGAAGGCACCTTCATACACAAGGCCAGTGTGGAGCTATGAATTGTTTTCCCATCCAGCAAGCATGGCAATTATATGTGTTCTGTCTCTTTAGGTACTATATTTAAACTAGAAGTGTAGATAACAGTCTTGGAGCATTTAAACACAACGTCTGTTTTCTCCTGTCTGGTGGTTTCCTGGCATGAGCTCTAACTGCCTTAGCCCAGGTAATGAATTTCATCACAGCACTATGTAGTAGGTTTTTTAAAGCAAATGATATCTCGATGTTCAAACCACAGACAAAGGTATTTTACTTGTGTAAAGCTAGAAGATTTCAAACTGTAACTGTGTGCTAATTAACACCGAATGTAATGAAGTGGGGTATTTACATACAAAAAATAAATATATATATAACAAGTCAAGGAGTACAAGTAATGTGCAGCCTAATTAGAAGAAACATACATGTTTCAAAAGCTTCAAGTGAAGATCAGGCGCTGGCTCTGCGTCTGCATGTGTTCACATTTCATTAATTCTTAAGGGCTGAGACACTGGGACGTGCACTCTCACAGAGATGAACCATCATGAGAGTACATCTTTAATAAGGTTACTTGGTATCACAAGCTGCATCTCCTTCACAAGTGCATATTTCTTTGTGCCTTACATGCTGTATGCAGTTTTTCTAGTTTTTCCAGTTCTAGTTTTTACATGACAACGGGAATTATTGTAACCATGGATCTGCTTTTTGGGGTCACAGGAAAAGTCACTTTGGGTAACACTAGAATATTAAGATCACGCTTTCCTTATAAAATTACTCAACTCGGACATTTCCTAGAACAATGAACATGACTTGTATGTAATATACAGTCATGTGAAAAAATTAGGACACCCTGTATAAACCTGTGTGTTTTTTAAACATATTTGGACAATGGATATTTAATATCATTGTTAAAAGTACTGGGAGATTTGTGTAATACAACTAAGCAATTAAAAATTAATTAAAGACTTTTTTCAAAATTTCTGTAAAATGTAATTTTAAACAAATAGTGAGGAATAAATTAGGACACCCCCCATCTTTTATAGGACACCCCCACATTCATTCCCACATAAAATGGCTAAAATAAATGTTAAAAAATACAAATAAAAAAACAAGGTTAGACATAGATATGTGAACATTTCTTAATAAACTAACTAACTAACTAACCTGCACTTATATAGCGCTTTTCTAGTCACAAAGACCACTCAAAGCGCTTTCATTAATACTAACCCTCTATTCTAAGGGCCTATAGGAAACAAATATCTAGGGACAATTTAGAACAGCCAATTAACCTAACATGCATGTTTTTTTTTTTGGCATGTGGGAGGAAACCGGAGAAATCCCGGAGTAAACCCACGCAACACGGGGAGAACATGCAAACTCCACACAGATCACTGTTGGTCGGGGGCTGGGATCGAACCCACGATCCCACGATCCCCACAATCCCCCGGCCAAGGGTAAACTGTGCTGCCGCAGTGCTAACCACTGCGCCACCGTGCAGCCCGAAAAAAATGAATATTTAATGGGGTGTCCTAATTTTTTCACATGACTGTAATTATTCTGAATTGTATCTTATGAGCCAGACATGACTGTGAAATGTCATATTTGCATGGCATTGATGTAAATTAATTAAGTCTTTTAAGCATGTCTTATAAAGCATACGGTGTGGGAATCCTTCTCAGTACATTTACACTCAGACTTAAAAGACAAAAAGGACTTGTCATGGGGGTTTGTGTGTGGATGTGGGGGTGGTGTGTTGATGTGAACAGTGACAAAGAGAATGGGAATTACAAAGGCTTTGATGTTAATGCAGCACATAGAGAAGGCTGACCGAGTGGTATTATTTAAGAGCAGAGGTACCTGAGATCTGTTACTCTTTTGTTGCTTGTGTTTCTAGAGAAATGTGAGAGAGAGTTGAATAAAGCCTGATGTGATCTGGACCTCTCTGCCTGGTTATTCCTCTCTCCACACTGGTGACCCTTGACGCACAATGGAACGCGAGGCAAACACCCTGGAGATGACCTGGACGGGAAGTACCAGCAACGCATGCGCCATTTCGGTCCAACTCCCAGACTTTTGGCTACACGACCCGAAGTCTTGGTTCCTCCACACCGAGGCCCAGTTCGCGCTCCGGGGAGTAATGGCAGATGACACCACATATTACTACATGGTCGCAGTGCTGGATGCATGCACAACTCAGCAGGTGGCGAGCCTGCTCCAACAGCCCCCAGCCCGTGACAAATACAGAGCTCTCAAAACCACGCTGACCCAGCGCTACATGCTCTCAGACTGTGAGAGAGCAGAGAGGCTCCTGACGCACTCCGAGTTAGGAGAAAGGTCGGCGATCAAATTGATGGAGAAGGTGTTGGTGTTGATGGGCACAGATGACAGGCATTTCCTCTTTGCTCACCTTTTCTTCCGGAACCTCCCGACGGCGGCCAGAGTGGTCCTTGCCAATTCGCCACTGCTGGCCGTGCGCAACTACCGGGCGCTAGCCCAGGAGGCAGATCGGATTATCCTCTCTACCAGAGCCCTCACAGTGAACGCAGCGGCGTCGGAACCCAGTGAGATGGCCGGCGGAGGCGAGGAGCCAGCGATGGTGACTGCAGCGGGGGCCAAGAAGCACCAGAGAGACACGCTCTGTTTCTACCACCACCGTTTTGGAGAGGACGCACGCCGATGCGTGCCACCGTGCTAATTCAAGTGTTCAGGAAACGCCAGGACCGGCGGTCGGTAGCAGCTGCAACCGCTGGTGAAGCAAGCAAGTTGCTCTATGTGACAGACTCACGCTCGGGGAGACGGTTCCTGGTGGACTCCGGCTCCCAAAAGAGCCTCATCCTGCTGTCCTATGCCGACCGGCTAGCGGGAAGTAGCGGCCCCAAACTGACGGCCGCAAACGGCTCAGACATTAAGACTTTTGGTGAGAGGACGCTGACTGTATCCTTGCACAGCCATACATACCAATGGACATTCGTCATAGTGGCATGCAGCTTCCCCATCTTAGGCGCTGATTTTTTGTGTGCACACGGACTACTAGTCGATGTTGCAAACAGATGCCTGATTAACACAATGTCTTTCGATTCTCTCCCCTGTACAGCTAGAGGAGCCAGGTCCACAACACTAGCCAACGTCATAGCTCCAGGGGGTAGGTTCCACACACTACTCACCCAGTTCCCAGCACTCACCGTCCCGATGTTTTCAGCGACCGTCACTAAACACGGGGTGGAGCACTTCATTACCACCACGAGGCCGCCCGTTTTCACACGACCTCGGTGCCTGGACGCAGCTAAACTGGCCATAGCGCGCGAGGAGTTTGCCAACTTGGAAAAGTTGGACATCATCAGACGCTCAAACAGCCCATGGGCATCCTCGCTACATATGGTTCCTAAGGCCGAGGGATCGTGGTGACCGTGCAGTGACCTCTCTCCATCTCCCCCCTCCTCCTCCCCAGGGGGCACCAGGACCCTCCCTCACTTCACGGTGACTGCAGATCAGGTGGAGAAACAGCTGGAGAGACTCCGTCAGCGGAAGGCTTCGGGCCCTGACGGCATCTCCGCAAGGACCCTGAGGACCTGTGCCAACCAGCTAGCTCCGGTACTGAAACACCTGTACAACCTGAGCCTGAGTCTGGAGAGAGTACCGGTGCTGTGGAAGACATCCTGCCTGGTTCCTGTCCCCAAGAAGTCATCTCCATCGGATTTGAATGACTACTGACCAGTTGCCCTCACATCTCATGTGATGAAGGTCCTGGAGAGAATGGTCTTAGCCCACCTGAGGCCGCAGGTGAAGACGTGGCTGGACCCTCTGCAGTTTGCATATCAGCCCCATTTAGGAGTTGAAGATGCTGTCATCTACCTGCTGCAACGAGCCCATCTGCACCTGGATGGTGGAGGAGATACTGTGAGAATCACTTTTTTTGATTTCTCCAGTGCCTTTAACACCATCCAGCCACTGCTGCTGTGTGAGGAGCTGCGGGTGGTGGGGGTTGACAGCTCTGTGATCTCCTGGATTACCGACTACTTGACAGGCAGACCACAGTTTGTCAGGCTGGGCAGTGTCTTGTCTGGAGTGGTGGCTAGTGATACGGGAGCGCCACAGGGGACTGTGCTCTCTCCTTTTCTTTTTACCTTATACAACACTGACTTTCAGTACAACACTGAGTCATGCCACCTGCAAAAATTCTCTGATGACTCAGCTGTTGTGGGGTGTATAAGAGGAGGAGAGGAGGGGGAGTACAGGGCACTGGTAGACAGATTTGTGGAGTGGACGGAGCAGAATCACCTGAGGTTGAATGTC
Organism: Pholidichthys leucotaenia; assembly: GCA_020510985.1. Lineage (NCBI taxonomy): Eukaryota > Metazoa > Chordata > Actinopteri > Cichliformes > Pholidichthyidae > Pholidichthys > Pholidichthys leucotaenia. The sequence goes on from CM035839.1 coordinate 240,161,035, forward strand.
AGCAAAACCAGGGAGATGGTGATTGACTTCAGGAAGAGGAAGGCTCCTTTTCAGCCACTGGAGATTAGGGGGTGTGGATGTGGGAGTGGTTGAGGACTACAAATATCTGGGTGTCAGGATCAGCAGCGGGTTGGACTGGAGATCCAACACCGATGCTGCGCACAAGAAGGGGATGAGCAGACTCTACTTCCTGAGAAAGCTGAGATCCTTCAACATGTGCAGCAGGATGCTGGAGCTTTTCTACCAGACTGTTGTCACCAGCGCCATCTTCTTTGCTGCGGTCTGTTGGGGTAGCAGTATCAGGGCAAGAGATACCAACAGACTTGACAAGATTATCAAGAGGGCTGGCTCTGTAATTGGTCTCAGACCAGAGACCTTTGAGACAGTGGTGGAGAGGAGAACACTAAATAAACTGCAATCCATCATGGACAATCCAGATCACCCCCTCCACCACACACTAGATAGACAGTGAAGCACTTTCTCCAGTAGACTACTACAGCTTCGTTCTCGAACGGCCAGGTACAGGAAATCTTTCCTGCCACGTGCAATTTCACTGTACAATAACTCACTATGATGTTGTATTCTGGTCATAGCTATGTTGCCACACTGCATCTTACAGACTAACTGGTACATCACTTTTCACTCTGCTCCTGATAGGCCCGCCACATCCGCAGAGAGAGAGCTTAGACTTTCTGCTGCACATTCACCAACCATAATGCTCCGCACTGTGTGTCTATATATATATATATATAGTATATATTTATAGTAATATGTACATATGTTTACTAGCTGTTCTTGTTTTTTCTTGCCTTCTGATTGTTGCTCTGAGTGTTGCTATCCCTGTGCTGTTGCAATCCTGGAATTTCCCCATTGTGGGACTAATAAAGGCTTATCTTATCTTATCTTATCTTTATACGGGTCATCATATATTAAGATATGGTGTATATAGGTTCTATAGTCGTGTTAGTTTTTACTCTCCATGGGTAATCCCTTTGTCTGTCATGTGTGTGTTTCTGTTGTTTGGCTGTCAACTGTCATGCTGCTGTTACACTGTAATTTCCCAGTTTGGGATCAATAAAGTACATCTATCTGTCTATCTATCTATATTCAGGATTTTTCCGTTCACCTCACCGAGGCATGCATTTTTTCCAAGATAGAGCTGGTCCGCAGTTACCACTAGGTCCCGGTGCGCGCTGAGAACATACCTAAAACGGCAGTAATAACCCCGTTTGGCCTGTTTGAGTTTTTACGCATGCCTTTCGGGTTAAAAGGCGCGGCACAGACATTCCAACGCATGATGGATGTGGTGTTGCGTGATCTGCTGTTTGTGTTCATCTACCTGGACGACATCCTGGTGGCCAGCGTGTCCGAGGACGAACACGTAACCCACCTCAGGACAGTTTTCCAGATGTTGGAGGAGCATGGATTAATAATCAACCCAGCGAAGTGCTAGTTCGGGGTGGTGGGGATCGATTTTTTGGGCCACCGCATCTCACCGGAGGGTACGATACCCTTGCCGGACAAGGTGCACGGCGTGGTGAATTTTCCCCGGCCTCAGACAGTCAGGGCGCTGCAGAAGTTTTTGGGGATGGTTAACTTCTACAATCGTTTCCTCCCCTGCGCAGCCCAGCTCATGCAGCCGTTATACGCCGCACTTAAGAAACGGAAGCCGGCGGACAGAGTCGACTGGACTCCTGAGTGGGAACAGGCATTTTCCGAGGTTAAAACAGCTCTGGCAAACGCCGCACTGCTGGCGCACCCGGACCCAGCAGCTCGGATAGCGCTCACTACCGACGCCTCGGACATGGCCATAGGGGCCGTCATGGAGTAGCATGTCACCAGTTATTGGCAGCCGCTCGCCTTTTTTAGCAGGTCTTTGCGCGACAGTGAGCTTAAATACAGCGAGTTCAACAGAACTTAGAACAGAAGTTACTGGCTCTCCACCTGGCCATACGCCACTTCCAGTTCTGGCTGGAAGGGTGCACCTTCACTGCGTTCGTGGACCACAAGCCGCTAACGTATGCGATGGCCAAGGTTTCGGAACCATTGTCGGGCCGGCAGCAGAAACAGCTGGCCGCGATCTCAGAGTTTACGACTGACATTCAGCATGTGGCCGGTAAACTCAACGTGGTGGCGGACTGCCTCTCACGCGCATTAGTGGCCCCAGTCTACGTGGGGATAGATTACATGGCAATGGTCGCTGAGCAGATTGGCGATGCGGACGTTTGCGCGCTCCAGTCTGGACCAACAGGGTTAAGGCTGGAGAACAGAGTACTACAAGACGGAGCCCCCCCCCCCCAATCTGTGACATCTCCATGGGCCCCCCATGCCCGGTGGTCCCACGCACTTGGCGCCACCGCATTTTTGAGTCGGTTAACTCCCTGGCGCACCCAGGAGTGTGCACGTCAGTCAAAATGGTGAGAGTGAAGTTCGTCTGGCTGAGCTTGTGCAAACAGGTGAAAGAGTGGGCTACAGCCTGCATAGCGTGCCAGTGAGCCAAAGTGCACAGGCACACAAAGGCCCCTTGGGGCCTTTCCATATCCCGGCTAAGAGATTCGACCACATTCACGTGGACCTCGTGGGCCCCCTCCCTCCATTGCAGGGGTTCACGCACCTCCTGACAGTGGTGGACCGCACCACACGCTGGCCCGAAGCAGTCCCGCTAGCTTCCACCGCGTCCGCAGAAGTTGCAAGTACTCTTTTGACAACATGGGTGGCACGTTTCGGCGCCCCTTCCGATATCACGTCTGATTGGGGCCCACAATTTGTTTCCGACCTCTGGTCCACCATGGCCCAGAGCCTGGGCGTCTCACTTCATCGCACGACTGCGTACAACCCACAGGCCAATGGCTTATGCAAGCGTTTCTATAGATCACTTAAAGCAGCGCTCAGGGCTTCACTTACGGATGTAAATTGGGTGGACCGGTTGCCGTGGGTTCTATTAGGGTTGCGTTCAGCACCGAAGGAGGTTTTGGCAGTCTCCCCAGGAGAGCTGTTTTTTTTCCCAGCCGCTGCAGCTCCCAGGGGAATTTTTGCCAGACAGCCCCGTGCCGAACACCGATCTATCCCCGCTTTCACCGCGTAGTGCAGTGGCAGGGACAGTACCCGGTCCGGTCCACCACTGTTTTCCACCCGCTTTTGTGCCAAAGGCCTTGAAGGACGCGGCATTCGTATTTGTCAGGCACGATGCCCACCGGACCCCGTTGCGTCCGCCCTACGATGGCCCATTCAGAGTGCTGGAACCCGGGGACAAACATTTTGTGTTAGACTTGGGGGGACGCAGAGAAACAGTTTGTATAGACAGGCTTAAGCCCACTTTCATGTTATCAGACGAGCGAGCGGTGTTGGCCCAAGCTCCTCGGTGTGGACGACCCCCACTGAGAACTCCCCAGGTAAATGACTCATTAGATCAGTCACAACGGCATGCTAATGATGTTTTCCCCCCTCCCAATGTCCCCCCACAGATGGACGCACCCCAAACCTCGAAGCCGCAGACCCCACGCTACAGCCGCTACAGATGTAAGCTGAAGCCCAAAGGACATGAGGTTCAAGGCTCAGTCTGAGTCTGGGGGGTGGGGGTGGGGAATCCCTCTCAGTATATTTACACTCAGACTTAAAGACAAAAAGGAATCGTCATGAGGGGTTTGTGTGTGGATGCGGGGGTGGTGTGTTGATGTGAACAGTGACAAAGAGAATGGGAATTACAAAGGCTTTGATGTTAACTTTTTTGTTGCTTGTGTTTCTAGAGAAATGTGAGGGAGAGTTGAATAAAGCCTAATATGATCTGGACCTCTCTGTCTGGTTATTCCTCTCTCCACAACGGTATGATTCTTTTGACCTTCAAAGTGACAACTCTGATTCTGATAGCCTGGATCTTTTGAAAACTTCGTTTCACTCCAGAAAGTGTGAATCTAAGTCCTTCCACTATAATGTGAATAGAAGCAATAATCTATGTAGCTATTTTTCCACTGGAGGGAAAGAAAGAAAGAAAGAAAGAAAGAAAGAAGTCAAAATTTCATTAAATATATGTCATACACTTCATTTAAAGCTGTCATGTGGAATTGTCTTATCCATCAATCCATCGACTACTGCCTATCTGGCAGTCCAGGTCGCAGAGCAAGAGTCCAAGTAGAGCAGCCCTGACCGCTGCCAGTTTGCATGGCACCATGATCCACATGAACCCTCCTGCAGATGGTGAACCCACCAGAGAGTGGACCCATGTGGCTCCTTCTGCCCCAAACCGGTTGGGGTACACTGGATCTTTATTGTAACATTTTATGGGGATCTAATGGACCACTCTTGGTCTGGCCCGTCACCCAGGACCAGTTGTCCTTGGGGGACCCTACCAGGGGCAAGTTGCCCCCTACAACATAGTTCCTGTTGTAGGAAACTCGAAATGAAGAGACTGAATGTTTTTTCAGTATTGGTTTATTTCATCTCAAGTCCTACAGCTCCTCTCTCAGTCAGGGAATGAAGAGATCGAGCTGCGGTAAACCACATACCTTTATACTGTTATGAAAGGGTTAAGGTATAGTTAGTGCCAGAATAATAATTCTGTAGGTGATCTCCCATTATGCTCTACACATATTCCATACAAATTCTGTTTGCATGCTTGTAAACAATTATGTTATGTTATATGTTCCTGAGATAATAGGAATGAGACAAAAGTATAGAGCTCTCTCCCTTTTCTCTCACTTTTAAGTCAGGTCTTTTCACATTAGTTACACACCCAAAAACAGCATTCTCACACACTCTTTTGATAGCACATTTAAACTGGCCAATCAGAAGGTCGCGTATAAGCCCCTCCTATTGTAGTAGGTCGCCCCACCTGAGAGAATAACTGTAACGTGCACCCGGAAGTCGGGGTTCAGTCTGACCACGCTCCAGAGGGAGCTGCGTCACGCTGCACCCAGCGCTGCTTGCTTTACATGTGACTTCTAAATAAATGTACCATCCTTTAAATTGAAGAAATCTCCGGTTTGTTCTTGGATCTTTCAGTCAAAGAATCGGGTATTTTTCTAACAAATTGGTGCCGGTGACCCGGATTGAAGTATCTCGAGACGAGCCTGGAAAAAAACTACATAGAAAGGACCCACATCGGAAGGACCCTTTTGCAGGCCACTGTGGCGCCTGAATAAAAAGGTAAGCAGAGCCTTTTTCTACAAAATTCTGCAGTTTGGCCATTCTAAATTTACAGTTGTCTGATAAAGGGGTATATCCGATCTCGAAATTTATCATTTGTTTGGGAGTCACATGTAAAGTTTAAACAATAGTTTGAAAAGTTAAAGAGAGTGCACGTGTTCTATGTTCAGTCTGAGATAGAACAGGCCGCGGTCAATGGATATATATTACGGGTATATAGTCCATCAAATAAAACCATTTTTGAGTCAGTCTGAACCAAAATGACGAGACTTAGGAACTAGAGTGACTAATAATCACCCTGGTATGTCTCCTCAAATGAAAAGAGCCAGGTTTTAGCAACCTGATGCCGGGGGGAGCCATTGAAAGCGTTCGACCCGATGCCACTCTGGGAGTGAAGCCGCGATCATTTAATTTGCTGGATACAAGACACCGCTTGTTCTTGGGGCCGAAACAGACCCCTAGGGAAAGTGTCCGCTGTATATCAGAGTTAAATTAAGCTACCGCTTCGCAGGGGACCTGCCGAGGCCTCTGTGAAAGTAGCCTTTGTTTAACAAAAGATTAAATGAATCGGCGAGGTTCTGGGATGCAGTCTGTACCCAGGACTTAATAAGACTTGGGCAACGGCCGTGCCAGTCTTCTCAAATGAAAACAGTCAGGATTAGAACCTGATGCCACGTAAGTGGAGTATTCTGGATGCAGTCTGTACCGGAATAAAGAGACTTAGGGAAGCGGAATTCCACCGTCTTTGTCTCCTCAAATGAAGGACCCGGATTAGCCAGGGAGCCAGCAAATTTCAGTTACAGTCTGTGCTGAAATAAAGAGACTTAGGGAAGCGGAATTCCACCGTCTTCGTCTCCTCAAATAAAGGACCCGGATTAGCCAGGGAGCCAGCAAATTTCAGTTACAGTCTGTGCTGAAATAAAGAGACTTAGGGAAGCGGAATTCCACCGTCTTCGTCTCCTCAAATATGGGAGCAAGGGTTAGCCTGGTCCCGAATGTCTGTAATTCTGTGTTTATAAGGGATAAAAATGTGATTTGAGAAATACCAGGGGTTGGAAATATTAACTAATGGCGGCCTCCGGACCGCATGGTCAGAACAAAGGGAAGTAACCCCCACCACCGAGTGGAGGTGCAATTGGTAAAACAGGTTACTGAGAGGAGAATTATTTGAGGTAACAGCATTAAAATGAAGCGCTAAATTAAAGTTGTAAAGCTATTCTAGTGTGCTAGTGTGTGTATAGCTGGGATTAAGGAGGCAGTGCTCCATTTTTCTTAAACTTAAAAAACAAAAAAAACAAAAAAGCACATGGTTTCTGAACAATAGGCTCAGGGGTCATTTTGCACGTGTCCCATTTACTGCGCATGTGAGGGCGCCATTTTGAATTACCTTCAAGCTGTGGCACAGTGCCTCCATCGTTTGTCCAAATATAGGAAGTGCACTATTTCACGAAATTACTGCCAACAAAACTTAAAACCTTAAGAATAAATCTGGAACTTTATCTCTCTGGTTGAAAGGAAGGCTTTAAAAATTCCATGCATGGTGAAAAAACAAAAGACCTCAGGGACCTGCTAAAATGCAGGTTTGCCCATAATGAGGCAAAGCATACCTGTTCGGCTTGGAGAGATGAAAGGTTCAACTTTAAATTAGGCAGAAGGAGGTTTACAATAAAACTGGAGAATAAGGAGATTTATTCCTCAACAAAACTAGGAAATCCTAAGTGGACACTATATAAAGATGAGAGAATTTAAATGAAAAATTGCAGGTTGGTATAGATAAGTAAATATATAAATGAATTAAATTATAAATACAAAAATAATTAAATAAATACAACAAACGAAAATATGAATGAATAAAATAAATAGGAGTTTTTGTTGTGGAGATGAGAGTGGGCAGAATATGGAAACGGAAATTTGTTTTTGAAGAAAATTGAAAACTGATGAAATGTTAAAGTTTTGTGCAGGACGCAAGACAAAAAATATGGAGAAACGATTGGAGGAAGGAAAAACGTAAGAATAAGAGACTTATGCTGCAACGGTGAGAACAAATGCAAAATAATCAATAAACACGATATAACAGAAAAGGACAAAAGATACGCTGTTTAATAGCTTGTTTCTCTCCATTAAATTTGAGACAGTGTTGGCTGTGGACGACCCCTCCCCCAGCAGCTGCCTCCTCCTTCACGCAGTGACCCCCTCCTCCTTCCATTTCGCTGTCCCACTTCAGCAATCAAAGAAAGCAACACAATGGGTCAAAAGAGGAACAATTGAGCACACCAGCAGAGTGAGTCCTCACACATCTGATATTGTATAGTATTCCTGTATATGTGTCAAGCCGCTGAGGCTGGTAGAAAATTAAGGTTGTTGTTCTCTATTTGTGAAATGTGGGGTGATTCATCACTCAGTTGATATCTTAAGATAAGATAAGATAAGCCTTTATTAGTCCCACAATGGGGAAATTCCAGGATTGCAACAGCACAGGGATAGCAATACTCAGAGCAACAATCAGAAGGCAAGAAAAAAAACAAGCAAGCAAGAGCAGCTAATATACATATGTACATATTACTATAAAATATATATATACACACACACACACACACACACAGTGCAGAGCATTGTAGCTGGATGGAATAAATATATGAATATATGAACACACAGTGCAGAGCATTGTAGCTAGATGGAATAAATATGTAAATATATAAACACCCACAGTACGGAGCATTGCAGCTAGGTGGAATAAATATGCAAGTATATAAACACACAGAGTGCGGAGCAATGTAGCTAGATGGAATAATATGTAGATATATAAAAACACAGTGCGGAGCATTGTAGCTAGATGGAATAAATATATAGATATATAAATATAAACACACCCAGTGCTGAGCATTGTAGCTAGATGGAATAAATATATAGATATATAAATATAAACACACCCAGTGCAGAGCATTGTAGCTAGATGGAATAAATATGTAAATATATAAACACACACAGTGCAGAGCATTGTTGCTAGGTGGGATGAAACAGCATAACCGTCTATTTAGTTATCCTACATGGTATGATTATGTGCCCATACATATTCTCACCCTCCATAGCGACCGGTATGTTCCTAGTTGTATGCCGGAGAGGACCATTGTGTAAGTCTATTGCATCTTTTGCATTCAAAAAAAACTATTAGTTTGTTATGTCTTTTTGCTATCTCTGCGAGCAGCCCTGCTTAGGTTGTACAGTCTGACAGCCGTTGGTAGGAAGGACCTACGAAACCTCTCGGTTGTGCACCTGGGATGATGTAGTCTGCTGCTAAATGAGCTCCTCAGTGCATCCAGTATGTCCTGCATAGGGTGGAACTCGGACTCCAGCAGAGATGACAGTTTAGCCACCGTCCTTCTCTCTCCTATCTCCTCCATCGGATCAAGGCGTTGCCCCAGGACAGAGCTAGCTTTCTTAATCAGTTTGTTCAGTCTCTTCCTATCGGCTGCAGTAATGCCACTGCCCCAGCAGACCACTCCAAAAGTGATGGCTGATGCCACCACCGTGTCATAGAATGACTTCAGCAGCACCCCTTGTACACCAAAAGACCTGAGTCTCCTCAGCAGGAACAGCCTGCGCTGTCCCTTCTTGTAGAGTGCGTCAGTATTGTGTGACCAGTCTAGTTTATTGTTCAGATGAATACCCAGGTACTTGTAGGATGTCACCATCTCGATGTCTGTTCCCTGTATATTTACTGGTGCTGTGAGGGGCTGCCCATGCCTGCGGCAGTCCACCACCAGCTCCTTAGTTTTCCTCGCGTTGATCTGGAGGCAGTTCCGATGGCACCAGTCCACAAAGTCCTGGATAAGCCCTCTGTACTCAGCTTCATCTCCGCTGGAGATGAGACCAACGATCGCAGAGTCATCAGAGAACTTCTGTAGATGGCAATGTGTTGTGTTGTGTGAGAAGTCCGCAGTATAAAGAGTGAACAGGAAGGGAGCCAGCACCGTTCCCTGGGGGGCCCCCGTGCTACTGATGATCGTGTCGGAAACACAGTCCCGGGTTCTCACAAACTGAGGCCGGTTCGTGAGGTAGTCCAGGATCCATGATGACAGGTGCTGGTCCACCCCTGCGCGCAGCAGCTTGTCCTTCAGGATCATCGGTTGGATGGTGTTGAAAGCACTGGAGAAGTCAAAGAACATGATCCTCACCATATTCCCGGGCTTCTCCAGGTGGGACAGAGAACGGTGAAGGAGGAAGATCACCGCATCCTCCACCCCAATGCCATGCTGGTAAGCGAACTGGAGTGGATCCATCGCTGGTTCCACCAGGGGGCGGAGATGAGCAAGGAGCAGTCTCTCCAGGGTCTTCATCAAGTGGGACATCAAGGCCACCGGTCTGTAGCTGTTCAGGTCTTTGGGGTGGGAAGTTTTTGGTACAGGTACCACACAAGATGTTTTCCACAGCTGTGGTACCCTCCCCAGTTTCAGGCTCATGTTGAAGATATACGTCACAATCCCACACAGCTGGTCTGCACAGGACTTGAGGAGCTTTGCGCTGATGCCGTCCGGTCCCGACGCCTTCCTCGCCTTGATCTTCCTCAGCTCCGTCCTCACCTGGGTCTTGGTCAGGGTCAGGATGGGGGGCTGTGTGTTGGGAGTGGGGGGGGTGTCGGGGGGGTATCTTGTGTGTGTATCAACCAGTTGAGACTGATTAACACCTATAGGAAATGTCTCTAGCCTGTAAGCCCGGCTCCCTGGGGTCAGCGCTATCCTAGACAAGGGCTAGATGGTTGACAAAGGTCCCAATCAAAGAAAGGAAGGGAGAAATTTGCCAGATGGGTCAAACAAATGCAGGACAGAGGAATGTTCGCAGGATGTGAAAACAGCCCCCCCACCAGGGAGACCTAGCTATACAGTATTGTTGCCTTCCATATCAGAGATGTGCCAAGACCACATACTGAGCAGACACAATACATGACCAATCTTCAAAAAAGCCATACCCATGCCCCATCTAAGTTGACCTGTCAGTATCAGCTGCATGACCACAGGAGGCCAGAATAGTCAGAGGCCCCCATGGGACTAATACTTCCTATGTTAAGCAATTTGACCACTGAGCTCAAACACCCACAAGGGCACCCGGGGGATCCCCCAATTAGCAACACAATGGGTATCCTTCCCTACAGGATGTTGAAAAAGAAACGGCTTTGATATTAAGCCGTTCTGTTTCAAGGGGGGAGAGGTCAAGACAGGAACAGATAGAAAAGTTACTAGTCCACTAAGGTTTGAGGGCTCCATTAGGGCTTGAAGTCTTATAATAGGAGAGGTCGGTGTGCTTTCTCATCTAAAATTGTTACCATGTATGCAAACTATTGAGTAGCTACAGAAAGAGAACAGAAATATGAATGAATTTTTATTTTTTGGAAAAAGATTAAAAGAAAGGAATAGAACAATATATCAAGGAAGAAAAATCCAACAGGGTCAAATTAAACAATAACTCCTCTGATTGCACAATTCAACATAAGTTATCCAAAAAGCGTGATGGCTGAAGCTGCAGCTTATATTGCTCACCCATGCTCCATCTAAGAAACATCTAATAAAACAAAGGCCAGCAACTAAGACTAAAATCTGAAAATTTCTTGACGCTTGAAAGGTCATTATTCCACAGAATATCAGGCAGTGGGAACTTCTGCTACAAGAAAACTAGCCACCTTGTGACCAAGAGAAATGAGGCAGGTTTAGGGCTCCTTAATATTTAAGGGCCAATACATATTTGGAGGTTCCCAGACCCTCCTATCTGTATTTTTTGCACATCTCTACAAATCTGGTGAAATCTAATAACATTGTTAAAGAGTTACAGTAGGCATTTTTAACTTAACATAAGGTATGAGCATGTGAGGGTAAAACAAGTATGAATTTGTGAGATGGAAGTGCAAAATATGATAAAAACGCTGATTTACAATCACAAGTTAAGACAAGGGTTGAAAATTTATGCGAAAAGGTATAAGGATAAAGCTGCAACTTTCAGGAAATTGCACAATTGAGAAATTTGCCAAATATTAGAAAACGTCACGAATTTCTGAAAAGGAACTTGCAAATTTATAAGGAAAAAATCTAAAATTTGTTAGGAGAAAATAACTATTAAGAGAAAAGGTTGCAAAGTTAGAAGGGAAGTGTTTAAATTTGAAAAAAGCTGTAAGCTTACATGAAAGCCACATTAGGATAAGGTAGGCCTGTATTGGTCCCACAATGGGGGAGATTCTAGGATTGCAATGGCACAGGGATAACAACACTTAGAGCAATAATTTAGAAGATATGAAAATAAGAGCAGTGAATATACATATGTACACATAAATATAAATACACGGTGCAGAGCATTACAGATTTCCTTACACTTTATATGGAGATGGGGGATGGCAGCGTAACAAGGGTTATGGTTTTTGATCATCCAGAGATGAGTAAAAAAGCACTATAGAAGACGATGAATTAAAACAAACACAACCAGAGTAGACTAGAGAAACAAGAAGATAATTTGGGGTAAAAACAGCAAACACTCGGCCGAATAGACTCAAGAATGAAGCATATACATACATATAGCTGTGTGCACACCAGCCTTATCCAAGGGATCATCATAGACGCACGCACAGAGCGGAGGTGGAGCATGAACAAGGCTCTAATGTCCTGTGCACATAGATCTGCAGCTCTGGCACACACAAGACAACCAGTGTAGCTTGACAAACAAACCAGCGGTTCACACCCGCATGGTCTGTGTGTCACATGGTTAAGTCCTGATTTAAATATCACTTAGAATTGTTTTGGGGGGCTAATGAAAGTTTTATATTTTCGTATCTAAAATTGTTATAGTTTTGTAGGCATAGTGTTAGTTCGTCTGAAGGTTATCTGTTCAGAAGAAAAAAGACAGAAGACTCCACCACACCAAGATACAGATGACTCTGTTAAACTTAAGTTTTCATAATAATCAGCAGACGTCTTAGTGTAATACATTCCTTGAAGGGCAGGTGTTCAGACCCAGAGGCATCATTTAATTCCAAAACAAATTCAAAAGGTCAGTAATTAAAAGGCATCCAAGGCCTTTTAATTACTGGCTGCACGGTGGCGCAGTGGTTTAGCACTGTGGCAGCACAGTTTTACCCTCGGCCGGGGGACCGCGGGGATCATGAGATCGTGGGTTTGATCCCAGCCCCCGACCAACAGTGAGCTGTGTGGAGTTTGCATGTTCTCCCCGTGTTGCGCGGGTTTACTCCGGGATTTCTCCGGTTTCCTCCTGCACACCAAAACATGTAGGTTTAGGGCGCTCGCGCATGCAGCGACCAGCAGCCGGTGGCTTGTCACCAGACTGCAAACCAAGTCTACCTACGGGTACAAATAAGTAACAAAAAAAAAAAAAAAAAGGCCAGGGTATAAATCAAGAGATGAGTGTTGTCACAAAACAGAATTTTGAATTGAGCCATGTTGGTCTATTTATAAAGCTGACTTTTCAGAATAAAACCGATCACTTTTATGTGCAGGATCTTGCGTGAAGCATTAGCTGTGGACAGTAGTCTTATTTATCAATGCTGAAGCATATCAAAGTGCACAGGTGGTTATTTTGTTTTTCTTAAATGAAATTTGTAAACTAGTTAAGCTGTGACTATTGAAACCTTATTGAACAGAACTCTTGGAAGACAAAGGTCCGCACAGCGTTCAATTACAGTAGTGCAAATAATATCTGTTGGCATGGTGGAGAGTTAATCTTATTATCCCATCTTATATTAATTAGGAGAATTAAATGAAGACTTTGAAGCAGTTCTTTTCTTGACTCAAGGTTGGAAATCTAGATGAGAAGGGAAAAGAAAATTTGGAGAAAAACTGAACTTATTTATGGAATGGCTGACACAAGGGGCCATGAATCTGTTTCTCTTATAAAAGGAGGCCAAGAGGACAAGGAGGGAGGACAGCGATGAGGAGGAGGAGGGAGCACGCCCCACAATGGCTGCTGCTGGCAGGAGAGGCGTCCACCTCCACCACTGAAAACTGGACTGCATACTTAAAGACTAGAACAGATAAGTGGACTCACTTCTACATGTATGCAAAAAAAAATTAGCAAAAATTAAATTATTGCATGTAAAGTAAGAACTCTGGGTAATGCCATACAGGACTCTTCAGGGTCAGAAAAGTAACGATCAAATTCTGCAAATGACAAGCTACCAGTAGAACACCTATCAACATCTGTAAAGGTAGCATTGCACCCCATGTACTATAGGCAATTGAATGGAACTGATCCAAATTATGAACTACCATTATATGCAAATCCATCCTTCAGATTGGTCATAAAATTAGACTGATAAACAAAGAAACGTGTGGAAGCATCCATTGTCCTAATTGAAGAGGATAAGACATTTCAACCAATGGGGGGTTCCACACATCCCGCTGGTTAGACCCAAACACATGGATTGGAAAATGTTGGACATATTGTCATCTCTAGTGCAGAATAGAGCCATTCATGGAAAACCAGTACCTGACCTTAACATAGAATATTCTCCCAAAATAAAACCATAAGCATTGTCTCTTAACTGGGTAACCACAGCACAAAAGGCGGCACAAAGATGCCCAGAAATCTCCTATATGACCAATCTTAACATTAACATGAGGGGATGAGGAAAATTTGAAGCAAATTCCAAATTGGTTATGGTAAAGGGATAACCAAATGCAGCTCTAATAAAAGGAGCAGAGTACGACACTATAGGCCATATATTCAGAAGCCCAGAAGGGCGTTAACAAATGCAATTTTCCACAGTGGGAGTCGTCAGCAAGTCTTAGACCAACTGCTGGGTCGAGAGGAAGAGCTGAGGACCCCAAGACAGAGGATGATGACGAGGAAGACCATTCTGCCATCACAGATTATTTGTAAACACAGTGTGCTAATGATAATACATAAATCATACATAGCTCACCACACGGATGTAGGGGTGTGAGACTTATAGGGTTCTTGCGTTATTTATCTCCATCATGCTAATTACGGTTAGGTAATCTGAATAAGGGAGAAGGTTAGAAGTTCTGAATGCCTGAATACAACAATGCATGAATAAGGATGTCTCCTAACGTTGAATAATATTGTTTACTACCTACCCACTGAACATATAGGTCCCATCACCCAACACACACATCACAACACAATCACCACATGCAGATTTCATATAGTCAACAATCACACACTCAAGGCTGCTGGGAGATAACTTACAACAACACATAGATAACTACAGGTGTAGTGAATAAGGATAAAACTGTACAGGCTCCATGCATTGTGATGGCAACCCCTCAGACCATTATTGGTCATGCCCCAGCTGAGCCCTTGGTATCGGCACTTGATTAAAGGTGTAGGGTACAGGGAAGATGCATGCCGGAGAGCACCAGACCATCACGACGGGTGCCTGTGACATAGAAAAGGTCGTAGGGCGAGTGACTGTATGACTTCAGTCCCCAGAAGAAGAATGGACTGGTACCCGAGCGCATCCACCGCACCTCCAGCATCCAGGGTGGAGCCAGGAGCTCGAGCCTTACCAGCACCAGCATGTCCACCTCTTTCCAGCGACAGGGGGGTGGCATCCCTGGGACAGCATCACTGAGCTGTTCACTGGCTGGACTGGATGTTACATACCCTCTGCTGCACCCACCAGACTGTCCTGTAGACCTCATGGGATGAGGTATGCCTCTGAGAGCGGGGACACAGTTGTTTCGTTCCTGTGTCACCAAGATGGAACTGCTCCACAGCTGCAGATACGGGAAGCAGACGCAGAGGAAGGTCAAACCTCTGTCGCAATCGTGTGATGAGTGCAGCTGAATGATGTGAGCCCTGGCAAGGGTCAACCGGTGGACAAAGGTTTTGTGGACTGATTCTATTCAACCCTATGACCCCTACATGGTCCACTCCACTGGACAAAGAACAATGATCATGAGGAGACCTCGGGGGGGGGGGGGGGTACAGGACCTGGTGACAGTTCACCTCTTAGACATCGCTGCACCGTGCTAAGGTGTCCACAAGGGGGGAGGCACTGGTAGCAGAACCAATGGTGCAAGCCTCTTGGGTTGACACACAATGCAGGGACCTGCCTTATTCACCATCTGTTAATTGCTAGAGTCTCAAACACCATACATGGTTGACATGATAAAATCATGTCAAAGGGGGGATTGAAAGGGTTAAGGTATAGTTAGTGCCAGAATAATAATTCTGTAGGTGATCTCCCATTATGCTCTACACATATTCCATACAAATTCTGTTTGCATGCTTGTAAACAATTATGTTATGTTATATGTTCCTGAGATAATAGGAATGAGACAAAAGTATAGAGCTCTCTCTCTTTTCTCTCACTTTTAAGTCAGGTCTTTTCACATTAGTTACACACCCAAAAACAGCATTCTCACACACTCTTTTGATAGCACATTTAAACTGGCCAATCAGAAGGTCGCGTATAAGCCCCCTATTGTAGTAGATCGCCCCACCTGAGAGAATAACTGTAACGTGCACCCGGAAGTCGGGGTTCAGTCTGACCACGCTCCAGAGGGAGCTGCGTCACGCTGCACCCAGCGCTGCTTGCTTTACATGTGACTTCTAAATAAATGTACCATCCTTTAAATTGAAGAAATCTCCGGTTTGTTCTTGGATCTTTCAGTCAAAGAATCGGGGATTTTTCTAACAGTTACATCAGACACAAATCACATTCACATCAAACACAGAATTCCATTCACATCTAATCTTCCCATTGTCCTCTCGGCTTCTCTGTCTGACCCCAGGAGTCAGACAGTCTCTTCAGGTCCACTCTCAGATCTTCTCACTTCTTCTCCAGTCCGCAGGGGGTCCAGATTCAATGTCCGTTTGAGGCGTGATGTCAATACACACTGCGAGCTCAAAGTTCCCTCATGTCTGGGTCTCTGCCAAGGAATATGTGAGCTACATAATGTTACGCCACACTGTGATCATGAGGGCACACAAACCCCTCCACCGTGAAAAGGTAGCAGTCCTCGGAACTGTCTTGCAAACATTTTTATTCTAAAAATTATATTTCTTGGAGTTTTGTTTACAAGCTTGCAGCTATCTTAGTCTTTGTTCTAAGGTCCTTCTCAACAACATTTCCATGAAACAAAATTCAAGGTGTGAGATGTGTCAGGGATCTGCCTTTCTGGCAAATTTTGATAGTAAGGAGGTCCCAGAGCACAGACTGAACTCCAGTGTAACATGTTTTATTGAAAACAAAAAACTCAAAGAACAAAACCTAACATAAATAAATGAGTGCACGGAGGGCAGAAAACAACACAGGAAAACTAAAAATGAATGGCGATGACGCCAGACAGAGCACATGCACAGACTAACATAAACAGGGTAACTGATAATTGCAAACGTGAAACAACTGGGGCAATAATCAAGGGCTGAACAGTGCACACATGAGGGAGAGTGGCTATGGATACAGAAACATGAGGGACTGGAGACAATAGGTAGACAGTTATACCACAGAACCATAATAAAGACACTAAAGACAAACGGGGGTGACAAAGCAGACCAGGGAAGACACAGGAGACGATAACTGTAATACAATAATAATAATAATAATAATAATAATAATCACAAATGAACAAAAGGCATGGACACGGTCCCAGAACATACCCAGAATCTGACATGATATTGTACCAGTAATGCTAAGGTTTATTAATTTCTTATGTTGTTTTAAATGTTTGGGGCACCGCCTCCGTGGTGGAATGGAGGACTAATTAACAACTGAACTTAAGAATTTTTTTTTTCTTTTTTCACCTGCTCCCTTTAGGGGCCACCGCAGCGGATCATCTGCCTCCATCTCACCCTATCCAAACATGTGGCTCGTGACCAGTTGAACATAAGATTTACCAATGATTAATAATCCAAGCTCAATAATTAACTGATCAATCTCATTATGTGAGTTCTCTGACACAAAGTGATTCTGAAATTGAACAAACCACACGTTCAACTCCATTTCACAATTTGAGAAACAACCCAGCATAATAACACAGACAGCTGCGTAGCTTTGTAAAGTCTTATGTGTGAAATAAAGCTGGAATTTGATTGGTTATCTGACTGTAGAAGTTGTTAAACCAATAAGGAATACTGAATATAAAACAACATTAAGGAAAAAGAGAATTTTGGGAAAAATGTTTGAAAAGAAGACAGATTAATTCATGTTAAGCTCATAAATAAACAGCAATGTAAATCCATCCATCCATCCATTCTTCTTCTACCACTTTTATGGAGGTCTGGGTCGCAGAAGCAATAGCTCAAGCAGAGAAGCCCAGACTTCCCTCTCCCTGGCCACCTGGTCCAGCTCTTCAGAGAGGATACCAAGATGTTCCCAGACCAGCTGGGAGATGGAGTCTCTCCAACATGTCCTGGGTCTGCCCCGGGGTCTCCTTCCAGTTGCACATGCCCGAAACACCTCAGGGGCATCCTGATCAGATGCCCAAACCACCTTAACTGGCTCCTTTAGATGTGGAGGAGTAGCGGTTCTACTCTGAGCCTCTCCCGGATGACTGAGCTCTTCACCCTATCTCTAAGACTGAGTCCAGCAATCCTACGGAGAAAGCTCATTTCAGCCACTTGTATCCACAGTCTCATTCTTTCAGCCATTACCCAAAGCTCATGGCCATAGGTGAGGGTAGGAACATAGATTGGCTGGTGAATCGACAGCTTTGCTTTAGAGCTCAGCTCCCTCTTCACCACGACAGACTGGTATGATGTCCGCATCACTGCAGATGCTGCTCCAATCCATCTGTCAATCTCTCGCTCCATTCTCCCCTCACTTGTGAATGAGACCCTGAGATGCCCGAACTTCTCCACTTGGGGCAGGAGCTTGTCTCCAACCTGGAGAGGACAATCCACCTTTTTCTGGCTGAGAATCATGGACTTGGACTTGGAGGTGCTGATTCTCATCCCAGCCACTTCACACTCAGCGGCAATCCATCCCAACAAGACCTGCAGGTCATTGCTCGATGAAGCCAACAGGACAACATCAATCATCTGCAAACAGCAGAGATGAGATCCTGTGGTCGCTGAACATGATACCCTCCGTTCTTTGGCTGCACCTAGATATCCTGTCCATAAAAATTACGAACACGATCAATGACAAAGGGCAGCCTTTGGGTGGAGTCCAACTCTCACTGGAAACGAGTTCGACTGGGTGTTGGCAACATGAATCAAATGCTTGCAATGGTCATATAGGGACTGGATAGCTTGTAACAACGAGCCCGATACCCCATACTCCTGCAGCATCTCCCACAAGAGACCGCGAGACACACGGTCAAATGCTTTCTCCAGGTCCACAAAACACATGTAAACTGGTTGGGCAAACTCCCACGAACCCTTGAGGATTCTCAAGAGGATAAAGAGCTGGTCCGATGTACCACGGCCAGGATGAAAACCACATTGCTCCTTCCGAATCAGAGGTTCGATCAGCAGCCGGACTCTCCCCTCCAGTACCCTGGCATAGAGCTTCCCAGGGAGGCTGAGAAGTGTGATCCCCTAAAGTTGGAACACACCCTCCAGTCCCTCTTCTTAAAAAGAGGAACCATCACCCCAGTTTGCCATGCCAAAGGCACTGTCCCCAACCTCCCCACGATGTTCAATTCAACTTTATTTATATAGCGCCATTTCACAACAACAGTCATCTAATAGCACTTTCAACTGTAGGGGAAACCTCAACAATTGCAGAAAGACCCCAGCAATCAGGCAATCCCCTGTGAACAAGCGCTTGGCGATGGTGGAGAGGAAAAACTCCCTTTTAACAGGAAGAAACCTCCAGCAGAACCAGGCTCAGGGAGGGGCAGTCATCTGCTGCGACTGGCTGGGGGGGGTGAGGGGATAGAGAAGATGGAAAGAACAGACATGTAGAGAGCAAACAGCATGATGGGGACTCAATCTATGGGAGAGAACAAACAGATGTTAATGACCAGCAAAAAAAAATATTTCATTGAGAGTGAAGAAAGGAGTGAAGCCCAGTGCAATTACTGGAGGTCCTCCGGCTGTCTAAACCTAATAGCAGCATAACTAAGGGAGGGTTCAGAGACACACGATCCCTCCCTAATTGTAGGCTATATCAAAAAGGAAGGTTTGAACCCTATTCTTAAAAACAGAGATCGAGTCTGACTCCCGAATCCACATTGGCAGCTGGTTCCACAAGAGAGGAGCTTGATAACCGAAGGCTCTGCCCCCCATTGTACTTTTGGAGATTCTAGGTATTACAAGTAATCCAGCATTTTGGGAGCGTAGTGCTCTGTTAGGATAATAGGGTAATATCAGATCTTTTAAATAAAAAGGGGCCTGATTGTTTAGAGCTTTGAAAGTGAGAAGAAGGATTTTAAACTTAATTCTAAACTCTGTGGGAAGCCAATGAAGGGAGGCCAGAACCGGAGAGATATGATCTCTCTTTCTAGTGCGTGTTAAAACTCTTGCTGCAGCATTTGGGATCAACTGAAGACTTTTTAAAGATGTTTTAGGACAACCTGATAGTAAAGAGTTACAATAATCTAATCTAGAGCTAATAAAAGCGTGGATCAGTTTCTCAGCATCACTCTGAGACAAGATGCTCCTAATCTTGGCAATATTACGCAAATGATAGAAGGCAGTCTTAGAAACAAATTTAATAAATGCAAAAGCTTGGAAAAAGGGCCGGGATCCATGCTAGGTTAAAGGCTATCCCCTCCAGACCAGTGGTACCATCGCTCATTCTCTCTAACGTCCGCTCCCTCGAAAACAAGTTGGACGAGCTGCGTCTGCTGAGAGAAACCCGGAGAGAGTGGAGAGACTGCTGTGTGTTTGTTTTCACGGAGACATGGCTCCACAGCAACATTCCTGACGAGGCCATTCAACTGGAAGATATGGCGATGTTCCGTGCCGACAGGGAAACGGCGAGCTCCGGTAAGAGCCGGGGGGGTGGGCTATGCATCTATGTTAACAAGAACTGGTGCGTCAATGCCACGTTAGTGTCTAAACACTGCTCTCCGTTGGCGGAGTTCCTTATTGTAAATTGTCGGCCACATTATTTGCCAAGGGAATTCAGCAACGTGTTTGTAGTGGCTGTTTACATAGCGCCGAGCCCTAATGCTAAAGCTAATGCTAAGAAGGCACTCAGGAAACTGCACAATGCAATTAGTGAAATCCAAACTTCACACCCGGACAGTTTTGTGGTGGTTGCGGGGGATTTTAACCACAACAGCCTAAAGACTGTGCTCCCCAAGTTTAAACAATGTGTAGACTTTAAGACCAGAGGAGAGAATATGTTGGACTTAGTGTACACAAACACAGATGCATATAAGGCGATACCCCGCCCCCATCTCGGCCTTTCTGATCACATGTCCGTGATGCTGCTGACTGCCTACAAACCTTTATTGAAGCGCAGCAGGACAACAGTGAAACAAATTAGAATTTGGCAAGAGAGTGCAACCTCTGCACTGAAAGACTGTTTTCTGCACACAGACTGGGAGGTCTTCAAAATAGCAGCCTTCCAGGAAGACAAGACAGATCTGGAGGAGTATGCTGATACAGTCACCAGCTACATCACGAAGTGCACAGAGGATGTCACTACAGTGAAGGCCATCACTATGCGGGGTAACCATAAGCCCTGGATGACTGCAGAGGTGCGCTTGCTGCTTACAGCCAGAGATGCAGCCTTCAGAGCGAAGGACAGGATCGCTCTCCGCTCAGCCAGGTCTGCGCTCTCAAAGGGAATTAAGGCGGCAAAGCGCGCCTGTCAAGAAGCGATGGCAAGTAGGAGGCTTTCAATCAATTTTCCAATATTTTATTTCAATAATCTTACAGATAGATAGTTCCAGACATCCGACACGATCCTTCAAGCTCTGCTTCAACAACAATGATCGACTCTCATGATGATTAAGGTCACAATCATCACACCTGTTTTATACTAACAGAGATAATTAGGGCTGATTAGCCCCTACCATAATCCCAGGTAAAACAATAAACCTTTCATCATTTACACATACCCACTAATCTCTAAAATACATAAATATTTTCCCAACTATACAATATAAATAACATAATAAATAACAATCACTAACAACAATAATATAAATAATTCAATAAATAATTCAAAACCCTTATTTACAAAGCGAAACCACCCCTCTAACTTACCATAAATGTTTCCTTCCTGCTGGTGTCCTATAAAAGGCCCTCAACTCCTAACGGAGTCTTTTGCCTGGACACGCACAGGAAGCATGTTGGCAAAGGTATGTGAAATAACTCATCATCCATTATTTTACCCAAAATACTTAACCATACCAATTATCTCCCAAGGGCATTCAAATTAAACAAAGACAGATCCCAAATAAACGTGTGTACTTTAACAAATAATCATAACAACATTTACCATTACAAATATAACATGATCACACAAACAATAAGTCATAACAGTGGTGACATCCCATCATCACATTTCCTCCCCCCTTTCCCGAGAGTACAGTACTCTAAGAGTCATGTACTCGTGAGAGGCTATCAGCTACCAGGTTGGTTTTCCCTACCACATACCGAACAGTAAAATTATAAGGTTGGAGGGACACATACCACCCTGTGAGATGACTATTTACGTCCTTCATTCTGTCCAACCACTGTAGGGCCCGATGATCTGTCTCCAATACGAAATGACGCCCTAGTAAATAATACTTAAGGGACCCTATTGCCCATTTCATAGCAAGACATTCCTTTTCTACCGTAGAATATCTTGTCTCCAGGTCCAACAACTTACGGCTCAAGAACAGTACTGGGTGTCTCTCTCCCTTCTCCTCCTGGAGAAGTACTGCTCCAATGCCAACCCCTGAAGCATCAGTCTGTAAAATGAACGGGCGAGTAAAGTCTGGACCGTAGAGAACCTTCTCCCCAGAAATAGCCCTCTTCAGATCCTCAAACGCTCTGTCACACTCCTCTGTCCATTTTACCTTATTTGGTGCCGAAGCCTTAGTGAGGTCAGTCAAAACTGCGGCTCTTTCAGCAAAGTGGGGGATGAACTTACTATACCATCCTACCATTCCCATGAATGATCGTACTTTCTTTTTAGTAGTAGGTACAGGGTAGGTCCGGATGGCATCCACTTTACCTACTCATGGTCTAATCACCCCCTGACCAACCACATGTCCCAGGTACTCCACCTGCTGCTGTCCGAACGCACATTTGCGTGGATTGATTGTCAGTCCAGCCCTCTTAATCAGCTGAAGGACCTGCCTAAGGTGTACCACATGTTCTTCCCAGGTCTGACTATAGATGACCACGTCATCCAGATAGGCAGCCGCAAAGTTTGATACCCTCCTTAATATTTGGTCCATCAGCCGCTGAAACGTTGCAGGTGCCCCCTGAAGGCCAAATGGCATGACCCTAAATTGAAAACTGCCATAAGGTGTTTTAAAGGCTGTAAGTTCCTTTATTTCTGGTGCCAATGTCACCTGCCAATACCCCTTACATAGGTCCAAAGTAGAAATAAATCTAGCCTTGCCCACTTTCTCTAATAATTCATCAATCCAAAGCATGGGGTATGACTCAAATTTAGATACTGAGTTAAGGTATCTAAAGTCAATACAAAATCTTAATGAGCCATCCTTTTTTGGAACCAGCACAATCGGGCTACACCACTCACTGGCTGACTCCTCGATCACTCCCAGCTGCAACATCAAGTCACTTTCATGCTTTATTTTGGGGACCAATCGCTCTGGGATCCAATAGGATTTTCTAGGTGGAACAGCTTCCTCTTTCAAATTAACCTTATGACGCACCAACGTGGTGAAACCAAGTCTCTCCTGAAACAAATCTGGATCCAATAATGTCTCTAACTCTGTCTGCTGATCCACCTGCAAATGAGACACTTGAAATAAACAAGGCTCTGACACATTTGTGGGAAAGGACTGTAATTTCTCCTCATCCACTTCCGTCGCACAAAACAGCTGATGTGTCTCCTGAAGAGCAGGCTGCTGCTGATGACCAAGCTGCTGACACTCTTCACACTGACCATTACGCAGAATGTTAATTTTATATATTTCACCATGACTTGGTGCTGACAAAGTAGGTCTTGGAACTGAGCACAGTAATGATGGTTTCTCATTTTTTATGGCAGAACAAGAATACTGGGTGTGACCAATCCCATTACATTGGTAACAGCATATATCTTTATCTGCAACAACACGCAACCTTTTACTTCTATTATTTCTGCCATTTATAATCTGTCTTGAATTAGAATGTCTAACTTGAGCTGGACCACCCCTTTTTCCCTCATTAAACTTATTCCTGAAAGAGGTGAAAGAGCTGTCACGGCCGAGGGTAGTTCTCCTGTTAGCCGACAGAAAAACCTCCGCCAGACGAGCAGCGCCCTCTGCAGTCTTCGGGTCCTGCTCTTGTATCCAGACTCCCAGTTTTGGGTTCACCATCCGTAAAAACTGCTCCAAAATTAATTGTTCCATAATGTCTTTTATCGTTAAGGTCTCTAGTTTCATCCATTTACAAAACAGGTCTTTCAGACGTACATATAATTCACGAGGGGTTTCGTCCTGATAAATGTCCAGGGACCGAAACCTCCTCCAATATGTGTCGGATGTGATTTCATATTTATTTAAAATAGCTTCTTTCAATTTCTCATAATTATCCGTGTCTGTGATGTCCATCAGAACATATGCGCTCCGCGCTTTACCTGTAAGTAGAGGAGCCAGATGAATAGCCCACTCTTCCTCACGCCAGCGGCAGACTGTAGCGATCCTCTCGAACGTCGCCAGGTAATGCTCGATGTCATCCTCGGGAGAGAGAGGATTCAGCCTGGGCTCGTGATGCGTTCGTGGCCTCCTTGGCTGCACCTGCAGCGGCAAATCATCCTCTCGCGGGCCGACCCGACTGGCCGTCACCCTAGGATCCTCCCTCGAAGCGCCGTCGTCACCACTACGTTCAGCCCAGCTCCCATAGTCCTCTCTCAGTTCCGCAACCTGCGACTCCATCCGACGAATGTGATTCTCTACAGCCTGCCACTTTTGCTCCTGAAGAACCGCTTCTTCCTCCATCTGGCGATCTCTGAGAGCCAGTAAACGCACCAGAGATTTCACCAGGCCCGTTAGCTCCTCGAGCTCGCCCAGTTCGCTGACTCCCAGGTCCTCAGCCACCATACCTGTGTCCACACTGCAAATTTTCCAATACTTGGTAAGATTTAAAATCTTGTTTTTAGACATGCAAGATAATTCCTCTAATTTTAAGATTTTGTTACTTATTTTAAGCCCTTGACTTTGTAGTATAGTCTTATTATTAGATAAAGCCATTATCATTTGACTTATCTAGTTCAGAAATCTTAAAACAGTATAAATAAGACTTAAAATAAGATATTGTTGATGTCAACATTGAATTGCTTAATTTAAGATTATGGAACATCTAAAAACTCTTGATTTAAGAAATAAATAATTATACTCAATAGGTTGGCTGACTTAAAGGGTAACAAAAAGCAATTTATGAGAATATTTGCAGTATAGTAGTGTCATTTTCATTGTGTCAGTGTCTTGGCTTACATAATACTTAATTTTGGAAGAAAATGGCTAGAGACCAACTGTTTTATGCAGGAGAAGTTTATTTACCAGCATAGTATGAGACAGAGACATGAGCTCAAGACATTGTATTGGCCATTCAAGTCAAAACATAAGGCACCTTAAACAATATTTTGGTCATACAACACAGGCCATACAGTGTGACTTCAACATAATGCATGGCAAATTATATGTCTTACTAATTTGGCTATTTCCATCATTACCATACATATTCCAATTTCAATCCAGGAAGGTGAGTAACTTCAGGCTATTTTGCATTAGAACACTAACAATGTCAATAACAGTAAAGGAACATACAGCTTTAAAAAAACAAAGCTTTATAAAAGTTTTATAGTAAATTTTCAACAAAACTACTTGCAGTTAGAAAAAGTTACCACTTTTAAGGACCAGCAACAAGCCAGCACCTGGCTAGACCACAGGATGATTTCTCTGCCCAATAATAATCATCAATACTGTGGCGGTTTGGGAAAACCTCCACAAACAGACTAAGGACAGACAACTCGCTACTCCTGGTTTTTTCCGCTACACTACTGTGATAATGTCACCTTTCATGCATTGTGTTCATGAGTCCTGTCCTTACTGTGACCTAGAGACTCAGATCAATATGTAGATGTGCCTGTTAACCTCTTTGTTCTGCACCTAGAGCAGATCTGCCTATTGTGATGTATGTCTCACAAATGCAAATATCTCATGCCTGTTCTGCAGTCCCTTTGATCAGACAAACTGCTGTGAATCTGCTTTGATGTATTGTTTGAGTTGGGTATAAATACTGCACAGGTTCTGTAACACTTTCTCTCTCTCACACACACCTCTGCTGCAGGACACAGCCTGTGTCCCTCCTCCTCCGAGAGCCAGAGGATCCCTATCCAGCCTGCACACACTTGGGCTGGAGAGGGGATCCCGTGACGGCGGTATGATATAATAAAACTCTACTTAAAACCTCCAACAACGCCGCTTTATTTCATGCCGCCGCAAATACCACAATAAATCCAAAACTCTGAACTATGCCCATGTACTGCATTGATGTGGCTGAGTAGTACCTTGAGCGACAAAGCAACAAATAATAGACAAATCATGCATCTCCACACCGCCATGGCTCCGAATTTTTTCATTGTTTTCTGTTGTTTGCACATGCGCAATGCCACCAGAATGAGCGCGCAGTGGTGTGCAAGTCACTTCGAAGTCGAGCCTTGTTTGACTACAGAGAGGACTGACTTTGATTTGAATTTCTCTCTTCAGCACAAAGTGTGAAGGTCAGTATCATAATATTTCTGCAAACATAGATATATCTGCAATTTGCATTGGTACAGAGACAGTGCTATCAAACGCATAATGCTATTTATGGTTCGTGCTAGCTCGCGCTAACATGCGCTAGCTTAGTTAGCTAACATTTTTTTTACCTGCATATTTTAACTCTGGTCATTTCTCTAGGTTCTGTTTAACACTTTGAGTCGCGTAGAAGATCAGAATGGATGGGCTGGATGCCAGTATACGCTCAGTGTTGGAGGGTAAGTGGTTGTTTAACTTATATTTTAGCGATTAGCTTAGCATTAGCCGACTCGTGTTAGCAGCAAAAACCCACCATGATTCTCGACGTCGCCTTTCAGAAGAAATGTGATTCAAAGCCAGGGATAATTTTTGGTTGTTTTAACTTCTTAGCCAACAAATGTCTGTTTTATTATTAAGGCTTGAATGTTTTTTTTATTCCAAACATGTGACATTTTTTTCTACAGTAATTTTCTGTAGTATTTTAAGATAAAAATATATGTAATGGTCAGCCACAATAAAACGATTCACTCTGGGTTTTAAAGACTTGGTAAAGACTGAAGTTTTGTTCTTTCTGTGCAACAATAATATGTATTTTTTCCTAAATGCTCACTACGTAATGAAAATTTACATTCAGTAAGCACCATCTACTATATATAAGTATGTGGACACAAATTTCAAATACAACAAATGCATTAATAGACATGCTAGGTGGAAAGACCTTGGACCCCCCTTTAAAGTAAAAAAAAAGAATTATGTGATTATGTTCAGTATGAAGAGAGTGATGGTGTTTTTTGTGTCTGAAATGGGCACCTTCTTTTGTCCCATTATTTCCATGAAAACAATAGAAATGAGTGTGACCAAAAACGAGTGTTTTCACAAAAATGCCCATAACTTTTTTAATAGATATCTTAATGAAATTTTCCATGTATATAGATTTAACAGAGGTCGTTTGAGTTCACATATCTAAACCAAATTTACAAGTGCACAGTAATAATACTCATAACAATAATAATTATTATTATTTTGTTCATTTAAAGTATGGAGTTTGAGTTTAATTGTTATGTTGCCAGCTATGCAAGTGGATAGAGTAAATAATACTCATGTTGGAGGACAGAAAGACGAAACAAAAAAGCGGAGCTGAAGGTGTGTTTCAATCCCTTGCAAATGCATCCTACGCGGTTGTCTGCACTTGTACTGGGGTGATTTCCGGGAGTTATACAAATTTCTGCAGAGTACAGACAGCCATGAAACGTCTTACAACACACAACTAATAGATATTCTTTGTGTCCATCTACCTTTCAGAAGTGGCCAAAGTGTTTAAACACCGGTTTGTTGACGCTAAACTTACCATTTCGTAAAAACCACAGTTGCGGAATATATGGTGCTTGATTGGCATTTTATGAACACGGGCCTGAAGGTAAAAAAGACTAGCTGAAAAAAAGCTGAGATTCCTAGGGTCAGCCATTGAATACAGCTGATTTACCGACCCCACTCAAAGCTATCAGGTGAAACACTGGTCACAGCGCTCTGGGGCAATATGATGGCCGCAGTGTTTTGATTTGTCCACATACCTACTAAATATCAATCAAACAGTAAAATTATGAGCATTCCTTATTTATCTACGTGCAAGCTTTTCAACTCTTTGTGACATTTAACCCTTATTTGTATATTAGAAGAAAAATATGCATTGAATGTGCTTGGGTTAGCGCCCCTAATTAACATCATACATTTAAAACATGGTATTATATACATGTTTTGTTCTTTTGCTTAACAGCTGCCAACATTGATGAGGAGTCTCTGGCAGCTATCAATCGTGACGACCTGAGGGACTTATTCCCTGGTGCTGAAAATTTCTTTCAACGCAAGAAGCTTTGGGATTGCATCAGTCAAATGGTGTAGTAAAATTTTTAACCATTTCAACATTTTGTACTGCATAATTTGTTGCCCATGCTTAATCCTTTTTTGCCTCCTCCAATGCTACTACAGCAAAGATCTGTTGAGCAGATTGCCAACACTGCTGGGAGTCCCAACACTACGTCAGGTGAAGTTTTACCATCAACCAGTCCTGTGCCACCATGCCAGCTAAAAAGTTCCTCTCCCATGCCTGAAAATGATAAAACCATAAAACTGCCAGACCCACCTGAATATGTATTGTACACCGATTCAGAGTTGGAAATGGTGCGCAGCCAGTACTTTTCATTGCTCCGCAATGGAAATGTTAAAGACTTTAAGATGTCTAAGGAGCTCTGCTGCAGACTTGTCCGCAACACTGTCACCAGCATGGTTGCCATTCTGCGTGCCAGTCCAATGGGGAAAGAAGTGAAATACCCTTCCAAACTTGAAATTCGGACAATGGCACAGAAAATTGTTGACTATTGCCCAATGTTGCGAGATGCTGACCAGCATATGCCACATGTGAGTATTTATTTTCCATATAAGGGAAAACTTGAAACTATCAGTCTTTGTCTTATCTTGATTTTTACAATCACAGTTGACTATCTACACCAAGTTGTTCAAGCGACTACAAAATATGAGATCTCCAAAGAAGATGCAAGGTTCTATGCCACAACGAGGCAAAGCAAAAAAGACACTGTTTCGCTCAAACTACACTGAAGATGGAGCAGAAAGTGACATCAGCGGTGAGACTAGTAGTGACGTGAGCGGTGACACTGCTGGTTTCAGTGATAGCACTATACCTCTTGAAAGCCATGATGACCTCAGTGAGGACAGCCAAATTCCTGGTACACACTTTGCATTCATTAAGATGTTATCTGAATCATTACGTCAATTTCCAATCTCTTAGTATGGTAATGGTATGATTGTTTTGTTTTTTTCCTTCAGAGAAGGGTTTCTCACCAAAGACATCCCGCAGTGCGAGATCGTCATCCTCATCTGCTTCTGGCTCCTCAAACAGACCATCATCCTCATCACCCCCTGGCTCTTCTAACAGACCATCATCCTCATCACCCCCTGGCTCCTCAAAGAGAGTAGACACAACGCTACAAGCGTCTCCAGATAATGCTACTGGTAAGGCAGTCATTTGTGCTTTCCACATTCTCGAAGCCTAGTGTCATTTACAATCATAATTTCAAAAATTAAAATATCTCGCCACAATTTTAGTCAAGGAAGCATTTATGCTGACTAAATTTAGACAAAGTAAAATTAAAGCAGTGCATGAGACAAAAATTGTGACTAAACTTTCAAGATCATTTCATTGATTAATTAAAATTGAATACAAATGGAAAAAACAGACAGAAGCACTTGAACTTTCTGTTTTTAAGAGCCTCATTTTGTTGAAAGTCAAAGGAACAACTCTGTTTGAGAAGTTCTGTGAAGTCCTACAATATGAATAAATCAGTTTGAAGTTGTTATTGTAAAGCTGACTTAATGTTAGTTTGCTAAATTAACACATATTTTAATTGGCTAAAACTTAATTTATAAAAAGATAAAATCTTGATTAAAACTAAATTATATTCATTCAAAAGACTAGGACTAAAATTTAATAAAAATATCAAAATTAACACTGGTCATTGTAGATTTTGATTTTCTTGCAGTTTGCGCACTGTTATTTACTAGAGGTTGTAGTTTAGACACAAAGAATCAATGTTGTATTATAGAAGCTGTTTTTGTCTATTCTGACTGTGTTGTGTTTAAACATTTTTTTTTTTTAGCAAACCAAGACAGTCTAAAGATCCAGACCAGACACTACAAGACTCTCAGCAACATATACAAAAAGCCCAATGCAAAACCCAACCCAACTGATGTTGTCCAAGTTTTGAATCTTGAATTCAAAGCTAGACGGGCTTTTATTGATGCAGATATTACAAGGGAGGAAGAGAGGCCAGCAAAATTTTTTGCAGCATATCCATGCTTCAAAAGAAATTAGACATGTAAGGAAGTGTTTTGTGGATTTAGTGCTTCCATTGCAAAGGTTTAGTAGTTTAACTGAATAACATTTGTCTTAGGCAATGGATGAACTGAGCCGAATTGTTGGTGGCACCAACCGTAAATTTATTGAAGAAACTCGAGCAAGATGGTCAACGTTCTGTGCCAATGTGCAGTTTTATGGGATCTGGAAAAAGGTTCTGAAACCACCTGTACCCTTGGATGTACGAGGAGGTAAGTTGTGTTTTTGTCATTCAATTTAGATTATATGGCTAAACCACTTAAGTTATGTTTTTTTTTTATTACAGTGGATTTCACCATCACCCTGTTCAGTGCGCTGCCGTCACTCTTCCCATCACCAGCAGTACCTCCAAAGCGACTTGGAAGTGCAAGCGAGGCACTTCTTCGCATCCTCAAAGTAAGACTTAACTGTGTGTGGCTTGCAGCAAACTTTTGCAGCAAATTTTCATGTACGATGTACTCTTAAACTTTGGTTTCACCCTTGCCCTTTTTGCTTTATTCTAGCCAGGGGAGGACCCTGCATTGTACTTGAAGAAGCGTACTCTGTTTTCCCCAGTGCTCCTGTTTGATGGTACAACCTGCATATTAGCAGTAGGAGACATGCCTGTGAGCACTCTACCAAAGGAGGACTTTTGTGATGGAATGTTGGTGCTAATGGCGTATTATTACACATTACACCTGACTTACCCGAAGTGTGTTGCAACAGTCCTCTCTGTCATCCAGACTGAGGTAATAAGTGGTTATTCATGATCAGGATGCCACTAGTGCATAAGAAAGCATTAGCTGAATGGAAATCATTCTTTTCAAAGTAAGTGACCACACAGTAGGGCTGGGCAATATGGTACAGGATCCTATCAAAATCACGATTTTCATTTTGTTACATTCCCTGTGCATTATTCTTTTAGAGGCAACTGAAGCTATCTGCTTCTTTTTGGGTTTAGATCTGGTATAGTCTTAATTAAAATCTGCTTTACTCTGAGTTTCAGTACTTGCATGATGTGGACATTATTCCCTCCATGGTTTAGTGCTGGTTTAATTCTGGTTCAGTTTGTCATATTGTCTGATTTTTAGACCTGATTTAGGCAGTTTTCTCTCAGTTTATGCCTGCAAGAGTCCTTTCATTTAGTCCTGGGAAATTATCACGTTCTTCTGGGTTTGTATTAGAGTTCCATCTCAGTCAGCCCCTGGTTTAGTCCTTTTTACTTCTGGTTTATACCTTAATTTTTAATCTCCTTTAGTCTGGTTTACTTCTTATTTTAGTAACTATTTAATCCAGGCTTACTCCTGTCATTTTTTCTATCATCATCTAGCCCTACCACACATTTCGTAATGTTTGTTCTGCTTATCTTTAATAGCAGTTCTCGTGAAAGCACTTTTGTTGCATCTAAGAACATTCAAAAATATTTTATATAATTCGTAATGTTTCATACTGTTCATACTGTTAAAACGTTTGTGGTGGAATGGTGTGTTACTACACCATCCAAAGTGGGTTCCTGAAGGCCTCTCTCTGTAAGTGATGTTATTGATAAGCAAGATGCCACTAGTGCATATAAGAAAGCATTACCTGAATGGAAATGGTTAATTGAAAAATAAGTGTCCACGAGTTTTGAATGTCTGTTCTATTTTGAATAGCTGTGCTTGTGATACCCTTGTTTCTGCTAAGGCTATTTAATAATGGTTAAAGAGGCTTGGATGTGTTTCTTTGAAGGCCTAAAAGATGTGATACTCACTTTTGGAAAGTTGTCAAGAGTCATATTTTTGAATTGTACAGGTAAATACAGTCCATATTGACTGATGGGTTGAAATTAAATAAATGCTGTTATATTTCAATTTTCCATTTGTGATTTTTGTTTCACTGGTCCAGATATTGGTTCTTAAAACAAGCTCTAATTTCAGTTTTTTGTAGCTAGTTTTGGGGGTTCATTTCAAGATGTATTAACTTGATTCAAGATATAGCTCACTGTTCACTTTCCACCTATTTTTAGTATTATTCACTAATAACAAGAGAACTTTGTTGCTAAATCAAGTCTTATTTGGTTATATTAAGTAATTTTTTCTAACAGTTCAATCTTAAAATAAGAATTTTGAGCTTAAAATGACCCTTTGAGTGTTTGCTTGTTTCAAGATTAAATTGTCTTGTTTTAAGATTTCTAGCCAAGTAAAATTATCTTGCTGCATGGACAGATAATTTGACTAGTTTTTAGTATTTTTATCTTGAAATGCAGTATTTTTAACTTGTTTTAAGCTACCCCATTTTTGCAGTGCAGGTCAGACTGCTCCACTTGCCTCGCTTTCCTTCTCGCCATGAGTCCCTCCGTCCACCAAATGCTACGACGTCGAGTAACGGACCACCGCTGCCACCGAATGTCAAGAAACAGCGGCAATGCGAGATTTTCAATTAGTCAATTTTTATTTTCAATATAACTTACATGTAAATCGTTCCAGACATCTGACACGATCCTTCAAGCTCTGCTTCAACAACAATGATGGACTCTCATGATGATTAAGGTCACAATCATCACACCTGTTTTATACTAACAGAGATAATTAGGGCTGATTAGCCCCTACCATAATCCCAGGTAAAACAATAAACCTTTCATCATTTACACATACCCACTAATCTCTAAAATACATAAATATTTTCCCAACTATACAATATAAATAACATATAATAAATAACAATCACTAACAACAATAATATAAATAATTCAATAAATAATTAAAAACCCTTATTTACAAAGCTAAACCACCCCTCTAACTTACCATAAATGTTTCCTTCCTGCTGGTGTCCCATAAAAGGCCCTCAACTCCTGACGGAGTCTTTTGCCTGGACACGCACAGGAAGCATGTTGGCAAAGGTATGTGAAATAACTCATCATCCATTATTTTACCCAAAATACTTAACCATACCAATTATCTCCCAAGGGCATTCAAATTAAACAAAGACAGATCCCAAATAAATGTGTGTACTTTAACAAATAATCATAACAACATTTACCATTACAAATATAACATGATCACACAAACAAGAAGTCATAACAGTGGTGACATCCCATCGTCACAGCGCCTATACGGAGAAAATCCAGGGACACCTCTGTGACACTAGGAACACCAAGCAGATGTGGCAGGGAGTTCGGACACTGACGGGCTGTAAGTCTAGGCAGGGGGTCGATGATGACGACGCTTCGCTTCCAGACAGGCTTAACGACTTCTTTGCACGTTTTGAAGCATCAAACTCGACAATCAGAGGGAGGGCTGGCCCACCCCCACCATCGGTCGGACCAGCTTTTACCCTCAACACAGCGGACACACGGAGGACCCTAACCAGAGTCAACCCACGCAAAGCTGCAGGTCCGGACAACATTCCGGGACGTGTGCTCCGAGACTGCGCGAGCGAGTTGGCGGATGTCCTGACTGACATTTATAACATCTCCCTGAGTCAGGCCATTGTTCCCAGATGCTTCAAGACCTCTATCATTGTACCGGTGGCAAAGAAACCAGTTGTGTCCTGTTTGAATGACTATCGTCCTGTTGCACTGACACCAATTGTGATGAAGTGTTTTGAACGGCTTGTCAAACCACACATTACAGCCTGCCTCCCTGCATCACACGACCCGCTCCAGTTTGCATATCGACCACTCCATGGAGGATGCTATAGTCACCACCCTACACTCTGTCATCACCCACCTGGACCAGAAAGACACCTACGCCAGACTCCTGTACATTGATTTCAGTTCAGCATTCAACACCATTATTCCCCAGAGACTGATGGAGAAATTACTCCTTCTCGGTCTGAACACCGCCACATGTCTCTGGATCCTGGATTTCCTGACTGAGAGACCTCAGTCTGTCCGGGTTGGAAACAACATCTCCAACTCTGTCACGCTGAGCACCGGATCCCCTCAAGGCTGTGTACTCAGTCCACTGTTGTTTACACTTCTAACACATGACTGTGTATCCAGACACGTGGGGAACCAGATTATTAAGTTTGCAGACGACACCACGGTGGTGGGACTTATTCAGAGGGATGAGGAATCAATGTACAGGGAAGAAGTGAGAGACCTGGAGGGCTGGTGCAGGGAGAACAATCTGGTGCTCAACGTGGACAAAACGAAGGAGATGATTATCGACTTCCGGCAGTCACAGCCTGAGCACGTCCCCCTCAGCATCGGCGGCCGTTTAGTGGAGAGAGTGGAGAACATCAAGTTCCTCGGAGTGCAGATCTCGCAGGACCTGACCTGGAGCAAGAATTCCTTGGGGATCAGGAAGCAGGCTCTGCAGAGACTGCACTTCTTGAGGAAACTCAAACAGGCCTCTCTCCCCATCTGCATCCTCAGGACCTTCTACAGAGGTGTGGTGGAGAGTGTTCTGACGTACTGCATTGCTACATGGTACTCCAGCTGCAGTATGTCAGACAAAAAAGCCCTGCAGAGGATAGTCAAGGGGGCTGAGAGGGTAATTGGAGTCTCCCTCCCCTCTGTCCAAGAACTTTTTCAGAACCGTTGTAGGAGCAGGGCACTGAACATTGTCAAGGACCGTTCTCACCCTCTGCATAAACACTTTGAACTTCTTCCATCTGGTAAACGATTCCAGAGCATCAGAGGCAGAACCACCAGACTGATCAACAGCTTCCTTCCACAAGCTGTCAGGATGCTGAACAGTTGACCCAGAATCTCTCATACACACTACTGCACCTACGGACATTTTGTATAGTATTTGTATATTATAGTTAGTTAGTTTTTTTTCCCAAGTATGTCTCAGGGATGTGTGAATGGATGGGGGGGTGGGGGTGGGGGGTGAAGCTATGTGGGAGTGTGTCTTAAATCATGCTGCTTCTATTTATATGGATGCCGAGAGAAACGCAATTTCATCTTGCCTGCACTACAGTTGTATGTTCAGCAATATGACAATAAAGTTTGATTTGATTTGATTTGATTTGATATGTGAATTGAAAAACAGATCTTGATCAAAAATAACTCCAAGGTTCCTCACAGAGCTATTAAGAGAAAGAGTAGCTGCATCCAAGGTTTTTTGGACCAAAAAGAATGACTTCAGTCTTATCTGAATTTAATAGCAGGAAATTACAAGTCATCCAAGCTTTGATTTCCTTAAGACAGGCTTCTAACTTGGCTAATTGATTATTATCATCTGGCTTCATTGACAGGTATAATTGTGTGTCATCTGCATAACAATGAAAATGTATACAGTGTTTTCTAATAATGTTGCCTAACGGAAGCATATATAAACTAAAAAGAGTAGGGCCTAGCACAGATACCCGTGGAACTCCATGACTGAGCTTTGAGTTGAAAGAAAACTCATTACTGACATAAACAAACTTGAACCTATCAGATAAATAAGATCTAAATCACTGCAGCGAAGTTCCATGAAGTCCAACATAGTGTTCTAATCTATCAAGTAGAATATTATGATTGATAGTATCAAAAGCTTGCGTCAGGTCAGGCATTGGCTTGCTTGCTACCGGATAACCATGAAAACCGGTACTACCTGTCTCATGGGTCGGGCCGTCGGCGACTCAACCAGCATCCCCGCCCTTCCGAGGGCGTGGAGGGTGAAACAGGGCATCCTGGCAGAACGAAAAACAATATCTGCCACAGGTCTGTGGTGGACCACTCCCAGTTACACAGGGTGAGACTGGACATCCTGGCAGATAAACACATCTGTCTCAAGGTCTGTGGTGGACTGTGCCAGTCGGTGCATTGTGACATGCACTGCACAAAGAGCAGAGATAAACAAACCTATCATCTGGTCAGTCACTGCAACAGATACTGGAGTCAGTTTGTCTTGGCTTGTCCTTGGCACTGATAATACTTTATCTGCCAAGAATGTGCTGCTAGTCCAGCAAAAGCTAGCAGTACTCAAATACTTTGCAAGCAGTTTCATGAAATGGTCAATCAGAAAGCAACTCATACCAGCTCAGACGTCGCCCGGGCTTACAAGGTCCACGCTGATCTGTTCACACTCCGACAGGCAGCGAAAAGTAAGCTAGGAGCAAGAAGACAAAAGAAGAGGAAAACAGCAACCTTGTGTGTAGCAGAATGGAATGTACGCACTCTGTTGGACAGAACAATATCACAGCACCCAGAAAGACAGACCGTGCCGGGGGATCGCGGGGATCATGAGATCGTGGGTTCGATCCCAGCCCCCGACCAACAGTGAGCTGTGTGGAGTTTGCATGTTCTCCCCGTGTTGCGCGGGTTTACTCCGGGATTTCTCCGGTTTCCTCCCGCACACCAAAAACATGTAGGTTTAGGGCGCTCGCGCACGCAGCGACCAGCAGCCGGTGGCTTGTCACCAGACTGCAAACCAAGTCTACCTACGGGTACAAATAAGTAACAAAAAAAAAAAAAAAAAAAAAGGAAGGATTGTGGAAATTACCGAGGTATATCACTGCTAGCCACTGTTGGTAAGATTCTCTCACGTGTACTACTTAACAGACTTCAGTGAACACATCTCGCAGAATGTACTACCGGAAACCCAGTGTGGTTATAGAAGTGGAAGAAGCACAATGGACATGATTTTTCTGCTTGAAACAGGTTCAAGAAAAGTGTATTGAACAGAACATGCCGCTTTATATAGTCTTCATAGACTTCAGTAAAGCCTTCGATACTGTTTTGTGACAAGGACTTTGGCAGGTACTCAAGAAATATGGCTGTACAGAGAAGTTTGTCAGCCTGATCGAGGCACTCCATACAGGTATGCAAGCAAACGTGACAATGAGTGGATCAGTATCTAAAGACTTTTCAGTAAGCAACGGGGTGAAACAAGGGTGTGTGCTGGCACCTACACTCTTCTCGCTATATCTGGCAGCCATTCTTGAGGTGGCCTTCAAAAACACTTCAGAAGGAGTATACATTCAAACAAGGAAAGAAGCAGACTTGTTCAATGTGGCACAGTTTAAAGCCAAGAGTAAGACATTGATAAAGGTAGTAAGAGAAATGCTTTTTGCCGACGACAGTGCTCTAGTTGCACACAGTGTGGAAGATATGCAATCTTTAGTGGAGAAATTTGCAAGAGCAGCTAGCCAATTCAGCCTCCAAATCAACATCAAGAAGACAGAGTGCCTTTATCAACCACCAAAGTTCCAATTATCAACATCACTACCAGAAGAGATCAGCATTGGTACAGAGCCACTAGTCAAGTATAAGACTTTCAAGTACCTAGGGAATATTTTTTTCAGAGAATGCTAGGCTGGAGGATGAACTATCTCTCAGAGTGGGAAGAGCGAGCGCTGTGTTTGGAAACTTGAGGGAGAGACTGTGGAACAATCGACATGTGTCTATCCATGTGAAATGCAAAGTGTACAGAGCAACAGTACTGGCTACTCTATTGTACGGTGCTGAAATTTGGACTGTCTACAGAGTACAGGTGAAGAAACTCCACGTGTACATGATTAGACACCTTCGAGCCATAATGAACATCTCATGGAAAGACAAGATAACTAACATAGAAGTGTTGAAACAAGCTGGTCTACCATCAATGGAGGACATGCTAATACAGATGAACCTGAGATGGCTCGGACGTGTTGAGAGGATGGACCACCAGCGTCTCTCTCGGCAGTTACTCTACTCACAGTTATGCGAGGGAAAACGCAATCAGGGTTGACCAAGGCTCAGATTTAAAGACACTGTGAAAAGAAACCTGAAGAAGTTGGACATAGACAGGAGTTCCTGGCAGCGGGAGGCTAAGGACAGAGCTGTGTGGAGGAATCTGATCAGACCCAAATGAAGCAGTCATTGTCGCTCACGAAACTCTTCAAATAGACCATTTCCCTACAAGTGGTCAAATAACTGCATAGCAACAACTCTTTCTAAGATTTTTTGAAATGAAAGGGAGATTAGAGATTGGCCAATTACTTACTTAATCCTCTTTGCCCCGGCTGGGGCATAAGGCGCCAACTCCAGCCATCTCGGTCCTGGGCAAGCCAGCTGACTTCGTTCCAGGTCTTGCCCTCTGCTTTCATTTCCTCTTCCACTGTCCTCCTCCAGGTGCCCTGGGGTCTGCCTCTCCTCCTTTTCCCCGGCGGTGCCCATCTGAGTGCTGCGTGTGGATGCCTGGCTTTGTTCATGCACAGATCGTGGCCTAGCCACCTCCAGCGTCTCTGCTTCACCTCATCCACGATGATGTTAATGCCTGTGCGTCTGCTGACTTCCTTGTTGGTGACGCACTGCTCCCAGTGGATTCTGAGGATTCGACGTAGACACCGTCCTTCGAAACCTCTGAGGCGGCTTTCAATTTTCTTGTTTGTTCTCCAAGTCTCTGAGGCATATAGGAGGACTGAGCGAACGTTTGATTTGTAGATCTTCAGTTTGGTACTGTTCTGCAAGACTGACGATTTCCATACATTTCGCAGTCTGTTGAAAGCCTGTGCCGCAAGACCGATTCTTGTGGAGATCTCTCTCTCTCGATGTTACTGTCAGCTGAGATGTAGCTTCCCAGGTATTTGAAGTCCTGTACTTCCTCAAGTAGTCTAGAGATTGGCCAATAGTTAGCTAAAACTCCTGGATCCAGCGTTGGCTTTTTGAGTAAGGGTTTGATTACAGCCGTTTTAAAAGCCTGCGGTACATGGCCTAAAGTTAATGAAGAATTGATTATTTGAAGAATAAAGCTACCAATAAATGGGAAGACTGTGGAGAGAGAAATAATCAGGAAGAGAGGTCCAGATCATATCAGACTTTATTCAACTCTCTCTCTCCATTTCTCTAGAACAGGGGTTCTCAAAGTTTTGATGGGTGAGGGCCAATTTGGGAATCCAAAGTTGAACCGAGGGCCACCAAAGGGACGGAGGCAAAAAAAAAAAAAAAAAGACTGAAAATTCAATTCCATTTGTAATCCTTTTAATTATCAGATTTAATTAGTTTGGGTAAAGTCATATTAACAGTAAGAAATTGGGACTGATGAAAATACAATTTTAGTGTCAACATACCTTTTAACTGCAGTGTGATTTGTGGTGCTGTTTTCGGTTGGCCACGAGTCCTCTGAAGTCTGGCTCCATCTCCGTCGTCGCGATGCGAAGGACTGCATGTAGGTGGGCATCTGTCATCCTGGATCTCAGCTTAGATTTGTTGATGGCCATGGTGGAGAAGGTCTTTTCACAGATGTAGGTGCTTCCGAATAAAGACGCCATTCTGACAGCATGTTGACGAAGAGCAGGGAATGTGGATGGGGAAAGTCCTTTGTAGAACTCGATCAGACTCTTGTCACGATATGCAGCTCTGGCCTCGGAGCTTTCCTGTAGGTCGATGAGCTCAAACTGCATGTCTGCAGGCACTGCCTCGGGCACACATGAGAAGGGATTTTGGAAAAGGTTGAAATCACCCTCGTGGTCCCTGAAGTCAGAGAATCGGTGGTCGAACTCGTCTCGAAGCTTTTCGATGAGGCCATGGTTCTTCTCTGAACGCAGGTGACGCAAAACTTCACTCCCGTCCGTGTCTGGGTCATCTACCAGCGCCCTGCAGGCAGGGAAATGAGCGAGATCTCCTTCTCTGAGCTGTCCCTGGAGCAGTTGGAGTTTTCGCTGGAAAGCTTTCACGTTGTCAAAAAGTGTGGAAATGAGTTTTCCATGGCCTT
Source organism: Pholidichthys leucotaenia (assembly GCA_020510985.1). Lineage (NCBI taxonomy): Eukaryota > Metazoa > Chordata > Actinopteri > Cichliformes > Pholidichthyidae > Pholidichthys > Pholidichthys leucotaenia. The sequence goes on from CM035839.1 coordinate 240,200,496, forward strand.
GCAGCTTCAGATTGAGATCGCTCAGACAATTATTCAGGTCGGCGAGGAAGGCTAGGTCACAGAGCAATTTGCTGTCCGTTAACTCAGTCACGTCTTGTCCTTTTGCCTGCATGAACTCGCAAATTTCTTTTCTCAGGTTAAAAAAACGTTTCAGTGTGGCACCTCTGCTCAGCCACCGGACGGCAGTGAAGTAAATGACGTCTCCAAAATCTGCCTCTGACTGCGCCAAAAAGGTTTTAAATTGGTGATGGTTCAGACCTCTGGACTTCAGGTAATTAACTGTCTTCACAACTACGGCCATGACGTGTTTCATTTCTAGCGTCTGAGCAGCGAGGGCTTCTTGGTGAATTATGCAGTGGTAGCTGACTGGTTTCTTACCACCGCTGTTCACCACTTTCTCAGCCAGCAGCGACACTGCACCTGTCCTACTCCCAATCATTGCTGGTGCTCCGTCTGTCGTGACACCAACCAAGGATGCCAGGTTAACATTGTGTGTGTCCAGACTGCGATACACTGCTTCGCAAATATCCACTCCCTTCGTTGTGTCTTTCATACTCTCCATACTCAGTAGCTCCTCGCCAACGTCAAAATTCTCAGTGACAGTTCGGATGAAAATCAACAGTTGGGCAGTGTCGGAAATATCCGTGCTTTCATCCAGTGCGATGGAAAACGCTCCCTTTTCTAGCCCCTCCACACGTATCGCCAGTTGGTCCTTCAAATCATTTGCCAGATCTTCGATTCGTCTTGTGACTGTGTCATTCGACAAACTTACGTCACGGAACTTTGTTTTTTGGTCTGGGCATACACGCTCTGCCACTTTTAGCATACAGTCTCGAACAAATTCTCCGTCACTAAACGGCTTGCCCCGTTTAGCTATTTCATGAGCTACCACATAGCTAGCCTCTGTTACTGCTTCGCTGGTTTTTGAAAATTGCGTGAAGACTGACTGTTGTGCTGTGTAGCCCCTTTTAAGTTGTTCCATCTTTGTCGTGCGATCCTTGCCACTGAATTTTTCATAATTTTTGTGTTTTGTTTCGTAATGGCGCCTGATGTTAAAGTCTTTTCGCACTGCGATTACCTGTCTGCAGATGAGGCATACAACTTTATCTGACCCGTGAGGTTCAACGAAGTAGTCCAAAGTCCATTTTCCCTGAAACTGCCTTTTTTCCTCGCTGACAGTTCTCGGTTTCCTCGAGTGAGCGGTCTCCATCTCTGCCTCTTTCTCTCGCTGATCCATCTTTATTTCCACACTTCGACTTCCACAAGCACTAATATTTATTTCTTATTCTTCTTCTGACTCAAAATGGTGCTCCGAAACCGTTGCCAACCAACACTTCTGCACTGTGCGCTGAACGTTCCATCTCCCATAATACAATTGGACTAGCTGCTGCAATGAAGTGATCGCAAGGTCGACAACACATGTAATTACGGCTTGTGCCTACAGATGACGCCAAAGACCACTAAACGTAGATGTGTATCGGAATTTTTCCAAAGCAATTAGTTCAGATCATATATTGGTTAAAGGCCTCGGACGGTGACATTTTTTTATTGAACCAATAAACTGATTGTATGAAAATATTCCATTCTGGCCATTCCCGTGATTTAAAATGTGTCACCAGCCTCCATAAATGACTTTATTTGTTAATAGCCCATATTTCACTTAGTGATGCTGCAGTACCGCCATCTCTCGATAGGGGCGTGCAGCAGTGACGTCAGGTCAGGGAGAAACAGGAAATGGCTGCAGGAAATGGATGATCACTGGCCTGCAGAAATGGCTGAACGACAGCAGAGTGATTCGGACAGCGATTATTTTATCGAGTATGACGACCGCAATATAAGTGATGATATTGAAACTGACAAATCTGATGATGAAGTAGTTTTGGGTGGTGCTGATGGGGTTATTCAGCCGTATTTGTTCGAGCCCGAGGGTGCGGAGGAAGACGCGGACGAAACAGCGACCGGAGCAGAACGAGAGGCAAGAACGAGAGGCTCGCCGATTTATATTGGTAAAATATGCTTTGAATTTTTTTTTTTTTTAGGCGATATGCATGGTCACACACTTAATTATCAAAATAAAACTGCCAATTTTTCCCTCGCTGCCTTACTTGGCGACTCAAAATTTTTTACATGTTTTAAATATTTTCTAATCAAACTTCATGGACCAATTTATATAGCACTCCCACGAGCCATTAGTTTATTATAAGCATCTGATTATACCATTTTTTTTAACAGGTGCACTTGTGAGAAATGCAACATTATGCCAACATCAACTGAATCTCGGTGCTGCCAGGAGGTATTGAAGGTGAAGAAGTGAGGGTGATACCTGCCTGTGCTGTGAGCCTCATCAGAGAAACATTCCCATCTGATCACAACAAGGGATTTTGCCTACCAAGATTAGATTTGTGATCAATGTTATTTAAATAAAGTTTTTTAAAATCATATATTGAGTTTATTAATGTGCATGTCAATTTTATAATTCTAATATTTCAGCATTCATCAAAGTCGGATCTCATATACATTAGAGTAATTTTTCTACCATTTTATGGTGTAAAATTCGTGTGCAATTTTTAAAAGCACATTTCTCTAAAAATCTTAGGCTTATATTTTTTTGTCTTAGCAAAATATGTTGCTTCCCTAACAATTGAAAGCTGAACTTTCATTGCTAATTGGAAATTTATTCTACTTTTACATGTTTGATTTTGAAAATCTAGATACATGTTGCTCAACAGCATCAGCTTTGATGGGACGCTGAAATTTGGCACTCAATGTTGCTGGAACTCTGGCTTGTACAGAGTGCCACTGCTCCAATAAGTGGGTTGGATCAACCAAGGTTTTGTCGAAAAGAGTATTCATCAGATCATCCACATATTCTGAAAAAAAATTAATTTAATAAAAATTAGAAATCGAAAGCTCCTTGTGAGTGGTCGTGGAAATTCCAACGATACCGGCTGCATTTAGAACTCTGAGGACCTTGACATATGACGCCCCAGTGAAGAGAATGGCGGATGAAAGCTGTATGTTACCAGCTGGCATGTCCCTGATCATCGGCTGGCTGTGCCAGGATAGATCCTCAACACAATGTGGACAATGTTGTTTGATCACCAACAGAGAGCCTTTAGTGTGACTTGTTACCTCACATGGATGACTGCAATGAGGACAATTGCTGAATAATCAAATTCAAAAAAAAAATCCACAGTATTTGAAGGTTGAGTGACAGTGGATAACATTTGCAAAAACAGTAGATCAACATAATTTCATTCCAGAGGTGTCAAATTGGATTACATATATAGAAATATAGCTTGAGCAAACAGGCACAACCACCTCCCTATACAGCACTGAATATTTCATATTTGATTAGTATGAATACCCTAAAATTCTAATATTTGATAAATTGTTAAGGCAATGAAATTCATTGCTTGTAAATAATTTTAGTAAATATTGGCAGTGAATATTTAAAAAAGAAACATTACCCTGTTTACTTCTCTTTCTGACAGCAGATTGCTGTCAGAAAGATAAGGTTGATCAGAAAGATAAGGATATCCCAGGTTGGCCTAGGATAGCCGGCCCCGGCCGCTGCTGGAAGGGCTCTCGCGACCGGCCCGGGGGACGGCCGGAAGGCGGCCGCCCCTCCCCGCTCACGGACGCGTGTTCGTGGAGAACCCGGTGCTAAATAACTCGTAAACGACCTGATGCCGGGCGTGACCCGCTCCAGGGACAGTGGCAGGTGGGGAGTTTGACTGGGGCGGTACACCTGTCATACTGTAACGCAGGTGTCCTAAGGCGAGCTCAGGGAGGACAGAAACCTCCCGTGGAGCAGAAGGGCAAAAGCTCGCTTGATCTTGATTTTCAGTATGAATACAGACCGTGAAAGCGGGGCCTCACGATCCTTCTGATTTTTTGGGTTTTAAGCAGGAGGTGTCAGAAAGATCGCATCGGTAGATCACCCTTGCTTTTCACGCCACTTCACTGACACTGTCTGAGAGTGGGACTTTGAAATGAACGGATATATACTGTAGTTGGAACAGCCGATTTTTTTTATCAGCAATCTTTTTGCTAATTTCATTTCAAATTGCATCTTATTCTCAAAATCGCTGTCAACAAAATGTCTAATGCACATGTTGGGTGATTTTGCGACATAATTCCAATTTTTTAGCGTTTTCTGAACGAAATTCACCCATGGGGTTCTGATTTTCCCAGGCAGGGGAAGTTCCTAAACACTCACCGCGTGCTCCTCAGCGTGCTCCTCCTCCTACTCAGGTCGCTCCTGACCTGACGTCACACAGTCAGTGGCCATTTTAGCCGCTGATCGCTTAGCAGACAGACAGCTCTCAAGGAAATCATACTTCAATAGCGCATTGTCACCTTATGCGACATTTGTTGACACCAAAACATGTGCGGTTCAAATTAGCTCGTCTCACACACAAATTTAAGATATGATTTAGCGATATTGTAATTTCGTCCGGCCGAGACGTTAACAGATTGGCCGCGGGCCGCCAGAAATGTTTTCGCGGGCCGCCATTGGCACGGGGGCCGCACTTTGAGAAACATTGCTCTAGAAAGACGAGCAACAAAAGACTAACAGATCTCAGGCACCTCTCCTCTTAAATCATACCGCTCGGTCAGCCTTCTCTGTGTGCTGCCTTAACATCAAATCCTTTGTAATTCCCATTCTCTTTGTCACTGTTCACATCAACACACCACCCTCACATCCACACACAAACCCCCATGACAATTCCCTTTTGTCTTTTAAGTCTGAGTGTAAATATACTGAGAGGGATTCCCACAAGACTTCTTTAAATAACCTGGTAGGAATAGGGTCTAAAAGACAAGTTGAAGGCTTGGATGAGGAAACTATTTTGTCTAACTCTAAAAGATCAATTGGAGTAAACTGATCCAAACAGATGTCAATTGAAGGAGTTGTAGTAGTTACTGTATTTAAGTTAACTGTGGGAAGAATCTGACTGATTTGATCTCTGATAGATGAAATTTTATTATTGAAAAATTTCATAAAGTTCTGACTAGTAAGCGCTAAGGGAATGCTAGGATTGAGTCCTGACTTTTTGTCAGCCTGGCTACAGTGCTGAAAAGAAACCTGGGATTATTCTTGTTCTCATCTATAAATGCAGAATAATAACTCGTTCTAGCTTTTCTCAGAGATTTTTTTATAAATTAAAAGATGATTTCTCCAAGCTAAATAGATTTCATCTAAATTAGTGGAGCACCATTTTCTTTCTAATTGACGAGTCTTCTGTTTTAAGCTGAGTTTCTGTGTTGAACCAAGGAGTTAGAAATCTCTGATTAGACTTTTTCTTTTTTAAAGGGGCCACCATGTCTAGAGTCTGATGCAGAGAAGCTGTAACACTATCTACCATGCTATCAATTACAGAAGGAGCAAGCTGTCTATAGCTTATTTCCGTTGTGTTGACATATGGCATAGAGGAAGCAATCTGCATAAATTTGGTAACAACATCATCTGAGAGGCATCTACTATAGTAATATTTTTCTATGGAGCCAAATAGAAATAGTAAAATCAAAGGTTAACAGACAATGGTCTGACAGTACAGGGTTATGAAGAGACACTACCAGATTTTCTATTTCTATGCCATATGTCAGAACAAGGTCCAATGTATGGTGGAGATAATGGGTAGAATTTCCTACTTTCTGAGAAAACCCCATTGAGTCTAATATTGAATTAAATGCCAAATTAAGGCAATCACTATCTACATCTACATGTATATTAAAGTCCCCTACTATAATTATTCTATCTGATTTCAGCACTAAATCAGCTAAGAATTCGGCAAATTCGGATAAAAACTCTGAGTAGGTTGATGGAGGACAATAAACTGTGGCAAATAAAATTGGGTTTAGCCTAAAATTGCTAAAATGCCCAATACTAAGGACCAGGCCCTCAAAGGAATTATAACATGTTTTTTGCTTTACATTAACTAGTAATTTGGAATGGTAAATTGTTGCTACTCCTCCTCCACAACCAGAACTTCTGGGATTTTGACAGTTTAAATAACCAGCGGGAGTTGATTCGTTCAAACCAACATAATCCTCTTGTCCTAGCCAAGTCTCTGTAAGGGATATTAAATCAATCTGATGATCAATTAACAGATCATGGACTAGCAGAGACTTGGGAGTTAGAGACAGAAACTTGGGAGTTTAAGATAAGATAAGCCTTTATTAGTCCCACAATGGGGAAATTCCAGGATTGCAACAGCATAGGGATAGCAACACTCAGAGCAACAATCAGAAGGCAAGAAAAAACATCTAGTAAACATATGTCCATATTACTATAAATGTATATATATAGACACACAGTGCAGAGCATTATGGCTGGTGGATGTGCAGCAGAAAGTCTAAGCTCTCTCTCCGCGGATGCAGCGGGCCAGCTGGAAGTCTTTGGGCATGATGGTGACCCCCTTAGCGAAGAAGAGACCACCAGGTGGGTCTCACTGGTCTCCTGCAGAGCCACGACGGCGAAGCTCAGGAAACGAAGGACGGTCTTGAAGTCCTGAGCGATCTCCCTCACCAGGCGCTGGACGGGCAGCTTACGGATGAGCAGCTCCGTGGATTTCTGGTAGCGACGGATCTCTCTCAGAGCCACGGGCCTGTGACGGCGAGGCCTCTTCACTCTGCCGGTGGCCAGAGCGCCTCTCCGAGCAGCCCTGTGGCTAGCTGTCTCCTGGGGGGCTTCTTCCTCCAGTAGATTTTACGGGCGGTCTGCTTGGTTCTTGCCATCGCTCTTTATTATTCTGTCTTATATTTCTTTCACGCCGCCTAAACTCCAGCCCGGCACCCGCTTCGTTTTCGCTACAGCTCCCGGTATGTCGAGTTCCCCATTAGCACCGGGCGGCGGCCAAGTGCTAGCTAGCACTAGCTCCTCCCCGCTGTAACGTCTCCCACTGCAAACCGTGGCTCCGTCCGCCGACCCGGGAGACCCCCGGGGCGATCCGTGCGTCCGTGATATATATACAGAGTGAAAGGTGTAGAAAGAAGAAGGAAGATTAAAAAAAAAAAAAAAAAAAAAGGCTGTTGCAACAGGCAGCCGACTCGTGTGGCGCCGCCGGTCCGGCGGAACCGGAAATGAGGAGGAACAGAGGCTAAATCATCCAATTTAGAGGCTTCATGTTTAATTTGAGTTGTAAAAACTTTTTGTTTAATCACTTTGGGATGCTTATACATTATATTTTTATTTTCTTTGGAGGGAGTAGACAATGATTCTCTGATGGGGAAGACAGGGGCTGAGTTGAGGGGTGGCGGATGAAGAGGAGCTGCAGAGAGGTGTGTAAGACTGTGACTCTGCTTCCTGGTCCCAACTCTGAGTTGTCAAGGTTTTGGAAATTTGGATAAAAAGTGATGCCAGATTGTTAGATAAATGAGACGCACCATCCAAAGTGGGATGGACGCCGTCTCGTCTAATAAGACCAGGTTTTCCCCAAAATGAGTTCCACTTGTCAATGTAGCCCACATTGTTTGCAGGACACCACACAGACAGCCAGTGGTTGAAGGATGACAAGTGGCTAAACATGTCATCACTGGTCAGATTGGGGAGGGGCCCAGAGAATACTACAGAGGCAGATATTGTTTTTCCAAAGTCACACACTGATTCCACATTAAGTTTTGAGACTTCCGACTGCCGGAGTTGGACATCATTAATGCCGGCGTGGATAACAATTGTGGAGTATTTACAGTTACTTTTAGCCAGCATTGTCAAACTTGACTCGATGTCGCCTGCTCTGGCCCCAGGAATGCATCTGACTATGGCCGCTGGAGTCTCTAGGTTCACGTTTCTGACTACAGAGTTGCCAATGATCAGAGTTTTTTCCTTAGCGGTTGTGTCGCTGAGCGGGGAAAAGCGATTAGAAACCTGAACAGGTTGGTGGTTAACCGGGGCTTTGCGGCTAGGCTTCCTTCTCACCGTCACCCACCCAGTCTCCTTGCTGCTGAGGAGGACCAGAGGACTGCTAGCAGGCCGCCCTAAGCTAGGGAGCGCCGCTGCAGCTAGGGGACGTCCGTCGTTATTAACTGGCACAGATGGTGTTTCAATACAGTGGAACCGGGATTCCAAATCAGACAACCTCGCCTCGAGCGCCTCAAAAAGACAGCATTTATTACATTTACCATTATCACTAAAAGAGGCAGAGGTGTAGCTTAACATCTGACATAGAGTGCACACCAGAGGAGGAGAGGAAGGAGAGTTAGTAGCCATAGCTAGTGGCTAACCCGAAGCTAACAAAAACACAGATGAAAGGTGAACAGAAGGCTAAAGAGGGTGATTAGATGACACTGAGTGCACACACAGGTGCAAGAGGCTTGATAAACAGAAGTGAGAGCTGACGGTAGATGGTAAAAAGTGATTAAAATACAATCAAAGGCAAAATCCTCAGGAGAATGAGGAGAGAAAACCACAGACAGCCAGCAATACAGGAAGTGACGATACATTACCACAGGAAGCAAAGCACTCTGTTACTTCTGTGGCCATGTTGCAGAGGCGTGTCAACTATGACAGCCCTGCAACATCTAGAGCCTTGAGGTACTCAGGGCAAATCTCGTCCACCCCTGGGCCCGGCCACCAAAGACTTTTTTATCTACTTCGGTGACCTCAGTCCCTGTGATGGGCGAGTCATCCCCCCCATCCTCAAGCCCTGCTTCCTCTGTGGCAGGCGTATCTGTGGGATTGAGGAGCTCCTCGAAGTATTCCTTCCACTGCTTGACGATGTCCCCAGTCGAAGTCAGCAGTGCCCCATCCTCACCATACACAATGTGGACAGGGAGCTGCTTCCCCCTCCTGAGTTGCCGGACAGTTTGCCAGAATCTCTTCTAGGCCGACTGAAAGTCTTGTTCCATGGCCTCACCAAACTCCTCCCACACCTGAGTTTTTGCTTCAGCAACCACCCAAGCTGCACTACTCTTAGCCTGTCGGTACACCTCAGCTGCTTTGGGAGTCCCACAAGCCAACCAAGCTTGATAGGACTCCTTCTTCAGCTTGATGGCCCCCTCACTGCTGGTGTCCACCACTTAGTTCAGGGGTTAGCACCTCAAGATGCACCAACAACCCTATGGCCACAGCTCTGGGCAGCCACTTCAATAATGGAGATAGAGAACATAGCCCATTTAGACTCCATGTCTCCAGACTTCCTTGGAATGTGGTCAAAGTTCTACTGGAGGTGGGAGTTGAAGATCTCTCAGACATGATGGTCTGTCCAGTATGATGGATCTTATTTCATCAGGTGACTGGAGGCCAGTGTCCTTCCTGAGCTGGGCTACGTAGGTTAGCCTCTGGCCACCACGGAGAGCATGGCCATGCTTAGGCTCCCATAGTACAAGACTGTGTGCGGGCAGATCACAATGCCGCAAGCAATGCCCTGCTAACTGCATCCTCCTGGCCCTGATCTTGGCAGACAGCTGTGGCAAGTCCCCATACAACACGTCATTGTGGACACAGTCATGCCAGGAGATGCCAAGCACTTTCCGTAGCATGCAGGTGTAGCATCCATCCAGCCTTTCCTCCACCTGAACTGTCAAAATCCAGGCCTCACAACCATACAATAGGATGAACTCTAACAGTAGCAACAAACAGCCGCCTCTTTAGGATGTCAGACAAGTTCGACCTCCAGATGTTATCTAACTTAGTGCGTGCCACGCTTGTGCCTTTCTTACTGCAATGTCTTTGTCAGAGGAGGTAATGAAAGAACCCAGATATTTAAAGTCATCCTTAACTGCCAGTACCTCACCATCTAAATTTGACAGACCTGCCAAAGTTGGGATGTTAAACTGAACTACCTCCATCTTAGTAGCATTAAGTAACAAGCCGATCCTTTTACACTCTAACTATACGCTGTTAAGCAATGCCTGTGCCTGGTCTACAGGTTCTTAAGAGATTCAGTACCAAAACCAGAACAAGATAGTCATGCCTCACCGTTTGGTGGCAGAAAATCTGCAGCAGGACTGATTAGGGTCTCCTGTTCGATGAGAGTGTCTTGTCAATCAGGGTGAAGACAGGCTGAAGACAGGGCTTTGTCAGTGAAGTCCTACCAACTGCTCTGCCCCAGGAGGTCATGATGAGGAGGCTTTCTAAAAGGCTGAGGCCCAGTTCTGGTCTGTGGTTTAGGCTTAGCTCGAATTCTTCTTGAGAAAGAACAAAGGGCAGACTGTCCAGTTTCAGATAGGATCTCAAATAAGGGAAACAAACAAAAACCCAGAACAACATCTAAAGAACTGCAGGCCTCACTTGCCTCAGTTTGGACACTGGTCCATGATGGAAGAATAAGAAAGAGACTGGGCAAAAGTGGCATCCATGGGAGAGTTCCAAGACAAAAACTGCTGTTGGACAAAAAGAACACAAAGACTCGTCTCACATTTGACAGAAAACATCTAGATGATCCTCAAGACTTTTGGGAAAATATTCTGGGGATTGACAAGACAAAAGTTGAACTTTCTGGAAGACATGTGTCCTGTTTTATCTGGCATCAAACTAACACAGAATTTCATAAAAAAGAACATCATATGAGCGGTCAAACATGGTGGTAGTAGTGTCGTGGTCTGGGGCTGCTTTGCTGCTTCAGGACCTGGACAACTTGCCCTAATTGACAGAACCATTAATTCTGCTTTCTACCAAAAAATCCTGAAGGAGAATGTCCAGCCATCAGTTCATGAAGCCCTCCAATGTCACTGAATTTAAACAATTCTGCACAGAAGAGTGGGTCAAAATTCCTCAACAGCGACGTAAAAGACTCATTGCCAGGTGTTGGTACCAATGGTGGCACAACTAGTTATTAGGTTTAGGGGGCAATTACTTTTTCACATAGGAACAGGTAGGTTTGGACAGCTTTTTTCCCTTAATAAATGAAATCATCATCTGAAAACTACATTTTGTATTTACTCAGGTTATCTTTGTCTGATATTAAAATTTGTTTGATGATCTGAAGCATTTAGGTGTTAAAAATATGCAACTAGAAAAGCACTCAAAGAGCGCATACCTCCCCCAAGGCTCCTTCAGTCTGTCATGGATCCCCTCCAATATGAAATGGGTTTGTGTGAAGGCCTAGAGCCACTTGTGGTGAAAATTGCATCAAAGTGTGTCCATTAGTTTTGGAGTATTGTGGCTGACACAGTGTGAGAAGAGCCTTGGCTGAGGTATGCATTCCCAGATCATCACCAAAATATAATGGGTTCTTCTGTAGGCCAAGAACCACCTCTGGTGAAAATTTCATCCAAATCCATCCAGTAGTTTTTGTGTAATCCTGCTGCACAAATACAAACAAAGCCCTTGGTGGAGGTATGCACTCTCAGATCATCACCAAAATCTAATCATCTGTTCCTCGTGCCATTACACACCTTTCCTGAAAATTTCGTCAAAATCCATTCATAACTTTTTGAGTTATGTTGGTAACAGACAGACAGACAGACAGACAGACAAACGCCAGTAAAAACATTACCTCCTTGGCGGAGGTAAAAATATAAGAAATCAGGAAGGGGGAAAATATTTTTTCACAACACTGTAAGTTACTAATACATTATGTATGTGTCCGAGTCCTTATGGATGCATGATGTATATGGCCAAAAGTGAAAATTGCCAGCATTTTAGACCAATTTTTATACGTTTGGCGAACGCTGCCTAAATCGTCACGGTGTGAAAGTAGACAGCTCAAGTTTGCAAGCCCTGTCTGGCTCCAGGTGTCTACCCGATCAGTTGCAAACAGGCATTCCTAGCAAGATAATCTGCAGCACTCCTCGGAGCCTGTAATCCAAGGATAGCGCTCGTTACCTCCGCCAAGGAGGTTATGTTTTTACCGGGCTTTGTTTGTCTGTCTTTTACCAACATAACTCAAAAAGTTATGAACAGATTTTGACAAAAATTTTCAGGACAAGTCCAAAATGGGACAAGGAAGAAATGATTAGATTTTGGGAGTGATCCGGATCACCGTCTGGATCCAGGAATTTTTTAAAGGATTCTTTATCATTGCGAAATAGGGCCATTTTTAGCATATATGTATATAACTCCACAATAAATGGCCAGGACGCTTGCCAAAAAAATACAGGATAAGATCCCAATAGGTTCTAGGAAATATCAAAGACTGATCCGGATCCTGCAAAAAATCTGGATACTGTGATCCAGAACAGGAAATAATAGGGGATCTTTGGAATTTTCATCACTGTAAGGTAACAAATTAAGATATAAACATACAACAAACACCAAAATATAGCCAAGACATTGAGGAATCAGTAGTGTGCCAATGGATTTGTTGTATCTTCAAAAGCTATGGAGCTATATCCAGAAGAAAACCGCCATTACCAAAAAACTGATTTTTGTCAATAACTACTGAACTAATAAAGATATCAATGTGAATCCAATTGCTAAAGGTACGTTTTGATGGTCACGGAATCTGAAAATATAGATAAAATAAATGTAGGACTATTATATTTGGGGAAAATCCCAATATTAGGGGGAACTGAGGTACTTGGCGAAGGTCTGCGCTTTCCGAGTGCTTTTCTAGTTGCTAATATGGAAGTAACGGATAAATCCTTTCCCCAGCTGAGAGGGGCCTGCTAGCTTCAGGGTTGGCTTACTTCTCTTCACAATGACCAGATTTTCTTAAAAAGTCCATCTGGAAAATTGATTTTTTTAAAATGTCAGCGACCAAATCATTTTCCTCTCCCCTGTCAGCCATTGTAGGTGGAAAAACAGCTATTACATTTAAACAGATACAGTAGATTGTAGCTGCTTAAGCAAGTCCTTGCACTGGCGTTTTGCTAGCTAGGATCCTCTGCTTTGTGGTTGGAGGAATCCAACCATCCAATCAAAAGACTTGAAAATGCCGACATTCTCGGATGCCTTCTATGCGTACCCCTGGATGTATTGGTTAAAACAACAGGATAAGTTTAACAGTTAATTTAACCTACAGAGTGCACTGTTAATTCCTGAAGGCCCAAGGCAGATTTGCTTGACCCTGGCAACACAGATGGCTGAAATATGATAGGAAGGAGTGCAGCTGAGAGAAAAGCTACAAAATGAAGAGAATAGACTATTGGGAATCATTTAATACATCCTCCTGGAACAAATTTAAGAATGTAGGTTGTAAATGTAATTCTGATAGTATTTAGGTCAGCAGAGAAGGCTTTGCTGGCCCTGAGGGTCAACCACTGGTGTCACATTAACACCAAGATATTTAAACCCAGAGAGCAAAGTTAAAGAGCAGATCAACTTGTTGAGCTTCCAGGACTGCTGTATTTATAGGAAAGCATTTGCCATTTATTTTATATCCAAGAAAAAGAGCTAAAATTCTCCAAAATGGACAGGATGCCAGGAAGACAAGATGTGGATTTGTTATGTATAAAAATAAATCATCTGCATACAAGGCAAAGCGATATTCAGCATCGTTAAGCACTCTGACACATGCCACACCCCAAAGCAAAATATTCAGAATGCACATTATTTGGCACGAGCTTTCAGGGATGTATACAACAATCTCATCCATCTAATGAACTTGTCACCTTGTCCTCTTGTTTATCAGCTATAGCAACCCCTCTAGTCTTAGAATTGAAATTCGAATGATAAACCTGCCCTATCCAGGAGGAACAAAGTCTGTGATTGTTGTGAATCCGACTCATTGCTACAATTTGTCCTAGTTTTCCCTCTGACGGCTCTGGCACGCCCTCTCCTCCTGTCAAGCTCCGTCAGCTGCACTGTCACCGATGCTCACACACATACACACACGCACACACACATACACACGCTCCATTCACTCTCATTCACATGCGCTCTCACTCACCTGTTCCCAATCAGTTCTGCTCACACATTCACACACCGGCAATCTCTTTCCTTGTTAGCTTTTGGAATATTTGTTTGCCACTGCTGAAGAAGGAGATTGTCGGGACATTTCCCTTCATACATGGCAGCGTGTTCCTCTGTGTATGGTTATTTACTCCCTGCGTCCTACGTTGCCAGACATTTTACGACGATCCATACCTTGGTGTTTCGGCTAGTCCGCTTCTCGGTCTCTGCCTCCTGACTGCACGGCTCGCCCCGGATTAGCTCTGGACTTGTAAGTGTGCCTTAGCCTTTTCTCCTGTGCTAGCAGGCCTGCAGCATTAGGCTGCTCGCCTTTCCTGTTTCATGCGTAACGCAGCCCTGCAGCACCAGGCTTTATATTCACCAGACTGTTGAGCATTCGGCAGGCACCCTGTATGTTTGGTGGCCAATTCTGTCATTACACCTTTCCATGTATTGTGTGGTGAACTGAACTGCATTCGGTGATTGTTACCTCCGCCAAGGAGGTCATGTTTTTACCGGCGTTTGTCTGTCTGTCTGTCTGTCTGTTACCAACATAACTCAAAAAGTTAGGTATGGTAAAGTGAGGTATGCACTCTCAGATCATCACCAAAATGTAATCATCTGTTCCCCATGCCGTTACACACCTTTCCTGAAAATTTCATCAAAATCCGTTGTATTTGTGCAGCAGGATTACACAAAAACTACTGGATGGATTTGGAAGAAATTTTCACCAGAGGTGCTTCTTGGGCTACAGAGGAACCCATTATATTTTGGTGATGATCTGAGAATGCATACCTCAGCCAAGGCTCTTATCTTCTCACAGTGTGTTAGCGACAATACTCCAAAACTGATGGAGAGGCTTGGATGCAATTTTCACCACAAGTGGCTATAGACCTACACACAAACCCATTACATTTTGGAGGTGATCCATGACAAACGGAAGGAGCCTTGGCGGAGGTATGCGCTCTATGAGTGCTTTTCTAGTTTTGGCAAGCGTCCTGACCATTTATTGTGGCGTTATATACACATATGCTAAAAATGGCCCTGTCTCACAATGACAAAGAATCCTTTAAAAAAATTCCTGGATCCAGACAGTGATCCGGATCACTCCCAAAATCTAATCATTTCTTCCTTGTCCCATTTCAGACTTGCCCTGAAAATTTCGTCAAAATCCGTTCATAACATTTTGAGTTATGTTGGTAACAGACAGACAAACAAACAGACAAACAAACCCCAGTATAAACATAACCTCAAATTGATAATGCAACATCAAGCACAATTATGCGCCTTATCCATTCAACCAGTGAAATTAACACCTGAATTTGTTATAAGCAAATTTTTTTAAAAAAACTGCACATGCATAAAATGCCAAAATCTGTCAAGAGAGAGAAAAAAAAATACAGAATAGAATGTAAACATCACCCCTCCATCATCTTCATCTTTTTAATATAGGCCATGGCATCCTCTGCTGAGACATAGGGCCCTATTTTGACAATCATCTGACCACTTTTCTGCCAGAGTTTCCGCTGTACGCCAGTGTTTTTGTTACTTTCTATGCCCGGTATGCCCTGGCAGGCGGAGGCTCATTTCAAAGAGGTGTGGCAGCACGCAGTGTAATGCATATTACTATTACAGTGCATGTCATGGCAATCCACTTTTCAGTCCCTCCAGAATTTTGGCCAATCCTCGTCAACTTCCCCTCATGGATCATCACCTTATCGTGGTGGGGGGTTTGCATGCCCCAGTGATCCCAGGAGCTATGTTGTCCGGGGCAATTTGCCTCTGGTGGGGTCACCCAAGACAAACTGGTTCTGGGTGAAGGGCCAGACTAAGAACGATCCAACAGACTCTCATGATGAATGCTAGAACAAGGATTCAGTGTACCCCGCCCAGTATAGTGTTACCGGGGCCCCACCCTAGAGCCAGGCCTGGGGAGGGGCTCGATGGCTAGTGTCTGGTGCCGGGTTTCCGCCCATGGGACCCGGCCGGGCTCAGCCCGAAGAAGTTACATAGGTCCACCCTCCAGTGGGCGCCACCTGCAGGAGGGACCACGGGGGTCCAGTGCTATGTGGATCAGGTAGCGGTCAAAGGCAGAGACCTTGGCAGTCTGATCCCAAGCTTCCTATACTGGCTTTTGGGATGTGGAATGTCACCTCTCTGGTGGGGAAGGAGCCAGAGCTGGTGCATGAGGTTGAGAGATACCAGTTAGATATAGTCAGCCTCACCTCAACACACAGCTCCGGTTCTGGAACCAGTCCCCTGGAGAGGAGCTGGAGCTTGGCCTACTCTGAAGTTGCCCCGGGTGAGATGCAATGAGCAGGGGTGGGTATTCTTGTATCCCCCCACCTTGCTGCCTCTATATTGGAGTTTTTCCTGGTGGGCGAAAGGGTTGTTTCCCTGTGCCTTTGGGTTGGGAAATGGGTCCTGACCATCATTTGTGCCTATGCGCCAAATGATGGTTCGGAGTACTCACCCTTTTTGAAGTCTCTGACTGGGGTGCTGGAGAGTGCTCCTCTTAGAGACTCCATTGTCCTACTGGGGGACTTCAATGCGCATGTGGGCAACGACAATGAAACCTGGAGGGGCGTGATTGAGAGGAACAGCCTGCTCGATCTGAACCCGAGTGGAGTTCAGTTGTTGGGACTTCTGTGCTAACCACAGTTTGTCCATAACAAACACCATATTCAAGAATAAGGGTGTTCATATGTGCACCTGGCACCAGGACACCCTAGGTCGCAGGTCAATGATCAATTTTGTTATCGTGTCATCAGACCTTCAACCGTATGTCTTGGGCACTCGGGTAAAGAGAGGTACAGAGCTGTCACCTGATCACCACCTGGTGGTGAGTTGGATCTGATCGCAGTGGAGGATGCCATTCAGATCTGGTAGACCCAAATGTATAGTGAGGGTGTGCTGGGAATGTCTGGCTGAGGCCCCTGTCCAGGAGGTCTTCAACTCCCACCTCTGGAAGAACTTCAACCACATTCTGAGGGAGTCTGGAGACATGGAGTCTGAATGGGCGATGTTCTCCACCTCCATTGTTGAAGCGGCTTCCCAGAGCTGCAGCCGCAAGGTTGTCGGGGCATCTTGTGGTGGCAACCCCTGAACCAAGTGGTGGACACCAGTGGTGAGGGGGGCCATCAAGCTGAAGAAGGAGTCCTATCAAGCTTGTTTGGCTTGTGGGACTCTCGAAGCAGCTGAGGTGTACTGGCAGGCCAAGCAGAGTGCAGCTCAGGTGGTTGCTGAAGCAAAAACTCGCGTATGGGAGGAGTTCGTTGAGGCCATGGAACAAGACTTTCGGTCGGCCTCAAAGAGGTTCTGGCAAACTGTCTGGCGGTTCAGGAGGGGGAAGCAGCTCCCTGTCCACATTGTGCATGGTGCGGATAGGGCACTGCTGACTTCGACTGCCCCCTCATGGATCATCACCTTATCGTGGTGGGGGGGGTTGCGTGCCCCAGTGATCCCAGGAGCTATGTTGTCCGGGGCAATTTGCCTGTGATAGGGTCTCCCAAGACAAACTGGTCCTGGGTGAAGGGCCAGACTAAGAACGATCCAACAGACTCTCATGAATTGTATATCAAGGATTCAGTGTACCCCACCCGGTATGGGGTTACCGGGGCCCCACCCTGGAGCCAGGCCTGGGGGAGGGGCTCGAAGGCTAGCGTCTGGTGGCCGGGTTTCCACCCATGGGACCCGGCCGGGCTCAGCCCGAAGGAGTTGCATGGGTCCGCCCTCCAGTGGGCTCACCACCTGCAGGAGGGATCATGGGGGTCCGGTGCTATGTGGATCAGGTGGCGGTCAAAGGCGGAGACCTTGGCGGACTGATCCCAAGCTTTGTAAACTGGCTTTTGGTACTTGGAATGTCACCTCTCTGGTGGGGAAGGAGCCTGAGCTGGTGTACGAGGTTGAGAGATACCGGCTAGATATAGTCGGCCTCACCTCAACACACAGCTCTGGTTCCGGAACCAGTCTCCTGGAGAGGGGCTGGAGCTTGGCCTTTTCTGGATTTGCCCCGGGCGAGAGGCGATGAGCAGGGGTGGGTATTCTTGTATCGCCCCACCTTGCTGCCTCTATATTGGAGTTTTCCCCGGTGGATGAAAGGGTTGCTTCCCTGCGCCTTCGGGTTGGGAAACGGGTCCTGACCATCATTTGTGCCTATGCACCAAATGATGTTTCAGAGTACCCACCCTTTTTGGAGTCTGTGACTGGGGTGCTGGAGGGTGCTCCTCTTGGAGACTCCATTGTCCTACTGGGGGACTTCAATGCGCACGTGGGCAACGACAGTGAAACCTGGAGGGGGGTGATTGGGAGGAACGGCCTGCCCGATCTGAACCCGAGTGGTGTTCAGTTATTGGACTTCTGTGCTAACCACAGTCTGTCCATAACGAACACCATGTTCAAGCATAAGGGTGTCCATATGTGCACCTGGCACCAGGACACCCTAGGTTGCAGGTCGATGATCGATTTTGTTATCGTGTCATCAGACCTGCAACCGTATGTCTTGGACACCCGAGTAAAGAGAGGTGCAGAGCTGTCAACTGATCACCACCTGGTGGTGAGTTGGATCTGATGGCAGGGGAGGAAGCCATTCAGACTTGGTAGACCCAAACGTATAGTGAGGGTGTGCTGGGAGCGTCTGGCTGAGGCCCCTGTCCGGGAGGTCTTCAACTCCCACCTCCGGAAGAACTTCAACCACATTCCGAGGCAGTCTGGAGACATGGAGTCTGAATGGGCCATGTTCTCCACCTCTGTTGTTGAAGCGGCGGCCCAGAGCTGCGGCCGCAAGGTGGTCGGTGCATCTCGTGGCGGCAACCCCCGAACCAAGTGGTGGACACCAGTGGTGAGGGGGGCCATTAAGCTGAAGAAGGAGTCCTATCAAGCTTGGTTGGCTTGTGGGACTCCCGAAGCAGCTGAGGTGTACCGGCAGGCCAAGCGGAGTGCAGCTCGGGTGGTTGCTGAAGCAAAAACCCTGGTATGGGAGGAGTTTGGTGAGGCCATGGAACAAGACTTTCGGTCGGCCTCAAAGAGATTCTGGCAAACTGTCCGGCGGCTCAGGAGGGGAAAGCAGCTCCCCGTCCACACTGTGTATGGTGCGGATGGGACACTGTTGACTTCGACTGGGGACATCGTCGGGCGGTGGAAGGAATACTTTGAGGATCTGCTCAATCCCACTGATACGCCTTTCACAGAGGAAGCAGGGTTTGGGGACGAGGGGGATGACTCGCCTATCACAGGGGCTGAGGTCGCCAAGGTGGTTAAAAATCTTCTTGGTGGCCGGGCCCCAGGGGTGGACGAGATTCGCCCCGAGTACCTCAAGGCCCTGGATGTTGTTGGGTTGTCATGGTTGACACGCCTCTGCAACATTGCGTGGAGGTCGGGGGCAGTGCCTTTGGCATGGCAAACCGGGGTGGTGGTTCCTCTCTTTAAAAAAGGGGACCAGAGGGTGTGCTCCAACTTTAGAGGGATCACACTCCTCAGCCTCCCTGGGAAGGTCTATGCCAAGGTACTGGAGAGGAGAGTCCGGCCGTTGGTCGAACCTCGGATTCAGGAGGAGCAATGTGGTTTTCATCCTGGCCGTGGCACATCGGACCAGCTCTTTACCCTCTCGAGAATTCTCGAGGGTTCGTGGGAGTTTGCCCAACCAGTTTACATGTGTTTTGTGGACTTGGAGAAGGCATTTGACCGCGTCCCTCGTGGATTTTTGTGGGGGGTCTTCGGGAGTATGGGGTATCGGGCTTGTTGTTACGAGCTATTCGGTCTCTGTACGACCGTTGTGAGAGTTTGGTTCGTATTGCCAACACTCGGTCAGAGCCATTCCCAGTGAGAGTTGGACTCCGCCAGGGCTGCCCTTTGTCACCGATCCTGTTCATAATTTTTATGGACAGGATTTCTAGGCGCAGCCAGGGAATGGAGGGTGTCATGCTTGGTGACCACAGGATCTCATCTCTGTTGTTTGCAGATGATGTTGTCCTGTTGGCTTCATCCAGCAATGACCTACAGCTCTTGCTGGGACGGTTTGCCGCTGAGTGTGAAGCGGCTGGGATGAGAATCAGCACCTCCAAGTCCGAGTCCATGGTCCTCAGCCGGAAAAAGGTGGATTGTCCTCTCCGGGTTGGGGACAGGCTCCTGCCCCAAGTGGAGGAGTTTAAGTATCTTGGGGTCTTGTTCACGAGTGAGGGGAGAATGGAGCGAGAGATCGACAGACGGATTGGAGCAGCATCTGCAGTGATGCGGACGTTGTACCGGTCTGTTGTGGT
This sequence comes from Pholidichthys leucotaenia, assembly GCA_020510985.1. Classification (NCBI taxonomy): domain Eukaryota; kingdom Metazoa; phylum Chordata; class Actinopteri; order Cichliformes; family Pholidichthyidae; genus Pholidichthys; species Pholidichthys leucotaenia. Next base: position 240,220,533 of record CM035839.1, read on the forward strand.
GAAGAGGGAGCTTAGTTCTAAGGCAAAGCTGTCGATTTATCAGTCAATCTACGTTCCTACTCTCACCTATGGTCACGAGCTTTGGGTAATGACCGAAAGAACGAGATCGCGGATACAAGCGGCTGAAATGAGCTTTCTCCGTAGGATTGCTGGACTCACCCTCAGAGATAGGGTGAGGAGCTCAGTCATCCGGGAGAGGCTCAGAGTAGAACCGCTGCTCCTCCACATTGAAAGGAGTCAGTTGAGGTGGTATGGGTATCTGATTAGGATGCCTCCTGGACGCCTCCCACTTGAGGTGTTTCAGGCACGTCCCACTGGGAGGAGACCCCGGGGCAGACCCAGGACTCGGTGGAGAGACTATGTCTCCCAGCTGGTCTGGGAACGCCTTGGTATCCTCTCTGAAGAGCTGGAGCAGGTGGCTGGGGAGAGGGAAGTCTGGGCTTCTTTGCTTGAACTGCTGCCTCCGCGACCCGGACCTCCGGAAAAGCGGTTGAAGATGGATGGATGGATGGATGGATGACTTCGACTGGGGATATCGTCGGGCGGTAGGAGGAATACTTCAAGGATCTCCTCAATCCCACTGACACACCTTCCACAGAGGAAGCAGGGTTTGTGGATGAGGGGGACAACTCACTTATCACAGGGGTTGAGGTCGCCAAGGTGGTCAAAAATCTCTTTGGTGGCCGGGCCCTGGGGGTGGACGAGAGTCGCCCTGACTACCTCAAGGCCCTGGATGTTGTAGGGCTGTCATGGTTGACACGCCTCTGAAACATTGCGTGGGGGTTGGGGGCAGTGCCTTTGGCATGGCAAACTGGGGTGGTGGTTCCTCTCTTCAAAAAAGGGGACCAGAGGGTGTGCTCCAACCTTAGAGGGATCACACTCCTCAGCCTCCCTGGGAATGTCTATGCCAAAGTACTGGAGAGTACAGTCTGGCCATTGGTTGAACCTTGGATTCAGGAGGAGCAATGTGGTTTTTGTCCTGGCCGTGGCACATCGGACCAGCTCTTTACCCTCTCGAGAATCCTCGAGGGTTCAGGGGAGTTTGCCCAACCAGTTTACATGTGTTTTGTGGACTTGGAGAAGGGATTCAACCGCGTCCCTCATGGTTTTTTGTGGGGGGTGCTTCGGGAGTATGGGGTGTTGGGCTTGTTGTTATGAGCTATTCGGTCTCTGTATGACCGTTGTGAGAGTTTGGTTCGTATTGCCAACACTCGGTCGGACTCATTCCCAGTGAGAGTTTGACTCCGCCAGGGCTGCCCTTTGTCACCAATCCTGTTCATAATTTTTATGGACAGGATTTCTCTGTGCAGCCAGGGAACGGAGCATGTCATGCTTGGTGACCACAGGATCTCATCTCTATTGTTTGCAGATGGTGTTGTCCTGCTGGCTTCATCCAGCAATGACCTACAGATCTTACTGGGACGGTTTGCCGCTGAATGTGAAGTGGCTGGGATGAGAATCAACACCTCCAAGTCCGAGTCCATAGTCCTCAACCGGAAAAATGTGGATTGTCCTCTCCAGGTTGGGGACAAGCTCCTGCCCTAAGTGGAGGAGTTTAAGTATCTTGGGGTCTTATTCACGAGTGAGGGGAGAATGGAGTGAGAGATTGACAGACGGATCGGAGCAGCATCAGCAGTGATGCAGATGTTGTACCAGTCTGTCGTGGTGAAGACGGAGCTAAGCTCTCAGGCAAAGCTGCCGATTTACCAGTAAATCTACGTTCCTACCCTCACCTATGGTCATGAGCTTTGGGTAATGACCGAAAGAATGAGATCGGGGATACAAGCAGCTGAAATGAACTTTCTTCATTGGATTGCTGGACTCACCCTTAGAGACAGGGTGAGGAGCTCAGTCATCCGGGAGAGGCTCAGAGTAGAACTGCTGCTCCTTCACATTGAAAGGAGCCAGTTAAGGTGGTATGGGCATCTGATTAGGACGCCTCCTGGACGCCTCCCACTTGAGGTGTTTTGGGCACATCCCACTAGGAGGAGACCCCGGCGCAGACCCAGGACTTGCTGAAGAGACTATGTCTCCAAGCTGGTCGGGGAACGCCTTGGTATCCTCTCTGAAGAGCTGGAGCAGGTGGCTGGGGAGAGGGAAGACTGGGCTTCTCTGCTTGAACTGCTGCCTCCCCGACCCGAACCTCCGGCAAAGCGGTAGAAGATGGATGGATGGATGGATCGTCAACTTCCGCTAATTTCACCAATCAAATTTGTCCCTGACCGATGCGGATTGGCAGCCACATTTCCGTCAGCCTGCCCCAGGGCAGCTGTGGCTACAGTAGTAGCTTACCACTACCATTGTTTGTCTGTGGAGTGAATGAATAATGTATCCATTGTAAAGTGTGTTTGAGTGTCTATGAAAAAGCACTATATAAATCTGATGTATTATTATTATTATTATTATTATTATTATTATTATTATTATTATTATTATTATGTCATGTTTAGCCTTCAACTCCACAACATCATCAGTGCAGGTAGATATTTGTTCCATTTCCCCCACCATGCCTCGGAGACTTGCTAACTCGGCATCTGAAGCAACTTCATCACTTGCAATTTGCAATTTAACAGATTGTAGGTTGGGATAGTTGACAAGTCATCTCCTAAAGCTGCTCGAAGTTCAGATTTGAAAATCTTGGCAATGTCTGCTCTCAAAGTAGCTGGCAGTTCAAGCTTAAGGGCCTCCATGTCAAAAGGCTGCAATTCTGCCACAGGTGATTCTCCACAACCCACCATTCCTTTCAATTCCTGTCCACACAAGTCTCCCCTTTTCCTGACAGCAGACATCAGCCTGCTGAATTATGAAAGCCTCTCACAACATAAAACATCTTTGCACCTTTGGCATCATAAAAAACAAAAGTGCTACCAACTTGAATTGAAAATGACTAAATGTGTTTGGGGGACACTGAGATCAGATTTGAATGACAGGACAGTAGAACTGGGGTGTGAAAGAGAACAAATGTTGAGGGTGTGTACAGGCTGAGATTATCCAGGAATGCTGGTGGTCAGGCCCAGTCTCCACAGTGGGTCTTCAGAGGCTTTTCCACACAACTTTTAGCTCCAGTTTGAACCAGAGGCTCCGTGATCAGCTGGCAAGTAAGTCCTCCTGGTGGTTTTCCTCTTTTTGAAGGAATTTATAAGAAGTATCACAAACTGTTTGCTAGTAAGTTTTAAAAATATTTAAAGAAAAGGAATTATTTATTTTAGTTGTCTCTGTATTTTTTGCTCATAACTTTAGGCATAGTTAGACTATTTGTTTATTTATTTTTGTTAAAATACGTTTTAATCTGACAGGAAAGGAAAAATCGACTATTAATTTATATTGCAAGAATGTCATGGATCAGCTGCACCATCTTGCACCATGGCCGTCTTTGCTTGGTTACATAACTCTCATCAGGAACCGAAGCGGTTGACTGGTGGGATCTGGGTGATCACATTCACTTGCAGATGATCACAGGCCCATGGCTATTTAATCCTCAGTGTGAGAGTGGAACCAGTGTGGGAGCATCATGTTGTAAAGTTTTTCCTTGTGACCTTCAAGGCTGTAAGTAGTTTTCTTGCCTCAGTTCTCTGGCTCCCTCTCACCTACTCTCTGTTCCTGTTCTCCAGGTTAAACCTTACCTGCCTACCTGTCAGGTGCCAAGTTTCTGCTGGGCTTTGGTGCGCTCACGCAACACCTGCCCCTCTTCTGACTGCCAACCTTCCTGGACTAGCTTTCTAGCTTTCTCATGCATAAAACTAACCACCTCATCTCAGGACCTCTGTGATCTCACACCTACCACTACAAGGATCTTTGGGACCTCTGGAGAATACAGATCTGAAAGCCATCATTAAGACTTGTTGAAGCCTCACTGATCAACTCATACCTTGGACCCAAGTATCAAGTAAGGAGAATTACTAGTGCACACTTCCCCCAATCCCACTCTTACCTCAGGACTCCTGGCCCACAACCTATGGGTTGGAGACCCTCCCCTGGAAGAAGCTGCCTTCTCCCAAGTAAGAACCGACACCTGTAATATTGAACCGATTCCAACCATGGTTAAGCTAGTATAGTAGTAGGTTATTTCTAGCAGGTAAAAGAAAAGGAAAGGGGGAAAAAAAAAAAAAAAAAACATTTTCATACATTATTACAAATACTAGGACATACTGCAGGGAAAATAAGTATTGAACACGCCAACATTTTTCTCATTAAACATATTTCTGATGGAACCATTGACCTGAGATTTTCACCAGATATCAGTAACAACCCAAGTAATCCATACATACAAAGAAATCAAGGAAACTGTGTTCACAAAACAAGTTATATTTAATAAAGTGGATGTCTTTGTACATTTGTTCATTCACCTTTCCTTCAATTACATGAAGTCTGCCTGTACCATGTGTTGAAACCCCCCCCCAACAACATGATGATCCCACCTCCAAACTTCACTGTTGGTATGGTGTTTTAGGGCTGATGTGCAGTGCCATTTCTCCTCCAAACATGCTGTGTGTTGTGGCATCCAAAAAGTTCGATTTTGGTCTCATTTGACCAGACTATATTCTCCCAGTATTTTACTGGCTTGCCTAAATGTTGTGCAGCAAACTTTAAATGAGCTTCAACATACCTTTTCTTCAACAGTGGAGTCTTGTGAGGTGAGCGGGCATAGAATCCATGTCGGTTGAGTGCATTACTTAGTTTTCTTTGAAACAGCAGTATCTCTTCTCCTGGTCCAACAACACCCCATCACTGGCCAAGAAGGCTCAAACTTGCCTCTGTTTCCTCCACAAACTGAGGACAGCACGAGTCCCACCCCCCATCATGTGCTCTTTCTACCGGGTCACCATTGAGAGCATCCTCACCAGCTGCATCACGGTGTGGTATGGAAGCTGCACCGCCTCCTGCCAGAAGACGCTACAACGCACAGTGAAAGCTGCCAGCAAGATCATCAGTGTCACTCTGCCCCCCTCTTGGACATCTACCTCACCCGTCTCACCCACAGAGGCATCGACATTGCAGGCGACACCTCCCACCCCTCACATTCCCTCCTCAGCCCCCTACCTTCGGGGAAAAGGTACCAAAGCCTCCGGGCCCACTCCATAAGACTGCTAAACAGCTTTGTTCACCAGGCCATCAGGACCCCCCCCCCCCCCCCCAGACCATAACACACTCACCCGCACAATAACTACCTTAGCTGAAAGGCTGGCACACCAACAGTAATATATTTGCTGCTGTATGTCTCTGCACCTTACTGCAACCATTTGCACAAATGCCATACCTGCTGCTGTCTGTTATTGCAATACTGATTATGTGCATCAAATCAAACTCACAACTGCTAGTATTACTGCTCTACTTTTTCTGTATATAGGATTGCTGTGTTTTATCATTTATCTTTATTTGCCCTATGGGATGTCTGGATTTTATCTTTTGTTGCTATTTGCACTATGGGTAGCATTACTGTACATAGATAGCTGTTGTTGTTTTTCCAGCCTTATTCCTTTTTTATATTGCACACACCACTGAAGAGAGAGAAAATGCATTTCATTTCTCCTGTATGTCCTGTACTTACAGTAGTATTGACAAATAAAATCTTTGAATCTTGAATCTACCTGCTAACTCCAGGTCTTTCTGGAGCTCTCCACGGGTGGTCTTTGGCTCTTGGATAACTTTTCTGATAATTCTTTTGACTCCCTCTGTCAGAAATCTTGCAAGGAGCTCCTAGTCATGGCCGGTTTATGGTAAAATGTTCTTTCCATTTCAGGATGATTGTTCAAACAGTACTAACTGGAACATTCATCAGTTTAAAAATGTGCCTGTAACCAATGCCATCATTATGTTTTGCAGCAGTAAGGTTGTGAAGGTCTAGAGAGAGCTCTTTGTTTCTACCCATCATGAGTTCTTTGTAGTGTGACAATCTGATATTCACAGACCTTTTTAAAGGCTATCAGTCAGGACTTAACCAGCTGAAATTAATTTGCACTGATGGGGGATGAGATGGCTTCCTAAATTCTGATGGATTTCAGCTGGTTTCTTGGCTTTCTATGCCTTTTCACACCTTTTTCTTCATGTGTTCAATACTTATTCCCTGTGTCATTCCACTTTATTAAATATAACTTGTTTTGTGAACACAGTTATCTTGATTTCGTTGTATGTATGGATTACTTGGGCTGTTACTGATATCTAGTGAAAATCTCAGGTCAATGGCTCCATCAGAAATATGTTTAATGAAAAAAATGTTGACGTGTTAAATACTTATTTTCCACGCTGTACAAATCAAAAGAACATTAAAAGAACATTCACTCGACTTCCGGTTCCTGTAAGGTGAGGACACACAAGTAAAGGCTCCCAGTTCGTTTCTGTTTAAAACGCAGTTAAATGCAGTTAAAACGCAGTTTAGAGCTGGCGTTTTGAGCTTTTTTTTTGTTACTACCGCTGGAGAATAAACCTGCTCGTGCGAAAAGAGGAGAAATTGCCAGTAGTGGCTGGTGAAGCAATCAGTCCCCTCACGCTCAGGGAGAACAAAGGGATTTCTCCCACGTGTGTTTGTTTTTCCTACGATCATAATCAACGTTCATCGGCCGGGATCATGGCTCCCAGGAAAACTCTGCAGACTGAGGAGGTGGATGAAATTAAAAAAGCGCTGGATTTCTTGGCAGAAGAGATTTCTGCTGTAAAGACGCAGCAAAGAACCATCCTGGACCTGGTAGAGGAGATAAAAGCACTGCGGAGCCAGAACGCTGAGAAGGAAAAGAGGCTGGCGTATCTGGAGAGCAGAATGTCGGAAATGGAGCAGAACACTCGGGTGAACGACGTGATCATCACAGGGCTCCACATTAAACCCCGATCATACGCAAGAGCGGTGGCCGCGGACAGAAGTGGAAGTGAGCTAGAAGAGGAATCCACGGAGCAACAAGTGTTGGCCTTCATGCAGTCCAAAGGAATTCAGCTGGACTGCAACAACATTGAGTCCTGCTACCCTCTGCCCAGGAAAAACGACGACAAACAGAAAACACAAGACTGCGCTGCTGAAACAAGGTAGGAAGTTGAGAGGAACAAACATTTACATAAACAAGCACCTCATGAAGGAAAACGGAGAAATAGCCAGAAAGGCAAGATACATGAAAAAGCAGAAAAAGATTCAAAACACCTGGACATCAAACTGTAAAATATTCATCAAATTAAACGGATCACCTGAAGAAGCCAAGGTCATTAACATCCGTAATATTATGGAACTGGACAAATATCAATGAATATTATGAACTGGAGTCACAGCAACAATCAGACAACTGTAGGACACTGAAGGATTTTACTCATCTGCAAGAAGACATTCAACAACATGAATCAAAAGATCAACAAACAGGTACAACAGGAACTGAAAGTTTTTGAATATACAGATCACAACCCACGGGACGTAGAATATAACATAGACCCTGATAATAATTTATTTAGCTCCATCAATAATGACTGTAATTACTACACAGATGATCAGTTTAACACAATGGTCACATTTGATTTCAATATTTCTATGATCCACTTCAACAGCAGAAGTCTCTATGCCAACTTTAATAACATTAAAGATTATTTACATCAATTTAAAGAGCCATTCAATATTGTGGCAATATCAGAGACATGGCTCAGTGAAGAGAAAGGAGTGGATTTTACCATGGATGGCTATGAATTAAATTATATAAATAGAAAAGTGAAAAAAGGAGGAGGAGTTGCAATTTATGTTGACAAGAGCTTGAAATACAAAGTTGTTGAAAATCTGTCAGTCACTGTGGATGATTTATTTGAATGTATTACAATAGAAATCTGTCTGGACAATGTGAAGAATGTAGTAGTGAGCTGCGTATATAGAACACCTGGATCAAACATTGACTTATTTAAGGACTGGATGGAAAAATTGTATGCAAAACTAACTCATAAAGTTATGTTCATCTGTGGGGATTTCAATATAGATCTGATGAACTCAAAACAACATAGTTTGACAGAAGAATTTATCAACACAATGTACAGTATGGGCTTACATCCAACAATTACCGGACCTAGCAGAATCACGTCACACAGTGCCACACTAATAGATAACATATTCACAAACATTATGGAAAATAATATCAGGAGTGGGCTTTTATTGAATGATATCAGTGACCACCTGCCGATTTTTGTTGTCTATCAATGTGATTATAGGAAGAAAAAGCATACCAAAAATATTAAATATAACTAACTAACTAACTAACCTGCACTTATATAGCGCTTTTCTAGTCACAAAGACCACTCAAAGCGCTTTCATTAATACTAACCCTCTATTCTAAGGGCCTATAAGAAACAGATATCTAGGGACAATTTAGAACAGCCAATTAACCTAACATGCATGTCTTTGGCATGTGGGAGGAAACCGGAGAAATCCCGGAGTAAACCCACGCAACACGGGGAGAACATGCAAACTCCACACAGATCACTGTTGGTCGGGGGCTGGGATTGAACCCACGATCCCATGATCCCCACAATCCCCTGGCCAAGGGTAAACTGTGCTGCCGCAGTGCTAACCACTGCGCCACCGTGCAGCCCATAAAAGATATAAATAAATATCTTATCTTTATATAAATATAAAAGAATAAGAACCGAAGAATCAATGTATTTACTGACAAAGGAATTATTAATACAAGATTGGAAGATAGTTTATGATGAAAATGACATACATAAAGCATATGATAATTTTTTACAAATATTTCAATCATTGTACAATAAAAACTGTCCTATAAAACAATACAGTGACAGACAACAACAAAAAAAAATATTCCTTGGGTCACCAAGGGGTTAATAAATGCATGTAAAAAGAAGAATACATTATATAAACAATTCATTAAATGCAGAATGGTGGAGGCTGAGATCAAATATAAAAGATATAAAAATAAGCTTACTAATATAATGAAGACCTGTAAGAAAGAATATTACAACAGAATATTAGAGGATAACAAAAATAACTTAAGAGGAATATGGCAAGTACTCAATGGGATTATTAGTAATCATCCTAAGAATGCAAATTATCCAGAATATTTTATTGAAAATGGCAATTTGATAAATAATATGGAAGATGTGGTCAGTGGTTTCAATAAATTTTTTGTAAACATTGGTCCTAAATTAGCAAAATCAATAGTGACACCAGAAACAAACTACAGTGGTTCTGTAAATGAAATAGAAGATAGAAATCCAAACACAATCTTTTTGGGTGCAGTTAATGAAAAGGAAATTATCGAGACTGTGAGTAAGTTTAAGAACAAAAAATCAACGGACTGGAATGAAATTGACATGACAATAGTGAAAAAAGTAATTGAAGGAATTGTTAAGCCACTCACCCACATCTGTAACCTGTCATTTCAAACTGGTACATTTCCAGACAAAATGAAAATAGCAAAAGTAATACCTCTATACAAAACAGGAGACAGTCATCGCTTCACAAATTACAGGCCAGTCTCTTTACTCTCACAATTCTCCAAAATACTTGAAAAAATCTTCACTAAGAGACTGGATATTTCACTGAAAAACACAACCTCCTTACAGATAGCCAGTATGGTTTTAGAGCAGATAAATCTACATCTTTGGCACTGATCGAACTTATAGAAGAAATTACTAGTTGTATAGATAAAAAAAAGTTGCTGTAGGAGTATTTATAGATTTAAAGAAAGCTTTTGACACCACTGACCACAGAATACTACTAAGGAAACTGGAAAGGTATGGGATAAGAGGGGTAGGACTGAGTTGGGTGGAAAGTTATTTAAGTAACAGACAACAATTTGTACAAATTGGTGAGCACAAATCACCCTTCATGGACATCACTTGTGGTGTGCCCCAGGGGTCAGTTTTGGGACCCAAACTCTTTATTTTGTATATAAATGACATATGCCAAGTATCAAAAATTCTGAAATTTATTTTGTTTGCCGATGACACAAATATCCTTAGCACTGGTGAGAATTTGCAGCAGGTTTTAGAGGTGGTCACAACTGAAATGGAAAAATTAACACAGTGGTTCAACAAAAATAAATTATCTCTAAATCTAAAAAAAACAAAGATTATGTTGCTTGGAAATTATAAAATAAATCATGAAATAATGGTAACGATAGATGATACTAGAATAGAAACAGTACAGGAAAATAAGTTTCTGGGGGTGATGCTAGACAATAAAATCTGCTGGAAACCTCACATCAGTCACATCCGGGCCAAGTTAGCAAAATGTATAGGCATACTGGGGAAGACAAGACACATCTTGGACTATAAATCATTGGTCTTATTGTACAATTCACTGTTTTTACCTTATCTTAACTATTGTGTAGAAGTCTGGGGAAACACCTACAAGACCAACCTACAGTCAATATGCACATTACAAAAAAGAGCTATAAGGATAATAAACAATGTAGGATATAGAGACCATACCAGTTCGTTGTTTTTAAAGTCACATGTCATAAAGTTCATCGATTTAGTTAAATTTAAAACAGCACAAATAATGCACAGGGCAATTAATAATCAACTCCCAACTAATATACAAAAAATATTTTAAAAAAGAGACAATGAACATAATTTGAGAGGAGACTTAAACTTTACAAAACCCAAGATACGAACAACCAAGAAAAGTCTGTGCATATCTGTCTGTGGGGTGGATTTGTGGAACAGTCTGGAGCCGGAACTGAAACTATGTACAAACAGAAATCAATTCAAAAAGAGGTATAAACACCATTTGCTGAAAGGATATATGTTAGAAGGGTAGTATTTATATGTACGATTCATTATGTTCACTCTGGGACATTATGGGACACTATGGAATGGTGGGTGGGACAGCACTGTGTATATCTCTGTTGTTTGAGGCTGGTTTTGATGTATGGACATCAATGTATGTTAGGATGGATGGGTGTTAATGTTGATTTGTAAAAAATACAGTAAATTGTTTACTTGGGGTCTTAAAGGTGGTAATTTGTATAAAATTCACATGGGTGTATTTATGGAAAAGAGGAGATGGAATTAATCAGTGTTCACTTCTTCCTTCTCCCTTTCGAACAGTGTATACTGTTACTTTATTGCATTTGCCATTTGTTTGTTTTTGTTATTTTTTTTTGTTCGAAATAAACTATCTATCTATCTATCTATCTATCTAAAGAGTGAAACAAAACCAAAGGAGAAAAAAAAAACATTCAATTCCTCTGTTCCATTTCTTCAAATCCTAGTACTCAAAATACAAATAATACAGAAAGTAAAATACAGACAATAAATAATACAGACAATAAATAACATGCTTGAAAAGGAAGAAGTAAAAACATTATGTACTCTTACCCCTTTCACCTACATTAGTCACACATATCTATATCAATGTTTCCCAGTTATAACTTGTGCATAAGCATATTTGCATATCTGTAAGAAAATGCAGGAAAACAGAGAAAAAAAATCTTAAAATATTCCTGCAAGTTATTCAATTTAAACTCAAAAATGCATACACACATTTTTACCATAGGTATTCATAAATGTACACCGTGTACACATACAACACAGACAGAAGCAAACATTAAAAAAAACAAAACATAAAGGTTAACTGATAGCAAAAACAAAACCCCACAAAAAAAACTATGAACACCTGGTGACATTTAAACACACTCCTCATTCCCATATTGCATAAACACCATTTGTTTATATATACAGTGGTGTGAAAAAGTGTTTGCCCCTTCTTGATTTCTCATTTTTTTTTTGTATGTTTGTCACACTTAAATGTTTCAGATCATCAAACAAATTTAAATATTAGACAAAGATAACACAAGTAAACACAAAATGCAGTTTTTAAATGAAGGTGTTTATTATTAAGGGGGAAAAAAGAATCCAAACCTAAATGGCCCTGCATGAAAAAGTGATTGCCCCCTAAACCTAATAATTGGTTGGGCCACCCTTAGCAGCACCAACTGCAATCAAGCGTTTGTGATAACTGGCAATGAGTCTTTTACAGCGCTGTGGAGGAATTTTGGCCCACTCATCTTTGCAGAATTGTTGTAATTCAGCCACATTGGAGGGTTTTCAAGCATGAACTGCATTTTTAAGGTCACGCCACAGCGTCTCAATCGGATTCATGCCAGGACTTTGACTAGGCCGCTCCAAAGTCTTCATTTTGCTTTTCTTAAGCCATTCAGAGGTGGACTTGCTGGTATGTTGTGGATCATTGTCCAAGTCTTGGGGATCATCAAGATGTATAATCAGAGGAGTTATTGTCTAATTTGACCTTGTTGGATTTTCTTCCCCCTTTGTTATATTATTCTGTTTCTTTTAACCTGTACGTTTATCTATCCGAAATAAAGATTCATTCATTCATTCATTCATTCATTCATGTTTTCTGGCAAAACCGAGATGAGCCTTTATGTTCTTTTTGCTCAGCAGTGGTTTTCGTCTTGGAACTCTGCCTTTAGCTTTAGAAATGGCTAGAAAATTGAACTCAGCTTTCCAAAGATGTGAAAAACCACAGTTAATTTATGTTTTAACAGGGGGGCAATCACGTTTTCATACAGGGTCATGTAGGTTTGGATTTTTTTTTTTTACCCTTAATACCCTTAATAATGAACACTTTCAATTAAAAACTGCATTTTGTGTTTACTTGTGTTATCTTTGTCTAATATTTAGATTTGTTTGATGATCTGAAACATTTAAGTGTGATAAACATACCAAAAAATGAGAAATCAGGAAGGGGCAAACACTTTTTCACACCACTCTGTGTGTGTGTGTGTGTGTGTAATATGGAAACAGACATAACTGAATATGTCATTACACACTGTAACCATGTCTGTAAAACTATGTATTCTAACTAACAACTAACTAACAACTAACAACTCCTAACAACTCCAACTCCAACTCCTAACAACTCCAACTCCTGGAACTAACAACTCCTCAGACCTGTTAACACAACGGGTCTGAGGAGGGTCAAAAAAAAGATGGCGGCGCGCCTAGACGCAGCGGCCCCTCTTGGTATCAGCGAGTGTGAGAGTTTTATTCATCCCAGACGTACATTCTGTAAAACTTACAACCGTGAGACCTTATTAAACATCAAGGTACTGCACGCTGCAAGAATCGCGGCAATCGGTTGTGATTTGGACATTCTACGCCAGCATGGAATTTTGGCGGAGTCCCCGCTGGAAGCTACCCGGGAGAGGAGGAAGCGGAAGCGGTGCGAGCGCAAGCAAAAGCGAGGAAAAAGGGCCGGGATCCATGCTAGGCTAAAGGCTAACCCCTCCAGACCAGCGGTACCGTCGCTTCTTCTATCAAACGTCCGCGCCCTCGAAAACAAGGCAGACGAGCTGCGTTTGCTGAAAGAAACCCGGAGAGAATGGAGGGACTGCTGTGTGTTTGTTTTCACCGAGACATGGCTCCACGACAACATTCCTGACGAGGCCATTCAGCTGGAAGATATGGCGATGTTCCAGGCCGACAGGGAAACGGCGAGCTCCGGTAAGAGCCGGGGGGGTGGGCTATGCATCTGTATTAACAAGAACTGGTGCGTTAATGCCACGTTAGTGTCTAAACACTGCTCTCCGTTGGCGGAGTTCCTTATTGTTAATTGTCGGCCTTTTTATCTGCCGAGGGAATTCAGCAACGTGTTTGTAGTTGGTGTTTACATAGCGCCGAGCGCTAACGCTAAAGCTAATGTTAAGAAGGCACTCGGGGAACTGCACAATGCAATCAGTAAAATCCAAACGTCACACCCGGACAGTTTTGTGGTGGTTGCGGGGGATTTTAACCACACCAGCTTAAAGACTGTGCTCCCCAAGTTTAAACAATGTGTAGACTTTAAGACCAGAGGAGAGAATATGTTGGACTTAGTGTACACAAACACAGATGCATATAAAGCGTTACCCCGCCCCCATCTCGGCCGTTCTGATCACATGTCCGTGATGCTAGTTCCTGCCTACAAACCTTTATTGAAGCGCAGCAGGCCAGCAGTGAAACAAATCAGGATTTTGCCAGAGAGTGCAACCTCTGCACTGCAAGACTGTTTTCATCACACAGACTGGAGGATCTTCAAAATAGCAGCCTCCCAGGAAGACAGGACAGATGTGGAGGAGTATGCTGATTCGGTCACCAGCTACATCGCGAAGTGCACAGAGGATGTCACTACAGTGAAGACCATCACTGTGCGGGGTAATCATAAGCCCTGGATGACTGCAGAGGTGCGCTCGCTGCTTAAAGCCAGAGATGCAGCGTTCAGAGCGAAGGACAGGATTGCCCTCCGCTCAGCCAGGTCTGCGCTTTCAAAGGGAATTAAGGTGGCAAAGCGCGCCTATGCGGAGAAAATCCAGGGACACCTCTGTGACACTAGGAACACCAAGCAGATATGGCAGGGAGTTCGGACACTGACGGGCTTTAAGTCTAGGCAGGGGGTCGATGATGACGACGCTTCGCTTCCAGACAGGCTTAACGACTTCTTTGCACGTTTTGAAGCATCAAACTCGACAATCAGAGGGAGGGCCGGCCCACTCCCACCATCGGTCGGACCAGCTTTTACCATTAACACAGCGGACACACGGAGGACCCTATCCAGAATCAACCCACGCAAAGCTGCAGGTCCAGACAACATTCCGGGACGTGTGCTCCGAGACTGCGCGAGCGAGTTGGCGGATGTCCTGACTGACATTTATAACATCTCCCTGAGTCAGGCCATCGTTCCCAGATGCTTCAAGACCTCTATCATTGTACCGGTGGCAAAGAAACCAGTGGTGTCATGTTTGAATGACTATCGTCCTGTTGCACTTACACCAATTGTGATGAAGTGTTTTGAACGGCTTGTCAAACCACACATCACAGCCTGCCTCCCTGCATCACACGACCCGCTCCAGTTTGCATATCGTTCAAACCGCTCCACGGAGGATGCTATAGTCACCACCCTACACTCTTGTCATCACCCACCTGGACCAGAAAGACACCTACGCCAGACTCCTGTACATTGATTTCAGTTCAGCATTCAACACCATTATTCCCCAGAGACTGATAGAGAAATTACTCCTTCTCGGTCTGAACACTGCCACATGTCTCTGGATCCTGGATTTCCTGACTGAGAGACCTCAGTCTGTCCGGGTTGGAAACAACATCTCCAACTCTGTCACGCTGAGCACCGGAACCCCTCAAGGCTGTGTACTCAGTCCACTGTTGTTTACACTTCTAACACATGACTGTGTATCCAAACACGAGGGGAACCAGATTATTAAGTTTGCAGATGACACCACGGTGGTGGGACTTATTCAGAGGGATGAGGAATCAATGTACAGGGAAGAAGTGAGAGACCTGGAGGGCTGGTGCAGGGAGAACAATCTGGTGCTCAACGTGGACAAAACAAAGGAGATGATTATCGACTTCCGGCGGTCACAGCCTGAGCACGTCCCCCTCAGCATCGGCGGCCGTTTAGTGGAAAGAGTAGAGAACATCAAGTTCCTCGGAGTGCAGATCTCGCAGGACCTGACCTGGAGCAAGAATTCCTTGGAGATCAGGAAGCGACCTCAGCAGAGACTACACTTCTTGAGGAAACTCAAACAGGCCTCTCTCCCCATCTGCATCCTCAGGACCTTCTACAGAGGTGTGGTGGAGAGTGTTCTGACGTACTGCATTGCTACATGGTACTCCAGCTGCAGTATGTCAGACAAAAAAGCCATGCAGAGGATAGTCAAGGGGGCGGAGAGGATAATTGGAGTCTCCCTCCCCTCTGTCCAAGAACTTTTTCAGAACCGTTGTAGGAGCAGGGCACTGAACATTGTCAAGGACTGTTCTCACCCTCTGCATAAACACTTTGAACTTCTTCCATCTGGTAAACGATTCCGGAGCATCAGAGGCAGAACCACCAGACTGATCAACAGCTTCCTCCCACAAGCTGTCAGGATGCTGAACAGCTGACCCGGAATCTCACATACACACTACTGCACCTATGGACATTTTGTATATTATAGTTAGTTATTCTTTTTCCTCAAGTATGTCTCAGGGATGTGTGAATGGATGGGGGGGTGGGAGCTATGTGGGAGTGTGTCTTAATCATGCTGCTTCTTATATGGATGCCGAGAGAAACGCAATTTCATCTTGCCTGCACTACAGTTGTATGTACAGCAATATGACAATAAAGTTTGATTTGATTTGATTTGATTTGATTTATTCATCTTATTTTTCCTCTCCAGCTTCAGGATGACGAGTACAGTATCCAGTCCACTATTTTATAGAGCCAGTTTAAGTGAAACCAACCTGTAATCTGGAAAGATAACAATGTGCTGTGACAGTTATGTCAAATAAAATGCACGCACACAGGAACATCACCAGACATTCATGATATCCGAGACTGCAGTGATATAGGCCGTGTATCATCACACCTCAGGCAGGAATATAAATGTACTGTATATAAATATTAAAAGTGTAACCCTGGGCCTGACAGTCATAATCACAACTACATGGATGATTATAAAAATGATTAGTACTGGTACAATTAAAATAACAGTGCACATACTTGAGTGACAATATATCTGTATTATTTAAATGCAAGATAAATTTTTCTTCATCTTTTTGAGTTTCATTCAATGTAGGATAATTAAAATGCTGCAACATGTTGACAGTAGATCATGGAACAACAGCGAAAAGCACTGATTTCTCATAGGATTGACCCATGCACTGACAAATAAGTCTCTCGGATTAATCTTAGCCTTACTCTCCAGAGAATAAATCTCCATAGCAACGTGACTGGGCTTAATTTATCCTACTTTTATACAACCAAGTCAAGTATAGATTGAGCCAGAATTTCTTGAAAATCCTGGCTTAATCCCTTATTTTGGTTTTATGCAATACCCCTCTGGAGTCACTTGATCAGGAATTCTCGCAGCTAGATCAAGTCAAACATTTACAAAGAATTCACTGACGTTATTGACAACATCAATCATATTATAGTTTTCCTTGTCATCCACATAAAAAAATATCTTGGATTACTATATTCCCTTCTTCTTCTTCTGGCTGCTCCCTTCAGGGGTCTCCACAGTGGATCATCTGCCTCCATCCCACCTTATCCTTGCATCTTCCTCTGTAACACCAACCTTCTTGATGTCCTCCTTCACTTCATCCATGAATCTTCTCTGTGGTCTTCCTCTTTTCCTCCTGCCTGGCAGATCCATCTTCAACATCCTCTGTCCAGTATATCTACTATCCCTGCTCTGCACATGTCCAAACCATCTCAGCCTTGCCTCTCTTACTTTGTCTCCAAGCCGTTCAACCTCAGCTGTCCCTCTGATAGACTCATTTCTAATCTTGTCCCTCTCAGTCACTCCCAGTGAAAATCTTAGCATCTTCAACTCTGCCACCTCCAGCTCTACCTTCTGGCTTTTTGTCAGCGCCACCATCTCCAAACCATACATCACAGCAGGTCTCACTACCATCTTCTAAAACTTCCCTTTCACTCTTGCTGCTATCCTTCTGTCACAAATCACTCCCAGGTATTTAAACTCATCTTCTTTCACTACCACTATTCCTTCCATCTTTACCGTTGCACCTGCCTCCCTCTTGGATTACAACCCAAGTAATCAATACATACAAAGAAATCAAGGCAACTGTGTTCACAAAACAAGTTGTATTTAATAAAGTGGAATGACACAGGGAATAAGTTATTGAACACACCAAGAAAATTAGGGTGCAAAAAGGCATAGAAAGCCAAGAAACCAGATGAAATCCATCAGAATTTAGGAAGCTATCCCAGTGCATATCAGTGCAAATTAATTTCAGCTGTTTAAGTCCTGATTGATAGCCTTTAAAAAGTTCTGTCAATATCAGATTGTCACACCACAAAGAACTCATGATGGGTAGAAGCAAAGAGCTCTTGCTAGACCTTTGCAACCTTATTATTGCAAAACATAATGACAACGTTGGTTACAGATGCATTTCTAAGCTGCTGAATGTTCCAGTGAGCACTGTTGGAACCATTATTCGGAAGTGGAAAGAACATCATTTTACCATAAACCGGCCACAACCAGGAGCTCCTCGCATGATTTCTGACAGAGGAGTCAAAGGAATTATCAGAAGAGTTATCCAAGAACTAAAGAACACTCGTGGAAAGCTCCACAAAGACCTGGACACTCAACCGACATGAACTTGATGCCCGCTTACCTCACAACCTCATGAGACTCCATTGCTGAAGAAAAAGCATGTTGAAGCACCTTTAAAGTTCGCTGCTGTCAGGGTTCTGAGCAGGGTCAGGGGACCATGCTCACGCATTAAGTTAATTTCTGTTATTTTTTGCACTTTCCTTTCCTCAGCTTACTTTGGTTTGTTTATGTCTGTTGTCAGGATTCCAATCAGGCCATGTCCTTGCTTTAAGCTCATGTTTAGACTTTCTTTATTAGTGTCATGTTTTTGGCTTTGTTTGGGTTTTTACTATCATGGTTATGATTATGTCCCGAGTTTGGATGGTTATTATTTTGTGGTTATGTTATCATGTTAATTCCTGTCGTGATTTGGGGTTGGAATTTTGTTTTGACAGCACCTTTTGTTTACTTCCAGTTTTTGCATTTGCTTTGCTAATTATTCACAGCCGCTTTTGATTTTCTGATTATTGATTGTCCACGGTGTCATGATTGGTAATTATAGACAGCTCACGTGCAGGGAGTGACAACATAGAAAACACACTATGACACAGAGATGCAAATTTGACTTGAATTTTATTGATGCTAAAAGGAGAGTTCCGCAAAGGAAAATGCCACTCACCAGAGGAAAACCCAGCCTGTAGGGTGAGACGAGAGCAGGTTAGAGTAGGAGGGAAAGTGAACAGGAAAAATAGGACAACACTCACATGGGAAGGAGAAAGAGCCCAGCAGAGAAACACAGCACCAACGGCGAACCAGAATGAGTAGCTGGAGGCAGGAGTAGAGCTGGGTGAGGTGTCTGACCGGGTGAAGATGGTTGCTGACGTGGTGATGGTGATGAAGCAGGTGAGCGCACAACAACCCCAGAGACACACCGCGTAGGAGGTAGCAGCCTGTGGAGAAGTAGACAGAAGATTAAAGGGTTCTTCTGAGAGGGAAAAAAACAGAACTTACTTGCTGAGCTTGGTAGTATACCCAATGAGCCAGCGCCGAAGTGTTGAAGAGCAGGTCAATATAAGCGCTGGTGAGTCAGAGGAAGCAGGTGCGTCTCATCATGCAGGTGAGGATGATTACCCACCGAGTAGGGGAAAGTTGAACAGGACGGGAGGGGGAGAGTGCGCTCACCAGAACATGACACACAGGTGTTCCTGATTTAAGATAAGCCTTTATTAGTCCCACAATGGGGAAATTCCAGATTTATTGCACTGTATAGACACGCTGCACACTGCCATCGGTACGGTGATCTACTGGGATGTCATGCCATGTCTTGTTTAGCCTAGTAAGTTATGTCACATTTTTGGCTACGTCTTGTTTTTTGTTCTTGTCTGGAATTTAGGTTTGTTTAATAAATCATGCTGAGGAGGAGAAAGCCTGTGCATGGGTCCAATTTGTTGCCCCAGGGGGGAAAACATGACAGCTGTACAACAGTTGGGCAAGGCAGTAAAATACTGGGAGAATATAGTCTGGTCAGATGAGACCAAAATTGAACTTTTTGGATGCCGCAACACACAGCATGTTTAGAGGAGAAATGGCACTGCACGTCCCATTATGGTGTGGGGGTGTTTCCAGCACATGGTACACAGACTTCATATAACTGAAGGAAAGAAGAATGGACAAATGTACAGAGACATCCTTGATAAGAACCTGTTGCCATCTGCCAAGATACTGAAGATGAAATGAGGGTGGACATTTCAGCAAGACAATGATCCCAAACACACAGCCAAGGAAACTCTCAACTGGCTCCAGAGAAGGAAAACGAAGCTGCTAGAATGGCCCAGTCAGTCACCTGACCTGAATCCAACTGAAAATCTATGGAACGAACTGAAGATCAGAGTTCATAGAAGACACCCACAGAACCTTCAAGGTTTTAAGACTGTGTGGAAGAATGGCTCACATGTTCAATACTTATTCCCTGTGCTATTCCACTTTATTAAGTATAACTTGTTTTGTGAACACAGTTGCCTTGATTTCTTTGTATGTATGGATTACTTGGGTTGTTACTGATATCTGGTGAAAATCTCAGGTCAGTGGCTCCATCAGAAATATGTTTAATGAGAAAAATGTTGGACGTGTTCAATGCTTATTTTCCCTGCTGTGTAAGGAAAACCTAAACATCAAACAGTCCAGCAATCATGAAATGATACAGATGATGGGATGAAAATGATGTAATATCATAATTTCCATATGCTTCATATGAGCAGTGCATAGGAAGTAGTTACACTTACTTAAGTAACTTTCACAGAATTATACTTTCATGAGTAGTGCAGTATGACTAATTACATTTGGTTGTACTCTCAGCTAGTTTTGATTTCACTGATTTTAAGAATTAATTAACGTTCTTGTTTCTTCTGTCATAACTTGATCTGACCAGAAATGGCTACACCTTTATCATTTTATTGAGAGTTTAAATCCTTGTTCTTCTATTCTGTCTGGGGTGTAAAAGGAAATAATAAGAAGCTCTTCATGAGGAACACGTCCTCTCAAGAAAAAATGGCACCGTACGTGATAAGTTAGAATTTCAGGACATAAATCATGCAAATTTACATGAAAAATAATAAATTTGTTCTTTAAAAATTGCAGAT
The DNA here is from genome assembly GCA_020510985.1 of Pholidichthys leucotaenia. Lineage (NCBI taxonomy): Eukaryota > Metazoa > Chordata > Actinopteri > Cichliformes > Pholidichthyidae > Pholidichthys > Pholidichthys leucotaenia. The sequence goes on from CM035839.1 coordinate 240,241,210, forward strand.
TTATGAAACAACAAAATGTATGTTATTTACAAGAACAAAGCTAATATTCTAAAAGTTTGTATTTTAAAAAAAAGGTGCTCAAACATATTCCACTAGTTATTTCAGTGTCATAATTAGGACTGAATAAATATAGCTTAGTATAACTTAGTATCTAAACTCAGTGTAAATGGTGTAGAGATTGAAAAGGTATCCGAAACTAAATTTCTTGGTGTAATAATTGATAATAAACTGTGTTGGAAGTCACATATTAATTATATTAAAGGTAAAATATCCAAATCAATTGCAATACTACACAGAGTGAAATATTTGCTGAATCAACCCACACTATATACTTTGTATCATTCATTAATACTCCCATACATGACATATTGGGCTGCACGGTGGCACAGTGGTTTAGCACTGTGGCAGCACAGTTTTACCCTTGGCCGGGGGATCGCGGGGATCATGAGATCGTGGGTTCGATCCCAGCCCCCAACCAACAGTGAGCTGTGTGGAGTTTGCATGTTCTCCCCGTGTTGCGTGGGTTTACTCCGGGATTTCTCCGGTTTCCTCCCACATACCAAAAACATGTAGGTTTAGGGCGCTCGCGCACGCAGCGACCAGCAGCCGGTGGCTTGTCACCAGACTGCAAACCAAATCTACCTACGGGTACAAATAAGTAACAAAAAAAAATAAATAAATAAATAAATAAAAAATATTGTACTGAAGTATGGGGAAATACATATAAAACAAACATATATCCAGTCTTTATGCTTCAGAAGAGAGCTATTAGAATAATAAACAAAGCTGCTTACAGGGAACCAACAAACCCACTTTTTCTTAAATTAAAAGCTCTCAAGTTGAAAGATCTGGTTGACTTTAAAACTGCAGTAATAATGTTTAAAGTGAAGAATCTATCACTGCCCGCAAATATCCAAAAGTTGTTCCAAATAAGGGAGAAACAATATCATTTCAGAGGAACATTTATATTTCAAAAACCTTCAGTGAGAACTACCACCAAGCAACACTGTGTTTCAGTGCAAGGAGTCAGATTATGGAACGATTTTGGACCTGAATTAAAATCATGTACAACGCTTGGACAATTTAAACAAAAACTAAAAGAAGAAATACTCCAAACATATATACAAGATGACATATAAAATCACATAAGAATTATCATATCCAGTCTGCGTTGTGTTTTTGTTATTTTTTTTGTCACATTTTGTCTTAGCTTTGTTCTGAATTGTAATCGCTCTTGTTTTGTTTTTCTTTTGAATTCCTGGATGGAATATGGGTGGGCAATATAAGCTGCGGCTTCAGCCATCACCCATTTCGGATAACTTATGTTGAACTGTATAATCAGAGGAGTTCTTGTTTAATTTGACCTTGTTGGATTTTCTTTCCCCCTTTGTTATATTATTCTGTTTCTTTTAATCTATACTTTTAATCTATCCGAAATAAAGATTGATTGATTGAATATAACTGTATGAATGTGTAAGCAGCATTTGGGTATTAATTTGAACTGCTTCTGTATACTGGGTTTCCTAAAAGCCCTTCACAGCACACTGATATTTCATTTCCTGTATCATTTGCTTGACGAGTTCTATCAGTGTAAATTACTGTATGTTACTACATGTTATAGATACAAACACAAAGGTATATCTGTCCCATTTGAATCACTATATTCACCTGTGGAATGTAGAATAAGAAAGAAAACCACAGACGTTCTGCACTGTCTATTAATCAGCATCTGTATTTATTTTCATCAGCCAACCCAGTGGATGTGATATGAAACTAATTCAGCTTTCTGGTAGTTTTTCTATTACCACACCATGGTGTACTGCTAACTTTTACTTTGATTGTACTTTTTTCCAGTTACTTTTATTTCACTGATTTGCAAAAAAAAAAAAACTGTTAGAAATGTGCTTGTTTATACTGTAATGATTTGTTAGTACTTTCCTGTCAATTAATAACTATTTCATTGAAATCATTGCTCTTCTAGTCTAACTCAGGAACTATCTGTTGAATTACGGCCCGACAATTCCTTTATATTATCTAGTTTATAATATATTTTTCTAAAGATAAATCCTCCAAACATCCTCTAAAAATTGCAAGAGTAAAGTCATAAATTTACATGAAAAAAGTTGTGCATTTATGAATGAAAACCTGCAAATTTATGCCCAAAACGTCATGAATTTACAAGAAAAATGTTCCAAATTTATGATAAAGCATCACAAATCTATGAGAGTAAAGGGGAAAAGAAGCTATTTTTGAGTAGAGAGAAAAGTATGAAAGAAAAGGTGTAACTTGACATAAAAAATAATCTATATAAAAAATTACCAGGAAAAAAAACACATTTATGAGGAAAGAGTCACAATTTTTAGAGGAAGAACTATGCAAACTCAGAAGAATTAAGTTATTTACTAATCAAGTCTCCTTAGGAGATACTTTCTCTTACTCAAATAACTTTTTCTACCCATACTTCCTACTTGAGGAAATGCCATAAATTACCTCTACTTTTACTGGAGTGCGGTTTCCTGATATATGACATACTTTTGCCGCAGATGTGCTTATGCGATCAAATATAGTTTTACGCAGCATTAAGAATGTGGGGTGACTTTTTCAATCAGATTCTAAACAGATTTACAGTAATATTTATGATTCATTTTAATTTTTAACCTCTTGCACTCCGGTGTACCGCGGACGGGCACGTCTCTGCGTCCTAGAGCGCACGAGGGTGCTGCGTCAAAGCGTGCACTGAAAAAAAAAAAGTTCTTCCACTACAGACAGAGCCGCGAACAGATCAGATATGATTGACCTCTCATTCGACTAATAAGAGCCTTGAATTGGGTTTCTGAAACCTTGAAGAACCAATGACTGAAAACCTAGCAAGAAGGACCCGCCTACCAACGCTGTGAATGCAGTGAGCCAATTGAAGCACAGAAGTTCGCAAGCTGTTTTGTGTAAGGCTGGGTGAAGAGAGACTGACTGCTGTAGCAGATGAAAAAAAGGACCCGCAGGAAGAACCTGCTACAGACCCAGCAGCACGGAGACCACCCACAAGTGCGACCTGCACTTATTCCAGCAGAATAGACGTTTAGGATTCTCTTCCATGGTCATCATAGACCGACGAAGGTCGTAAATCATTCGTCAAAACCGCAATCATGGAAGCGCAAAACCGCAATAATGGAATTATGTTTTGACCGCGAACCACGAGCGGACCAGCGTCGCGTTCGTCTGACAATGAGGAAGAGAAGTTCGCCAGGACGCTGCTGCGAAGAGGTAAGGTGTTATAAGCTAAATTATTCTTTATCCCTGAAAATTGTAATCAAAAAATGACTTTTTACCGATCGGTAAATTACAACTGTGCGGTGCACGAAGTCCGAAGTCCATGCGCCGCGGTACACGGTCGGTTCATTTGCCGCGTCCGGACCGTGAACGCACCCCCCCCCGCTACTCTTCTGTAGCGGGCGGGGGGGGAGCCACGGTGACTGCACCGCGGTCGCCACATGAGTCTATTCCGTCATGTAGCGATGGCCGATGTCCGTCCTCTGTAGTGAGGGGGGGGGCAACTCCCCCCCACACACACAGCCCTGAGTGTCACCTTTCATTAGAGCCCAAGATGAAGCTTCTATATTGAATCATTCAAAAGTTACAGACGTTTTTCCAAACTGTGCCATTTGGCACAATTTGGCACAGTTCAAAAACGCCTGGGAACTACCTGAGGAAAAAGCTGTGTAAAATATTCATTTTTTGTGGTATTGTTACAAAATTTTGACCTCAGCTGGATAACACTTGGTTCTACATTTCTGTTGCATTTTCCAGCCCGGATCTGAAGCTGTGTGTTATTTGCAAGCATTTGTATCCAAAAAAACACCCAGGCCAAATATATTTTCTTCAAGTTCAGTATGTTTAGATGACTGTAACTCAGTGGCCGGAGCACTTAGAGAGATTATGACTGTTTTGCCAAAAAATTCAAAGTGTTTTCTTTTAAATGAGACCAACTCCATGAAGACACTGCAAAGGGTTGAAGAACAGCTTTCGATTTACTTTGGGCACATTATTTTTTGGCGTTTTTAGGGAAATTGACCGGAGTGCAAGGGGTTAACTTTCTCTAACAATAAAACAGTGTGTCTTTTAAATCTAAATGTTAAATGTAAACTCTAAATGATAAATGTGGACATTAAATGTTTAGTTAATAGGTCTGAATATCACTTGAATATTTAGTGTTTTTGTTACACTGACAGTAAATTTGATAAAGATTCAGTGAAAATAAATGCTTTTATATACAGTATGTTCCTGCCAGTTTCACTATGTGCTACTTTACACTCGCCACTTTACACTATTTAAGCGGCGGTTTCAGGCGTTTCAAACAGGATAACAACCACTGTTACGCACCCATGACACTCTGGCTGTGTTCGGAATGTTCACTCACTCCCTTCCTACTCACTATATAGTGACTTTAGATATACTGGACTATATAGTAAACTCAATATAATAATAACATTATAAGATTTCGGACAATACTGGGCTTGTTTTTGCGGCGTGGGTAATGATGTCATCATGGTGAGACAGTAAAACATACAGACGTGGACAAAATTGTTGGTACCCCTCTGTTAATGAAAGAAAAACCCACAATGGTCACAGAAATAACTTGAATCTGACAAAAGTTGCAATAAATAAAAAGTCTATGAAAATTAACCAATGAAAATCAGACAATGCTTTTGAATTGTGGTTCAACAGAATTATTTTAAAAAACAAACTCATGAAACAGGCCTGGACAAAAATGATGGTACGCTTAACTTAATATTTTGTTGCACAACCTTTTGAGGCAATCACTGCAATCAAACGATTTCTGTAACTGTCAATGAGACTTCTGCACCTCTCAGCAGGTATTTTGGCCCACTCCTCATGAGCAAACTGCTCCAGTTGTCTCAGGTTTGAAGGGTGCCTTCTCCAGATGGCATGTTTCAGCTCCTTCCACAGATGTTCAATAGGATTTAGATCAGGGCTCATAGAAGGCCACTTTAGAATAGTCCAATGTTTGGCTCTTAGCCATTCTTGGATGTTTTTAGCTGTGTGTTTTGGGTCATTATCCTGTTGCAAGACCCATGACCTGCGACTGACCTGCAGCACATTTCTCTCTGGAATACCTTGATAGTTTTGAGATTTCATTGGACCCTGCACAGATTCAAGACACCCTGTACCAGATGCAGCAAAGCAGCCCCAGAACATAACAGAACCTCCTCCATGTTTCACAGTAGGGACAGTGTTCTTTTCTTGGTATGCTTCATTTTTGCGTCTGTGAACATAGAGCTGATGTGCCTTGCCAAAACGTTCCACTTTTGTCTCGTCTGTCCATAGGACATTCTCCCAGAAGCTTTGTGGCTTGTCACCACGCAGTTTGGCAAATTCCAGCCTGGATTTTTTATCATTTGTTTTCAACAGTGGTGTCCTCCTTGGTAGTCTCCCATGAAGTCCATTTTGGCTCAAACAACGACAGATGGTGCGATCTGACACTGATGTACCTTGACCTTGGAGTTCACCATGAATGTGTTTAGAGGTTGTTCTGGGCTCTTTTGTTACCATTCGTATTATCCATCTCCTCCTGCGGCCACATCCAGGGAGGTTGGCTACAGTCCCGTGGATCTTAAATTTCTGAATAATATGTGCAACTGAAGTCACAGGAACATCAAGCTGCTGGTCTTATAGCCTTTACCTTTAACATGCTTGTCTATAATTTTCTTTCTAATCTCCTGAGACGACTCTCTCCTTTTCTTCCTCTGGTCCATGTTTAGTGTGGTAAACACCATGTCACCAAACAGCACAGTGACTACTTGTCACCCTTTAAATAGGCCGACTGACTGATTAATTCAATTCAATTCAATTCATCTTTATTTATATAGCGCCATTTCACAACAACAGTCATCTCATAGCACTATCAACTGTAGGGGGGAACCCCCACAGTTGCAGAAAGACCCCAGCAATCAGGCGATCCCCTGTGAGCAAGCACTTGGCGACGGTGGAGAGGAAAAACTCCCTTTTAACAGGAAGAAACCTCCTGCAGAACCAGGCTCAGGGAGGGGCAGTCATCTGCTGCGACTGGCTGGGGGGTGAGGGGATAGAGAAGAAGAAAAGAACAGACATGTAGAGAGCAAACAGCACGATGGGGACTCAATCTATGGGAGAGAACAAACAAATGTTAATGACCAGCAAAAAAAAATATTTCATAGAGAGTGAGGAAAGGAGTGAGGCCCAGTGTATTACTGGAGGTCCCCCGGCTGACTAAACCTATTAGCAGCATAACTAAGGGAGGGTTCAGAAACACATGATCCCTCCCTAATTGTAGGCTATATCAAAAAGGTAGGTTTTAGCCCTATTCTTAAAAACAGAGATCGAGTCTGACTCCCGAATCCAGATTGGCAGCTGATTCCACAGGAGAGGAGCTTGATAACTGAAGGCTCTGCCTCCCATTGTACTTTTGGAGATTCTAGGTATTACAAGTAATCCTGCATTTTGGGAGCATAGTGCTCTGTTAGGATAATACGGTAGTATCAGATCTTTTAAATAAAAAGGAGCCTGATTGTTTAGAGCTTTGTAAGTAAGAAGAGTAACTTGCTGATTACAAGTTTGTAGACACCTGTGATGTTAATTAGAGGACACATCTTGGTTGAACATGTCCCTATGGTCACATTATTTTCAATCTTTTCTAGGGGTACCATCATTTTTGTCCAGGCCTGTTTCATGAGTTTGTTTTTTAAAATAATTCTGTTGAACCACAATTCAAAAGCATTGTCTGATTTTCATTGGTTAATTTTCATAGAATTTTTATTTATTACCACTTTTTTTTTCATGTTTTTGGCATGTGGGAGGAAACTGGAGAAATCCCGGAGTAAACCCACGCAGACACAGTAAATACATATTAAATCAAATCGTTTTTCCCGAATTAATCAATATAAATACCTTAAGGTAGTTTCTGCTGTGATGTGAAGCTCTCCTCTCACTACTCCGTTGGCTGTGCATTGCATTATGGGATATATTGGCTAATGTAGTGACCATCCATTGTCCACTACTTTTCAAAATGCATTGTGGGATATTTTGAGTGTGCTATATCGTGAATGAAATTTTCAGTTAAGATTTGGAACTGCACTACAAGATGGCTGATTCACTATATGGGGAAGGAGTGAGCGTTTCGAACACAGTGTGTGTGTGTGTGTGTGTGTGTCTGTGTGTCTGTGTGTGCGTGCACTTCAAGCCATTTAAAGGAAAATGGGGCTTTGGGGCTCGGCTGTGTATCACAAAAATCCCGTCAGCAAAGCTGTGACCCTTCCTTTAATCCTCTGTTTCCAGCCACTCGCCGCCTGAACGCCCGAGAGCAAACCACCCTGCCCCCTCCTCGCCTCACCCTCTGAACACCAGAAAACACCTTCTCCTTTTACTAAATGCTCAAATGACACTTGTAGCCCATGGGTGTACAAAAAGAAGAAGAAAAAAAACCCTGGTGAAAGTAATTAAATTGCTCTGTCAGGTCAGCGGAGGGTCAGAGGCTACCTGCATCACACCTGCCTGCAGCCAGACCACTGTGCTGTAATGAAACATGGTTGGAGGGCGGGCGGGAACAGAGGTCCATGCAAATTGGGCCTGACAGCAGTGAGGATCATGGAAGAAAGGAGGCAGGCTGCAGCTTACTGGCAGCCAACATTTGATACGGCGTAACATCCTTTCACATTGATTGCTGCTCTTGCGTCCTTCTTGTCTCTTTAGTGTTACCGCTGCAGCTGGGTGAAGCATGCCCTCCCTTTGAAGCTGCACTTGTTCCATATGTATCAATAGAATTGCTCTTTGACCTTGGTCATAATAAACCTGTAAGGTCATGCACAAGGACAGGGGAGCAGATCATTTATTTAAGTTTGTTTTTTTTTTACTTTAAAATAAAGAACACATTGTACACTTGCATTTTCTACATTTTAAGATTTCAGCAATATTCACCGTTATTCTATCATGGACTCCCTAAACATGTCATATAATAATAGCACTTTTCACACATTGGTGCATACCCACAAGTGAGCCCAGGCTGCACAAGTTTCATCCAGTTTATGGAAAAATGCTGCCATCTTGTGGTCAGCCGTCATCTAGTTTGTATAATGTCTCCTCGTTAATAAATCAGAGTATGTATATCCATTTTCTGTCTCCATCAGCATTTTATAATACAGCCTGCAAATCACAGGGGTACACAAGTGGGAGTGGCAGACAAAAAACAGTTAAAACTGAGTAAAAACATGTTTTACACAGTTTTTCCCTCCCTTTAACTTTGATTCCACCCCACACCCCCATTTTTCCATCTATTTACAGGGTAATTTACAAGCGCATCTAAATCAACTAGAATATCATTGAAAAGTTTGTTTATTTCAATTCAAAAAGTGAAACTCTTACATAGATTCATCACACACACAGTGATATATTTCAGATATTTATTTCTTTTAATTTTGATGATTATGTCTTACAGCTCATGAAAACCCAAAATTCAGTTTCTCAAAAAATTTAAATATTACGTGAGATTAATTTTAAAAAAGTGGATTTTTAATAGAAAAGTTTGTATACTGAAAAGTATGTCCATGTACACACTCAGCACTTGGTCAGGGCTCTGTTTGCATGATTCGCTGCATCGGTGTAGTGGCATGGAGGTGATCAGCCTGTGGTGCTGCTGAGGTGTTATGGAGATCCAGGTTGCGTTGATAGTGACCTTCAGCTCGTCTGCATTGTTGGTTCTGGTGTCTCTCATCTTCCTCTTGACAATACTCCAAAGACTCTTTGTGGGGTTTAGGTCAGAAGAGTTTGCTGGCCCATCAATCATAGTGACACCACGGTCATTAAACCAGCTTTTGATACTTTTGGCAGTGTGGGCAGGTGTCAAGTCCTGCTGGAGAATGAAACCAGCATCTCCATAAAGCTTGGCAGCAGAGGGAAGCACGAAGTGCTCTATAATTTCCTGGTAGACTATGGACTTGATAAAACCCAGTGGACCAATACCAACAGGTGACATGACTCCCCAAATCATCACTGACTGTGGAAATGTCACACTGGACCTCAGTCGACATGGATTCTGTGCCTCTCCACTCGTCCTCCAGAGTCTGGGACTGTGATTTCCTAATAACAGGATTTGACACTTGATTGAACTGCTTGATCGTGCTATAAATGCTATTTTACTTTTTTTTTTTTAAAAAAACTTCTTGCACTGTGTATATACTGTTTTTTTTTCCACAATATTTTTTATTGAACCTTTTTTTTTTTTACAAACATAGCACACACAGTCAGACACTAACACAAAAGTAATTTAAAAATTAAAATGAACAATAACAAAATAAAAAAAAGTGTAATAAAAACAACAACAACCATTAACAAACACAAGTCATCAACAATGCTCCTCTGTTTAGTCTAGGTAATCTATTACATAAGAATACATAATATACATTCACCAGCTTGGAATTTGCAAGGTCCACACACATCATTCACCTTCTTCTTCAGAAGTTATGTTTAATTTCTTTACATAATCAATGAAAGGTCTCCATATATTCTCAAACACATTTTCCTTTAATTTCAGTATATATGTTATTCTTTCTAGTGGAAGGTTTGTTAACATCTGTTTTAACCACTGAGTCACATCTGGTCTATGAGTCTTTTTCCACAGTAGTGCAATACATTTTTTGGCATTAAGCAAACTGAGGTCTATGAATGCTCTTTCACTCTTATTAAAGTTATGTTTTTCTGGATACAGACCCAACAAAAACAGTTTAGGGTTCAATGTGAATTGTTTTGAAATTATTTTTTCAATTGTTACCCTCACCTCTTCCCAAAACATTCTGATTTTTCTACATTCCCATAAACAGTGAAATAGGGTACCTTTACTTTCCATACATTTTGTGCATGTATCTGGTATGTTTTTGTTATATCTATTTAATTCCACTGGTGTAACATACATCCGCATTAACCATTTAAAATGTATCAGTTTAAGACGTACTGTGGAAGTTGTGTTCAATGATGAGGCTGAGTTTATTTCTCAGGTTCAGCTTTATTGCAGAACACAATCTCCATCATTCTCAAGTAGCCAAAAGAGGCAGAATCATGTCACATCACATTCTTATACATCTCGGGGATTAAGAACTCAAGTCCCATGGTGCTTCTGCAAACATACAGTCACAATGCAACGTCTTTGAAGATTCACCATTGTCTCTCATTCTCGATGTTCCGGGAATCCCCCGGGGCCTCTTCTCTGAGACAAAGGTCAAAACTCACACCTCCTCGTCATCTCCTGTCGACCTCTGCCAACCCAGACTCTTTGTCCCTCAAGACGTGAAGCCCCAATCCACATAAGCCATTCACTTGTGGGAGATATGAACCAAACATATGTGCCACAGTACATTTATTGATTTGGTTTGAGCTCCTCCACAAGCCATTTCCCATTGTTCCTCTGAAATTTCAATTTGCAGGTCTTCTTTCCAGTCATTCAGTCTTTTCTGTGAGTTTTCACTTGAGAATAGTGTCAATGAGCTGTAAAACTCTGAAATAATACCCTTTCTCTTACTATCTTTCGTCAAAATTTTTTCCAAAGTTGAATAAGTAGGTCGGGTGAGAGCATTATTTTGATTTGATCGAATAAAATTTCTAAGCTGAAGATATTTAAAAAAGTGTGTTCTATTAAGATTGAATTTAATCCTCAGTTCTTCAAAAGACATGTTATCTGAGTGTGACAAATATAAGTCTTGAATCTTTTGAATCCCTTTTAAATTCCATACTTTAAATACAGCATCCGCTCTCCCTGGTGTAAAATATTGATTACCCCATATTGGGCTAAATTGTGACAGTGAGGGTGGTTCTTTTAAATATTTTTTTAGTTTCACATCATATTTTGATCATGTGCTTTACAATTGGATTTTTAACTTGTTGTAATTTTTTAGCCGAGTCTGAGAATATGAATAGGGAAGAGGTAAAGGTAAATTGTATGATTCCATTTCAGTCCAGTGAGGAAGATCATTTGATGAAAAATAATATGACATAGACCTCAGTTGTGCTGACCAGTAATACAACATAAAGTTTGGACATTTCAGACCTCCACGATCAAATGGTAAATATAGTAAGGACAGACGTAATCTAGCCTTCCTATTGTTCCATATAAATTCCACTAACTTTTTTTTAATTTTTGAGAATAGATCTGAAGGTGGTGGTAAAGGAATGTATTGAAATAAATAAAGTATTTTTGATAAGATATTACTTTTAAGTATATTAATTCTCCCGATCATTGACATTGGTAGTGACATCCATCTCTGAAGTGACTCATTAATATGTCATTAAGGCTTCATAGTTGGCACTGGCGACTGATTCTAGCTTAGGCAAAATTTGAATTCCTAAATATTTAAACTGATCTACAACATTGAATTGGTTTACCTCAGGAGCTGGATGATTTCTCTGGGTCTCATTTAGCATTATTATTGAAGATTTTGTTTTGTACGGGGGCCAATACAGAAAAATTTTAAAAATATTTCAGATACAAATCACAAAATGCAATCAGTTCTTTTAAAGAGGACTTGCTGAAGCAAGATTGGACAAAAGTCTATGTATCAGATGTAAATGAAGCCTATGACACATTTATAAACACTGTAACCACTCTTTATGAAAAAAATTGTCCATTAGTAAAGAAAAGCTTAAACATAAATTTGCCAATAAGCCATGGTTAACCAAAGGATTACAAAAGGCGTGTAAAAAGAAAAAATTATTATATAAAGCTTTTCTAAAGAAAAGGACAAAAGAAGCAGAGCAGCGGTATAAAACATACAAAAATAAGTTAACATATATAATAAGCTGTAGTAAGAGAGACTATTACAGTAAAGAACTGAAGAAAAACAGAGACAATATTAAAAATACATGGACAATACTTAACAATATTCTTGGAAATAAAAACAGAAATACAAGCTACCCAACCAATTTTTCAAAAAATAATAAAACGACTCAGAGTGTGAATGCAGCTTCACCTGCAGATGAATTTAATAACTTTTTTGTTAACATTGGTCCTAATTTGGTTCGAGAAATACCCATTACGGCACCCACAGATGATACAATAAACAAAAACACTGCTATAAAAGACTCCATTTTCATAAAGAACACAGACGAGAGAGAGGTCATTGAAATTGTTAAATCGTTTAAAAGTAAAACATCTGTGGACTGTGATGGTATTGACATGCTCTTAGTCAAAACTATTATTGAATGCTTAGTGAAACCACTGACGTATATCTGTAACCTGTCTCTCCAAACAGGTATATTTCCCAATGCAATGAAAATAGCTAAAGTAATTCCGATATACAAGACGGGTATAGCTACTATATAGCTTAAAGAATAGATATCATAGCTATCCCAGCTTGCTACTGTCTGTGTCTGTGTCGCTCTCGCTCTACTTCTGCTGAATCGACCCGAATGGAAACTATGGAAATTGGATTGTGGCTTAATGCTATTGTCACCACTCTTCAACAAGAACCGGGCCAGGGGGAGCCCAAGAATTGGAACCTGCGTGATTCGACTGTGGATTGGTATGAGCACAGGATTTTCTGTTTGGCCTTGGAGTTCCTGGTGTATCAAAATTATTCGGGAGAGCTAATCAATGCGGACCCCGGCGTAGCTCCCCCAATAACAATTTCCAGCTGGGGGGAGCACGGATAGCGACAAATGGGATTAACATGGAATTTACCATCTGGCATGCATTGAAGAGAGAATGGACTCTCTTGGACATGTTATCTATGTTTCGTTAGGTGGATATCATCTGGAGTCGCTGAGTGCTTTCCAAAGAATGACTTAAAGCCTGTAAATTGTGATGCACAATCGCTGAGAGATGAAATTTTACTCTAAGTGAGCTGTGCCTTTCGACCTTGATTCGGCACCCTTAAAGACCACTCATTCCTCCTGGGAAGATAAGGCTGAAGGGAGTTAACCCAATCATTCGACAATTGTTGTTGTTCTGCAGACCAGCTCGAAGGACAGCGTTATCATGTGTCTGGACTAAAGAACACTTGACTGAATAACATCTATCCGTTGCCAGAGGGTGCCCTCTGCTGTTCACCAGCAATGACACACCTACATTACACTTTGCATACAACATTACACGACTGATACATGTAAACTGACACAAATATACATACACTGACTCTCTCAACTCTCCTGTTTTGTTAATGTGTGATCTATTGTCTGCTAATTGTGCATAGAGGGTTTTTTTCTGTGTAATCAAAATTTGGCTCATTGAGCTTTATATGAGCTTATACGAGCGGTATTCTGATAACTATGTTTTTTCTCTCTGCCTATTGTGTCCCCCCCCCCTTCCCCTCTTTACCCTCACTGCATGACAGGCGCCTTCATGGCTGCCGCGTCATTGGATGCGCCTAACGTGCGCGCCCAATGTCAAGTCAAATTCCTTGTGTGTTTACTTGTAAATATACTTGGCAATAAAGCTGATTCTGATTCTGATTCTGGGTGACAGAGGGGAACTTTCAAACTATAGACCAATTTCACTATTGCCGCAATTTTCCAAGATACTTCAAAAAATATTCTATGAGAGAATTGACAACTTCATACTGAAGAATAATTTATTGTATGAGCAGCAATGTGGGTTCAGGCACAAAAGGACAACTGCATTTGCTCTAATGGAATTTATAGAAAAAATATCAACTGCCGTTGAAAATAAAGAGTATTCAGTTGGGGTATTCCTGGATCTTAAAAAAGCATTTGATACAGTGGATCATAATTTATTATTAAAGAAACTACAAAATTGTGGTATTAGGGGAGTAGCACTGTCCTGGTTATGTAGTTACTTAAAGAATAGATATCAGTATGTATGTGTTGGTAACAAAAACTCACAGTTACTGAAGGTTACTTGTGGAGTCCCACAGGGTTCAGTTTTGGGGCCATTGTTATTCAATATGTATATAAATGATATATGTAAAGTTTCAGAAAAAATGCATTTAATATTGTTTGCCGATGACACTAATTTATTATGCAGTGGAAGCAATTTGGAACAACTTTTGGATACACTCGGAAAGGAATTAGGAAAGCTTAAACTGTGGTTTGATTCAAACAAATTAACGCTCAATTTAAGTAAGACAAAATTTATAGTTTTTAACAACCATCACAACAACTTAGTATCTAAACTCAGTGTAAATGGTGTAGAGATTGAAAGGGTATCCGAAACTAAATTTCTTGGTGTAATAATTGATAATAAACTGTGTTGGAAGTCACATATTAATTATATTAAAGGTAAAATATCCAAATCAATTGCAATACTACACAGAGTGAAATATTTGCTGAATCAACCCACACTATATACCTTGTATCATTCATTAATACTCCCATACATGACATATTGTACTGAAGTATGGGGAAATACATATAAAACAAACATATATCCAGTCTTTATGCTTCAGAAGAGAGTTATTAGAATAATAAACAAAGCAGCTTACAGGGAACCAACAAACCCACTTTTTCTGAAATTAAAAGCTCTCAAGTTGAAAGATCTGGTTGACTTTAAAACTGCAGTAATAATGTTTAAAGTGAAGAATCTATCACTGCCCGCAAATATCCAAAAGCTGTTCCAAATAAGGGAGAAACAATATCATTTCAGAGGAACATGTATATTTCAAAAACCTTCAGTGAGAACTACCACCAAGCAACACTATGTCTCAGTGCAAGGAGTCAGATTATGGAACGATTTTGGACCTGAATTAAAATCATGTACAACGCTTGGACAATTTAAACAAAAACTAAAGGAAGGAATACTCCAAACATATATACAAGATGACATATAAAATCACATAAGGATTTTCATATCCAGTCTGTATTGTGTTGTTGCTTAGTTTTTTGTTTGTTCGGGGTTTTTTTGTTTTGTTTTTTGGTCACATTTTGTTTTAGCTTTGTTCTGATTTGTAATCGCGCTTGTTTATTTTTCTTTTGAATTCTTGGATGGAATATGGGTGGGCAATATAAGCTGCGGCTTCAGCCATCACCCATTTCGGATAACTTATGTTGAACTGTATAATCAGAGGAGTTATTGTCTAATTTGACCTTGTTGGATTTTCTTTCCCCCTTTGTTATATTATTCTGTTTCTTTTAATCTGTACTTTTAATCTATCCGAAATAAAGATTGATTGATTGATTGACTGATTGATTGATTGATCCCCAAAGTTTTTTATTAAATTTAACAAGGTCGGAATTGATTTTTTAAAATTCGACATAAACAAAATTATGTCATCGGCATACAGGGAGATTTTATGTTCTGTTGGTCCTACTTTAATTCCATATATTTGTGGATGTAAACGTACTGCCATCGCTAAAGGTTCAATTGCCATAGTAAACAATAAAGGTGAAAGTGGACAGCCTTGTCGACATCCTCTATTGATTTTTATTGATTTTGAGATATTGCTGTTTGTTCGGATTTCTGCTGTAGCATTATTGTATATTATCTGGACCCATTTTATGAAATTATTTCCAAGTCCAAACCTTTGTAGGACTTCAAAAAGATAGGGCCATTCGACCCTATCAAAGGCCTTTTCAGCGTCCAATGATAGGAGAGCTGTATCTGGTGCTTCTTTATTGGAATAAATAATATTAAATAGTCTTCTTACATTATGGAAGCCTTGTCTTCCCATTATAAAGCCATTCTGATCTTGGTTAATAATATTTGGTAATATTTCTTGTAGTCGTTTTGCTAAAATTTTACAGATTATTTTAAGATCAGCATTTAATAGGCTTATTGGTCTCATGTTTTCACATTTATTAGAGGGTTTACCTGGTTTTGGCAACAGTATAATTAAGGCATTATTCATGTATGATGGTAAATTACCATTTTGAAATGCTTCTAAAACCATTTCCAAAAGTGGTTTTAGTAATTTATTCTTAATTTTTTTATAGAGGTCGACTGGAAGACCATCTGGTCCTGCTCTTTTTCCTGATTTCATATTATCAATGGCTAGCCCAACTTCTTCTTGACTAATTTTAGACTCCAGTATCTCCCTGTTTTCATTTGGAATACCTGGTATGGATAATCCACCCAAAAACCCATTTAGTTTTGTTAAGTCAGTTTCATGTTTTGTATCATATAGTTTTTCATAATAATCTCTAAAGGCACTATTAATTTCTAAAGGATCTATAACTGCCTTGTGGCGGTTCGTTTTAACCCCACAACAGACTAAGGATACTCAGCCCTCTTTTCTCTGGTTTTCCTGCTACACTACTGAGATGCAATGTGCCATTCATGTATTTGTGATGCAAACATGCATGTATTGTGATGTAATGCGCCATTCTGTATAGTGTGCATATGGCTTGTCCTTACTGTGCTTTTTCTGAGCATCTTACATATGTAGATGTGCTTTGGTGTATTAATGTCTACAGGTAGACGAGTTTCTTCTGTCTCACCTATGTGATGTTAATCGATGCCTTTCATGCATTGTATTCATGCGTCCTGTCCTTACTGTGACCTAGAGACTCAGATCAATATGTAGATGTGCTTGTTAGCCTCTTTGTCTTGCACTTAGAGCGAGGTCTAGCTAATCTGCCCATTGTGATGTATGGCTTACAAATGCAAATACCTCCTGCCTGTTCTGTTGTCCCTTTGATCATTCTAAACTGTGGGGTATGTCTCTTTCATGTATTGTTATGATCAAGTATTTAAGGTGCAACTCTGTAACGCAATTTCTCTCTCTCACTCTCTCATCTGATCCTGCAACTGGGGGACACACTGTGTCCGCCTCTCCTTCTCTGAGAGCCGTGGGATCCCGCTCCGGGCTGCTCACACTATGCACCGGAGAGGGGATCCTGTGACGGTGGTATGATTAATAAAACCTGCTAAAAACCACAGCACCGCTGCTTATTTTTTCATGCCGCCGCAGCCTGTTCGTTACTTATAATACTGGTAATTGGTGTTTTAGATTCTAATTGTTTAATCTGCCATGCCAATAACTTTCCTGATTTTCACCTTGTTCATAAAAAGTTTGCTTCAATCTTAGAAGACTCGAGGCAGCTCTATTCGCTGATTTTTTTGTCATATTCAGCTCTCAGAATCAATAATTCATTCTCTAACTGTGGGTTACTTCCTGCATACACCTTTTCTTGAAGAATATTTATTTTACGTTCCAATTGGACTCTCTCCTCTCGGGTCTTCTTAGATTTTGAACCTGTATAACTAATAATGTGCCCCCTAATAAAAGCTTTGAAAGCCTCCCACTTTATACATGCCGTTGTTTGTGTAGTACTGATATCAAAGAACTCATCTATCTGTTTTTCTATGTACTTAACAAATTCCTCATCCTGAAGCCATTTATGTTGAAAATGCCACCTACCTGGGTCCTTTGTCAATTTCTTATCTACATATACTAGACAGCAGGGTGCACGATCAGAGATCACAATGTTATCATAGAAACAGTTTTGAATCTTGGACCTTAATTCTGTAGAGATCAAAAAGTAGTCAATACGTGAGAATGTCTTATAGGTATTAGAATAACAAGAATAGGCTTTGACTTGTGGTTTCATTTCTCTCCATATATCTAGCAATCTCGTATATACTGTTTTTGCCCTATTTTATTACATATTATTGCTCTGAGTGCCTCTCTCCTTTTGCTGCTGTAATACTGTGAATTTCCCCGTTGTAGGACTAATAAAGGATTTTTCAATTCAATTCAATTCAACTTGTTTTATATAGTGCCATTTCACAACAAGAGTCATCTCACAGCACTTTCAACTGTAGGGGAAAACCCCCACAATTGCAGAAAGACCACAGCAATCAAGTAATCCCCTGTGAGCAAGCGCTTGGTGACGATGGAGAGGAAAAACTCCCTTTTAACAGGAAGAAACCTCCAGCAGAACCAGGCTCAGAGAGGGGCAGTCATCTGCTGCAACTGGCTGGGGGATGAGGGGATAGAGAAGATGAAAAGAACAGACATGTAGAGAGCAAACAGCACGATGGGGACTCAATCTATGGGAGAGAACAAACAGATGTTAATGCCCAGCAAAAAAAAAATATTTTATTGAGAGTGAAGAAAGGAGTGAAGCCCAGTGCAATTATTGGAGGTCCCCCAGCTGTCTAAACCGATTAGCAGCATAACTAAGGGAGGGTTCAGAAACACATTATCCCTCCCTAATTGTAGGCTATATCAAAAAGGAAGGTTTTAACCCTATTTTTAAAAACAGAGATCGAGTCTGACTCCCGAATCCAGATTGGCAGCTGGTTCCACAAGAGAGGAGCTTGATAACTGAAGGCTCTGCCCCCCATTGTACTTTTGGAGATTCTAGGTATTACAAGTAATCCAGCATTTTGGAAGCGTAGTGCTCTGTTAGGATAATAGGTTAATATCAGTTCTTTTAAATAAAAAGGGGCCTGATTGTTTAGAGCTTTGAAAGTGAGAAGAAGGATTTTAAACTTAATTCTAAACTCTATGGGAAGCCAATGAAGGGAGGCCAGAACCGGAGAGATATGATCTCTCTTTCAAGAACCTGCTAAAACTCTTTCTGCAGCATTTTGGATCAACTGAAGACTTTTTAAAGATGTTTTAGGATAACCTGATAATAAAGAGTTACAATAATCTAATCTAGAGCTAACAAAAGCGTGGATCAGTTTCTCAGTATCACTCTGAGACAAGATGCACCAAATCTTGGCAATATTACGCAAATGATAGAAGGCAGTCTTAGAAACAAATTTAATATGTGAATTGAAAAACAGATCTT
This sequence comes from Pholidichthys leucotaenia, assembly GCA_020510985.1. NCBI lineage: Eukaryota > Metazoa > Chordata > Actinopteri > Cichliformes > Pholidichthyidae > Pholidichthys > Pholidichthys leucotaenia. The sequence goes on from CM035839.1 coordinate 240,259,939, forward strand.
GATCAAAAATAACTCCAAGGTTCCTCACAGAGCTATTAAGAGAAAGAATAACTGCATCCAAACTAAAAGTTTGATTTGGAAAGGTATTTCTAAGGTTTTTTGGGCCAACAAGAATGACTTCAGTCCTATCTGAATTTAATAGCAGGAAATTACAAGTCATCCAAGCTTTGATTTCTTTAAGACAGGCTTCTAACTTGGCTAATTGATTACTATCACCTGGCTTCATTGACAGGTATAATTATGTGTCATCTGCATAACAATGAAAATGTATATAGTGCTTTCTAATATTGTTGCCTAATGGAAGCATATATAAACTAAAAAGAGTAGGGCCTAGCACAGATCCCTGTGGAACTCCATGACTGAGCTTTGAGTTGAAAGAAAACTCATGACTGACATGAACAAACTGGAACCTATCAGATAAATCAGAATCAGAATCAGAATCAGCTTTATTGGCCAAGTATGCACAACACATACAAGGAATTTGACTTTGGCTAAAAACTTGGCTCTCGTTGTTCAGGTGGAGGATTTAAATAAGGATTCAATGACAACAGAGTATGTACAGTAAATTACAGTCTGTCCACGTTTCTATAAAAGGATGCAAATATATACAGGAATATATGCAGTTATTTACTCAGACTAACCACACTTTGCAGAAATATATGAAAAAATATACAGTCACACAGTATTTCAATGTGAACTCAGATTCAGTGATATAATGTGAATGAAGTAAAAAGCAGTGTGAGAGTTATGTGCAATGTAATAATGGATGAAAAGTCATGAGTACAGCAACAGGTAGGACTAGGTGAATGTTAGGAGTTCATCAGAGTGATGGCTTGAGGAAAGAAACTGTTCCTGTGACGGGTGGTTTTGACCTTCAGTGATCTGTAACGACGACCAGAAGATAGAAGTTCAAACAGTTTGTGGCCGGGGTGTGATGGGTCAGCACAGATGTTTCCCGCCCGTTTCCTGGTTATGGACCGATATAAGTTCTCAATGGAGGGTAGGTCGGTACCAATGATCCTCTCCGCAGACTTAATGATCCGCTGCAGTCTGGTCTTGTCCTGTTTAGTGGCAGATCCAAACCAGACAGTGATGGAAAAGCAGAGGACAGATTGGATGATGGCGGTGTAGAAGACAACCAGCAGCTCCTGAGGCAAATCAAACTTCTTGAGCTGACGCAGAAAAAACAATCTCTGCTGGGCCTTTTTCTGGACAGTGTCTATATGGGAGGACCACTTCAGGTTCCGGGAGATTGTGGTACCCAGAAACTTGAAGGAGTCCACAGTGGACACTGTGCTGTTGAGGATGGTGAGTGGGGGGAATGAAGGGGGGTGTCGCCTGAAATCCACAGTCATCTCCACCGTTTTGGCTGGGTTAAGTTCAAGATGGGTCTGGCTGCACCAGAGGATCAGCTGCTCCACCTCCCGCCTGTATGCAGACTCATCATCATCCCGGATCAAACCGATGACTGTGGTGTCGTCCGCAAACTTCAGGAGCTTCACCGAAGGGTCCTCTGAGGTGCAGTCGTTGGAGTAGAGGGAGAAGAGCAGTGGGGAAAGGACACATCCTTGGGGGGCGCCAGTACTAATTTTTCGGGAGCTGGATGTAAATCTCCCTAGCTTCACCTTTTGCCACCTATCAGTCAGAAAGCTGAAGATCCACTGGCAGGTGGAGGGGGGCACCTTGAGCTGGAGGAGTTTCTGATGAAGAATGCCTGGGATGATGGTGTTGAACGCTGAGCTGAAGTCGACAAACAGGATCCTGGCGTACGTCCCTGGGGAGTCGAGGTGTTGCAAGATGTAGTGTAGTCCCATATTCACTGCATCATCCACTGACCTGTTTGACCGGTAGGCAAACTGCAGTGGGTCCATCAGGGGGCCTGTGATGACCTTCAGGTGGTTCAGCACCAATCTCTCCAAGGATTTCATGACCACAGCGGTCAGGGCAACAGGTTTGTAGTCGTTTAATCCTGAAACAGAGGGTTTCTTGGGAACTGGAATGATGATGGAGCGTTTGAAGCAGGAAGGCACTTCATGCAGCTCCAGTGATCTGTTAAAGATCCGGGTGAAGATGGGGGCCAACTCGTTGGAGCAGACTCTCAGGCAGGACGGAGACACACCATCAGGTCCTGCAGCCTTCTTGATCTTTTGTCTCTGAAAGACCTGGCACACCTCCTCTTCACAGATTGTTAGTGCTGGTGGGAGGTCAGAGTGGAGGAGGGATGGAGTTCCTGGGGCTGCAGATAATCCTTTTGTGTGGGTGGGAGGTGAGAACTGTAGGTTCTTTTCAAACCTGCAGTAAAAGCTGTTTAAGTCGTTAGCCAGCTGGAGGTTTTCCACAGGGTGGGGGGATGGTCTCCTGTAGTTGGTGATATTAGATCTTAGATTAGGTGAAATAAGATCTAAATCACTGCAACAAAGTTCCATTAAGTCCAATATAGTGTTCTAATCTATCAAGTAGAATATTATGATCGATAGTATCAAAAGCTGCACTAAGGTCTAAAAGGACAAGTACAGAAACAAGTCCATTATCAGATGCGATCAAGAGGTCATTAGTGACTTTCACTAAGGCTGTTTCAGTACTATGATGGATTCTAAACCCAGATTGAAACTCTTCAAATAAACCATTTCCCTGCAAGTGGTCAAATAATTGCGTAGCAACAACTCTTTCTAAGATTTTTGAAATGAAAGGGAGATTAGAGATTGGTCTATAGTTAGCTAAAACTCCTGGATCCAGCGTTGGCTTTTTGAGTAAGGGTTTAATTACAGCAGTTTTAAAAGCCTGCGGTACATGGCCTAATGTTAATGAAGAATTGATTATTTGAAGAATAAGGCTGCCAATAAATGGGAAGACTTCTTTAAATAACCTGGTAGGAATAGGGTCTAAAAGACAAGTTGAAGGCTTGGATGAGGAATCTATTTTGACTAACTCTAAAAGGTCAATTGGAGTAAACTGATCCAAACAGATGTCACTTGAAGGAGTTGTAGTAGTTATTATATTTAAGTAAACGGTGGGAAGAATCTGACTGATTTTATCTCTGATAGATGAAATTTTATTATTGAAAAAGTTCATAAAGTCCTGACTAGTAAGCTCTATGGGAATGCTAGGATTGACGGAGTCCTGACTCTTTGTCAGCCTGGCGACAACCTGGAATTATTCTTGTTCTCTTCTATTAATGCAGAATAATAACTCGTTCTAGCTTTTCTCAGAGATTTTTTATAAATTAAAAGATGATTTCTCCAAGCTAAATAGATTTCATCTAAATTAGTGGAGCACCATTTTCTTTCTAATTGATGAGTCTTCTGTTTTAAGCTATGAGTTTCTGTGTTGAACCAAGGAGTTAGAAATCTCTGATTAGACTTTTTCTTTTTTAAAGGGGCCACCATGTCTAGAGTCTGATGCAGAGAAGCTGTAACACTATCTACCATGCTATCAATTACAGAAGGAGCAAGCTGTCTATAGCTTATTTCTGTTGTGTTGACACATAGCATAGAGGAAACAATCTGCATAAACTTGGTAACAACATCATCTGAGAGGCATCTACTGTAGTAATATTTTTCTATGGAGCCAGATAGTCAGAAATAGTAAAATCAAAGGTTAACAGACAATGGTCTGACAGTACAGGGTTATGAGGAAACACTACCAGATTTTCTGTTTCTTTGCCATATGTCAGAACAAGGTCCAACATATGGTGGCGATAATGGGTAGAATTTCCTACTTTCTGAGAAAACCCCATCGAGTCTAATATTGAATTAAATGCCACATTAAGGCAATCACTATCTACATCTACATGTATATTAAAGTCCCCTACTATAATTATTCTATCTGATTTCAGCACTAGATCAGCTAAGAATTCAGCAAATTCAGATAAAAACTCTGAGTCGGTTGATGGAGGACGATAAACTATGGCAAATAAAATTGGGTTAACCTAAAATTGCTAAAATGCCCAATACTGAGGACCAGGCCCTCAAAGGAATTATAACGTGTTTTTTGCTTTACATTAACTAGTAATTTGGAATGGCAAATTGTTGCTACTCCTCCTCCGCGATCAGAACTTCTGAGATTTTGACAGTTTAAATAACCAGCGGGAGTTGATTCATTCAAAACAACATAATCCTCTTGTCCTAATCAAGTCTCTGTAAGGAATATTAAATCAATCTGATGATCAATTAACAGATCATGGACGAGCAGAGACTTGGGAGTTAGAGACCTAATACTTAACAAACCACATTTAATTTTTAAATTATGAGGAGGAACAGAGGCCATATCATTCAATTTAGAGGCTTCATGTTTAATTTGAGTTTTACCAACTTTTTGTTTAATCACACTGGGATACTTATACATTATATTTTTACTTACTTTGGAGGGAGCAGACAATGATTCTCTGATGGGGAAGACAGGGGCTAAGTTGAGGGGTGGTAGATGAAGAGGAGCTGCAGAGAGGCATGTAAGACTGTGACTCTGCTTCCTGGTCCCAACTCTGAGTTGTCAAGGTTTTGGAAATTTGGATAAAAATGATGCCAGATTATTAGATAAATGAGACGCACCATCCAAAGTGGGATGGACGCTGTCTCGTCTAATAAGACCAGGTTTTCCCCAAAATGAGTTCCAATTGTCAGTGTAGCCCACATTGTTTGCAGAACACCACACAGACAGCCAGCAGTTGAAGGATGACAAGTGGCTAAACATGTCATCACTGGTCAGATTGGGGAGGGGCCCAGAGAATACTACAGAGGCAGACATTGTTTTTGCAAAGTCACACACCGATTCCACGTTAAGTTTTAAGACTTCCAACTGCCGGAGTCGGACGTCGTTAATGCCGGCGTGGATAACAATTGTGGAGTATTTACAGTTACTTTTAGCCAGCATTTTCAAATTTGACTCGATGTCGCCTGCTCTGGCCCCAGGAATGCATTTGACTATGGCTGCTGGAGTTTCTAGGTTCACGTTTCTGACTACAGAGTCACCAATGATCAGAGTTTTTTCCTCAGCGGGTGTGTCGCTGAGCAGGGAAAAGCTATTAGAAACATGAACAGGTTGGTGGTTAACCGGGGCTTTGCGGCTAGGCTTCCTTCTCACCGTCACCCACCCAGTCTCCTCGTTGCTGAGGAGGACCGGAGGACCGCTAGCAGGCTGCCCTAAGCTAGGGAGCTCCGCTGCAGCTAGGGGACGTCCGTCGTTATTAACTGGCGCAGACGATGTTTCAATACAGCGGAGCCAGGATTCCAAATCAGACAACCTTGCCTCGAGCGCCTCAAAAAGACAACATTTATTACATTCACTGTTATCACTAGAAGAGGCAGAGGTGTAGCTAAACATCTGACAGAGAGAGCACACCAGAGGAGGAGAGGAAGGAGAGCTAGTAGTCATTGCTAGTGGTTAACCCGAAGCTAACAAAAACACCGATGAAGGTGAACAGAAGGCTAAAGAGGGTGATTAGATGACACTGAGTGCGCACACAGGTGCAAGAGGCTTGATAAACAGAAGTGAGAGCTAACGGTAGATAGAAAAAAGTGATTAAAATACTGTAACGTCGGGGCCATTTTAAGGGAGCCAGGGATTTCCCAGCATGCTTTGCCAGTTTGAAACGTTACTGTGTGTGTGTTAAATGTGTTACTTCTGAGTTATACTGCTGTGTCATTATAACTGCATTATAATGGCCCAGCAGTGTTTAGCAGGATTAGGGCAAGATGTATCATGTGTGTGTAACCGTGATGTAAACAGAGGTCTGTGAGAATGACCTCCGCTCCTGTCTGTGCTGAGAAGCAGGTTGGGGGTCGGGGTGTGTGTAAAATAAATCTGGTTGATCCCAGCCATCTGCTCCATTGTCTTTTTGTGTGAACCCCTGCAAACGTCACACTGGTGTCAGAAGTGGGATATGGAGCGAGATGAGGATCCAGGTGGAGGTACAGCGGCCGGAGCGATTCATCGCTCAGCCGGGAATGGAGTGTAGAGCTGAGACGCCGGCCCCTGGAGAGCTTTGCCGCGATGGACGGAGCAGAGCAAACCAGCCCCGCTTCCCGCCCTTTTCAGGGCAGGACGGGCTGGCGATTCCAGAGCGACTAAGAGCGGCAATCGACCGGGAGATGACAGTCTCATCCATTCAGCAGCGAGCCAAGATTCCCCGCTACAACGGCGAGAACCTGTTGGATGACCGCCTGGCCCAGGTCGAGCTGGCTGCCGCGCTGATCATCAGAGGAAACCACCGTGCTGAGAGCGAGTGGAGGAGGAGCTACGGCAGATCACAGCAGCGCGTGTACGAAGGAGACAGCCGTGGCGACGCGAGGAAGGACGGCTTCCGCTGCACAGAGCCAGGGTACATGGCATGGTACTGCCCCGCACACAGCGCACGACAAACTGGCCCCTCGCCGACGCTAAATTAGAGCGAGGTGGCATGGACGGGAAAAAAGCCGCCTCCTGCAGATGCTTCCCCCGGCAGATGACGTCACAGAGGCGCAGGAGCGACGCAGCGGAGCGAGCAGGACGAAGATGCGGCCACTTTCCAGGCGCGGCAAAGGCTGGACGCATGGATGCGGGCCAGCGGCCGCCTGGGAGAACTGGCAGCGGTGGGAGTCGGCCGGAGCGGGCCTGGGACTCCCGCTGCCAGGGAAGGGACTGTGCATGGTCCTACAGAGGCTGTCAGATGTGTCCATCCGCCCGCTGATGGCCAAACCGGAACCCTACCCCAACCAGATGCTCTGACCGAGACTCAGATGGCCCGTGCATGCCGCCCTGGCACCGGGCTGACTCGCGTTGGATTTCTGAAAGTGGACTTTGAATTTTCTGGGGACAGAAACCAGTCCAGGGGGGGGGCAGTGTAACGTCGGGGCCATTTTAAGGGAGCCAGGGATTTCCCAGCATGCTTTGCCAGTTTGAAACGTTACTGTGTGTGTGTTAAATGTGTTACTTCTGAGTTATACTGCTGTGTCATTATAACTGCATTATAATGGCCCAGCAGTGTTTAGCAGGATTAGGGCAAGATGTATCATGTGTGTGTAACCGTGATGTAAACAGAGGTCTGTGAGAATGACCTCCGCTCCTGTCTGTGCTGAGAAGCAGGTTGGGGGTCGGGGTGTGTGTAAAATAAATCTGGTTGATCCCAGCCATCTGCTCCATTGTCTTTTTGTGTGAACCCCTGCAAACGTCACAATACAATTAAAGGCAAAATCCTTAGGACAATGAGGAGAGCAAACCACAGACAGCCAGTAACACAGGAAGTGACGATACGTTACCACAGGAAGGTCCGTCTCTATCTTATCTTGAAAAGTCAATACTGAATACTTGTAAATCTGTGACCTTTTTTCTTGTGAATTTGACTTTTTGTCATACAGTGCATCTGGAAAGTATTCACAGCGTTTCACTTCTTCCACATTTTATGTTACAGACTCATTGTGGCCAGACATTGTTCAAAGTGTGTTCAGACTCGATCTCTGTTTTTTAAGAATAGGGTTAAAACCTTCCTTTTTGATATAGTCTATAATTAGGGAGGGAGGAATCAGGTGCCCCTGAACCCTCCCTTAGTGATGCTGCTAATAGGTTTAAACAGCCGGGGGACCTACAACAATGCACTGGGCTTCACTCCTTTCTTCACTCTCAATGAAATATTTTTGCTGGTTATTAACATCTGTTTGTTCTCTCCCATAGATTGAGTCCCCGTCGTGCTGTTTGCTCACTACATGTCTGTTCTTTTCATCTTCTCTATCCCCTCACCCCCCAGCCAGTCGCAGCAGATGACTGCCCCTCCCTGAGCCTGGTTCTGCTGGAGGTTTCTTCCTGCTAAAAGGGAGTTTTTGGTGGAGACACCATCGCCAAGTGCTGCTCACAGGGGATCACCTGATTGCTGGGGTCTTTCTGCAATTGTGGGGGTTTCCCTACAGTTGAAAGTGCTATGAGATGACTGTTGTTGCGCTATATAAATAAAACTGAATTGAATTACAGCCTTGCTCCAAAAGGGATTAAATTCATTTTTTTTCAAAATTCTACACACAATACCCGATAATGACGATGTGAATTTTTTTTTTAAATTTTAGCAAATTTATTAAAAATAAAAAATTAAGAAATCACATGTACAGTATTTACAGCCTTTGCTCAATACTTTGTTGAAGCACCTTTGGCAGCAATTACAGCCTCAAGTCTTTTTGAATAAGATGCCACAAGCTTGGCACACCTATCTTTGGGCAGTTTGGCCCATTCCTCTTTGCAGCACCTCTCAAGCTCCGTCAGGTTGGATGGGAAGCATCGGTGCACAGCCATTTTCAGATCTCTCCAGAGATGTTCCAGATCCAGGATTCAAGTCTGGGCTCTCGCTAGGCCACTCAAGGACATTCACAGAGTTGTTCTGAAGCCACTCCTTTGATATCTTGGCTTTGTGCTTTGTGCTTCGGGTTGTTGTCCTGCTGAAAGATGAACCGTCGCCCCAGTCTGAGGTCAAGAGTGCTCTGGTGCAGGTTTTCATCCAGGATGTTTTTGTATATTGCTGCATTCATCTTTCCCTCTATCCTGACTAGTCTCCCAGTTCCTGTGACTGAAAAACATCCCCACAGATGCTGCCACCACCATGCTTCACTGTAGGGATGGTATTGGCCTGGTGATGAGCGGTGCCTGGTTTCCTCCAAACATGACGCCTGGTATTCACGCCAAAGAGTTCAATCTTTGTTTCACTAGACCAGAGAATTTTGTTTCTCATGGTCTGAGAGTCCTTCAGGTGCCTTTTAGCAAACTCCAGGCGGGCTGCCATGTGCCTTTTACTAAGGAGTGGCTTCCGTCTGGCCACTCTACCATACAGGCCTGATTGGTGGATTGCTGCAGAGATGGTCGTTCTTCTGGAAGGTTCTCCTCTCTCTACAGAGCAACACTGGAGTTCTGACAGAGTGACCATCTGGTTCTTTGTCACCTCCCTGACTAAGGCCCTTCTCCCCTGGTCGCTCAGTTTAGACGGCCGACCAGCTCTAGGAAGAGTCCTGGTGTTTCCAAACTTCTTCCATTTACGGATGATGGAGGCCACTGTGCTCATTGGGACCTTCAAAGCAGCAGAAAGTTCTTCCGTACCCTTCCCCAGTTTTGTGCCTCAAGACAATCCTGTCTCAGAGGTCTACAGACAATTCCTTTGACTTCATGCTTGGTTTGTGCTCTGACATGCACTGTCAACTGTAGGACCTTATATAGACAGGTGCGTGCCTTTCCAAATCATGTCCAATCAACTGAATTTACCACAGGTGGACTCCAATTAAGCTGTAGAAATATCTCAAGGATGATCAGTGGAAACAGGATGCACCTGAGCTCAGTTTTGAGCTTCATGGCAAAGGCCGTGAATACTTATGTACGTGTGATTGCTTAGTTTTTTATTTTTAATAAATTTGCAAAAATCTCAAAAAAAAATTTTTTTCATGTTGTCATTATGTGGTATATTATGTAGAATTTTGAGGAAAAAAATGAATTTAATCCCTTTTGGAATAAAGCTGTAACATAACAAAATGTGAAAAAAGTGAAGCGTTGTGAATATTTTCTAGATGTACCGTAAATGTATTTTTTTCTTGCATATATGAAATTTCAAACTTTTTACTCATAACTTTTTTTTCTTATTTGTGACTTTTTGCAACTTCTTTTATTTACAGTGGTGTGAAAAAGTGTCTGCCCCCTTCCTGATTTCTCATGTTTTTGTATGTTTTTTGTATATTTGTCACACTTGTCTGGAATTTCCCCATTGTGGGACTAATAAAGGCTTAACCTCTTGCACTCCGGTGTACCGCGGACAGGCACGTCTCTGTGTCCCAGAGCACACGAGGGCGCTCTCGTGCGCCCTCGTGCGCTCTAGGACGCATGAGGGCACTGCGTCCAAGCGCGCACTGAAAAAAAAAAAAAAGTTCTTCCACTACAGACACAGCCGCGAACAGATCAGATATGATTGACCTCTCATTCGACTAATAAGAGCCTTGAATTGGGTTTCTGAAATCTTGAAGAACCAATGACTGAAAACCTAGCAAGAAGGACCCGCCTACCAACGCTGTGAATGCAGCCAGCCAATTGAAGCACAGAAGTTCGGGCTGGGTGAAGAAAGACTGACTGCTGCAGCAGATGAAAAAAAGGACCCGCAGGAAGAACCTGCTACAGACCCAGCAGCACGGAGACCACCCACAAGTGCGACCTGCACTTATTCCAGCAGAATAGCATTAGAGAGGATAGAGGATTCTCTTCCATGGTCATCATAGACCGACGGAGGCCGATGACGAAGGTCGTAAATCATTCGCCAAAACCGCAATCATGGAAGCACAAAACCGCAATAATGGAATTATGTTTTGACCGGGTCGCCGAGACCAGAACCACAAGTCCGTAACAAGGGACCAGCGTCGCGTTCATCTGACAATGAGGAAGAGAAGTTCGCCGGGACGCTGCTGCTGTGAAGAGGTAAGGTGTTATAAGCTAAATTATTCTCTATCCCTGAAAATTGTAATCAAAAATTACTTTCGATTGGTAAATTACAACTGTGCGGCGCACGAAGTCCGAAGTGCGTGTGCCGCGGTACACGGGTCGTGCGCCACATCCGGGGACCGTGAATGCCCCCCCCCCGCTACTCTTCTGTAGCGAGGGGGGGGAAGCCGCGGTGACTGCGCCGCAGTCGCCACATGACTATTCCGTCATGTAGCGATGGCCGATGTCCGTCCTCTGTAGCGAGGCAGGGGGGGACAACCCCCCCCCCCCCCCACACACACACACACGGCCCTGAGTGTCACCTTTCATTAGAGCCCAAGATGAAGCTTCTATATTGAATCATTCAAAAGTTACAGACGTTTTTCCAAACTGTGCCATTTGGCACAGTTCAAAAACGCTTGGGAACTACCTGAGGAAAAAGCTGTGTAATATATTCATTTTTTGTGGTATTGTTACAAAATTTTGACCTCAGCTGGATAACACTTGGTTCTACATTTCTGTTGCATTTTCCAGCCCAGATCTGAAGCTGTGTGTTATTTGCAAGCATTTGTATCCAAAAAAAACCACCCAGGCCAAATTTATTTTCTTCAAGTTCAGTATGTTTAGATGACTGTAACTCAGTGGCAGGAGCACTTAGAGAGATTATGACTGTTTTGTCAAAAAATTCAAAGTGTTTTCTTTTAAATGAGACCAACCTCATGAAGATGCTGCAAAGGGTTGAAGAACAGCTTTCGATTTACTTTGGGCACGTTATTTTTTGGCGTTTTTAGGGAAATTGACCAGAGTGCAAGGGGTTAAAGGCTTATCTTAAATGTTTCAGATCATTTTTTTTTTTTAGATTTTGTATACTTTATTGATCCCCAGAGGGGAAATTGAGTGTCATCCACCACCTGGATGGATGAAGCAGCCACGATACGGCGCTATCCCTTAACCATTCACACACACATTCATACCTAGGGCCACTTTAGAGTCTCCAATTAACCTAACCTGCTTGTTTTTGGCATGTGGGAGGAAACCGGAGAAATCCTGGGGTAAACCCATGCATACACGGGGAGAACATGCAAACTCCACACAGATCACTGTTGGTCGGGGGCTGGGATCGAACCCACGATCCCACGATCTCCAGGCCAAGGGTAAACTGTGCTGCCGCAGTGCTAACATAGATCATCAAACCAATTTAAATATTAGACAAAGATAACACAAGTAAACACAAAATGCAGTTTTTAAATGAAGGTGTTTATTATTAAGGGAAAAAAAAAATCCAAACCTACATGGTCCTGTGTGAAAAAGTGAGTGCCCCCTAAATCTAATAACTGGTTGGGCCACCCTTAGCAGTAACAACTGCAATCAAGCCTTTGTGATAACTGGCAATGAGTCTTTTACAGCTCTATGGAGGAATTTTGTCCCGCTCATCTTTGCAGAATTGTTGTAATTCAGCCACATTGGAGGGTTTTCAAGCATGAACCGCCTTTTTAAGGTCATGTCACAGCATCTCAATCGGATTCAGGTCAGAACTTTAACTAGGCCACTCCAAAGTCTTCATTTTGTTTTTTTTTAAGCCATTCAGAGGTGGACTTGCTGATGTGTTTTGGATCACTGTCCTGCTGCAGAACCCAAGTGCACTTCAGCTTGAGGTCACGAACAGATGGCCAGACATTCTCCTTCAGGATTTTTTGGTAGACAGCAGAATTCATGGTTCCATTTTACCACAGCAAATCTTCCAGGTCCTGAAGCAGCAAAACAGCCCCAGACCATCACACCACCACCACCATATTTTACTGTTGGTATGATGTTCCTTTTCTGAAATGCTGTGTTACTTTTACGCTGGATGTAATGGGACACACACCTTCCAAAAAGTTCAGCTTTTGTCTCGTCAGTCCACAAAGTATTTTCTTTAAAGTTTGGGGATAATCAAGATGTTTTCTGGCAAAACTGAGATGAGCCTTTATGGTCTTTTTGCTCAGCAGTGGTTTTTGTCTTGGAACTCTGCTGTGCAGGCCATTTTTGCCCAGTCTCTTTGTTATGATGGAGTCATGAACACTGACCTTAACTGAGGCAAGTGAGGCCTGCAGTTCTTTGGATGTTGTTGTGGGGTCTTTTGTGACCTCTTGGATGAGTCGTTGCTGTGTTCTTGGGGTAATTTTGGTCGGCCGGACACTTTTGGGAAGGTTCTCCACTGTTCCATGTTTTCACTATTTGTGGATAATGGCTCTCACTGTGGTTCGCTGGAGTCCCAAAGCTTTAGAAATGGCTTTATAACCTTTTCCAGACTGATAGATCTCAATTACTTTGTTTCGAATTTGTTCCTGAATTTCTTTGGATCGCAGCATGATGTCTAGCATTTGAGGATCTTTTGGTCTTCTTCACTTTGTCAGGCAGGTCCTATTTAAGCGATTTCTTGATTGATAACAGGTGTGGCAGTAATCAGGCCTGGGTGTGGCTCGAGAAATTGAACTCAGCTTTCCAAAGATGTGATAAACCACAGTTAATTTATGTTTTAACGGGGGGGGGATCACTTTTTCACACAGGGCCATGTAGATTTTGTTTTACCCTTAATAATAAACACCTTCATTAAAAAACTGCATTTTGTGTTTACTTGTGTTATCTTTGCCTTATATTTAAATTTGTTTGATGATCTGAATCATTTAAGTGTGACAAACATACAAAAATGAGAAATCAGGAAGGGAGCAAACACTTTTTCACACCACTGTAGATTTGCAACTTTTTCCTGAGTAGTAAATCTGCAACTTTTCTATTATAAATTTGCCATGTTTATATGAATGCTGGTTAAAATTTTATTCTGTCATGGCTGCCAATTTGTCACACCTGTCCGCACACCTGCCTGTCGTCATCCTCTGGCTATTTATACCGTCAGGTTCAGTGCTCTGTGCGGAGTCGTCTGTTTCCTTCTCCAGAAACCTGCTACGCCAAATTGCCGAGCTTCCTAGCCTCGCTGTGCCTTTCCACGTCAGCTTCCTAGCCTCCTCCATACCTGTCCGGGCCTGCGCCTCCTGGACCTCTCAGCAATCAAGTAAACTCCCATCATACCCTCTCACCTTGTCCATTGCCCCTGTGCACAGGCGGAGATCCATGGTGGCGGACCCCTTCTCCCTGGCGGCGGACTCACCTGCTTCCCACACCGCCCTGCGGGCACTATCTTCCTGGCAGTAGCTTCTGTGCTAACCTGGGCATCACTCTACCACCTCTGACAGTAAGCGCTCAACTATCTGGTGCTCATCTAACTCTACCTCTGTCTCTTCCTAGGGTTGCCAGGCCGTACGGTGCTCTGCTCGCCCCAGCTGACTCGCCTGCTCACACTACACACACTCAATCACACATACATGCACCCACTCACGTCCACTATATTCAATAAAAGGTTAACTGTTTCGGTCTTGAGTCGTGTCTGCTCTGTGGGTCACTAAAGCCATGTCATATTCTTTCTAATGGTTGATTTTTTTTCTGTTTATCTAGACAATGAGCCAATTTTTTTTTTTTTTTTACGTTTTTGTTGGTTGGGGAAAGGGATTTTTTTCTTCCTGATTACAGCCAAACTGTCAAAGGTGGAGCAGCTCATTCTGGCTGGACAAGATCAACCTGAGAGTGCTCAGATCTCCTGACCGTTGACCTTGACAGTCTAGATGCAGACCCATCTAGGATGTGCTTAAGGCCACGGCCAGTGACCTAGGAGGTGTAACCATTTTTGTGAAATCAAAAATGCCCAAATCTCCTGAACTTTGGCCTTGACTACAACGTGGATGCAGACCCACCTGAGGATCATTGTGGGCGAGTTTGAGCATCAGGGCAGATATCTAGGAGGAGTAGGGGTTCCTGTGAAATGTGGACGGACGGACAGACAAATGGACAGATGACGCATCGTCGCAATCTTGCTAGAAACAACGAACATTTTTTCTTCCAAACTATTCATAAATTCTTTGATCTTTGACCCTGGTTTTCCATAAATAAGCAAATACAGCATTTTTAATGTCTACTTTCAACAGACCATCAGTCTCTGGTCACATGCTTAACTGGTTTACATTTCAAATCAGAGAACAGTAATGAGTCACACTTCCCTGTTAGAAAATTTAAACATTTTAATAAATAAAAACTGATGTAATATACACCATTATGAATATACAACTACAACAAGCATACCAAGACATCTGAAATACAAAAAACTGACATTTCAATTTAGTTACTTTAAAAGTTTCCATTTTGGGGTAGAATGGGGGTGAGAGGATTACAATAGCCTTACATTCTTGTTAGTGCTTGTGCGAGCAAATATTAAAAAAAACGTCATGAGTATGGATTCCTCAGAGATAATAAAAAACAAATAACAGTTAAAAAAAAAGGTTAGGTAACACGTGTGGAGTAAAGACTTCCTTGAAGAGACATTTTGAGGTACTGAGTTGTCTACGCCGGTCACTGACATACACATGTTTGGAACTCAAACCACTTCTACACATCTCAGGAAGACTGACCAATTCAGGGGAGACAATGAATCCAGTTTGTTCTTGTTCTACTTCTATTGCATTCACTTGTGATTAAAAACAGATAATCAGCATTGTGTAAGTGAAACATTTTTATATATAACCAGGCTGAAAAAAAGTTGATTATGTGACTTTTAATAAGCATCTTTGTGAGACAATATTGGGAGGCTTTTCTGGTCTTTTAAATATTATCACAATGCTGTAAGTTGTGCATTCTAGTGGTGGCTTTTTGAGTAGTTTGGTTGCAGAAACGAGCATCTGCTGGGTTAGTATCTAGTTTATCTTCAGCCCAACAGTGTTGTAGTCAAGACCACACCAAGACCAGGACTTCATGGGGTGAAGGCCAAATCAAGACCAAGTCAACACCAGTGTGTACAGAAACATAGTAGCCTGGATGTTGACAGAGTTTCTGCCTGTTATGGTCTAAACTTGGTCTCAAGCCCTTACTGTCTTGACCTTGGTAAACTCTGGTCCGGTTTTGACTACAAGACTACTAACAGAAAGTCTCCAGAACAGTGGTCACTAGCCTATTGTATGCCAGGAAAACATTCATGTCAGATGAAAAGCAAAGACCTAATGTACCTATGAAACCCCCCAATCCACTAAATCATTGGAACTCTTAATAACTGACTATTAAAGCCGTGGCAATCCTTTTGGCCATGACCCACAGGTTGGTGACTGCTGTTCTAGAAAGATCTAAATGTCTGCTAGTGTTGTTGTCAAGACCACACCAAGATCCAACAAACCACAACGTGTGAAGACCAAGATTTTACGTGGTTGAGACCAAGTCAAGACAAAGATCACTGTGTATGTACGTCTTGGTGTTGACCTGGTCTAGACACACTGGTTTGGTCTGGACTTGACCACGACACTAAGATGATGAAAAATCTGCTACCTCAGCACCAAACACACAGTGTGGATGCTCTTTGCAACCGTTGATAGAGCAGCTCTTAAGCAATGTCCAAAACTCAGAAAACACTTCAACTAAATCATGCATTTCAATAAAGTTGTGATGATGTGTAGATAAATCCAATAAATTTTCTTGCCCTTACAGATGCTCGTCCAGTCAGATGTGTGTATTCCCTGAAACGGCAGCGAAGGAACCCCTCTGGGTCACATGAGAGGACTAGGTCAAACCTACAGTACAGTACAGTACAGGATTGTGTAGCTACATTTTGTCTGAAGCCAGGACATGACTAACTTAAAAAAAAGCACCACAAATGTGTTTAAATAGCACCAGTTGTCAGAATGTGTATGATTTGTTGTTGTTTTGGCAATAACAGCACTGTTTGTGTGGTGTACCTTTTAGCAGCACCTCTATTTCAGAGCCAAAGAGACAACTCTTCACTCATGCTTCAGTTTGCAACCAAGTTTGCACTGCATCTGTTCCATACATACTGCCAGTATGTACATGCTATCAAGCGCGCTCTCTTTTGCACCATAAGTGCATAAGATGAACTGTTACGTTCACTCAAGTAGAATGGGGTTTATGGCCATCAGGTGCTGTAATGGGATGTGGACAGTAGGTGGCAACAGATTTGTGTACCTTCATACTAATAAAAGAGAAGAAGCCACAATAAGCAAAGGATGCTAACACCTATGGGATAATGAGCAATAGCTGTGCAGTCAGTACAGCCATGGTACATAACACGGAGCGTTAAGCTAGCTAAATTAATTTTGGAAAGCTAATCTGTTACCAGAAAGTGTCAGGAAACCTCTTTGTTGTGAGGGGATTTCTTAACGTCCTAAATAACTGAACATTAGAAGCAGGAATCAATCTTAAATAGAGCATGGCTAATCCTGTAGATGTTGCAAGGAAAGTTACCATAAGACACCAAAGTAGGAAGGGCCTGGACACTGTGCAGAGGGAGAAACCAACAGTCCATGAGGGGTGTGCAGTAATTTAGGAGGTCCACATCACTCACATGCGTCACTTATGGCCAAAACAATTAGCTCTGAGTGAAAAAGCCATCCATTCTACGACTGGACATCCTCCATAATTAAACAGTGTCTCCAGAGAGGAGGGAACGTGACAGAAAGACAGGTTTAGACCTTCATGCTCCAAGATGTATGACTGAAACAGAAGCAGTCAACCTGGTTGAAAAACCCCCAAAACTAAAACATATGAGAAAATCTTAGAGTGCTGACAAGATGCCGAAGCTAAATAGCTACAGAACAAATGAACAGTGCGGTACAATGGTGGCTCACAGATGATTTGACATGTAATCATGGACGTTGCTATCAAAACTAGTTTGCTATGTCCTTCTCTGAGAGTCTGTGTGACAGTGAGATATACAGTACAGTTTGGTACACCATTCTCTTTAGTGTTATACAACTCAGCAGACCTGACGGTGTTCTACTCTGTGTACGATTCTGCATCGCTACACTATAAAGCAATAAATGGGTAAAAAAAATAATACAATATAGACTTGTATAGTCTTGAAAACAAGTGTTCTCCCCAAATATAGATCATTATATATCTTTTTCATTCATATAATCTATATATTTTTGTCACTATAATATTCAATTTTTAAAACTAATATCTAGCATTTAGAAGACTGCCATCACTCACATACAGTATAGACACTGGTCTGTTATAGCTTTATAATGTCTCTGCAGCAGAGCCTACACTACTCACGTCTCAGTCAGTCTTCAATATAGTTGAAGTGCATCATTTTTTTCTTCTACAAAAAATATATATGACAAGGTATGTTCATTTCAGATAATATTTACATCAGGAGAACAAGACTTTTTTTAATATCTTAATTTTTCATTCATAAGGTTTTACTATCGCTGCTATGACACATGTGGCCAATATCCACCATGCCTCTGTTTAATGTAAAGATGGGTGTTTAGTGAGCTTGGCTTAAGTTGTCTTTCAATGAAAGTCTCAGTGGGTCAGTCTGATGCTGCCTTTTCAGTCAAACATTATAGCTCTTTCTTGGTTAGCTGGACAGTCTTTTACAGTACATCTCTGTTTCTTGAAGTGACATTTTCACAATGGAGATGCAGTTGAAAAAAAATGCGTCAGACATGCTTGTATCATTTATGGACTTTTTAAAAACATTTTCCAGGAACGTTATCTGGTAAAATGTGCAGTTCACAGCTTAAAATGATATGACACCAAGTGGACAGGCAGTTAAGCACCAAATGGTGACGTTCAACCGGGAGTTCGAATCCACAACCTCCGGCTCCAGAGTCCAGCACTCCACCTGTGTCGCCGAGAGGGTCAGCCCACTTGGCAAGCCAAGTAGGAATGCTTTTATTGACTATTGACTCTGTTACATAAGCATATCAGCACAGCTGCCTTTTGGAGAAATGAAGAGCGTATGTGAGCTAGAGGTGCAACACATGCAATCCATTAGGTAAGAAAAAAAATTACGACTTCAGCGTATCTTAGCACCATAGATATTCCATTTGTTTTTTAGCATATGGTGTAAAAGTCTCATCATGTTAAAAATGTAAACATCCTCACCAATGCCACGCCCCTCCTAATGCACCTCCAAATGCAGTAAAGCAACACTGACGCCGCCAATTCAGTGTGATGATGGCAGCTCATAGAAGGAGGCAAGGGAGGCGGAGCGTCCTCAGAAATTTGAGAAATGATTCATACATTGTGATAATAAATGTAGTTTATATGTATATTAATGTGTAACATGTAGTCAGAATCCTGTCAGAAGTCCACAGGAGGAAAAACGGGCTTGAAATTATTTCGCCAATCAGAAAAGAGTTTACATATCTGTTGCTATGGAAAATTCACCATCTCCTTACACTGAAATGAAAAAAATGAAGGAGGCAAGACTCTAACCAACACAACCAGTCTTTTGACAATGTGACCGTATCCATGCATTTCACCAGCGCTGATCACTACCAGTGAGCATGGAGGAGAGATCCGGCAGGATTTACTTGCTAACAGGTTTTAGAAACTACAGCTTCAGACAAACAACCCAAGGCCTTCTCCTAACCTGGACATGACAAACATGTCAGGGTGCAGAAGGATGGCACTCAGGATACCTGGCCGGGTGGAGGGTCTTAGTAATGCCAGTCTGTTTTACAGCCCTTGGATTACAACAGGATTTGATGACATGAAGAACTGATCCTGATCTATGTAAAGATACGGTAACCAGCGAGTTAAAATCTTTCTCTCTTGTATGTGTCTATACTGTTTTAGTTTCAACTCTTTGAATGATTATGAAAATATTTTTAATTTGTGCTCGGTTTGACTTAATAATGAACGGCACCAAATGAGACACCAAATGAACCAAATCATTATTATGGGACACCAAATGTCCACCAAGCACTCCCGAAAATCAATTAAATCATTTTCACTCCAATATTTAATGACAAATGGCCATTCTTGTGGTGACTAACAAGACACAAAACCCCCAAATAACGCATTAAAGGTCTGATGACACGTTTTTGACTTCATCTAATTTTTCAACACATAATACAATATGACAAAATAGGTTGGTCTGTGCAGTTCTAAGTCAAACAGGCTTTTTTTCACGCGAATATCCGACGTTTTCATGAGCGCCACATCACCAATTGCGTCAGTGGCTGGAAACCCCCCCGGCCATGTTGTAACATCATTGACAGAACACAACACTTGGCTGCCCTTTGTACACACAGGATGGAAGCAGTAGAAAACATCCACGATGGTTCCAGCACATGTAGTCTGGAATTGGTTTGTGTTGTCCAATCTTCAGACGATTATAGTTCAGAAGAATGGGGTGACAATGAAGAATCTGGGGGCATCAGACCTTATACATTTGAGACGTGCCAAGCGGGCATCGTGCCAAGCGAGTCAGACTCAGAGAGTGACAGTGGAGAGGCACACATGCCCGCCGCAGCAGCAGCGACAAATACATGGCAGGGGAACACCGAGTGTTATGCTTTTGCTACAGATATTGCAACAAATTATTTGTTCATAAATATAATTTATTTAAACCCAATTTTTCAATAAAATCATAGCAGTGTTTTCTCTGTGGCTCAGGCATCAGGTTTATTATGGATTATATTTTGAGTTCTTGTTGTTTTTGTTTTGTACATGTGTTTCATGTGCGTTTTGACTCACTTTCAGGTGGGCACTGTCCAAGATTCACCAGTCCGACCATGCCCCCTCACTCTTTGACAGTCAGCTGTTCATGGTTTGTGTTCATCATCTGCCGTGTTGTCAGCCAGCCAATATTGCCAACACTATCACGATGTGTTGGCCGCTCCACACAGCTGTGGTTCTGTTGGGCCCCTTGAAGCGATGTCGGCCCTGGGGCTCAACCGTGGTTAACACATCTCCTCTCCATGTTCACTGGGCGATGTCAGCCCTGAACGCCAGCTGTAAGTGTTTCTGTTTATTTTTGTAAGTCTTCACTTTTTTTTTTTTTTTTTTTTTTTTTTGTTACTTATTTGTACCCGTAGGTAGACTTGGTTTGCAGTCTGGTGACAAGCCACCGGCTGCTGGTCGCTGCGTGCGCGAGCGCCCTAAACCTACATGTTTTTGGTATGCGGGAGGAAACCGGAGAAATCCCGGAGTAAACCCACGCAACACGGGGAGAACATGCAAACTCCACACAGCTCACTGTTGGTCGGGGGCTGGGATCGAACCCACGACCTCATGATCCCCGCGATCCCCCGGCCAAGGGTAAAACTGTGCTGCCACAGTGCTAAACCACTGCGCCACCGTGCAGCCCTTTTTGGAAACTGTTGTCATCATTATGTTCAATACATGTGCTGTGGTGAATTCTGCACATAAATTCATTCATCATGAGCCTCCGTGCGCTCTTACGCAGGGCAGGGAGAGGGAGGATGAAATAAGGATCTGCGTGCAGGGTTCACCACAGCACATTTAACACAGATAGACAGACAATTCCCAAAAAGGTGAAGATGTACAAAAAACACAAACACACTTACTGATGGCGTTCAGGGGCCGGCATCGCCCAGAGAACGAATGAGAGGAGACGTGTTTGCCACAGGTGCGCCCCAGAGCCGACACCGCTTTAAGGACGCATGAGAACCACGGCAAACATGGAGTGAGTAACGTCGTGAGAGTGCTGAAAATACTGGCAGACAAACAGCACAGATGACAATACTATGGACCATGAGTGCGTGACTGGCCAACGGCCACTAAGTACACACACTGCTGGTGATGGTGTGATGAGAAGCACCTGGGTGAGGACCGGGAAACATGATCAGCGGGAGTTTGAATCAGCTGGTGATAATGAGAGAGGGGACGTGGCCGGACCGGCGAGCGTCAGCATACGATCACAGAAAGTAGGTCAAATAAGTCCATTAATCCTTCCCCTCCTTGTGCGCTCCTCCTGCGTAAAAGCGCACGAGGAGGCTTATGACAGTTGGAGCTGAAGCGTGTCATGTGGTCTTTCACGGCCTGCTGTTTATCTAAGCCTGCAACACAATGCGAAGGCACAGCCATAAAATTAAAACAAGAAACCAGAGAAACTGTGAGCTACAAAGCTGCTGTCATTCCAGTCAATAACACCAGAGTCTGTTCTGTTGCTTACGTCATGGTGGTGCCGCCCTTCATTCGGTGGGCGGCACCACAGTCCGGTCAGCGGCTGCAGTTTTTTGATGATAACTAGTTTATGCAGGCGCGGTTGTAAATATTATATTGATCATCGACAATGACTTTTGGGTTTACACAACATGCTAAAAAATGTCAAAATCGTGTCATCAGACCTTTAAATCATACCCAGCAGGACCAAATGACAAGTCAATGAACTTTTACAAATATTTGTGACCCACTGTAATGTATTTCTTTTAATTCCATTTCATTATTTTGGTGTTTTTGTGTCCCATTTGTTGTTGGTGCTGGGTTGGGATGTGTCCTCCACAGTGGGATCACCCACGAGCTGCTACTGGAAAACGATACCTTACTGAGACCTACTGTCTGGAAAAGAATGAATGAAGTAATAGCATAAAGCAAAATGAATAGTCCTGTAGAGCAGTGGTTTCCAACAATTTCCCTCTAAGTCTGGTACTCTCTTTAAATCATGTCTGTAGTTTTGTTTATGACTTAATTGCCATAAAAGCTAAACTAAGAGCTCTTGTGACTTAACAACATAGCAGGCTGAGGGATCTGAGCAGCTGATTTTTTACTCAGAAGTGGCCTTTATCAATTTTTTAATTTTTTTTTTAACTACTTTGTGTTGCATTGTATTTATATTTAAGCTAAACAGGTTGTTGCCTCAGGCTGAAGCAGCGGTGCGTTCAATCTCAAAATGCAGAACAGTGTTTAGCTACAGTTTCAAGCTGCGTCAGTGTCAAGGTTCCTCAAAAGAGTGTGGATTTAATTTGAGGGTTTTATTTATTGGTCTCTGGTTTGGTGAGTGTGTTGAAATCTGTCTCTATACCTCCTTCACACTAAAAAGGCAAAGCAAATTATTAAACCTTAAAAGCACCCATGATTCCTGTAAAACCAACATTTACTGTAATTATTTTGTGCTAATTGGGCAGTTGGGCAAAGTTAACAAAAATAAATGATGAGTATGAAATCTCTGTGAAAGAAAACTATTGACACAAGCAAACTACCTTTTACCTTATGTGCAAATTTACTCATCAGATTTACAGTGAACGTTACGCTTGCATTTCTGCTGGGGCTCTAAGGTAAGGGTCATCATCAGCCAGAATAAGTGGTGAGCAGCAGTGGTGTTTACCAGGGTAACCTTCAATCCTGTGTTAAATAATTTTCTACATTAGTCCTTAACCAAACAAGCTGATTACACAACGGCTATTCAAGAAGTGTGTATATTTCATGATAATCATACGCTTGTGAGGCCATGGTGTGGGACTTCTCCACCCAGAGAAGAAGGCAACTGGGGAAGGGGGGAACAATGGGCCGAAAGAGGAGGTGTCACCGGGGGGTGTCAGACGGGACAGGAAAGGACTATGCACCCCCCGGGGAGAGGAGTAAATGCCGGAGCCGCTGGAAGAAGAAGGGTGTGAGAGCGGCGCCGGCGTTATGTCGTGTTAATGTGCCACACAGGCTTTGTTCTAAACACAATGTATGATGGTCGGAAGTTCCAGGTCTCAATGCATGGCATTAAAGATATAAAAGAGAAATGCACAGAGACCCGGGAGCTCTTTTACTGTACTGTATGTTGGAGATGGAATAAAGCTTCTGTGTCGTCCAGCTTGTTACCTCGCCTGCCTCCTTTCTCCACATTGGTGACCCTAAGATGTGCCATGGAAAGGAAGCCAAGCACCGTCCCCGAGACTACCTGGAGGGAGAAGACCAGCGCTGCGTGCATGGTCTCAGTCCAGCTCCCAGACTTCTGACTTCACAACCTGACTGCGTGGTTCTTGCACATAGAAGCTCAGTTTGCACTCCGCAGGATAACAACGGACAATACCAAGTATTACTACGTGGTCGCTGTGTTGGATGCGCACACCACGCAACAGGTGACAAGCCTGCTCCAGGAGCCGCTGGCCCAAGGCAAATATGAAGCGCTCAAGAGGATGCTTCTCCAGCGCTATACCCTTTCTGACAGTGAGAGGGCAGAGAGACTCCTAACTCGTTCGGAGTTAGGGGACAGATCAACAGTGGCACCGGCATCCATGAGGGACTCCAGCGAGGTCGAGGAGCCATTCGCGGTAGTCAGGACAGACACCAGGAGATGAAGGAATGGGGTGATCTGTTTTTATCATCGCCGTTTCGGCTCGAATGCCCAACGCTGCCTGTCGCCATGCCAATTCAAGAAGCCAGGAAGATGGCATGTTCGGAATTCAGTGGCAGGTGCAACCGATAGCAACAGGAACAGACTGCTTTATGTCACGGACACACGTTCGGGGAGACGGTTTTTGGTGGACTCCGGCTCCCAGAAGAGCCTCATCCTGCCGGTCAACACAGACAGGGTGGCAAGAGGCAGCAGTCCCGAGCTCACGGCCACCAACAGATCCACCATCAGGACATTTGGCGAGCAGACAGATGATATGCTTACACGGACACAACTTTCAGGGGGACTCTGTGTGAGCTGCATGTTCCGGCTCCATTTTAGGCGCAGATCTTTTATGTGCTTCTGGGTTTTTAGTTGATGTTGCTAACAGGAGATTAGTGGACACTGTCTCTTTTACTTCACTGTCCTGTACAGCTCGGGGAGCTGGGTCGACAACACTGGCTAACGTTATAGCTCCAGGGGGTAAGTACCAACATTTGTTCACACAGTTCCCAGCACTCACAGTCCTGACATTTTCGGCTACGGTGACGAAACACGGGGTCGGACACTTTATAATGACAAAAGGCCCGCTGGTGTTCGAGCGAAATCGGCGTTTGGACGCAGCTAAACTGGCCAGCGCACGACAGGAGTTTGCCAACTTAGAGCAGTTGGGCATCATCAGGCGCGTCAACAGCCCGTGGGCATCCCCGCTACACATGGTGCCTAAAGCCGATGGATCGTGACAACCGTGCGGTGATTTCCAGCGCTTGAATAACACCACGGAACACGATCGTTATCCCATTCCGCACATCCAGGATTTTTCCGTGCACCTGGCCAGGACGCGTGTTTTTTCAAAAGTGGATCTGGTCCGCGGATACCATCAGGTCCCGGTGAGCGTGGAAGATGTTCCAAAAACAGCGATAATAAGTCCTTTCGGCCTTTTCGAGTTTTTACGCATGCTGTTCAGATTAAAAGGCACAGCGCAGACTTTCCAGAGGATGATGGATGCAGCGCTTCATGACTTGTCGTTCGCTTTTGTCTACCTAGACAACATTCTGGTAGCTAGCACATCCAAGGAGGAGCACATCGCCCAACTCAAGATGGTTTTCCAGAGGTTGGAGGTACACGGGCTGATAGTTAACCAGGCAAAGTGCCAGTTTGGTGTGCCAGAGATTGATTTTTTTGTGCCACCGCATTTCGCCGGAGGGCGCGATTCCGCTACCAGGTAAGGTGTGCGCTGTGGCGGACTTTCTACGTCCGCAGACTGTGAGAGTACTACAGGAGTTTTTGGGAATGGTTAATTTTTTATAACCATTTCCTTGCCCGGGCAGCCCAACTGATGTAGCCATTGTATGCCACGCTTAAAAAAAAAGAAGCCCGCGGAAGCCATTGTTTGGATTCCCAAGCGAGTCCAGGCTTTTACTAACGCCAAAACAGCACTTGCGGATGCCGCGTTGTTAGTCCACCCGGATCCGTCTGTACGGATAGCGCTCACTACGGACGCGTCTGATGTTGCCATAGGTGCAGTTGTGGAGCAGTACGTCTCAGGTTTGTGGCAGCCGCTCACATTTTTAAGCCAAACTTTGTGTGACAACGAACACAAATACAGCACATTCAATAGAGAATTGCTGGCTCTCTACCTGGCGCTGCTCCTTTTCCAGTTTTGGTTAGAGGGGCGCAAGTTCACCACATTCATGGACCATAAGCTGCTGACGTACGCAATGGCCAAGGTCTTGGAACCGTGGTCGGCCCAGCAGCAGCGTCAATTGGCCACAATTTCGGAGTTTACTACTGAAATTCAACATGTCGCCGGTAAGCTCAATGTCGTGGCCAACTGTCTGTCGCACACGTTAGTCTCCCCGGTCTACATGGGAATAGATTTCCCCGCTATGGCCACGGAACAGGCCGGGGATGCGGACATCTGAGTGCTCCAGTCTGCACCTACTAGGTTAAGGCTGGAGAGCAGGGTGGTGCAAGAAGGATGTCGTCCCTTGCTCTGCGATGTCTCCACCGGCCGCCCACACCCAGTGGTTCCGAGCTCTTGGCGCCATCGCGTTTTTGAGTTGGTCCACTCCCTTTCGCATCTGGGAGTGCACGCTTCGGTGAAGCTAGTAGGGGTGAAATTCGTCTGGCCGCGCTTGCACAAGGATGTGAAAGAGTGGGCTGCAGCTTGTGTCGCTTGCCAGCGGGCCAAAGTGCACAAGCACATCAGAGCCCCACTCAAGCCGTTCCAAATCCTGGCCAGGAGGTTCAACCACGTCCACCTGGATTTGGTGGGACCCCTCCCACCGTCGCAAGGTTTTACGCACCTTTTAACAATCGTGGACCGCACCATGCGCTGGCCTGAAGTGGTCCCGCTGGCTTCTATCATGTCCGCAGAAGTGGCTCGTGCTTTTTTATCGGCTTGGGTGGTGCGGTTCCGATCCCCATCAGACATCACTTCTGACAGGGGTCCACAATTCATTTCGGAACTCTGGTCCGCAATGGCCCAGAGCCTGGGGGTCAAAATTCACCGCACTACCGTGTACAATCCCCAGGCTAACAGGTTATGCAAGTGTTTTTATAGGTCGCTTAAAGCAGCACTGAGAGCTTTGCTCACGGATGCAAATTGGGTCGACTGCCTGCCCTGGGTTCTTTTAGGGTTGTGCTCGGCAGCTAAGGAGGATTTGGCAGCCTCCCCGGCAGAACTTGTTTTTTCTCAGCCACTACGGATCCCCGGAGAGTTTTTACCAGAAAACCCTGCACCCGAGACTGATTCGGCCACGCAATTTTTGCATAGTACGGAGGCTTTTAACGTACCGAGCCCGGCCCACCATTGTTTCCCCCACACCGTCGTCCCAAAAAGCTTGCAGAACGCCAGTTTTGTTTTTGTCAGGCACGATGCGCACCGGACCTCGCTGCGCCCACCGTACGACGGACCGTTCAGGGTGTTGGAATCTGGGGCGAAGCATTTTGTGTTAGACTTGGGGGGATGTAGGGAGACCATCTGCATCAACAGGCTGAAGCCCGCTTTTGTGTTGGCAGACGAGCAGGTGGTGTTGGCCCAAGCTTCCCGGCACGGACACCCACCGTTGGTGGCTCCGCAAATTGGCGATCCCTCGGCAGGGACCTGCGCTTGCGAAACTGATGTGTTTTCTCCCCCTCCCTTTTTCCCTCCACAGACTGATGTACCCTCCTGTTAACCCCGCCAGCAGGGCGGGTCGACTGGATCAGCGACCCCCCAGCTACAGCGGCTATGGGCGTCGGCTCAAGCCCAAAGGATGGGGGAGTTAGTGCCCTTTCTGGGTGTTGGGGGGGTGGTGCTGTGTGGGGGCATGGTGTCAGACTTCTCCACCCAGAGAAGGCAGCTGGGGAAGGGGGAACAATGGACCGAAAGAGGTGGTGTCACCGGGGGGTATCAGATGGGACAGTAAAGGACTATTCGCCCCCCGAGGAGAGGCGTAAATGCCGGAGCCGCTGGAAGAAGAAGGGTGTGAGAGCGGCACCGTCATTATGTCATGTTAATGTGCCACACAGGTTTTGTTCTAAACATAATGTATGATGGTCGGAAGTTCCGGGTCTCAATGCATGGCATTAAAGATATAAAAGAGGAATGCACAGAGAACCGGGAGCTCTTTTACTGTGCTGTATGTTGGAGATGGAATAAAGTTTCTGTGTCATCCAGCTTGTTGCCTTGCCTGCCTCCTTTCTCCACACGCTGACTTTTAACGTATCATTCTGCTTCACTGTTGTTTTTTTAAATTAATTATTAATTACAGCAGCTGGCATTCACCTATTAAAATCTGAAAATTGTAATGCTGTGTGGTGTACCTCGTTTTCAACAGTCAGGCACTATTTCAAAGGACACAGCCTTCACAATGCAGATATTGGCTTGCTGTGTTCCAGGTTAATGCTAATGCTAAATTAATTACCCCGAAGTTTAAAATCTCACAGCATAGTTTCTATTAAAGCCTAACAGCAAAAAGTGTACTTGTAACACTTTATTTCATCAAGCGATGCCAATAAAAAGGCGGCAAAGAGAATGCAAATAAAAGACAAGATGCCGTTATCTAGCTAGCTAGTGACCCGACCAATGGACTCTGGAAAGGTGTGTGTATATGTATAAAAGGCTGTACATTAATTTAAAAAAAATAATTGCACCTTTTTTTTTTGTAATTGTGATTACTTGCTAAAAGAATCAATGAAAAGTATACTTAAGCAAATTTTTGCATTTTTATTCATTGAGCATACCCGTGACTTTCATATTCAACAAAAATACTGCTAGAGCAGCATAAAACACTTGATAATCATGAATTTATATTCAATTAAAAACTATTTATGACTGCGATTTGTAATACTCTTCTTCAGTTCATTATAAAGAGGCAGTTGATTTCTCTGCGAAACTCCCATTTTTAATGTTGTCACATTTAGGCTGCATGTCCACAGAGCGCGCTAAAATGCTCTAATCCTGTTTTTCCTAGCGCTTTACGGGCATTCTTAAAAAAATGGTCGCAGCCTGGTATCCTAGCAACCGCTTGAACACTCAAAGCTTGCCATTGGGTTTCACACATTTTGCTCTGAAGCGGTCTACTAACTGGACTAAACTGCAGCAAACTGGTAAGAAAACACACATCCTTCTGAGCTTTAGCTGTTAAAAATTGATCATGTTTATACTTTTAGCCTGATTCTGATTGGCTGGTTACAGAGGTGTGCCGCTGACAAGCGCTGCGGCTTTCCAAAAGTTGAACTTTGTTCAACTTTTAGCTGAGGGTGCTGTGTGCATTTAAGTCTGCACTACATAGAAAATAGATGCTCAGAGTGGAAAAAACACGCTTGGTGGACACACAGCCTTAATGTGTTATTTTGAAGCAGTGAAAGAGGCCAATGCTTCAACTTAAGGTATCTTTTGTAATTTTCTCAAACATTAAAAGTACAAACAACGAAGCAATTCTTAAATGGATTTCAGGAAATCCTGACCTTAATGGTGAGTTTGAGGCTTCTAGTCCCTTTACATTGGAGTGTGTGTTTTTCTCCAGTCACTCAGACAGAAATTCTCCCTCTTTTCATTTTTTCGGCGTGTAGCCTCAATCAATGACACCGTGTCCAGTGTGCATGCTTTAAGTGGGGCGTGTACACACAGGATGAAGTTGCCCCGAGGGCCAGAGGATCAGGTTAGTGTTGCGTAAACTTTGAAAATTTAAATGCTGAAAAACAGGACCTACTCTTGTTCAAAGCTGAGCCAGCTGCTAAGACAAACAAGTCACCACTGCCAACACTGCCTCAGGGAGTGACCAGTGCCATTTTTAAAAAGTGTTTATTGGCCCACATTAATCAAAAAAGCTAACGAATTGATTATCCCAGCCCTAATAAATATATATAAAACCATCAATAAACAATGACTGCCAGCCTATAAAACCTGTGGGGGGAACTGTTGTATAAAAGCAACACTATTTTCATCAATCACCCTGCGGTCTTGCGATGTATCACAGCTTGATATATTTTTGGTATTGCACTCCCTCAAGTGATATTGTTAATTAAACCAGTCACCAAAACTTAAAATTGGCTTTTGTTAATGGTGCTGTAGGATTGCTTCTTTCTATGGACTTGCACAGTGCGGCATGTTAAATGGTTGACATTAGTGGGCCATTAGTTGGGCAGCACAGTGGTGCAGTGGTTAGCTCTGCTGCCTAATAGCTAGAAGGTTCCAGGTTCAAATCCCCAGGCTGGCAGGGGTAGGAACCTTTCTGTGTGGAGTCTGCATGTTCTCTCTGTGCTGTGTGGGTTTACTCCTGGGGCTCCGGCTTCCTCCCACAATCCAAAGACATGCATGTTAGGTTAATTGGTTGTTCTAAATTGTCCCTAGATGTCTGTCTCCTATAGGCCCTTAGAATAGAGGGTTAGTACTAATGAAGCGCATGAGTGGTCTTTGAGACTAGAAACAGCGCTATTTAAGTACAGGTCCTTTATTATTTTTTTTTTTTTTATTAAGGCAGATTGGCTAAGATCACTCATTTTTTTACTTCAGTCCCATGAGGCAACAGCTGTATGGTCAAACCCAGCCAGACACTGCTGCTGTCAAATTCTGTGATCGAATGTTTGCACATTACCAAGATTTTAAGAGACAGAGATGCATAAACCTGTCAAAATGCCCTATGTGCATTTCAGCTCATCTAGTTTAAATTATTTTGGAAGTAGGTTCTCTTGGAAAGAATTTAGAAGTAGTCTGGGAATGCAGGAACATGGAAGTTATCTACTCAGTTTTGCTTTGAAGGAGTCTTTCTCATTGGCCACAAACCTAACGTCTGTGGCTGCAATTGGATAGACTTCCTACCTACCAGAACAAACCATTATCCAACAAGAAATGCAACTCAGCAGTTACTCTCGTCAGACACTTTATCCTTTAATCACTAATTCTGAACTATAGTGGACAAAAGGAGTGATATTTTTTATGCTCGTATATCATGTTCTTATTTAGGGCAGTAATGCTGTATTCACACGCCAATGATAGGAAAGCCACCCTATTGCAATGGCAGTGGAGCTTCTCTTTACTGCAAGGCCAAACAGCAGACAACCATGGCAGACACAACAGTTGCTATGGTAACTGGAGGGATACTTAAGCAATATTACATGAGGGCGAGTATGCTATCAATAAATAGAGTAACTATGGGTGTGATACGTCTAATGCCCTCCGTGTATCACAAAGACGTATCACACCCACAGTTACTAAATTCATTGATACTGTACTCTCTCACATGTCATACTGTATATACGTACATATATACTGTATATATTTTAGGGGTGTAACGGTATACCTGAAATCACGGTTTAATACGTACCTTGGTTTTAAGGTCACAGTTCGGTTCATTTTCGGTACAGTAAGGAAACAAAATGCAAAACATTAAACTGTTCATCTTTTGTACAAGTGGGAACAGCTTTGACAAAAAAAAAAAAAAACAAAACTGGCAACTGCCAGCAGTCAGTTCTCCAATAAATAAAATGTATACAGTAAAATAAATAAATTCTCTTTTTAGCAAATGAACGATGCAGACAAGTGCAACAACAGAAGTTTGAAGAGTCTGAACTATTCTTTTATTCCTTATTGCCTGAAGCAGTGATTTTATCCAGGGTGCTCTGGTATGTTCAGGTTTCTGAGAGAAATTAAATATCTTATTTCACTTGTTAATTGGTCAAAAAAATGCAAAGCTGTCATTGTTGTGTATAGGTTCTGAAGGCACCCATTTTCTGACAATTAAGAAGGAACATACCAGGCCTAAAGGGCAGCATTGACAGATTTAGCTTGTTCTTAAAAGAATGGAATTATTTTCTGGCTGAGGAGGGCACAACAAAGGACTTCATACTGGGGCTCAGTTAGCTTCAGCAGGTGTTTAAACCTGGTGTTCTCAACAACTGAATATGGCCTTAGATCCGCTGCTATAAAAACACCAAAGGCATTTCTTATTACTTTGGCTCGATCTGAAAAGCCCTGAGAGGCTGTCTAAATGCCGCTGGAAGCTGTGCTTGTACCGCGCTAGGGTTTCTTTTTCCGTGGTGCACTGATATTCAGGTTCACGTAGTGCCGTTTCAAATGAGTTAACAAGTTCAACATACTGCCAAAAGCATATCCGACGCCGTTTTTGTCTTATTCACTTGCCTTTGTGCGTTCACATATTTCACTGAAAAGCCAAAGTGTTCCCAGACAGGAGACTTGTGAAGAGGGCCTTCAAGCTGTGGCTTTTCCGTACAGTGAGCCATGACGTTCGCTCGTCAGAGGCTGGGCTGCACTGTTTGTTTACATGTATGGCTAATAGCGTGAGGCAGTTACACTTCCTGTCCGTCACTCAACATGGTCTGTGTGGAGCCTCCATATGCCTCTGTCTCGTACTGAAAAATACAAATACATGTACTGTTACACCCCTAATAAATATATATATATACAGTATATATATATATATATATATACTGTATATATATATATATATATATATATATATATATATATATATATATATATATATATATATATATATATACACTCACCGGCCACTTTATTAGGTACACCTGTCCAACTGCTCGTTAACACTTAATTTCTAATCAGCCAATCACATGGCGGCAACTCAGTGCATTTAGGCATGTAGACATGGTCAAGACAATCTCCTGCAGTTCAAACCGAGCATCAGTATGGGGAAGAAAGGTGATTTGAGTGACTTTGAACGTGGCATGGTTGTTGGTGCCAGAAGGGCTGGTCTGAGTATTTCAGAAACTGTTGATCTACTGGGATTTTCACGCACAACCATCTCTAGGGTTTACAGAGAATGGTCCGAAAAAGAAAAAATATCCAGTGAGCGGCAGTTCTGTGGGCGGAAATGCCTTGTTGATGCCAGAGGTCAGAGGAGAATGGCCAGACTGGTTCGAGCTGATAGAAAGGCAACAGTGACTCAAATAACCACCCGTTACAACCAAGGTAGGCAGAAGAGCATCTCTGAACGCACAGTACGTCGAACTTTGAGGCAGATGGGCTACAGCAGCAGAAGACCACGCCGGGTGCCACTCCTTTCAGCTAAGAACAGGAAACTGAGGCTACAATTTGCACAAGCTCATCGAAATTGGACAATAGAAGATTGGAAAAACGTTGCCTGGTCTGATGAGTCTCGATTTCTGCTGCGACATTCGGATGGTAGGGTCAGAATTTGGCGTCAACAACATGAAAGCATGGATCCATCCTGCCTTGTATCAATGGTTCAGGCTGGTGGTGGTGGTGTAATGGTGTGGGGAATATTTTCTTGGCACTCTTTGGGCCCCTTGGTACCAATTGAGCATCGTTGCAACGCTACAGCCTACCTGAGTATTGTTGCTGACCATGTCCATCCCTTTATGACCACAATGTACCCAACTTCTGATGGCTACTTTCAGCAGGATAATGCGCCATGTCATAAAGCTGGAATCATCTCAGACTGGTTTCTTGAACATGACAATGAGTTCACTGTACTCAAATGGCCTCCACAGTCACCAGATCTCAATCCAATAGAGCATCTTTGGGATGTAGTGGAACGGGAGATTCGCATCATGGATGTGCAGCCGACAAATCTGCGCCAACTGTGTGATGCCATCATGTCAATATGGACCAAACTCTCTGAGGAATGCTTCCAGCACCTTGTTGAATCTATGCCACGAAGAATTGAGGCAGTTCTGAAGGCAAAAGGGGGTCCAACCCGTTACTAGCATGGTGTACCTAATAAAGTGGCCGGTGAGTGTATATAAACTATGACTGGGGCGTTCAGATTTTATTGAACATATGTGTAAAATGAAAATAAAGCTATCATATTATATATTATGCTCTTTTGTCTTAATTGTTTTCATGTAGTGATAGTAGTGTTGGGTGGAACACTATATCAATAAATAAACAATGAAAACATAATGCATTGTCCATTATTACTGTCAACCTATAGATTATGTTTGTTGAACTGTTGTAAAAAAGCAATATTACATTCAGCCGCAGTGCTATATTAATTCATTGCGTAATATTATTTATGTCTTCTTTGGAGCCTATAAATTCTTCCAAATCTCTAGAAAACTTTGTTTTGTTTTCTTCATCCAGAGCTGAAATACACTACAACTGTCAAACTTTGTCAAACAATTTGTAAAAAACTTGATAGTAGTTTGATATGGCAGCCAAAATCATTTTTCCACTTTGCTAATATGGACCACTGAAGTGGATATTTGAAATTAACGCTTTACATTCTTCCGAGTGAAGATGCTAAGATTCTCTTTGGGAGTGTCTAGGAGGGACAGGATTAGAAATGCGTATATCAGAGGGACAGCTCAGGTTGAGCGGTTTGGAGACAAAGTAAGAGAGGTAAGGCTGAGATGATTTGGACATGTGCAGAGAAGGGATAGTGGAGATACTGGACAAAGGATGTTGAAGATGGAGCTGCCAGGCAGGAGGAACAGAGGAAGACCACAGAGAAGATTGATGGATGTAGTGAAGGAGGACATGGAGAGGGTTGGTGTTCCAGAGGAAGATGAAGGGACAGGGTGAGATGGAGGCAGATGATCTGCTGTGGTGACCCCTAAAGGGAGCAACCGTAAGAGGAATTCTTCTAATTAGCAGTACATGGGATCGATTTCTTGAAGGAAGATTTGTTTTAAGCACACTGCCATCTCCAGAGACCAGACCCAGTCCTGAAGCCTTGTGTTGCCAGTATGTGCTCTCACGAGGTGCTAGCACAATCTAACAAAATGATAGACTGACTGACAATGGGAAATGTTGTTACCCTCACCACAATGCCCAGCCCTAACAGAACGGTGACAGTAGTGATGCTTGGAACTAAAAGACAGATTCCCTTTGTTTCTGCATTAGCTGAGTACCTGGACCTGGAAATAGAGCCTGATGAGCGATTTTTATTCTCTAAATATCATGTTTGTTAAGATAGGACACATGGATGTAGGCCCCATCGACAGCATTTTAAATCCTTCTGCTACCAAAAAGAAAAAAACAAAGTACAAGACCAATGAATACTTCAAGAATTATTCACCTTACTGAGGCAGGGTGTCGGGGACACAGGCTTCTAGTAGCCTGCCATAGTAGCCTACTATAGAAGCCTGCTTGCTAGTATGCGTCCCAGGTACAGTGTGTATTCTTACAGCAGTAACTGGGATTGCTTAAGATGATCATTACCGTTACCAATTTTCTGTCCATTATACTGAGGCTGTTTTACTCTCCAGTGATTTGTGAAGTACACATGATTACAGACGATGATTAGCAGCTTTAACTTATGAACTGAGCACACTTCATTCTCACTGAAATTATTCATGTGGTCAATTATTTATTTTACAATTAACAACTATTTTTGTTACTTTTTAGAACCTATGAGAATTTTTACACAGCCACTAGGTTAGGTGCTTTTTTGCTTTACTAACTAACTAACTAACCTGCACTTATATAGCGCTTTTCTAGTCACAAAGACCACTCAAAGCGCTTTCATTAATACTAACCCTCTATTCTAAGGGCCTATAGGAAACAGATATCTAGGGACAATTTAGAACAGCCAATTAACCTAACATGCATGTTTTTGGCATGTGGGAGGAAACCGGAGAAATCCCAGAGTAAACCCACGCAACACGGGGAGAACATGCAAACTCCACACAGATCACTGTTGGTCGGGGGCTGGGATCGAACCCACGATCCCACGATCCCACGATCCCCACAATCCCCCGGCCAAGGGTAAACTGTGCTTCCGCAGTGCTAACCACTGCGCCACCGTGCAGCCCTTTAGATGGATAAGCTGGTAGTGAAACTTTTTTTTACTATTAACAGATGTGCAATGAAGACTTTTAGTGACTGAAGGATTTTCTGGGTTAAAAGGATGGTGAATTAATCCAATCAACAGTATTTAAAACTACCCTTATAAAGGATTTATACATCATTTATAAGTAGATTATTAATTGGACAGTAAACACGATAGATCATTAATAAGCAGCACATGAGATAAAAAGGAAAACAGTGATCTCTTTCTTGCCCAATAGTGAGCCTACACTTACCTGTTCTCTCAAAACTTAGATATCAGTTTATTTAAAGGTCCCACTCACTGCACTTTACCCACATTTTGACAGCTCACAAACACCTTAATGACATATTTTGGTCAAATTGTCTTTAAATATGTTATTATTGCAGCAGCATTGTGAATCATCTTTTGTTGCCTTACCAAGAACATCTCGTTTCAGTGCATGTCTCTTTAAATTCCTACGAGCTGTGTTTACCACACTCCTTAGGTCACTATGGCTAATCTTAGCTGGCTAGCTCCTAGATCAAGCAGTGACCCCAAGACAACTAATGTAAATTTGTCTTAAAGAATGAATGAAAAAATGCATCACTAGTGGACAGGAGTGTGTGGTTTCCGTGGTCGATAGGATGTGACCAGTCCCTGGACCACAATAAGACCAGACACATTCATGAATGAGTGGCTAAGTTGCTAACTTCAGCTAGCTTGGGTGTCAGCACTTAGCTAAAATAACGTCTAAGAACAAGGAATGAAGTCAAGCGTGGGTAGATGATTCCATTGGGTGAACACAATTTATAGAAAATAGTGATCAAAATTAGCCAGATCGGTAATTAAACAAACGCCAGGTGGTCTGTCCATCAAGCTCTCCCCAATGAGCTGAGCTCTCATGCCATTAGACTGACCGATGCCAAACGCCTAGCAAACAAATCAACGTAGCATCATGGTGAAAATATAACAAAATAAGCCAGAATGATGCGAAAAATATTACCGACTGGATTAGTAAACCAGGTGGAAACAAGGATGTTTATTAGGGTGACTGAAATCTAAAAAGATAAGCATATAAACTTTTACTTCAGTACTTTTGG
The DNA here is from genome assembly GCA_020510985.1 of Pholidichthys leucotaenia. Taxonomy (NCBI): domain Eukaryota; kingdom Metazoa; phylum Chordata; class Actinopteri; order Cichliformes; family Pholidichthyidae; genus Pholidichthys; species Pholidichthys leucotaenia. The sequence continues at coordinate 240,295,863 of CM035839.1, forward strand.
TCATACTCTTGAGTTTTTTAATTTCACTGATTTTAAGAGAGTTCATTAATGTTTTTGTTTATACTGATAATTTGTTCTGACCTGAAATTGTCTTTTTTATTGCAAATCTATGAAAGAAGTCATACAAAATATGTCAAATTCAAATCAGGTTTGAAGGTTGAGTAAAAAGTAATAAATTTACAAGAAAAAAGTAATCAAATTATGAGGAAAAGATACCAATTTTACGAAACAGTTAAACTTACGAAAAAAACACAAATTGGCAAGTAACTCATGCATATTGTTATTACTCCCTACTCAAATAACTTTTTTCAGTTGGTACTTGCTTATTCTTACTCAAGTACTGTTTTGGATGACTATTCTTACTGTACTGAAGTTGTTATTCTCACCAGGCAGTTAAGACAAAATGCAAAAAAGTCAAAAGCGGATGTGAACTACAATCTCTAGGTTCTAAAATATGTACCATCACTGCTGCCAGGGTGTCCAAACTCAAATCCCACCTGTGTTGTAGCAGGTGGAGGCGGCATAACGGTTCTGACGGATTCTAAGATGTGACGGTGCAGCAGCATGTACAAGTTGTGACATGTAGCTGGGATTCTAATGTTATGGCACTTTTACTCATCAATTCAGAGGTAAAATGTCCACCTTAATATCTGTGTTTTGATGTCAGATAAGAAGACAGTTTTGACAAGATCCCAGCCAGCATGTCCATATAGGCTCCATGATGGGTTTCACCTGGGCTGTCTTCTGGGTCCCATGTGGGTTTGTCCATGGGTTCCATGTTGGCTCCATCTATGCTTGCCCACATGGACTTGACCTGTGGTACAGGTAAGCAGGGAATACATTTACCCAATTTAAACCCAACTGGGCCCCACATGGGTTTAATATGGGTGAGCAGGCTTTAGTAACACTTCTGCCATAGACAAAATTACGCAAAAAAGTCACAAATTTATGAGAAAAAAATGTGAACATTTATGAGAAAAAAGTGACAAATTTACAAAAAAAGTAGCAAATTTGTCAGAAAAGTCACAAATTTACTAGAAAAAAGCTGCAAATTTACAAGATAAAAACTCGCAAATTTACTAGAAAAAGTAAAATTACTTGAAGAAATACAAGAAAAAATTGGCAAATTTGCAAGAAAAGAATACACAAATTTAAGAGGAAAAAATAAAAAAGTTGCAAATTAACTAAAATAAAGCAGCAAATATATGAGTAAATAAACTGAAAATTTATTAGAAAAAAAATTAAACAAATTTAAGATAAGATAAGATAAGATAAGATAAGCCTTTATTAGTCCCACAACGGGGAAATTCCAGGATTGCAACAGCACAGGGATAGCAACACTCAGAGCAACAATCAGAAGGCAAGAAAAAAAAAAAAAAAAAAAAAAAAAAACAAGCAAGAGCAGCTAATATACATATGTACGTATTACTATAAAATATATATATATACACACATTTATGAGGAAAAGCTGTAAGTTTACAGTTAAAAAAAAGTTGAAAATTTTTGAAAAAGTTCCAAATTTGCAAGAAAAATGTTGCAAATTTATGGGAAAAACTCACAAATTTAGAAGAAAATTTACAAGGAAAAAAAAGCAACAAATTAATGAGAAAAAGTTGCAAGACTACAGTAAAAAAGTGGCAAATTTATGAGAACATTCCAAAATTACAAGAAAAAGTTAAGAAATTTGCAAGAAAAAAGTCACAAATTTACAAGAAAAACTAATAAATTTATGAGAAAAAGTTGTAAGTTTACAGTAAAAAAAGTCACAAATTTATGAGAAAGTTTCAAATTTTCAACAAAAGATTAAGAGAAATAAACTGAAAATAGAATCCCCAGTAATTGTCCTTAGGTATGACTGTGAGAGTGAATGGTTGTCTGTCTCTCTGTGTTGGCCCTGCGATGGACTGGCGATCTGTCTAGGGTGTACCCTGCCTCTCGCCCAAAGATGCTGGGATAGGCTCCAGCCCCCCCCCCCCCCCCGCAACCTGAAAAGGAAGAAGCGGAAGAAGATGAATGAATGAATGAATGAAAACTGAAAATAGGTAAACAGGTAAAGTCCATGTGGGTAAACACAGATAGGGCCAACATGGAACCCATGGACAAATCCACATGGGACCCAGGAGACAGCCCAGACGAACCCCATCATGGACATGCTGGCTGGGATTTAACTCGAGAACCATCATGTGAATCCAACTGATTAGATAAAAAAAGAAATCCAACACTTTGCCGATTTAGTGTTGGCTTCACTGTTCTACTAGAGAATCTATGGTCTCATCTACGGTCAAACAACAATTGTGCAAAACAAAGTCTGAGGTACTTACAGTCATTCACACCCACACAGTGACACAAACAAAAGAAAATTAAATAGAGATTTTAAAAAATTATACAAGTGAAGCAAGCAACTGATCATGAGCGCTGTTAAGGTCAAATAAAGCCAGCGTGTCTACACCCTCCAGTAAGTATGAAAAATAAGTGTAGAATATATATGTATATCATATATTATGGCACAAAATCCTATCCTCCACGACATATTTACTTTTCAACTGGATTCAGTTTGGTGTCACTTTTGAATAGGATTTGGAGCCCTCTAAGATGGCTAGAGAAGAAAGGAAACGCAGCAGAATGGACAGGAAGTGGTCAAGATTTTGCTCCAGTGCAAACAGATGTGCTGGGAGCTAAAGTTAAAGCTGAATGTTTGATTTCACAATGATTTTCTTCCAAAAACCCAGAGGTGGCTAACAACTACTTACATTTACTCAAGCAGATGTACTCAAGCAACTTTTTCACAAAATTATATTTTATCATATAGTTTTTATTGTAGGAGACTTTTTATTCTTACTTCAGTACATTTATGAAGAAAAAAACGATACTCAAGTACATTTGGTGGTACTCTGAATTACTTGAGTTCGCTGATATGAAAACTATTTGATAATGTGCTTGTTTGTGTTGTAACAATTTCTTCTTTCCAGTTTTTTTTAAATGAAAAATTGATATGAATATAATTGAATCAGAAATAAAAAGGAAAAAATTCAGAAATGTATCAAAAAGCTGCCAAATAATGTAAAAGTTGCACATTTATATGAAAAAATACTGATTTTCTTGCATAAAATTACAGTTTATGAGAAATAAGCAAATTTAGGTAAAAAACGTAAATTTACAATATAATTGTTCATGAGGAAAAAGCTCAAAGTTTTATGAGACTCAAGTCTCAGATGCACATGAAAGTTAAGTCAAAAATTTACAAGAAAAACAGAAATTTGTGAGAAGAGAGTTTCAAAAATATGAGTAAAAACAGGCAAATTTAAATGAAAATGTTACAAATATGTTAGCCATGTCAGTTTTAATCGTGATTAATTGCATGGACGATGCACAATTAACCTGGCAGTGTTCTCCCACTAGGCAGCTCGGTGGTGCAGTGGTTAGCACTGTGGCAGCACAGTAAGAAGGTCACGGGTTCAATACCACTCCTGACCCTTCTGTGTGGAGTTTGCATGTTCTCCCCGTGTCGGCGTGGGCTTACCCGCAGGTACTCTGGTTTCCTCCCACAGGCCAAAAACATGCAGGTTAAGCTAAGTGGAGACTCTCAAGTGGCCCTATGTGTGCATGGTGAAGGGACTGGCGCTGCACCGTGGCTGCCTCATCCATCCAGGTTAGTTAGTTAATTCCCTTCCACAGCATGTGGAACACCATTTGGTGTATGGGGCGGCGCCTATCTCCATTTCTCTGACCCTAGGCCGCACAGCTACTGTAAGTAGTGAAAGCTACAGTGGGGGGTCAGTCCTCTGGTAGCTCTGTGCGTAACTTTACTTTCCCCGTTCCATTATGCTGAGCACCACACTAGAAGGCAGAAAGTACCATTTTTATATGGTCTTTAGTATGACCCGGCCGGGATTTGAACCCCTGCCTCCCGGGTGTGGGGCGGATGCTCTACCAACTGAGCCACCACTCCAGTCATCCATCCAGGTGGATGTCCTCAATTTCCCTCTGGGATTAGTAAAGTATACAAAATTTTAAAAAAGTAGGAATTTTTAGGTAAAAAAAAAAAGCATTTAAGAGAAAAATCTCATAAATTGGTGAGGAAAATCTCAAATTTATGAGGTAAAACATTCCAAAGTTATAAGAAAATAGTAAATTTACAAGGAAAAAAAAGAAAATTTAGGGGTTACCAGGTTTAAAAAAAAAAACAAACTCACAAATTGGCCGGAGTAAAGTCGTTACTTACTACTCAAGTAACCTTTTTTGTGTATACTTTATTACAGCATTACAAAAATGTTGTTTTGGTGACTAATTTTACTTATATTTCAGTAATTATTGAGTACATTTTCTGGCTACTCTACCCACCTCCAGCCAGCTTCTATGACTGGTGTACACTGAATGTACATTTACAGAAAGGAGCCACATTCAAACAAGTTAAGAAACGTTAACAAAAGCTAAGTTGGAGGGGAACAAAGCTAGGTGTATTCTGCTGGCTGATCCCGGCGGTCGTGTGGTCTCGTGTCCTGTGCTCTGAGGTATATTTGGTGTGAAGTGAAAACAGGCAAGTTTTCTCGGCAGATTTGAGGCTGCGCTGGCGGGAACGAGTCCCTGTATACAGAGACCCGCGATGTGGGGATGGCGGATTGACCTAATCTCAGAGAGGAATTTCACATTAAAACCACTGAGTGTGGGACAGGGAAATTAGGATTTTTAAAAGAAAACACCAAAAAGGGAGTCAGTAATGGAGAATTCCCAGTTGTTCAAAGTTAATCTTTTTGCACTGGAGTAAAATTCTGGAAAATGGAAATAATTCTCAAGGGAACATTAGTTGATTGGTGAACAGAACATTTGTGTGCATCTGAATCAGTACTTATAAAAGAAATATATATTTACTGAATTTTTTTGTCTGAGGAGTAGCCTCAGATTCTGAACTCCTTTTTGGGAGTTTGCTTTATTGAGAGCATAGAAAGCAAATTTAGTGCTATTCCTCTTTGTAAATAAACTGCAAACATTTCTCACTAACAATTCTCTTCTTTACAACTCAGATGTAGCTAGTGCAGTTATTTTGGATTGGGTGAGGTGGGGGTTGGGTGCGGCGGGGGGGGGGGGCATATTGCACGGTCATGGCCTTCTTCTCAAGGACCCTCAGAGGAGGGTTGCATGGTCTAGGTCTATATTGTCCATGCTAGCCAAAATGGCCTTCTGGTCTTCCCGTGGTGCCCGGCGGTACAGCAGAGCGGAAAAGCGAGTATAGGGGTCGTGGAGGATGGGCCGTTTCTTCTTCTTGCGGAGGTAGAGAGCTTCTTCGGGCTGGAGTACCTGAGAGGTGTAGGCCTGCTGGGTCTGAGAGGTGGAGACACCTACAGAAAAAGAAATTCAATTCAACTTTATTTATGTATATAGCCCCATTTCACAACAACAGTCATCTCATAGCACTTTCAACAGTAGGGGAAACCCCCACAATTGCAAAAAGACCCCAGCAATCAGGCGATCTCCTGTGAGCAAGCACTTGGCGACGATGGAGAGGAAAAACTCCCTTTTAACGGGAAGAAACCTCCAGCAGAACCAGGGTTAGGGAGGGGCAGTCATCTGCTGCAACTGGCTGGGGGGTGAGGGGAAAGAGAAGAAGAAGAAAAGAACAGACATGTAAAGAGCAAACAGCACAATGGGGACTCAATATATGGAAGAGAACAAACAGATGTTAACAACCAGCAAAAATATTTCATTGCGAGTGAAGAAAGGAGTGAAGCTCAGTGCATTGTTGGGGGTTCTCTGGCTGTTTAAGCCTATTAGCAGCATAACTAAGGGAGGGCTCAGGGGCACATGATCCCTCCCTAATTATAGGCTATATCAAAAAGGAAGGTTTTAACCCTATTCTTAAAAACAGAGCTTGAGTCTCACTCACGAATCCACATTGGCAGCTGGTTCCACAGGAGAGGAGCTTGATAACTGAAAGCTCTGCCTCCCATTGTACTTTTGGAGATTCTAGGTATTACAAGTAATCCTGCATTTTAAGAGCGTAGTGCTCTGTTAGGATAATAGGGTAGTATCAGATCTTTCAAATAAAAAGGGGCCTGATTATTTAGAGCTTTGTAAATGAGAATAAGGACTAAACTTAATTCTAAACTCTATGGGAGGCCAATGAAGGGAGGCCAGAACCGGAGAGATATGATCTTTCTTTCTAGTACGTGTTAAAACTCTTGCTGCAGCATTATGGATCAGCTGAAGCCTTTTTAAAGATGTTTTAGGGCAACCTGATAATAAAGAGTTACAATAATCTAATCTTGAGCTAACAAAAGCATGGATCAGTTTCTCAGCATCACTCTGACACAAGATGCTCCGAATCTTGGCAATATTATGCAAATGATAGAAGGCAGTCTTAGAAACAAGTTTAATAAAAATAACTCCAAGGTTCCTCACAGAACTATTAAGAGAAAGCGTAACCGCATCCAAACTAAGAGTTTGATTTGGAAAGGTATTTCTAAGGTTTTTTGGACCAACTAGAATGACTTCAGTCTTATCTGAATTTAATAGCAGGAAATTACAAGTCATCCAAGCTTTGATTTCCTTAAGACAGGTTTCTAACTTGGCTAATTGATTACTACCATCTGGCTTCATTGACAGGTATAATTGTGCATCATCTGCGTAATAACGAAAATGTATACAGTGCTTTCTAATAATGTTGCCTAGCGGAAGCACATATAAACTAAAAAGAATAGGGCCTAGCACAGATCCCTGTGGAGCTCCGTGACTGAGCTTTGAGTTGGAAGAAAACTCATAATTGACATGAACAAACTGGAACCTATCAGATAAATAAGATCTAAACCACTGCAATGAAGTTCCATCAAGTCCAACATGATGTACTAATCTATCAAGTAGAATATTATGATTGATAGTATCAAAAGCTGCACTAAGGTCTAAAAGAACAAGTACAGAACCAAGTCCATTATCATATGCGATAAGGAGGTCATTAGTGACCTTCACTAAGGCCGTTTCAGTACTATGATGGATTCTAAACCCAGATTGAAACTCTTCAAATAAACCATTTCCCTGCACGTGGTCAAATAATTGCGTAGCAACAACTCTTACTAAGATTTCTGAAATGAAAGGCAGATTAGAGATTGGTCTATAGTTAGCTAAAACTCCTGGATCCAGCGTTGGCTTTTTGAGTAAGAGTTTAATTACAGCAGTTTTAAAAGCCTGCGGTACATGGCCTAATGTTAATGAAGAATTGATTATTTGAAGAATAGAGCTACCAATAAATGGGAAGACTTCTGTAAATAACCTGGTAGGAATAGGGTCTAAAAGGCAAGTTGAAAGCTTGGATGAGGAAATTATTTTATCTAACTCTAAAAGATCAATTGGAGTAAACTCATCCAAACAGATATCAATTGAAGGAGTTGTAGTAGTTACTGTATTTAAGTTAATGGTGGGAAGAATCTGACTGATTTTATCTCTGATAGATGAAATTTTATAATTGAAAAAGTTCATAAAGTCCTGACTAGTAAGCTCTAAGGGGATACTGGGATTGACAGAGTCCCGTCTCTTTGTCAGCCTGGCTACAGTACTGAAAGGAAACCTGGGATTATTCTTGTTCTCTCTATTAGTGCAAAATAATAACTTGTTCTAGCTTTCCTAAGAGATGTTTTTTTTTTTAATATAAATTAGAAGATGATTTCTCCAAGCTAAATAGAGTTCATCTAATTTAGTGGAGCGCCATTTTCTTTCTAATTGACGAGTCTTCTGTCTTAAGCTACCAGTTTCTGTGTTGAACCTAGGAGTTACAGTAGAAATCTCTGATTAGACTTTTTCTTTTTTAACCCCTTGAATTCCGGGATTCCGCAGGCGGCCACGTCTCTGCGTCCTAGTGCGTCTCAGTGCGCACTGTGCGTCTCAGTGCGCACTGAAAAAAAAAAGCTGCATTTCCGTTCTTCCAGTACAGACACAGCCGCGAACAGAAAGCCAAAGGAGTGTTTGATTGGTTTAGATTTGATTGACCTATCATTCGACTAATAAGAGCCTTGAATTGGGTTTCTGAAACCTTGAAGAACCAATAACTGAAAACCTAGCAAGAAGGGCCTGCCTACCAACGACCACAAATACAACGAGCCAATTGAAGCAGAGAAGTTTGACGACTGAAACGCGTGCGTCCCATGCGTAAAATCTGTTTTGTCTAAGCCGCTGGGTGACTCACATTGAGACCTGTGTGTAACGATAGCATTCGCCACTCTCAGCCGTTAGCCAGTCTTTTTTTATTACTACTGTTCTTATTTGTTTTGAAAAATCGTTCGCAAAAACCGCAAGCATGGAAGCGGAGATGGTTTGACCGGGTCGGGTGACCAGAACCACAAGTCCGTAACAACTGGACCAGCTTCATGTTCGTCTGACAATGAGGAACAGATGTTCGCCAACGACACTGCTGTTGTGGACAGGAAAGTGTTATAAGCTAAATTATTCTTTATCAATGAAAATAGTAATAAAAATGACTTTTGACCGATCGGTAATTACAACGGTCCGTCATGGCCACATGATGGACCGTTGACGGACCGTTTTTTGTGCGCCGAGCTCCTCTGTAGCGGGGAGGGGGGGGGTTGTTATCCTCTACATTGCAGATATTTTAGTATAATTTTTGTTGCACTGTAGGTTATTTTTTCTTGTAAAAAAAGGCCACAATATTTTACGTGGGATGTTTGTGTGTGGGGGGCTTGTTGACAACCCCCCCCCCCCACACACACACACACACAGCCCTGAGTGTCACCTTTCATTAGAGCCCAAGATGAAGCTTCTATGTTGAAGCATTCAGAAGTTATAGACGTTTTTCCAAACTGTGCCATTTGGCACAATTTGGCACAGTTCAAAAACGCCTGGGAACAACCTGAGAAAAAAAGCTGTGTAATATATTCATTTTTTGTGGTATTGTTACAAAATTTTGACCTCAGCTTGATAACACTTGGTTCTACATTTCTGTTGCATTTTCCAGCCAGTATCTGACAGCTGTGTGTTATTTGCAAGCATTTGTATCTAAAAAAACACCCAGGCGAACTTTATTTTCTTTAGATTCAGTATGTTTAGATGACTGTTACTCAGTGGCAGGAGCACTTAGAGAGATTATGACTGTTTTGCCAAAAAATTCAGTGTTTTCTTTTAAATGAAACCAACCCCATGAAGATGCTGCAAAGGGTTGAAGAACAGCTTTTGATTTACTTTGGGTATGTTATTTTTAGGTGTTTTTAGGGAAATTGACCAGAGTTCAAGGGGTTAAAGGGGCCACCATGTTTAGAGTCTGATGCAGAGAAGATGTAACACTATCTACCATGCTATCAGTTACAGAAGGGGCAAGCTCTCCATAACTTATTTCCGTTGTGTTGACACATGGCATAGAGGAAACAATATGCATAAATTTGGTAACAGCATCATCTGACAGGCATCTACTGTAGTAATATTTTTCTATGGAGCCAAATAGTCAGAAACAGTAAAATCAAAGGTTAACAGACAATGGTCTGACAGTACAGGGTTATGAGGAGACACTACCAGATTTTCTATTCCATTGCCATATGCCAGAACAAGGTCCAACGTGTGGTGGAAATAATAGGTAGAATTTCCTACTTTCTGAAAACAAAACAAAAAAAAAACAAACATTGAGTCTAATGTTGAATTAAATGCCATATTAAGGCAATCACTATCTACATCTACATGTACACAGGTGGACAAAATTGTTGGTGCCCCTCTGTTAATGAAAGAAAAACCCACAATGGTCACAGAAATAACTTGAATCTGACAAAAGTGGTAATAAATAAAAAGTCTATGAAAATTAACCAATGAAAATCAGACAATGCTTTTGAATTGTGGTTCAACAGAATTATTTTAAAAAACAAACTCATGAAACAGGCCTGGACAAAAATGATGGTACCCTTAACTTAATATTTTGTTGCACAACCTTTTGAGGCAATCACTGCAATCAAACAATTTCTGTAACTGTCAATGAGACTTCTGCACCTCTCAGCAGGTATTTTGGCCCACTCCTCATGAGCAAACTGCTCCAGTTGTCTCAGGTTTGAAGGGTGCCTTTTCCAGATGGCATGTTTCAGCTCCTTCCACAGATATTCAATAGGATTTAGATCAGGGCTCATAGAAGGCCACTTTAGAATAGTCCAATGTTTTGCTCTTAGCCATTCTTGGGTGTTTTTAGCTGTGTGTGTTGGGTCATTATCCTGTTGCAAGACCCATGACCTGCAACTGAGACCAAGCTGTCTGACACTGGGTAGCACATTTCTCTCTAGAATACCTTGATAGTCTTGAGATCTCATTGTACCCTGCACAGATTCAAGACACCCTGTGCCAGATGCAGCAAAGCAGCCCCAGAACATAACAAAACCTCCTCCATGTTTTACAGTAAGGACAGTGTTCTTTTCTTGGTATGCTTCATTTTTGCATGTGAACACAGAGCTGATGTGCCTTGCCAAACAGTTCCAGTTTTGTCTCGTCTGTCCATAGGACATTCTCCCAGAAGCTTTGTGGCTTGTCAACATGCAGTTTGGCAAATTCCAGTCTGGCTTTTTTATTATTTATTTTCAACAGTAGTGTCCTCCTTGGTCGTCTCCCATGAAATCTACTTTGGCTCAAACAACGACGGATGGTGCGATCTGACCTTGACCTTGGAGTTCACCATGAATGTGTTTAGAGGTTGTTCTGGGCTCTTTTGTTACCATTCATATTATCCATCTCCTCCTGAGGCCATGTCCAGGGAGGTTAGCTACAGTTCCGTGGATCATAAATTTCTGAATAATATGTGCAACTGTAGTCACAGGAACAACAGGCTGCTTGGAGATGGTCTTATAGCCTTTACTTTTAACATGCTTGTTTATAATTTTCTTTCTAATCTCCTGAGACAACTCTCTCCTTTGTTTCCTCTGGTCCATGTTTAGTGTGGTAAACACCATGTCACCAAACAGCACAGTGACTACTTGTCACCCTTTAAATAGGCCAACTGACTGATTACAAGTTTGTAGACACCTGTTATGTTAATTAGAGGACACATCTTGGTTAAACATGTCCCTATGGTCACATTATTTTCAATCTTTTCTAGGGGTACCATCATTTTTGTCCAGGCCTGTTTCATGTGTTTGCTTTTTAAAGTAATTCTGTTGAACCACAATTCAAAAACATTGTCTGATTTTCATTGGTTAATTTTCATAGAATTTTTATTTATTACCACTTTTGTCAGATTCAAGTTATTTCTGCGACCATTGTGGGTTTTTCTTTCATTAACAGAGGGGTACCAACAATTTTGTCCACGGCTGTATAATAAAGTTCTCTACTATAATTCTATCTGATTTCAGCACTAAATCTGCTAAGAATTTGGCAAATTCGGATAAAAACTCTGAGTCGGCTGAGGGAGGACGATAAACTATGGTAAATAAAATTGGGTTTAAGCTAAAATTGCTAACATGCCCAATACTGAGGACCAGGCCCTCAAAGGAATTATAACATGTTTTTCGCTTTACATTAACTAGTAATTTGGAACAGTAAATTGTCACTACTCCTTCTCCACGACCAGAACTTTTGGGATTTTGACAGTTTAAATAATCAGAGGGAGTTGATTCATTTAAACCAACATAATCCTCTTGCCCAAACCGAGTCTCTGTAAGGGATATTAAATCAATCTGATGATCAATTAACAGATCATGGACTAGCAGAGACTTGGGAGTTAGAGACCTAATATTTAACAAACTGCATTTCATTTTTAAATTATGAGGAGTAAAGAGAAAGAGAAAGAAAGAGAGCAAGACAGAGGGGGGCAGGTTGCTGATCAACGGTGTTCAACAAGTGTTCCTTCCCTGGGGCTTCTATGCTGAAGTGTATTATGCACACTGTGTACTTATGCAGAATGTGAAATTCAACAGGTTAACATCTCAAATTAGTGACCCTCCCCTTCTGATACACCAATTAATATGGCCACTGTTAATTTCTGAACAATGGGAGTACACCATTTGGATACACGATGCACTTCAGTTAGCCCCGTTTGTCAACTTTACCTGAAATTTTCCAAACACATACAGATGTACATACATGGGGCAAACAAGTACTGAGCATGTCAACAATTTCTTAGGATATACTGTATATTTCCAATCAGGCTACTCATATGAAATTTTAACCAGATGTAGTCAGAACTCAAGAAAAAAAAAAAGGATTTTAAGTAATCAAGCCTGCCAGCATTGACTCTACCCCTTAAATGGGATTTGAACTCGTACTCTTAAATTGTTTTAATGTGTGCTGTTCTCATATCCTTTTACCTTTTAAACTTATTCCCTGCTTGTTTCAGGGTCAACAGATTCTGAAATCTGACCTGAATTGCTTTCTATATGTGCTGTTTTTATTTTAAAAATCTTTTTGCCTGCCTCAGGGACTACAGCTGGAAATTAGTGAGAACACTATGATCTGGTACACAGCATCTTTAACTTGTGTTTAATGTTTTTTCTGTACATGGTCCCTGACAAAAAACCCACAATAAACTATAAGAAAACCACACATATGAAAATTAAAAAGAGCAAGGCTATTTTTAATAAAGTAGAATAAAACAGGAAAAAGTGTTGAACACATTGCAAAAAGCAGCACACCAATTCATTGTGAGGCAAGGAATCACCTGAAATTCATAAGTTGTTAGAAAATAGTTCTACCTCCTATCTGTGGAAATTAATAGTAGCTGGGTAGGTACCTTAGGAGTAGCTATAAAAAGGTTTTTAGTTAAGCTAAGGTCACAAAGATTCTTATGAATGATGGGTTCCTAAGAATCTCCCAGTTCCTACAAATTCTGGAGTCTGCAGACATTCATGGAGGGAGCATAGTTTCCTACGACTGCCGTTCAATTTGCAAGAGCAACTTGAGGCATTCTTGAGAAATGAGGTTCTTTTCTGTCATATGATGGCCCTAGAGTTCTTATGTTCATCGTAAGGGTGCCTTGGTATCTTCCTACAGCATACTTACCACCATCTTACGAAAATTTTTGTGCAACTCACAGCACTTTCAAGTCATTGGGAGGAAGATCTTAGAGCTTTCGGCACATTTAGTTGGCACAAATGTTGCACGAATGACGTACTTCCGCCTTATGTGCGCCTCATTACCGCCTTACGCATGCTGTACGAATCTCCATTTCCTACAACCGCTGTAAGGATCCCTCAAGAACAACTTAAGGTGTTCAACATCTTGCATAGTTCTTACGTTGTTCCTATGGCATTCGTACGGCAGCCTTACAATGAGGGGTTGTCGTGGGGCATTCATAGAAATCTTGGACAAGACCGTCGACCTGGCCATGATCTTGTGAACGGTCTACAAACACTGGATTCTCCTATGACTGCCTTAAGAATTGTCCAAAAATCATTTGTATAGTGTTCACAGCTATTTGTATAAGGGTATTTGTGACCGTAGCTTGTAATCGTAGATTGTTGCAAATCCCAGATGGATTGTGTTACAGAAGTATATCAAAACTTCTGAATCTTCTACTAAGCAGCATCAGGACCATTATTCACATGTGGAAGGAACATCACACTTCCATAAACCCGTCACACACAGGAGCTCCTCACATGATATCTGACCATGGAGTTGGAAGGATAGTCAGAAGTGTAACCCAAGATCCAAGGTCAACTCAGAAAGAGCTCTACAAGGACTTGGAACAACAGGTACAATTGTGATAGAGAAAACAACAGGCAATGCACTCCATTATTAGAGAAATGGAATGCTTAAGCTCATTTGAAGTTTGCTAAGTAGCATTTACACAAACCTATGAAATGCTGGTAGAATGTAGTGTGGTCAGATGAGATGAAAATAGAACATTTGGTTGTTATACTACACACCACACTTGGAGGAAAATGGCACTGCACGCCACTCAAAAACACTACCCCAACAGTCAAGTTTGGAGGAGAAAATAAAGGGACAATTAATGGAGCCAGCAACCAAAGTATTCTTGAAAATAATATGCTGCCCTACACAGGACCATGAGGGCAAAATGGTGGTCAACATTCTGGCAGGAGAAGGAAAACTTGGCTTCTTCCAACAACAATCACCTGTCTTAAATCCTATTAAAATCAGGATTCACAGGAGGTCTCCGGAAATCTTCAGGATTTAAAGGCAGTCTGTTCAGAAGAATGGGCCAAACTCCCACCTGAGGACTGCAGGAGATTAGCTCTTCATACAGGCGAGGTCTTGAAACTGTCGTCATAAACAAAGGATTCTCCATGAAGTACTAAATAAATTAGTGTTATCATGTTCAAAATTTCACACGTTTCTTTAAACTTCATGAACTTAAACGTTTATTTATACGTGTAGATTTCTTGCGTTATCACCAAAGTCTGGTTAAAGTTTCACCTGAGTTTCTTGAAAACAAACAGTGCTTACCATTGATGGAAAGTCATATTACGAAAACTTGAAGCCAAGTCATATTACGACGTTTGTCAGATCACTTGTGTGATCCTTTATGGGTTATATACAGTGGGGCAAAAAAGTATTTAGTCAGCCACCAATTGTGCAAGTTCTCCCACTTAAAAGATGAGAGAAGTCTCCAATTTTCATCATAGGTATACCTCAACTATGAGAGACAAAATGAGAAAAAAAAATCCAGAAAATCACATTGAAGGATTTTTAATGAATTAATTGGTAAATTCCTCAGTAAAATAAGTATTTGGTCACCTACAAACAAGCAAGATTTCTGGCTCTCACAGACCTGTAACTTCTTCTTTAAGAGGCTCCACTGTCCTCCACTCGTTACCTGTATTAACGACACCTGTTTGAACTCGTTATCAGTATAAAAAAACACCTGTCCACAACTTCAAACAGTCAGACTCCAAACTCCACTATGGCCAAGACCAAAGAGCTGTCAAAGGACACCAGAAACAAAATTGTAGACCTGCACCAGGCTGGGAAGACTGAATCTGCAATAGGTAAGCAGCTTGGTGTGAAGAAATCAACTGTGGGAGCAATTATTAGAAAATGGAAGACATACGAGACCACTGATAATCTCCCTCGATCTGGGGCTCCACGCAAGATCTCACCCCATGGGGTCAAAATTATCATGAGAACGGTGAGCAAAAATCCCAGAACCACACGGGGGGACCTAGTGAATGACCTGCAGAGAGCTGGGACCAAAGTAACAAAGGCTACATCAGAAACACACTACGCCGCCAGGGACTCAAATCCTGCAGTGCCAGACGTGTCCCCCTGTTTAAGCCAGTACATGTCCAGGCCCGTCTGAAGTTTGCTAGAGAGCATTTGGATGATCCAGAAGAGGACTGGGAGAATGTCATATGGTCAGATGAAACCAAAATAGAACTTTTTGGTAAAAACTCAACTTGTCGTGTTTGGAGGAGAAAGAACACCATACCTACTGTGAAGCATGGGGGTGGAAACATCATACTTTGGGGCTGTTTTTCTGCAAAGGGACCAGGATGACTGAGCCGTGTAAAGGAAAGAATGAATGGGGCAATGTATCGTGAGATTTTGAGTGAAAACCTCCTTCCACCAGCAAGGGCATTGAAGATGAAGCGTGGCTGGGTCTTTCAGCATGACAATGATCCCAAACACACCGCCCGGGCAACGAAGGAGTGGCTTCGTAAGAAGCATTTCAAGGTCCTGGAGTGGCCTAGCCAGTCTCCAGATCTCAACCCCATAGAAAATCTTTGGAGGGAGTTGAAAGTCTGCGTTGCCCAGCAACAGCCCCAAAACATCACTGCTCTAGAGGAGATCTGCATGGAGGAATGGGCCAAAATACCAGCAACAGTGTGTGAAAACCTTGTGAAAACTTACAGAAAATGTTTGACCTCTGTCATTGCCAACAAAGGGTATATAACAAAGTATTGAGATGAACTTTTGTTATTGACCAAATACTTATTTTACCGAGGAATTTACCAATTAATTCATTAAAAATCCTTCAATGTGATTTTCTGGATTTTTTTTTTCTTATTTTGTCTCTCATAGTTGAGGTATACCTATGATGAAAATTGGAGACCTCTCTCATCTTTTAAGTGGGAGAACTTGCACAGTTGGTGGCTGACTAAATACTTTTTTACCCCACTGTACATAACAGTGTATCTTGCACTTTGGGGAATGGGAGTTGTTCAGTCACCATTATAATTTAGTTTATATGTGTACTTTATAGTCTATCGTCAATAAACTCATTGAGACCCATTGTGGTGAATCCTTTTATATTTTAGCAATACAAGTACAAAACACCGCCCACACTTGAAACCAGGGCAAGAAGAGACACAGCAGTGATGACATACTGTACTGATGAGCAGCAGTGGCACTCCGTCCCCTCTGTGCTAAAAAGCACGTGAGGCAGGATGGGTGGGACATTGGATCAAGCATGTATCTCACGGAGCGGCAAACGCTGATGAACATTGCTTTTTCTGGGGTTTCGTCAGGGGTCGTAAAAGGTGCAACAGTTCACCAACAGTTTTTATGGTCGCAAATAGTTTTTCTTGTGGCAAATACATTTTGAACAATTATATGTGACAAGATAAACTGTTGGTGAACCGTTATGCATCCTTTTATGAACCCTGATGAAACCCCCAAAATCACAATATTCATCAGCATCTGCCAGCTTCATGCTTGATGAAAAATTGCGTCAGGTGTTGCGTGGACCAACTGGCCCCAGTGGGAGTAGGCCTTAAAACTGACAGCACTAAAGACCAGTCTTAGTTCAGACCAGGTGATGCAACTGGTCCCTTTTGTTTTTATATAGAATGACTCTTAAATCACTTTTAGTATTAGGAAAGGATTAGATGTTGGTTATCATCAACAATAGCTTGCACAAGTGATTCCCTGCCTTTTTTTCCCATGGAGCCTCCCTTCCTTGTATCCAAGATAATTATTATGCACAAAATAAATATCGAGTGGAGCGCATGGGACCAACTTGCCACTGTTGTTATAGAATAATTGTGCAGAAGAACTGTACGATTAAATGGCATAAACCACACGAGTAGCACCAGCAAGCACTCCACCTCCAGCAGGCCGATGGTATGTACTCACTTTCCGGCTACAAACAGCCCGAGCTGTCGGTCCGGTGCCTTGCTTCTCTGTTGTTTCTGCTACCCCGATGCCCCAATGCATGTATGTGTTCACATACGATATATCTCGCCATTAATTGTGGAGAGGTCTCCCTCTCCTGATGGCTGGGCTCTGTGTGCTTGCATCCTCACGAAGGACAGCGGAACGGCTGGTGTTATGCACCATGACGTTCTGCTGTAATGCTAGTGTCCTCCATATATAACGAATTATAGTTTAGCTCCTACACTATCACAGCAGCATTATAATTTTTTATGCATTAGAGCTTCACTATTATCTTTTTCTGGTCAAATGTGCCACTTTTCACTTCCCTGTTTTGCTCACGGAGCACTCTGGCTGTGATGCTGAGCTTTTTCCAATCAGCATGGAGTCAATCCTAAACCCCACCCATACTTTTAAAAGGTTGGGCATGCGGCACTGGAGGGGACATATTTTGTCTAACCAACTCTATTCTCAGGGATGCACACCTTTGTAACCTCAGCAAAACACGCATCAAATCATAGGTCAGTGTGATGAACAGTTTGAGAGATATCAGGGGAACAAACCCCAACGTAAAACATAAATAAAAATACTGGCGGCTGCCAGTGATACCCCTCAGCCTCTTTGTGTGTTGCTGAGATGTAGTTTATATGGTATTTTGACATTGACCTTTGACTTTGCAATCCCCAAGCCACAGTCACCCTTCAGGGTCACAGGATGAACCTGTGCACAAAGTTTGGTGACCCTAGCTTTACTCGTACTATAGTGGCATATATATAGGGCATAGGTAAACCTAACCATGATCTTTGACCTTTTGACCTAAACGGACAGTCAGAGGTCAGGGTCTCAGGGTGAACGTGTACCAAGTTTGGTGACCCTAGGTTTCAGTGTTGTTGAGATATAGTTTCTATGACATGGTAATCGGCAGCATGGTGGTACAGTTATTAGTACTGTTGCCTCACAGATAGAAGGTTCCAGGTTTGAATCCCCAGGCTGGCAGGGGTAGGAACCTTTCTGTGTGGAGTTTGCATGTTCTCCCTGTGCTGTGTGGGTTTACTCCAGGGGTTCTGGTTTCCTCTCACAATTCAAAGACATGCATGTTAGGTTAATTGGTGACTCTAAATTGTCCCTAGGTATCTGTCCCTGATAGGCCCTGAGAATAGAGGGTTAGTGGAGCTACTGTTAAGTGCTTGTGGTCTTTGTGACTAGAAAAAGCGCGATGTAAATGCAGATCTTTGACTTTTGACCCCAAACCTATAGTTGGAGGTCCGGGTCCCAAGGTGGACCCGTGTACCAAGTGTGGTGACCCTAGCTTTCTTTGTTGTTGAGCTATAGTTTAAATGGCAATTTGAAATTGACCTTTGACTTTGCAATCCCAAAACCATAGTCAGAGGTCAGGGTTACAGGGTGAACCTGTGTACAAAGTTTGATGACCCTAGCTTCACCTGTTCTATAGCAATAAGGCAAAGGGAATGTTAACTTTGTCCTTTGAGCTTTTGACCCCAAACCTGTAGTCAGAGTGCAGGGTGTAAGCCGTTCAAGATATGTCTTAGACACGATGACATTGATTTGAATAGGCTGCATCATTTCTTTCTGTGGTTATTACATTCACAAGATTTTGGGAAAATTGACCTCTGACCTCTACCTAAAGGTCAAAGGTCACCCAAATTTAAACTCGTCCAAGATTTTTCATAGATACAGCTATGGTATCAACTTGAAAAGTCCGTGTCATTTCTTTCTCTAGTTACCACGTTCAGAAGGCAAGTGTTGATGTCGGCACTGTCACTCACCCATCCGCCCAGCCTTTAGAGGCTGAGGGGTAAAAAAACAGAATGCAATGATTTAAATCCTTTTCAACCTATATTCAATTGAATATATTACAAAGACAAGACATTTAATGTTCAAATTGATAAACTTTATTGTGTTTTTGCAAATATTCACTCATTTTGAATTTGACTCCTGCAACACATTCCAAAAGAGCTGGGGCAGGAACAGGAAAAGACTGGGAAAGTTAAGGAATGCTCAAAAAACTCCTTTGTGAACATTCCACAGGTGAACAGGTTAATTGGAAACAGGCAAGTATCATGACTGGGTATAAAAGGAGGATCCCTGAAAAGCTCAGTTGTTCACAGGCAAGTATGGGGCAAAGTTCACTACTTCGTGAACAACTACGTTGGCCGATAGTCCAACAGTTTAAGAACGTTTTTCAATGAATTCAGGGATTTCATCATCTACAGTCCATAATATCATCAAAAGATTCAGAGAATCTAAAGACATTTCTGCATGTAAACAGCAAGGCGGAAAACCAATGCCCATGACCTTTGATTCCTCAGGCGGCGCTGCATTAAAAACCAACATTATTCTGTAAAGGATATTACCATGTGGGCTCCAGAACACTTCGGAAAACCACTGTCAGTTAACACAGTGTGTTGCTACACATACCATGCAAAGTGAAAGCCATACAGTGTATCCGGAAAGTATTCACAGTGCTTCACTTTTTCCACATATTGTTATGTTACAGCCTTATTCCAAAAGGGATTAAATTCATTTTTTTCCTCAAACTTCTACGCACAATACCCCATAATAACAATATGAAATTATTTTTTTTTTTTTAGATTTTTGCAAATTTATTAAAAATAAAAAAACTAAGAAATCACATGTACATAAGTATTCATAGCCTTTGCCATGAAGCTCAAAACTGAGCTCAGGTGCATCCTGTTTCCACTTATCATCCTTGAGATGTTTCTAAAGCTTAACTGGACTCCACCTGTGGTAAACTCAGCTGATTGGACATGATTTGGAAAGACACACACCTGTCTATATAAGGTCCCACAGTTGATGGTGCATGTCAGAGCACAAATCAAGCATGAAGTCAAAGGAATTGTCTCTAGACCTCCGAGACAGTATTGTCTTGAGGCACAAATCTGGGGAAGGGTACAGAAAAATTTCTGCTGCTTTGAAGGTCCCAATGAGCACAGTGGCCTCCATCATCCATAAATGGAAGAAGTTTGGAACCACGAGGACTCTTCCTACAGCTGGCGGGCCGTCTAAACTGAGAGATTGGGGGAGAAGGGCCTTAGTCAAGGAGGTGGACCAAGAACTCAATGGCCACTCTGTCAGAGCTCCAGTGTTCCTCTGTGGAGAGAGGAAAACCTTCCAGAAGGACAACCATCTCTGCAGCAATCCACCAATCAGGGCTGTATGGTAGAGTGGCCAGACGGAAGCCACTCCTTAATAAAAGGCACATGGCAGCCCACCTGGAGTTTGCCAAAGGGCACCTGAAGGACTCTCAGACCGTGAGAAACAAAATTCTCTGGTCTGATGAGACAAAGATTGAACTCTCTGGCGTGAATGTCAGGCGTCATGTTTGGAGGAAACCGGGCAATGCTCATAACCACGCCAATGGTGGTGGCAGCATCTTGTTGTGGGGATGTTTTTCAGAGGCAGGAACTGGGAGACTAGTCAGGATAGAGGGAAAGATGAATGCAGCAATGTACAGAGACATCCTGAATGAAAACCTGCTCCAGAGTGCTCTTGACCTCAGACTGAGGCGACAATTCATCTTTCAGCAGGACAACGACCCGAAGCACACAGCCAGGACCTCAAAGGAGTGGCTTCAGAGCAACTCTGTGAATGTCCTTGAGTGGCCCTGCCAGAGCCCAGACTTCAATCCAATTGAACATCTCTGGAGAGATCTGAAAATGGCTGTGCACCGACACTTCCCATCCAACCTGATGGAGCTTGAGAGGTGCTGCAAAGAGGAATGGGCCAAATTGCCCAAAGACAGGTGTGCCAAGCTTGTGGCATCATATTCTAAAAGACTTGAGGCTGTACTTGCTGCCAAAGGTGCATCAACAAAGTATTGAGCAAAGGCTGTGAATACTTATGTACATGTGATTTCTTAGTTGTTGTTTTTTTTTTATTTTTAATAAATTTGCAAAAATCTAAAAAAAAAAAAAAACTTTTTTCACATTGTCATTATTGTGTGTACAATTTTGAGGGGAAAAAATGAATTTAATCCCTTTTGGAATAAGGCTGTAACATAACAAAATGTGGAAAAAGTGAAGTGCTGTGAATACTTTCCGGATACACTGTATGTTAACAACACCCAGAAATGCCGCCAGTGGCCCAAACTCATCTGGAATGAACAGATTCAAAGTGTAAAAGTGTGCTGTGGTCTATCGAGTCCACAGTTCATATTCCATCCACCTATTTTCTACCGCTTATCTGGAGGTCCGGGTCGCAGAGGCAGCAGCTCAAACAGAGAAGCCCAGACTTCCCTCTCCTCGGCCACCTGCTCCAGTTCTTCAGAGAGGATACCAAGACGCTCCCAGGTCAGCTGGGAGACGTAGTCTCTCCAGCATGTCCCAGGTCTGCCCCAGGGTCTCCTCCCAGTTGGACGAGCCCAAAACACCTCAAGTGGGAGGCGTCCAGGAGGCATCCTGATCAGATGTCCAAACCACCTCAACTGGCTCCTTTCGATATGGAGGAGCAGCGGTTCTACTCTGAGCCTCTCCCGGATGACTGAGCTCCTCAACCTATCTCTAAGGGTGAGTCCAGCAATCTGGACTCACCCTTGATTGACAGCTCATGACCATAGGTAAGGGTAGGAATGTAGATTGACTGGTAAATCGACAGCTTTATTTTAGAGCTCAGCTCCCTCTTCACCACAACGGACCGGTACAACGTCCGCATCACTGCAGATGCTGCTCTGATCCGTCTGTCAATCTCTCACTCCATTCTCCCCTCACTCGTGAATGAGACCCCAAGACACTTAAACTCCTCCACTTGGGGCAGGAGCTTGTCTCCAACCCAGAGAGGACAATCCATCTTTTTCCAGCTAAGGACCATGGTCTCGGACTTGGAGGTGTTGATTCTCATCCCAGCCGCTTCACACTGTGTAGCAAACTGTCCTAGCAAGGCCTGTAGGTCATAGCTTGATGAAGCCAACAGGACAACATCATCCACAAACAGCAGAGATGAAATCCTGTGGTCACTGAGCACGACACCCTCTGATCCTTGGCTACGCCTAGAAGGCCTGTCCATAAAAATTATGAACAGGATCGGTGACAAAGGGCAGCCCTGGCGGAGTCCAACTCTCACTGGAAATGAGTTTGACTGGGTGTTGGCAATACAAACCAGACTCTTGCAACAGTTGTATAGGGACCGGACAGCTCGTAACAACGAGCCCGATACCCCATACTCCCGCAGCACTCCCTACAAGAGACCACGGGGGACGCAGTCAAATGTTTTCTCCAAGTCCACAAAACACATGTGGACTGGTTGGGCAAACTCCCATGAACCCTCGAGGACTTTTGAGAGGGTAAAGAGCTGGTCCAATGTGCCAGGGCCAGGATGAAAATCACAATGCTCTTCCTGAATCTGAGGTTCGACCAGCGGTTGGACTCTCCTCTCCAGTACCGCAACATAGACCTTCCCAGGGAGGCTGAGAAGTGTGATCCCTCTAAAGTTGGAACACACCCTCTGGTCCCCATTTTCAAAAAGAGGAACCACCATCCCAGTTTGCAATGCCAAAGGTACTGTTCACGACTTCCACGCAACATTGCAGAGGCGTGTCAACCATGACAGCCCTACAACATCCAGGGCCTTGAGGTACTCAGGGTGAATCTTGTCCACCCCCAGGGCTCAGCCACCAAAGAGTTTTTTAACCACTTTGGCGACCTCAATCCCTGTGATGGGTGAGTTGTTGCCCTCGTCCTCAAACCCTGCTTCCTCTATTACTATTATATCAGTTCATATTGTCTTTGGAAATCATGGATGTTGTGTCCTCTGAGCTAAAGAGGAAAAGGACCATCCAAATTGTTATCAGCTCAAAGTTCCAAAGCCAGCATCTGTGATGGTATAGGGGTGTGTTAGTGCCCATGGCATGGGTAACTTGCACATCTTTTGCACATCTTGCACATCACACATTCACCATTAATGCTGAATGGTACATGCAGGTTTTGGAGCAACATATGCTGCAATCCAAGAAAAATCTTTTTCAGGGACATCCTTGATGCAAGACGATTCAAGCCACATTCTACACGTGTTAGAACAGTGTGGCTTTGTAGCAAATGAGTGCGGGTACTAGACTGGCCTGCCTGCAGTCCAGACCTGTGACGCCAATGGTGACCCTGGACTGCTGAGCAACTGAAGTCGTACATTATACAAAAGTGGGAAAGAATTCCACCTACAAAGCTTCAACAATTAGTGTCCTCTGTCCCTAAATGCTTATTGAATGTTGTTAAAAGGAACACACTGGTAAATATGCCCGTCCCAGCTTTTTTGGAACATGCTGCAGGCATCAAATTCAAAATGATTGTATATCTGCAAAAAACAATAAAGTTTATCAGTTTGAACATTAAATATCTTGTCTTTGTAGTGTATTTGATTGACTATAGGCTGAAAAGGATTTGCAAATCACTGTATTGTTTTTATTTACGTTTTACACAATGTCCCAACTTCATTGGGATTGAGGTTTGTAGATAAGATATTTTTTCACTTTTCTGGGCCTGAACCCCAGTTTGTGAACCAGTGGCTCAGGCCACAGAGTTAACAACCGATATGTCAAACAGAAGACCTCCAGGACCAGGTTTCATACCTGCTTTCTTTCTGCTCTTGGAATTATTGTTGTTCATCGTCATCTTCTTGGCCTTTTTAATACGTTGGTATCTCAGTGCATCAATCCTCTCAGACCCTGAAAGGGCACTCGGCGCACCTCGACGTTTTCTGGACAGAGAGAAAGAGAGAGAAAGAGGGAGAAACAGGTAACTCCCGGCTAACATCGGCAGTGTGAACAGTTACTGCACTATGGAGTGCAATAGAACCCACACGGCCTCAACACAGCACTGCTCGTGCTAAGCAAGAGGTGCAGCACACTTCCAAAGGATCAATGTGAAACACCAAAAGAGACCCCCCCCCTACTCATGGAGATAATTTTTACCACTACTATAGCATCATCTGGATTTACTTGCCAGTATGTAAAGGTTTGAGATGGGTATTTTTCAGGAAAGAAAATCCAGATGGCAGTTTCATTTGTGCTCAAATTGATCCAAAACATTTTTGTCCAAAGAAACAAATATTCCACAACCCCTTAAAGCCATCTATTCAAATCATGGAGTAGATTAGGTCAGTGAGAGAGGTTCTTGAGACATTAAAGAGATGTGCACTGCTGATTTCAGAGGAGCTTTCTCAGAAAAACTGAAGATTTTTCAATGGACATTGAAGGATTTCCAATTCTTGAGATGTTTACAGACTTGATGCTTACTGTCAAAATGAACCTATCCCACTCTGAAAATAACAGGTGCAATCGATTACTTGAATGTAATATTTTGCAGCAGCTAATGACTTCCCCTCACATTCATGGAGTCCGATGTGCCCCCCCCCCCCCCCACGGATTGCTGTAACACACACACACGCACACTAAGCTTTACAGAGAGGCCATCTTCCCACCGTGGCTGCAGAGAGAAACCGAATGTTGTTAGTAGAAGGGGGAGAATCACAGCTGAGCAACAAAGCATCGTCAATACTGTATGTGTTCATAGACATGGATACTGTCTACAATGGGCTTCACCATGCTGACAGGGGGAGAGATGGCGGGAGGGGAAAATGACTACTCGGGAACAGTCACATAATGAAAAATAAGCCAAAGAAAAGCGAAGCACGGGGACAACAAATGTAACAAGAATTTATCCAGAGATTTTTTTTTCCTTTTCTTTTTGGTTTTGGAAAACGGAAGAGCAATATTTAGCAATGGCATGCATGGCAGTTTGCACATGGAACACGACTTTAAAGGGGAATACATTCAAAAGTACTTCATTGGGCAGTTCAGTCAAATATAAGAGGGGTCCTCAGGGCCGTGTGTTTGTAAGAAAAAAAAATAAAGAAGTGCTACACTTTGGTACGGCTTTGGCTTCATGTGGCAGCGAGAAGTGTTCTGCAGTCCAAATTTACAGGTGCAACTGTATATTTACAGCAGGTGAACGGATTCATGCTCTGCGCAGATGCTTTAGGCAGGAGATTAGGGCCATGTGTCCACCAGGAGCCTGTCTTCACGTTGTCTGGACTTAAATGCTACCCCTGTTGTTGACTGCAAACTGCTAGGACTCTGGGGCCATATTCATAAAGCTCCTAAGAATCCACTCAGAGTGCTCCTAACTTACAGTAGCTTAAAAACTTCTAGCTAGGAGCCCTAGCTTAAAGAGTTATTCAGGACTGATCTCAGAGCAATAATTTTTACAATTAAGTTTTTCATTTTTTTAAACAACGGAGCAATTTCTATATGACAGTTGATTTTAAATTACAGCATTTCATTACAAATATTTTTTAAGTGTCCCTGTTATGCTTTCTGAGGTTTCTTCTTTATTTTAGTGGGCTTTGTAGGATTTTTGTGACATCATACGGTCTGCAAACAGCTCAGACTCCACCTGCACAGGAGTCCTTCTCTCCCACAGGAACTAGGATTGAAAGTCTGCCTGAAACACCTCGTTTGTATTTGTGGAGCTATCATATCTGTCTACATGACAGATGGAGACCCACCCTGTGACCTATCTGGCATGCCCTCTCCTCGGTGTAGGAGGAGGGGCGTTTTCTCCTCAGTCTTGGAGCTCAAACATTTACAGTGCAGCTAGCTTAGCAACAAGTGTGCTGAACTCTTATCTGTATAATCTAGTCTTCCCACTGGACATCCATGTTGTCAGATCATTTATGAATCCACAGATGATAATATCGCTGATGTCACGGTGGCCTATTTGTTAGTTTTTTGGTTGGTATGACACAGCTACCAGGGTAGGTACCCTGGTAGCATGGCTAGCTTAGCAACACATATCAGTGTGACCAGGGATATTATGGATCTTTTCTTATAAACTGTAGCTACCATACTAGACCAGCTCCTAAATTAATCCACAGTTTATTGTATACCTTGTGCCATTCTGGCTTATTTTGTTATATTTTGGTCATGATAGCCAGGTTGACTAGCCTGCTAACATTAGCTGGGCTGAGTGGCCACAGCTGTGGTTCTTGACTAACTTCGAGGCCGACCTGACGGGTAAAAACTATGAGAAGAGTCCGCAAGTCTTGAGCTTAGCTGCAACCATTTTTGTCTATTTCCTATATAGGGCTGTCTACACATCCCGGTACTTGCACGAGAACGTGCAAACCACGAGAGCATGGAGGTTAGAAAAACTGGCAGGCTACCATTGAAACAATATGGCATATCAATATGATGATGAGCTTTTACTACAAGATGGGATCAGATATGATCAGAAACTTTAAATTTGTGATCTCAAAAAAGTGTCCCTACCGTCTACCAGCCAGCATGTGGAAGAATGATCCAACAGAGTAGAGAGAAACAATATTTATTGGTATCTGTAATTACCTGATACCTGCACCAGCTTCACTGTGCATTGGCAGAACACTCTAATAATAGAAAATAAATTGCACCTACTGTGGAAATCCCCAAAAAGCCGTCATGTTTAGGTTTGCAAAATTTATCCACTGGAGCTCACAGCTGGGAAAAAATTACTTGTCTCGACAAAGACTAATAGCCTCCCGTCTCCCGTATGGGAGACTGCTGTCCGTTTACACTTGTAGCCCTCATTAATCTCGACACTTCGTTTCAGCGCTACAGAGCTTCGGTCCATTTGTTAGCAGGTGAGTGCCAGTCTCATTTTTTAAGCTAGTTTAATTGTAGTGTTGATGCGTTTACTCTGAGGCTGATTAGTTTCTCAAATTGGAATGAATATTCCCACCAAACTGACACTTTTCTATGTTATTCTAGTTATTAACTCCCTCGGATGCAAATTAGGGTATTTTTTGCATGTTCACATCAACTTTTTGTGTAGGCAAATTACTTTTAATGCTAAATAAGAGTCAAAGTTTGCTAAACAGACAAACCTGCTATAAAGTGGACAGAACAGACATAGACGTGGGTCACACCATCCCCAGTGTTGCCAGACGTACGATAATTATCATATTTGTACAATAATTTTGCCATCTGTACAATGTACAATCAATAATTTCAAAAATCCCATAATGTATGATAATTTGACCCCTTCATTACATGGATAAATTAATTTATTAGCAAACACAATCAGAATACGGATCCTGCGCATACATACCACGCTTGTTTTTACGCATCATCTCACGTGCGCGGGCTGTGTGGAAAAGAAGACAGAAGACTCGCATTGCAATAGGAGAGAGACAGCCTTGGATGGAAGTCAGCGATGGGATCTACGTATAGTTCACTGAAACATGCCGAATCAAGCTAAAAAGATCTGTTAGAAACAGTTATACACTGAATCACTCTGTGCTGTACTGGAGTTCCAACTGTCTACCACTCACTGAACTGGGAGTTGGCTGAACCGAGCAGCTCAGGTGGGTGATTCAGCTGCTGATCCCTGGCTTCCAGGACAGTTCTGGTGGGTGATTCAGTACAGTACGTTCACCCATAAAAACTAGTACACGCGATCAAATTATTTGTGTACGTTACAGCACTAATGCAGGCACGGCAGACTCAACAAGTAAGCAACATCGGCAGCAGGTTGAGAAATGAATTTGGGGGGGGGGGGCAGATCCCAGTTTTACTGGGTGGTTCAGCCCTGTTGCTGGCATTAGTACTAAAGCTTTCTGTTGCTGCTGCAATGTGCAAATATCTTCAAAAATGTCTCTGGATTGTAGTTCTCAATAAAACTGAAACAGGTTTCTGCTTCAATTATCAGAGACATTTTAGCAGTAGTTTAGGTGGATTGATTTTGATGTTTATTCCTAATGTATGAACAGAGTACTTCTCAAAATATTTATGAGACGAGACCTTGATATGTGATGATTCAACAGAAGCCATATAGAAGACAGTTAAGTACGACTGATATTTTGGGCTGTTCAGTACAGGCTCATCCTGTACTCCACACAGGTAGAGGTACCTTTTTTTTTTTTTTTCAACCGATCTGTTAAGTTATTTAAAGGTAAAACTGTGTTATAGACTGTAATAGGCACCATTTGTGATAATACGTATGTTACTGAAACAGATGGTCCTGAGCCACGTCAGAATGAAAACTGGGTGCTCACAATAATTTTCCTCAAAATACGGTAATTTTAAGCTGCTGGTATGATACTTCAACATTTCCCGTCTGGCAACACTAATCATCCCTTTGCCTCCACATGTCATTATATAAAGGAATTCTTCTTCAGCAGACAATAGCCCACAACATCCTCCTTCAATAATCTCTGTTGGCCAATGGGAATATAAAAAAAAAATTGTATTTCTGATTGCCATCACCATCTTTCATAAGATGGTGATGGCTACATGAGCCAATTGTGCACCATTTCGGCATTTTCTTTGTTTAAATTTAGCTAATATTTCCATTGAAATCCATTGAGAACATCGTTTGTTCATACCTCGCTCTGCCACTAGGGCTACAGCCGTGGACAAAATTGTTGGTACCCCTCTGTTAATGAAAGAAAAACCACAATGGTTACAGAAGTAACTTGAATCTGACAAAAGTGGTAATAAATAAAAATTCTATGAAAATTAACCAAAGAAAATCAGACAATGCTTTTGAATTGTGGTTCAACAGAATTACTTTAAAAAACAAACTCATGAAACAGGCCTGGACAAAAATGATGGTACCCCTAGAAAAGATTGAAAATAATGTGACCATAGGGACATGTTCAACCAAGATGTGGCCTCTAATTAACATCACAGGTGTCTACAAACTTGTAATCAGTCAGTCGGTCTATTTAAAGGGTGACAAGTAGTCACTGTGCTGTTTGGTGACATGGTGTGTACCACACTAAACATGGACCAGAGGAAGCAAAGGAGAGAGTTGTCTCAGGAGAGCAGGAAAGCAGCTTGATGTTCCTGTGACTACAGTTGCACATATTATTCAGAAATTTAAGATCCACGGGACTGTAGCCAACCTCCCTGGATGTGGCCGCAGGAGGAGACGGATAATACGAATGGTAACAAAAGAGCCCAGAACAACCTCTAAACACATTCATGGTGAGCTCCAAGGTCAAGGTACGGTACATCAGTGTCAGATCGCACCATCCGTTGTTGTTTGAGCCAAAGTGGACTTCATGGGAGACGACCAAGGAGGACACCACTGTTGAAAACAAATCATAAACAAGCCAGACTGGAATTTGCCAAACTGCATGTTGACAAGCCAGAAAGCTTCTGGGAGAATGTCCTATGGACAGACGAGACAAAACTGGAACTTTTTGGCAAGGCACATCGGCTCTATGTTCATAGATGCAAAAATGAAGCATACCAAGAAAAAAACACTGTCCCTATTGTGAAACATGGAGGAGGTTCTGTTATGTTCTGGGGCTGCTTTGCTGCATCTGGCACAGGGTGTCTTGAATCTGTGCAGGGTACAATGAAATCTCAAAACTATCAAGGTATTCTAGAGAGAAATGTGCTGCCCAGTGTCAGACAGCTTGGTCTCAGTCGCAGGCCATGGGTCTTGCAACAGGATAATGACCCAAAACACACAGCTAAAAACACGCAAGAACGGCTAAGAGCAAAACATTGGACTATTCTAAAGTGGCCTTCTATGAGCCCTGATCTAAATCCTATTGAACATCTGTGGAAGGAGCTGAAACATGCCGTCTGGAGAAGGCACCCTTCAACCCTGAGACAACTGGAGCAGTTTGCTCATGAGGAGTGGGCCAAAATACCTGCTGAGAGGTGCAGAAGTCTCACTGACAGTTACAGAAATCGTTTGATTGCAGTGATTGCCTCAAAAGGTTGTGCAACAAAATATTAAGTTAAAAGTACCATCATTTTTGTCCAGGCCTGTTTCATGAGTTTGTTTTTTAAAATAATTCTGTTGAACCACAATTCAAAAGCATTGTCTGATTTTCATTGGTTAATTTTCATAGAATTTTTATTTATTACCACTTTTTCAGATTCAAGTTATTTCTGTGACCATTGTGGGTTTTTCTTTCATTAACAGAGGGATACCAACAATTTTGTCCACGTGTGTAAGTTCCCGCGATCTGTGATGTAAGTGTAGACAGCCCTATATTCTCGTCCCTCAGACACTCATCTCCCAGCCTTGACCACATATTTCATTCACAGATTTTATTTTACTTCAGAGTGTTATCATCTGGCCCAAACGCCTCCTCGATCAGCAGTGGTTAGCTGCTATTAGCAGAGTTAGCCATTCGTTCATTCACAATTGTTTCTGGGCTTATTACACCCCAGGGACTGCTCCTGTGCTGTCGACCCTCAAACCACACAGTCCTGTGTCTGACACTGATTTATTTGGACTTCTACCCTCTTACATTTAGCCAATTTTAGTTCGTACTTCAGTTAGTCTGACAATCAAAGTTACCCTAACAGCTGGCATTTGAATCAAACTTGGCACTGCCATCAAAACACAAATCTCATAGAAGTTATGAAGGGTGGGGGAACTAGGGCTCATTAGCATTTAAAGCAATATGCCATTAAACAGCTGCTTTTGAGGAAAGTGTCCTCTACGTGTTTAAAATGGTGCTGCGATAATTAAACCCTGAAGTGTTTTGACCAAAACATGTCAGACATTTCATTAACGCCTCTTGGGAACTGTGTCAACATGTGGGAAAAGTGCATAAAAGGGCACTTTAACAAACACCATTTTAGAATAGCTGGGACCATACCATCATTTATGCAGCTATGGCATTTTGCACTGTGTTGGAGATGTAAGCACATGTCTAATAAGATCAATCCCAAACATGATCCCTGCACAATCGGTAGCATTTTCGTAACTCGCTGTCATCCATTGGTTTGGATCTCCTCTCCATCTCCATCTTTTTGCCCTTTTGTCCTCTGCTTAAGAAACTCGTAAGCCTGCCTCCTAACAGTTTTTCACCTTAGGACCTTTTAAGGGTTATAATGCTTTATGAATAAGTTTTTATCTTTACTAGGATCTACTCTTTAATTTGGGGGGGAAATGGCCACAATTCTTAGAATTTTTTAAGAATTCCATCACTAGGAGCATTGTTTTGCACAAGATTTTTTTTTTTTTTTTTTTAATGAATACAGCCCCTGGTGCATTTTTCCCCCCAAAAGCTGATTCTTTGGTTTAAAAGTCTTGGGAGCAGGGAGTGAAGAATTTTACACACGCTAAGCTTTCATCACCAGTTGGTGAGCATGCAACAGCTTTTCTGCACAACGACTAAATCTAAAAGAAAAACTGCTCTCAACAATCGCTCCCACTGGACACACAGCTAAAGGGAAAGACATAAATGCCAGTTGTTACAAAAGTTTGGACAGGCTTCAAAGTATTTTAAGCTGGTGTTGTGAAATGTAACCATCTGTCAGAAATATAAGGCTAAATGTGTCACGCTTGAGGAGAATGCTAAGAGGTGGTCGCCTATCTCGTACATGTCTTTTTACCGACTTGGACCATCAGACCAACTGTAATATTAACTGGAAACTTCCTCGACAATAATTATTAATCATTAATCTTTTCTACATTTCTTTTGTTTTTATGAGTTTTTGTTACTAGCTGGAAGAGACATACAAATATAGGCTAATTTTTTATGACATGGTGAATGACTAGATATTTGATCACACTCTGGTGGTTTCAAACAATGGCTTGCTGATGGACTCAATGGCTTACAGTGGGGGGAAAAGTATTGAACACGTCAACATTTTTCTCAATAAACATATTTCTGATGGAGCCACTGACCTGAGATTTTCACCAGATATCAGTAACAACCCAAGTAATCCATACATACAAAGAAATCAAGGCAACTGTGTTCACAAAACAAGTTATATTTAATAAAGTGGAACGACACAGGGAATAAGTACTGAACATGTTTGGTGAAATTCATTTAATATTTAGTAGAAAAGCCTTTGTTGGTAATAACAGCTTCCAGGCGCCTCCTGTATGGAGAAACTAGGCACAGAGATTACTCGGGAGTAATTTTAGCCCATTCTACCATGCAAACTGTCTTTAAACCTTGAAAGTTCCGCGGGTGTCTTCTGTGAACTCTGATCTTCAGTTCCATAGAGTTTCAACTGGATTCAGGTCAGGTGACTGACTGGGCCATTCTAGTAGCTTTATTTTCCTTCTCTGGAGCCAGGTGAGAGTTTCCTTGGCTGTGTGTTTGGGATCATTGTCTTGCTAAAATGTTGTTTCATCTTCAGCATCTTGGCAGATGGCAACAGGTTCTTATCAAGGATGTCTCTGTACATTTGTCCATTCGTCTTTCCTTCAATTATATGAAGTCTGCATGTACCATGTGCTGAAAAACACACCCACACCATGATGGGATGTGCAGTGCCATTTCTCCTCCAAACATGCTGTGTGTTACAGCGTCCAAAAAGTTCAATTTTGGTCTCATCTGGCCAGACGATATTCTCCCAGTATTTTACTGGCTTGCCCAAATGTTGTGCAGCAAACTTTAAATGAGCTTCAACATGCTTTTTCTTCAGCAATGGGAGTCTTGCAAGGTCATGTCGGTTGATTACATTACTTATTGTTTTCTTTGAAACAGTAGTACCTGCTAACTCCAGGTCTTTCTGGAGCTCTCCACAAGTGGTCTTTCACTCTTGGATAACTCTTCAGATAATTCTTTTGAGTCCTCTGTCAGAAATCTTGCAAGGAGCTCCTGGTCGTGGCCGGTTTATAGTAAAATTATGTTCTTTCCACGTCCAAATGATGGCTCCAATAGTGCTCACTGGAACATTCAGCAGTTTAGAAATACGCCTGTAACCAGTGCCATCATTATGTTTTGCAACAATAAGGTTGCAAAGGTCTAGAGAGAGCTCTTTGCTTGTACTATCATGAGTTCTTTGGAACACCTTTTTAAAGGCTATCAGTCAGGATTTAACCAGCTGAAATTAATTTGCACTGATGGGGAATGGGACGGCTTCCTAAATTCTGATGGATTTCAGCTGGTTTCTTGGCTTTCTATGCTTTTTGCACCTCTTCTTCTTCATGTGTTCAATACTTATTCCCTGTGTCATTCCACTTTATTAAATACAACTTGTTTTGTGAACACAGTTGCCTTGATTTCTTTGTATGTATGGATTACCTGGGTTGTTACCGATATCTGGTGAAAATCTCAGGTTAATGGATCCATCAGAAATATGTTTAATTAGAAAAATGTTGACGTGTTCAATACTGATTTTCCCCACTGTATGTTCATTGGACATTACATGCTGCACTCAACAATTCCAGTGTCTCACTTATGGTTGGCACACAGTCTTCTTGCAGTAGAAAGCAAAAGTTCATTGTTACATTGTACTATCTGTAATAAGCGTTGTGGATTTGAGGAGAGAAAGACAAGGGATAGATTCAGTTTTCAGGATGGCTCCATACTGGCGTCAAGAAATTAAAGGTTCTGTATGTGAAATTTTACACTTATTTTTCAAAATAAACCAAAAACCAACAGGTGAAATCTACAGCAGTGGCTGAGTGCTGTCCACTATTCTACTACCCTCCCCTTGAAACTCATGAACCGAGCCCGTGTTTCCTGTGGGCTCAGTTCTGATCAATCCTGGTGGCTCAGGCAGTGGGTTTATTATGTGGAGTTGTGTTTCGATTTCTTGTTGTTTTCTTGTCTATGCACTGTTTCTGCTCCTGCCTGTAGCTGCCGCTCTGGCCTGTCCGGACATGCCCCCCTCTTTCTGACAGTCAGCTGTTTGCCCCGGTAATCATCTTTCACGAGCTTGCCCAGATGTTCCCTATTTGTCATGCCAGCGACATCTGTATTAAAGGAGCTCTTTGCTGGACAGACGCCGCTGGATCATTGTATGCGTTTGATGGTTTCTCTCTGCCGTCAACCGTCACGTCACTGAGGACTGTCTTTGTGTCTTGGATTCTCGCTGTGACGACTTGGTCTGCCCCCCCACTGTGAGTAACTTCCTGTGCGCTGTTCCACCGCTGTTATCTCCAGTGTGTGTGTTGGGCGGCCTGGAGAACTCTATGTGTATCCGAGTTGTCTGTGTGTGCTCGTTATTATCGCTGAGACGACTTGGCCTGCCCCCGCACTGTGAGTATCTGTCTGTGCGCTCTCCGCCACTGTATATCTCCAGTGTGTGTGTTGGGCGGCCTACAGAACTCTTTAGTGTACCCGAGCTGTCTTGTTCACCGGTGTGTTAATAAATGTGTGTTTGGTGTAACCCTGCAATTAAATCCTTGTCCTTTTTTCCCCTCGCCGTGCGCCGTTGGAGAGGTGCATGGAGAGCTCATGACAGAAACTTTTCACCTGCCTCTGTTGCTTGGCACAATGGCATCAAGTGCTTATCTATCTTTTGTTCTTATTAAAGACAAGAATAGAAAGGAGATGTCTTTACCTTCTTAACATGTTTCGACTGTACACTGCAGCCTTCGTCAGAAGAGCCCAAGGCTGCAGTGTACAGTCGAAACATGTTAAGAAGGTAAAGACATCTCCTTTCTATTCTTGTCTTTAATAAGAATAAAATATAAATAACTAAAAGAAGACGAAATGAATCTACTTGAGCTGACATCAAGTGCTATAGTGCTGCAAGGGCTTATGGAAGCAAGGTGTCATATTGCAGAGCTAGTGCGTTGTTTAATCAAGTTATAAAATATTTGCCCATTCCAAATAACACTGTATGGGCTCTAATAAGCCTGTGAATCACATTGAAACATACACTGCCTTCTAAAAGTACAAGTGACACAAGTTTTGTTCTTTTAGCTGTTTACCAAAACATATTCAAGATACAGTAATCAACATGGGCTTGCAGTGCAAACTCTCAGCTTTAATTTGAGGGGATGCACATCCAAATTGGAGGAAGGGTTTAGGAATTGCAACCATTTCAGGGGCACAAAAGTAATAGAACACAGTAACATTACCATAAACAAAATGTTCATTTTTAATACTTTGTTGAGAATCCTTTGTAGGCAATAACTGTCTGGAGTCTAGAACCCATGGACATCAACAAACACTGGGCTTCCTCGTTTGTGATGCTTAAAGAGGCCTTTACAGCAGATGTCTTCAATTGCTGTTTGTTTGTGGGTCTTTCTGCCTTAAGCTTTGTCTTAAGCAAGTGAAATGCATGCTTGATCGGGCTGAGATCTGGTGATTTGACTCGGCCACTGGAGAGTATTTCATTTCTTTGCCTTAAGTCCAAAATTTAAGCCCATATTGATTATATACAGTAACTGTATCTTGAATATGTTATGATAAACAGCTAAAAGAACAAAACTCATGTCACTGTTCCAATACTTTTAGAAAGGAGTGTATATCTTACTCTCAGATGTACGTAGCTTACTTTGTTATGTAGCTTATTTTATTATTAACTTAGGTATGCAACATCCTGCAGGATAATTTAGTAGCCTTGTTTACACTGCACACTACAGTTACCATGTTTATTTAGTCTCTTATCAAACATTTACCCATTCCAAATAACACTACATGATCTCTAGTAAACCTGCAAATCACATTGAAACACATCTTACTTCCAGGTGTGATCTGGTTTATTTAATGAATAACTTATGCACACAGCATACAATGGCTAATGTGTCTGCATGCCTAGCTATTGTGTTGATTCCATTAGTTACCCATTCCAATTAACAATGCATGAGCTCTAATGAACCTGAGAAACAAACCAAGACATATGTCTTAGTCCCAGAGGCTATGTGGCTTCTTTTATTAATAACTTAGGTGCAAATCCATTGGCTATTACTGTTAGTGTTACAATTAGTTTTCCTTTGTCCGACAATCACAAGTTAGCACCTCAGGAGGGTCCTCCAGTAGCGATCTTGTTTGCCGTTTTTATGCCTCTACTGTCTTCCATTATCAGACCAAGGTTCCTTTCTGTGGCACCCAGGCCTACTCCTACTTGGTCAAACAGTGGGAAGGGGCCTCTGCACCACGGTGATCCTGCTCTTGGGGTCCTTCTGATGGGCGCCTATTTTGCTTGTGAGAGGCTGCAAAGGAGCCAAGGTAGACTCGCCAGCCGGAGCAGGAGACTTTCAATCAGCAAAATGGCAAAACAGAGCAGGGGGGCGGTGGCTTGGACTGTGCTCCTACTAGTGTTTACAGAGAACTGAAAGGTGAAGAGGATGTGATGACAGGCGGTGTTAGGAGGTGTGGCCAATCTACAGCTGATTTTTGTCTGAGAGCAAAGCTCTTGTGCAGCTTCCAATGGTGGAGAAAAATCCTGACTGTTCCTTTAAGACAGAACTCAAACGGAAGTAAGGTTAGCCACTGAGAGAGAGAGGAACAAAGGGAAACCTTGCTACTTGAATTCAGATGTTCCACCATTTTATTTGGTAGCTGGACCTTTGCATTCTTTTGGGTCTTGGCATGTTGAAAACACAAAGTTATTGTTCCTTTCTTATCACAAGAAGATGGGTTGGTTTTAAAACTACTGTAAACTGGTACAGGGTATGGTCTGGGCCAGGCCTACAAAACTGCAGCAGAGTTTTAGGTGGATTGGGCACTTTGAGTTGAAAGAGGTAGCCTTGTAAAAACATATGTCTTAAAGAGACACTCACAAAAAAATCAATTTTTTTTTTTTCTTGTTATCAAAAACTCACAGTTACTGAAGGTTATTTGCGTAGTCCCACAGGGTTCAGTTTTGGGGCCACTGTTTTTCAATATGTATATAAATGACATATGTAAAGTTTCAGAAAAAATGGATTTAATATTGTTTGCAGATGACACTAATTCATTATGCAGTGGAAGCAATTTGGAACAACTTTTGGATACACCCGGAAAGGAATTAGGAAAGCTTAAACTGTGGTTTGATTCAAACAAATTAACGCTCAATTTAAGTAAGACAAAATTTATGGTTTTTAACAACCATCACAACAACTCAGTATCTAAACTCAGTGTAAATGGTGTAGAGATTGAAAGGGTATCCGAAATTAAATTTCTTGGAGTAATAATTGATAATAAACCGTGCTGGAAGTCACATATTAATTATATTAAAGGTAAAATATCTAAATCAATCGCAATACTACACAGAGTGAAATATTTGCTGAATCAACCCACACTATATACTTTGTATCATTCATTAATGCTCCCATACATGACATATTGTACTAAAGTATGGGAAAATGCATATAAAACAAACATACACTACCGTTCAAAAGTTTGGGGTCACTTAGAAATTTCCTTATTTTTGAAAGAAAAGCACTTTTTTCAATGAAGATAACTTTAAACTAATCAGAAATACTCTCTATACATTGCTAATATGGTAAATGACTATTCTAGCTGCAAATGTCTGGTTTTTGGTGCAGTATCTACATAGGTGTATAGAGGCCCATTTCCAGCAACTATCACTCCAGTGTTCTAATGGTACAATGTGTTTGCTCATTGCGTCAGAAGGCTAATGGATGATTAAAAAACCCTTGTGCAATCATGTTAGGTCTGCAATGCTGTAATTGCTGCAAATGGAGGATTCTTTGACGAAAGCAAAGTTTGAAGGAAAAAATTATTATTTCAAATACAAATCATTATTTCTAACCTTGTCAATGTCTTGACTATATTTTCTATTCATTTTACAACTCATGGTGGTAAATAAGTGTGACTTTTCATAGAAAAAACAAAATAATTGTCTGGGTGACCCCAAACTTTTGAACGGAAGTGTATATCCAGTCTTTATGCTTCAGAAGAGAGCTATTAGAATAATAAACAAAGCTGCTTACAGGGAATCAACAAACCCACTTTTTCTTAAATTAAAAGCTCTCAAGTTGAAAGATCTGGTTGACTTTAAAACTGCAGTAATAATGTTTAAAGTGAAGAATCTATCACTGCCCGCAAATATCCAAAAGTTGTTCCAAATAAGGGAGAAACAATATCATTTCAGAGGAACATGTATATTTCAAAAACCTTCAGTGAGAACTACCACCAAGCAACACTGTGTCTCAGTGCAAGGAGTCAGATTATGGAACGATTTTGGACCTGAATTAAAATCATGTACAACGCTTGGACAATTTAAACAAAAACTAAAGGAAGAAATACTCCAAACATATATACAAGATGACATGTAAAATCACATAAGGATTATCATATCCAGTCTGTGTTGTGCTGTTGCTTAGTTTTTTTTTTTTGTCACCTTTTGTCTTAGCTTTGTTCTGAATTGTAATCGCTCCTGTTTTGTTCTTCTTTTGAATTCTTGGATGGAACATGGGTGGGCAATATAAGCTGCGGCTTCAACTATCACCCATTTCGGATAACTTATGTTGAACTGTATAATCAGAGGAGTTATTGTTTAATTTGACCTTGTTAGATTTTTTCCCCCTTTTTTTTATATTATTCTGTTCCTTTCTTTTAATCTTTACTTTTAATCTATCTGAAATAAAGATTCATTCAAAAAAAATGTCTGTAACATGTTTTTTTTATGACTTACAAGACATATCAAGAGCAAAATCACTCAAATGTCTCATATCTGTTTTTTTGCTTTAAAGTTCCACTTAAGCCCAGCCCCTGAAAAAAGGCGAGTTTAGATTGCGTGTTTTTAGTGACATAATTACATACAGCGCTGGCACGTCCGTAATGCTGAGCCAATCAGGACTCTATGGCATAACTGAAGTATTTTTGGACAGTTGCTTTGAAAATGTGACCCAAATTAAGACAGGTTTTACCATTAAACTGCTTTTAAGGACTAATGCAGTTTCAGTCATTATCCTGGGCTACCATGCATACAACAGGACATGTCCTTCAACTGGTAAGTCTTTTTATCACATGATTTATTCTGTTTAATGCAGTGCAAGCTACTGTTAGCCTTGTGGGATGTGGGTGGGAGTAATCACAGAACCGGGCGTTTGAAGGAGGAAAAATGAAAAGATTTTGACATGAAACTCTTTTGATTCTAACAATGAAAGGTTCTGTTTGTAGATAAAAGGGAACAAGATGCCATTTTAGATGATGTACATTTGTTTTTATAGGGGATTTACGTATATCCACCAGAGTGTATATTTAAAACCAGACCGTTAATGATGGAGTAACTCACTCTGGCCTGACGAAATCACCCCAGGAGTGCTCAGATCTCCTGACCTCTGACATCGACAGTGACCACGACAGTGACCACAGCCTTAGATACAGACCCATCTAGGATGTGCCTATCTGTGAGTGAGTTTGGTGAGAATTGAGGTAATTGCCCAGAAGGAGGAGTGGCTTTTCTAAATTCATGTAAGTGTTCAGATCTCCTGACTTTTGACTTTGAGCACAACCTGGATGCAAACCCTCCTGAATATCCATATGAGTGATTTTGGTGACCACTGGGGAAACTGCCTAGGAGGAGTAGCATTTTTTTCTGAAATCACATATGTACCCAGGTCTCCTGACCTTTGACCTTAACCTTGATCACAACCTGGACGCAGACCGACCTAAGGATCCTTTTGAGTGAATTTGGTGAGCATCCAGTCAGGTTCCTAGGAGTACAATTTTTTCTGAAAACACATACGTGCCCAGATCTCCTGACTTTTGGCCTTGAGCACAACCTGGATGCAGACCCTCCCGAGGATCCATATGAGTGAGTTTGGTGACCACTGGGGAAACTGCCTAAGAGGAGAAGTGATTTTTCTGAAATCACGTAAGTGCCCAGATCTCCTGACCTTTGATGTGACCTTGAGCACAACCTGGATGCAGACGCTCCTGAGGATCACTGTGACAGAGTTTGCTGATCATTAGGGCAAATGCCTAGAAGGGGTAGTAATTCCTGTGAAATGTGGATGGGCGGCCAGACAGACAGATGCCAAGACATCGATGTGGTTAGGGATCCAAGATGGCGCCCACAGCGGTCGACATGGTGCTTCGCTGCGCTCTTTGTTTGTTTTTGTTTGTCAATTGTGTGTCTGCTTGCACTTATACCCGTGAAGAACTTTTAAATATCAGGACTTTGACCCCCACGGACCTCCTCCCAGTTTTTCTAGCCCCTGCCGCCGATCTGGTTTACTGTTTGGCTCGGAAAGTGAGACGGCGGAAGAGAGGAAGACGAGCGGGCGCTCTCGTGCGACTTCGCAGGAGAGGCTCGCGAACGGCGCTGCCTGGCATATTTCTGTCCAATACCAACTCTCTCTCTAACAAGGTGGATGAACTGAGACTGCTGATGCGTTTTAAGGACCTCGCCTCCTCAGCTGTCCTCTGCTTTACTGAGACCTGGCTCCGGGAAAATATACCGGACAGCGCGCTGCGCCTCGACGGCTTCCAGCTCTTCCGTGCTGATCGTGACACAGAGCTTTCCGGCAAGACCACAGGAGGCGGTGTCTGCTTCTACATCAACTGTAGCTGGTGCTCTGATGTAACGGTAATTTCCAAACACTGTTCTCCTGCCTTGGAATTTCTTGTTATCAATTGCAAGCCCTTCTATTCCCCGCGGGAGTTTGCTTCTTTCATAATGATCGCTGTGTACGCCCCTCCCGACGCGGACACGCGCGAAGCTCAGCGCGTGCTCGCGGATCACATTCAACACACAGAGCGGAGTTTTCCAGACTCGCTGATTATTGTGGCTGGCGACTTTAATCAGTGCAATCTGAGCCACGATCTCCCCCGCTACAAACAGTTTATTAAATGCCCCACCAGAGGATTAAACACACTGGATCACTGTTACACCACAGTGAAAGACGCATATCGCGCTGTCCCTCGAGCTGCACTGGGATTATCTGATCACGTGATGGTTCACCTCATTCCCACATACAGACAGAGATTGAAGCTCACTAAACCTGTTGTGAGCACTACGAAGATACGGACCAGTGATGCTGAGGAGAAGCTGGAAACGTGCATGGAAATATCTGACTGGGGCATGCTTAAAGGAGCCACGCATGATCTGGATGAGTACACGGACACTGTGAACTCATATATCCACTTTTGTGAAGAGAACATTCTTCCATCACGCACCAGGGTGAGTTACTCTAATGACAAACCCTGGTTCACAGCTAAGCTCAGACAGATCAGGAAGGAGAAGGAAGCAGCGCTGAAAAGTGGAGACAGGGACTGCTACAGGGAGGTTAAATACCGGTTTAACAGAGAGCTGAAGAGGGCTAAATCTGTGTACTCAGAGAGACTCCAGCAGCAGTTCACTGCTAATGATTCGGCTTCCGTGTGGAGAGGACTGAGGCAGATCACCAACTATCGGCCTCAGGCTCCTAAAGGTCAGGATGACAAAGCCCTTTGTCAGAGACTGTCCCAACACTATGCCCGTTTTGACACCTCGTCATCTGTGTCCAACTCCCCCCCTCCCTCCAGCTCCACAGCCTCCACATTCCCTACTTCATTTAAGGCACCCCCCCCCCACCTCCCCCCCTCCCCTTATCATTAGTGAGCAGGATGTGCTCAAACAGTTCTCCAGACTGAACCCGCGCAAGGCCCCCGGCCCAGACGGCGTGTCTCCCTCCACACTGAGACTCTGTGCGAAACAGCTGGCTCCTGTATTCACAGACATTTTTAACACCTCTCTTAAGTTATGCCACGTGCCATCCTGCCTCAAATCCTCCACCATCATCCCTGTCCCCAAGAAGCCACGGATCACTGGACTTAATGACTACAGACCTGTAGCGCTCACCTCTGTAGTCATGAAGTCCTTTGAGCGCCTGGTCCTGTCCCACCTCAAGTCCATCACCACCCCTCTCCTGGACCCGCTGCAGTTTGCCTACCGAGCCAACAGGTCTGTAGACGATGCAGTCAACCTGGCCCTCCACTCCATCCTGCAGCACCTGGACTCCCCGGGAACCTACGCCAGGATCCTGTTT
This sequence comes from Pholidichthys leucotaenia, assembly GCA_020510985.1. Classification (NCBI taxonomy): domain Eukaryota; kingdom Metazoa; phylum Chordata; class Actinopteri; order Cichliformes; family Pholidichthyidae; genus Pholidichthys; species Pholidichthys leucotaenia. Next base: position 240,337,529 of record CM035839.1, read on the forward strand.
GTGGACTTCAGCTCCGCATTCAACACCATCCGCCCCGCTCTGCTCCGGGACAAGCTGTCCCTGCTCAACATGCCTGACTCCCTCTGCAGGTGGATCATCGACTTCCTGACGGACCGGAGGCAGCATGTGCGGCTGGGAAAGACTGTCTCAGACTATACTAGCATCAGCACCGGATCACCCCAGGGCTGTGTACTTTCCCCCCTACTCTTCTCCCTTTACACCAACTCCTGCACCTCCAGCCACCAGTCTGTCAAGTTGATCAAGTTTGCGGACGACACCACCCTCATTGGGCTCATCTCCAACGGCGACGAGTCCGCCTACAGGAGAGAGGTGGCCCAGCTGGCGTCCTGGTGCAGCAATAACAACCTGCAGCTGAACGCTCTGAAGACAGTGGAGATGATTGTAGACTTCAGGAAAGTCACTACTCCTCTGCCCCCCCTCACCCTCTCAGGCTCTCCCATCACCACTGCTGATTCCTTCCGCTTCCTAGGCACTACCATCACCAGGGACCTCAAATGGGAGCTGACCATCAGCTCACTCATCAAAAAAGCCCAGCAGAGGATGTTCTTCCTGCGGCAGCTGAGGAAGCTCAAGCTACCCACCAAGATGTTAGTGCAGTTCTACACAGCCATCATCGAGTCCATCCTCACCACCTCCATAACCGTGTGGTACGCAGGAGCCACTGCCAGGGACAGACTAAGGCTGCAGCGCGTCGTGCGCACTGCTGAGAAGGTGATCGGCTGCAAGCTCCCATCTCTCCAGGATCTGTACATCTCCAGGACCCGGAGGCGTGCTGGCCGGATCATAGCCGATCCCTCACACCCTGGTCACGTACTGTTTGCCCCCCTCCCCTCTGGTAGAAGACTTCGGTCCATCCAGACTAAAACCTCCCGTCACATGAACAGCTTCTTCCCCTCTGCCATTAGACTGCTGAACACTAAGTGGCTCTCGTGCACCATGTACAGCAGCTCAACCAGACTCATGTCAATCATCACTGTTTTCTTCCTGCATTACCGACTGCACTATATAGTTCTCCACAGTATCTGCTGCTGGCTAATATATATTTTAACTGTTGACCAGTATCACTTAATCTTATCCTACACTTTATTACATGTATAGTTTATTTCTCTTATCTTATCATGTTTAATGTTGCAGCATTGTACCGAGACAAATTCCTAGTTTGTGTACTACATGAACAATGGCAATAAACCTGATTCTGATTCTGATTCTGATTCTGAGGGGTTGGGTGATGCTGTCGTTTTTAATGTAAAATGCCTTGCCTGATTAAATCTGAATTCTAGTACATAATATACATCTATCTTACAACTAAACATGACATACAGCTTTCTAACTGGGCGTGGAGTGCATCGATCCATCTCTGGGTGCTGAGGCAGTCTTATTAGAGTAATCAATGAAGATCTCAGAGAGCTGAGCCTGTACAAAATACCACCAGCCTACAGTTCACTGCTGAAACTTTACCACTTTAGGCCTTTTACATTCTCTGCAAGAACAGAGGAATCTGTTCTCTCTCCCAGGGCTGCAAGAACAAATGACATCATTCTTCTTCTTGTAGCCCTGGTTTGGGAGTTCTTGCAACTTGTTCTTGACATATCATCTGGGCAGAACGTTTTTGTGTGTGTGTGGTGTCCGTGAACTATTGGGTCAGAAATTTGAATTTCCCAGGAGTTCTCCACTTCAGCTTCTTGCTCAGTATGAGATGTCCTGGCCAGAAAGAACTTTGTTCTTGTTACTGCAAGAAAAAGAACACATTTCTCTGTTCTTGCGGAGTATGTACAGGCCTTTACAGTAGACAAAGGTCTGCTGCAGGCATACAGATACAGGAAAGTTTGGCAATGGTTGGGAATTACAAAGTAACTAACACTATAATTATGTCTGGGAACAGTAGCTATAATTTTCTGACCAACGCACCTACTAAGAAGATTATAAAGGTTACAAAAATAATAAATTGCTGTGTCAGCCACTTTGAATACGCAAGTGATTTTGAATGGTAAATATGACAGTTGCTATGTCTCTTTCAAAATACATCACAAAGAGACTTATGGAAGCAAACTGTTGATCACTTGCTAGGTTTGATCTGCTTTACCATTTGAATAAGCACTGCAATGATTTGTACAAAATGCACAAAATAAACATCCTTTTGAAATGAACAAGGGATCAAACTACTGAGTACATTTTTTTTAATCCAGAGGAGAATGGACTGAAAAGACTTGCACTGAAAGGACTATATTTTGTAATTTGACTCTAACGGAGAAACTTTGTAGGGTTTTGATTTGAAAAACAATTCTTTGCTTATCTTATACATACAAGGATTGTTGCAGCAGCATTTGTTTTCATGCTCTGTCAAACACGTCTTACCCAGGACTTCCACTGACTCCGGATCTGATCCATTACAGCTGCGATCTGGTCTCTGCAGCAAATAGTTCCCATTCTAATTAATGTTTTAATCCCCAGCTGGTTCGAACCACTGCGGAACGGATCCGGCTCGTCGGATTCGGATCACTAATGAAACGCAACAAGTCTATTTTTTGACGGATGCCGGATCCAATCCGCAAAGAAAAGCCCCAGTATCTACAGTATTTAATAACTGTTTGTTCAGTAAAAACTAGTTAAGGATCGCCCGTTATTTTCTGAGGTCTACTCCTCCACCACTGTGTGGTGGGTAAAGGTAAAAACTTTGACATAACATACAAGCACTTAACACAAACAAAATTAACGGGCTACTTATGTAATATTCAAGCACAAAAATCTAGGTGGAGAGGCAGTACATCATGGTTCCTTGCTGTTATCACATGATTGCAATCGGTCCTTCTCCAGTCTATCTCGAGATCTCGCGTTTTTATATAATTCTCATGCGATCTTGTATTTCGAACCCTGCTCTTATGCATGCCACTTCAAAACACAAATGGAGGTGGATGCCAGGCTCCGTCCACACTGCACCTGCAATGGGCTGCATCCAGAGTCAGTGTAAATCCTGCTTTAACCGTCCCTCATCTACAAAAGACTAGACCAACAGGTGGCACTGCTGTTCTCACAGCTGGAGCTATGTACGGCAGATGACCATGTAAGGACATACCTTCTCTACGAAAGTATGTAGGTGCAAGAGTAGAAAAAAAAGTGTTTTGGAGCAGTTTAGAGCTGTTTCAAGGATGAGCTGCATCCACCGTCATTATGGCTAAAAACCCTATCCATATTTAATGTAAGAAAAAAGAAAGAGATTAACAGGCCACTTTGTAAAGAATGCTTTGGTCTTAAATTACAGACTACGAAGCCTCATCAAATTTTTATATGAAATCACTACGCAGCAGATTGTAGAATCTATCATTGGGTTTCTATTCAAGTTTTTTGTAATCTTTAAACAGCAATATAAGAGAGGAAATATCTAATATAAAAGCTTAATGAAATGTTTGGAGTTGGAAAAACACTGAATGGTTTTTATGTTGTTATCCTGAAGTAAGTTCAAGAAAGAACTGCTTTCTTGCCTGTCCACATGCACCATAATGTCTCTTTAATAACTGTGTTTGTTGTGCTGGAATATAGCCATAAAATTATTGTCAATCGGGAAAAAACGGTGTCTGTTTACATATTCAAAATTAACAAACATGGCTGAGTGGAAAAACGATACATGCCTTCATAACCGATCAGTAGTTGCTAATTCAAACTCGCGGAAAGGCTTAAAACTAAAGCCAGCAAACTGAGTAGGAACCACAAGTCGTTACAGGATATGTTGCAGTAGAATGCTAACCAATGTGGGTTGAATTTTCTGAATCTGTTTAGTTCAGTTTGTGTGTTTTCCATTAAACAGAAAAATTTGCTAAATGTATCCCATATCTATGGTAAATAAATAATCCAAATGTAGATTTGGGGGCTGATAATATTACTGTGTTCTAACTATTGTGTAGCCTAGAGGTGCATTCATCTGCTGCATTAATGGTAAATGAGCTTCAAAAGTCAATTAGCATACAGCTCAAGCATGAAGCCACGCTGGTGATACATCTCTGATCTAACATAGCCTACAGATGGCATGCATATCTCTCAGAATACATAATGTACTTAAGACTGCAGAACTTAAAATGCATAACCACTTTGGGGGGGGGAGGGGCAAAAAAGAAGGAATCGAAATGAACTTACACATGTCCACTGAAGGAAGGAACTTAAAGACTCAGAGTCTTGTATTCCCCTTTAAAGGACGAAGTGATCAAAAAAAGTCCCACCTGCTAACCCCCCCCTTTCAGACATGGATCCAACCCTTACCTATTGCGGTGTAGAGGACCTGGTCACAACAACGCTGCCCAGATAGCTGAGATCAATCAAAAACAAAGCAGGTAAGACTCCAGGAGCCATCAAGAACCACCACACTGCCCCTAATTCACAATAATGGAAACATTGCAGGACATGAGAAGCGGACAGGCCCTGTGACACACTTTGCCCAAAAACCTTTCCTTGGTAGTCATACCTGGGGGGGTGGGGGGGTGACCTGGAGGCATTTAAGTGGGTTGAGGGTTGCAGAAAGGAAAGGGGAGGAGGGGAGGAAAAAATCTGAGCGGTTGGAGGAGGGTATGGGAGAATTGGTCAAGCAATCAGGTTACTAAGGCCGAGGATGGGCCGCAGGGCCTGCCACGATGAACTCGTCTTAAAGCTTCCCTCTGCATGATAAAAGGCATCTTCAAAGGCTTGGAGCTAGACATAACAATGGGTGTTTTTTTTGTTTCTGGGAATGAACTGGGTGATGATTATGAGATTTTTTTTCCCTTTGATGAAAGCAGAATAATGCATGATACAAATGGAAAAAAAACAAAACAAAACAGGGACCCTATGGTGATGTCAGACTTCCAAGCTTTTAGGGGCTTGTGCCAAACTAATTACACAGCACACTGGCCATAGATTTTTCAACTGAACTGTAGCCCTTAAAGGTCTGAAACATAATCTGTGAAGCAAAAGGATTCTCGTGTTTTTGGCATTTCAGTTGTGTTTTTCTTACCATTATTGGGTTTTCTTTTCCCCTTTTTTCCCACTTTTGCAGGTGTTAATTTTGGAACAATACTTCACAGATTAGACAGTGCAAGGTAGCGCTGAACAGATTGAAAAACAAAATGAAAAAAAAAATGGCTGAGATCATCACATTAATCAAAGCAGCAAAACAGCTTTCAAACCATACCATTTTTAGTTTTACATTAGTTGGAGTATTAAATATATTTCTATAGAGATAAGAAAAACTGATAGAATACACACGTCAGACACCAAAGCGATATGGGTTGGGGCAGATGATTGGAATGGCATCCCCCCCTCAGCATGCCTGATGGACCTACCCTGAAGCTGACAACTGGGGTGGAGAGGGCTCAGATGGAAGGATCTCCTCTTCAGTCCTCCCCTGAGATGGCATCTGCCCAAACACACTGCTGCTTTCCACGGGGGGCGACGGGGACAGGGAGGCTGGGTAGCTGGTTGCAGAGGTGGCAAAGGCCATGTGGGAACGGTAGCTGGGGCTTGCTCTCCTGCTACCCTGGCCTTGGGCAGGTGACGAGGAGGGGGACGATCTCCTCGAGAAGCTGGCTGTGGAAGGAGGGAGGAGTGTGATCTCAGACATCTCTGGGGGTATGGGAGGTTGGACAATGCTGGGGCGTGGCCTGGGACGCACTACAATCTCTGGGGAGCCCTCGTGGGAGCTAAGGGGGCTTTGTGTGAGGGGTGAGAGTCGGGAGGGCTGGAGGACCACCTGCTGCAGGCCAGAATCCATCCTACGAGCCTGTCTAGGACTAAACCGAGGGGCTGCTTCAAACCACCGTGTGTCCAAGCTACTCAATGTGCTAGGAACAATGTGGGCCATTGGATCGGTGTAAGGCAAAACCGGCACACCCATACCGTGGCTTGTGTGTCTTAGCTGCCCTATACGTGCCTCTTGCATAGCTAAATGCTTGGCTGGGGAGCCGTGAGGCTTGGCCTTGCTGGGAGACTTGCTTGAGTGGCTCTTTGGGGCCTCCAGTGGCAGGACAGCTGGGTAGGAGGGCATTACAGGGGGGGAGGGCTGGAACGTACTCAGGGGAAGAACATGAGGTGGAGGGGGATAGGGGGAGTCGTTTCGGAGATGCAAAGGCGTGTGAGGTGGAAAGATGAACTGGGGCCCCTCCAAACTTGCAAAGGTAAAATCCAATCCTTGCCAAATCTCTGGTGAACGAGAGGAAGAAGTGATGGTCAGAGGAAGTGGGAAACCAGAGACGGCATACTGTGGAAAGTCACCCTCACCCATTTCTTCTGGAATCACAGGGTGACCAAAAGGGCCCTCAGCAAGGTACGGAGGGGAGGACATGACAGAGCTGAGTGGGCTGGTATCAGGCATGTAAAAAGGAGGGGGATCATGATCTCCAGGGTGGCCTAGATAGCCATAGAATGCCCTGTGGTGGAGAGAGCCTCGGATCTGCCCGGCGGCCTGCAGCTGACTGCTCTCCATTATGGTCATACCTTCAAAGGGTCTGTGGAAACGAGGGCTGTAGGCTGGAGGCTGCAGGTAGGATTCCTGACTGGAGATGGGGGAAATCTGGTGAGGCCGCAGAGGGGGCATGACAGGTGGAAGAGGTCTGGGATCGTCATTCTCTTCATCTGATTGCCGGAATTCCGGATAAAGGTCTGACTCTTCTACAAAGGGGAAACCCTCGATTCGCCGAGGCCTCACTGACATTTCTGCATCAGTAGGGTCTATAACAAAACGTCCATCTGGGCCTCTGCTGATGAGTTCAATAGGTGTTGTTGCTTCGGCTTCATGCTTGGAGATAGTGTATTTCTTGCTTGTTATTGCTCTTTTGGTCTTTTTGTATAAAGATAATTCCTCCTTCTTCCCTGGACTAGGGGGTGGTTTTTTCCCACGCTGGTCATGACTATCTTCAGATGATTCTGATGGGGATGCCTTTGAACGAATGCTCTCTGGGCTCACCTTACCAGAAGATGACCTACAAAAAAACCCAATAAACATTAATACTAAAAATCAAATATCAATATCATCTACTGCTTTGGCTAACCAGTTCTTATTATCTTATTAACTACTGCTCTGAGTGCTGCTATCCCTTTGCTACTGTAATCCTGGAATTTCCCCATTGTGGAACTAATAAAGGCTTAGCTTATCTTATCAAAAAGCATGGGTAAGATGATGAGTCTTTTGCACACTGATGTTCAGTAAAATATGATGCCTGTTTCTTTCCAATCTGTACAAATCCGACTAAAATTAATCATGTAATAACTTGAAACAAGAACAAGTTGAAAGAGCAGTTATCCACCGAGGCTCTTTTCCTATTTCACAACTATCAAGAAATGGATTCAAATCCTGCCCACCAACTTCAATGAAATCCAGCTTGGTGGCTCTTGGGTAACAATGCATTAATAGCCTTTTCTTGCACCTTGGCAGAAAAAGTAATTATGAGTACAATAAAAACACCAGGGGGTGCTAATGTCTGCAGACACACCCACCCACAGACACACTGACAGACTACTGTATGCCTTGTTTCACTGAGGCTTAATTAGGAAAACACAAAACCTTCTGAACATGGGTAATGAACACATCAAGTGTCCCATTGTTAAACCTAAGCTCACACACTTAGTGGATTTAGTGATAAGGGGTGACAGTTTGTTCTTCAAGCAGTCAGTATGGTGCATATATGGAGGGGACATCGTGAGTTAAACTGCACAGTACAGTGATTTATTATAGTGCATACATGCAATATGTTATTACAAGAACATAGGAAAAAATGACAACAACAAACTTTTTATTGTTATCAACAAAGAGCCAAAACATGCAAGTTAGGTTAATTGGCATCAAACTGGGGATTTTAAATTGTCCTTAGGTATGACTGTGAGAGTGAATGGTTGTCTGTCTCTCTGTGTTGGCCCTGCGATGGACTGGCGATCTGTCCAGGATGTACCCTGCCTCTCACCCAAAGATGCTGGGATAGGCTCGAGCCCCCCCGCGACCAGAAAAGGATTAAGCAGAAGAAGATGAATGAATGAATGAACGAAGAGCAAAAAGCCCTGCCAAACTAGCAAATTTTTTAGCATTATCATTTGACAAAGTCATTCATAACCTTTGCCAGAAACATTTCTAAATCTGCCGTCCTCCCCCTTTTCTTTCTTTGTTTTGCTTGCTTTAAAGTAGAGGTGTCAAACGTATGGCCCACGGGCCGCTTTGGACTCTCTGGTGGGCTGGTTTTGGCCCGTGAACAAATTAGGAATAGCAGTTACTTGATTGAAGAAGTGCTGCTCATGTATTGTATTATTTAATTTTCACACTTTCCAAATTCATCCCACGGGCTGTTCTGGACTCTCTGGCGGGCCAGTTTTGGCCCACAGGCCATATGTTTATCACCCCTGCTGTAGCAGCTTTTAATGCAGGGGTGTCAAACTCATTCCATGGAGGGCCAAGACCCTGCATGTTTTACTTCCACCCAGTGCCTTCAGCAGGTGTTTTCACTCATCAGCAATCAGTTGGAAGAAATTTGGTGAAATCACCTACACTAGAAGTCCCAGACATTAGCCCTCTTGTGGCCACTTGATGGTCCCCCTATGGGTTTTCTAGCCAAAAAGGCCAAATGGCCCCTCTCTGGGACTTCTAGTGTTGAAGACACTGGGTGGAGGTAAAACCTGCAGGATCTTGGCCCTCCATGGAATGAGTTTAACACCCCTGTTTTAATGTTTTTCCTTATATGTTAAGGGAAGTGTGCTGAAATTAACAAAATCCGTGTATGATGTAAAAGTCAATAAAGCTTTTCTTTCCCATGAATACAGTGGTTGTGTATTATTTACCTCCTATAATTATATATTGTAAGTGAAAATCCATAAAATGTGTGCTTCATCTGCCAAGAATTCATTAAGGCTCCCAATTTGGATTCAAACATTTTATCTAACAAATTACTTGATTTGGTTCTTCAAGGTTCAGTTGTGAGGATTATAATATAACATGTTCTGTCCAACTTGTGAGTAGTCTCAAAGGGCCGTTATCGCTTATAAATGTGTTATTTCACCTGCCAAAAATTGATTAAAGGTCTTAATGTTGATGGAAACAGTTTTCATGCTTTAAAAATGATTTTATTTGGTTCAGGATTAAATTGAGAATATAATACTCTAACTTGCTCCCTCACACTTGTGAAATAGTGTCAAAGGACAATAATTCTGTATTTTGCCTGCCAAAAATTAATTAAGGGTCTTAATGTTGACTGAAACTCCAGAAATCCAATCATAATCAGTTTATTCATGTAAACATGGTCAATGATCATGTTTACATGTACACTAATAAACAGGTTATGATTGGATTTCTGCAGTTATCTGATTATTCCAGTGGCCATGTAAACAGAATAATCCGATAAAGGCCATGTAACTGGGGTCATTAACTCAAGTGGTTTACCCTTCAGTAATCCGTTTATTCAGTGCATGTAAACATGAGAAAACTGATTACTGGCATTATCAATTTATTGTCAGTAATCGGTTTATTGTGACCATGTAACCGGGGTCATTGTTCAAAATACAAACAAGTTCCAGGACTAAACAGTAGATGGGAGCAACATGATACCTGGTTTCTTTAATGGAATTTGTTTTTATCATGATTTAGATGTTGTCTGTCAGCAGCTTCAGTTCAAAACAGAGCAGAAAAGAAGAAAAATTCAGATTGTTCACACTTTGATGAAGATTCATCATTCAGGTTGTTCATGTTTTGTAAAAGCTCAATGGTTCAATAAATGTAAACATTTCATAATGTACTTGTATTTCTTTGTACTAAATTTGGAGTTGTCATTAGGTTGTTTTGCTATTATTTTACTGGTCCGGCCCACTGGACATTAAATCCGGCAGTATGTGGCCCCCAAGCTAAAATGAGTTTGACACCCCTGCTTTAAAGCATAGAAAGCTGTCTGCTGTTTGAACAGCAGGCAACATGCCACAGCCAGCACATACACAAATACCAGCTACATCCTCGAGTGTTACATCACGCCAACGTTATTTATACTCCCTGTAAGTGCAGAACTTGGGGGGGGGGGGGGGTCATTGGTGTAATTTACATTCAGACAACCTGGTACATTCTTATTATGCCTTTCTCCACCTTTGAATTATAATAAATCGTTACTGCTCTGGAACATTACACAGGCTCAACATTATCAACCATGCCTGTTCATGTGACTGAAGGTATAAAAATCAAAACACTTTTGTGAGGATGGCTAAATAGTTCTGACAGTTCTTGTTGGTATCCATGCTGGACAGACACTAGACACATCTTGATCAAAGCCAAAACGTTACAAATATATGAATTACACAAAGCTATAAATGTTGCGCCCTGGCACTCCAAGCACCACAAATATGATGGAGCAGCCACACCCACTCCCACTCATCTTGCACATACAAACATGCACAACAACAATAGTCACAACAGTAAACAATGGGCCGGACCCACACGCTAAGCGACACCCCCGAGTGTCCACCGACCACACAGACGCACACCGACAGTAGCAGGCCACCCCGCAGCCACAGCCACCCCAGAGAAGCCTGACAGCAATACAGCCACTAACCTGCGCCAACAGCCCCCCAAACACCCACACACACCCAGTGCCAATGACAGCAGGGGCAATACGACAAAGTGTCCTGCCCCGTGACACAACAGCAGGGTGACCGGGACAAGCAGGCCCTAAATTGCCAACCCCATGCCACTAGACAGACTGCCCCACTCCCGCCACCCAACGAAGTTCTCCCACCCATACACACATCCTCCACTCCCACACATCCACCAACAGGTGTCTGCACCCGTACACACACACACCCGCCCACCCTCATGTGCACACATACACACACACTCACCACCACACCTGCCCACCTACATCCACACACAGCTCCACATGCCCACACACAACAAACATACCCACACACCCACTTCCGCACCCGCTCACACATACGCCCCCACTCACACCCACTCTGACACACGGACACACACACATGCACACCCACACCCGCAGGCCTCAGGGGATGGGGAGGGCGTCCCCCCAGGACTCAGGAGCCTGCCCCAGAGTACCGCCAAGGCCCTGGGAAGGACACAACCCTGCCGTGCAAGGATGCACCGGGGCCGGCCCGCACCACCGGCGCACACCCAACTCCGGCCTGGGGGGGGATGTCCTGCCCCCCCCCCCCAAGCACCAGAAGCCCAGGGCCAAACCCAGCCCCCCCCCCCCAGGAAGCAAGGCCAGCCAGCCAGGGGCTACGGCTCCCCCAGCCAACCCCTCAGCCCCCCCAGTCAACCCCCCCGGGCCAAACACACGGCCACCCCAGAACAGGCCCCCCCCGGACACCACCCCTCAGGTTATAGAATTAATAAGCGGGGACCAGAGAGAATTGAATTCAGCCAACTGAGGCTGGCAGCCAGCCAGCCTGCCTCCCTGCATCACACGACCCACTCCAGTTTGCATATCGTTCAAACCGCTCCACGGAGGATGCTATAGTCACCTCCCTGCACTCTGTCATTACCCACCTGGACCAGAAAGACACCTACGCCAGACTCCTGTACATTGATTTCAGTTCAGCATTCAACACCATTATTCCCCATGGACTGATGGAGAAATTACTCCTTCTTGGTCTGAACACCGCCACATGTCTCTGGATCCTGGATTTCCTGACTGAGAGACCCCAGTCTGTCCGGGTTGGAAACAACATCTCCAACTCTGTCACGCTGAGCACCGGATCCCCTCAAGGCTGCGTACTCAGTCCACTGTTGTTTACACTTCTAACACATGACTGTGTTTCCAGACACGAGGGGAACCAGATTATTAAGTTTGCAGACGACACCACGGTGGTGGGACTTATTCAGAGAGATGAGGAATCAATGTACAGGGAAGAAGTGAGAGACCTGGAGGGCTGGTGCAGGGAGAACAATCTGGTGCTCAACGTCGACAAAACGAAGGAGGTGATTATCGACTTCCGGCGGTCACAGCCTGAACACATCCCCCTCAGCATTGGCGGCCATTTAGTGGAGAGAGTGGAGAACATCAAGTTCCTCGGAGTGCAGATCTCGCAGGACCTGACCTGGAGCAAGAATTCTTTGGGGATCAGGAAGCGGGCTCAGCAGAGACTGCACTTCTTGAGGAAACTCAAACAGGCCTCTCTCCCCATCTGCATCCTCAGGACCTTCTACAGAGGTGTGGTGGAGAGTGTTCTGACGTACTGCATTGCTACATGGTACTCCAGCTGCAGTATGTCAGACAAAAAAGCCCTGCAGAGGATAGTCAAGGGAGCTGAGAGGGTAATTGGAGTCTCCCTCCCCTCTGTCCAAGAACTTTTTCAGAACCGTTGTAGAAGCAGGGCACTGAACATTGTCAAGGACCGTTCTCACCCTCTGCATAAACACTCTGAACTTCTGCCATCTGGCAAACGATTCCAGAGCATCAGAGGCAGAACCACCAGACTGATTAACAGCTTCCTTCCACAAGCTGTTAGGATGCTGAACAGTTGATCCGGAATCTCTCATATTCACTACTGCACCTACGGACATTATGTGCATTATTTGTATATTATAGTTAGTTAGTTTTTTCAAGTATGTCTCAGGGATGTGTGAATGGATGGGGGGGTGGGGTGGGAGGGGTGAAGATATGTGTGAGTGTGTCTTAAATCATGTTCTTCTACTTATATGGATGCCGAGAGAAACGCAGTTTCATCTTGCCTGCACTACAGTTGTATGTACAGCAATATGACAATAAAGGTTGATTTGATTTTGATTTGATTTGATTATTTGAGGAGGCAGACAATCTCACTAGGCTAATATAATCTAATAGTAAGTTATTATAGTGAGTCATGCATAAATTATTTCTTGATTTCCAATTTATGAGGATAGTTTTCTTTGGGATGCATAAGGCGGTGAGAACCATGTGTAACATCCTGGCCTCTATATTTATTTCACTTAAATCACCTAATATGCAAAGTGTGGGTGAGGATGGGACACTATACCCAAGCCATGCCGACAGGTCAGAATCAGAATCAGATTTATTGCCATTGTTCATGTAGTACACAAACTAGGAATTTGTCTCGGTGCCATGCTGCAACATTAAAAACATGATGAGATAAAGAGATAAACTAAAAAACTAAAGGACTAAAAACATGCAATAAGTGTAGAATAATAAGTAATAATAATAATACTGATCCTGGTTTAATACTAATAATAATAATAACTAGAAAAGCACTCGGGACTTCCGGTTATGGCTGCCACGTAGGACGGACGTGTCTCGCTCTGCTCTGCTCCTGGAGAAAAAAATCGGCAAATAACTCTCTCATTTGGGACAGAACGTATCCCAGCATTTGGGCGAGGATATGTCGGCGAAGCCTAAGGCTGGAAAACCAGGAAAAGGAAAAAGCGAGCCGCCGAAACAGTCCAAATTAACGGACTTTCAGGTCTGTGACGCAGCAAACAAGGCTCCATATATGGCGGAGGAGGCTGGCGGCGGCGCGATTTCTGCGGGGAATGGCGCAGATGCGCTGATGGCTGCCATGAGTTCAATGAGAGCGGACTTTTCCTCTAGATTTGATGGGATTATGACAGCGCTGGAAGGAATAAGAAAGGAATTGGGTGACTGTGTAGAACGAACGGCGCAGATGGAGCTCCGTCTCGCTAGTGCTGAAGATGACGTCACCCGTCTTCAATTAAAGGTGCGCACTTTGGAAAAAAAAAATAAATCTCTGGAAGATAATATTCTGGATTTGGAATCTCGGTCGAGACAGAATAATTTGAGGCTGGTGGGTCTTCCAGAGGAATCAGAAGGTCGGGACGTATGTTCCTTTCTGGAAAAGTGGATTCCGGAGGTGCTGGGCAGCGAGGAGTTGCAATCAGCAGTGGTTCTGGAAAAAGCACATCGTATTGGCCCACGGAGAGATAAGGGACCGCCGAGGACCTTAATTATGAAGTTTCTTAGCAACAGAGACAGGATGAAGATCTTCAACGCTGCACGTGCTAAAGGAGAGATTAAACACCAGGACCAGCAGGTGCGGTTCTACCCAGATTTGGCCACAGGAATCCAGCAATTGAGGAAGCAGTTTGATCCCATACGTAAGGAGCTGCGCAACCTTGGGATTCGTCATGGTGTAATCTATCCTGCGAGACTGCTGACCACGTATGAGGGCAGAACCCACATCTTCAAGACCCCAGAGGAGGCGCAGGAGTTCATCAAGAAGATCAAAGAAGAAGAAGAGGACTGGTGGGAGCTAAGCATGAACAAAATATAAGGTAGAATAATTAAGCATTTGCACAGGCATCTGACTGACTTGAAGTAAATAGTAAGTTTACAAAATATAGATTGTATTATATATTAAAAAAAACAAAACAAACAAAAAAAACTATGATGTACAAAAGTTGTTAAAAATTTTGGAGTTTAAGTTGGAAAACTACAGAGGAGAGTTAATGTTACGTCATTAAAAGCAGTAGAGTTAGGGTGATTGGAGGATGAAGAAGGAGTGGCTTAGGCTGTTCCCCGTGGGTGTGGAACAGTCGATGGCTATATCGGGAGACAGAATTTTTCTTTTGATTTTGGGGGGTTTTGCCACAAGTGTGGGAAGGGGAAATTTGTTTGTGTGTAGTTTGTAGGATGAATGTTCAACCCTCATGTTTTTGCTTCTCTGTATGAGCATGTTTACACTGCAAGGTAATCCCAAACTCTCTATTGATCATGGACCAAAGTGTTAACCTTAATTTAACTTCATGGAATTGCAGAGGTCTACAAAATTTAAAAAAACTTAAACAAGTTATGAATAAATAAAGGACATGGGTTCAAGAATTGTGTTTTTACAAGAAACTCATCTGATAGAGGAGGATGTTAAAAGAATTAGGAGTAGATGGCAGGGAAGTGTATTCACCTCTTCATTTTCATCCCGAGCCAGGGGAGTTATGACTCTCATACATAAATCAGTTCCTTTTCAAGTGAAAAATGTAATTGGAGACAAATTTGAAGATATGTAATCATTTCAAGGTTCTTTGCTATTAGAAAATATAAATCTTGTGAACTTATATGGTCCCAATATAGATGATCAGAAGTTCTTTGCTAATTTATTTCTCATCTTATCATCACTTACAGGGCAACATATAATAGCAGGGGATTTTAATTGTACATTGAATCCAGGTGTGGATAGATCAACAGGCCTGGATTGTACGCACATTGGATGTAGGATGACTATTAATCATTTTATGAAAGAATTGAGATTGTTAGATATATGGAGAGAAATGAAACCACAAGTTAAAGCCTATTCTTGTTATTCCAGTACCCACAAGACATTCTCTCGTATTGATTATTTTTTGATTTCCACTGGAATAAGGTCCAAGATTCAAAACTGCTTTTATGATAACATCGTGATCTCTGATCATGCACCCTGTTGTCTAATATATGTAGATAAAAAATTGACAAAGGAATCAGGTAGATGGCAATTTCAGCATAAATGGCTCAGGATGAGGAATTTGTCAAGTATATAGAAAAAACAGATAGACGAGTTCTTTGACATCAATACTACACAAACATCAGCATGTGTAAAGTGGGAGGCTTTCAAAGCTTTTATTAGGGGACATATTATTAGTTATACAGGATCAAAATCTAAGAAGACTCGAGAGGAGAGAGCTAAATTGGAACATAAAATAAAAAATCTTCAGGCAAAAAGTGTATGCAGGAAGTGACCCAAGGTTGGAGAATGAATTACTGATTTTGAGAGCTGAATACGACAAAAAATCAGCGAATAGAGCTGCCTCGAGTCTTCTAAGATTGAAACAATCTTTTATGAACAAGGTGAAAAATCAGGAAAATTATTAGCATGGCAGATTAAACAATTGGAAATTAAAACACCAATTACCAGTATTATAAGTAATGGACAGGTAGTTATAGATCCTTTAGAAATTAATAGAGCCTTTAGAGATTACTATGAAAAATTATATGATACCAAAAATGAACCTGATTTAACAAAACTAAATGGGTTTTTGAACGAACTATCTATACCGTGTATTCCAAATGAAAACAGGGAGATATTGGAGTCTAAATTAGTCAAGAAGAAGTTGGGCTAGCCATTGATAATATGAAATCAGGAAAAAGTGCAGGACCAGATGGTCTTCCAGTTGACCTTTATAAAAAATTTAAGAATAAATTAATAAAACCCTTTTTTGGAAATGGTTTTTAGAAGCATTTCAAAATAATAATTTACCATCATACATAAATAATGCCTTAATTATACTGCTGCCAAAACCAGGTAAGCCCTCTAATAAATGTGAAAATATGATACCAATAAGCCTATTAAACGCCGACCTTAAGATAATCTGTAAAATTTTAGCAAGACGAATACAAGAAATTTTACCAAATATTATTAATCGAGATCAGAATGGCTTTATAAAGGTAGACAAGGCTTCCTTAATGTAAGAAGACTATTTAATATTATTTATTTTAATAAAGAAGCACCGGATACAGCTCTCCTATCATTGGACGCCGAAAAGCCTTTGATAGAGTTGAATGGCCCTTTCTTTTTGAGTCCTACAAAGGTTTGGACTTGGAAATAATTTCATAAAATGGGTTCAATAATATACAATAATGCTACAGCAGAAATCCTAACAAATAACAATATTTCAAAACCAATAAAAAATCAATAGAGGATGTCGCCAAGGCTGTCCACTTTCACCTTTACTGTTTACTATGGCAATTGAACCTTTAGCGATAGCGATACGTTTACATTCACAATAATATGGAATTAAAGTTGGACAACAGAACATATAAATCTCCCTGTACGCCGATGACATAATTTGTTTATGTCGAATCTAAAAAAAATCAATTCAAACCTTGTGATTTTTAATAAAGAATTTGGGGAAATATCAGGGATATAAAATAAATAAAAACTAATCTTCAATATTAATGCTAAATGAGACCCAGAGAAATTACCCAGCCCCTTGGTAAATCCAATTCCAATGTGTTAATCAGTTTAAATATCTAGGAATCCAAATTATGCCTAAGCTAGAATCAGTCGCCAGTGTCAACTATGAAGCCTTAATGTCAGATATCAATGAGTTAACTCAGAGATGGATGTCACTACCAATGTCGATGATCGGGAGAATCAATATACTTAAAAGTAATATTTTACCTAAAATACTTTATTTATTTCAATACATTCCCTTATCACCACCTTTAGATCTATTCTCAAGAATAAAAAAAAAGTTAGTGGAATTTATATGGAACAACAGGAGGGCTAGATTACGTTTGTCTTTATTATATTTACCATTTGATCGTGGAGGTCTGAAATGTCCAAATTTTATGTTGTATTATTGGTCGGCACAACTGAGGTCTATGACATATTATTTTTCATCAAATGATCTCCCTCACTGGACTGAAATGGAATCATACAATTTACCTTTACCTCTTCCCATATTCATATACTCAGATTCGGCAAAAAAATTACAAAAACAAGTTAAAAATCCATTTGTAAAGCATATGATCAAAATATGGTGTGAAGCTAAAAACTATTTAAAAGAACCACAGTTATTGTCACAATTTAGTCCAATATGGGGTAATCAATATTTTAAACCAGGGAGAGCGGACGCTGTATTTAAAGTATGGAATTTAAAAGGGATACAAAAGATTCAGGATTTATATTTGCCATGTGCAGACAACATAATGTCTTTTGAAGAGCTGAGGATCAAATTTAATCTCAATAGAACACATTTTTTTAAATATCTTCAACTTAGAAACTTTATTCGATCAAATCAAAATAAAGCTCTCACTCGACCTATTTATTCATCCTTGGAAAAAATGATGATGAAAGATAGTAAAAGAAAGGGTATTATTTCAGAGTTTTATAACTCACTGACACTATCTTCAAGTGAAAATTCACTGAAAAGATTAAACTACTGGAAAGAAGATCTGCAAATTGAAATTTCAGAGGAACAATGGGAATTGGCTTGTACAGAAGCTCAAACCAAATCAATAAATGCACGCCTTAAATTGATACATTTCAAATGGTTAATGCGGATGTATGTTACACCGGAGGAGTTAAATAGATATAACAAAAATATACCAGATACATGCACAAAATGCATGGAAAGTAAAGGAACCCTATTTCATTGTTTATGGGAATGTAGATTAATAAGAATGTTTTGGGAAGAGGTGAGGGTAACAATTGAAAAAATAATCTCAAAACAAATCATATTGAATCCTAAACTGTTTTTGTTGGGTCTGTACCCAGAAAAGCATAATTTTAATAAAAGTGAAAGAACATTCATAGACCTCAGTTTGCTTAATGCCAAAAAATGTATTGCACTATTATGGAAAAAGACTCATAGACCAGATGTGACTCAGTGGTTAAGACAGATGTTAACAAACCTTCCATTAGAAAGAATAACATATATACTAAAATCAAAGGAAATTGTGTTTGAGAATATATGGAGACCTTTTATTGATTATGTAAAAAATTTAAACATAACTCTTGAAGAAGGAAGGTGAATGATGTGGTGTGGACCCTTGTAAATTTCCAAACTGGTGATCATAATATGTATACTTATGTATTGGATTGTCCTAGACTATACAGAGGAGCATTGTTGAAGACTTGATTTTGTTGGTGGTTGTTGGTGTTTTTAGGTGCATTTTTTTTTTTTTTTTGTAGTACTTTAGTGTTAGTGTTTGATTGTTTGTATCATGTTTGTTAAAAAAAAAAAAAAAAAAAAAAGGTTCAATAAAGATATTGTGGAAAAAAAAGAAAAGCACTCGGAGAGCGCAGACCTCCGCCAAGCGGCACAGTTCCCCCCATACAGTGTTTGTGTGTACGTTTTCAGATTCCCTGAGCATGAAAAGATATGAGTAGCAATTGGATTCACAATGATTATTTGTTTATTTGACATGGACAGTGCAATAAACAGACAATTAATGAATGACAATCAATGTGATAGTGATAGGATTAGTGGTTCAGTAGTGTAAAACGGGGCTATAAGGGACGGCGGGTTAATAAGGGACACTTTTCTGGGAAATGTTTTAAATGTAATTCTGCTTTTTTTATTTTGAGCAGGACGCTGAGTTGTGTTGTTATTGTCAAATATCCATGAATCCTTCATCAAATCTAGGCAGAAGCAAAATTAAAAAGCAGAATTACATTTAGAAAAGTGTCCCATATTACCCCGCCGTCCCCTTATAGCCCGTTTTACGGTTGTAAAAGCATTGCCTCCTAGGCGGAGGTAAATAAACTGAAGTGTTGGTGTGTCCATCTCCTCCAACTGACGGATGCAGATTGGTTAGACAGGTTGCCGTGGGTTTTATATTATATTGGGGTTGCACTCCGCGGCAAAACAGAATTTAGAATCTTCCCGGCAGAGAGGTCGTTTTTTACGCAGCGCCTATAGCTGGGCGGGGAATTTGTGGCAAATAATCAGGCGGCGGACAGGTGGCCGTGTCAGGTTTTGCAGCGTGGTGCAAAAATAGGCACGGTGGCGGGCCCAGGCCAGCAGTGTTTTCCGTGTGCTTTTGTGCCTAAAACGTTGAAGAACGCGGAGTTTGTGTTGGTCAGACACGACGACCAGCGCAATGTGCGCAGCGCCTATGGCTGGCACAGGCACGCTGGGGGGCCCAGGCCACCAGTGTTTTCCGCATGCTTTTGTGGCTAAAACGTTGAAGAAGGCGGAGTTTGTGTTGGTCAGACACAACGCCCAGCGCCCTCCATTGCGCCTGCGCACATGTTGAAAATGGCCGTATGTCACAGTGTGGAAAAATGCTTTAAAAAATTCCTGTATGCAGACGGTGATGCGGATCATCCCCAAATTTAATCAGTTCTTCTTGTACCATTCCAACAATGCCTGAAGTTTCATTGAAATCCGTCCAAAAGTTTTTGAGTTATCTTGCTAACCAACAGACAAACAGACAGACAGACAGACAAACAGACAAACACACAGACAAACACACAGACAAACCCCGGCAAAAACATTACCTCCTCCTGGCCTTTCGGCCTGGCGGAGGTAATAATAATACTGGTCCTCACATGTCTTCCGCCTTAACTTTTGAACTGGTCCACAGGACCACATAGCATGCACATAGCTATCCGGGATGTTGCTGGTGCAGTAAAAGCAGATATTTGTGTGACTCAGGCCCATTTTGAACATCCTTTGTGCTGTGTAATGAATTCTATGGAGAACTTTATACTGTATGAGTTGTAAATTAGAGTTTTTAGTCATCTTGAAAGTGTTCAAACATATTTGTGTCCAGAAGCTTTCATCCTTATTGATCGATAAGTGTCTCCCATTTTGATATTGGAAGAGAAACTGACTCATCCAGTTTTGATAATAGTCCGTATATTTTTGATATCAATTTAGGGGAATGAAGATTTAAAAACTCTGCCACCTTAACTGGTACCTCTAAATCTGTCTGATTAAGATTGAATCTTGCTTTTATTATGGATTTAAGCTGTTGGTACTCAAGAAACTTTTTATCGCTGATATTGTACTGTGACACTAGTTCCTGGAATTGGATAAATTTCCACCTTGAATAAGATGTTCTAAGTTTTTTATTCCCTTCTCTTGCCATAGTGGAAAATTTAACCTCCTCTTTTGTTGCAAGATATCAGAATTATTCCAAATGGGTGTGAGTTTACAAAGGACAAGGCAAGACCACGTTATTTTTAAAATTTTCCACCAAGCTGTCAGAGAGGAGCTGATATTAATGCTTTGAAAACAGTAATGGTGTTTAATACAGGGACTCATAAAAGGTAAGTCAGAGATATTATGCGACCCACAGAGAGCCTGTTCAGCATCTAACCATGGGTTTCCTAGTGGGGTTATTTTTGTCCATTTAGAAACAAACTGCAATCTATTGGCTAAGAAATAATTAAAAAAAATTGGTAGATCTAAACCTTTGCACTCTTTTGCTTTTTGAAGAGTTTTTAAACTAATCCGTGATGGTTTATCTTTCCATAAAAATTTACTTATATTTGAGTGTAAAGACTTAAACCAGGCCATAGATGCTTGGGTAGGAATCATTGAGAACAAACAGTTGATTTTAGGACGGACCATCATTTTAACGGTTGCGACTCTTCCCACTAGTGATACAGGTAGTGTCCTCAAGCTCGTAAGGTCGTCTTGTATTGTTTTTAAAAGGGGAGTGTGATTTTGTCGTAATAACTATGAGAGCCTGGGGGAGATATCTATTCCTAAGTATTTAATATTACCTGATTGTATTGGAATAATGGATGCATTTGACAAATTACAATTTATAGGTAAAATTGTTGATTTACCCCCAATTAATAGTCTAATAACGATGAAAACTGATCAATGAGCACCACTGTCTGAAGAAGAGATCTTTGTGAGTTTTCAAGGAAAATCAATACATCATCAGCATAAAGACTTGTGTTTTTTTTCTCTAGTTTGGATACCTCTGATATCAACATTCTGTCGTATGGCTGCTGCTAATGGTTCGATAAAGATGGTAAAATGTGAAGGAGAGAGTGGACAACCCTGCCTAGTACCTCTCTGGAGATTAAAGCTTTGGCAAGTCTGATCATTTGTTCGGACAGACACAGTTGGACAGCTACACAGAGTTTTAATCCAGTTTATGAAAGATGAACCAAACCCAAACTTCTTTAACACCATAAAAAGAAATTTCCAATTAACATAGTCAAAGGCTTTCTCTGCATCCAGAGATAAAATTGTAGTTTCTAAGTTATTGATCTTACAGTAGTCTATTAAATTCAATCGCCTGCGTGTATTATTAGCCAAGTGCCTATCTGTTATGTTGTCTACTTGCAGCCTACCTGCACTGCCGTCAGGCTGAGAGGAGGCCAAAGAGACCGCCCCTCTTCCTCACAGCCCTCTTATACCCCGGGTGGCAGCGGAACCGGAAAGGTGGAGCCACCACCCGTATCACACAATAATATATGGGTCCCCATAACAACACAACTCCCCCCTTCAAAAAATGGTGCAAACACACGCATACAATCAAAACCCTCCCCAATTTGAAACCCAAATCATGCACCAAAAAAACTCAACAGGAATGCCTAAACAATCTATCACATTCACTCAAAACAACTAAAACTAGGGGGAACATGTGGACTACCGTCTCACCCCCACACGGCAAGACGGACCATTCTGCCGTCTGAGCTAAATAAAACTGTCCATATAAAACTAAATTACTGCCGTGTTCCTAAAATAATATGAAACACAAAACAATCCCCTTAACAGAACTAATTTACAACTCAGTTATCCCCCATTTCCATCACCATGAATCATGTACATTGCCCAACCAATTCAATTCAATTCAACTTTATTTATATAGCGCCATTTCACAACAACAGTCATCTCATAGCACTATCAACTGAAGGGAGGACCCCCACAGTTGCAGAAAGACCCCAGCAATCAGGCGATCCCCTGTGAGCAAGCACTTGGCGATGGTGGAGAGGAAAAACTCTCTTTTAACAGGAAGAAACCTCCAGCAGAACCAGGCTCAGGGAGGGGCAGTCATCTGCTGCGACTGGCTGGGGGGTGAGGGGATAGAGAAGAAGAAAAGAACAGACATGTAGAGAGCAACAGCACGATGGGGACTCAATCTATGGGAGAGAACAAACAAATGTTAATGACCAGCAAAAAAAATATTTCATTGAGAGTGAGGAAAGGAGTGAGGCCCAGTGCATTACTGGAGGTCCCCCGGCTGACTAAACCTATTAGCAGCATAACTAAGGGAGGGTTCAGAAACACATGATCCCTCCCTAATTGTAGGCTATATCAAAAAGGTAGGTTTTAGCCCTATTCTTAAAAACAGAGATCGAGTCTGACTCCCGAATCCAGATTGGCAGCTGATTCCACAGGAGAGGAGCTTGATAATTGAAGGCTCTGCCTCCCATTGTACTTTTGGAGATTCTAGGTATTACAAGTAATCCTGCATTTTGGGAGCGTAGTGCTCTGTTAGGATAATATGGTAGTATCAGACCTTTTAAATAAAAAGGAGCCTGACTGTTTAGAGCTTTGTAAGTAAGAAGAAGGATTTTAAACTTAATTCTAAACTCTATGGGAAGCCAATGAAGGGAGGCCAGAACCGGAGAGATATGATCTCTCTTTCTAGTACCTAACCATCAGTCTGCCACAGCAGAAGAACCATCCCTCGGAAAACCGTCAGACGGCTCCCCTCCGGGGATGACCCACATTGAAGCCCAAACACCTCCTTCTCTTCTCGGGCACACCACAACTCATTGGATGTCTCCACGAGCCATCAGATAACTGGAGGTAGCCATCGTCCCCAACAGCCACCACCTGCAGCCACTCCTGGTCATCTTCTCGTTGGCGTTTGCACCCAACACCTCTTGACCGGGCCTCCTCTCTGGGTCGGACCACATCCGCGACCCCCAGAGGGGCCCTACTCGGCTTCCAGTGTCTCTGTTTGGCACGTCATTTCACGGTGCCAGCCAGTCCTGCCCTGCTGTCTTTCATTTTCACTGCCGGCGAAGCCATTGTGACCCCATACTCACGGTACCTTCCAGTCGAACTCCAGGAGTAGAATGGGTCATCCACTCGGCTTCACCCACCGTCATGGGCGTCCCACCGCACTGCCCAGTTCCCTGAGCTAGGGTTACTTGGGCACTGGCGCCGGGACCCTCCCGCGACGGCCCTGGGTGGGGTTGGTTCGGCTCATCATCCAGAATACTAGGAAAAGGTTCGTCCCACACAGCTCTGTCCACCGTTCGCGGAACTGGCCAGTCCCACAAACCACAGCCCAACCACGCTTCTCCAACACTGCTGGTGATGGCGAAGCCCAATCCATAAAATAGGGGCAGTCACAATGAACTTCAAGCTGGACACCTCAGCCAACTTGTACTGAGCCGTCAGTTCCACCGATCCCACCATGGCCAATCTTCCTCCACCATGCCCACACAGCGGTGCTGATTGACCTCTCACTTGGTAATGTGGGAAGAAATTCCTCACGGTTGACCAATCCAACACGGATCTCACCGCACCCGTGTCAATCAGTAATGGCACCATTACCCTGTCCAGTTCCACCATACAATAGGAACAACTGTCGGTACTTGGGGATACGGTGTGAATGACCGTGGGAGTTGGAGCGGGGGGGGGGGGGGGGGGGGGTCTTCGTTGCGTCTTGGGTCCCCTGGTTCAAACCTATAACATGCCCTGGCAAAATGATGCAGGAGTCCGCACTTGCTGCAGCGTTTTCCTCTTGCCAGACACTCTCTAGCCTTATAACGGTGCTTGGTGGACCCACAACCTAAACACCTGGGCGATCCCAGGACAGACCTCATCTTTACAGCATTAGTGCATTCATCATCCTCCGCGCCGTCGTCGCTGTCCGGGTCCACTGCCTGCGCTATCGACTGTGGTTCAAAATGGCGGTGTGACGCTCTCTCACCGAGCTCCTGTGCTAGCTTGTCTGCTGCTTCAAACTGCTGAGCTAGCTCGATGGACATGGCTAACGTCAGTTTGCCCGAGTGTGTGAGGAGCTTTGACCTGGTCGCCGGGCAAACAGTATGTTCTGCTAATTGGTCGCGGACCATCTCTTCCTCGAATGCTGTCAACTGACAGTCCTTGGCCAGCAGACGTAGGTCTGCTACATATCGCGGCACTGATTTGCCAGTCCGCTGGCAGCGCTGCTGAAACTGGATCTTCCAGATGATGACGTTTTCTGGGGCACGAAAATGTTGCGTCATTAGCTCAACCACTTCTTCAAAGCTATCCCCCTCGCCTAAAGTACTAAAGATACGTTGTCCATCCATTCCTAAGTTGTAAACCAACAGTGCTCGTGCCTGCAACTTCTCTAGTCTTCCAAAGTCCAATGCCACCAAATAATTTTGAAATGAAGTGAACCACCTCGCCCAAGGGACGGGTGGCTCACCGGGAAGCTCCAAAAATGGCCGGATTGAAGAAACCCCCGCATCCATACTTTTTACTGTCGTCGCCAAATGTTATGTCGTTAAAAGGGAGCCAAGGACGAGACTGAGTGTTGAACTGGACATGACTTTATTAGTGACTCACTCTCACAATACAGGCACTGCTGTAAGGCTGAGAGGAGGCCAAAGAGACCGCCCCTCTTCCTCACAGCCCTCTTATACCCCGGGTGGCAGCAGGAACCAGAAAGGTGGAGCCACCACTCGTGTCACACAATAATATGTCCCCATAACAACACAACACTACCCTTGATTAAACCTGTTTGATCTGGATGTATAATAACTGGAATTATCCTTTCCAGCCTTTTGGCGATAGCTTTGCAAATTATTTTAAGATCAGCATTCATAAGTGAGATGAGACGGTAGCTGGATGGAAGCGTAGGTTCTATTCCAGGTTTAAGGAGCAGGATAATACTAGCCAAATTCATATTTGGAAGGATTACATTATCTTCTTTAATTTGGTTCACCATTTTAAAGAAAGTAGGTGCCATCACAGGCCAGAATTCTTTATAAAATTCTACTTGAAAACCCTCTGGTCCTGGAGCCTTGTTGTCTTGGATGAGCTTAAGTGCCTCCTGGAGTTTGGACACCAGAAGAGGTGCAGCCAGAGCTGCAATCTGTGCGGGGCAGTGTGGTGGAGCAGTGGTTAGCACTGCACCAGCACAGCAACTCACCCTTGGCCATGGGATCCCTGGTTTGATCCCAGCCCCTGACCAACAGTGATCTGTGTGGAGTTTGCATGTTCTCCCCGTATCTGCGTGGGTTTACTCCGGGATTTCTCCGGTTTCCTCCCACAGGCCAAAAACATGCAGGTTAGGTTAACTGGAGACTCTAAAGTGGCCCTAGGTGTGAATGTGTGTGTGAATGGTTAAGGGATAGCACCGTACCGTGGCTGCTTCATCCATCCAGGTGGATGCCCTCAATTTCCCCTCTGGGGATCAATAAAGTATACAAAATCAAAAATCAGAATCAAATCTGTTCATTATTTAATCGTGGTAAGTTAATATCATCCAAAAATTTATTTATCGCTGAGTCAGATGGGTTAATCTGAAATGAGTAGAGGTTTCCATAAAACTTTCTAAAGGAGGTATTTATTTCTTCAGGCTCATGGGTAATATTTCCAGTCATATCCTTAATAGAGTAGATAGTTGTTTTTTATTTGTTCAGTCTAAGCTGGTTCGAAAGATATTGCCCAGATTTATTACTGTGTTCAAACTTCTCAAGATGCAGCCTTTGTATTAAAAACTGTGTTCTTTTGTTTGTAATTTCTTTTAATTCCAGTTTTAATTTTCTCAGATTGTGAAGTGCCTGTTCCTGTGGAGAAACACAGGCACAGCACACGGCACAGGTCACCTCCAGTGATTTAATTTTCTGTTCTAACTCCAGTAGCAGTGCTTTTTCTTTTTTACTCTTATACGAACAATAAGAGATTATTTTACCTCGCATGACCACTTTTGCTGCTTCCCAAAGAACACATGGGAGTATTCCTGGCACATCATTATATTCCAGATATGATTTCCACTCTTTATTAAAGTAGCTAATAAAGTCTTTGTCTTTTAGTAGTGATGTATTAAATTTCCAGCTCCTAGTTTTCCTTATAGCTTTCCTATTTACTAGTGTAAGAGATACTGGATGGTGATCACTAATAGCTTGATTTGAACATATTTCAGTGTCTGTGATGTCCCTCACAATAGAGTTACTGGCTAAAATGGTCTAAACATGAATGTGAACTATGAACTGAAGAAAAAAAAATGTGTATTCCTTAAGAGTTGGGTGAAGAGAACGCCATTTATCGCAAAGACCAAAATCATTCATGTATCGTTTGTGTCAGTAGCCTGCCAGTTTCGATAATTCCCCGATGCACTGAGCCTGTTGATTGCAGGGTTTAATACCAGGTTGAAGTCTCCTCCTATTATGAGTGTAGTGTCCAAGTGTTGGGTTAGTAAATGGTAAGGTTAGTCATGGTTAGTAAATGCAGATAACATACAACAATGACCTAACAACTTCAACAAAATTAGTTAAAACAGACAAACAAACAACAACCTCAGCAAAAAAGAAAAAAACGTTTTGACAAATGTTAACAAATTAAACCGAGATCGAATAAGAGACCTGCACACAATCACACTTTTTCTCCACCTGTAGC
Source organism: Pholidichthys leucotaenia (assembly GCA_020510985.1). Lineage (NCBI taxonomy): Eukaryota > Metazoa > Chordata > Actinopteri > Cichliformes > Pholidichthyidae > Pholidichthys > Pholidichthys leucotaenia. The sequence continues at coordinate 240,364,569 of CM035839.1, forward strand.
TAAGAAATAATAAGAATAACCAGGGGGTTATGGTTTCATCCATAAACAACTTGCCATCTATATACAGTCTATCCACAGAGACAATAGCTCATTTACCTTCTTGGATTTTTTGTTTTCTTATGGGAAAAAGCTTCCTTCTCCTTTCCTTGATTTCCTGTGGAAATTGATCATTTAGACCAGGGGTATTCGATCATGTGCCATGGAGGGCCAAGACCCTGCAGGCTTTCCCTCCAACCAGTGTCTTCAACAGTAGATTTCACTGAATTTCTTCCCACTGATTGCTGATAAGTGAAAACACCGGATGAAGAGACTGGGTAGAAGAGAAAACCTGCAGGGTCTTGGCCCTTCATGGCACATGATTGGACACCCCTGATTTTGACCATAATTGGTGTTTTTAAGCCGCCTGCCCTGCCTTTGTACCAAAATTTTTTGCTTGAAATGCTCAAATTTGGCAACAATAGGTCTGGAATGTTTATTTTGGGGATTATTTTGCCCAATTTGGTGGACTCGGTGGAAGATAATTGATTTTGTGACTTCAGCAGACCGTTTCAGTTGCGTGGACATAAATTCCCGGACCAGCTGTTCTGGATTTTCACTATTTTTTTCAGCAATTCCGGAAAAAACAAGGTTCTCTCTCATGCTGTGTGACTGCAAATTGAGAACTGTTTCCTTCATCTTCCTGTTCTCTCTTTCAACAATGTCAAGTTGCATGGTTAGCGTGTTAACTGACTTTTTCAAACTATTGTTTTCCTCTAAGAAAGAGACGTGCCTGACTGTATTCCAGACTCTCACGCACGCTCTGGAATTCTTTATGGAGCAGCTCTACTAATGCTAGTCTGCCATCCATGCTGGTAAGTTTATTTTCAATAGAAAAAAGGATGTCACTAACCTCGGAGCGGTCTCGTGATTTCTCTGGCATTATTTTCGGCAAGTCTGTCGGTCTCAGCCATTTTGACTGGGAAGCAGGGATGGGAGACTGCTCCATGACACAGCAACGGAAATAAAACTTGTCAATATAGTTCTCTACTTCTTCCAGCTCTGTACGAAAAAAGAAAGCTAGAAACAGTCAGTTAATGGATTAATTACAAAAAGCAGAAAAAAAAACTACTCGTGGAAAAGTTTATTTATGCTCAGTCAGCGGGCGCCGCCATTTTGGGTTATTGCACAACAGTCTCGGAACGTCTCGCAATCACAGCATCGCCCCCCTCCTCTCACACCAGTGATGCACTTAATAGACATGGCTGCAAAGACGCTGCTGCAATTATTTGAACAGGCTGTTTCAAGCAACTCCTCCATGGATCGCCACCTTATAGTGGTGGAGGGGTTTGAGTGCTCAAATGATCCCAGGAGCTATGTTGTCGGGGGCAATTTGCCCCTAGGAGGGTCACCCACGGCAAACTGGTCCTGGGTGAAGGACCAGACTAAAAGCAGTAGAGTGGATCTCCATGAAAAACGTTACATCAAGGATCCAGCGTACCCAAAGGAGGCACATGGGTCCACCCTCCAGTGGACTCACCACCTGCAGGAGGGATCATGATGCTATGTGAACTGGGTGGAAGTCTGGGCTGCTCTGTCTGGACCGATGCCCCCATGACCTGGATCCCTGCATAAGCGGTAGAAGATGGATGGATGAATGTTTCAAGCAAAATTCATAATAATCATGGGCAATACAATTTGGCTTTTTTTGACAAGAATTTACAAAAACTCCTTAATGTCAAAATGAAAACAGATCATAAATTAAAGTCAGTTAGTTAAACATATATACAGTTGAAATCAGATGTTTACATACACTGTATAAAAATACAAATACCCCTTTTTTTCCTCACTATCTGACATTGAATGAAATGTTTTCCATTTTTAGGTCAGATAGGATTACCAAAATTATATCTATTTGCTAAATCATTTTTAAACAATTTTTTTAGAGAATGTTTTATTACTTTCTTCAAAGTCAGAAGTTTACATATGTTTCCTTAGTATTTAGTAGCATTGCCTTCAAACTGTATGACTTGGGTGAAATGTTTTGGGTATCCTTCCACAAGCTTCTCACAACAGTTTGCTGGAATTTTGGCCCATTTCCCCTGACAGAACTGGTGGAACTGAGTCAAGTTTGTAGGCCATCTTGCTCACACGTCTTTTCTGCTCTGCCCACAAATTTTATATGGGACTGAGATCAGGGCTTTGTGATAGACACTCCAAACATTGACTTTACTGTCCTTCACCCACTTTGTAACTAATTTGACGGTATGCTTAGGGTCATTGTCCACTGGGAAGACCCATTTGTATCCAAGCTTTAACTTCCCGGCTGATGTCTTGAGATGCTGCTTCAATATTTCTACATAATGTTCTTTCCTCATGATTCCATCTATTTTGTGAAGTGCACTAGTCCTTCCTGCAGCAAAATACCCCCACAACATGATGCTGCCACCACCATACTTCACATATGGGATGGTGTTCTCAGGCTTGCAAGCTTCCCCCGTTTTCCTCTAAATGTTAACTATGGTAATTATGGCCAATCAGCTGACTGACCTAAAACAGAAAAAGTTTAGTCTGATTTAATTTCAGACAGTGAGAAAAAAGGTTATGTGTCTTTTTATACAGTGTATGCAAACTTCTGATTTCAACTGTATAATGTAAAGTAAATGACTGCATAAATATTTATCCATGCTTAAAGTGACTCCTGCAATGGACCGCCAATCTAAGGTGTACTCGACAAAAGCATCTCCTCAGTGTAATACACATGGACATGAATGTCCACTTGAAGTTAAAAAAAAAAGAGCACCTGAAGGACTGAAGCAGGCTTTCATGCGTTTTGTATGGAGGAGAGGCTTCCTTCTCGCCAGTCTGCTATAAAGCCCAGATCTGTGGAGGGCTGCAATGATGGTTACCTTTCTGGAACTTAGTCCCATCTCCCACAGCATCATCTCCACATCTCCACACTCAGTTTGAGTGATCATCGGGCTCTTGGTCACCTCTTTCACTAAGTTTACTCAGTTTGGCTGGGTGACCAGCTCTGGGAAGAGTCCTGGTTATGCCAAGCTTTTCCATGTAAGTATTATGGAGGCCACTGTGCTCTTGGAAACCTTCAGTGCAGCAGAAAATTGTTTTTTTTAGCCTTCCACAGAACTGTGATTGTAACGTCCCTGAACTCTGTAGGCAGTTCCTTTGACCTCCAGGCTGGGTTTTTGCTCAGATATGCATTGTCAGCCATGAGGCCTTCTGTAGAGAGATGTGCATCTTTCCAAATCATGCCCAATCAATTTAATTTACCACAGGTGGACTACAAACAATGTGTAGAAACATCACAGAAAAAATCAAGATAAATAGGAGGCAGCTGAGCTAGATTTCAAGTGTTTTTGCAATTTGTCTGAATACTTAGGCATATGTGATATTTCAATTTTTCTTTTTAATAAATTTACAAAAAAATGTAGTCATTATGGGGTACTGAGTGTAAATTAATGAGAAAAAAATGATTGATTTAAACAACTGTAGCATCAGGCTGCAACATAACAAAACAGGAAAAATGCTGAGGGGGTGAATACTTTGGCAAGCCACTTTAAGTATTGAATGCTTCAACATTTTTTTTAACCAGTACACATACAGTATATAGTATATACAGTACTTCCAACAAGGCTACTCACATGCATTTCTCCCAGATGGTATTAATTCAGGAAATCCACACATAGAAAGAAATACAGTTGTAATCAAAATCATCAAACCCCCACTGCAAATTAGGTTTACTGGCAAAATGTACAAACTAGCAGCTGTTTGCAATAAACAAATCTAACAAGAACAATTTAAAAAGCTCAACACAACTAATATTACAAGTGGTTTCTCCAAATTCGACACAAAATGCCACTTTTAATGACTACTGCAGTTTCAAATTTTTTCAACCCCTTCACGACAAGCACCTTTAGTACTTAGTAGAGTATCCTTTTGTTGTTATGACCTGCTGCAAACATGATGTATAGCCACACACCAGCTTCTGGCAGCGTTCTGAGGAATCTTAGCCCATTCCTCATGCGTAAAGACCTCCAGCTCACTAACATTCTTGGGTTTGCATGCTGCAACCGCTTTTTTCAAATGCCACCAGATATTTTCAATGGAGTTCAAGTCATCAAGTGACTGTGATGGCCACTCTCGTATCTTCCAGAACTTCTTCTGAAACCAAGCCTTGGTGGACTATGAGATAAGCTTGGGCTCATTGTCCTGCTGAAAGGTCCAATGATGCCCAAGCTTCAGCTTCCTCACAGACAGCATGACATTTGCTCCAAGGATTTCCTGATACTTGATAGAATCTATCTTACCCTCCACACGCTGCAGGTTTCCAGGGCCAGAGGAAGCGAAGCAGCCCCAGAGCATCACTGAGCCACCACCATGCTTCACTTAAGGCATGGTGTTCTTTTCAGCGTATGCTTCATTCTTCCTTCAGACATACTGCTGATCCATAGGCTCGAAAAGTTCCAGTTTTGTTTCATCACTCCACAGAACAGAATCCCCAAATCTCTTTATACATCTTTATGTAGTTTTGAACAAATTGGAGCCAACTTTTCGGTCACCTGAATTGAACCCCACTGAAAACTTCTGGTGGGATTTGAAAAAGGTGGTTGCAGCACACAAACTCAAGAATATTATTAAACTGGAGGCCTTTGCCTATGAGGAATGGGCTAAGATTCCTCAGAATGCTGCAAGAAGCTGGTGTGTGGCTATGCATCACGTTTGCAGCAGGTCATCACAGCACAAGGGTGCTCTTCTAAGTACTGAAGATACTTGTCTTGTGTTGTGTTAAGCTTTTCAAGTTGTTCTTGTCCGGTTTGTTTATTCCAAACAGCTGCTAGTTTGTACATTTTACCAATAAACCTAATTTGCAGTGGGGGTTGAATAATTTTGATTGCAACTTTGTTACCGTGTAACAGAAACAGAAGATGTACACTTTACCAGTAATGGTGCCAAGTTAAACTCACCTATCTGCTACAGCTTCATTTTCCATCAGAACATACTCTTTTGGAAAAATCCCTAACTATAATGTCCTAAAATTCATATCATATATCAAACATTTCTACTATCTGAATGGAAGCTTTTGATACATAAGACACATTATGCAATATACTATATATGCCTCATATGTAAATGTCCTACTAGCTGCTTCAAAGAATACCACTATTGATGATAATGTATTCTGTTGTTCACTCTCAAAGCTGAGCAGAGAAAGATAGAGCCATCTAGCTACTTAGAATGTGGTAACAGTGGTTCATTGACACTTTAGCACCAACTACAAAAAGGTAAAATGTCAAAAGAATGCATGCTGTATAATACACGATCAAGACAAACAAAGAAATACTTCAAATCTGTTCTGATATTTCATTCTTTAACACTTGCTGGATGTAAGGCTTTATCCAATATTTGTTGCCTGGTGGGGTACGCTGGTCTTAAGCATGCAGATGGGTCGAGAGTTTTGTGGGCTGAAACAAAGTGCAAGGGAGACGTGTACAACTGTGCAAGAACAAAGGGGGGGACAACGGTTGGCACATCCACTGAGGTCTGAAAGGTTGGGGGCATGTACCTGTTTGTGTCCAGCCCCTCTCAGTAGGGCTCAATGAAGCTAAGGGGACTCCTGCAGAGGTGGGGAAGATCAGACATAACAATCGGGTGATGATGGAGAGGTAAACTGGAAACCTCACAGTCAGAAGAGAAAGATTCTTAATGCTGCGATTCTTAATGAAAGATTCTTAATGCTGACGAGAAGCATTAATAAACTGGAGAAGACGAGGAAGACAAATACTAGAGTTGCTCTCTTCTTACAAGGTTTCCCAGTTTCCGTGATCATGTAACAAATACTAGATGTCAGTCACCCTAATAGACATCCCTGTTTTCACGTGGTTCACGAAGCCACAGTCAATAATATATCTTGCATCATTCTGGCTTATTTTATTATATTTTTGCCATGATTTTACATTTAACTGATAACACTAGTGTGCTAGATGATCTAAGTCCGGCGTCTGCAACCTGCGGCTATGGGGCCACATGCAGCCCTTTTACCCACAGACAGTGGTTCTCTGAGGCCTTGAGAAAAAATTCCCAAGAAAAGAAACAAAAAAATTTACAAAAAAAGGTTGCAACATTCATGAGAAAAATATCCTAAAAAGCATAAAATGAGAAAATCTGAAGACTCATGAAAATGTGTGTAATTTTCTGAGAAAAACATACCCACAAATTTGCAAGAAAAAAGACAACATTTCTGGAAAATAAATCACAAACTTACTGGAAAAAGTTGGAGTTTTATGAGAAAAATGTAAAAAAAAATTATGTAAGAAATTTGAATTTTCTCAGTTTGGGATCAATTAAGTACATCCATCCATCCATCCATCCAAGAAATGTTGCAGTTTTGCCCATGAAAGCTAATAAATTTAAGAAAATTTAAGGAAAATGTTGCAATTTTTTGAGAGGACCCCTCCCCCCTCAAAAAATAGCAACAAAAAGTCACAAATTTACCCCCAAAAGCTACAATTTTGTTAAAAACAGTTGCAGATTTATATGAAAAAGGCAGCATTTTTACCTGAAAAAAGGTACCAATCAGATGAGGCAATCTTATGAGAAAAGCAGAAGATTTTTTTGTTTATATTTTGTATACTTTATTAATTCCAGAGGGGAAATTCAGGGCATCCACCTGGATGGGTGAGGCAGCCACAGTATGGCACCAGTCCCTTCACCATTCACACACACACTGGGCCACTTTAGAGTCTCCATTTAACCTAACCTGCATGTTTCTGGCCTGTGGGAGGAAACCAGAGTACCCGGGGTAAACCCATACAGACACGGGGAGAACATGCAAACTCCACACAGAAGGGTCACTGATGGTCAGGGAGTGGGATTGATCCTGTGACCTTCTTACTGTGTTGCCACAGCGCTAACCACTGTGCCACTGAGCTGCCCATTATGCCAAAAATATCAAAATATATGAAAAAAGCTTATAACTTTACAGGGAAAATGTCACAAATTTACAAGTGTTCAATTTTGCTCGATAAAGATTTTAAATTTCCAAAGAAAAATGTGGCAAATTTAGACAAAAAGCAAAACATAACTATGCCAAACAGCTTATTAATGAAACACCCACAAAATTTTTCAAGAAAAAAAAAAAGACAAAATTTTTGCAAATAATCAAAAAATTACCAGATAAAGTAGTAATTTTGTGAGAAAATGTTAACAAATTTACAATACAATAAAAAAAGATACAAATTTATAAGAAAAAACTCTTAATCATGATGGGTCAGGCCAGAATGTAGTTGCAATTCTGATGTTTTACCTCAGTTTTTAGGCTCAGGCATTTTCGTGGCTCCATGCAGATTTTTTTTTTTAACACAAAATCACTCATAGTGGCTCTTCATGGAGTACAGGTTGCTGACCCCTAGTCTAAGTCAATTGCTGCACCCAGGCACGCCGCAATTTTCTATAAATTCTATTTACTCCACTGGAATCCTTGTTCATCTAACAGCACTTGATCATATACGTCGTTCTACAGTTATTTAGCTTTTCTAAACTTTTATTTTCTCAGCCATGATTTAAGCCACCCATAAGGCAACTAGCTGAAACTAGCAGTTTAGCCTCTCATTCCCATACGTACAGTGATGTGAAAAAGTGTTTGCCCCCTTCCTGTTTTCTCATTTTTTTTTGTATGTTTGTCACACTAAAATGTTTCAGATCCATCCATCCATCCATCTTCTTCCACTTAATCCTTTTCGGGTTCCGGGGGGGCTGGAGCCTATCCCAGCATCTTTGGGCAAGAGGCAGGGTACACCCTAGACAGATCGCCAGTCCATCGCAGGGCCAACACAGAGATCAAACAAATTGAAATATTAGACAAAGTTAGCACAAGTAAACACAACACGCAGTTTTTAAATGGTGTTTATTATTATGGGTTAAAAAAAAATTCCAAGCCTATGTGGCCCTGTGTGAAAAAGTGATTGCCCCCTAAACCTAATAACTGGTTGGGCCACCCTTAGCAGCAACAACTGCAATCAAGCGTTTGCAGTAACTGGCAATGAGTCTTTTACAGCGCTGTGGAGGAATTTTGGCCAACTCATCTTTGCAGAATTGTTGTAATTCAGCTACAATGGAGGGTTTTCGAGCATGAACCGCCTTTTTGAGGTCATGCCACAGCATCTCAATCGGATTCAGGTCAGGACTTTGACTAGGCCACTCCAAAGTCTTCATTTTGTTTTTCTTAAGCCATTCAGAGGTGGACTTGCTGGTGTGTTTTGGATCATAGTCCTGCTGCAGAACCCAAGTGCATTTCAACTTGAGGTCACGAACAGATGGCTGGACATTTTCCTTCAGGATTTTTTTGTAGACAGAAGAATTCATGGTTCCACTTACTACAGTAAGTCTTCCAGGTCCTGAAGCAGCAAAACAGCCCCAGACCATCCACTACCATCACCATATTTTACTGTTGATATGATGTTCCTTTTCTGAAATGCTGTGTTACTTTTATGCCAGATGTAATGGGACACACGCCTTCCAAAAAGTTCAACTTTTGTCTTGTCAGTCCACGGAGTATTTTCCTAAAAGTCTTTGGTATCATCAAGAGGTTTTCTGACAAAACTGAGACGAGCCTTTATGTTGTTTTTGCTCAGTAGTGGTTTTCGTCTTGGAACTCTGCCATACAGGCCATTTTTGCCTAGGCTCTTTTGTATGGTGGAGTCATGAACACTGAATGCACGAACACTTTGGATGTTGTTGTGGGGTCTTTTATGACCTCTTGGATGAGTCGTCACTGCGCTCTTGGGGTAATTTTGGTGGGCCGGCCACTCATGGGAAGGTTCACCACTGTTCCATGTTTTTGCCATTTGTGGATAATGGCTCTCAGTGTGGTTCGCTGGAGTCCCAAAGCTTTAGAATAGACCTGTGCTTTTTGGGCAGCACGGTGGTGCAATGGTTAGCACTATTGCCTTACAGCTAGAAGGTTCCTGGTTCAAATCCCCAGGTTGGCAGGGGTTGGAACCTTTCTGTGTGGAGTTTGCATGTTCTCCCTGTGCTGCATGGGTTTACTCTGGGGGCTCCGGTTTCCTCCCACAATCCAAAGACATGCATGTTAGGTTAACTGGCTGTTCTAAATTGTCCCTAGATATCGGTTTCCTATAGGCCCTTAGAATAGAGGGTTAGTATTAGTGAAAGCGCTTTGAGTGGTCTTTGTGACTAGAAAAGCGCTATATAAGTGCAGGTTAGTTAGTTAGAAATGGCTTTATAACCTTTTCCAGACTGATACAGCTCAATTACTTTGTTTCTCATTTGTTCCTGAATTTCTCTAGATTGCAGCATGATGTCTGGCTTTTGAGGATCTTTTGCTCTACTTCACTTTGTCAGGCAGGTCCTATTTTAAGTGATTTCTTGATTGAGAACAGGTGTGGCAGTAATCAGGCCTGGGTATGGCTTAAGAAATTGAACTCAACTTTCCAAAGATGTGAAAACCACACTTAATTTATGTTTTACGGGGGGGGGGGTCACTTTTTCACACAGAGCCATGTTGGTTTGGATTTTTTTTACCCTTAATAATAAACCCCTTCATTTAAAAACTGCATTTTGTGTTTACTTGTGTTATCTTTGTCTAATAATTAAATTTGTTTGACGATCTGAAACATTTAAGTGTGACAAACATACAAAAAAATGAGAAACTAGAAAAGCACTCGGAGAGCGCAGACCTCCGCCAAGCAGCACAGTTCCGCCCATACAGTGTTTGTGTGTACATTTTCAGATTCCTTGACCATGAAAACATATGACTAGCAAATGGATTGACAATGATAGGATTAGCAGTTCAGTAGTTATTCACGAAAATGGCATTTTCCGTAATGGCGGCGACAGTTCCCCCCATACAGTGTTTGTGTGTATGTTTTGAGATTCCTTGACCATGAAAACATATGACTAGCAATAGCACGGTGATTCGCCGCATCGTCTGTGTTATCTCCCTGCCTTTTTTTCTTTTTCATGCACTCTGCACTCTGTTGCCTTCTGTGTTTCACACTTTTAGACTTTGAACGAGGCATGACTGGCAATATCGAGCAGATCTTGCTTTAAAAAAAAAACCATAACCTCCTGGCGGAGGTAATAAGAAAAAAAATCAATAAAAAAATAAAATAAAACTAAGCTCGATGAGCTTCAATAGCGCCTGAGTCGCTACATTTCTTCCGTCGCTGCAGCACGGTGATTCTCCGCATCCTGTGTGTTGAAAATGGCCCTATGTCACAATGTTAAAGAATCCTTTAAAAAATCCCTGTATCCAGACGGTGATCCAGATCATCCCCAAAATTTAATCAGTTCTTCCTTGTACCATTTGCAACAACGCCTGAAAGTTTCATCAAAATCCGTCCAAAACTTTTTGAGTTACCTTGCTAACCAACAGACAGACAGACAGACAGACAAACCCCGGCAAAAACATAACCTCCTGGCCTGCGGCCTGGCAGAGGTAATCAAGAAGGGGCAAACACATTTTCACACCACTGCATGTTACCGGTCATATCCTATCAACCACTAAAACACCACGCCACCTGCCCACCAGTAATGCATTATTTTATTCATTCTTGTCAAATTCCCATTAGTTGGTTCAGAGCTAGGCCACTAATGTTAGCAATAGTGACATTGTGGGGGCATAGTTTGGGGGTTTTCTCCACCCAGAGAGGCAAGGGAAGGGAGAACAATGGACCGATGGAGGAGGTGTCACCTGGGGGTATCAAACGGAACAGTATGTCTATGCACCCCCCGGGGAAGAGTAAGAATGACCGGAGCCGCGAAGAAGAATAAGGTGTGAAAGCAGCGTCTGTGTATGTTATGTTAATGTGCCACACATTCCTTTGATGTGATAAACCACAGTTTATCGTCGTCCAGCTCGTTGCCTCGCCTATTCCTTTCTCCACAACATAAGAATGAGTGCAGAGTTGAATACAATCTCAGATTTTAAAGTGACAGAGCAATAAAACCAACCTTTTTCAAACCAAATTTGCTGCAATAATTATATGATCAAAGAAAATTAGAACAAACTAGGTCACAAACATTTCATTAAGACATGTGAGCTGGAAAAAGTGCAATCAGTGACCCCCTTCCAGTTGTTTTGTAGTTTCCTCTTTAACACCAACCCTCTCCATGCCCTCCTCCACTACAACCATGAATCTTCTCTGTGGTCTTCGTCTTTTCCTTCAACATCTTCATCTTCAATATTCTTTGTCCAATATATCCACTATCCTTCCTCTGCACATGTCCAAACCACCTCAGCCTTGCCTCTCTTACTTTGTCTCCAAACTGCTCAACCTGAGCTGTCCCTCTGATATACTCATTTCTAATCCTGTCCCTCTTAGTCTCTCACTCCTAGAGTGACTAGGAGTCAGTCAGTCAGAGTGGCCTCAGTCGAGCTGCACACCTAGCTTGGCTGAGGCCGCTCTGACTGACTGACTCCTAGTCACTCTCAATGAGAATCTTAACATCTTCAGCGTTGCCATCTTCAGCTCTGCTGTCTGTCTTTTTGTCAGTGCCACCATCTCCAAACCATGCATTATCGCAGGTCTCACTACCGTCTTATAAATCTTCCCTTTCACTCTTGCTGCTACCCTTCTGACACAAATCACCCCTTACACTTGTCTCAACCCACTCCACCCTGCCTGCACTCTCTTCTTCACCTCTCTTGTGCATTTTCCATTACATTGAATGCTGACCCCAGGCATTTAAGCTCATCTACTTTCACTACCTCTCCTCCTTCCATCTTCACCGTTGCACCTGCCTACGTGTAAACCAAAACAACATGAGAAAACGTTGTACTCCATCTTGGTAAAGTCGTTTACTGACTGTATCACATCAGTACACCATAGGGGTGGCAAAAAAGATTGATTCAGTGATGGGTCCCAATACTTGGCACTGGTGACAATGCATCGATCCATAAACGCACAGATCGATCTTTTATTAAAAAATGCACACACATATACACACATATATACACATATACACAAGACCTTGACATGACACACAACCCACTAGAAGCACTGCACGAAAAAAAGAAAAAACACTCATAATAAGGCAGGCCACCCACATCTTGGAGCAGCATTAGCAACGGCTAAGCTAAAGAGACACTGGCATAAAGCTTTTTCTCTGAGCATCAAGTAAGTAAAGTTTATTTATGAAGCGCTTTACACAGACATACAGTCACAAAGCACTGTACAATAAAATGGAATAAAATGAAGCTGATAGATAAAAATACATTTAAAAATACAAAAACAAGTTAAAATGCAAGATTAAAATAATATAAAAATATCAGACTTACCATTAAAAAGCAGCTGAAATTCAACGGAAATTCTCGTTAAACAAATTTTCGGCTGCTTTTTAAAAGAGTCCACAGAGTCAGCTAAACATATCTGGAGTAGGAGTCTACTCCAGACATCATCCACCACCCTCCCTGTGTGCAGAGATGTACAGTATCTCCGCAGAAAATGAAGCCTCGAGAATACTTTATTATATGAAAGAAATGTCATCAGTTTTACTTTGGGACATGATTTGAGGTTGAATAAGGTGAAAAAAATTGAAATATATGAGATTGTGATACTCGACTATCGTGATTATCACGGAATTGTGACAGGATTGAATCATGACCAACACGATTCCCACCCCTAGTACACCATTGTCCTTAGTTAATAATCTCAATGACAAGGAAAAAAGGCACATAAAAAGCATGGCTCATAAAAGATTTCTACAAAAAAAGTTTGAGTACTTTGCAGTGAAGAGACAGAACTGGTTCTATGTCAAATCCACTACTTGCTCGTCACACATCATCAACTGGCAATGTTCTGAGAACAGTGATGAGGATGGTAGGAGAGGGAAATCTGTCCAACGATCAATGATGATGAAATACAATAAAGACTAAAAAACTAGGAATTGCCAAACTCCAAACATAAGAACATGGAGTTGCTACAGTAAATGTTGCTTTATTTGCATGTAATATTGTTTCTTAAAGGCTCAGCCACACAGACCTAGACCTGTGAACACCTGTGTGTATACCTATAATGAGCAGAAATCACAGGTGAAAAATACACTGTGGGTTGATGCTCATTATTCCTGTGCACTGACAGTCTTCCTCCACAGCCACAGCTTTAAAGTGGGTGCAGACTGTGCTGTTGCATTGTATTATTGAAAAGTGAATGACTGTTCTTGAAAAATGTCATCTTGAAAGCTTCATCTGCTGCTCTAAAATCTCAATGTACTTCTCAGCATTCGTTCTGTCATCACAGAAGGGCACCAACACAATAATGCCATGCCATGACAGATGCTGGCTTTTGGACTGATGGCAGTGAACTTTCCTTTTTGTCTTTGGCTCAGAGTTCTCAGAGTCCATTTCTTCCAAAAATATCTGAAATGCTGACTCCTCTCACCACTGTGTGTAGTCAACACAACTTCTGGATGTCTTTTTTGTGCAGTAAAGTTTTAAGTGGTACTGTATTTGTGAATGTAATTCCATACTGGAGTGGTAAACAAAACAGTCAACTTCATCAACAGACTATCAAAATTGCTCAGACAAATTGCTGTCAGTACTGGAATGTTATCAACTTAATATACATACAGTCTCTATCAATCAACATTCTTTCAGGACAAGTTGTCATATCTCAGTGTATTTGTTAAAATAGTTAATGTCAATTAAACACAGGAGAATGTCATCTGTGTAAAGTGAGATTTTGTGTTCTGTGCTTAAAGGGGTCACTGACTGAAACCTGGTGTGTGTGTATAGGTTTTAACTGTTTGAAATGTGTCTATTGGTCACATAATTATCCAAAAAAATTTAAAACAGTCAAAATCTCTTTAAAAACAACAACAACAACAACAACCAAAACACAGCCTTTATCTTGTTTTTCTCCCCCAGAAATGTATTTGACTCTTTGGAGTGAACCATATACGTCGTGATTTGACAAAGCCAAACCACCGCCATCCTTGAGACCCGCCCACTGCTCTATTATTGGCCTGCCTAGCTGTCTGCTATGTAGATGGAAGGGATGCTAAAGGTAGCCTATTAGCCCGAAAGCTAACACTGGTACCAGGAGGCTTGGACCAAATGTGGCTTATATTGTTATTTTCCTCAGATCTTAGTCACCCTAATAGCATCCCTGTTACCACCTGGTTCACCAGTCCACAATATACCTCACGTCACTCCAGCCCATCTCCCAATAATTTCACCATGGTTCCACAGCAAATCACCAGCACCGGCATGCCAGTCGCTGCAACCAAACTGAACCGGAATCTGAGGCTGCTGGCTGTCACGGCCAGCTCCCCCACCGTCCTCTGGAGCGCCGCTCTTGTGGGCAGCGTAGGGGAGTTGCCTCTTTACAGTACATCTTCCAGCTGGCCGTGGTAGTGGAGTGGAGTCCCACAGAGTGGGACACTGCCCTTTGAAATCTCGTGGCTTGGTAAGCTTCGCCTCGGCCAGCAGCCTTGGGTCCCAGAGCAGGTCGATTGCGGCAATCGGGGTGGTTGGGGGAGGGGATGTGCTATCAATTTGTTGTGGGATGTCCTAAGGTATGACTGTGAGAGTGAATGGTTGTCTGTCTCTCTGTGCTGGCCCTGCGATGGACTGGCGATCTGTCCCGGGTGTACCCTACCTCTCGCCCAAAGATGCTGGGATAGGCTCCTGCCCCCCCGTGACCCGAAAAGGATTAAGTGGAAGAAGACGGATGGATGGATGGATGATGGCAAAATTATGGGCTGGAGTGACAGAAATACACCATCGACTGTGGATCAGTGAACCAGAGCTGCTCATCCAAGCTAGAAGGAGGCTAAAAGCTAGAAGCTAGTCAGTTAATGGCTAACTGATGTAAGAGGAAGGGTGGAGTAGAATAGATGAAGGATGTTTCTTAAAGTGATAGGCTTTAAATCAGAGCATTTCAAGAAAGCCAGGAAAAATACAGAACAAATTTGCTTCAATAATTACCAAATTAAAGAAAATGTGAACAAAATATGTCACAAACACTTCATTAAGACATGTGTGAGCTGTTAAGATGTGGGAAAAGTGCAGCCAATGACCCCTTTTTCTGGGAGTTACAGATAACAGCTGCTTCAGGGACAAGTATAATAAATCTACTCATTGAATTCCATACCAACATTATATTTTTATCTAGCATAAAAACCCTAGCATAAAAACCCCCTGTTTTAAAGACGCACTGCAGTAGATATAAATCCCCTTAAAAAACAAATCTACATTGTCTCGACAAAAAAATCTTTCATTGCCTGTGAAAACTTTTGCCCTTTTCCTCGTCCTTCCAACGCCAGGATCTAATTAGGCCCACCCACATCCCCCCCACCAAGATGCTGACGCACTGCCTCCCCTCCAAGACCACAGCACACAGAAGTCTGCAAGCTGGCAAACTTGAACAGCCAGTGCTTAGTCTTGATTGGTTTACCTGTTATAGTGACATCATAAAAATGGTCCATCTAAACTTGCTTTTTTTTCCCCAAGGGGAGGAGCTTAACTGAACCTTCACAGCAGAAAAACACAGTCATGACACATAAGAGTGATTTCACTCTTGGTAAGCCATAAAAAACATGTTACAGGCGTGTTAACAAGAAAAAAACCCTGATTTTCACTAGTGTGTCACTTTAAGGACTTTAAAGATACTACCAGACCCTTAATATTTATGTCATAAGTTACTGCTCTTGCTCGATGAGTCCAGAGCCATGCTGGCTATTGGCCTCGGAGGCGTCATCGTGCGCAGAGCTGACCATGTCCACCAGTGCTCTCCATCACTGACGGTCCTGTGCCAGCCCTTCTGCATGGGTGATGTGAAGCTTCTGGAGGTCATTTATGTCATGAGCTGGCTGGATTATGTTCACAAACCTTTTGTTATCAATAAAATAATAATTACTTCCTTTCATGAACCCTGTTTCCATATCTTGGCTGCAATCTTTCCATTAAACATAGTAAGAGATAGAGATCTATAAGAAGCAGGGTCTTCTGGGCCCATTTTTTTTTCCAGATTCACACGCATGTTAACTTTTGATATTGTTGTAAGAAAATGGTCTTTCGTATTGAATTCATTGCTTGTATACTCTAAGTAGGTGGGTCTTTTAAAGCCTTAACCCAGTCCACAGGAAACCCATCTGGGTCGGGAGATTTTCCACTGAGCATTAGGGCAACCACCTTTAACACTTCAGTTTCCTCAATGGGATGTTGAGAGAATAATTTTGACAAATAATGTATCATGTTCCTCTCTGGTGCTAATTTTCAGATTTATATAGTAACCTGTAAAATGACAAAGGTGTTATATCGGAATTACCTTAGTAATGACGAGGCCAGGTGCACAGTTGAACTTTACTTTATTAAAGGGTGATCACACACAATACAGCCACCAGGCAGGGGCATCGGCAAAGAGGCCTACTGGTATTTATAGGGCGGTGCAGTGGCGGAAGAGGAAGTGGCTGCCACTACACCGCACTTCATAATAAAACACGACATCACAAAAGGCAGTAAAATGTCTTTTCCCCTCTGAATCCTCAATGCCTGGTCTGGTGTTTCCCTTGCAGCAAAACCACATTAAATATGCCATTACTGCCCCCCCCCCCCAAAAAAAAAAAAACCAACCCCGAGGCTTTCTCACTGAGAACAGTATATAGAGCTGTTGTAATTGCTTGTGTTTTAATTAAGTCTGTCTAGGCTGGAATGGACTTATGAGCTAGTGCTGCCTTTTTTCATCAGCAGTACTCCCAGCCTCCCCAGATTCACAAAGAAACACAGGATTTCTTTCACTCTCATTTCTATTGAGGAACAAGTCTCCCTCTGCCATTATCTTCTTTTTAAAATGTCATCATAAAGCACTGCCACTGTGTACCACATATATAGCTTCACTTACATTCATTTTTAATGAATGTGGACAACTGCATTTCTTCTGTCCTGTGAGCTACAGTGCTGTGAAAAAGTATTTACCCCCTCCTAATTTCTTATATTTTTGCATATCTGTCACACTTAAACATTTCAGGTCATCAAACAAATTTTAATATTAGAAAAGATAACCTGATTAAATACAAAATGCAACTTTTAAATGATGATTTCATTTATTAAGGAAAAAAGCTATCTAAACCTACCCGGCCCCATGTGAAAAAGCAGTTGCCCCTACACCTGATGACTGGTTGTGCCACCCAACAACTGCAATCGATAACTGGTAATGAGCCTTTTACATCTTCTTCTTTGCAGAATTGTTTTAATTCAGCCACATTGGAGGGCTTGAGCTAGGACTGGGTGATGTAGCTAAAAAAAACGTATCGTAATATAATTTCTCTATATCGCAATACACAATACATATCATGATATGTGTCTTTGTTCCTTTGTTTAACAGAACACACATTATCAAGTAATCAGTTTATTCACATGGGTAGAAATGTTTCATAGTTAATACTTGGTGTTCTAATAAGTAACAGAAGTATAATTTGTCACTTTTGTTTTTTTATGTGTCTACATTCCATCAGTTCTTTATTTGGTGAGCCACTCACTCTTATTTTGAAGGGTTGCAAGACCAAATAGGAGCTCTTATTTTGAAAGTTTGTTTGTTAAGTAAGCATGATTTCACACCTGCAGAGTTCAGACTGGAAATGTTTTTATCTTCTCCTGCCTTGCCATCCTTTCCTGTGCTTAAAGTGGGCCTACTTTTATTTTATTATCTTCCTTTTCATCTCAACTCGCCGCAGTGTACACTTCTCTGCAAGCAGCGCATGCAGCGGGGCGGGGCAGCCATGCTGAGCTGCTGCTCACACTTCAGCAGCCGGCAGCTGGGGACAGCATGAAGTCACTGCTCATATCAGCATGACAAATACTCAGATATGTGCGATACAACATTTCATGTAAGGTGGGCGGCCACTGTATTGCACCAATACAACAAATACGTTCAGTATATCGCCCAGCCCTAGCTTGAGCTTGAGGTCACAAACTGATGGCTGGACATTCTCCTTCAGAATTTTCTGGAAGAGAGGAGAATTCACGGTTCCATCAAAAACCTGTGGGAGGAGGGATTACTTTTTCCACATTTTTGCCCTTTTCCACCTTAGTAAATGAAATCATAATTTAAAAACAGCTTTTTGTATTTACTCGGGCTATTGCTGTCTAATATTAAAATTTGTTTGATGATCAGAAACATTTAAGTGTGACAATTATGCAAAAAAAAAAACAGGAAGGAGGCAATTACTTTTTCACAGCACTGTAGATGTTTGTCCTCCTACACCTTTTAACTCAGTAATATTTGTAAATGATGTAGACTTTATTTAAATAATGTTGAGTAAATCTGTTTAGCTAAGCACAAACAGTTGAGCGTGGTGACAGGAAGTGACACTGGCTAACCAGTTAGAAAACAAAACCACTGTGCTTCACGCGTTTTGCTTTTGGCTTTGTTCTGCAGCTTTGTGTGTGGTGCAGTAATAAATTTGTTGTGTTGTGTATGGGCGTTACTTACGGAGTTTCCATGCTTTTTCTGCAGTGGGTTATGGAAAGAGGTGGGTCTAGAAGATGGCGAAAAGAAAGAAAGGACCATTACTACTGGCAGTGTATCAGCGAGCATGGCAGAAAACAAAACAATCAAGTTAGAGGCAAAGTAAATGCAAGCAAGGTCAACAAGAAGGAGGCAGATATGCCTTATTACTCCACTAGAAACAGGGAGGAATTTCTGTTTGGTATTCATGATAAACAACTCTGACCCAACACATTTACATAAAAGATTTACGAAAAGTAAATTCCCCAAAGATGACATTAGCATTGCTGCTGCAACAGCCTGGAGCTCCATCTGAATCTCAGTGACAGAATAGCAGTAAAGTGGACCAGAGGTTGTTAAAAACACACAGCATCACATATAATGCGTGACTACAGCTGAGGCAGCTCACCAGTGTCTGCAGTGGTTTTGTAGTGTAGCTCTGATGTAGAGGATGTGACTCAGGTATATCAGGTGTGAGGCAGCACTTTAAATATATTAACTTCCGTCACCTTCCATTTCTCTGACCCTAGGTCACCCAGCTACTGTTAATAGTGAAAGCTACAGTGGGGGGGTCAGTCCTCTGGTAGCTCAGTGTGTTAACTTTCCTTTACCCATTCTATTATGCTGAGCACCGAGCTAGAAGGCATTAAGTACCATTTTTATATAGTTTTATGGTACAGTGCATTTGGAAGGTATTCACAGCACTTCACTTTTTCCACATTTTGTTATGTTACAGCCTTATTCCAAAAGGGATTAAATTTATTTTTTCCTCAAAATTCTACACACAATACCCCATAATGACAACATGAAAAAGGTTTTTTTTTTGAGATTTTTGCAAATTTATAAAACATAAAAAACTAAGAAATCACATGTACATCAGTATTCACAGCCTTTGCTCAATACTTTGTTGATGCACCTTTGGCAGCAATTACAGCCTTGAGTCTTTTTGAATATGATGCCACAAGCTTGGCACACCTATCTTTGGGCAGTCTGGCCCATTCCTCTTTGCAGCACCTCTCAAGCTCCATCAGGTTGGATGGGAAGCGGCGGTGCACAGCCATTTTCAGATCTCTCCAGAGATGTTCAATTGGATTCAAGTCTGGGCTCTGGTTGGGACACTCAAGGACATTCACAGAGTTGTCCTGAAGCCACGCCTTTGATATCTTGGCTGTGTGCTTCGGGTCGTTGACTTGCTGAAAGATGAACCGTCACTCCAGTCTGAGGTCAAGAGCGCTCTGGAGCAGGTTTTCATCCAGGATGTCTCTGTACATTGCTGCATTCATCTTTCCCTCTATCCTGACTAGTCTCCCAGTTCCTGCCTCTGAAAAACATCCCCACAGCATGATGCTACCACCACCATTGGCGTGGTTATGAGCGTTGCCTGGTTTCCTCCAAACATGACACCTGGTATTCATGCCAGAGTTCAATCTTTGTCTCATCAGACCAGAGAATTTTGTTTCTCATGGTCTGAGAGTCCTTCAGGTACCTTTAGGCAAACTCCAGGTGGGCTGCCATGTGCCTTTTACTAAATGTTTTCCGTATGGCCACTCTACCATACAGGCCTGATTGGTGGATTGCTGCAGAGATGGTTGTCCTTCTGGAAGGTTCTCCTCTCTCCACAGAGAATGCTGGAGCTCTAACAGAGTGACCATCGGGTTCTTGGTCACCTCCCTGACTACGGCCCATTGCTCAGTTTAGACAACCGGCCAGCTCTAGAAAGAATTCTGGTGGTTCTAAGCTTCTTCCATTTATGGATAATGGAGGCCTCTGTGCTCACTGGGACCTTCAAAGCAGCAGAAATTTTTCTGTACACTTCCCCAGATTTGTGCCTTGAGACAATCCTGTCTCGGAGGTCTAAAGACAATTCCTTTGACTTCATGCTTGGTTTGTGCTCTGACATGCACCGTCAACTGTGGGACCTTATATAGACAGGTGTGTGCCTTTCCAAATCATGTCCAATCAACTGAATTTACCACTGGTGGAGTCCAATTAAACTGCAGAAACATCTCAAGGATGATCAGTGGAAACAGGATGCACCTGAGCTTAATTTTGAGCTTCATGGCAAAGGCTGTGAATACTTACTGTATGTACATGTGATTTCTTAGTTTTTTATTTTTAATAAATTTGCAAAAATCTCAAAAAAACTTTTTTCACATTGTCATTATGGGGTATTGTGTGTAGAATTTTGAGGAAAAAAATGAATTGAATCCCTTTTGGAATAAGGCTGTAACATAACAAAATGTGGGAAAAATGAATGAAGCGCTGTAAATACTTTTCGGATGCACTGTATGACCATAACATGCCGGGAGAAGCAGCGGCCCAACACGACCTGGCTCAAAGGCACACTAACTGATGGTGATAAAAAAGGGTTTACTTTCAATAAAGAGAAAAAAAACAAGATAATGTGTGCTTTTGCCGGGAGGCGCAGCCAACAGCAAAGTGTGATTTATCATGGAAAACAGCTGAGCTCTGCGCTTCGAGTGATCAGCTGGTTGGATCCACCTACTCCAGTGTTCTGACATTTTAGCATATCTATCAGAACAGGACAGCTGATGGTACAGACTGCAGTCAAAGGTAAAAAAAAATACATGGGGGGAGACTAAACAGTGATCTGGATCTTTATCCTGTAGCTTGAAAGTGCTCAGACACATCCCCGACAGGTCCCGTTATAAGAACAAGTACATGAACTCTGTGTGTGTGTGTGTGTGTGTGTGTCTATGCGCTGCAGGCAGCAGCAGAGCTCTGAATGGGTTTTTCCTGTAAACCCATGCTGCAAATACGCCGTTATAGGGTAGTTGTAAGTTAAGAAACCTGTTCAGTAAGTTTCACATAGGTTCAAAGAGTGCTACTCATATGTTAGAAATAATTTTTGGGTACGCTG
Source organism: Pholidichthys leucotaenia (assembly GCA_020510985.1). Taxonomy (NCBI): domain Eukaryota; kingdom Metazoa; phylum Chordata; class Actinopteri; order Cichliformes; family Pholidichthyidae; genus Pholidichthys; species Pholidichthys leucotaenia. Next base: position 240,385,914 of record CM035839.1, read on the forward strand.
GACATTAATCTCAACATATTTTGACTTTGACTGACTATGAGTTCCTGACAAGTAATGTGTGTAAATGAACGCATAACTTCCCTACAACCTTTGCTCCACGAATGCGGGACGTATCAACCATATGCTGGGTATGTCGGAAAACATGCCGAAAATTTTCATTTATATAGCCCTTTAAAACAACCCGTAGGTGACCAAAGTGCTTTACAGAAAATAAACAGCATTAAAAACACACAGAGCATTAAAAACAAATAACATAAACAAAAAAAAAAAACTAAAAATAAAATAAAAACAAATGCCAAGACAAATATCACCACTAATGGGTATTAAAAGCCATCCTAAACAAATATGTCTTAAGTCCTGATTTAAAAAGGGCCAGGTCAGAGATAGCACGTAGGTCAGGGGGGAGATTATTCCAGAGCCTGGGGGCGACAACAGAAAAGGCTCAGTCACCCCAATGTTTATACCTTGACCTAGGCACATCCAGCAAAAGCTGATTGGATGACCTCAAAGCCCTGCCTTGGTCACGGACAGTCAAAGTCTCAGACATATAAACCGGAGCAAGGCCATTTAGAGCTTTAAAAACAAAAAGCAAAAGTTTAAAATTAATTCTAAATTATAGCCTTGTTCTTTAAGATTATGTGCCTATGGCCATCCAGTCTTGTTTTATTAATTACATTTGACTGTTGCAGTCATGAGCTTACCTTCGCCTTTGTCCTCAGTTCTCTCTTTGTTATGATGGACTGTAAATTAGCATTTCTTGGTTGCGTGTTCCTTCGTGTCCTTGCCTTGATGGTTTATTATTATCTTCTTTCTTTGTATTTTATGTCTGGATCTCATCTTATCATTCATTTCGGCTTGTACCACTGCCACATATTTAATTGCATCGCCCCTTTTATGGAGAGAACGGTAGCCACATAAAAGGAGGTGTGAAGTATCTTAATTGATATGATACAATATTTATAATGCTCCATTTCATGTTTGTGCCTCGTGACAGTCATGTTCTATTTTCTGAATGTATGTATGTGAAAACATAATCTACCCGTGATTACAGCAGCTGGTATTGGGAGTGGCCAGCAGCTGGGAGTGGCGATAAGAGGAAGGCGGAAGTCGCCGCGAGACAGGCTTTCTCTCATTCAATCCCAGACTCACAGACAGACAGGCCCACTGCTACTAGGAGCGGCCGTCATATGGACATCTGAAATAAAGGCCTTTTATTGAGACTATTGGAGCAACCAGGAGGAGTGTCGGTCTGCTGGGAGTCTACGTGGGACTGGCAGCTGATGGCGCATTCCTTGCCGTGAGACGGCAGGTTGGCTGGCCTGGGAGGAGGACGCTGGACCGGGGAATTCGCTGTGCAACCGGAGGGAAGGGCAGCAGACCCAAAGCCGGTGAGAACATTCCCTTTTGTCTCGCAATCATTATTTTTTTCTCATCTCCTTTTTGACTGAGCTCAGGGTTTTTTTTTTGGTCAATTATACAGTGACGTCCTGTTCGCTTTTGGGTGACTTTATTGGAACACTTTATTTTTCTCCTTTTTTATTTTTGCTGGCGAAGATTGGAAACAATACTGGACAGTTGTACACTATATTGAATTGTGGTTGTGTGAATATAAATTGTGTAAATACATTGTGGGGTGTGATAAACAAGGGATAAATAGAATTGTTGTATAATCATTATTTTGTGCACTATTGAACTATAATAATAACCCACAAAACCATATGAGCCAGTTCAGAGTGAAATAATTTCATCCCTCATTTTTTAGTAATATTCTCTATGTTACAGAAGAGTGTTACAGGCTGTCATGTTTCTCCTGTCCTTTTATTTTGACAGTCTCCTTTGTTTACTTCCTTTTCAAGTTGAGTTCGCTGTTGGCCCCAGCTGTCATTATTTTGAACTATTTACTCCTCGCTCTCGTCTCTGTATTATCCACACCTGATGATCATTTTGTTAATTTCTCCTTGTCCTATTTAAGGGATGCTGCCCCACAGCTTGGGGCAACATCCTTCATTATATTCCTGGCGTGTGTCCCACGCTTTTTCTCCCTGTTCCCCGTCGTGAGTCCCACGTCTTAGCCGTTTGGCTATTCTGCCTTTTTGATCATCCAGCCTTTTAAGTTTTCATATCCTACCTTGTTATATTTTTGTGGGTTTTTTTTTTTGATTAAACGCTTGCAAACTCACAGTTCAGCATTTGGGTCTTACAGCGTTGTGGCCCTCAGCCACTTCTATTTTAGTTGGAGGTGGGCAAAATCGCTCTTTGGATGGAAAAGGTTGCAGATCCCTGGTGTCTGCAGTGTAGTGTGTTGAGATGATACTTGAAAATTCCTCCCAGTAATTGTTCTTGTGTTGTGGGTTCATGCTAATAGTTAGTGCTGTTGGCTGCATTAGCTCACTTTTAAAGTTATAAGTTTAGATTAAATTTACTGTAGATTAAACCGCACAGTGTATGGTTTCTCCTGAAGCCTCATAACATTTTTCTTGCTGCTGACTTTTGCTTCATCTAAAGATGCCAATAAGAAGGTGGTGAAGAGAATGTCAACAAAAGTGAAGACACCCATCAGACATGAGCTCACTTTTGTAATTGGTTCAATACATAACAGAAAGCTTCCACCAAAGAGTTACAACATAACTGAAAGAATAATTGTGTTTTTAGGTTCTTTTATTTCAGCTTTATACTCCTTGATCTTTGTATTTGTCATCCAAGAATCTGATGTAATATGCTTAATCATGCTTAGGGCTTCAGGGGCACCAAGAAGATGAACAGTGTGAATGTACTCTGTGATTAGAACAGTTTAGACAAGTGAAGAAGGCCTTGTGTTCAAGTCATACAGTATACAGTGGATATAAAAAGTCTACACACCTCTGTTCAAATGTCAGGTTTCTGTGATATAAAAAAAATGAGACCAAGAAAATTCATTTCAAAACTTTTCCCCCATTAATGTGATCTATAACCTGTACAACCCAATTGAAAAACAAACAGAAATTTTTAAAGGGGAAAAATAGAAAATAAAAAACTCACAATAACTCGGTTGCATAAATATGCACACCCTCTTATAGTAACTGGGGATGTGGCTGTGTTCAGAATTAACCAATCACATTCAAACTCATGGTAATAGGAGATAGCACACACCTGCCACCATTTAAAGTGCCTCTGATTAACCCCAAATAAAGTTCAGCTGTTCAAGTAGGTTTTTCCTGACATTTTTGTAGTCGCATCTCACAGCACAAGCCATGGTCCACAGAGAGCTCTCAAAGCATCAAAGAGATCTCACTGTTCAAAGGTATAAGTCAGGAGAAGGGTACAAAAGAATTTCCAAGGCATTAACTATACCATGGAACACACTGAAGACAGCCATCATCAAGTGGAGAAAATAAGGCACAACAGTGACATTACCAAGAACCTGCTTCAGGACCTGGTCATTCCTCCAAAACTGACGAAAAGACGAGAAGAAAACTGGTCAGGGAGGCTGCCAAGAGGCTGACAGCAACATTGAAGGAGCTGCAGGAATTTCTGGCAAGTACTGGCTGTTTAGTACATGTGACAACAATTTCCCTTCTTCTTCATATGTCTGGGCTATGGGGTAGGGTGGCAAAACGGAAGCCTTATCTTATGAAGAAAAACATCCAAGCCCGGCTACATTTTGAAAAAACACATTTGAAATCTCCCAAACGCATGTGGGAAAATGTGTTATGGTCCGATGAAGCCAAGGTTGAACTTTTTGGCCATACTGTAATTCCAAAAGGTATATTTGGTGCAAACACAATACTGCTCATCACCAAAAGAACACCATACCTACAGTGAAGCATGGTGGTGGCAGAATCATGCTTTGGGGCTGTTTTTCTTCAGCTAGAACTGGGGTCTTAGTTAAGGTGGAGGGAATTATGAACAGTTCCAACTACCAGTCAGTGTTGGCACAAAACCGTCAGGCTTCTGCTAGAAAACTGAAGATGAAGAGGAACTTCATCTTTCAGCATGACAATGACCAAAAGCAGACATCCAAATCAACAAAAGAATGGCTTCACCAGAAGAAGATTAAGGTTTTGGAATGGCCCAGCCAGAGTCCAGACCTGAATCTGATCAAACATCTGTGGGGTGATCTGAAGAGGGCTGTGTGCAGGAGATGCCATCACAATCTGACAGATTTGGAGCATTTTTTTTTTCAAAGAAAAGTGGACAAATACCTATATTACCACATCAAGATGTGTCACGCTGATAGACTCCTACCCAAAAAGACTGAGTGCTGTAATAAAAGCCAAAGGTGCTACAACAAAGTATTAGTTTAAGGGTGTGCATATTTATGCAAACAGTTTATTGTAAGTTTTTTATTTTCATTTTTCCCCTTAAAAGATTTCAGTTTTTTTCTCAATTGGGTTGTACAGGTTATAGGGCACATTAATGGTGGAAAAAGTTTTGAAATGATTTATCTTGCTCTCATTTTTTTTACATCACAAAAACCTGGCATTTGAAGAGGGGTGTGGAGACTTTTTATATCCACTGTAGATAAATGCATCATGTGCTTGCTGTATGTTTCTTTAAGATAACACTTATCTTGCGCTGAATAGGCCTTGTGTGCAGCTTAAAAAGGAGTCACATGACACATATGCTCATCACTCACTGATAATTGTTTGCCTTTTTTGGGCCAAAAAGATTAAGTAATCATTTTGCTCACACTTGGTTCTCTTCTCTCGTTTTTTTCAACTTGTCTTCATACTCAGCATTTTTCTTACAAATTGGTCCTTCGAACCAGATTCCAAGATCTCTCTACCCCGTTGGCAGATTCTTTTGACCTTGACTCCGCATACACAGCAAGGCAATTGTCTGCTCTCCCTGCACAGAGGGTGAAGGACTTTCGAACCAAACAGCACAGAAGGAGGACAAAACTTGCTGTCACACTCAGCATTTTTCTTACAATAACACACTCCTCTGACTCTCTACTTCATTTGAAGATGCTTAAAAAAGATGGCAAAGAGAACGCAAACAAAAGTCGAGACACCGATCGGGTACGAGGTAACTCACTAGTTACCTGACTAAAAAGACTGGCCTGATAGACTCTGGAAAATTATCTAGAGGACAACAGAAAATTTTGATAAACATACTGTATGTACAGTGATGTGAAAAAGTGTTTGCCCCCTTCCTGATTTCTTGTTTTTTGTGTTTGTCACACTTAAATGATTCAGATCATCAAAGAAATTTAAATATTAGACAAAGATAACACAAAATGCAGTTTTTAAATGAAGGTGTTTATTATTAAGGGTAAAAAAAAAAAAATAAAAATCCAAATCTACATGGCCCTGTGTGGAAAAAGTGACCCCCCCCTCCCCTGTTAAAACATAAATTAACTGTGGTTTATCACATCTTTGGAAAGCTGAGTTCAATTTCTCTAGCCACACCCAGGCCCGATTACTGCTACACCTGTTCTCAATCAAGAAATCACCTAAATAGGACCTGCCTGACAAAGTGAAGTAGACCAAAAGATCCTCAAAAGCAAGACATCATGCTGTGATCCAAAGAAATTCAGGAACAAATAAGAAACAAAGTAATTGAGGTCTATCAGTCTGGAAAAGGTTATAAAGTCATTTCTAAAGCTTTGGGACTCCAATGAACCACAGTGAGAGCCATTATCCACACATGGTAAAAACATGGAACAGTGGTGAACCTTCCCAGGAGTGGCCGGCCGACCAAAATTATCCCAAGAGTACAGCGATGACTCATCCAAGAGGTCAGAAAAGACCCCACAACAACATCCAAAGAACTGCAGGCCTCACTTGCCTCAGTTAAGGTCAGTGTTCATGACTCCACCATAAGAAAGAGACTGGCCAAAAATGGCCTGCATGGCAGAGTTCCAAGATGAAAATCACTGCTGAGCAAAAAGGACATAAAGGCTTGTCTCAGTTTTGCCAGAAAACATCTTGATGATCCCCAAGACTTTTGGGAAAATACTCTGTAGACTGACGAGACAAAAGTTGAACTTGGAAGGTGTGTGTCCCATTACATCCAGCGTAAAAGTAACACAGCATTTCAGAAAAGGAACATCATACCAACAGTAAAATATGGTGGTGGTAGTGTGATGGTCTGGGGCTGTTTTGCTGCTTCAGGACCTGGAAAACTTGCTGTGGTAAATGGAACCATGAATTCTGCTGTCTACCAAAAAAATCCTGAAGGAGAATGTCCAGCCATCTGTTTGTGACCTCAAGCTGAAACGCACTTGGATTCTGCAGCAGGACAATGATCCAAAACACACCAGCAAGTCCACCTCTGAATGGCTTAACAAAAACAAAATGAAGACTTTGGAGTGGCCTAGTCAAAGTCCTGACCTGAATCTGATTGAGATGCTGTGGCATGACCTTACAAAGGCGGTTCATGCTTGAAAACCCTCCAATGTGGCTGAATTACAACAATTCTTCAGAGATGAGTGGGCCAAAATTCCTCCACAGCGCTGTAAAAGACTCACTGCCAGTTATCGCAAATGCTTGACTGCAGTTGTTGCTGCTAAAGGTGGCCCAACCAGTTATTAGGTTTAGGGGCAATCACTTTTTCACACAGGGCCATGTAGGTTTGGATATTTTTTCCCCTTAATAATAAACACCTTCATTTAAAAACTGCATTTTGTGTTTACTTGTGTTATCTTTGTCTAATATTTAAATTTGTTTGATGATCTGAAACATTTAAGTGTGACAAACACACAAAAAAAATGAGAAATCATGAAGGGGGCAAACACTTTTTCACACCACTGTATGTGTAAAATAACAATAAAGCTATTATAATCTATATTATGCTAATCATTTGGGTTAGTCAGCAACATCCAAGACTAGTAGCTGAGAATTTGTTGTCCCTATAGTTGTCTACTGTCAACTGCTGGACTTTTGTGCCTCATACAGGTGTTACATTGAATGACCAAAGAAAAATAAAGAACGAGGCATAACCCTTCATAGGTGAGAGTTTACTGTTGTAAAAATGCTCTGAATATTAAATATCTGAATATAATATATAATATTATATTATAATATTATAATATACTGTATAATATCTGAATATTAAAATTCAAGAAGAAACGCAGTGATTAAAGAAAACAGAGAAATCTACTGTATCTAAATAATAAAAATGTGCATGCACTTGTAAACACTATATAGCCAGAGCACTATGAGGTCAGGGCAACATCCTCTGCCTCTGTTTTCTTTGAAGATCCCAATACTTACTGAGGGACAGCAGGTTTCAGCTTTTCAATATTGGACCTCCACAACCAGCGCAGGCCCAATTGGACTGTGGTCTGGGGGAAGTGACTTCACCCCTGCGTTCCAGCATGGACTACTCTTGACAGAATCGGAGGCAGAAGCACCATGGTGAGCACATTAAATTTCACAACAGTCCTTCATTCTGAGGGTACCGACCGGGAGCGGAGCGTCTCTGTCTGGGTGGATATCTTGGCCTGTGCGTCTGTGATGCTCACAGCCAACGGTGATCTTGCGACCCGCTGCACACTGTCTGGAGCGGTTGGACCCACAGGGCCTTTGCAAAGAGTGGAGTCTGTGGAGAGCACTCAAGGGCTTGCACCATAAACTGTTCAGGCAGCCGCCAATACAGCATTTCAGTTCCGCTTTTTTTGGTCCACCAAAACAAAATAGTCTACCTTTTATCCAAACTGTATCAAAAGGCTTCGGGGTCCAGATGGAGGACTCTCGGGATCCAGATCCAGACCAGAGTCCGCCAGTTGGTGACCCATGTTCTATAATAATAGGGCATAGGGAATGCTAAACTTGACCTTTGACCTTTTGACCCCAACCCCACAGTCAGAGGCAAGGGTGACCCTAGCTTTACTTGTTCTACAGTAATCGTGCAAAGGGAATGTTAACTTGACCTTTGACCTGCTGACCCCAAACCCACAGTCAGGTCAGGGTGTAAATGTGTTCAAGGCTTGTCTTCGATACAACTAGGGTATCAAATTGAAAAGTCTACAATATTTCTTTCAATAATTATTGCATTTACAAGATTTAGGGAAAAACTGATCTCTGTGCATCTGAAAAGGAAGATTCCTTATTAGTGCGAAGCAGCAGTGTTACGTGGAGTCTCTATGAGCAATCCAGACTAAAGTCTGACAGCAGCCTCTTTACTTTTACTCACGACTCGATAGTAAATACTGGGCTTGTAAATCTGGTGGTTTATGATGATTTAATTCTGGGTAGACCGTGGCCCTGACTGACATTCATGCACTAAACAGGAGTGGCTACCCCATAGCAAGATGGCGGCTCCAATGATAAGCAACAGCCAAGGCAAGATCTAGTGTTTATCTATGGAAATGGAGAAGCACCGATGCCCACTGAAGACAGCAGTAACAGACATGCATGGGCGTCACTTTTAACCCATTTATGCTCACTCACAAGCCAGACAGAAGCAAAGGGAGGAGAAATTATTTTCCAGGACAATTTCAGCTTTTCCAGGACATCTGACTTTTCTTTTTCAAATGTCCTACTAAAAAAAGTTACTTAAGTAAGACTGAGAAAATACTAAAAAGTTAATTAAGTGTAAGTAGTAAATCAGAAACAAGAGTTGCTCATTTAAAAGCATTTTCTCCTGAATTTATGACTCTTCTCGTCAATTTTCAGCCTTTTCTCAAACATTTAGCAACTGTTTCTCATGAATTCAAAATTTGTTCTTTATAAATTTGAAAGTTTTCTTTCCCATAAAGTTTTGACATCATTTTTTCTAACACCCGAATATGCGACTCTGACCAATTTTTCATGTAAATTTGCATTTTTTAACTGACAAATTTGCACTGTTTTTCCGATAAAACTGCAACTTAGTCTCATAGACCTGTGACCGTTTATTAAAAACGTGATATAACTTTCATGCAAATCTGCACATTTTAATCCTAAATTTGTATTTTTCTTCTCATGATACTGCAGATTTTTTAAATTATAAATTTAATGCTGTTTTCTTAAAAATTTGTCACTTTTTCTCTCATTAATTTGTGACTGAGCCCAATTAGAAACAGCACTGCTCTCCATTAGTTACCATTATACACTCATTAAAATGTTCAATGATGCTGTCATTTCTGGTGAGAATTAAGTTATTACACTATAATTATAATTAAGTACATTTCTGACCAGTTGTTCAATCAGTGAAATTAAAAGCAACTCAAAGAGTACAACCAAATCTACTTGAGTAAAAGTACCGGATTTCCCTCAAAAACATACTCAAGTAAGACTAAAAATGATTCTGCAATAAAACTACACATGCATATACAGCTTTGCGAAAAAGTTACTTGAGTACATGTACTTGAGTAAATGTAAGAAGTTACTACCCTCTGTGTAGACGTCCATCGTTTCACTGCTTGAAGGAAACCATTGTCCTCACCTCTTTTCCTCTTGAGCTTCCTCCGCCGCTGCTTGTTGACGAAGCAGGCGGCCATCGTGCTGAAGAGCACGGCGGCTGCCAGGAAGCAGATGGTGGCCACAATGCCAGCCAGAAGTGGCCTCGCCAGGCCGCGCTCCTCCACCAATTCTGGAGGAGGGAAGAAGTCTATAGGGAAACCACAGTGGGAAAAAACAACAAAAAAAAAAACAAATGTAAAGATTCTCATATGGCACCAGTCAAGTTTAACGCCAGTGTAGACATTTCCTTTCGGCCTCAGGCAAGGGGAGCTGATATCTACTGTGAGATTACCACACAGGTGTGATGGGTCCTCTGAAAGAACGCCACGGTCTCTGATTAGGCAGCTGTTTAATGAACTCACAAAACTATACTTTGAGTAGGAGAATGGATATAAACTCTCAACAGCTCCTCTGGGGAAAGACATTTAAACTTCAACTATCTCAGTGCTTCTACCACAGTCTGTCTGGTAAAAACCGTTATAAAGATGCGATCCACTGGTTTATGAAGGCAAAACCTTGATGACCATTCCCGGTGCGGGTTCTCTTCCACCTGCTCCCTACTCTCTCTACAGATCACAATGTCGTCTGCGAACGTCACAGTCCACAAAGAGTCCTGCCTCATCTTGCTGTCAGCCTGTCCATCACCATGGCAAACAAGAATGATGTAATCCCACCCCCACCTTAAATCCATCTGTCACTCCAACAGCACACCTCACCATCATCTTGTTGTCCTTATGCATGTCCTACATCACCCTCATATACCTCTCCGTCACTCCTGAATTGCTCATACAGCATCACACTTCCTCTCTCGGCACCCTATCATAGGCTAGATCAGGGATGTCCAATCATGTGCCACAGACGGCCAAGACCCTGCAGGCGTTACCTCCAACCAGGTTCTCCAGCAGCAGATTTCACTGAATTTCTTACCACTGATTGCTGATAAGTGAAAACACCTGCTGAAGAGGCTGGGGAGAAGAGAAAACCTGCAGGGTCTTGGCCCTCCATGGCACATGATTGGACACCCTTGGACTGGATTAACAAAGACACAGTGCAACTCCTTCTGACCTTTTCTCTACTCACTGTGTGTTTCCACTGAAGAAACTGTCCCCACGAGGGAAATTTCCGGGAACTCATAATGGCTAAAAGGACCTTCGGTGGAGCCCAGAAAAAAAAAAAACTGCTGGGTGGGGCTTGAGACTCACTTCATATTGAGTGGGTGTCAATCAGCATTACAATGTAAACAAAACTCAAACCAACAACAACAAGCGCCAAAAAGCACCTGTTTGTTTATCTTTACGTTTTTCTATTAAAAGGGAAATGGTGTCTGTTGTGACACACGAGGTCCATTGTTTTGTGTTGAGCTGCTTAAAAGTGGTGGATATTAAAATGTGATGTGACGTGGACGCTACGGGAGTGTAGATGCCAAGTTGTGCTGCAGTGACGTCAATGAGCCCTGGCCTTCTGTTGTTTATAGTAGTACTCCTGAGAACTTTCTGGAGAATATTTTGCATAGTTTTTGTCATTTGGGAGATGTTGAGCGCTTTAACAAACCTGCAAGTGAAGACAGCTGGCATATTTGGCCACTCCCATTTTTGTAACCATATGAGAAACTTGAAAAATTACCAACTTAAAGTACACTGTATCTGAATGGAAAAACACATGATTAACGCGTTATTAATCACAATTAACTCAGTGTTCCAAAAGATTAATCGCGATTAGAAATTTTAATTGTCCAATACCACTAAAATTTGTGATTTTTTTTGTAGACTTGCAACTCTTCTCATAAATTTGTTACTTTTTTCCTTCTGAATTTGCAACATTTTTCTTGTAACTTTGGAATGTTCTCAAAAATTTTCAACTTTTTTTTTTACTGTAAACTTAAAACTTTTCCTCGTAATTTTGGGACTTTTTTTTCCCACAAATTTTCAATTTATTTACTCATATATTTACTACTTTTTTGTGTTAATTTGCAACTTTTTCTATTTTTTTCCTCATAAATTTATGACTTTTTTTCTTGTAAATTTGCTAAAATTTTCTTGTAAGTTTGTAATTCTTTTCATGTAATTTTACATTTTTTTTTCTTGTAAATTTGCCACCCTTTTCTCCTAATTTTCACTTTTTTCATAAACATGGAACCCGCAGACAAACCCACATGTGACCCAAGGAGAAAAAAAGCCGCACATTTACCAGATGAGGCTGGTGAAAGGCTGCTAACTGAGGAAAAAAGAGTTGTAAATGTGCAATACTCTGGAGAAAAAAGGTGCAAATTTACAAGATGGGAAAAAGCCGCACAGTTGCGAGACTTGGGCAGAAAAGTTGAAAATTTATGAGAGGAGTGAAAATCACAAATTTAGAGAAAAAGTCAAAAATTTATGTGACTTGAGGGGGAAAAGTCACAAACTGATGAGAGGGAAAAGCGGCAGGAATTGGTATTTGACACCTGTGGCCCAAGTTTACCCACAGTTGTTGTGATGGAAACAAGGCCATGCAAACTTAACACGTAAACTTAGACTGGAGTGTAGCTGTGGCTTTCTCTGCAGTTTTCAGATTCCTTCAGCCACCGAATGCAACCAAGCCAGAATAATTCATTAGCAGGATCATTACGGTAATGGAAATCCACCCAGCATACGGCGAGGACGACGTCCCTGCAGCAGAGCCACTTTAACTCCTGCTGTGGACCAAACTGCTTTTACAACTGGCCCTGGTTATTAATGCACGAGTCACCCCGATGGCCTATGTGCTAATGAATCTGCCAGAGAGGCCCAGAGGGTACAAGGCGTTGGCCTACGTCATGAACTTGTTGGGAGTGGTTTATGTGCTGCGGCCAGACAAGGTGCAGCACATCGTTCCTCCTGGAGTACAGGAGCACGACGGAGTCAGGGATCACCTCTGTCATCTTTAAAAGCATTGGGTGTGTCTGTGTTACGCTGAACAATCTTGCAGAGAGAAATGAGCCCCATCACTCCACAGAAATGAGTTGGGAGCACTAAGCGGTGCAGAGTCACCAGCGAGGGGCAGAAGAGTCATTCCAGAAATTCCTGGAAAAATCTCTAAATAAACGATACCAGTGTGCACTCGGTAACCTCTGCAGGGCAGCCACTAAACATTTCTTTTTTTGGGAGGGGGGGTATTTCAGATTCAAATCAGACGTTTGGCCAAGTCTCCCCAAAAAACAGGCTTTAACAAATCTTTTGGGGTTTTTTTTCCAGCTCAAAGCAGCCGAGTGAGATCGGTGTGAAGCGCACAGAGCGATGATGTCATCCTTTTTTCAGGATGCTACAAAGGAGCATGTATGTAAAGCGAGCTTAAATTTAATAGTGCTGAGTGAGCAGAATGTAAAGTTGGAGCTGCTGCGTGTGCAATACATCCAGCAGCTCAGAAATGTGAAGATGGCACGAGGCTGGAGACGCAGGCTGCAGAGGGAGGACGCTGGGTTGGATGCCAGCATCAGTGAGCGTGAAAGGCATCATGTAGGAGGACTTCTCCTGCTTCATCAACATGCTGAAAGCAGAAAAGCTCGCCAACAAGTCACGCTTCTGTTGTAAATCTGTGACATTTTTAATTATTTTTAAGACCTTTCCCTGTTTTGTTTTTTTTTACAGTTTTCTAAAAAAAAATTTACAGCTTTTTACTCATAAATTTACATTTTTCTTGTAAAATTGTGACTTTTTTCTCTACATTCACAACTTTTTAAATCATTGACTGTAAACTGTTCCTTTTAAGTTAATGTTTAGCACAAATTTGCAGCTTTTCTTGCACACTTAGCCTTTTTTTAAAAAATGTGTAATTTGTAATTTGAGTCTTTTTCCTAAATATTTGCAAGTTTAATCATGTAGATTTGTGAATTTATCATCAAACTGCTACATTTTTGCATGAATTTCAGAGATTTTCCCACCTAAATTTGAAGGTTTTTTTAAAAAATTTTAATCATTTTAATTGGCATCTGTTCATTTCGGACATTAAAAAAAATCTAATTTAATTCATTTTTCTGGTATTCTTGCTCTGGATATTTTAAATTTATTTATTTTAATGTTGAGTTGTTATTTATATGGTATAATTCTGATTATATTACAGGGGATGTGTAAAAAAGTTTCTTTTATTTGACAAACATGACAGAGAAACCTCATAAACTGGAGAAAGTCACAAATTAACAAAAACTGTGAAAGAATGTGTAAAAAAGTTGCAAATTTAAATAAAAAAGGTCATAAATTTGTCACAAAAAATTAAAAATTCCTCCCAAAATGCCATAAATTCTCAAAAATTCATATAAAAACCATTAACTTTATAAGGCAAAAGTGACACGTTTATGAAAAAATTTTAATTTATGTGAAAAAGTTAATTTACAAGAAAAATGTTTCAAAAGAAAACCCTCATAACTTTAGGAGAATAAAGTCTAGGCAGCATGGCAGTACAGTAACAGTGGTTAGCACTGTTGCCTCACACCTGGATGGTTCTAGGTTAGAATCCCCAGACTGGCAGGGGTGGGAACCTTTCTGTGTGGGTTTACTCCAGGGGCTCACGTTTCCTCCCACAATCCAAAGACATGCATGTTAGGTTAACTGGTGACTCTAAATCTGGGCTCCTCAAATGGCGTACCCTGGTCTGCATCTGGACCCCGAAGCCTCACTCCGGTCCAAACACAGGCAGGTGACGACCATCACTACCAACTTGGCCTCGCTGCTACCGAAGTTTGAAGAGCGTGCTCGTTGTCCGTGTGTGTGGGCACACGCATCACTGGTTCAATTATGTGCACGAATGTTCAGCTAACTGCCGCTGAAAGTAGCTGCATTCACCCAGCTCCTCCCACAGCAGGACAGCCTGGTGACATAGTCGTAAATCAAGGAGATCCGGGAAGGGGGGGGGCATGTTTAACTTTAAAATTTGCAGCTTTTCTCATAAATTTGTTACTTTCTCTCATTAATTTACTACATTTATTTGTAAATGTAAAACATTTTTCTTGCAAATTTGCCACTTTTTCCTCATAAATTTGTTGTTTTTGAATCGTAAATCTACATTTTTACTTGTAAATTTGTGATCTTTTTCTAATAGATATGAGTTTTTTCACGTAAATTTACATTTTTCCTCATGAATTTGCTATTTTTTTTCTAGTAAACTTGACTTTTTGTAAATTTGCAACTGTTTCTTGTAAATTTACAATTTTCTTTCTCTTAAATTCATCAATCTTTTCTTGTAAATCTGCAGCTTTTCCCCCATAAGTGTGCAGTTGTACATTATTTCTCATAAATTTGTGACTGACTACAATAATAATACTTACAGTATAGTGTCCCCTCAATATTTACTCTGGTACTCTGGAGAAAAGGTTCTGTTTATTGTCCCTCCTAACATGGAAATGAAATATCCACCCATGCAGCATGTTGGCACTGCTCCAGACCTATGGCCCACTGGAAAAAACAAATGCAGACCCCTGGCAAAAAAATTTGAGGACCCCTCTCTAAAGGCAGGGGTCCTCTCTGAGGACTCCAAAAAGAATGAATGAACAATGCCCTCTGGGTGACTGTAGCGGGGAGGGACAATATATCATCCACCGGACTGACATCACTGGTATTGACCCGGCCCTGAATCAGGCTACATCTTGCAGCCGCAGAAGAACTTTTGGCAATGTGCGAGGGTTGTGCACACACCAATCATGCTGGTGTAAGCAACGCAAGCCTCTAGTAAGCAAGGCCAGTAAAGCGATTAATGGGGACAAGAGCCAAGAATTAAACCACAGTGCTCATAAACCCATAGCTTCCACATATCAGCGTCCAGAAGTAATTCCAAGCAAAGCCAGAATCCAGCAGCCAAAAGGCAATGAGAGCTCAGTGTGAGCTCAACTTGACCAAGAACTGTCAACTACCCGTCGTTGTCAACTGAAGGGTTCTACGGCCAAGCAGCTTAGTTCGTGCTGCAATATCGTGTATGACAGGTGCCTAGAGAAATTCGATGAGGTGGTCATGAGAAGGACTAATAGCATTGAAAGAAGACCCAATAGACGCCAAATCCAGAAAGGCCATATCAGATCAAGAAAGCGCATCTTAAAATGTCAACTGAAGGAGGCTGCTGATCATGAAAAAACAGGTATTCAGGAGCTTCTGGATGACCTTAAAACACAGATTCTGTCATATCCGCTGCGTAATTTCGCAGCGAACATATGAAATTGGTAACGAGCCCAAAACGCAGTGTAAGTAATGTGTTTTATTTACAGTGGGAAAAATGTACAGGAAAATGTCCAAGTAACAGTCACCGTAAGAATGGGTGAGACAACCGGCTACAGACTTCATTCGCTCAGGGGAAATGCCAAAGGCCCTCAGACTGGAGCGGAGGGAAAAGGTATAAATAAAAGGACTTACAAATGCGTAGGAGCGGAAAGGCTCTGGAGTGACTACACAGTTTAGTCCAGGGGAAAATCAACAGATGCGAGCCTGGATGTCCAATGTTGACTTTTTAAGCTGCCACGCCGACTGGTCGCACTGCCTCACTATTTGTACAAAAACCTTAACGACGGCAAGTGGACCCAGCCGTGTGGCAAGCAGGTGCATGAGTGATTGGCAATCAGTGTGTGTGTGCATGTGTGAGTGTGTGTGCGTGCATGAGTGTGTGAGTGTGTATGTGGTGAACCATACAGCTGGTGAATGTCTGGTGAGAGGAGGAGGCGAAGCTGTAGGACTGGCGGAAAGCAAGGCTCAATCCACCAGCTGGAATGAATAAGCAATAATCAAAACCTACAGCCACAAGTCACGGACGGGGTGAACGACTCCGAACATGACAGATTCTTGTTATCTCCTGAGCTTAAAACCAAAGGAAGCGGCCAGAGAAGAAAGCGAAAGTCTAGGGAAGCCTTTTATAAGAATTCCTATTCATTTGCTAAAAAACTCTTTACAGAAACAAAGATTGGGGTCCTTGACATCACCAAGGAGGAGCTGCAGGCTCACCTGCATAAGACCTACTCAGATTCAATGAAGGATATCCCTCTTAACAACACAGAGGGCATTATAAAACCTACTGACCCCAAGACTGCTTTCAACACCTCTAACAGGTGTTGGAGATTTGGGAGTTCGTTCGAAAGGCCCATGCAAAGAGTGCCCCTGGCATGAACGGCCTTTCATAAAAGATCTATAAGAATTGCCCGAGAGTCTTAGAACAACTTACTGTGCTGCTTCAAAGGGCATGGAGAGAGAGGCTGGTGCCACAAGATTGGTGCCTTGCAGATAGCATCTGAATCCCAAAGGAACAAAACTCAGTTGGTGTCTATAGTTTCCAGCCTATCTCCCTTCTAAATGCTGAAGGAAAGATTTTCTTTGGAGTCCTTGCCCGTGAACCACTGATTTCCTCATTAACAACGGGTTCATAAATACATCAGTCCAGAAGGCAGGCATACCTGGCTTTCCAGGATGTCTTGGGCATGCAGCGATGATCTGGAACTCCAACCAATCTGCAAGGAGAAACAAGAAAGAGCTTCACATGGTGTGGCTTGATCTTGCAAATGCCTATGGCTCCATACCCCATGACCTAATCCGCAAAGCCCTGGACTTCTTCTACATCCCAGAGAAGGTTAGAGACATTCTAATGAGACATTTTAGCTCAGTGTTCATGCAGTGCACAATGAAGGATTACATCACGGAGTGGCAAGGCCTTGAAGTTGGCATTATGATGGGTTGTGTAATTTCACCATTACTTTTCGTGATGACCATGGAGATGAAACTCCGTGGCGCTGTGAATACAGCGAAAGGTGAGATGACTAACCAGGGAGTTATCCTGCCACCAGCAAGAGCCTTCATGGATGACGTCACCACCCTTGCCCAAACCAAAGTTGACACAGATAGGCTGCTCCAGTGATTGCACGATCTGTTTTCGTGGACGAGGATGAAGGCCAGGCCAACAAAAAGCCGTAGCCTTTCCAGAGTGAAGGACAAGATCAAGGCTGTCTGCTTCTTTACTGGTAGTAAAAAGATCCCCACGGTCAAGGAGCAGCCAATTAAAAGTCTGGGACGTTTATACGCAACCCCAATAACAGATCAGCACAGAAGTGCAGAAGGCTGCACGCAGGGGACTTACAGCAATCAAGAAGAGTGACCTTCCTGGTAAACGTAAAGCATGGTGTTTCCAACATGGCTTCCTCCCAAGGCTTTTTTGGTGATTGCAGGTGTATGAAATATCATTACCCAGGGTAGAAACCGTCCAACAGCAGATTAGCAGGTACCTCTGTGGGTGGCTTGTGGTGCCTCCATGCTTTTCAACTGTGAGACTCTACAGTTCAACTGCAAAACTTAAATTACCATTGTCATCTTTGGTGGAGGAGTTCAAAGCTAGCAAGGCAAGACTCCAGCTGATGTTGGGGGATTCACCAGACTAGGTCATCAGAGATGTGAACCCACAAGTAGGATCAGGCACCAAGTGGACTGCGGCAGAGGCCATTAAAGATGCAGAGACCAGCCTACGTTTCAAGGAAATCATTGGGGCCACACAGTCAGGCCGAGTAGGGCTTGGCTGCACCCCTCATCAGTGGTTTTCAAAGGAGGGACCCAAGGGTCAAAGGGAGATGGTTATTGAAGAGATCTGCTCAGCTGAAGAGGAGAGGCACACGGCCATTGCGGCAGGGCAGGCCAAGCAGTGTGCCTGGACAACATGGGATTTTGCCAAACCTAGGAAACTCACTTGGGCTTCTCTCATGTCAATGCTGCGGTGGATGTATGACCTATTGCCAACTCCAGCTAATCTCAAACTCTGGGGGTATGTTGAGGTAGACACTTGCATCCGTTGCCAAAAAGAGCGGGGATCCCTCCAGAACGTTTTGTCTACATGTGATTATTCACTGCAGATATACACATGGAGACACAATGAGGTCCTCAAGATTGTCACAAATATTATGGAAAGCCAGTGTAGTGCAGTCAATAGAGAACCAGTACAGAAGTCCGATCTCTACATTATGTTCCACAAAGGTGGCGCTCGGTCTCCACAGAAGACCCGGAAAACCATGAATTCCAGATTGTTGGCCGGAGCAAATGATTGGAAGTTGACAGCAGACCTCTCAATGGCCCTACATTTCCCCTCCCACATCGTTCAGACCAACCTGAGTCCTGATATTGTGGTTTGGTCTGAAAGAGCAAAGCGAGTTTTGTTGGTAAAGCTGAAAGGCCTCCTCATGGAGGAGGCCTTTGAGTACAAGAAGGAAAGATATGAATCATTGCGAGCTGACTGTGAGGATAAAGGCTGGGAGTGTCAAGTTTTGCCAGTTGAGGTAGGATGCCGAGGTTTTGCAGGCCGGTCTATGGATGGTGCCACCATCCTCTTGAAGGTAGAACTCACCAACTGTGCTCGAAGAGATGCCTTGCACCAACTTCATATGGCAGCTGAAAATGCTTCGTCCTGGATTTGGTCAAGATTCTGTGTGAAGAGTAGGCAATCTAACTTAGCTATGAAATGAGAGCCCCCCCTTCCCCTTCACACACTCATGCTTCCCAATCCTGCGCTCCATCCACCACACCACAACCAATCCTCAAAAAGGGCCCTAATATATATAACTCACATTTCTCTTCCCTGGCTGTTTTTCACTGAAATTTACCCTCTGAACAAATGTTAATAATTCAAAAACTGTAAGACCAAGAGTTTTCCTTTTTGCACTCTTAGAAGCATAAGGCTTTACGCTACACAGCAGTGTGAATCTTGCTTTCTAATTCACATAAATGTAGACATGGTCGCGAGTTAAACACAGAGGAACATTTTCAAACAAAGATTTCTTCCCCCATTGTAAAGTATTGATGTTGTGATAACTTTTTGGTTAGTTTTGGGCTCCAGAAGAAAAAAGTTCAGAAAAACTTCTGAGTCTTTCCCCCTCTGACCTCATGCACTTGGAGTCAAAACGATCCATCCAAATTGGAGGGGTTCTCTAACTGAAAGTATGTTGAATTACAGGTGCATCTCAATGCATTAGAATAGCATCAAAGTTAATTTATGTCAGTAATTAAATTTAAAAAAATGATTTGTTTTTTTTAATTTTGGTAATTATATGACTGACAGCTCATGAGAACCCAAAATTCAGTTTCTTAAAAATTTAGAATATTACATAAAATCAATTAATAAAAGTGTATTTTGAATAGAAATGATGACCAACTGAAAAGTATGTCCACGTACACACAATACTTGGTCAGGGCTTCTTTTGCATGAATTACTGCTGAGGTATTATGGAAGCCCAGGTGGCTTTGATACCAGCCTTCAGCTCATCTGCATTGTTGGGTCTGGTGTCTCTCATCTTTCTGTTGACAATATTCCATAGATTCTATATGGGGTTGAAGTCAGGAGAGTTTGCTGGCCAGTCAAGCACAATGATGCAGTGGTTTTTAAACCAGGCTTTGTTACTTTTGGCAGTGTGGCAGGTGCCAAGTCCTGCTGGAAAATGAAACAGGATATCCATAAAGCTTGTCAGCAGAAGGAAGCATGAAGTGCTCTAAAAATTTCCTGGTAGATGGCTGCACTGACTTTGGACTTGGTAAAACACAATGGACCAACACCAGCAGATGACATGGCTCCCCAAATCGGGTGCCAAGTCCTGCCATGTGGAAATCAAGATTCCAGAGTCTGAAGGAAGAGTGGAGGAGCACAGAATCAAAGTTGCTTGAAGTCCAGTCTGAAGTTTCCACAATCAATGATGGTTTGAGGAGCCATGTCATCTGCTGGTGTTGGTCCACTGTGTTCTATCTAGTCCAAAGTAAGTGCAGCCATCTACCAAGAAATTTTTAGAGCACCTCATGCTTCCCTCTGCTGACAAGCTTTATGGATATCCTGTTTCATTTTCCAGCAGGACTTGGCACCTGCCACACTGCCAAAAGTAACAAAACCTGGGGTGCGTTCAGTTGACAAAACAGTTTGCAACTGTTTGGAACTTTCCATAACTGAACGACATGGTCGCTGCAAACCGTTTTCTCTTTGGCCAAACTCTTTTGGAGGTGGCTCGCGTAGAAAACAAAGATGGCGGCTAGGTAAGATAGTTTGCGAAATTCTTTTGTTTTCTTTTATTTTCGGAGCAATTCCATCAATTTAAGAGTAGAGATTATGTCAGTTTGTAAGTAAAACAATATCACACATAAAATATTGTTTTTGGTTGGGGTATAACGGAGAATTCTTAGGTAATATGAAGTTGAAGTAGGCTACAGTCTACACCATAGCTACTAGGGTCCTCTACCGGCTGACAGAGGACCATAGATCTACACAACTACAGAATGCGCGAGATGAACAAAAAAATCGTTTGGCGAGAACTGCCTGTTCATTTAGGTCAGTTCGCCTTGCAAACTATGCTCAGCGAACTGTTTTGTCAACTGAATGCAGAGCTGGTTTAATGACCATGGCATCACTGTGCTCGACTGGCCAGCAAACTCTCCTGACCTAAACCCCACAGAGAATCTATGGAGCATTGTCAAGAGGAAGATGAGAGACACCAGACCCAACAATGCAGACGAGCAGAAGGTCACTATCAAAGCAACCTGGACCTTCGTAACACCTCAGCAGTACCACAGGCTGATCACCTTCATGCCACACTACATTGATGCAGTAATTCATGCAAAAGGAGCCCCGACCAAGTATTGAGTGTGTACATGGACATACTTTGCAGTTGGTCAACATTTCTTTTCAAATTCCCCTTTTATTAATTGATCTTATGTAATTTTCTAAATTTTTAAGAAACTGAATTTTGGGTTTTCATGAGCTGTCAACCATAATCATCAAAATTAAAAGAAATAAACACTTGAAATGTATCACTCTGCATGTAATAAATCTATACAATATATGAGTTTCACTTTTTGAACTCAATTACTGAAATAAATCAACTTTTTGATGATATTCTAATTTATTGAGATGCACCTGCAGTTTGGCTGAAAAGCTGAAGAAGCTCAAAGAGAATTTGAAAAAATTCTCCATTGAAAACAATGTAATTTTTAACACTGAAAAACATGAATAATTTAAAAGTTTTAAAACATATGAACACCAAAAGTAATAGCGTAAGTGTCCAAAATAAGTTGAACATTTTGAAGTTTGAATGGAGTTTCAAGCTGATGAAATGGTGAAGTAGTAGAAGTCCAAAAAATGTACAGAAGTCAGAAAAAGTCAAAAAAAATATTTGAGTAACAAAAGTGTAGCATTCACACAACAATAAAGAAATGAGTGAATAAACAAAAGTGTGATTCACACAATAAAGAAAGTGAATAATAAAGTAAGGTGGCATGCATACAACGTTTTTTCTAAGCTGTAGAAGTTCGTCTACAGTTTAGCTGTCTGTGCATATGATGCCGGGTATTTGGAAGTGTGAAACTGTGAAATCATGTATCATCATTCATCATCATTGAATGATGATGAATGATGATGCATGATTTGATTTATAAAGGGAAAAATGCTATCCAAAAAAGCAATCTGCTATCCAGCTATCAAGCGTTTGTGATAATTGCTAATGAGTCTTTTTCATCACTGTTGAGGAATTTTGGCCCACTCTTCTTTGCAGAATTACTTAAATTTAGCCACA
This sequence comes from Pholidichthys leucotaenia, assembly GCA_020510985.1. Classification (NCBI taxonomy): domain Eukaryota; kingdom Metazoa; phylum Chordata; class Actinopteri; order Cichliformes; family Pholidichthyidae; genus Pholidichthys; species Pholidichthys leucotaenia. Next base: position 240,407,790 of record CM035839.1, read on the forward strand.
TTGGAGGGCTTGAGCTTGAGGTCACAAACTTGGCCAGACATTCTCCTTCAGGATTTTCTGGTAGACATCAGAATTCATGGATCCATCAATTACAGCAATTCCAGGTCCTGAAGCAGCCAAGCAGCTCTATGTTTGCAGAAGGAAAAAATTAGCATCCAAAGAAAAGAACACTGTACCTACTGTGAAACATGGAGGAGGCTCAGTTATATTCTGGGGCTGCTTTGCTGCTTCTGGCACAGGGTGTCTTGAATCTGTTTAGGGTACAATGAAATCTCAAATCTATCAAGGTACTCTGGAGCAAAATGTGCTGCCCAGTGTCAAAAGCTTGGTCTCAGTCACAGATCGTGGGTTCTCTAACAGGATAATGACCGGAAACACACAGTTAAAAACATCCAAGAATGGCTAAGAGTAAAACATTGGACTATTCTGAAGTGGCCTTCTATGATCCCCAATCCAAATCCTATTGAACATCTGTGAAAGGAGCTGAAACATACAGTCTGGAGAAGGCACCCTTCAAACCTGAGACAGCTGGAACAGTTTGCTCACGAGGAGTGGGCCAAACTACCTGTGGACAGGTGCAGAAGTCTCATTGAGAGTTACAGAAATCACTTGAATGTAGTGATGACATCAAAAGGTTGTGCAACAAAATATTAAGTTAAGGGAATCATTATTTTTTCCAGTTTCATTAGTTTGTTTTTTTAATGATTTTGTTGAACCAAAATTCAAAAACAATATCTGGTTTTCATTAGTTAATTTTCAGAAAATTTTAATTTGCTATTACTTTTGTCAGTTTTGCGTTATTTCAGTGACCATTGTGTGATTTTCTTTCTTTAATGGCCATAAAGACGTGGACAAATTTGTCCACATCTGTATGTATGCTATATTATGTGGATGTAGACTTGCAGTCTGAAAAGTACAGTCAGTGCCAAAGTGCCTCATCCTGTATTTCATAAAATTCCCAGCAGATGGCACCACATGTGGCTGCAAAAGAAGTTATCGCTGTAGAAATCTGTGAGAAAACAACATATCAGCATAAAGCATGCACTTTTAACATTTATGATTTCAGTCAATACTTTCTTTGTCTGATTGGGTCTTATTTTGCGCTCAACAAGTTGCAAATCATAATACTAAAAAGAATATGAGAATAAACTCACATGTTCATGTTTTCTCCTATAGACTAACACAGATTGTAATAGTAATTTAACGGCTCACCTGTGCTGGACACTCCTACCACGTTACTAGGCTCGCTGATCGTGTCATCCATGATGGCCATGACGCGAAACTCATACCATGCCTCCTGAAGGATAACAGAAAGACCAACATTCAGTGTGTGGGAAGCTCAGAGAAATCAGGAAGCTCCAAAAACATGTACTCACAAGTCATGGCTTACAAAAAAAAGATGATTCTGGTGCCATCTATGTAAGGTTTAAATCTGCATCAAAAACATTGTAACTCACACAAAAGTTCAGCAGCAGTGTGTACAGTATATGCCAGTAAGAACAAACTTTAGCAATGGCCACATAGATTCTTACAAACGATAGGCTCCCAAGAATCTCCCAGTTCCTACAATTTCTGGAGCTCACAGACATTTGTGGAGGGAGGCATAGTTTCTTACGGGTGCCATTCAATTTGCAAGCGCAACTTGAGGCATTCTTGTGATATAATGTGCTTTTCTGTTGTATGATTGCCCTAGAGTTCTTACGGTCATCGTAAGGGTGCCGTAGGATCTTCCTACGGCATACTTACTGCCATCTTGCAAAAAATTTTGTGTAACTCACGGCACTCTTAAGTCATTGGTAAGAAGGTCTTATGGCTTTTGGCACATTTTGTCAGCACAAATGTTGCACGAATGACGTACTTGCGCCTTATAGATACCTCCCTACCGCCTTACAAATGCTGTATGAATCTCCGTATGAATGGGGATTCATGCAGCGTTTCGTACGATTGCTGTAATGGGCCCTCAAGAACAACTTAAGGTGTTCTTGAGGCATACTGTACTTACAGCCAACATCTTGTGTAGTTCTTACATTGTTCCATTGCATTTGTACAGCCGCTTTACGATAAGGGGTTTTCATGGGGTGTTCGCAGAAATCTTGGGACAATCTGACCACGAACTTAAGGTTGACATATGCTGGTTTCTCCTATGGCTGCCTTAAGAAGGCCGTACGAAACTGTCCAAAAATCATTCATATGGTGTTCGCAGCTATTTGTAAGGGTATTTGTGACCGTAGCTTCACATATATTTTTTCTTCTTTTGGGGGAATGAAAAGCCGTGCTTGGAGTAAAATGGTCTGAATGTATGGTTTGACCAGCTATTTCATCAGAAACACAATGCAACATAAATAAGTGTTTTTATATAGAATACGGCTCCTTGCTCCTGACCAACAGAGCATGTACCCCCATGAGCCGCAACACTAGGTTTGCACTTCACTTAATGAATACATGGGTCACTAAGTACAAACATTTGTGGAACATTACACAGATTTCCTTTACAGGTTTATAGTCAAATGTGGATGTGTAGACGGTGGCATCTTAGGCTGTTCACACATTTCCAGGTGAGTTGTGTTTTCCAAAGGAAAATGCTGCAGAAAGGTATTATCACAAATCTAGCAGTAGGACTCAAATGCACAACAGAAAAAACAGCAGGATGAGTTGGCTCTTTAACCTTTTTGTCCCTGCAAGCAGCAGTTAGTTCAGGATGCTGCAGCTCGAGTTCTCACTAAGACCAAGAAAGCAGATCATATACAGTATCTCACAAAAGTGAGTATACCCCTCACATTTTTGTAAATATTTTATTATATCTTTTCATGGGACAACACTGAAGATATGACACTTTGATACAATGTAAAGTAGTCAGTGTACAGCTTGTATAACGGTGTAAATTTGCTGTCCCCTCAAAATAACTCAACACACAGCCGTAAATGTCTAAACCGCTGGGAACAAAAGTGAGTACACCCCTAGTGAAAATGTCCAAATTGTGCCCAAAGTGCCAATATTTTGTGTGGCCACCAGTATTTTCCAGCACTGCCTTAACTCTCTTGGGCATGGAGTTCACTAGAGCTTCACAGGTTGCCACTGGAATCCTCTTCCACTCCTCCATGATGACATCACGGAGCTGGTGGACGTTAAGAGACCTTGCGCTCCTCAGCCTTCCATTTAAGGATGCCCCACAGATGCTCAATAGGGTTTAAGTCTGGAAACATGCTTGGACAGTCCATCACCTTTACCCTCAGTTTCTTCAGCAAGGCAGTGGTCATCTTGGGGTGTTTGGGGTGGTTATCATGTTGGAATACTGCCCTGCAGATCATGCTCTGCTTCATTATGTCACAGCAGATATTGGCATTCATGGTTCCCTCAATGAACTGTAGCTCCCCAGTGCCGGCAGCACTCATGCAGCCCCAAACTATGACACTCCCACCACCATGATTGACTGTAGGCAAGACACACTTGTCTTTGTACTCCTCACCTGGTTGCAGCCACACACGCTTGACACCATCTGAACCAAATAAGTTTATCTTGGTCTCATCTGACCACAGGACATGGTTTCAGTAATCCATGTCCTTAGTCTGCTTGTCTTTAGCAAACTGATTGCGGGCTTTCTTGTGCATCATCTTTAAAGGGGGCTTCCTTCTGGGACGACAGCCATGCAGACCAATTTGATGCAGTGTGCAGCGTATGGTCTGAGCACTGAGAGACTGACCCCCCCAACCCCTTCAACCTCTGCAGCAATGCTAGCAGCACTCATACGTCTGTTTTCAAAAGACAACCTCTGGATATGAGCACATGCACTCAACTTCTTTGGTCGACCATGGCGATGCCTGTTCTGAGTGGAACCTGTCCTGTTAAACCACTGTATGGTCTTGGCCACCGTGCTGCATCTCAGTTTCAGGGTGTTGGCAATTTTCTTATAGTCTATGCCATCTATATGTAGAGCAACAATTCTTTTTTCAGATCCTCAGAGAGTTCTTTGCCATGAGGTGCCATGTTGAACTTCCAGTGACCAGTATGAGAGAGTGTGAGAGTGAGAACACCCAATTTAACACACCTGCTCCCCATTCACACCTGAGACCTTGTAACACTAATGAATCACACGACACCGGGGAGGGAAAATGGCTAGTTGGGCACAATTTGGACATCTTCACTAGGGGTGTACTCACTTTTGCTGCCAGCGGTTTAGACATTAATGGCTGTGTGTTGAGTTATTTTGAGGGGACAGCAAATTTACACTGTTATACAAGCTGTACACTGACTACTTTACATTGTATCAAAGTGTCATATCTTCAGTGTTGTCCCATGAAAAGATATAATAAAATATTTACAAAAATGTGAGGGGTACTCACTTTTGTGAGATACTGTAGCTCCAGTCCTCAGATCTTTACACTGGCTTCCTGTCATTCAAAGAATAGATTTCAAAATACTGCTGTTGGTTTATAAAACTATGAACGGTTTAGAGCCAAAATACAGTTCAGATCTTCTGGTCCATTATGAACCACCCAGAGCCCTCAGGTCGTCAGGGTCAGGCCTACTATCTGTGCCCAGAGTTCGTACCAAACATGGTGAGGCAGAGTTCAGTTTTTATGCTCTTCACATATGGAACAAACTCCCAGAAAGCATCAGGGCTGCTGAAACTCTCAGCTGCTTTAAATCCAGGTTAAAAACTTTCCTATTTGTCACGGCCTTTCAGTAGAACTGTAGCACCTTGTGTGAGCCAGATTATCTAGCATCTCAGACAGGAGACAGGGATAAGCTTGGGACAACAAAGAGCAGGAGGTTCCTGGTGAGATAGCAGGAAGGAGTCAGGGATGAAGGTTGTTGAATGCAGTGTGATGCAAATGTCATGTTGTGTGTGATGTAAATGCCATGAAACTTAAGGGGAGAGTTTCTGCTAAAAGAGTCAGTCTGTTCTTTGCTTGAAAGATGTGAGTGTGCAATAAATCGTCTGAAATGATTCCGCCTCTGATTTCACACACTCCACACTGGTGACCCAAGACGTATTATGGAACACGAGGCAAGATCCCCGGAGCCGGCCCGGTCAGGAAATTACAGCGAGGCGGCAGCCATCCCACAGACAGCCCGGACTGGAACCTACAGCCATGCGTGTGCGGTTTCAGTCAAGCTACCGGATTTCTGGCAGCACAACCCGCGCTCTTGGTTCCACCTCACCGAGGCCCAGTTCGCCCTCTGGGGAGTAACAGTAGATGATACCAGATTCTACCATGTGGTCGCAGCGCTCGACGCCCGCACAGCTCAGCAGGTTGCGAGCCTGCTCGATCAGCCACCAGCCAGCAGCAAATATGAGGCATTCAAGGCTGCGCTCATCCAGCGATACACACTCTCGGAATGTGAGAGAGCGGAGAGGCTACTGACGCGGACCGAGTTAGGAGATGGTTCAGCCGTAGACCTGATGGAGAAGATGCTGGCGTTAATGGGCACGGACGACGGGCACTTTCTGTTTGCCCATCTCTTCCTCCAGAACCTTCCGACAGTAGCGAGAGCGGTTCTGGCCAATTCGCCGTGGCTGGCCGCACGCGACTACCGTGCGCTAGCCCAGGAGGCAGACCGGATCATCATCACCACCAGGGCGATCACAGTCAGCACGGCAGTGGCGGAGCCCAGCGAGACGACCAGAGGAGGCGAGGAGCCACCGACGGTAGCGGCAGCGGGGGCCAAGGAGCGCCAGACAGACACGCTCTGTTTCTACCACCGCCGCTTCGGAGAGAAGGCACGCAGGTGTGCGCCACCGTGCCAATTCCAGCGCTCGGGAAAACGTCATGGCTGGGGGTTGGTAGCAGCTGCGTCCCTCGGTGAAGAGAACAAGCTGCTCTACTTAACGGATGCACGCTCTGGGAAGCGTTTCCTCGTGGACACCGGAGCCCAGAAGAGCTTCATCCGGCCGACCTACGCTGACCGGCTGGCAGGATCTAGCGGCCCCGGGATGTTGGCAGCAAACGGCTCGGATAGTAAGACCTTTGGTGAGAGGACTCTGCTCTTATCTCTACACGGCCGTACATATGAGTGGACTTTTGTCGTAGCAGCACTGAATTACCATATACTGGGGGCTGATTTTCTGTGTGCACATGGTTTACTGGTTGATGTTGCTAACAGGCGCCTGGTTAATGCACTGTCCTTTGACTCTCTCCCCTGTATAGCTCGAGTGAACCAGCCAACAGCACAAGCCAACGTCACAGCTACAGGCAGTAAGTTCCACACACTGCTCACTCAGTTCCCAGCACTCATGGTCCCAACGTTTTCCGTGGCCATCGCTAAACACGGGGTGGAGCACTATCACCACCACCGGGCCGCCCGTTTTTGCAAGACCTCGGCACTTGGACGCAGCTAAACTGGCCATAGCGCGCGAGGAGTTCGCCAACCTGGAAAGGTTGGGCATCATCAGGGGATCAAACAGCCCATGGGCATCCCCGCTACACATGGTCCCTAAGGCTGAGGGATCGTGGCGACCGTGCGGAGATTACCGCAGGTTGAACAACGCCACAGCGCACGACCGCTACCCAATTCCCCACATACAGGATTTTAACGTTCACCTCGCCGGAGCGCGCATTTTTTCCAAAATAGACCTGGTCCGCGGTTACCACCAAGTCCCAGTGCGCACGGAGGACATACCCAAAACAGCGGTAATAACTCCGTTCGGTCTATTCGAGTTCCTGCGCATGCCATTCAGGTTAAAAGGAGCGGCACAGATGTTCCAGCGCGTGATGGATGCAGTGCTGCGCGATCTCCCGTTTGTGTTCGTCTACCTGGACGATATCCTGGTAGCCAGTGCGTCCGAAGACGAACACGAAACCCACCTCACGACGGTTTTCCGGAGGTCGGAGGAGCATGGGTTAATAATCAACCCGGCGAAATGCCAGTTCGGCGTGACGGGGATTGATTTTTTGGGGCACCGCGTCTCTCCGGAAGGAGCGATCCCGCTGCCCGACAAAGTGCGCGCCGTGGCGGATTTTCCCCAGCCTCAGACGATCAGGGCGCTGCAGGAATTTTTGGGGATGGTGAACTTTTATAACCGTTTCCTTCCCCACGCGGCGCAGCTCATGCAACCATTGTACGCCGCGCTCAAGAAACAGAAACCCGCGGATAGGGTCGAATGGACCCCAGAGTGAGAGCGGGCGTTCTCGGAAGTTAAAGCGGCCCTGGCAAACGCCGCACTGCTGGCGCATCCAGACCCGACGGCCCGTATAGCCCTCACCACCGACACTTCAGATGTGGCCATAGGGGCTGTCGTGGAGCAGCGCGTCGCCGGGGCTTGGCAGCCGCTCGCCTTTTTCAGCAGAACTTTGCGCGACAGCGAACGTAAATACAGCGCGTTCGACAGAGAGTTGCTGGCTCTCCACCTGGCCATACGCCACTTCCAGTTCTGGCTGGAAGGGCGCAGCTTCACTGCGTTTGTGGACCACAAGCCGCTAACATTCGCGATGGCCAAGGTTTCAGAACTGTGGTTGGGCCGGCAGCAGAGACAGCTGGCCGCAATCTCAGAGATTACTACCGATATTCAGCATGTGTCTGGTAAACTGAATGTAGTGGCGGACTGCCTCTTGCGAGCCGTGGTAGCCCCGGTCTGCGTGGGGATAGATTACGCAGCCATGGCCGCGGAGCAGATTAGCGATGCACACGTGCGCGCGCTCCAGTCTGGACCAACAGGGTCCAATCTGCGATGTCTCCACGGGTCGCCCGCGTCCGGTGGTCCCAGCCGCGTGGCGCCACCGCGTGTTTGAGTCGGTTCACACTCTGGCGCACCCAGGAATGCGCGCGTCGGTCAAAATGGTGGGACAGAAGTTTGTGTGGCCAAGCCTGTGCAAACAAGTGAAGGAGTGGACTGCAGCCTGCGTGGCGTGCCAACGAGCCAAAGTACACAGACACACGAAGACTCCCTTGGAGCCGTTTCGTATCCCGGCTAAGAGGTTCGACCATGTTCACGTGGACCTCGTGGGCCCCCTCCCGCTATCACAGGGGTGCACGCACCTCCTGACAATGGTGGACCGCACCACACGCTGGCCAGAAGCGGTCCCACTGGCGGCAACCACGTCCGCGGACGTAGCGCGCGCTTTTTTAACAGCTTGCGTGGCGCGTTTCGGAGTCCCGTCGGACATTACGTCCGACAGGGGCCCACAATTTGTGTCCGAACTCTGGTCCGCGATGGCCCGCAGCCTGGGTGTTACAATTCACCACACAACCGCGTACAACCCACAGGCCAATGGGTTATGCGAGCGTTTTCATAGATCACTGAAAGCGGCACTCAGGGCTTCATTGACGGATGCAAATTGGGTAGACAGGCTGCCATGGGTTTTATTGGGGTTGCGCTCCGCACCGAAAGAGGATCTGGAAGCTTCCCCAGCAGAACTCGTTTTTGCGCAGCCACTATGGCTGCCCGGGGAATTTCTGCCAGATAATCCCGCGCCGGGCAGCTCCCCGTCTCAGCTTTTGCAGCGTAGCGCAAACACAGGCACGCTGCCGGGCCCTGCCCACCACAGTTTTCCACGTGTTTTCGTGCCTAAAACTTTGAAGAGCGCGGAGTTCGTGTTCGTCAGACACGACGCCCACCGCCCTCCATTGCGCCCACCCTATGATGGACCGTTCAGAGTGTTGGAAACAGGGGATAAGCATTTTTTGCTAGACTTGGGAGGTAGGAGGGAAAAAATTGGCATAGACAGACAAAAACCCGCTTTCGTTGTGGCAGACGAGCAAGTGCTGTTGGCTAAGGCCCCTCGGTGTGGAAGACCCCCACGGAGAGCTCCCCAGGGAGACGATTCTCCAGAGCAGCCACACGGACAGACCGAAGTGGCCCCCCCCTTAGCAACAGCCCACCCGCAGTCAGACACACTCCCAGACGCCCCCCACCGGCACAGAAGCGCCGCGGAAGCGGTAAACCCCAGTTACAGCAGATACGGGAGGAGACGGAAGCCTAAGCAGCATGTGGACTGATGTTCAATTGTTCTATCACAGCATGTGGACTGTTATTCTATTGTCCTATCTAAGATGCTGGGGGGGTGTAGCACCTTGTGTGAGCCAGATTATCTAGCATCTCAGACAGGAGACAGGGATAAGCTTGGGACAACAAAGAGCAGGAGGTTCCTGGTGAGATAGCAGGAAGGAGTCAGGGATGAAGGTTGTCGAATGCAGTGTGATGCAAATGTCATGTTGTGTGTGATGTAAATGCCATGAAACTTAAGGGGAGAGTTTCTGCTGAAAGAGTCAGTCTGTTCTTTGCTTGAAAGATGTGTGTGTAATAAATCGTCTGAAATGATTCCGCCTCTGATTTCACACACTCCACAGAACAATTGTTCATCTCCCACAATGTACTGTAACTTTTATTTCTTGCATGTTTTCTATCTTATTCTATTTTAACTTGTTTTTATTTCTCTTTAATTTACTTTTTAGTTTGCTTTTAAATTCTTATGTATTCCTTTTGACTTGCTGTAATGCTTTAATGTTTTTATGTAAAGCACTTTGAATCGTCTTGTACATGAAATGTGCTATACAAATAAACTTGCCTTGCCCTGTCAGGACCGTATATGGGCTGGAAACTCATAAAGGACGTTCACCTTACTGAAAAAAAAATAGTAAAACTGGAAGTTGGTGTTCATTTCAACTCTTGCTCCAAGTTTAGAGCGTAATGTTCACAGGTTAATGGCAGATAAGGTAAACACTGATAAAGCAAAAGAGACTAATTGGCTGGATGGAAGTAACTAAGAGAAGGATTTCACTCAAGAGAATAAACTAAGACTGGTACGCTTGCTACTGAGAACAATGACAAATTGGCAAGGAAGGAAGGAAAATCAGAGACTAAAGCTACGTTCTGATCCACAGTGTACTTCAACTGTATTCCCTACTCCCTGCTCCATTCTCAGGGAATATCAGTGAAGTTAACTGCCTTTGACAAAAATTTCTCCATTTGAAACACCCTGTAACCATCAGCTCCCTCCTCCATGTGCTACCACGGCAACCATGGACACGTACTGATACTATGGTGGATAATTTATATTTCTTAAATAAAATATTAATACAAATATATTTTTATTACTATCAGTTGACATAAACAATAACCAACATCAATTTAGCTTGATAATAATGTTAGTAACTATAGTTTACTCGTATTTGAGGTGCAATGGCTTATGGGTAATCTTCTTGTCAGCTTCCGGTGAAGTGATGTATGGTTGTTCACTTCTTCCCTGCTCAGTTCTCAGTTCCCTTTGAACTGAAGACCATTCGCTCCCTCCAGTTTGGAATCTCACTTAATATGGCGGAATACCCTGTACAGTCCACTTCGGGGTACACCATTGGGCAATCGGAACGCAGCTATAGAAAACTTTCAGTGGGAGGGGTAACTGAACACAGGTGAAACAGATTTGCACAGAGCAGGTACTCAATGTGGAAAGAAACCTGACAGCAGGAAGAAGGGACACTGAAAAGACAAGCGAGGAGAGTATTAAAATAAAACATGATGCAAACAAGACAAGGTGAAGCATATACTATATACAGTATATACGAGAGAAATAAAGGTAAACATGACCTGATGACTAGAGGAGGCATGACAGGTCTGTGTACCATAAATCTTTCTTCTTGTTGGCGTATGTATACTTTTCATACATATCCCATCTATGTAGTTTTACAAATGAGGCCCTAAGCTCAGTTGTAAAATTATTTTTGCATTTATTTAACAGCTCTTGGTGGAGTGACTTGAATGAAGTGGCTGTACATATTTAGACACTTTTAACCCCTTGCACTCTGGTCAATTTTCCTAAAAACGCCAAAAAATAATGTGCCCAAAGTAAATCGAAAGCTGTTCTTCAACCCTTTGTAGTAGGCGACTTTAACCAGAGCAATCTGAGTCACGAGCTCCCCCGATACAAACAGTTTATTAAATGTCCAACCAGAGGTGAGAACACACTAGATCACTGTTACACTACAGTGAAGGACGCGTATCGCGCTGTTCTGATCACGTGATGGTCCACCTCATTCCCACATACAGACAGAGACTGAAGCTCACTAAACCTGTTGTGACCACCACGAAGAAATTGACCAGTGAAGCTGGAGAGAAACTGAACACATGCATGGAAATAACTGACTGGGACATGTTTAAAGGAGCCACACATGATCTTAATGAGTACACAGACACTGTGAACTCATATATCAACTTTTGTGAGGAGAGTATTCTCCCATCGCGCACCAGGGTGAGGTACTCTAATGATAAGCCCTGGTTCACTGCCAAGCTCAGACAGATCAGGAAGGAGAAGGAAGCAGCGCTGAAAAGTGGAGACAGGGACTGCTACAGGGAGGTTAAATATCGGTTTAACAGAGAGCTGAAGAGAGCTAAATCTGTGTATTCTGAGAGACTTCAGCAGCAGTTCACTGCTAATGACTCGGCTTCTGTGTGGAGAGGACTGAGGCAAATCACCAACTATCGGCCTCAGGCTTCCAAAGGTCAGGATGACAAAGCCCTTTGTCAAAAACTGTCCCAACATTACGCCCGTTTTGACACCTCGTCAGCTGTGTCCAACTCCCCCACTCCACCCAGCTCCACTGCCTCCTCGGCCCCTAACACATCAAAAGCGGTCCCCCCCCCCCTCCTCCTCCTCCCCCCCTGCCCTTGTCATCAGTGAGCAGGACGTGCACAGACAGTTCTCCAGACTGAACCCGCGCAAGGCCCCCGGTCCGGACGGCGTGTCTCCCTCCATCCTGAGACACTGTGCGAAAGAGCTGGCTCCTGTCTTCACAGGCATTTTTAACACCTCCCTTAAGCAATGCCACGTGCCGACCTGCCTCAAATCCTCCACCATCATCCCTGTCCCCAAGAAGCCACGGATTACTGGACTTAACGACTACAGACCTGTAGCGCTCACCTCTGTAGTCATGAAGTCCTTTGAGCGCCTGGTCCTGTCCCACCTCAAGTCCATCACCACTCCCCTCCTGGACCCGCTGCAGTTTGCCTACCGTGCCAACAGGTCTGTGGACGACGCAGTCAACCTGGCCCTCCACTCCATCCTGCAGCACCTGGACTCCCCGGGAACCTACGCCAGGATCCTGTTTGTGGACTTCAGCTCTGCATTCAACACCATCCGCCCCGCTCTGCTCCAGGACAAGCTGTCCCTGCTCGGCGTGCCTGACTCCCTCTGCAGGTGGATCACCGACTTCCTGACGGACCGGAGGCAGCATGTGCGGCTGGGGAAGTCTGTCTCAGACTCTGTCAGCATCAGCATCAGATCACCCCAGGGCTGTGTACTTTCCCCACTACTTTTCTCCCTTTATACCAACTCCTGCACCTCCTCCCACCAGTCTGTTAAGCTGATCAAGTTTGCGGACGACACCACCCTCATCAGGCTCATCTCCAACGGTGACGAGTCCGTCTACAGGAAAGAGGTGGCCCAGCTGGTGTCCTGGTGCAGCCACAACAACCTGCAGCTGAACGCTCTGAAGACAGTGGAGATGATTGTGGACTTCAGGAAAGTCACATCCCCCCTGCCCCCCCTCACCATCACAGGCTCTCCCATCACCACTGCAGATTCCTTCCGCTTCTTGGGCACCACCATCACCCGGGACCTCAAATGGGAGCCAACCATCAGCTCCCTCATCAAAAAGGCCCAGCAGAGGATGTTCTTTCTGCGGCAGCTGAGGAAGCTCAAGCTACCCACCAAGATGTTAGTGCAGTTCTACACGGCCATCATCAAGTCCATCCTCACCTCCTCCATAACCGTGTGGTACGCAGGAGCCACTGCCAGGGACAGACTAAGGCTGCAGCGCGTCGTGCGCACTGCTGAGAAGGTGATCGGCTGCAAGCTCCCATCTCTCCAGGACCTGTACATCTCCAGGACCCGGAGGCGTGCAGGCCGGATCATAGCCGATTCTTCACACCCTGGTCACGTACTGTTTGCCCCTCTCCCCTCAGCTCGACTTCGGTCCATTCAGACTAAAACCTCCCGGCACATGAACAGCTTTTTACCCTCTGCCATCAGACTGCAGAACATTAAGTGACTTATTGACTCTCGTGCACTATGTACAGCAGCTCAACCAGACTCATGTCATTCATCACTGTTTTTCTGTTGCATTATCGACTGCACTATGTGGTACTCCACATTATCTGCTACTTGCTAATTTATTTAAAACTGCTTTGACTAGTATTACTCATTATTATTATTATTATTATTATTCTACACTTATTGCATGTTTTTAGTTTTTTTAGTTTTTTAGTTTATCTCCTTATCTTATCATGTTTTTAATGTTGCAGCATTGCACCGAGACAAATTCCTAGTTTGTGTACTACATGAACAATGGCAATAAATCTGATTCTGATTCTGATCTTCATGGGGTTGGTCTCATTTAAAAGAAAACACTTTGAATTTTTTGGCAAAACAGTCATAATCTCTCTAAGTGCTCCGGCCACTGAGTTACAGTCATCTAAACATACTGAACTTGAAGAAAATAAATTTGGCCTGGGTGTTTTTTTGGATACAAATGCTTGCAAATAACACACAGCTTCAGATCCGGGCTGGAAAATGCAACAGAAATGTAGAACCAAATGTTATCCAGCTGAGGTCCAAATTTTGTAACAACACCACAAAAAATGAATATATTACACAGCTTTTTACTCAGGCTGTTCCCAGGCATTTTGGAACTGTGCCAAATTGTGCCAAATGGCACAGTTTGGAAAAATGTCTGTAACTTTTGAATGATTCAATGTAGAAGCTTCATTTTGGGCTCTAATGAAAGGTCACACTCAGGGCTGTGTCTCTGTGTGTGTGGGGGGGGTTGTCCCCCCCCCCCCCGCTACAGAGGACGGAGATCGGCCATCGCTACATGACAGATTAGCCTCATGTGGGATGTGGGACAGCAGCTCAGTCACCGCGGCTCCCCCCCCCCCCTCGCTACAGAAGAATAGTCAGGAATAAAGAATAATTTGGCTTATAACACCTTACTTCTTCACAGCAGCGTCCTGGCGAACTTCTCTTCCCCATTGTCAGACGAACGCGATGCTGGTCCGCTCGTGGTTCTGGTCTCGCGACCCGATCAAAACATAATTCCATTATTGCGGTTTTGTGCTTCCATGATTGCAGTTTTTGGCGAACGATTTTTCAAAACAAATAACAGTAGTAATTAAAAAAAGACTGGCGAAGGCGTGTGTGTCACTCAGCCTTCGTCGTCAGCCTCTGTCGGTCTATGACCATGGAAGAAATCATAACGTCTCATAACGTCTAATCCTTTTTTGATCCGCTCCAGCAGTCAGTCTTCACCCAGCCTTAAAAAAAACAGCTCGCGAACTTCTCTGCTTCAATTGGCTCACTGCATTCACAGCAGGCGGGTCCTTCTGGCTAGGTTTTCAGTCATTGGTTCTTCAAGGTTTCAGAAACCCAATTCAAGGCTCTTATTAGTCGAATGAGAGGTCAATCAGATGAACTAATCTGTTCGCGGCTGTGTCTGCAGCTTTTATTTTCAGTGCGCGCTTGGACGCCACTACATCACCATCACCACCTACATCACCATCTACACCATGCGTCCTAGAGCACACGAGAGTGCCCTCGTGCGCTCTCGTGCGCTCTAGGACGCAGAGACTTGCCCGTCCGCGGTACAACGGAGCGCAAGAGGTTAACCATTTACCAACATAACTTTTTGCTCCTGTTTTTTTTTTTTCTTTACTTTTGCTCAACCGCAGCCTCCTGCTTGTTTCTCCTACTCAGTAAATAGAAGCTCTGATAATGGCAGGGTTACATATACCTGGAAGAGGTCCAATCAGCGTCTTACAGACACTTCAGCGGTAGTAGCTGCTTGACACATGAATGCACAAATGACTGAGCTGCCGATACAAGGTGAGGATTTTTAAAGGTTGTAGCAGTTGTGAGCCCGGTGTCAAGCTTCACCCCCCCCCCCCCCACAGGATCCAGAGATCTCCATTTGGATGAATAGAATTGGGTTTTCCTAGGACTGTGAGCCATGCTTCATGGCCTTCTTCCCTCAACAGGCCTCACAATTCTGTGTTAGGAGAGACTGAATGACATCCCCCACTGCATCTGCCTGAAGAGAAACTCCAAACCCTTCCAGAGACCAGCAATGCCTGACTCAGACAAACAAAAATGCCCTTAGTTACATCTTAGCCATTAATCTGTTTATGTCCACAGACAATAAGGACTTCCTTCATCCACAAATGTGGGAAATCAAACAGGCACACTCACTGAAACTCCCACAGCACTGGCTGTAGATGCTTATTTCCCACCTCTTGAACTTTAGATGGGTGCCTGGCCCTGCCCTGCTATCACAACTCCGCAACCAGGGAAGTCCTAACTCTTTCACCAGATGGCATCATCAAGACCAAGTTCTCTAGGTCGCACTCAGGACCTCCCTTACTGAAATTCAACTATCGTCGAAGAACTTTCCTTCCAGACAGGTCAAACAACCCTGCACCTGGGATCAGGGGTGGGAGATAACAACCATGGAATATGCACCACCACGGTCTGCGGTCTCCAACACCATCTGACCATGATCAATCAGGATCAGAGGGTAGACCTGAATCTGCTAAGTGGTGGCCGAGTTCATAGAGCATCTGCCCCACAACCGGGAGGATGGGGGTTCAAGTCCCGGCCGGGCCATACCAAAGACCATATAAAAATGGTACTTCTGCCTTCTAGCTTGGTGCTCAGCGTAATAGAATAGGGGAAGGAGGTTCAGGTTCAGGTTACTTTATTTGTACCCGTAGGTAGATTTGTTTTGCAGTTGGTGACATCCATATTTACAAGCCACTAATTACATTCAACATAGACACAAACACAGGCACACATCTTACAAAATAGGTAAATATAAAATATGTACAATATAATTTTTATAGCTTGTTCAACTCTTTGACAGCAGCAGGGACAAAGCTGTTTTTGTAGCGCTGGGTTCTACTTTTTGGGACAGCAAACCTCCGTCTGGAGGGAAGAAGCTGAAAGTTGTAGTGCAAAGGGTGGGAGTCATCATTTAAAATCGAGTCGGCCATCCTCTGTACTTGTCTGGAGTACAGGGATGTCAGGCTCAGCTGTCACTCACCAAGCAAACGACTGGACCATCTGACTACCTGATCCAAGGATTTCCTCTGTTTCAGTTTTATCTGACCAAACCATGACATTAAAGAAAAGGATAAAACAGATTCAATAAAAGCCCGATAGAACATAGTCATTATGGTTCGGTCAATTTGGAAGCGTGCAAGTTTCCTCAAACAATGCAAATTTTGCTGACCCTTTTTGCACACCCTTTCACAGTTCACCTCAAAGTTCAATCCACTATCAATAATTGTCCCAAGATATTTGTACGATTGTACACATTCGGTGGTCTGGCCTTTTAGTATGGTGACTTTGTGCCTGGGAGTTTTCCTCCTAAAGTCAATAATCATATCTTGAATGAATGAATGAATTTATTTCGGATAGTACATTACAGGTTAAAAGAAACTGTATAATATAACAACAAGGTCAAATTAGACAAAGACTCCTTCTACTATACAATTCCACGTGAGTTATCCGAAATGGGTGATGGCTGAAGCCGCAGCTTATATTGCCCACCCATATTCCATCCAAGAATTCAAAGGAGAAAAAAGAGAAAACAAGACAAGAGCGATTACAATTTAAAACAAGGCTAAGACAAAATATGACTGAGAGAAAAAGAAAACTGAGCTAGTCTAAGTTAAGCGGTTACTATTCAAAAACAAATCTAAGACATAGTGTCACAGAGAAAAAAGAAAAACTAAGCTATAACACAACACAGGCTGGAAATGTCAATCCTTATGTGAGTTTACATGTCGTCTTGTAAATATGTTTGGAGTATTTCTTCCTTTAGTTTTTGTTTAAATTGTCCAAGCTTTGTACATGATTTTAATTCAGGTCCAAAATCGTTCCATAATCTGACACCTTGCACTGAAATACAGTGTTTCTTGGTAGTTGTTCTCACTGTAGGCTTTTGAAATATACATGTTCCTCTGAAGTGATATCGTTTCTCCCTTGTTTGGAACAACTTTTGGATATTTGCGGGCAGTGATAGATTCTTCACTTTGAACATTATTATTGCGGTTTTGAAGTCGATCAGATCTTTCAACTTGAGAGTTTTTTGTTTAAGAAAAAGTGGGTTTGTTGGTTCCCTGTAAGCTGCTTTGTTGATTATTCTAATAGCTCTCTTTTGAAGCATAAAGAGTGGATATATGTTTGTTTTATATGTATTTCCCCATACTTCATTACAATATGTCATGTATGGGAGTATTAATGAATGATACAAGGTGTATAGTGTGGGTTGATTCAGCAAATTTTTCACTCTGTGTAATATTGCAATTGATTTGGATACTTTACCTTTTATATAATTAATATGTGGCTTCCAACACAGTTTGTTATCAATTATTACTCCAAGGAATTTAGTTTCGGATACCCTTTCAATCTCTACACCATTTACACTGAGTTTGGGTACTGGGTAGTTGTGATGGTTGTTAAAGACTATAAATTTTGTCTTGCTTAAATTGAGCGTTAATTTGTTTGAATCAAACCACAGTTTCAGCTTTCCTAATTCCTTTCCGAGTGTATCCAGAAGTTGTTCCAAGTTGTTTCCACTGCATAGCAGGTTAGTGTCATCAGCAAACAATATTAAGTCCATTTTTTCTGAAACTTTACATATATCATTTATATACATATTGAATAATAATGGTCCCAAAACTGAACCCTGTGGGACTCCACAGGTGACCTTCAGTAGCTCTGAGTTTTTGTTGTTAACACATACAAACTGATATCTATTCTTTAAGTAACTTCTTAACCAGGACAGTGCTACCCCTCTGATACCACAATTTTGTAGTTTCTTTAATCATAGATTGTGATCTACTGTATCAAATGCTTTTTTAAGATCCAGGAATACTCCAACTGAATACTCTTTATTTTCAATGGCTGTTGATATTTTTTCTGTAAATTCCATTAAGGCATATGCTGTTGTCCTTTTGTGTCTGAACCCATATTGCTGCTCACACAATAAATCATTCTTCAGTATGAAGTTGTCAATTCTCTCATAGAATATTTTTTCAAGTATCTTGGAAAATTGCGGTAATAGTGAAATTGGTCTGTAGTTGGAGAGTTCCCCTCTGTCGCCTGTCTTGTAAATCGGAATTACTTTAGCTATTTTCATTGCATTGGGAAATATACCTGATTGGAGAGACAGGTTACAGATATACGTCAGTGGTTTCACTATGCATTCGATAACAGTTTTGACTAGTAGCATATCAATACCATCGCAGTCAGTAGATGTTTTACTTTTGAACGATTTAACAATTTCAATGACCTCTCTTTCGTCTGTGTTCTTTATGAAGATGGTGTCTTTTACAGCAGTGTTATTGCATATTGAATCACCTGTTGGCACCGTAGTGGGTATTTCTCGGGCCAGTTTAGGTCCAATGTTAACAAAAAAATTATTAAATTCATCTGCAGGTGAAGCTATATTCACATTCGGAGTCGATTTATTATTTTTTGGAGTGTTATCTTTCGTTTTCTTATATCTTTCGTTTTTGTTGTATTCAGCTGCAGGTAGGAATCCTCACACCAGTGAACAAAGTCATCAACTACTGGGCCGTGGCCACTCTCACCATCCTGGAGGAGACTGACAATGACTGAGTCATCAGCATACTTTATAATGTGTCTGTTGTCATGTCTGCTCCGACACATGTTTGTGTACAGGATGAAGAGTAGTGGTGACAACACACACCCCTGAGGAGAGCCAGTAGAAGAGCACTTTAGGTCAGACAATGTGCCATTGACCCTTACTCTCTGTGTCCTGTTGGTTAAGAAATCCAGAGTCCAACCCACCAGATTATTGCTTAAATCAAATTGTTGCAGGAGCCTTTCAACTAAAATATGAGGTTGGATTGTATTAAAGGCAGAAGAAAAGTCCACAAATAAAAGCCTGGCGTGTGTCCCATTAAAATCCAGATGTTTAAAAAGCATGTCAAACAGAGTGACAGTGGCATCCTCCACTCCTCTGTGAGGCCTATAGGCAAACTGCAGAGGATCCAATGCATGTTCAGTCTGCCTTAGGACCTCACGTCTGACCAGTTTTTCAAAAATTTTCATTAAAATTGAAGTCAAAGCAACTGGTCTAAAGTCGTTTACCGTTTTAGGACAGCTGGATTTTGGAACGGGAACAACCACGGCATCTTTCCAGATCTTAGGCACATGTTGTGTCTGTAAGGACTTATTGAAAATATAATGAAATATAGGACTCAGTTCATGTGCACAGGACTTTACCAGGCGTCCACATATATTATCAGGGCCCTGACTTTTGTTCACTTTTACAGCACGGAACTCCCTTTTAACATCCTGCATCTCAATATTAAAGTGCTGATTGTCTTTGAGTTTCTGTTTCAAATCTTGGATTTCTGTGCTAAAATCAAAGGAGTCAAAACGACCATAAAAACAATTAAGAGCATTAGCCAGCTCTGTGTCTGAACTAAAACCATCTAAAAACACACGATTACTGCGCTCTGTGCTCTGAAGGCCTGCGATAGTTTTCATACTGGCCCAGGCCGAACCAAGTTTATTTGCTGCCATCTTGCTTTCCAACTCTGATTTATAATTCTGTTTTGCTCTTAAAATTTCGGCCTTTAGCTCCTTGGTGGCAACCTGTAGCGCAGAAACAGACCCCTGTTTAAAGGCAAGAGCTTTCCTCTGTAAGCAGGATTTAACTGATTTAGTAACCCATGGTTTGTTGTTGGGGTATATTTTGACACGTTTACGTGGAACAAACTTATTTTGACAGTAAGCCATGTATGAGCATGTGAGCTCAGCCAGAGAGTCCAAATCATCCCCGCAGGCCATTATAAACATCTTCCAAGAAGTTGTTTGTGGCGGCGCCTTGCATGGCAGCAACCCCTCTGATTCTACATGTGGTTAACATTGTAGATAGGAAAAACGTAATTTTGTTCTACTATATATGATTGGCTGTGTGGACTGAATGACAACAGAGATGGCATCTTCTTCTTCAATTCCAAAGCTCAAAAACAGAATGGATCCTCTGCCCTCAACAAAGATGTCATCAACTCTCTCAAGTGCCTACTCACTTAAATCCAGGGCAAGATGGAAGATAAGAAAGCCGATGCCCTGGCCATAACAATAGTGACTCCTCCCTCTGAAGGGAACCACAAAGACCAACGTGGCACTCCTGCCAGGCTTTCTATCTGATGTGTGCAAAATATTTAAAGGAACGTGATAGACTATCAATCAGTCTCTCACTTTTAAAGTATTTCTTGTAGAAATCTAAACCTAAAAAATCCATCAAAATAGGTAGCAAGCCTTGGGCTAATAACCTTAAAAATCCCCATCAAGGGTGATCGGACATTAACAGTAAACCTTCCTTAAATATAACCAGTCATACAGAGCCATTTCACCTATTCAGAAGAACTTTGGTCTGGTCACCCAGAGTGCTTTGTAAGTGAGAGAGGAAGACCATGAGATTGTTCCTAACATCCCTCACTTCTAGCCGCCTCCCCAGGATAACAACGTTCCTGCTTTTCAGCCGACTCTCTACTTACTAATTGCTCTGGCCTACTCTCACTCAGACATCTGTGAAGCCAAAGCTGGTTTCAGCTGAATTGATCATCTTTGGCCTCTCATAAGCTTAAGACTACACCAATACTACGTAAGCCAAGTACTTACTGTACCTCAAATACAAGAGTCTACTCTTTTTTATGTTCCCTTTTTTTTCTATATTTTTTAATCAACCTTGCTCGAAGCCAAATGGAAGTTCTGCCTTTTTTTAAATTATAGTTACTGTAGCCATAGTCAAAGTTTTTTTTTTCCACTTAGGCTTCGATTTCATCTTGTTTTTATAAGCTTCATACTCAGGGACATCAGAACTGTTACCAAAACATTCAGTTCAAACTGCCTCTCACCTGACTCAGCTGCCATCAGGTATTCCAATGACACCAGGAATGCCCTCATCGAAACAAGGTGGGAGATTTAGTGTATGCGAGCCGGACTGGACATTGATTCCCTACCTCCATGAACTTTATAAAGACTTTTTAACCCTATGCCAAGTGTCATCCCCCCACAAGATCCACAGATTCTCCATTTGGATTAACGGAACTGGGCTTTCCTAGGACTGGAAGCCGTGCTTCATGGCCTCTTTCCCCCAACAATACAGTGCCACTTCTGTGTGAAGAGAGACTGAGTGACATCCCCCAGTGTATCTGCCTGAAGAGAAGCTCCAAACCCATCAGTAAATGTGGGAAATCAAACATTGTGACTAGCTAACCACATGACACTCACCCAGGCTTGATCAATCTGTGGTGGGCGTGCCTCAGTGGAGGGTGTCTTGTGATTAAAAGGCTGAAACACGCTGTGATACTGAAGTACACAACTGACGATGTGTTCTTGTGGGTGCAATGTCACACTGGCTTTCTTCAAATGACTCCCCCAATAGTTGCAAATAAGGGGTTATAACATCCAGTCCTTTTCCATAAACTTGAATATCTGGGAACCAGTGACTGCTATGAAAAAGACAGCTGACAACCAGGGAAAGACCAGGTGACGGCTTGGAAAGACTGCTGACAGAAGGGAACAGACCCCACTGGGGCTGGTATGTGCTAGCAACTCATACCAGCAGGAGCCAGCACTGGTCAGCGGTATTGGGTCCCCCCATCCTTCGCTATAAAAACATCAAGATGAAGAAAACCCCCAGAGTCTGCGAGAGCGGGGGTGCAAGATGACTCACGGATGGATCATACGGAAACAGAACAAGGAAAGGAATTGAATAGAATAGACTTTATTTGTCATTATAACAAGTACAACGAAATTAAAATGCAAACCAATCAGTGAATTAAAAGTAAAAAGAAGCTTAAAAAAGATTATATACATTACTAATTTTAAATATCACGCACACTCAATTTCACAGTTTCAAACCTCATGTTCTGCTAGAATTCAGAAAGGTAATTGCGGTCGGATAAAAACTGTTTTTGAATCTGTTTGTCCTTGTTTTAATTGCTCTAAACCGCCTTCCTGATGGTAGTAGTTGGAAGAGAGAGTGACCGGGATGAAAGGGGTCCTTCAAGAATTTTTGTGCCTTTTTAAGGCAGCGGGCGTGGTGCAGTTCTTCAAGGCTGAGGAGAGGGCAACCAACAATTTTTTGGGCTGTGTTGATGACAGTCTGAAGAGCTTTCTTCTGAGTTACCGTGCAGCAGCTAAACCAAATACAAATACAATAAGTTAAAATGCTCTCAATAGAGCAACAATAAAAAGACAACAGCAGTCTCTGACAGATGTTGTTTCCTCTCAACACCCTGAGGAAATGTAGTCTCTGCTGGGCCTTTTTCAGCAGCTCAGTTGTGTTCACCCCCCATGTCATGTCCTCCTGAATATGGACCCCCAGGAAGCGGAAAACCTCGACCCTCTCCACACCCGTACCACTAATAGTCAGAGGTTGAATGTCTGTTTTATTTCTTCTGAAGTCTATGATGACCTCCTTTGTTTTTGTGACATTTAAAAGAAGGTTGTTGTCTCCACACCACTCTATCAACTGCTGCACCTCACCCCTAAAACCGGTCTCATCTCCCCCCGAGATGAGCCCCGCCACTGTGGTGTCGTCGGCAAACTTGATGATGCTGTTGCTGTGGTGTATGGGGGTGCAGTCATAGGTGTAAAGGCTGTACAGTAAGGGGCTCAGCACACAGCCTTGTGGGGAGCCGGTACTGAGACTAATGGTGGTGGACATGTGAGGTCCCACTTTGACCCTCTGGCTGCAATCCGAGAGGAAACTTTGGATCCAAGTACAAATGGAATATGGAAGTCCTAATTCCCTAAGTTTGGATACCAGTCTGCCGGGGAGGATGGTGTTAAAGGCAGAGCTATAGTCCACAAATAGCATCCGCACATAGCTCCCCGGCTGCTCCAGGTGGAACAGGGCAGCGTGGAGGGCCGTGGCTACAGCATCCTCAGTGGATCTGTTGGCCCTATAAGCGAACTGGTGGGGGTCCAAACACTGTGGAAGAAGTGATATGATGTGGGCTCTGACAAGCTTCTCAAAACACTTCATCACCACTGGAGTCAGAGCCACTGGCCGGTAATCATTAAGACTGGTAACATTGTGTTTTTTGAGTATAGGAATTATGGTGGAGGATTTTAAACAGTGTGGGACAGTGGACTGTGACAGGGACCGGTTAAAAATCCTAGTAAAGATTCCAGACAGCTGATACGCACAGTCCTTCAGCACATGCCCGAAGACACTGTCAGGTCCAGTGGCCGTCCTCGGATTGACCGCTCCCAGAACTCTCCTCACCTCATATTCCTTGACAATGAGGCTTGGGCTACTGGGAGCTGTGGGCTCCGTTGTTGTTTCTATCTCTGGAGGCTCCACCTCAAAACGAGCAAAGAAAATATTCAGGTCCTCTGCCAGCAAGGGGCTCCCTACAGCCGCTCTAGGGTTGGCTCTAAAATTAGTGAGCTGCTGCACCCCCTCCTACACCTGTCTGCTGTTATTACTATCCAGGTGGTCCTCAATCCTCCTCCTGTATTCCCTCTTGGCCTTCCTGATGCCTCTTTTCAGGTTAGCCTGGGCTAAGCTATAATGAGCCATGTCGCCTGACCTGAAGGCAGCTCTCCTCTCCCTCAACAGTTTCTGGACCTCCCGGGTCATCCAGGGCTTTCTGTTAGGATAAATCCTGATGTCTTTCTCAACTGTAACAGTGCCCATGCAGGTTTTAATATAACACAACACACTATCCGTAAATATATCCAGGTCTGGGTGTTCAAAAACATCCCAATTTGTCCTATTGAAACAGTCCTGCAGCTGCTGAGTTGCACCATCGGGCCATGTTTTAACTGTTTTTGTAATAATAGGAGCAGTTTTCCTGAGTGGTACATATGCTGGGATTACACGCAGGGACATGTGGTCAGACTGGCCCAGATGTGAAAGTGGGATGACCCTAAAGCCCTGCTTGACATTGGAATACAGTTTATCAAGTGTATTTGCTCCCCTAGTAGCACAATTAACATGCTGATGGAATTTGGGGAGCACCTTTGTCAAGTCCATATGGTTAAAATCCTCTGCTACAATATGCAAAGCCTCAGGATATAAACTCTGCTGTTTGCTCAGACTGTCATATAAATATCCGTTAGCCGCGTTAGCACTAGCATCAGGTGGAATATATACAGCGGTTACCATGACTACGGTGAATTCTCTCAGTAAATAGAAGGGTCGACATTTTACAGTCACATATTCCAAGTCTGAGGAGAACTGACTATGAAACGGACAACCTGTATGGCAACTGCTGACTCATCAGCACTGGTAGGAAAAAAGCTGCAGAGCTGCATCTGTGACTGGTCCAAAATAACATCAGACAAGGGTCTTAAGAGCCATCAAGGCAAAAAGAAGTCCCTTAGTGAGCTCTGAAAGGGACCTCGCATTGACCGCCATTTGTTGGTCAAATCAGTCGAGTGAAGTCTGGTGGCAGGAGAACCCCCACAGTCCTCAGGGTATCAGCACCTCGAACGAAGCTCATCTACGCACAGATCCTCCGGTGGGCTCAAGCTCTGAGCCCAGTCAGTCAAAGCCAGCAGCAGAGAGGAAGATGGAGGGAAGAAAACCTCAAGTCCTGTGGCCTAAATCCGGTCAGAAGACAGAGTGGGAGATGATCAATACAGACCCAGTTCACTTACTAGAAGTGCAAAAAGGATCTACTGAAAGGGAACTGGAGAGTATGGGAGCCATCATTTACAGCTACTGTATAGCATTGACAGATTTGGGGCAAAGGAAAAACAGAGAAGACACAGGAACGTCCGTCAACCCAGACAAAGTCCAGGAGACAATGGAAGAGTGAAAGGCCAGTGAAAGAAAGAAGGCAACTCTGAAAGCAGTGGAAGAAAGCAGAAGAGGTGGCGAGGGAAGGGCTTGATATGCTACAGACAGAGATAAGGCAGAGACTGACAAAGCTGCAAAGAGCAGAATACCTCAGACGACAACATAAGAGGAAAGAATGAGCAAGAACCCGCTTCTACAGCAACCCGTACAGCTTTGTCAAAAATCTGCTAAACAAGGAAAAGAGCGGAAGCCTCAGAGTGCCCATAAAAGATCTGGAGGAGCACCTCAGAAAAACATACTCAGACAACAGGAGGCATGAGCCAGTAACCATACTGGATGACATTCCACCAATTAACGCACTTGAGCACCAGGTGAACACAAGACTTCCCACATGGAGTGAGGTGGAGGAAACAGTAAAACAATCAAGATCTGCATCAGCTACAGGGCCCAATGGCATTCAGTACAGACTCTGTAAGAACACTCCTGGAGTCCTGAAATACCTCTGGAAGCTGATGAGGGTGGCATGGCAAAAGAAAATAATACCTAGGCATGGTGGAGGGCAAGAAGAATATTGATTCCTAAAGAGAAGAACTCATCATCCATCAGCCAATTTCGCCAGATCAACCTTCAGAATGTAGAAGGGACAATCTTCTTCAGTGTACTCGTCCAAAGGCTCTCAACTTTCCTGCAAACCAATAACTTGATCAACACCTCTGCGCAGAAAGCCGGAATACCCGGTTTCTCTGGATGTCTGGAACATGCAAATGTCATCTGGTACCAGAGACAAACTTCAAAAAAAGAACAGAGAGATCTCCACATGGTCTTTTTTAGATCTCGCCAATGCATTCGGTTCAGTTCCTCACAATATCCTATGGGCAGCGTTTAACTTTTTCCGTGTCCCACAAAACATCATAGAGTTAGTCAAAACCTATTTTCAGGCTCTCTAGTTCTGTGTTACAACACAGAATAAATTCACCACCTGGCAGCACCTGGAAATAGGAATCATGGCAGGTTGCACCATTTCTCCCTTGGTTTTACCATGGCAATGGAGCTCATCATTTGAGCATCTCGGTGGGTGGTGGGAGGTGAAAAGTCCAGGAATGGTCTGCGTCTGCCACCAATCAGAGCATACATGGATAACACAACTACCATAACAACTAAACCCTGCACCCGACGGCGGTTGCAGAAACTCCAGCAAAACATCAAATGGGAATGGATGGAGATAAAGCCGAGCAAATCCCACAGTATTTCCATTGTCAAAGGCCATCTGACAAACGAACAGTTTCACATTAGCAATGCACCAATCCCAACAATACTGGAGAAGCCCATCAAGAGTCTTGGGCGATGGTATAATGCAGACCTCAAAGACACCCAACAACTGGAACAACTCCAGCAAGACACAGTCACTGGGCTAAAGCAAATCAACATCATTTTACCAGGAAAATTGAAGCTCTGGTGTTTTCAATTTGGACTTCTACCGAGACTCATCTAGTCTTTAACAATCTATGAGGTCTCATTATCTTATGCCAAACACCTTGAGAGGCTGGTCAACTCTCAAGTGAGGAAGTGGCTTGGACTACCTAGGGGCCTCAGCAGCATTGGACTCTACAGTGATGCAACTCTCTCTCTGCCAATCTCCAGACTGGTGGAAGAATATAAATGTGGTAAAGTGAGACTGGACCTGTCCCTCAAAGAATCCCAGGATCCTGTAGTGAGAGGGGAGAGGAGTTGCCCCTACCTTAGCAACAGGGAGGAAGTGGACCCCAGATGCAGCTGTGCTCAATGCTAAATCCACTCTTTGCCATTGAGAAATCGTAGGCAACGTTCAGCAGCACAGGGGAAACCTTAGACTGGGGACAAGGACACCTACCTGGCAAAAGGCAACTACCGCTGAATGTCAAGCCATGGTAATGGAGGAAGTGTGTCATCAGGAAGAAGCATCAAGATGTGCCAAAGCTGTAGCACAGGTAAGACAGGGCTGCTGGACGAAGTGGGAGGGTGTTGAAAAGAGGAGACTCACCTGGAGCGAGCTCTGGAGCATGGAGTCGAATAGGCTTAACTTTATCATCAAAGCCACATACAATGTCCTGCCCTCTCCTGCCAATTTAAATTTCTGTTTGGAAAAGGAAGCAGCTTGCCCCTTGTGTGCAGCCCCTGCAACTCTCAAGCACATCTTTGGTTGGCTGCAAGTCAAGCTTAACCCAGGGCAGATACACTTGGCAACACAATCACATCCTGAAGTGCCTGGTGGCCATCCTTGAGTGCAGGAAGGTATCCATCAATGTCCAACCTGTCAACCAGGCAAAACTCCAACAAGCCACTTTCTTCGTCCAAGAAGGCCAAAAAGTGAAGATCAACCCCGCTCCTCCCGACCTCAGCCCACTGAATGCAGCCAGGGATTGGCATATGCGAGTGGACGTTGGACAGAGGCTTATTTTTCCATCTGAAGTTGCCACAACCACCCTATGACCAGATTTGGTTCTCTGGTCCAGGTCCACCCAACTTGTCTACATCATTCAGCTGACAGTGCCCTGGGAGTACGGGATCAGCGAAGCCTTCAAGCACAAGAAACTTCAATATACCAGTCTCGCAGCTGAAGCAGAAGACCGAGGCTGGAACATGAAGGTGCACCCAGTTGAGGTGGGATGCAGGGGCTTTGTAGCAAGTTCAACAGCAAAGCTCCTCAGGGAAAAGGCCCACAGAAGAGGACTCAAAGAACTAGCCGACACGGCAGAATGGGCTGTGGATCAAGAGGAAGGATGCTATCTGGGCGGTCAAGGCAACTAGCTAACCACAGGACACAGTGATGCTGAGATACACAACTGACGATGTGTCCTTGTGGTTGCAATGTCACTTGGCGGCTTTCTTTAAGTGACTCTCCCAACAGTTACAAATAAGAGGTTATAACATCTAGCCCTTTTACATAAACATACTGTTTTGTGTTATTGTTTGTCAAAGTGTCTGCGCATGCTTTTTTCATCCATTCATTCATTCACCTTCAACCACTTAATTGGTTTTTGGCTTTTTTGGGTCACAGTGGGGCGGGAGCCTATCCCAGCATCTTCAGGAAAGAAGCGGGGTACACCTTGGACAGATTGCCAGCCCATGGCAATGCCAATACTGAGACAGACAACCATTCACTCTCACATTCATACCTAAGGACAATTTGGAATCCCCAGTTACTTCCAATTAACCTAATGTGCATGCCTTTGGCCTGTGGAAGGAAACCAAAGTACCCAGCAAAAGTCCAGGCAGACATGGGGAGAACATGCAAACTCCACATAGAAAGGTAGCCAGGGGTGGGATTGAACCCATGACCATCTAGCTGCGCTGCCATAGTGCTAACCACCGCACCACTAAGCTGCCCTTGAATGTTTTTTTTTTCTCAATATGAATTCTTATAGATAGACAAAATTTAGAGAAGTTAGAGATGTCTTGTAAGCTTGACCATATTTATGGACATGTAACTCTTTTTGTTAACTCTTTTTTTTTTTGTTGTTGGTTCCAAGGTTGTCATAGCCAGAAGCGGCACTGGGGTTAAGCTCCCAGTGCTCATAAAATGCTCCTTATGGCGTGTGTCTCGAAAAGTCTCTGACAACTAAGTCCAACTCCTAGCCTGCCCGTGTGGTTTAGTCTCTAAGCCCAGCGGAACTGCTTTTACTAATAGGAGAAGGGGCGAGGGCGGATCTCTGGCGCCTTAAAACCAGATGCTTCGGGTAGATGGTGGCTCGTCAACCTGGGAAGGTAGCTCATCTAGGGGAAGGTAAACCCTGATTTCAAACCTCCGCTGCCTTGCGGCACACCCGGTCACGGGAAAGGCTTCGGGAGTCAACCCTGAGGAAAAATCCGGAGTCGGAGCCCCTAAGGCAGTTCTCTGTTGTGCTCAACATCGTTCTGGCAGCTCCTGCGACGGCGCTGGTGCCAAACTATAGCAGCCCTGCTGTTCCTTTGGATTCATCAGTGACGTGGAGAGGGGGGACATGCTGCATGGGTAACATCTTGTCCTCCATATCTTCCTGCCCAGGCTTGAATCCTACCAACGCCCAACGCTGGAAGGTAGAACACCGGTGCGCATTGGCCTGTTCAGCCACAGGCGGTGCTGTTCCAGCAGAGTAGATGTTAGGATTCTCTTCCATGGTCATCATAGACCAACGGAGGCCAACGAACTCTTTTTGTGTCATTCGAACCACTCTGATAATCTATCATGTGACCAACACCTCCAATCTGCAGCCCCAGATAGGATGCCCCTCTCTTCAAACCTAAGCACTCTGGTTTGCATACCCTAAGTAGTGAGGTTGCTGTCAGGAATGCCCCTGTGTGTGTAAAGCCTAATTCATAATGGCAAAAACGCACTGGTACGCAAGCGAGCACAGTGGACACATTTGTGTGCAATTCCTACGCAAAGGGTGAGCACTGACCAAGCGCATGCAGGCCCCAAAAAGTGACTGCGCGTACAAGATCGCAGTGATCACAGTGAAGTGCACATGTGCCAGGAAACTCATGCCATCCCGGACAGGGAAGTATTGGCGAGGGTAAACAGATGTGCATGTTTTCGCTATTAAAACATGTTTTTCATGTAACCTCGAAATAAACTTTGTATATTCTTCTACTGTGAAGTGGCTTGTCTGTCAATTTTTCACCCAGAACACCAAAACAGCAAATTATATTCCTACCTGTTTCATTGCTTTCTATTTGTCTGTAGCTTGTGACAGCAGCCGCTTACAGGTGTGGTTTAGGGCTGGAGAGAACTGTTTCAGTCAGTTTATGGTAAATATATAGTATCTAAGACATTTAATCCACAGATTACTAAGTTAAAAAAAAAACAAAAAACTCCACCACCAAGCTCTTCTTTTGTGTTTCGACTGCAGCTGTTAAAATGTTTAAATTTGTTTTCATTGTGCATGCATGAAACACAGCTGCTGAATGGTAGCCGCAGTGGCTCAAAAACAACTCTGAATATTGCCATGTATGCAAATGCAGTCTACAGAACACAAACGTTACCCCCTCGGAGGGACTCTGAACAGCCGTTAAGAGAGATTCCTTTTGTTTCACTGAGGAGAGCAGTTCAGTCTCCTTGTTCTTTGGCCTTCAGACCACCAGGTCCGCAGCTCTCTCTCCCACTGTTACACAAGGTAAATTCAGTTCCTTTGTTTCCCAGATGCTTTTGTTTTGGATAAACTTTTTGTACTTCTAAGTTTCTTTAACTATGCCATTTTCCCTTAGAAAAACAGTTAAACCAGCTTAAGTTTGATCTTAATTTTTCTCCTTTTTTAATGTAACCTAAGTTTTAGTTTTTCAATGTTTTCCCTAAAGAAGTCATATTTCCACGTTAGCATGCTCTTAAGCTTATAGCTTAGATGCTTTCTTCAGCTGCCTGCTCACCTCAAGAGAAGATTCAGATGAGACTAACCCAATGGGTCCCCCAAAGCAGGACTCTAGTCTCTGAGGAGACTCCAGATCAAGACCTCCAGGCACAGACCAGCAGAAAGGACTCTGCCATCAGGGCCCAACAAACTTCCTGGTCTAACAGACACCCTGGTCTGCAACCAGTAACACTCCACTATCTTGTTCTGGTTGGTTCTGAGTCTTTTAAGAATCTAAGTTATTACAGGAGAGGAACTTTTGTGCAACTTCCATGAGATTAGGACAGCCAAAGTAGTATCTTAGGGTTAATAAACTTATTGACATTGATCATAACCTTTTCTGTAACTGCCATTCCCTATTGAGCCCAACGTACAGTTAGTCTTTCTTCTCTCCAAACATTTTTCCAAAAATTTCTCTTCATTAACCTGGCATCCTCAACTTTCCTCCAGTAGTTTTAATTATTCCCCAGTCACATAAACAGTCACATTCCAGCCTCATTTTACACATGCAAGATGTGTAAATATGTACACTACCGTTCAAAAGTTTGGGGTCACTTAGAAATTTCCTTATTTTTGAAAGAAAAGCACTGTTTTTTTTCAATGAAGATAACTTTAAACTAATCAGAAATACACTCTAATATCTAATATACATTGCTAATGTGGTAAATGACTATTCTAGCTGCAAATGTCTGGTTTTTGGTGCAATATCGACATAGGTGTATAGAGGCCCATTTCCAGCAACTATCACTCCAGTGTTCTAACGGTACAATGTGTTTGCTCATTGCGTCAGAAGGCTAATGGATGATTAGAAAACCCTTGTGCAATCATGTTAGCACAGCTGAAAACAGTTTAGCTGGTTAGAGAAGCTATAAAACTGATCTTCCTTTGAGCAGGTTGAGTATCTGGAAAAAATTATTATTTCAAATACAAATCATTATTTCTAACCTTGTCAATGTCTTGACTATATTTTCTATTCATTTTACAACTCATGGTGGTAAATAAGTGTGACTTTTCATGGAAAACACAAAATAATTGTCTGGGTGACCCCAAACTTTTGAACGGTAATAAGATAAGATAAGATAAGATAAGCCTTTATTAGTCCCACAACGGGGAAATTCCAGGATTGCAACAGCACAGGGATAGCAACACTCAGAGCAACAATCAGAAGGCAAGAAAAAAACAAGCAAGCAAGAGCGGCTAATATACATATGTACATATTACTATAAAATAAATATATACACACACACACACACACACAGACACACAGTGCAGAGCATTGTAGCTGGATGGAATAAATATATGAGTATATGAACACACAGTGCAGAGCATTGTAGCTAGATGGAATAAATATGCAAGTATATAAACACACACAGTGCGGAGCAATGTAGCTAGATGGAATAATATGTAGATATATAAAAACAGTGCGGAGCATTGTAGCTAGATGGAATAAATATGTAAATATATAAACACACACAGTGCAGAGCATTGTTGCTAGATGGGATGAAACAGCATAACCGTCTACTTAGTTATCCTACATGGTATGATTATGTGCCCATACATATTCTCACCCTCCATAGCGACCGGTATGTTCCTAGTTGTATGCCGGAGGGGACCATTGTGTAAGTCTATTGCATCTTTTGCATTCAAAAAACTATTAGTTTGTTACGTCTTTTTGCTATCTCTGCGAGCAGCCCTGCTTAGGTTGTACAGTCTGACAGCCGTTGGTAGGAAGGACCTACGAAACCTCTCGGTTGTGCACCTGGGATGATGTAGTCTGCTGCTAAATGAGCTCCTCAGTGCATCCAGTATGTCCTGCATAGGGTGGAACTCGGACTCCAGCAGAGATGACAGTTTAGCCACCGTCCTTCTCTCTCCTATCTCCTCCATCGGATCAAGGCGCTGCCCCAGGACAGAGCTAGCTTTCTTAATCAGTTTGTTCAGTCTCTTCCTATCGGCTGCAGTAATGCCACTGCCCCAGCAGACCACTCCAAAAGTGATGGCTGATGCCACCACCGTGTCATAGAATGACTTCAGCAGCACCCCTTGTACACCAAAAGACCTGAGTCTCCTCAGCAGGAACAGCCTGCGCTGTCCCTTCTTGTAGAGTGCGTCAGTATTGTGTGACCAGTCTAGTTTATTGTTCAGATGAACACCCAGGTACTTATAGGATGTCACCATCTCGATGTCTGTTCCCTGTATATTTACTGGTGCTGTGAGGGGCTGCCCATGCCTGCGGCAGTCCACCACCAGCTCCTTAGTTTTCCTCGCGTTGATCTGGAGGCAGTTCCGATGGCACCAGTCCACGAAGTCCTGGATAAGCCCTCTGTACTCAGCTTCATCTCCATTGGAGATGAGGCCAACGATCGCAGAGTCATCAGAGAACTTCTGTAGATGGCAGTGTGTTGTGTTGTGTGAGAAGTCTGCAGTATAAAGAGTGAACAGGAAGGGAGCCAGCACCGTTCCCTGGGGGGCCCCCGTGCTACTGATGATCGTGTCGGACACACAGTCCCGGGTTCTCACAAACTGAGGCCGGTTCGTGAGGTAGTCCAGGATCCATGATGACAGGTGCTGGTCCACCCCTGCTCGCAGCAGCTTGTCCTTCAGGATCATCGGTTGGATGGTGTTGAAATCACTGGAGAAGTCAAAGAACATGATCCTCACCATATTCCCGGGCTTCTCCAGGTGGGACAGAGAACGGTGAAGGAGGAAGATCACCGCATCCTCCACCCCAATGCCATGCTGGTAGGCGAACTGGAGTGGATCCATCGCTGGTTCCACCAGGGGGCGGAGGTGAGCAAGGAGCAGTCTCTCCAGGGTCTTCATCAAGTGGGACGTCAAGGCCACCGGTCTGTAGCTGTTCAGGTCTTTGGGGTGGGAAGTTTTTGGTACAGGTACCACACAAGATGTTTTCCACAGCTGTGGTACCCTCCCCAGTTTCAGGCTCATGTTGAAGATATACGTCACAATCCCACACAGCTGGTCTGCACAGGACTTGAGGAGCTTTGCGCTGATGCCGTCCGGTCCCGGCGCCTTCCTCGCTTTGATCTTCTTCAGCTCCGTCCTCACCTGGGTCTCGGTCAGGGTCAGGATGGGGGGCTGTGTGTTGGGAGTGGGGGGGTGTTGGTGGAGTGGGGAGTGGGCAGCAGGACTTGATTTCTTTAGAGGCAGCAGTGGTTGTTGTGCAGACAGGGGGGAGGGCGGTTGGTCAAATCTATTGAAAAACAGATTCAGGTTGTTCGCCCACTCCCTGCCCCCCGTGGCCTGGGGGGAGGTATTCTGGAGCCCCGAGATGGTTTTGAGGTTTCTCCAGACCCCGCTGATGTCGCTCTGTTGCAGCTTGTCCTCCATCTTCTTCCTGAAGCTGTCCTTGCCTTCTCTGATCTTTCTCCTCAGCTCCCTCTGTACGGACTTCAGCATCTCCCTGTTCCCCGACCTGAAGATCCTCTTCTTCTCTCTCAGAAGTGTTTTTATCTCAGGGTTGATCCAGGGTTTGTTGTTTGAGTGACGCCGTATGGTCTTGGTGGGAACGGATTTGTCCACACAGAAGCTGAGGTAGCCCGTGAAGGTGTGAATGAGGCCATCGATGTCCTCACCATGTGGATCGCAGAGCTGCTTCCAGGCGGTGGCTTCAAAACAGTCCTTTAGAGTGTCCATTGTCTCCTCAGACCATAACTCCACAGTGTGCATGGCATTTAGGCTAATGTACATTTAGGCTCCAAAAATGGTAAAAATGGTAAAATGGTAAAAAACCAAAACCAAAACAAAACCCAACCCTTTTATTCTATACTTTTCCATTATGTATTTAAGAAAAAATAATAATCCATCAAAAAAAAATTAGATCGGTCGACCTCAGGCATGAAAGGTACACTTTTTATGATGCAAGTAAGTTGTAGTGTGCCGAATTTGGTACAACCCTGTTACCAATACTCTGGGACCTAAAAAAGTAGATTTTAAAAATATTGCTCAGTCAGTCTTTGACAGTCAATGTTTGACTTAGTTAATTATAATCTTCTTCTTTCGGCTGCTCCCTATAGGGGTCACTACAGCAGATCATCTACCTCCATCTGACCCTATCCTTGCATCCTCCTCTGTAACACCAACCCTCTCCATGTCCTCCTTCACTGCATCCATGAATCTTCTCCGTGGTCTTCCTCTTTTCCTCCTGCCTGGCAGCTCCATCTTCAACATCCTTTGTTCAATATATCCACTATCCCTCCTCTGCACATGTCCAAACCATCTCAGCCTTGCCTCTCTTACTTCGTCACCAAACTGCTCAACCTGAGCTGTCCCTCTGATATACTCATTTCTAATCTTGTCCCTCCCAGTCACTCCCAATGAAAATCTTAGCATCTTCAACTCTGCCACCTCCAGCTCCATTATCTGTCTTTTTGTCAGCGCCACTGTCTCCAAACCATACATCATCGCAGGTCTCACTACCATCTTGTAAATCTTCCCTTTCACTCTTGCCATTACGCTTCTGTCACAAATCACTCCTGACACTCGTCTCCACCCACTCCACCCTGCCTGCACTCTCTTCTTCATCTCTCTTGTAGTCAATCATAATAACTAACAATTTTTTATGATCGGACTTGATATATTAATTTAAACAACTTTTGAAACTTAACTCATCCAACTTGTTAACAGTCACTACACCTGTGGTGCAGGTGTAGTGTGCACAGGGGTTCAATTCCTGCTTTGTCTGCAGTCTGCATGTCAAATTGTCCTTGAGCAAGACACTGAACCCCCAGTTGCTCCAGGTGGGTCAGGCCAGTGCCTGTGTATGGCAGATCTGCTGCCGTCAGTGTGTGAATGGGTGGATAGCAGGACCTGTAAAGTGCTTTGGTTATCTAGAGATGCGAAAAAGTGCTATATAAGTGAATGCCATTTTTTTAAAAATTTTTGCTCAAATTCACTATGCATATAATTATTAATGCATATAATTAATCAAACTATTACAAAGAAGAGAGATTAAATTATTCTGAGCTGATGAAACCATATACAATTATTCTGATAAAAACAACTGGGGTAACAGTTGAATAAATTCACTACTTTTAATTGTGGATCATGACAAACATGAAAAACAAACACTCATGACAAGAGAAATGGATAGTAATTTACAGTTTTTAAGAAGAATTGCTAGAATAAGTCAGGGTGATAAAACAAACTTTTGAGGGATAAGGACCTGTACTTATAAAGCCCTTTTCTCAACACAAAGACCACTTCACTAGTAGCTCCGCCAACCCTCTATTCTCAGGGCCAATCAGAGACAGATACCTAGGGACAATTTAAATGGCGTTCACTTATATAGCGCTTTTTCTCATCTCTGGATGACCAAAGCGCTCTACAGATCCTGCTATCCAACCATTCACACACTGATGGCAGCAGAGCTGCCATACACACAAAGACACTAGCCTGGCCACCAGGAGCAACTGGGGGTTCAGTGTCTTGCTCAAGGACACTTTGACAAGCAGACTGCAGACAGAGCAGGAATCGAACCCATGACCCTCCGATCAGTAGTCGGTCACACTACACCTGCGCCACTGCCGCCCCCAATTTAGAGTCACTAATCAACCTAACATGCATGTCTTTGGATTTTGGGAGGAAACCTGACATACTTCCAAAGAGCACTGAACTTCTTGATCAACAATTGAATGAAAACATAGAAAAAAATATTTGCTTTTCATATGACCACACAGCAGATGGCAGCTATGCTCCAGCAGACTGAGCTGAACACTTAAGAGTTAAATGAGGAGCAAGAACAACAGAATATGATAAGAATGTAAATGAACTTGATAAATCTTTTTTAAGATAAACTGATGTAGTAAATATTGTGGAAGGGCTACATTTAATATAAAACTAGTACATTAAAACCTGGCAATTAAATGAAACTGCCTATTAAAAAACAGTTATGAACTGACTGGCTCTGGTGTTTCAGTGTTGTCATTAGTTATCATGTCTCACCAGAGTAGGTCACACTTCTTTCTCTAAACACTGCTGCCTCCTGTCTGGATCAGCATCACACCTGGCACAGTCACGCCTCTGCTTTTCAGCAGCACTTAATGGTGTCATAGAGCGCTGTATAAATTAAAGATTTCAAAAATATCTATTAACCAACTAAAAGTTATTTGAATATGATTTAAACAAACTTGAGAGCATTTCAGTTTTTACAACCTTAATATTCTTAGGTGGCAACAAAATGAAATAATGGTCATTTATATTCTGGAAAATAAAGTAAACCCTCTAAAACATGTAGATTATTATCAATGATAAGCATGCATTTAAATTTACTACAGACAGTTGATTATCCCTTCTGAGTAAAGTGAAGGAGATGCAACCCTGTCACTGTAGTGCAACCCTGTTACTCTAATTATGGTGACGGGGTTGGAAATCAGTGCTTGTATTAGCATTTCGTCACAGAAAGAAATGCTATTTGTGGAATTTAATGGTTTATGAAAGTAAAGTATATATGGCCTTTCCGTCTTACCAGACAGAAAGCTCTTTCTAAAGTCAGAGCATGTAATGTTCAATGTTTGTCATGGCTGATACGGCCTATATTGGCTGAAAATGTGCAGCTGCAGTGGATACAAGTCAGTCTGGTTATGACCGGTAGAGAACTTCTTTATGTTGCTGCCTCTTCTCGTGGCATTTCTTCAACATGTCCTGTGTGCAGCAGATGTCTCCGAGCATATCTATCAGAAGATGTTATTTCCCAGTCAGTTGTGGCGATTCCAAAGCTCTTCATGGCAGACTTGCACGTGTCCTTAAAGCGGAGCTTTGGCCTCCCTCTAGGTCTTCTACCACTTGCGAGTTCACCAAAGAGGACCTCCGTCGGGAGGCCATCACTGTTCATCTGCTGCACATAAAGTAAAGGATACACGTAGCTATATAAATAAAAGAAAGAAAGTTAGAAAATAATGTATCTTCTTTTGGTAACATGAGTAACAGGGCTGAACTGGGCAGAGTGACACACTCATTTTAGTCAGAAAAGATTTGAAAAATACAAAGACATATCAAAGAGGATGAACCTTTGGTCAACCCATGGTGTTAACCCACAATTTGATGATGTCACTTCCTCTTTGCCATGCCAATCACTGCTTTGTTCTTCCTGTGCTAGGCTAAATAGAAATGAACTGATGTTGCGGGACAGCACATCCACAGCTTCATTAATCCATCCATCTTCTTCCGCTTAATCCTTCTTGGGTCGCGGGGGGGCTGGAGCCTATCCCAGCATCTTTGGGTGAGAGGCAGGGTACACCCTGAACAGATCGCCAGTCCATCACAGGGCCAACACAGAGAGACAGACAACCATTCACTCTCACAGTCAGACCTAAGGACAACTTAGAATCCCCAGTTGATGCCAATTAACCTAACTTGCATGTTTTTTGGCATGTGGGAGGAAACCGGAGAAATCCCGGAGTAAACCCACGCAGACACGGGGAGAACATGCAAACTCCACACAGACCACTGTTGGTCGGGGGCTGGGATTGAACCCAGGATTCCCCAGCCAAGGGTGAGTCGCTGTGCTGCCGCAGTGCTAACCACTCCGCCACCGCGCTGCCAGCTTCATTAATATTATTTAAAATATGCTTATTTTAAATAAATGGTTTTAATACTTATACGATGCATGGATTAACAACACCACACCAAAAAAAGTGAATTTATAACTTATTTTAACATATTTGATATGCAGTATGGTTATCAAGAACCTGGGACAAGAGAAAAAAAAAAGATATTTTACAGGGTGCTTAATAAATATTTTAGATCTTCTATAATATTTTGACACTATTTTTTCAGCAACTTTGTTTACAGTTTGTCTCAGTATAATTTCAGAAAAAAATGTATAATTTAGTATTTTTTGCATGCATTATTTTCAGTTTAATGGATGGGACAGATAATGTCCTGCAATTCTGGATGGCTCGAATATTGTTCTTTCCTCATATATGCAAAATTACCATTCTTGTTATGACAGCTGATTATCTCTTCATTTTACAGAGCTTCACAGATGTCTGCTATCACTCTGGTTCTTTCATTAAATTGCTAAACTGAGTCACGGTGTGGTTCATGTGTCCAGAGTTTGAGAATCACTCAGTGTCAAGAACTTATGCACAGATTAAGAGACTGATCAAAAGCTTAACTTTACTTATTAATCATCAAATTCTTAGATTAGTTGTTAATGGATCCTTTGCTCAAGAAAGAAGGTGGTGCCCTAGTGAGTTAATTTGAGTAACTGTTAATAATTATTCATTATAATTATTAATCATTCATAATTAAGGTTATATAATTATAGCATAACACTACAAGGTGGACACAGCAAATGCCTGCTTTAATGAGCCTGTATTATGCATTTTTCCACATGTCCACACAGCTCCCAAAGGTGCCAATTAAATGTCTGAGACATGCTTTGTTCTAAACAGCTCAGTGTTTAATTATTGCAGTACGATTTCACACACGGAGAAGGAGCGCTCCTCAAAATGGGCCATTTTATAGTATATTGCTTTAAATGCTAATGAGCCCCAGTTCACCTAACCCTGACTCTTTCATCCTTTCTCTGAAAATTATGTTTGAGGGCTATGTGATTTTTTTACTGGAGAGGGACAGAATGTACTGTATAGAATAGACACAAAACAGACAGTGAATCACAGACAAGTTAGCGGAAGCCTTGCAAACTGCCATCTCAGGTGGTACCCGGTAGGTTGACCTCAAAGTTTGTGAGAAATCTTGGCCGGGGCCACTCAGACCAACTAACATTAGCTATTTAGGCCAAAACATAACAAATTAAGCTAGAATGGAGTCAGACATACAGTATATAATCTACTGTGTATAATCTACTGTGTAAAACATGCATGTTAGGTTAATTGGCTGTTCTAAATTGTCCCTAGATATCTGTTTCCTATAGGCCCTTAGAATAGAGGGTTAGTATTAATGAAAGCGCTTTGAGTGGTCTTTGTGACTAGAAAAGCGCTATATAAGTGCAGGTTAGTTAGTTAGTTAGTACTGTGGACTAATGAATGAGAAAGTCGAGTAAAAGATTACAATTTACAAAAAAGAGCCAAAAAAACCCTAGTAGTGCTAATTCACTTTGCAAAGCTGTCATTCTAGCAGTCCCAGTCCTTGAAAAAGTAATAATGTAGGCCTATGTGACCTTATCAATTGCAGTGTTCCTCCTACCATTATATTGGGGAAAGGGGGTATCAAGTTAATTTTATTTTTCTATATAGCGCCAGATCACAACAGAAGTCATTTTAAAATGCATTCACTATAGAACAAGTCTTTACCTTGTCTTTTTTTAAACAAACTAAATATCCTGATGTTATTTATCTTATTTACACGACAGCAGCTCGTTTCTGTCTCTTCTCTGCGCTCTGTATCATGCAGTGGACTCCGCTGCCTGTAAACACAGACATGTGTGCTCACACACACACAGAGACACGTGTGCGCACATACAGGTGAACACACTCGCACTAACACAGAGAGAACGCGTAGGAAAGCATGTTGCATCAGCCAACTGAGAAGCAGACAAAATATCTGCGTTGTTTCAACACACCCAGGATGATGGAAGACTGCAACACTAGCTCACCTGCTAGTAGCAGTCTAAGTAGCTCTCTTGCTCCGGGTCCAAGTGTAGAAAAAAGCCCAAGTGCTGCACGCCCCGCCCCCGACAAGCAGTAAAAGTCTGGTCATCACCGGATGATAGGTTTTGACCCAGAACATCTTGCAGCCTGCATGCGAATCTCAATAAATGGGCCTGATGTGTCAGATTTCCCATACCAAGAGGTTCTTGAAATGTTCTTCCAGAAGCCCAGAAAAATACACTGCAGTGACAAAAGCTGCACACTGTGGATAATTGCCATATAAACAAATGCTCAGATGTTTCGTTCAATGTTATTCAAATATTCTGATGTTTTGTTCAATAATTGTTAATTTTTTTAGTTTTATTTATGCTGACTGCTGGTATTAAAAGAAAGTTATGAACACCATAATTCCTTTAAGAGTCTGACA
Organism: Pholidichthys leucotaenia; assembly: GCA_020510985.1. Lineage (NCBI taxonomy): Eukaryota > Metazoa > Chordata > Actinopteri > Cichliformes > Pholidichthyidae > Pholidichthys > Pholidichthys leucotaenia. The sequence continues at coordinate 240,447,938 of CM035839.1, forward strand.
TTGTTGACCTCCACACTGCCCCCCCTTCTCCTGCCTCAAGGCTGTAAACCTAGGGGAAACACTGACCTGTGGAATAATGAGTGAAATTGAACCATAGATGTGAAGTAGGCTGACTAGAATTTACAGAGAGGAGCTCTAAACATCATGGCTGAGCTGGTAAGTAGCTTGCAATCAAAGCTAGCTGCTCTGGGGATGAATGAGTGTGGGGGAGAGCACGAGTGGATGTGAGTAGGTCGGAGCGTGAGTAAGAGTGTGTATATGGGTGAACGTGAGTGAGTGCGGGTCATTCTGAGGGCGAGTGGGAGTGAGATTGTGTGGGTACAGGAGTGGGAGAGAGGGGGTGGGTCCGGGAGTGCGAGTGTGGGACTGTATGAGGGAGAGGGCAAACGAGAGTGAGTGAGTACATGTGGGTACAAGCGGGTGCATATGAGAGCATGAGAGTGTGAGTGCATGGGAATGGGTGTGTGTGTTGGTTGGGAGGTGCTGGATTGAGGGGGTAGCGCCTCTTGGCTGCATGGGCTCCCCTGAGCGGGGGGTGGGGGGCGGCCCCCCGTGGGGCCCTTGTGCCTTGTTGCCGCCTTTCTTGGGCGTGGGGATCCGTGGGGTGTGCAGCGGCGATGCTGGCCCGCTGTGGGGGTGTCTGGGGGAGCTTGTGCTGGGGGGGTGGAGACCGGCCTGAGGGATGGGAACACTGGCCTCCCAGTGCCTAGGGGACTGGGGGCTGGTGTTGGCCCCGCTTGGGGGGGGGGGGTGGCCGGTCCGGGGGCATGGGCCCACTGCTCAGCCATCCCTCCTGGGGCGGATGCCTGGCTGTCCTGGGGCTTGTTGGCCTCGGGACACCTGTGCCCGGTGGAGGTTCGTGGCGTTGTCCTGCTTGTTCGGGGTTTCCGAGGTGGGGGGAGTTGCTGTGACCAGCCACCCTCTTTGTATGTTCCCTGACAAACTACTCACATACACACACTTATTTTGCACGCGCTCTCATACACACACACATGTATGCGCACACACATATGTTTCTCCTTTAACAGGTGCAGACACCAGACTTGTGTTGAGACTTGTGTTGAGATCTCTTCAGTGGAAGAAACAGTTTGTCTTCTGTTTGTTTCAGTTGTTAGTTTGCCTTCTTTGTCAGTTCCTCTCCCTTTACTTTCCCCCTCTCCACACCTCCTTTCCCCATTCCCCTCCTGTCGGGCCCCTCATGGGTAAAACAATTTAAATAAAGTATTAATATTACAAGAGGAGTTTATAACAATTTACAGTACATACAGTATATATGTACTGTATCAAGCTCCTTTTGGCAAAGTAAATCTGTTTGGCACAATAAGGGAAGCGGATTTCTGTTCTGCTCACCTAGCTGCCTGACAGGACAAGGGAAGAAAAAAAAGCTAGCTGTTCCGTAGATATATAAGGCCCAAGGCTCAGTGGAAACGTTCTCTATCCTCAGAAGACAGGGCATGCCAGAGTATCCTGGAGGCTGATTTGTATCAGGTCTGTTAAGTAATGATGTAGTAACCTCAGAGAAAAGAACAGCAAATCCAAAAGTAGCCTTTCAGATAGAGATGTAGTCATGGGCGTTGCTCCTGTGGGGGATATGGGTGTTTGAACACCCACAGTTTTTCCAGTTCTCAGCAGATGCTCAGTTTCTCTGGCCTCTCTGCACGCTGCTCTCCCCCTCCCTCTCCTGCTCCTTGAAACATGTCACCAGTGACTGGATTTGATGGTGACCAGCTGATTTGCATTCCTGCAAGTGAAGTTGAAAGCTTCACAGGTGAGCAATGAACATTTGTGAAAGAGTTCTACTGAAGGAAGAGCAGCCATGTGCCTGTGGGTGTGTCATGGGTGGTGCACCTGTGTCTGCTGTGTGTGCATATACTGTAAAATTCCCAATTTCATGTTAAATGTTTTGATTAGGGTGTATGGGACTCACGTGCACACCTCACATAATGTGAGGATGTGGCCAGTAGTGAGGACAGAGATGAAGAGGAAGGAAAAGGCAGACAAGGAGAATGGAGACAGGGAGACGATGAAGATGAAATGGCAGAGGGAGGAGCAGAGAAGTCAGACGTGGCTGATGCTTGCCATCAGGTCAGTAAGCCCACAGGCACGTGCACAGGTGGGGCCCAGGTGATGCTCCTGGACTGCCCCTTTGCCCCCTGTAGTGCCCTCCTGACGAGTTTTTACACACAACTGGTTTATTTTTTAACAAGGGGATGTTCATAAATGTAGTATATGGTGTAAATGTAATTTCAGTGCAAATCTGCAGAAATAAAGGTGCAAAAATATGGTAAAAGATGCTAATTTACAATTTAAAAAAGTCCCAAACTCACTATAAGTTAAGCCTGTCCACAGCATGTATGGGGTGGCGCCGATCTCTGCTTCAAAATTTACTAGAAACAAGTTTTTGTGAAAAAATACACAAAATGCTGAAAAAACTCCCTCATTTCCAAGAAAAAGTCATAAATTTACAACAATAAAGTTCCACATTTCCAAGAAAAAAAATGCCAATTTTCTAGAGCACTTTTTTTCCCTTTTTCTCTCATAACTGTTCAACTTTCTCCCCAATTAGTGAGATTTTTCTTGTAAACTAACATTTTTCTTGGAAAGTTATAATTTTTTTTAATAAGTGTGCAACTTTTTCCTGCCACATTTACTACTTCTGTAGTAAATTTAGTACCTTTTTACTGTAATTTTGCCATGTTTTGTGATAAAATTCTTACCCCCCACATACACAGATTTATAACAATATAATCATAAATTTACAACTTTCTACAGAATTTGCAACTTTTTTGCTCTGGAATCTGCAACAATTTTTTCCTCATATTTCCACATTTGCTCCTCTGATGAACTCGGTTGTCCTGTCTGAACCATCCTGCAGTCTTAATGAGGATGGAGCGTGGCAGGTTAACAACGGGGGGGGGGGGGATTATGGCCGTTTTGCTGACAAAGATAATGGCCTTTTAATTTTTATAAAGGATTAACTTAAATAAATGGAGGTTTAATATTTTATTCACTGAAAGAAAAGCCTGTTTTTAGATTTTTACAAAGATGTACAGTATGCATCTTCAACAGATTTATTTTTCAGTGGAAGCTGCCTATTCTGTTTTTGTCATTGACCCTTTGTTCTGTAAATATAAAATTTGTAAAAATGTATTGGGTATTAACCCCCCCACACACACACACACACCAGCCGAACCACAGCACCCACATCTTTGAAAAGCTTGCTACGCCCCTGGCTGTAGTCCTAGTTTCCGTGGGAGAGGGGAACTCCTGTGCAGATGGATTTTGGGTTGTTTGACTTTGTAGATCTTATAATGCCACAAAAATTCCACAAAATGGACTCGCATAAAGGGGCATAACCCCAAAAGGCACAATAGGATCTCTTCAATAACAGCACACATGTGGAGTCCATGCAGTGAATTTTCAACCCAAAAAAGTTATACAAGCTTGGTGTAGTGAGACGGATGAGGAGGAGGAGAGTGCGTGGGAGTGTTGTGCAGCGCAGCAGCAGGAGACATAGGAGCTGGAGTTAGTTGTACTCAAGAAAGATGCTGGCTTGGTCATGGCAGGAGAACTCGCTGGTGAAAGAGTGTTGCGGCTTATAAATCACTAAACAGGTACCAACACTCCTTTGATGTAAAGGTGTACAATCCATTCATAATGGATCTGGACGCTATAAACGTTATTTATCGTCCTGTTTCACTTTCTGTGCCTGTGACACATGCACACACACACACACACACACGTGGGTGTCCTGGATGATACATTACATTTCTATAGCAAAGAAGCCCAGAGACACAGACGCAAGAAGTGAGCCAAATCAGAGTGTGTGCAGCTGTGCTGTTACTATGACAGCCAAGGTGGGCAGGACATATTTACAGAATGTAATGCAGTGAAGTTGAGCTTATTCAGAGCATGGCTGAAAGTTTTCAAGAAGTCAAACAACAAGCCAGCAGCCGAACACATCATCAGGGCATGTTCAGGATCAGCTGCTCAATCAGTTCTATAAAAAGTCTGTTCCAGGGATACGCCACGTTTGTTTTTGTTCTCCTTCAGAGGACCCAGCAACGCCAGCATGCTGCACGGACCCCCATTTCATTTCCCTGTTGGCCAGGGGGCGACAATAAACACATTTACTTCAGAGTAAATATTCAGGAGACACTATTCAGTCATGTGAAAAAAAAATTAGGACACCCTGTATAAGCCTCTCTGTGTGTGTGTGTGTGTGTGTGTGTGTGTGTGTGTGTGTGTGTGTGTGTGTGTGTGTGTTTTAACATATTTAGACATATGTGACCCATGCTAGCAAAATGAGTCGGAATGCACACAGGGTCATTACGAGCTGCAGGCAGTGGAAGTCAAAATGATCTGGGTCGAAATGAAGACTTTGACAAAAATGAGTCCATAAAAGCATCATCTAGTGATCCCAATGGTCAAAATAGCAAATAAATACCTTAAATCACCTTTATTTGAAGGTTTTGTACAAGTCATGTCTTCAGAAATTAGTCCTTTGTTTCAACTTTCCTTAGAAAATTTGTGTATTTCTTTGCTCGTTGGCGGCAAGTCCCAGGAAAACCCCCATCAGTGCATGGCATCCTTGTGAAGCTTGGAACTCTGACTTTCTACATGGATTTCCAGAAGGCGTAACTCAGGACCAATAGAACGCGAGTTTTCAAACCAGCCACGACATCTGCTGTCTGGTCAGTTTTTGGCCAATTCCTACAAATTCTATATCATTTTGAAGGTCTTTCAATACAGAATATGAAGATAACAACACCTTAGTTTTGAAAATTTCCTCATTCCGACTCATTTTGCCAGCACAGGTCACATATGGATATTTAATATCAATGTTAAAAACACTGGGGGATTCACGTAATACAACTGAACAATTAAAAATGAATTAAAGACTTTTTACAAATTCTCTGTAAAATGTAATTCTAAACAAATAGTGAGGAATAAATTAGGACACCCCCACATTCATTCCCACTTAGAATGGCTAAAATAAATGTTAAAAAAATACAAAAAAGGTTAGACATAGATAAGTGAACATTTCTTAATGAAGAACTGAATATTTAAAGGGGTGTCCAAATTTTTTCACATGACAGTGAGTATTACGGTAGTCAGTCACATTTACGAGAAAAAAGCACACATGCAAAACATGTCATGTGTCTGAACGTGTGTTTTCAGAGCTCAGACTCTTTATTTCTAGCATTGTTTGTTAGCTTGATTTTGTTAGTTTCTGTATATATTTTGGTTTGTTTTTTGAGCCTCCCCTTTCCCAGACACTCTCACTAACTGCTCACAGTCTGCTCCTGGTCATCTCAGCTGTGAGCAGTTGGCCTAATTAGGTCACCTGCTCGCTCAGCGGCTCACACCTGTGACTCATTCAGAATCAGAATCAGATTTATTGCCATTGTTCATGTAGTACACAAACTAGGAATTTGTCTCGGTGCGATGCTGCAACATCTCCCTCATGGATCGTCACCTTATCGTAGTGGGGGGGTTTGCGTGCCCCAGTGATCCCAGGAGCTATGTTGTCCGGGGCAATTTGCCTCTGATAGGGTCTCCCAAGACAAACTGGTCCTGGGTGATGGGCCAGACTAAGAACGATCCAACAGACTCTCATGATAAATTGTATATCAAGGATTCAGTGTACCCCGCCCGGTATGGGGTTACCGGGGCCCCACCCTGGAGCCAGGCCTGGGGGAGGGGCTCGAAGGCTAGCGTCTGGTGGCCGGGTTTCCACCCATGGGACCCAGCCGGGCTCAGCCCGAAGGAGTTACATGGGTCCGCCCTCCAGTGGGTTCACCACCTGCAGGAGGGATCATGGGGGTCCGGTGCTATGTGGATTAGGTGGCGGTCAAAGGCGGAGACCTTGGCGGACTGATCCCAAGCTTTCTAAACTGGCTTTTGGTACGTGGAATGTCACCTCTCTGGTGGGGAAGGAGCCTGAGCTGGTGCACGAGGTTGAGCGATACCGGCTAGATATAGTCGGCCTCACCTCAACACACAGCTCCGGTTCCGGAACCAGTCTCCTGGAGAGGGGCTGGAGCTTGGCCTTTTCTGGAGTTGCCCCGGGCGAGAGGCGACGAGCAGGGGTGGGTATTCTTGTATCGCCCCACCTTGCTGCCTCTATATTGGAGTTTTCCCCGGTGGACGAAAGGGTTGCTTCCCTGCACCTTCGGGTTGGGAAACGGGTCCTGACCATCATTTGTGCCTATGCACCAAATGATGTTTCAGAGTACCCACCCTTTTTGGAGTCTGTGACTGGAGTGCTGGAGGGTGCTCCTCCTGGAGACTCCATTGTCCTACTGGGGGACTTCAATGCGCACGTGGGCAACGACAGTGAAACCTGGAGGGGGGTGATTGGGAGGAACGGCCTGCCCGATCTGAACCCGAGTGGTGTTCAGTTATTGGACTTCTGTGCTAACCACAGTCTGTCCATAACGAACACCATGTTCAAGCATAAGGGTGTCCATATGTGCACCTGGCACCAGGACACCCTAGGTCGCAGGTCGATGATCGATTTTGTTATCGTATCATCAGACCTGCGACCGTATGTCTTGGACACCCGAGTAAAGAGAGGTGCAGAGCTGTCAACTGATCACCACCTGGTGGTGAGTTGGATCCGATGGCAGGGGAGGAAGCCATTCAGACCTGGTAGGCCCGAACGTATAGTGAGGGTGTGCTGGGAGCGTCTGGCTGAGGCCCCTGTCCGGGAGGTCTTCAACTCCTACCTCCGGAAGAACTTCAACCACATTCCGAGGGAGTCTGGAGACATGGAGTCTGAATGGGCCATGTTCTCCACCTCTGTTGTTGAAGCGGCGGCCCAGAGCTGCGGCCGCAAGGTGGTCGGTGCATCTCGTGGTGGCAACCCCCGAACCAAGTGGTGGACACCAGTGGTGAGGGGGGCCATTAAGCTGAAGAAGGAGTCCTATCAAGCTTGGTTGGCTTGTGGGACTCCCGAAGCAGCTGAGGTGTACTGGCAGGCCAAGCGGAGTGCAGCTCGGGTGGTTGCTGAAGCAAAAACCGGGGTATGGGAGGAGTTCGGTGAGGCCATGGAACAAGACTTTCGGTCGGCTTCAAAGAGATTCTGGCAAACTGTTCGGCGGCTCAGGAGGGGAAAGCAGCTCCCCGTCCACACTGTGTATGGTGCAGATGGGACACTGTTGACTTCAACTGGGGATATCGTCGGGCGGTGGAAGGAATACTTTGAGGATCTCCTCAATCCCACTGACACGCCTTCCACAGAGGAAGCAGGGTTTGGGGATGAGGGGGATGACTCGCCTATCACAGGGGCTGAGGTCGCCAAGGTGGTTAAAAATCTCCTTGGTGGCCGGGCCCCGGGGGTGGACGAGATTCGCCCTGAGTACCTCAAGGCCCTGGATGTTGTTGGGTTGTCATGGTTGACACGCCTCTGCAACATTGCGTGGAGGTCGGGGGCAGTGTCTTTGGCATGGCAAACCGGGGTGGTGGTTCCTCTCTTCAAAAAAGGGGACCGGAGGGTGTGCTCCAACTTTAGAGGGATCACACTCCTCAGCCTCCCTGGGAAGGTCTATGCCAAGGTACTGGAGAGAAGAGTCCGGCCGTTGGTCGAACCTCGGATTCAGGAGGAGCAATGTGGTTTTCGTCCTGGCCGTGGCACATCGGACCAGCTCTTTACCCTCTCGAGAATTCTTGAGGGTTCGTGGGAGTTTGCCCAACCAGTTTACATGTGTTTTGTGGACTTGGAGAAGGCATTTGACCGCGTCCCTCGTGGATTTTTGTGGGGGGTGCTTCGGGAGTATGGGGTATCGGGCTTGTTGTTAGGAGCTATTCGGTCTCTGTACGACCGTTGTGAGAGTTCGGTTCGTATTGCAAACACTCGGTCGGAGTCATTCCCAGTGAGAGTTGGACTCCGCCAGGGCTGCCCTTTGTCACCGATCCTGTTCATAATTTTTATGGACAGGATTTCTAGGCGCAGCCAGGGAATGGAGGGTGTCATGCTTGGTGACCACAGGATCTCATCTCTGTTGTTTGCAGATGATGTTGTCCTGTTGGCTTCATCCAGCAATGACCTACAGCTCTTGCTGGGACGGTTTGCCGCTGAGTGTGAAGCGGCTGGGATGAGAATCAGCACCTCCAAGTCTGAGTCCATGGTCCTCAGCCGGAAAAAGGTGGATTGTCCTCTCCAGGTTGGGGACAGGCTCCTGCCCCAAGTGGAGGAGTTTAAGTATCTTGGGGTTTTGTTCACGAGTGAGGGGAAAATGGAGCGAGAGATCGACAGACGGATTGGAGCAGCATCTGCAGTGATGCGGATGTTGTACCGGTCTGTTGTGGTGAAGAGGGAGCTTAGTTCTAAGGCAAAGCTGTCGATTTACCAGTCAATCTACGTTCCTACTCTCACCTATGGTCACGAGCTTTGGGTAATGACCGAAAGAACGAGATCACGGATACAAGCGGCTGAAATGAGCTTTCTCCGTAGGATTACTGGACTCACCCTCAGAGATAGGGTGAGGAGCTCAGTCATCCGGGAGAGGCTCAGAGTAGAACCGCTGCTCCTCCACATTGAAAGGAGTCAGTTGAGGTGGTATGGGCATCTGATTAGGATGCCTCCTGGACGCCTCCCACTTGAGGTGTTTCAGGCACGTCCCACTGGGAGGAGACCCCGGGGCAGACCCAGGACTCGGTGGAGAGACTATGTCTCCCAGCTGGTCTGGGAACGCCTTGGTATCCCCTCTGAAGAGCTGGAGCAGGTGGCTGGGGAGAGGGAAGTCTGGGCTTCTCTGCTTGAACTGCTGCCTCCGCGACCCAGACCTCCGGAAAAGCGGTAGAAGATGGATGGATGGATGGATGGATGGATGCTGCAACATTAAACATGAAAAAATAAAAGATAGAAATAAAACTATACATGCAATAAAATGTAGAATATGAATGAGTAATACTAGTCAAAGCAATTTTAAATATATTAGCGAGTAGCAGATATTGTGGAGATATATTCATCCCCACGTATTTAAGCATGCCAGCTCATTGTGTCATTACGGCAATATTGATCTGACTTCAGGATCTAATCCTTCCCTGCTACACTGAAGTGTCTCCTCTCCTCCTCCAGAGCAATTCTTGCTCTGGAGGTTCATCCTTGTAAGTTCTTTGTTACAGTTTTTGTACTCTCTGCACTGTTTTGGGACTTTTATGTTCTTTTTGTTATTTAAATGTCACAAACACAATTCAGCGCCTGGGTCTGTCTTCCTGCCCTGGAGGGGCATTTATGACAAAACAAGTTGCAAATTCACAAGAAAACATCACAAGTTTATGAGAAAAAATATTTAAATTTATAAGAAAACAAATTTGTTAGAAAACAGTTGCAAATTTACAAAAAAAAAAATCAGATTTAAAATACAAAAAGTAGCAGATTTGTGAGAAAAGTTTCAAACTTACAGAAAAAAAGTCAAATTCATTGGAAAAGGGTGGCAAATTTACAAAAAAAAAATCTAAAACTCATGACAAAAAGTTTCAAATTTAAGATGCAAAAAAGTAAATTTAACAGTAAATGTTTCAGCTAAAATCCCATGAATTTTCCTTTGTTCTGATCTCGCACATCTCCTTGTGACTGTATGGAGGTGATTTTGAAGCCTGGAAGCACATGTTGCTGTAGGTCAACACCAGTCAGAGTTCTGTCAGTCAAAGGTCAAAGGCCAGCGGCGCTCCAGAAAGTTCAGTGACATATGGTGAAGTCTAGAAGCAGAGGTGGTTAGCAACAAGTCACATTTACTCAGCTTACTTCTCCAACAGGCTTTCATGTTCACGGGGAAACAGGTGGAATTGTTTAGAAGAAAAAAGCCAAGAATTACTGAGAAACGCCTCCCGCATTATTAAACTAGCTTTCAAGTAAATGCATCTGTGACGACTCTTACCTGCACTTCAGTAATTAATATCATCATCATGGAATACGACTTTTACTTGAGTAGAATTTCTGGCTTCTGCAGCGTGTGTGACCTGAGGGGTGGATTCGAGATGTTATGAGGTGAATAATGACTTGTTTGAAGCTCCTTGGTTTAAATGCGCCTTCAGGTTTAGTCTGCTTTGCTGCACTTTTACGGATTTTTCCCCTTTTGCTGCTGTTGTTGTTACACCTTTAGTAGCAAACAGTGTGAAACCGTGAAGTCAATCCAGACGGGGCTGAGGAAGCATGAAGGGACTAAATTCAGCCTCATTAAATTACACCCAGTCATTAGTCAGGGTTCAGTTTTATACTGACTGAAGAGTGTAAAATGAAAAATAAAAAGCAAAGGAAAATAATGAAAAACAAAAAAAGGTTTTCAGCAAGTCAGTGCCAACAGAACAGAAGAGAACGTGTAGGTTAATAACAGCGAAGACACTGCCATTATTTCAGCTGCTGCTTAAAGCTTTAAAATGACACTGGAGCAGAGCTGCTGGTCCAGCTGCTGCCCCGGATTCCCTGCTGTTACGCCCACCAGCAAGTCCATGTGGGCCTGGCCCAGCTGAGTTGGTCTGCCATGTTGGTCCACCTGGATCTGCCCACATGGACTTCACCTGCTTACCTGTTTTTAACTTATTTTCTCATAAATTCATTATTTTCTCGTAAATTTGTTGTTTTCCTCTAAATCTGATACATTTTTCTGGAAAATTTTAAACTTTCTCATAAATTTTCAACTTTTTTTTTTTAACTGTAAACTTGCAACTTTTTCTCATAAATTAGTATTTTTTATTTGTAAATTTGCAACTTTTTTCCTCATAAAATTGCTTGTTTGTAACTTTTTAAAGTAAATTTACTGTTGTGGTGGTTTGGGAAAACCCCCACAACACACAGGGACAGACAGCTCGCTACTCCTGGGTTTTTTCCGCTGCATGCTGTGATCTAATCAGCCATTTATGCATTTCACTGCTGTGAGGTTAATGTGCCATCCATGCATTGTGTTCATGCATCCTGTCTGTGCCTCTCATATGCAAATGCTCATATCGACCCATGTGAATGCTTTGATGTATTGTTGTAGCTGAGTATATAAGCTGTCTGAATTTCATGTTCAATCTCTCATTCTCTCACTTCAACCTCTGCTGCAGGACACAGACTTTGTGTCCCCTCTTCACTGAGAGCTGTGGGCTCACTCCCGGCGCGCACGCACGGCGCCGGGAGAGGAGCTCGTGACAGCGGTATGATTAATAAAACCTGCTTAAAACCTCAGCATCGCTGCCTTATTTTATCAGCTGCTGCACTGGTGACCCGATACTGAAACGAACACGCTGCCAGCGAACGCAACACCCGGCGGTGATTCTCCGACGACAAGCGAACGCGGCAGCCTGACTGATCGCTCCCTTCTGCTTCAGGGAGACTTCAACGCGGAGTTTCCAGGCGAAACTCCCCGGAGAACACCCACGACCGGGAAAGCTGAGCAACATTTCATGGTGAGATCTGCACACCTAGATCGGCACATCCACGCTGGACCGGCCGCGCTCACAGCTCCTCCACACGTGAGCGCATGCACCTCGTCCCCGCTCCACGACGGCGATCCCCATGGCCGACGGAGCACACGTGGACCTGAACGCACCATGACCAAGCGAGTGACAGAGCGTCTACTTCCCTTCACCGCTCCAACACACTGAACAGGGATGATCAAGCTCCCTGACCCTGGTTCTCCTCTCCAGCTGGCCCACCCATCACGGAACCCCGGCGCACGCACCAGGGAGTTACGAGGATGGCGCACACCACGCACGGGACAAATACGGCTTTTCTGACCGCCTTCCTTCTGCTGCACACTGGACCTTCAGGCTTGCTCGTTCACCTGAGGCACGCAGCTTGCTCACTGGATTTTATGGTCTTAGCCATGGCACACAAGGGGAATTCAGCTGTCTGCGGTTCCCGAGGCTTTAGGGTTACGCCTGAACCTAAAGCCAACACGCCAGTCCCTCTGCTCTCATTACAGCCGCCACGCAGCCTCGTCTTTTCTTCATGGCCGCTATTAATCCTTGCAGGACTTAATCGCGGGAGAAGCCAGTGACTAATTTTTCTTCTTGTGGACCTCTGCACGTTCAACGGGACAACCCTTCGACATCGCGGACCCACAAGCAATTTTTGCACGGCCCGGACGTTTTCATCTTCTCCGGCCGGCTTTTACTACCCCCCACCCCCCTCCACCCCCTCCTGCACAGAGCTTTTCCCTGCTCGCTGCCCAAGCTGCACTATCGAGGTCTCGGCCACCTGCCGAGCCCTCTGGGGGGGAGCTGTGGCAGTTTGGGAAAACCCCCACAACACACAGGGACAGACAGCTCGCTACTCCTGGGTTTTTTCCGCTGCATGCTGTGATCTAATCAGCCATTTATGCATTTCACTGCTGTGAGGTTAATGTGCCATCCATGCATTGTGTTCATGCATCCTGTCTGTGCCTCTCATATGCAAATGCTCATATCGACCCATGTGAATGCTTTGATGTATTGTTGTAGCTGAGTATATAAGCTGCCTGAATTTCATGTTCAATCTCTCACTCTCCCACTTCAACCTCTGCTGCAGGACACAGACTTTGTGTCCCCTCTTCACTGAGAGCCGTGGGCTCGCTCCCGGCGTGAACGCACGGCGCCGGGAGAGGAGCTCGTGACGGCGGTATGATTAATAAAACCTGCTTAAAACCTCAGCATCGCTGCCTTATTTTATCATCCGCTGCACTGTTTTTTTTTCTTGTAAATTTGAACTTTTTACCCAAAATTTTCACTTTTTTTTCATAAATTTGCTACTATTTTAGTAAATTTGTGACTTTTTTCTCGTAATTTTGGCACTAGTGCTCCTGAAAGCCCACATTAAACCCGTTCAGAGCTAACTCTACCCCGGTGGATGTACAACTGTGTTCCCAGAGTTGGGACCATCTATTACCTGGATGAGGTCTCGGGCAACCAGCTCCGTCTCCCCAGCTGGAATGCTGTCATCCAAGACCTCCCACCGCTCCCCCAGGCGAAACTCCATGACGTAATGCTGGATCGGTGCTGTGTGATTGGCAGGCGGGATCCAGGTGAGCAGGACTCCCTGCTGCGTGCGATTGGCTGTGAGGCACCGTGGTGGGGTAAGCAGCACCAGTGGTTCAGGGGTACTTGTAGGAAATACTGAAAGAGCACAGGAGGGTTGGGGGGGGGGGGGGTGAGAGCAGCAGGGTGAATCAGTGACGGTGTCTTAAAACACGTCTGAACTGGACTGTGACTAGATGTGATTAAGATTTTAAGTCAAATGCATCAGAGGCATCATCATTAAATTCAACTGACACTTTCCCTTCCCTTCATTTTGCAGGTGGTTGAAGGACATTTCCTCCACATTTTACTCTGCTACATCTGCAGCAGTTGTGCAGTCTGCTCTCACACCAAATCATCTTTATCCTCACAAAGTTAACATGGAGGTTTTTTCCTTTTCACAGTCGCTACGAGACACCGGAAGAGAGATTTGTCTTCGCTTCAGTCTATAGCAATCCCTTGCTGTTGAAACTAAAACACATTTTATTGCATTGTGAAATGTTAAGTTGAAAACCATGTGTACCTATGAAACAAGCATGTTGGCAAAATTTTTTCAGGGTTTCATGGCGATTCCCCCCAGCCCATTCTCCATGAGCCACGCTCCTCCCCGAGGCAATTCTCCACTGGAACCAAATGGAGACGGCCTCAGACACACGGAGATGCAGATTATTTGATGGAAACCTGTTTCTTATCCTAATTCATAACTTCTTTTACGTTACAGTGACGTTGTGGGAATCCATCTCAGTATATTTACACTCCCGACTCAAAGACAAAAAGGAATCATCATGGGGGGTTTGTGTGTGGATGTGGGGGTGGTGTGTTGATGTGAACAGTGACAAAGAGAATGGGAATTACAAAGGCTTTGATGTTAATGCAGCACACAGAGAAGGCTGACCGAGTGGTATTTTTTAAGAGCAGAGGTACCTGAGATCTGCTACTCTTTTGTTGCTTGTGTTTCTAGAGAAATGTGAGAGAGAGTGAAATAAAGCCTGATGTGATCTGGACCTCTCTGCCTGGGTCTTGACTCTCTCCACATTGGTGACCCTTGACGCACAATGGAACACGAGGCGAACACCCCGGAGACGACCCGGATAGGAAGTGCCAGCAACGCATGCTCCATTTCTGTCAAATTCCCAGACTTTTGGCTACACGACCCGAAGTCTTGGTTCCTCCACACCGAGGCCCAGTTCGCGCTCCGGGGAGTAATGGCAGATGACACCAGATACTACTATGTGGTCGCAGCGCTGGATGCACGCACAACTCAGCAGGTGGAGAGCCTGCTCCAACAGCCCCCAGCCCGTGACAAATACGGTGCTCTCAAAACCGCGCTGACCCGGCGCTACATGCTCTTGGACTGTGAGAGAGCGGAGAGGCTTCTGACGCACTCCGAGTTAGGAGACGGGTCGGCAGTCGAATTGATGGAGAAGACGTTGACGTTGATGGGCACAGATGACGAGCATTTCCTCTTTGCCCACCTTTTCCTCCGGAACCTCCTGACGGCGACCAGAGCGGTCCTTGCCAATTCGCCGCGCAACTACCGGGCGCTAGCCCAGGAGGCAGATCGGATTATCCTCTCTACCAGAGCCCTCACAGTGAATGCAGCAGCGTCGGAACCCAGCGAGACGGCCAGCGGAGGCGAGGAGCCAGCGATGGTGACTGCAGCGGGGGCCAAGAAGCGCTGGAGAGACACGCTCTGTTTCTACCACCACCGTTTTGAAGAGTCAAACGCTTGAATTGGCACAGTCCAAAACGCTTGAATTGACTGACAAAACTGACAAAACAAATTGACTGACAAAACGCCAAGACCGGCAGTCGGTAGCAGCTGCGACTGCCGGTAAAGCAAGCAAGCTGCTCTATGTGACAGACTCGCGCTCGGGGAGACAGTTCCTCGTGGACTCCGGCTCCCAAAAGAGCCTCATCCTGCCGTCCTACGCATACCGGCTGGCGGGAACTAGCGACCCCAAGCTGACAGCCACGAACGGCTCAGACATTAAGACTTTTGGTGAGAGGACACAGACTGTATCCTTGCACGGCCGTACATACCAATGGAAATTCGTCATAGCGGCATGCAGCTTCCACATCTTAGGCGCTGATTTTTTGTGTGCACACGGTCTACTAGTCAATGTTGCTAACAGACGCCTGATTAACGTGTCTTTTGATTCTCTCCCCTGTACAGCTCGAGGAGCCGGGTCCACAACACTAGCCAACGTCACAGCTCCAGGGGGTAAGTTCCACACACTACTCACCCAGTTCCCAGCACTCGTTTTCGGTGACCGTCACTAAACACGGGGTGGAGCACTTCATTACCACCACCGGGCCGCCCGTTTTCGCACGACCTCGGCACCTGGACGCAGCTAAACTGGCCATAGCGCGTGAGGAGTTTGCCAACTTGGAAAAGTTGGGCATCATCAGGCGCTCAAACAGCCCATGGGCATCCCCACTACATATGGCTCCTAAGGCCAAGGGATCGTGGCGACCGTGTGGAGATTTCTGCAGATTAAACAATGTCACTGCGTATGACCGCTACCCCATCCATCATATTCAGGATTTTTCCGTTCACCTCACCGGGGCACGCATTTTTTCCAAGATAGACCTGGTTTGCAGTTACCACCAGGTCCCGGTGCGCGCTGAGGACATACTTAAAACGGCATTAATAACCCCGTTTGGTCTGTTTGAGTTTTTACGCATGCCTTTTGGGTTAAAAGGCGCGGTGCAGACATTCCAGTGCATGATGGATGTGGTGTTGCGCGATCTGCCGTTTGTGTTCGTCTATCTGGACGACATCCTCGTGGCCAGCGCATCCAAGGACGAACACGTAACCCACCTCAGGACAGTTTTCCAGAGGTTGGAGGAGCACAGGTTAATAATCAACCCGGTGAAGTGCCAGTTCGGGGTGGCGGGGATCGATTTTTTAGGCCACCGCATCTCACCAGAGGGCACGATACCCTTGCCGGACAAGGTGCGTGCCGTGGCGAATTTTCCCTGGCCTCAGACAGTCAGGGCGCTGCAGGAGTTTTTGGGGATGGTTAACTTCTACAATCATTTCCTCCCCTGCACAGCCCACCTCATGCAGCCATTGTACGCCGCGCTTAAGAA
This sequence comes from Pholidichthys leucotaenia, assembly GCA_020510985.1. Lineage (NCBI taxonomy): Eukaryota > Metazoa > Chordata > Actinopteri > Cichliformes > Pholidichthyidae > Pholidichthys > Pholidichthys leucotaenia. The sequence continues at coordinate 240,464,018 of CM035839.1, forward strand.
ACGGAAGCCCGCGGACAGAGTCGACTGGACTCCTGAGCGGGAGCAGACGTTTTCCGAAGTTAAAACAGCTCTAGCGAACGCCGCACTGCTGGCGCACCCGGACCCAGCGGCTTGGATAGGGCTCACTACCGACCCATCAGACGTGGCCATAGGGGTCGTCATGGAGCAGCACATTGCCGGTTCTTGGTAGCTGCTCGCCTTTTTTAGCAGGTCTTTGCGCAACAGTGAGCGTAAATACAGCGAGTTCAACAGAGAGTTACTGGCTCTCCACCTGGCCATACGCCACTTCCAGTTCTGGCTGGAAGGGCGCACCTTCACTGCGTTCGTGGACCACAAGCCGCTAACGTATGCGATGGCCAAGGTTTCGAAACCATGGTCGGGCCGGCAGCAGAGACAGCTGGCTGCGATCTCGGAGTTTACAACCGACATTCAGCATGTAGCCGGTAAACTCAACGTGGTGGCGGACTGCCTCTTGCGCACATTAGTGGCCCCAGTCTACATGGTGATAGATTATACGGCCATGGCCGCTGAGCAGATCGGCGATGCGGACGTTTGCACGCTCCTGTCTGGACCAACAGGGTTAAGGCTGGAGAGCAGAGTGCTGCAAGACGCCCCCCCCCCCCCAAATCTGTGACGTCTCCAAGGCCGCCCGTGCCCGGTGGTCCCACGCGCTTGCTGCCGCCACATTTGTGAGTCGGTTCACTCCCTGGCGCACCCAGGAGTGTGCGCATCAGTTAAAATGGGGGGAGCGAAGTTCGTCTGGCCGAGCCTGCGCAAACAGGTGAAAGAGTGCGCTGCAGCCTGCGTAGCGTATCAACGAGCCAAAGTGCACAGGGACACAAAGGCCCCCTTGGAGCCGTTCCATATCCCGGCTAAGCGGTTCGACCACATTCACGTGGACCTCGTGGGCCCCCTCCCGCCATTGCAAGGGTTCACGCACCTCTTGACAGTGGTGGACTGCACCACGCGCTGGCCCGAAGCAGTCTCGCTAGCTTCCACTGCGTCAGCAGAAGTTGCACGCGCTTTTTTGACGACATGGGTGGCACGTTTCGGCGCCCCTTCAGATATCACATCTGATCGGGGCCCGCAATTTGTTTCTGACCTCTGGTCCACCATGGCCCGGAGCCTGGGCGTCTCACTTCATCGCACGACTGCGTACAACCCACAGGCCAATGGGTTATGCGAGCGTTTTCACAGATCGCTTAAAGCAACGCTCAGGGCTTCGCTTACGGATGCAAATTGGGTGGACCGGTTGCCGTGGGTTCTATTAGGTTGCGTTCAGAACCGAAGGAGGATTTGGCAGCCTCCCCAGCAGAGCTGTTTTTTTCCCAGCCGCTGCGGCTCCCAGGGGAATTTTTGCCGGACAGCCCCGCGCTGAACACCGATCCATCCCCACTTTCACCGCGTAGCGCAGTGGCAGGGACGGTACCCGGTCTGGTCCACCACTGTTTTCTGCGCGCTTTTGTGCCAAAGGCCTTGAAGGACGTGGTGTTCGTATTTGTCAGGCACGATGCCCACCGGACCCCCTTGCGCCGGCCCTACTGTTAGAAAAATACCCGATTCTTTGATTGAAAGATCCAAGAACAAGCCAGAGATTTCTTCAATTTAAAGATGTAACATTTATTTGGAGGTCACATGTAAAGCAAGCAGCGCTGGGTGCAGCGTGACGCAGCTCCCTCTGGAGCGTCGCCACACTGACCCTGACTTCCAGGTGCAACTTACAGTTATCTTCTTGGGTTCGTTGGGCCAACCCCCGTACAATAGGATGGGCTTGTACGTGACTGTGTGATTGGCGAATCTACCCTTGACGTGAACAGGCCAACCTCTGTGCACGTCACTATTTTCTAGAATGTACGAACAACAGTGTGATTGGGTGTTGGGTTCCGGGTGTGTATCTAATGTGATAGACCTGACTGTAAGGAGGGGGGGGCTCTGTAGCTCTGCCTGATTCCTGTTTATCAGAGTTTACCACAACATATTTGTTCATAAACATGCAAGCAGAATATACTATATATAGAATCTATGTAGAGCAAAATGGGAGATTACCTACAAAACTATTGTTATGCCACTCTAACTTTTCATAACCCTTTCACTACGATGGCCCGTTCAGAGTGCTGGAACCCGAGGAGAAACATTTTGTGTTAGACTTGGGGTGACGCAGAGAAACAGTCTGTATAGACAGGCTTAATCTCGCTTTCGTGTTATCAGACGAGCAAGTTGTGTTGGCCTGAACTCCTCGGCGCAGACGACCCTCACTGAGAACTCCCCAGGTAAATGACTCGTCAGATCAGTCACAAGGGCATGCTAATGATGTTTTCCCCCCTCCCAATTTCCCCCCACAGACGGACGCACCCCCAACCTCGAAGCCGCAGACCCCACATTACAGCCGCTACGGACGTAAGCTGAAGCCCAAAGGACACGAGGGTCAAGGCTCAGTCTGAGTCTGGGGGGGGCGGTGTGGGAATCCACCTCAGTATATTTACACTCCGACTGAAAGACAAAAAGGAATCGTCATGGGGGGTTTGTGTGTGGATGCGGGGTGGTGTGTTGATGTGAACAGTGACAAAGAGAATGGGAATTACAAAGGCTTTGATGTTAATGCAGCACACAGAGAAGACTGACCGAGTGGTATGATTTAAGAGGAGAGGTACCTGAGATCTGCTACTCTTTTGTTGCTTGTGTTTCTAGAGAAATGTGAGAGAGAGTGGAATAAAGCCTGACATGATCTGGACGTCTCTGCCTGGTTCTTGACTCTCTCCACAACGTGAGTATTTATTTTTGAGGGATGGGGGAAGCCTGGCATTCTCGAGCCCTGTAGCCCAGGACTAGGCGGGAGACAGTCACCGACTAGTCAGCTTCTTTTAGCAGGAGTTCCTGACCAGTGCAAAAAGAATAAAATCACATTATTTTACCAACTGGAGTCATTTCAAGTGTAGAAATCGATAACATTTCACTTTCAGGTCAGAGGGGTTCTGGTGCTGGGTGTCTTGTGGCAACTGCCCAGCAGGGAATTTGTCCTTGGAGGAATGGACGGAGAAGTCGGAGCTACAATCACAAAAATATTAAAATCTCTTTTCACTTACAGTTTATATCATCACACTTTGGCAGAATGGGTAGAAGCCAGCACAGCTCTTCTGGGCTACGTTTTCCTACGTCACTAAAACGTAGTCACCAGCCAGAGTTTGAGAGCCTGAGGCGTTAGCTTCAGCGCTAATAATTACAACACCTGAGCATGTTTGACTGGTGACCAAATGGTTATTTATCCACCTCAGTGGATGTATTTATTCAGTGGGCCTGGACCAGGGCCATAGCACCAAATCTGGGGCCCCGGGCACAGCACTGTGTGTGGGCCCCTCAAACACAAACCAAATATTGAATTTTACATTCCAAGGATTAAGATGGGGCCATTTCCATGAAAAGTCTGGATTAGTAAGCTCCACTGTTACGGACAATTTGATGCTAGTGTATGATTTGTTTATCTCCATTTGAGAATATGTTTCCTGTCATCAGTATTTCCAAATCTCTTTGTCTATAATGCACTTCTGAGAATGGACATGTAGGACTTTTTCATTTACACTTATTTATATTTTCTATTCCACTGGTCTTATTCTTTTGCATTCTTCCAATTCTTGGCTAGTAGAGCATTGTTAACAAATCCAGTTTCCAAATGAGATCAATATACTGTGATGTGCACGGACATTTTGGGGGGCAGATGTCAACCCACCCCAAAAAGCACTCCTAAATAATGAAAAACGGAAATGTCTATACAGTCGTGCCCATTTTACTGTAGGTGTTTCAGGGGTCTCAGACAACATCCATCATTACTGTTAATGCAAAATTCAGTCTCTCAAACACTTCATTCAGCCTGGGTGAATTTTGCTATGACATTAATTAATTAGAAATTAAAAGAATGCAACACAGAAAAATGTTTTCGTTCCAGGCTTTTTGAGGGCCCCTCCCTACAGTGGGCCCTGGGTAAAGAGAACCCTTTCTCCCCCCCAAGTCTGACGCCTCTGGCATGGACACAACACACTATCAGTTATTGGTAAATGTTACGCACCCCTCCATGGGCGATTAGCCAGTGGTGCAGGTCATGACACCGTAAGGGTACACCCCCACCCCCCCTTAAGAAAGTGGTGCAGGTGTCCAATCCCAGACGAGCCCCCACTTTTCTGTTACAGCCCACTTTCTGGGCCAAGGCCAGAATTGCCTATTTCAGCCTGGGATCATGAATCATGAAGTCCGTTTCGACCCACAGTCAAGGTGAAAAAACCTAAGTCACTTTCACCATCAGGGAAGGGGGGTGGGTAGACATACACCTCCTAATATCCCGAGCTGAGTCTTGAACCCATGACGCCGTGATCTCAAAACCTCTTACTCTACCACTGAGCCAAAGAGGAAGTCCTCGCTAGCTCTTGGCCAGTAACGGAGGTGTACTGTAAGGTGTCAGGGACTGCACCACTGACTAATTCCCGATGGAGGGGTGCGTAACAGGAAACAGGTACCAAACAGGCTCTTGTTCCACCATGACACATGCATTAGCACCTCTCTCACCGCAGCACAAGTCACCGTAGCCAGAGAACTTCCACTCAGGCCCACAGATCCCAGTATGGCCTGTTAGCATCAGAGCTAATGTTAGCTAACAGCTTGACTAAAACAAACTTTGTTATTTGCTGTGAAGTTACTTCTTGGGGATGATGCTGCCTCCACATCAGTGAACTATGCTGCAGAACCACAGTCTCCAAGTAAGTTATCTTCATAAAGTTGAATAACCAGATGATACTGCTGATGAAACTGTTAGTCTAGCATTGCTGTGCTTTTGGACAACACGGTAGTACAGTGGTTAGCACTGCTGCCTCACAGCTAAAAGGTTCTAGGTTTATATCCCCAGGCTGGCAGGGGTAGGAACCTTTCCGTGTGGAGTATTTATGTTCTCCCTGTGCTGTGTGGGTAAGCTGCAGTTTCCTCCCACAGTCCAAAGAGATGCATGTTAGCTTAACTGGTAATTCTAAACTGTTCCTTGGTATCTGTCTCTGTTAGGCCCTTAGAACAGAGGGCTAGTGTAGCCAACTAGTTACGTGCTTTGAGTGGTCTTTGGGATTAGAAAAAAGCGTATCCTCATGCTGTTGAAAGATGTGTATTCTTTGCTATCTATAATTGTCTCAGTGGTGGTTTCATTTTTTATTGCTGTACTGTTTTTGGCACAAATGCTGGTTGTGGTGAGATGGACCTTTAATAGCTATTGTTAGCAGTTAGCTGAGCAGCTTACCAGTGTGTTGTTACTTTTGATTGGCCTTTACAGTGGTTAACCTGCAAAAACTTTATCCAATCATTCAATCATATCATTTTCTACTCCAAAAAGCAAAAGTGACCGTTCTGGATTTGTCACACAGTAAAGCCAGCTCAGCGCCATCCTTGATCCCCACCCACTGCTCTTTTACTGGCCAGCCTCATCCAGCTGGTCCTGATAGAGCACTCTGTCAGCAACCAGAAGACGCTGCACACTTGACAGCGACATCCTTACACAAACTCTCAAAGGATGTGTCTCTAAATTCATTTTTACGGACGTTCTGGAACATTTTTGGCCAAACTTATTACTCTGTTCTGTTCGCATGCGGCTCTTTAGCCCCACTGTCGTGGCTCTCTGCAGTTACATGTCAAAATGAAACAGGAATAATGAAGGTCATTTTCATTTTTTTTTTCAAATTACTGTGTATTGGATACATTTTTCAACTGAAAAACATACTTTTATAAATGTAAAATATATATTTTTTAAATGTTTAATTATGCGGTCAACTGAAACAGGCGCCAGCTCCTACCAAACTTCATGGTGGGCTCACGTGCATGCACAGGTGCACTGACTGCACCCAGCAGCTGGCTGCTCATCCTCCCTGCCCTCGGTAAGACACGGACAAATCCAGAATAACAAAGATTAACAAGAAAAGTAGAAATGGAAACTTCTGCAGAACACATCTGTTGTCGAAAAGTAAAAAGCTGGAGATGAGTGAAAAAGAGCGATTTTAGAGCTTCTGCATCCTTCACTGGACATGAAAAATCATCTAAACTTAATGAATAAACATCTCTGAGGTAAGGGAAGTACAGCTAGTTCTGTTTTATGTTCATGCAGGAAGGATGATTAATGTACATGGCTGAAGATTCAGAAAGGAAAACAGACATAATAATAATAATAATAATAATCATGGATTAGATTTATATGGTGCTTTACATGTCAAGTGACATCTCAAAGCACTTACAGTGACTCCATTATTCATTCACTCCAGGCAGACATCGATAGTGGTAAGCTACTACTGTAGCCACAGCTGCCCTGGAGCAGACTGACGGAGACGTGACATCACCCTGAAATGACTGAATAGCCAACAAATTGGTTTATTTAAAATAATAATTGCTCTTGTTGTATTTGTTATGGTTTATTTCAAAATGACTGACTTCACCCCTGAGAAGAATTCAAATGTTGGCCTGCATAGTTTGGTTTTTCAGTTAAAGGTGCAGTGTGTAATATTTTTGGGAATCTTGTTTTTTTCCATTCATTCATCTTCTACCACTTGATCCTTTTCGGGATGGCGGTCACTGGAGCCTATCCCAGCATATTTTGGTGAGAGGCAGGGTCCATCCTGATCACCAGTCCACCGCAGGGCCGACACAGAGAGGCAGACAACCATTCAATCTTACAGTCACAGCTAAAGATAATTTAGAATCCCCAGTTGATGCCAACTAACCTAACATGCATGTTACATGTTCTGTAGGTTATTGTAAATAAGGGAGTAATGACCAGCATAAAGGAAACTATTAGCATTTTGATATCTGACAGCGAGATGACACACTGACTGCACCAGAGAACTTTTTCATTTGTTGTGACACATAACAGTAAAGTTTAGCCAAGGTTGCAGACCCCTGCTCTAAGCAAAACACCAGTTCATCCACCCCTGCCAAGTACACGTGGTTTTTTTTGTAATGACCACTGTTTCTTTGGTACACATTCAAAACGAACATAAATAAACCTGAACGGAAACCAGGAAGTATTTGTAGACCGACATGCCTAACTTCAGGTGTTTCCACAACTCCTCCTGCTATTCTTTTTGAAGAAACGATGGAGACTAAATGGAGAGAAAGACAACGAAGCTGGGCTGAAATCTTTGATGTCTTCGTTTCTTCTTGGCCAGCATGGAAGGTGATGCACTATGAATGGTTTCCTCAATTTTCAGCATGTCACTTATCTTTAAGTAATACTCTGTGACAGCCTCATTTGCACCTAATAAATGTTCCTCTCCTCACTGCTTGTAATAAATAAATACACACATCATTCATCATTCAAGTAAAGCCCAGTTATTGCTTTGACAAAATAATTTTTATACAGGCACAAATAAAAAAAACATACTGATATTTTAGGCTGAAATGTACAGTATGGTTTTTTTTTTTGAAAAACTGTGGGTTCGTGTTTGAGATTGGCATCAGGTGTGCTGGCAATGGAGTAGGTGTGTGCGTTGCTGGCTCCTGCTATATTTTTTTTCAGTCTTACTTTTTAAACCCTACTTTACTGTAAGCTGTCAACGTTTTGGACATTTAATACGTGCGGAATCTGTTTTGAGTTGAGAAATATGTCCAAAACAAGAAAGCAGACTGAAAAGGAGGCAGCAGTGAACAATGCTAACACCAGCTTAGCTGAGGATGCTAATATAAGCCTTAATCCTGCAATTGTTGCCTTGCTTGAGCAACACAGAATGTCCATAGCTGCTGACTTTAAAGCTTCATTTGAACTTATTAATGGTAAGCTGGACAAGATTCAAGCAGATGTGGCGAACCAGGAGCAACGCATTGGCGACCTTGAAAGCAACGCGGAGGATGTCAGCCAGCGCCTAGCGGCGCTTGAAGCTATGTGTGAGTCAATGCAGGAAGAGAACAAGCTTTTGAAAAACAAACTTTCTGACCTGGAGGGAAGAAGCAGGAGGCTGAATATTCGTCTGGTGGGTCTGCCGGAGTCCTTTGATGTGGGTCCACGGCCATCTGAATTTTTTTCTCGGCTGTTGGTGGACGTCTTTGGCACACAAACTTTGCCATCTCCCCTAGAGCTGGATAGAGCCCACTGCAGCCTCATGCCCAAGCCGGGTCCGAACGGGAAGCCATGCGCTGTCATTATTTGTTTCCACCGGTTTCGGACCAAAGACTTGGCGATGAGAGAAGCGCGGAGACGCCGTGGGACTTTGGAATATCGTGGACATAAACTTCAGTTCTACGAGGATTATAACGCCAACGTTCAGAAGCAACGAGCTGAATATAAGGAGGTTATGTCCGAGTTGTACAAGAGAGGTTTTCGTCCTTCTCTTCCCTTCCCCGCCAGGCTCCGGATAACTCTTCCAGACGGCAAAAACCAGTGGCTGGCGTCCGTCTCGGAGGCCACCCGCTTCATGCAAACCATGGAGAGAAACCAGCGATTTTCGCCCTGAACTGGGCATTCCTGGGTTGACTAACTACTACACTGGACTCCTTGATTACTACTTCATTAAAGCTGCACTGACTGGACATTGATGCATTTTTAGATGTTCAAAAACAAGGTAAAATTGGCTCCCTATACGTTGTTGTTTACTTAATTTTTTTTTTTTATTTTTTTTTTTAGGGTAAAATGTTCATACTATGCAAGATTGAAGCCAGTTGTATGGAAGTATTTTGTTAGGATGAGAACAGAGTAGGAGATGGAGCGGTTGCTGTTTTTTGCAACCGGCTGGAGTGTTGTTATAGGTTTGGTTGTTGAATTTTTTTATTTATTTTTTTTTGTTATGGATTTATTTACACCCCCCTTACCCCCTCCCCCCCCTTTTTTTTTACCCGTACCTCACCCTATTCTTTTTTGGGCTACACAATACAATATAAAAAATTTACTCTTTGAATGAATAGTAATCTTACTTTGGTAAGCTGGAATGTGAAGGGGTTGAACCATCCAATTAAACGAAAGAGAGTCATGTCACGTCTAAAGCAATTTAAGCCTGGGGTACTGTTTTTGCAGGAAACCCATTTGCAGGATTCCGACCACTTGCGCTTGTCAAAATGTTGGTCAGTGTGGGGAACGTGAAATGAAGAAGCTGAGTGATTTTATAAACCAGATTTAATGTCGGCTTCTCATCCCCAACATGTCTCATCCCAAGGTAGAAGCAGAAAGAGGCTGATCGCAGTCAGACCCCCATACTTATGCATCTCACAACAAAAGCCAACATCATTATGCATTACACCACAAAAGCCGACTTCACACGTCCTTGTCATATCCTTCCGATGTCCTCCCGTTCCTTCGCCTGACCCCCGGAGGTCAGGAAGTCTTTTCAGGTCTGCACCGCCGCTCTTCCATCTCCTCGTTGCTCCCTGCACGCGGTGGAGACTCATTGTCCTCTTCTGAGACGTGAGGTCATTCCACACATGTAATTACAACACATCCCCCTGTGTCTATCATATGCAGAAATGGATACATGAACTACAGCCCCCCCAAACGTCTAAGAAAAGGACAATATATGTAGGTTCGCAGACTATGATGACATCACCGGCATAACTATACAAGTTGATCACGTTAAAAAACACAGTGATAACAATAACAGTACAGTCTATGCCCCCTGTCCGCCTTAAAACTGTTATGATAACCCCGACAGCATATCTTAAAACACGTTATCATGTTCACATCAGTCTGTGTGTCGTCTGGGTTTCAACAGTCTTCCAAATCTGCTGTACGCCTGCTTCGGCGTCTCAGCGGCGCTGTCTTGTAAGGGATCTGCAGCTTGAGGAAAAAAGTGGTTATTTGATCCCTGCGGGGGGTTTGGGACATGTCCCTTGGGAGGTCTACCACATCGAGGTGCTCTCGCCGCCCGTGCAGGTTCGCTGCTCAACATGAAGGCAGGCTTGAGTCTGTCAGTGCTGACTGTGTCTTTTCTGTCCCCCAAATCCAGCACAAAATGCTTATCACCAGGTTCCAGCACTCTAAATGGGCCATCATATGGTGGGCGGAGGGTTGGCTTTAAAGCGTCGTGCCTAACAAAAACGAACTTGGCATTTTTTAAAGCCTGGGGAACAAAAACCCGCGGAAAAGTGTGATGAACCGGGCCCGGGAGCATGTCCGCTCCCGTGCTGCTTAGTGGTCTCAGAGCTGAGAGGCGCCCCGGCTCTGGATGTTCTGGTAAGAATTCACCGGGGAGCCTGAGAGGTTGTGCAAACACTAACTCTGCTGGGGAGGCGTCTAGATCCTCCTTGGGTGCAGAACGCAACCCCAATAAAACCCATGGTAGTTTGTTAACCCAATTTGCATCCGTTAGTGACGCTCTGAGGGCAGCCTTCAAAGACCTATGAAAACGCTTGCATAAACCGTTAGCCTGTGGGTGATACGCGGTAGTGCGATGGATTGTCGCTCCTAAGCTGCTGGCCATCGCAGACCAGAGCTCTGAGACAAACTGAGGACCCCTGTCGGATGTGATGTCCGGCGGGACCCCAAAACGCGCCACCCAGGTCGTTAAAAAAACGCGAGCCACTTCTGCGGCCGTAGTTGACGTCAGCAGGACGGCTTCTGGCCAACGTGTGGTTCGATCCACCATTGTTAAAAGATGTGTGAACCCCTGCGACGACGGTAGGGGGCCCACGAGGTCGACGTGCACATGGTCAAACCTCCTGGCCGGAATTGGGAACGGTTCTAAAGGAGCTTTCGTGTGTTTGTGAATTTTGGCGCGCTGGCAAGAGATGCTTGTTCTTGCCCACTCCTTTACGTGCTTGCGCAGGCCCGGCCAGACAAACTTCTCCACCACCATTTTCACCGAAGCGCGCACTCCCGGGTGCGCCAGGAAGTGAATCGAGTCAAAAATGCGGTGGCGCCACGTGGCCGGGACTACCGGGCGAGGTCGCCCGGTTCACACGTCGCAGATTAAGGGGGGCACACCGTCACACAAACCCCTGCTCTCCAGCCTTAACCCTGTTGGTCCAGACTGGAGCGCGCGCACGTCCGCGTCACTGCCTTGTTCCGCTGCCATGGCTGCGTAATCTATCCCTACGTGGACTGGGGCCGCGTACGCTTCCGTGTTGGGCTTGCGCCCTGCGGCTGTGGTAGTATGATCTGTCTCCGCGTGCCCTGACGATGTCACGGCGCGGGAGAGGCAATCTGCCACCATGTTAAGTTTGCCCGCTACGTGCCGAATGTCTGTGGTAAATTCTGAAATGTCGGCCAGCTGCCTTTGTTGCCGGCCCGACCAAGGCTCTGAGATTTTAGACATCGCAAAAGTGAGCGGTTTATGGTCGACAAAAGCCGTGAAACGCCAACCTTCCAGCCAAAACTGGAAATGGCGGATGGCTAAATGAAGCGCTAACAGCTCTCTGTCAAACGTGCTGTATTTGCGCTCGGTTTCGTTTAGGGATTTGCTAAAAAAAGCTAGCGGTTGCCAAACCCCGTTAACGTGCTGCTCCACGACCGCCCCTATGGCCAAATCTGATGCGTCTGTGGTAAGCGCTATGCAGGCCGAGGGGTCGGGGTGGACCAAAAGCGCGGCGTCAGCCAGGGCTGTTTTTACTTCCGCAAACGCGTGTTCCCGCTCCGGGGACCACACGACCGCGCTGGAGGGCTTTTGTTTTCTAAGCGCGGCGTATAACGGCTGCATGAGCTGAGTTGCGCGGGGTAGGAAACGGTTGTAAAAATTTACCATTCCCAAAAATTCTTGCAGCGATTTGACCGTTTGTGGTCGGGGAAAATTTGCCACTGCGCGCACTTTATCAGGCAATGGGACTGCCCCTTCTGGGGAAATGCGGTGTCCCAAAAAATCAATCTGTGCCACACCGAATCGGCACTTGGTTGGGTTAATTATTAACCCGTGCTCTTCCAGCCTCTGAAAAACTGTAATGAGGTGATTTTCGTGTTCCTCCTCGGACGCGCTGGCGACTAAAATATCGTCGAGGTAGATAAACACGAAAGGAAGGTCGCGTAGCACAGCGTCCATCATACGCTGAAACGTTTGCGCTGCGCCTTTAAGGCCAAAAGGCATGCGCAGAAACTCGAAAAGACCAAAAGGAGTTATTACGGCCGTTTTAGGGACGTCCTCAAGTCGGACTGGGACTTGGTGGTAGCCGCGGACCAGGTCTATTTTAGAAAAAATACGCGTACCCGCCAGATGTAGTGAAAAATCTTGGATGTGAGGGATTGGGTAGCGGTCATGAGCTGTAGCATTATTTAATCTGCGATAATCGCCGCAAGGTCTCCAGGAGCCATCAGCTTTCGGGACCATATGCAGTGGCGAAGCCCATGGGCTTTTCGAGCGCTGAATAATGCCCAGCTTTTCCAGGCTGGCGAACTCGTCGCGTGCTATGGCAAGCTTGGTCGCGTCTAAGCGCCGAGCTTTAGCAAACACCGGGGGGCCCGTTGTGGGGATGAAGTGCTCCACCCCGTGTTTCGCTACTGTTGCCGAAAATTTGGGAACTGTGAGTGCTGGAAATTGGGTGAGGAGTTTGTCAAACTTACCTTATGCTGTAGCGAGATTGGCCTGCACAGGTGGTGGGGACACTCGAGCTGCACAGGGGGTAGAAGAGAATGACAGTGCATTGATTAAGCGTCTGTTTGCAAGATCAGCCAACAACCCATGTGAACATAAGAAATCAGCCCCTAACATGTTGAAACTCACCGCCGCTATGATAAAGGTCCACTCATAAGTGCGGCCGTGTAAGGAGAGAGACAAGGTCCTTTCACCATAAGTGCTGATGATTGAGCCGTTCGCTGCCATTGCCCCATTGCCGCGGGGTCCAGCCACCCAGTCGGCGTAGGACGAGGTGATGAAGCTCCTTTGAGCTCCGGTGTCTATGAGGAAATGTCGCCCGGAGCTTTCATCAGTTATGTAGAGCAGCTTGTTGGCCTCGCCGAGAGCTGTAGCTGCTAACGGTTCCCGGCTCCTGAAACTGCAAGGTGGTACACACTTGTATGCCCTCTCAGCGAATTGCCGGTGGTAGTAGCAGAAGTCGCCTCGTCTGTTGCGTCGCGGCCGCGTCGCTGCCATGGTGGGTAGGGTTTGTTCCATTGCCTCTGGCTCCCTGATGTCCTGGGCTTCTGCACCGAGGTCTGCCGCTGCTGCTGTGGCCGTCTGCTCACCGCAGGAGTTGAGGAGTCACTGTGCTTCTCTGGCAAGCGTGCTGAAGTCCTGCTGGGTCTTACAACTCATGCTGGCCAGAGTCCCTCTCATGTGCGTCGGGAGAGTGCTGAGGAAGATGTGCTGAAAGAGGAAGTTGTCGCTGTCTGTCTCTCTCAGCTGAAGCATGTCTTCCATGAGGGCCAACGGTCTGCGCCCACCGTGGCCATATATCGCCAGTAGTCTCTTGGCCCTTTCCTCGGCCGAGGGAACGAAGCTCTCGATGAGAGTAGCCTTCAGCTCCTCGTATTTGCCGCTGGCGGGCGGCTGCTGTATCACGCTCCGCGCGCATTGCGCTGTGGCGGCGTCGAGCCTGGCGACAACGTGGTAGAACTTCATGTCGTGTTCCTTTTCTGAAATGCTGTTACTTTTACGCCAGATGTAATGGGACACACCTCATACTAACAGTATGAGGTGTGACACATCATACAGTATGACACACATCATACTGTGCATTTCAGAAAAGGAACATCTTCCAACAGTAAAATATGATGGTGGTAGTGTGATGGTCTGGGGCTGTTTTTCTGCTTCAGGACCTGGAAGACTTGCTGTGGTAAATGGAACCATGAATTCTGCTGTCTACCAAAAAATCCTGAAGGAGAATGTCCAGCCAGCTGTTCGTGACCTCAAGCTGAAACACACTTGGGTTCTGCAGCAGGACAATGATCCAAAACACACCAGCAAGTCCACCTCTGAATGGCTTAAGAAAAACAAAATGAAGACTTTGGAGTGGCCTAGTCAAAGTCCTGACCTGAATCTGATTGAGATGCTGTGGCATGACCTTAAAAAGGCAGTTCATGCTCGAAAACCCTCCAATGTGGCTGAATTACAACAATTCTGCAAAGATGAGTGGGCCAAAATTCCTCCACAGCGCTGTAAAAGACTCATTGCCAGTTATCGCAAACGCTTGACTACAGTTGTTGCTGCTAAGAGTGGCCCAACCAGTTATTAGGTTTAGGGGGCAATCACTTTTTCACACAGGGCCATGTAGGTTTGGATTTTTTCCCCTTAATAATAAACACCTTCATTTAAAAACTGCATTTCGTGTTTACTTGTGTTATCTTTTTTTTTTTTTTTTTTTGTTACTTAGTTGTACCCATAGGTAGACTTGGTTTGCAGTCTGGTGACAAGCCACCGGCTGCTGGTCACTGCGTGCGCGAGCGCCCTAAACCTACATGTTTTGGTGTGTGGGAGGAAACCGGAGAAATCCCGGAGTAAACCCGCGCAACACGGGGAGAACATGCAAACTCCACACAGCTCACTGTTGGTCGGGGGCTGGGATCGAACCCACGATCTCATGATCCCCGCGATCCCCCGGCCGAGGGTAAAACTGTGCTGCCGCAGTGCTAAACCACTGCGCCACCGTGCAGCCCTTTGTCTAATATTTAAATTTGTTTGATGATCTGAAACATTTATGTGTGACAAAAAAATGAGAAATCAGGAAGGGGGCAAACACTTTTTCACACCACTGTAGTTACATGTACGCATGCATAAATACACATGCATACATACACACACATATACAATGGGGCAAAAAAGTATTTAGTCAGCCACCAATTGTGCAAGTTGTCCCACTTAAAAGATGAGAGAGGTCTCCAATTTTCATCATAGGTATACCTCAACTATGAGAGACAAAATGAGAAAAAAAAATTCCAGAAAATCACATTGAAGGATTTTTAATGAATTAATTGGTAAATTCCTCAGTAAAATAAGTATTTGGTCACCTACAAACAAGCAAGATTTCTGGTTCTCACAGACCTGTAACTTCTTCTTTAAGAGGCTCCTCTGTCCTCCACTCGTTACCTGTATTAATGGCACCTGTTTGAACTGGTTATCAGTATAAAAGACATCTGTCCACAACCTCAAACAGTCAGACTCCAAATTCCATTATGGCCAAGACCAAAGAGCTGTCAAAGGACACCAGAAACAAAACTGTAGACCTGCACCAGGCTGGGAAGACTGAATCTGCAATAGGTAAGCAGCTTGGTGTGAAGAAATCAACTGTGGGAGCAATTATTAGAAAATGGAAGACATACAAGACCACTGATAATCTCCCTCAATCTGGGGCTCCACGCAAGATCTCACCCTGTGGGGTCAAAATTATCATGAGAACGGTGAGCAAAAATCCCAGAACCACATGGGGGGACCTAGTGAATGACCTGCAGAGAGCTGGGACCAAAATAACAAAGGCTCCATCAGAAACACACTACGCTGCCAGGGACTCAAATCCTGCAGGGCCAGATGTGTCCCCCTGCTTAAGCCAGTACATGTCCAGGCCCGTCTGAAGTTTGCTAGAGAGCATTTGGATGATCCAGAAGAGGACTGGGAGAATGTCATATGGTCAGATGAAACCAAAATAGAACTTTATTGTAAAAACTCAACTCGTCGTGTTTGGAGGAGAAAGAACACCATACCTACTGTGAAGCATGGGTGTGGAAACATCATATTTTGGGGCTGTTTTTCTGCAAAGGGACCAGGACGACTGATCCGTGTAAAGGAAAGAATGAATGGGGCCACGTATTGTGAAATTTTGAGTGAAAACCTCCTTCCACCAGCAAGGGCATTGAAGATGAAACGTGGCTGGGTCTTTCAGCATGACAATGATCCCAAACACACCGCCCGGGCAATGAAGGAGTGGCTTCATAAGAAGCATTTCAAGGTCCTGGAGTGGTCTAGCCAGTCTCCAGATCTCAACTCCATAGAAAATCTGTGGAGGGAGTTGAAAGTCTGTGTTGCCCAGCGACAGCCCCAAAATATCATTGCTCTAGAGGAGATCTGCATGGAGGAATGGGCCAAAATACCAGCAACAGTGTGTGAAAATCTTGTGAAAACTTACAGAAAACGTTTGACCTCTGTCATTGCCAACAAAGGGTATATAACAAAGTATTGAGATGAATTTTTGTTATTGACCAAATACTTATTTTACAGAGGAATTTACCAATTAATTCATTAAAAATCCTTCAATGTGATTTTCTGGATTTTTTTTTTCTTATTTTGTCTCTCATAGTTGAGGTATACCTATGATGAAAATTGGAGACCTCTCTCATCTTTTAAGTGGGAGAACTTGCACAATTGGTGGCTGACTAAATACTTTTTTACCCCACTGTATGTGTATATATAGCAGTCAAAATTAAAATATGATAGAAATACCAGTCTGTACAGATGGACTTTAAATAAAAATAATACATAAAAAGGAAGAAAGTGTTCTACTTGCTTTTTTCCATTAATAAAACACCAGTTGATGGTAAACTCCTGATAAAAATAAATACTGATCAGCACAATCCAGTAACAGCTGGACCTCGTAGTGGGAAACTATCATGGGAGCAGCACTCACACGGAGGGCGTTGTTTGGCTTCTCCACAGCTGGAGTGTGAAATGTTGACATGCCAACACCTTAAAACAATCACTGCTCTACCACTGAGGTGAAATTTAAAGGGACATATTGGGTAAAGATGTTTTTGGAATGTTTAACCCTATAAAATACATCCATGTGTCACATTTATACTGACTCAACAGAATAAAAATAACAGTATTGCATATGACTGACCTAAAACAGGAAATGTTTAACCTGATTTAATGTCAGACAGTGAAAAAAAGGTCATGTGTCTTTTTACACAGTCCACGTAAACTTCTGTTTCAACTCTATATAGTGTCAAAGAGTCCAGGTATGAGAAATGTTACAAAGAGGCTTTGACTGTTTTCCTTTCAAACCTTTTGGCGGGTCTACTTATCTTTCCCAGACCTTCCCTGGTACTCACCTAGTGTGTTCACAGTGACAACCTCGCTGAAGGGGCCTGTGCCAAGCTTGTTTTGGGCCAAGACACTAAACTGGAACGTTGTTTCTGGCTCCAAGCCGGGCACCACCATCCAGTCATGGCCTCCAGGCACAGGTATGGAGAGCCAGTCATGCGGACCTAAATGCTCCCTCTTCAGCCTGCCCAGGAATTAGGATGACAGGACAGACCATAAAGATGCAGGAACAAGGAACTTTACTTGGTACTGATTATTTAAAGCAAAAATAAAAATCTAATTTTAAGTGTTTTTTAACCAGTAGCAACACAACGTACTGCAACAATTTCTTACATTGCTATTGTTAATTTAACATGATATAAATCCCAACATTTGCACATTTATTCACAATATGGCTCTGATTTGATGGTTAATATGCTCATGCTGCATTCAGCTTTGCAGTTTGCTCTTTGCCCATGCCAGACATTCACATCAGCCCCAAATGAAGCAAGCAGGAACTACAGCATCTGTCTGTCTGCAGCAGCAGCACGGGAAGACTCAACAAATACACGTCCATGTTTACAGGAATGAAAAATGAGTTCTGCAACAAGAAGAGATGCTTTCAAAGCCATAAGCAGAAACAAGATGCTAAACAGTGAACACAACAGTGGACCATCACTGTATCTATGTAAGGCTGCACAACATGATACTATCACAATACTTCGACCACGACATGGTGCTATCACGATTTTGCAATACACTGAGTATTGCGGTATCATATACCACGATCTTAGTCTTGTTCAACTCCTGGCTAGATCTCACAAGTCATTCCTTTGCTGTGCTGACCTAACTAGATAGTGAGCATTTAGCACCATCTAGTGGACTGAAAAATCAATTGTTTTTCATTACCTCAGGTACTTAAATAATAAGTTTGTGTTGCCAACATTTATTAATAATAATTCCTAATATAGTATCATAAGAGTAGTGTCTCTGAATTGATTTAGTATCAGCACCGCAAACTACTGCGATACTACGATGTAGTGATTTCTTCCCCCACCCCTGTTTATCATATCACACAACAGTTAGTTCCAACTTGAAAACAGCACTCGAATGCTTCCCCAGATACGAACCATTGCTTCACCGGTGCTCCAATAATTGTTAATTACAGTAACTGTTTCCTCATTGATAAAACTCGCTGCTCTGTCCCGGTTTCAGGGTCAACCTGGGAGGAACGTCTGCAGGAGCAATGTTGGGGCCTGGACAAGACAGAAAACAGGTCAGTCCACGAGCTTATTGAGAACTGTAATGTGTTGTTTATCTTAACACATAAATCTGAGGCCGCTGTGTAAGGCTTCCCGGTCCGCTCCATCACAGGCCCCAGCTCCTGCCAGGATTGGCCTGGTCAATGCCAGATCACTGGAAAATAAAACTTTTATCCTCAGGGATTTCTTCACCTCCCATGGACTGGATTTCCTCTGCATACGTGAGATTTGGTGACTGTAGCCCTTTATCTGAACTTTCACCGGCTGGTTGCTCTTATTTTAACTCCCCGTGGACATTGGCTCGAGGAGAAGGAACTGCGACTATGACTATAAATGCAAGTAGTGCTTTTTATCCTTTTCCTTCACCTGTTTTGAAATGTTCACAAGTGAGGGGAAAATGGAGCGAGAGATCGACAGACGGATTGGAGCAGCATCTGCAGTGATGCGGACGTTGTACCGGTCTGTTGTGGTGAAGAGGGAGCTTAGTTGTAAGGCAAAGCTGTCGATTTACCAGTCAATCTACGTTCCTACTCTCACCTATGGTCACAAGCTTTGGGTAATGACCGAAAGAACGAGATCGCGGATACAAGCGGCTGAAATGAGCTTTCTCCGTAGGATTGCTGGACTCACCCTCAGAAATAGGGTGAGGCGCTCAGTCATCCGGGAGAGGCTCAGAGTAGAACCGCTGCTCCTCCACATTGAAAGGAGTCAGTTGAGGTGGTATGGGCATCTGATTAGGATGCCTCCTGGACGCCTCCCACTTGAGGTGTTTCAGGCACATCCCACTGGGAGGAGACCCCGGGGCAGACCCAGGACTCGGTGGAGAGACTATGTCTCCCAGCTGGTCTGGGAATGCCTTGGTATCCCCTCTGAAGAGCTGGAGCAGGTGGCTGGGGAGAGGGAAGTCTGGGCTTCTCTGCTTGAACTGCTGCCTCCGCGACCCGGACCTCCGGAAAAGCGGTAGAAGATGGATGGATGGATGTTTTGAAATGACTTTATTTGAGGTGGGTCGCTCTGACCCGGTGCTGGTCGCTGTCATTTACTGACCCCACAAATACAATAAGGACTTTGCCGATATTCTGGTTGAAATTATGCCAAAGTACGACTGAGTCTTTAGTGAAGATGTTAATATCCATGTGTGCTTTCCTGATAAGCCCCTGGCGAAGGACTTTTTAAACCTTATTTATTCTTTTAACCTGGAACAGTTTTTATCTGGTGGTCCTACAGATGAACATGGACATACATTAGACTTTGTTCTCTCACATGGTTTATCTATGTATAACCTGGAGATCTGTGACATTGTGTTCTCTGCACTATGTACAGCAGCTCAACCAGACTCATGACATTCATCACTGTTTTTCTGTTGCATTATCAACTGCACTGTGGTACCCCATATTATCTGCTACTTGCTAATTTATTTAAAACTGCCTTGACTAGTATTACTCATTATTACTATTATTATTATTATTATTACTACTTATTTTTCTACACTTATTGCATGTTTTTAGTCCTTTAGTTTTTTAGTTTATCTCTTTACAGTATCTCATCATGTTTTTAATGTTGCAGCATGGCACCGAGACAAATTCCTAGTTTGTGTACTACATGAACAATGGCAATAAATCTGATTCTGATCATACTATGCCAATATTATTTGATGTTGGTTTCTTCTGTACCAAAACCTGCTCGGCACGGTCGTATTTTTAACCCCTTCACTGCTGGTCAGTTTTCGACTGCTTTTACCCAGCTCTGTGCTCCCCCTGACTTAATTCTCTCTGATACGGAGGAGCTTAATTCCTGGTTTTATTCCTCCTACCAAGCCATCGTAGAGTCTGTGGCTGCAGTAAAAATTAAGCAACCCAAAGCCAAACTCGAACCACGGTTCAGTGACAGAACTTGGGCAGTCAGAAGGGAATGCCGCAAAGCTGAGCGCAGGTAGAAGAAGGACAAGCTGCAGGTATCTCTTCAAATTTTAAAGGACTGCTGGCATCATTACCAGAGTGCCGTTAAAGAGGCTAAAAGGGAACATTTATCTAACATTATTGCATCTAACCGTTATAATCCACGTGTGTTATTTAAGACCACTGACTCTGTTTTAAATGCCTCACCAGCTGTCATTATGGAAGCATTATTTGAAACGTGTAATGACTTTTTAAATTTTTTTATTGATAAGGTCACCACCATTAGGACTCTCATCCCAGCTCCTGTTCCTGACCCCTCTGTCTCTGTCCCTTGCTCTGCTGTTTTTAATCAGTTTGAACCTGTGACCCTGTTGCAATGAAAGCACCAAGGTGCTGATGTCTCGGTGTCAGAGCCTTGGCGGAGGTATGCATTCAAATCAAATCAAATCAACCTTTGTCATATTGCTGTACATACAACTGTAGTGCAGGCAAGATGAAATTGCGTTTCTCTCGGCATCCATATAAGTAAAAGAACATGATTTAAGACACACTCACACATATCTTCACCCCCCACCACCACATCCATTCACACATCCCTGAGACATACTTGGAAAAACTAACCAGAACTATAATATACAAATAATATACATAATGTCCGTAGGTGCAGTAGTGTGTATGAGAGATTCCGGATCAACTGTTCAGCATCCTAACAGCTTGTGGAAGGAAGCTGTTAATCAGTCTGGTGGTTCTGCCTCTGATGCTCCGGAATCGTTTGCCAGATGGCAGAAGTTCAAAGTGTTTATGCAGAGGGTGAGAACAATCCTTGACAATGTTCAGTGCCCTGCTCCTACAACGGTTCTGAAAAAGTTCTTGGACAGAGGGGAGGGAGACTCCAATTACCCTCTCAGCTCCCTTAACTATCCTCTGCAGGGCTTTTTTGTCTGACATACTGCAGCTGGAGTACCATGTAGCAATGCAGTACGTCAGAACACTCTCCACCACACCTCTGTAGAAGGGGATTCTACAGAGGTGATTCAGATGATTCTGGGATCATCACCAAAATGCTATGGGTTCCTCTCTAGCCCAAGGACCACCTTGGGTAAAAATTTCATCCAAATCCGTCCAGTAGTTTTGTGGGTATTTGTGGAACTGCTCTGGAATGGTTCAGGCCCTACCTGACAGTTAGAACCATGTGTGTAAACCTTGCTGGTTGTGAATCTTCTTCTGCTTCCCTGTCATGTGGGGTCCCACAGGACTCAACTTTAGGGCCCCTGCTTTTCTCCCTTTATTTTTTTAGTATATTTTTGTATTTTGTATACTTTTATTAAAGGGTACCTGAAGTAAATTTTAATCAGAAACTATTTCAAAGGATCAAATATGATACTAGTGGTTCCGTCCAGTAATTTTGGTCATGATTCCTTCTCAAATATGCGCGAGTTTCAAGTCACTGCTCTCTCAGTCAGTCACAGTCAGCGACATCTTGTCTCCTCCACTGGCTGTTTCAGCATGGTAGTGACGCACAGTCATTGCATTCTGTGATTAACTGGCCTGCAGTATAGCAGTCAACAAAGTTTCAACATCAGAATTTTATGTAATTTTTTACAACCATGTACAAGCAAATCTACCCGCATATAA
The DNA here is from genome assembly GCA_020510985.1 of Pholidichthys leucotaenia. Lineage (NCBI taxonomy): Eukaryota > Metazoa > Chordata > Actinopteri > Cichliformes > Pholidichthyidae > Pholidichthys > Pholidichthys leucotaenia. The sequence continues at coordinate 240,485,687 of CM035839.1, forward strand.
TTTAATAAAATAAAATAAAATTCTAGTATATCAAGGTTTATTCAATGTGTTCTGAAGTTACTTGACTGGGAACTTGCCTGTTCATCAGGTCCCCTTCAGTTGCTGGTTGCCGGAGTTAACTGCGGATCATGCTCTCAATAAAGGCGACTTCCAAGGATGGTTTGTGAAGTATATACCCGTACAGATTTTGTGGCGTTTTCAACTTGGATCTCGACCCACTGAGCATCTGCTGAATGTGTTTACTCGTCCGCGGTAAACACGTTACTTGTCCATGGTAAAGCCAGAAACAACGATTGTACATCACTTCCGGCCGGCAATGGCTGCTCCCCATTGGTTTTGACCAAGTAGTTTTCATGGGATAAAATTATTCAACATTCTGACTCTAGGGGGTTATTTTTTACTAAACACATTTTTGGTTTATAAGTAATACCTAAAGCAGGATTAATGTTGTTATAATGACCAGTACAGGTTTCCTTTAATTCCAGAGGGAAATTCAGGGCATCCACCAGGATGGATGAGGCAGCCATGGTGCGGTGCCAATCTCTTCACCATACACACCTAGGGCCACTTCAGAGTCTCTAATAAACCTAACTTGCATGTTTTTGGCTTGTGGGAGTAAACCGGAGTAAACCCACGCAGACGTGGGAGAACATGCAAACTCCACACAGAAGGTCACTGATGGTCAGGGGGTGGGATCAAACCCAAGACCTTCTTACTGTGCTGCCACAGTGCTAACCACTGCTCCACCGAGCTGCCTTTATCCACTTCCACTGGGTTCCATTCCTAGAAAGCATGGTATCAAGTCTTCATTTTGCTTTTCTTAAGCCATTCAGAGGTGGACTTGCTGGTGTGTTTTGGATCATTGTCCTGCTGCAGAATCCAAGTGCGCTTCAGCTTGAGGTCACGGACAGCTGGCTGGACATTCTCCTTCAGGATTTTTTGGTAGACAGCAGAATTCATGGCTCCATTTACCACAGCAAGTCTTCCAGGTCCTGAAGCAGAAAAACAGCCACAGACCATCACACTATCACCACCATATTTTACTGTTGGTGTGATGTTCCTTTTCTGAAATGCTGTGTTACTTTTACACCATATGTAATGGGACATACACCTTCCAAAAAGTTCAACTTTTGTCTCGTCAGTCCACACAGTATTTTCCCAAAAGTCTTGGGGATCATCAAGATGTTTTCTGGCAAAACTGAGACAAGCCTTTATGTTCTTTTGCTCAGCAGTGGTTTTCATCTTGGAACTCTGCCATGCATTTTTGCCCAGTCTCTTTCTCACAGTGCATCCAGAAAGTATTCACAGCACTTCCCTTTTTCCACATTTTTTTATGTTATAGCCTTATTCCAAAAGGGATTAAATTCATTTTTTCCCTCAAAATTCTACACACAATACCTCATAATGACAATGTGAAAAGTTTTTTTTTTTTTTTAATTTTTGCAAATTTATTACAAATAAAAAACTAAGAAATCACATGTACATAAGTACAGTACTCACAGCGTTTGCCATGAAGTGCAAAATTGAGGTCAGGTGCATCCTGTTTCCACTGATCATCCTTGAGATGTTTCTACAGCTTAACTGGAGTCCACTTGTGGTAAATTCAGGTGATTGGACATGATTTGGAAAGGCACACACCTGTCTATATAAGGTCCCATGGTTGACAGTGCATGTCAGAGCACAAACCAAGCATGAAGTCAAAGGAATTGTCTGTAGACCTCTGAGATAGGATTGTCTTGAGGTACAAATCTGGGGAAGGGTACAGAAGAACTTTCTGCTGCTTTGGAGGTCCCAATGAGCACAGTAGCCTCCATCATCCATAAATAGAAGTTCGGAACGACCAGGACTCTTCCTTGAGCTGGCCAGCAGGGAACTGACCAAGAACCTGATGGCCACTCTGTCAGAGCTCCAGTGTTCCTCATGTGGAGAACCTTCAAGAAGGACAACCATCTCTGCCACAATCCACCAATCAGGCCTGTATGGTACAGTGGCCAGACAGAAGCCACTCCTTAGTAAAAGACACATGGCAGCCCACCTGGAGTTTGTCAAAAGGTACCTGAAGGACTCTCAGACCATGAGAAACAGAGTTCTCTGGTCTGATGAGACAAAGATTGAACTCTTTGGAGTGAATGCCAGGCATCATGTTTGGAGGAAACCAGGCACTGCTCATAACCATGCCAATGGTGGTGGCAGCATCATGCTGTGGGGATGTTTTTCTTTCAGCAGCAGGGACTGGCAGGCTAGTCAGGATAGAGGGAAAGATGAATGCAGCAATGTCCAGAGACATCCTGGATGAAAACCTGCTCCAGAGCGCTCTTGACCTCAGACTGAGGCGGCCGTTCAACTTTCAGCAGGACAACAACCCTAAGCACACAGCCATAGATATCAAAGGAGTGGCTTCAGGACAACTCTGTGAATGTCCTTGAGTGGCCCAGCCAGAGTCCAGACTTGAATCCAATTGAACATCTCTGGAGAGATCTGAAAATGGCTGTGTACCAACACTTCCCATCCAACCTGATGGAGCTTGAGAGGTGCTGCAAAGAGGAATGAGCCAAACTGCCCAAAGATAGGTGTGCCAAGCTTGTGGCATCATATTCAAAAAGACTTGAGGCTGTAATTGCTTCCAAAGGTGCATCAACAAAGCACTGAGCAAAGGCTGTAAATACTTATGTACATGTGATTTCTTAGTTTTTTATTTTTAATAAATTTGCAAAAATTTCAAAAAAAACTTTTCACATTGTCATTATAGGGTATTGTGTGCAGAATTTTGAGGAAAAAATTGAATTTTATCCCTTTTGGAATAAGGCTGTAACATAAAATGTTGAAAAAGTGAAGCGCCGTGAATATTTTCCGGATGCACTGTATGGTGGAGTCATGAACACTGACCTTAACTGAGCCAAGTGAGGCCTGCTATTCTTTGGATGTTGCTGTGGGATCTTTTGTGACCTCTTGCATGAGTCGTCACTGCGCTCTTTGGGTAATTTTGGTCAGCCGGCCACTCCTGGGAAGGTTCACTACTGTTCCATGTTTTCACCATTTGTGGAAAATGGCTCTCACTGTGGTTTGCTGGAGTCCCAAAGCTTTAAAGAAATGGCTTTATAACCTTTTCCAGACTGATAGATCTCAATTACTTTGTTTCTCATTTGTTCCTGAATTTCTTTGGATGGCAGCATGATGTCTAGCCTTTGAGAATCTTTTGGTCTACTTCCCTTTGTCAGGCAGGTCCTATTTCAGTGATTTCTTGATTGAGAACAGGTGTGGCAGTTATCAGGCCTTGGTGTGGCTCGAGAAATTGAACTCAGCTTTCCAAAGATGTGATGAACCACAGTTAATATATCCTTTAACAGGGTGTGTGTGTGTGTGTGTGTGTGCAATCACTTTTTCACACAGGGCCATGTAGGTTTGGATTTGTTTTACCCTTAATAATAAACACCTTCATTTAAAAACTGCATTTTGTGTTTACTTGTGTTATTTTTGTCTAATATCTGAAACATTTAAGTGTGACAAACATGCAAAAAAAAAAAGAGAAATCAGGAAGGGGGCAAACACTTTTTCACACCACTGTAAACACTACTCACAAAAAGTTAAGGATATTTGGCTTTTGGGTGAAATTTATGGAAAATGTAAAAGTTCACGCAACAGTGATATTATATCATGAAAGTAGGGCATTTAAGTAGAAACATGCAATGGTGATTTCCTCATCTCAAACAATTTATTGAAACAAAAGCAGACAACAGCGGTGGGTATACCACAACAAAAAATGTCAGTGTCTCAATAATTACCTCCGCCAGGCCGAAGGCCAGGAGGAGGTTATGTTTTTGCCAGTGTTTGTCTGTCTGTCTGTCTGTTTGTCTGTTGGTTAGCAAGATAACTCAAAAAGTTTTGGACGGATTTCGATGAAACTTTCAGGCCTTGTTGGAAATGGTACAAGGAAGAACTGATTAAATTTTGGGGATGATCCGGATCACCGTCTGGATACAGGAATTTTTTAAATGATTCTTTAACATTGTCAGATACGGCCATTTTCAACATGTGTGCAGGGGCAATAGAGGGCGCTGGTTGTCGTGTCTGATGAACACAAACTCCGCCTTCTTCAAAGTTTTAGGCACAAAAGCACGCAGAAAACAGTGGTGGGCAGGGCCCGCCAGAGTGCCTGTGTTTGCGCTACGCTGCAAAAGCTGAGATGGGCAGCTGTCTGGCGCCGGATTATTTGGCAGAAATTCCCCGGCCAGCCATAGGGGCTGCGCAAAAACCAGCTCTCTGCCGGGGGAGGCTTCCAAATCCTCTTTTTTCCGCAGAGCGCAAACCCAATAAAACCCACGGCAACCATTATCGCACCTTCTTTTGTCCTGCGGCTCCGGAACAGAGAGGAATCCCGGCGCCAGTAATGCTGCGCCTGATATATGTGACTCTAGTGCTAAAAGTGACTGCATCAGGGATTTTCGACCTGAAGTCGCACTTTGCTACACAGCGCCACAAAAACTGTGTAGCCAAACTCGATCGATGGATGCACATTTTCAGCCAGTGACAGAACCGACGCCTTCCAAATCCAATGCATCACTAGCAGAAGTGATGTTTTGTCATTTTGTGGCAGAGCACAATCTACCCCCATTGGTGGCAGATCACTTCAGCGATTTGGTGCCAACATTGTTTCCTGACAGCAAGAGCACTCAATTTTTTTGTGCTACTTGGCTTATTATTTTCACATTACCAAAAAGTTATGGCTCAACAATGGGTCCATATAAGTGTACATTTGAATAAATATGTTTGAAATAGTTCATGTTGCAGTTGCTGTTTGCTTAGTTTTTGTTTGTTTGTTTGTTTGTTTTGGCTTCAGTTTTCTTTCATCTGCTGATAAATACAGTTTTTAAGTACTCAGTACAGGTGTGAAAGCCCCCCCCCCCCGCCAATAAGGGAGGCATGAGGTCAGTACAGGTGTGAAAGCCCCCCCACTAAGGGAGGCATGAGGTATGCCTTGACAGGTCGCAGCCTGGCACTTTGCAGATGCAGGAGATGGACACAACAGCAACACTTCAGTTTATTACCTCCGCCAAGGAGGTAATGCTTTTACAAGTGAACCACTAATCCTATCAATGTGAATCCAATTGCTAGTCATATGTTTTCATGGTCAAGGAATCTGAAAACCTACACACAAACACGGTATGGGGGGGAACTGTGGCGCTTGGCGGAGGTCTGCGCTCTCCGAGTGCTTTTCTAGTTTGTTATGTGCCCTTGAGCATCAATTACTGCTTGACAACAAGGTCTCATGCTGTTCACAAGCTGACTTATTGTCTGCTGAGGCATGACATTCCACTCTTCTTGAAGGGCAGCCCTCAGGTCATTGAGGTTGTGGGGTGCAGGGTTACGAGCCTCTACACAGCAACTCAGCTGATCTCTGTGTTGTTCATGCAGGGGCACAATGACTGGATTAATGATGTCATTCAGGTAGTATAGGCTTGTCACTGTACCTTTCACAAGGTGTAGGGCAGTTCTGTATTGACTAGACACACCTGCCCAGACTGCAACACCACCACCACCAAAGGCTTGTCTGGTGACAACAGTGGCTGATGCATAACACTCTCCTTGATGTCATGTTGGCGGCCATCATTTCTGCTCAGTGTGAATCAACTTTCATCAGAAAACAGCACTGAGGCCCACTGGTCCCTTTTCCAGTGTAAATGCTCCCTGGCCCATGCAGGCGACGATGCCTGTGCCTGATGGTGTTGTCAGGTACCCTTGCAGGTTGTTTAGCACACAGACCACACTGATGTAAAAGGTTTAGAATGGTCTGATGTAACCCATGGGTGCCTCTCACTTCCCTTAAATATGCCTGGAGTTGAGTGGCATTTGTCATCCGGTTCCACAGGTCACTGTTAACAATAAAGCAGTCATCAGCGTGGGATGTGGCCAAAGGATGTCCACTTCTATGCTTTTCTGTGACCTTTCTGGAATTTCCCCATTGTGGGACTAATAAAGGCTTATCTTATCTTATCCAGTCTCTCTGTTGCAACCTGCTGATGACACTCTGTGACACTCTAAGCTCAGTGGCCACTTCCCTCTGAAAACATCCTGTTTGAAGCCTCGCAATGGTGAGGTACTGTTGAACAATTGTTAGGTGGCATCTTGATCTCATGTCAAAATGTGAACCCCTTGATGAAGAGGACTGTTTAAATACCAATTCTAATTTAACCAGAAAATTTATTGGTCAATTCATGGATCAAACACCTGTTGTGAATTTTGCCATTAAGCACCTTGTTAGAAGAACAGCAAGTTATGCAAAAAGTACTGAAACACTGAACAGCTGGACATATGCATTCAAAAGGTTAGAGAAAGTCAAATTAAGTTCACCTGTACAGGTTGTAGTGCATGTTAGGTGCATCCTGAAATTTCACCTGAAATTTGAATATCCCTAACTTTCTGTGAGTGGTGTATGTACCATTAAAGTGGAAGGAGGCCTTCTCATTAAAATCACTCCTTGCATGTCTTGATGACATTAAAGATTGGATGGCTTTAAACTTCCTAAATTTTAATGAAAATAAGACTGAAGTGATGGTGTTTGGACCCAGTGGCTCTAGTGAGTCCCACCTGTTGACTTGGGCCCTTGGCACAGTTTGTTAAGCCAGTCAGGCAGCACGGTGGTGCAGTGGTTAGCACTGTGGCAGCACAGCAACTAACCCTTGGCCATGGGATCTCAGGTTTGATCCCATCCCCTGACCAATGGTGATCTTTCTGTGTGGAGTTTGCATGTTCTCCCCGTGTCTGCGTGGGTTTACTCCGGGATTTCTCCGGTTTCCTCCCACAGGGGCCAAAAACCTACAGGTTAGGTTAACTGGCATTGACTGGGGAGGTATGAATGTGACTTGTCCCTTGCTCCTTCCCGTTCCCCCCAGGCCACAGTCGTAAATAAGAATGTGTTCTTAATCTGTCCTGCCTGGTTACATAAAGGTTAAATAAATAAAAATAAGCCGTTACTACTTTGGGTTTTAAGTTGGATAGTGATTTTAAATTAGATCCTCAAATCAGTGCAGTAGTGAAGTCCAGCTTTTTTCATCTAAGGCAGATGGCAAAGGTTAAACCAATCCATTCAAAGCAGCACTTAGAAACTGTAATCCATGCCTTCATCATGTCTCGGCTGGATTACTGTAATGCACTTTATTTTAGAGTCAGCCAGTCTTCTCTCTCATGTTTACAGTTGGTTCAAAATGCTGCACGTCTTAACTGGGACATGTAAGAGCGACCACATCACACCCATTTTAGCTTCCCTTCACTGGCTGCCTGTTCACTTTAGGGTTCATTTTAATATTCTTTTATTTGTTTTTAAATCATTAAATGGCATTGCCCCGCCTTACCTCTCTGAGCTGCTCCATCCTTACTCTCCTGCTCGGTCTCTCAGGTCAGCTGATCAGCTGCTCCTGGAGATTCCGAAATCAAAGCGGAAGCTCAGAGGGGACAGAGCTTTTCTGTTGCTGCTCCTAAATTATGGAACAATCTGCCTTTGTCCATCAGACAGGCCTCTTCACTGTCCAGTTTTAAAACTCATCTTAAAACCTATTTTTATTCTCTGGCTTTTGACCTCATTTGATACACTGATTTTATTTGGTTTTTGTTGCCTCCATTGTATGACTATTGTTTTATTTGTGCTGTTTTGTACTTTTTTTTAGTTGTGTTTTATGTTTTTGTATTTTATTTATCATTGATGTACAGCACTTTGTGTCAGCTCTTGTTAATTTTAAAGTGCTTTATAAATAAAGTTGGATTGGATATTTTAATTTTCCTTCCAAATTGATGTTATTTTTAAGCCTTTGTCAGTGTTAACAGACTCATACTACCTGTACAGTTAGTTAAGGTAATCCCTTCCACAGCATGTGGGACACCATGTGGTGTATAGGGCGGCACCTATCTCCATTTCTCTGATCCTGGGCCACACAGCTACTGTGCGCAGTGAAAGCTACAGTGGTGGGTCAGTCCTCTGGTACCTCTGTGAGTTAACCTGTACAGTTAGCTGTTGTAAAAATGTCAGGACAGGATGGTGCTCAGCTGAAAAAAACAAAAAAAACAAAACATGAATACACCGCGTTCCAAATTATTATGTAAATAGGATTTTAGTGTCATAAACATTCAGTTTTTTGTTTTTCAATTAAACTCATGGATGGTATTGTGTCTCGGGGCTCTTTGGATCACTGATGTCAATCTCAGACACCTGTCATAATTAGTTTGACAGGTGAGCCCAATTAAAGGAAAACTACTTAAGAAGCTGAGGAGAAAGATCAGAGAAGGCAAGGACAGCTTCAGAAAGAAGATGGAGGACAAGCTGCAACAGAGCGACATTAGCGGGGTCTGGAGAAACCTTAAAACCATCTCTGGGCTCCAGAATACCTCCCCCCAGGCCACGGGGGGCAGGGAGTGGGCGAACAATCTGAACCTGTTTTTTAATAGGTTTGACCAACTGCCCTCCCCCCCTGACTGCACAACAACCACTGCTGCCTCTTAAGACATCAAGTCCTGCTGCCCACTCCCCACTCCACCAACACCCCCCCACTCACAACACACAGCCCCCCAACCTGACCCTGACCAAGACCCAGGTGAGGACGGAGCTGAGGAAGATCAAGGCGAGGAAGGCGTCGGGACCGGACGGCATCAGCGCAAAGCTCCTCAAGTCCTGTGCAGACCAGCTGTGTGGGATTGTGGAGCACATCTTCAACCTGAGCCTGAAGTTGGGGAGGGTACCACAGCTGTGGAAAACATCTTGTGTAGTACCTGTACCAAAAACTTCCCACCCCAAAGACCTGAACAGCTAAAGACCGGTGGCCTTGACATCCCACATGATGAAGACCCTGGAGAGACTGCTCCTTGCTCACCTCCGCCCCCTCGTGGGACCAGCGATGGATCCACTCCAGTTCGCCTACCAGCATGGCATTGGGGTGGAGGATGCGGTGATCTTCCTCCTTCACCGTTCTCTGTCCCACCTGGAGAAGCCCGGGAATGTGGCGAGGATCATGTTCTTTGACTTCTCCAGTGCTTTCAACACCATCCAACCGATGATCCTGAAGGACAAGCTGCTGTGCGCAGGGGTGGACCAGCACCTGTCATCATGGATCCTGGACTACCTCACGAACCGGCCTCAGTTTGTGAGAACCCGGGACTGTGTGTCCGACATGATCATTGGTAGCACGGGGGCCCCCCAGGGAACGGTTTTGGCTCCCTTCCTGTTCACCCTTTATACTGCGGACTTCTCACACAACACAACACACTGCCATCTACAGAAGTTCTCTGATGACTCTGCGATCGTTGGCCTCATCTCCAATGGAGATGAAGCTGAGTACAGAGGGCTTATCCAGGACTTCGTGGACTGGTGCCATTGGAACTGCCTCCAGATCAATGCGAGGGAAACTAAGGAGCTGGTGGTGGACTGCCGCAGGCAAGGACAACCCCTCACAACACCAGTAAATATACAGGGAACAGACATCGAGATGGTGACATCCTACAAGTACCTGGGTGTTCATCTGAACAATAAACTAGACTGGTCACACAATACTGACGCACTCTACAAGAAGGGACAGCGCAGGCTGTTCCCGCTGAGGAGACTCAGGTCTTTTGGTGTACAAGGGGCGCTGCTGAAGTCATTCTATGACACGGTGGTGGCATCAGCCATCACTTTTGGAGTGGTCTGCTGGGGCAGTGGCATTACTGCAGCCGATAGGAAGAGACTGAACAAACTGATCAAGAAAGCTAGCTCTGTCCTGGGGCAGCGCCTTGACCCAGTGGAGGAGATAGGAGAGAGAAGGACGGTGGCTAAACTGTCATCTCTGCTGGAGTCCGAGTTCCACCCTATGCAGGACATACTGAACGCACTGAGGAGCTCATTTAGCAGCAGACTACATCATCCCAGGTGCACAACCGAGAGGTTTCGCAGGTCCTTCCTACCAACGGCTGTCAGACTGTACAACCTAAGCAGGGCTGCTCGCAGAGATAGCAAAAAGATGTGACAACCTAATAGTTTTGAATGCAAAAGATGCAATAGACTTACACAATGGTCCCCTCCGGCATACAACTAGGAAAATACCGGTCGCTGTGGAGGGTGAGAATATGTATGGGCACATAATCATACCATGTAGGATAACTAAGTAGGCGGCTGTGCCGTTTCATTCCATCTAGCTACAATGCTCCGCACTGTGTGTTTATATACTCATATATTTATTCCATCAAGCTACAATGCTCTGCACTGTGTGTCTGTATATGTATATATATATATATATATATTTATAGTAATATGTACATATGTATACTAGCTGCTCTTGTTTTGTTTTTTTTCCTTGCCTTCTGATTGTTGCTCTGAGTGTTGCTATCCCTATGCTGTTGCAATCCTGGAATTTCCCCATTGTGGGACTAATAAAGGCTTATCTTATCTTATCTTATCTTATAAAGCATGCCACAGGTTTCAAGCAATATGGAAAAGAAAAAAGGATCTCTGCTGCCAAAAAGCATCAAATAGTGCAATGCCTTGGACAAGGTATGAAAACATTAGATATTTCACAAAAACTTAAGCGTGATCATTGTACTGTGAAGAAATTTGTGGCTGATTCAGAGCACAGCCGGGTTCATGCAGATAAAGGCATAATGAGGAAGGTTTCTGCCAGACAAATTCATCGGATTAAGAGAGCAGCTGCTAAAATGCCATTACAAAGCAGCAAACAGGTATTTGAAGCTGCTGGTGCCTCTGGAGTCCCACAAACCTTTTTATTTTCAAATGTTTTCATTTTAATTATCCTGTTTACTTGAAGGAACATCTCATACCATCCATCCATCCATCTTCTTCCGTTTAACCCTTTTCGGGTCGCGGGAGGGCTGCTCATCAAATTATAATTTTAGGGACTCCACTCAGCCTCATTTTGACATCACTCTAGTTTAAAAAAAATCAATTGGCAAAAGAGCTTTTTTGTTTAAAGCCCCATCTGACTGGAATAGTCTATCATCCCATATTCATTCAATAATTTATTTTGGTTCATTTAAAAAATATTTGTCGACTCACCGAGAGATGGATTGTGCCCATTTTAACCGTCACTGTGCATGTATACATTGAGGTTTTTGTAAGATAAGATAAGATAAGATAAGATAAGCCTTTATTAGTCCCACAACGGGGAAATTCCAGGATTGCAACAGCACAGGGATAGCAACACTCAGAGCAACAATCAGAAGGCAAGAAAAAAACAAGCAAGCAAGAGCAGCTAATATACATATGTACATATTACTATAAAATATATATATACACACACACACACACAGACACAGTGCAGAGCATTGTAGCTGGATGGAATAAATATCAGTAGTCATTGTAGTAGTAGTCATCAATATCAATGTAGTCATTATTTATTCATAATGTGTGTATATATATTTGTGTTTTTATTTTATTTTATTGGTTTATTTAGCAGGGACAGAATTAGCCAAAAGGCTATTTTTCATCTGTAGTCCCTGGACAGATGTTACAAATCCCCCTAAAAGTAAAAGCAAACACATATAAAATTACAAGAACTACAGAAGAAAACTAATAACAAAAATACTGGCATTAATATGAAAGCTTATTAAAACAACAAAAAATGAGATTAAGACATTTAACATTTAAAACATGCAACAAACAATACAGATTATGCAAAACAATAAGATGACAAAAGTCAGTATTAGTTAAAATATGAGCCAAGTTGAAACCACATACAGTAAACAGAATTATTAGACACAAAAGAAACATGCAAAACAGAAGCAAACAATAATATGCACATAAAACAAGGCACAGTGAAGCATGGATGCAGGCACATAAAAACAAACTAAGACAGCAGCAGGTGGCACCAAGAGGAGTTCAGCACAGGAACACTGAGGCCATTAAAAAATGCAACTTAGCTTTAGTGCTGGTACAGCTGATTGTTAGTTAGCCATTTCTTTGAACGAGCTTTAAATAATTTATATGAATCCAATTCTCTGATAGATTTGGGGATAGAATTCTTTTCTAATGCAGCTTTAACAGCCATTTGTGGATAATGGCTCTCACTGTGGTTCGCTCGAGTCCCAAAGCTTTAGAAATGGCTTTATAACCTTTTCCAGACTGATAGATCTCAATTACTTTGTTTCTCATTTGATCCTGAATTTCTTTGGATGGCAGCATCATGTCTAACTTTTGAGGATCTTTTGGTCTTCTTCACTTTGTCAGGCAGGTCCTATTTCAGTGATTTCTTGATTGAGAACAGGTGTGGCAGTAATCAGGCCTGGGTGTGGCTAGAGAAATTGAACTCAGCTTTCCAAAGATGTGATAAACCACAGTTAATTTATGGTTTGTTTGTTTTTTGCGGGGGGTCACTTTTTTACAGGGGGTCCTGTAGGTTTGGATTTTTTTTTACCTTTAATAATAAACACCTTCATTTAAATACTACATTTTGTGTTTACTTGTTTTATCTTTGTCTAATATTTAAATTTGTTTGACGATCTGAAACATTTAAGCGTGAGAAACATACAAAAAAATGAGAAATCAGGAAGGGGCAAATACTTTTTCACACCACTTATCTATCTCCTATAGGCCCTGAGAATAGAGGGTTAGTACTAGTGAAGCACTTTGAGTGGTCTTTGAGTCCAGAAAAAGCACTATATAAGTACAGGTCCTTATCCCTTAACATACTTCAGGTTAGCAACACAGACTACAGAGCCATGCTGCGGTGTTACGTGCAGAAAGTGGTTTGACGTTGTCATGGTGATATAAGACCTACGTTGACAAATCAGGATTAGACACGATTAATTTAATATTAATGGTGCAAGTTTCCACTGAAACATGCAATGTTCAATCCAGACATTCCCAAATTTTCTGACTCAAGGATCTAAACAGACAACATACACATTAATGAAGCATGAAAAAGCTAAAACAATAAAAACCAGGTGTCTGGGGCTGCAATGAAAAGGAACCTTTTGTCCAGAACAGAGGCTGCAGAACAGAGGTTAACTGGTGGACTCAAAATCTATATTCAACCATTCATTTTAAATATCACTTCTGGTCTATATGACCTTCTTCCGGTCATGCTACGTAAACAAGACGTGGCTTTGTTTAATGGTGCCATGTCAGAGCAATGGCAAAAAAGAAGAAAATCAGAAAAAACGAAAAAAGTATCTTGAGTCTGGGATCCTTTCAAGCTCAAATTGAAGGAAAACATTGTGCAGTGTGTACACTGTAAAGCCGAGCAGCGAGCTGGCATTCCATAACGTCGTTGTTACAGTGTCTTGACAGAAAGCATCCCACATCACGCATGACCAGCACGCCCGAGACAAGGTACAGGATTGAGATTTTAAATTATGATGAATAGAATGTAGTCAGCTATGCTAATTATGCTTATATGGCCAAACAACATAGCTGCAGGTAGCTGCTATGTTGTGAGTTGAAGCTAACGCTACAAAACGAAACTTATGGTGTAGCGTAACGTTTAAAGGTATGTTTTATGCAATAAGCACTGCAATAAATGTGTAGCGTTGTTATTGAGTGTTTGATACAATTACTACTGCTCTTTAGGAAAGAAAGTTCTGCACATGCTGGTCAATGCAAGTTTCTTCAACACAAATAAATACATTTTAAAAAGTATCCGATTACTTGAGTAATTGTTCAATTACAGTGACAAATTCCTCGAGCCGTAAAATAGTCGTTAGCTACAGCCCTAGTTGCGCTACACTTTTTTGTTATTTGTCATTTTGACAGACAGGGTTGTAAAAATTCTGTCATACTCTATTATTATCTGTCATTTTAATGGATTTTATTTAGATCACCCTCAGTATAATCTGTCAAAATGACAGACAGCTTTCAGATTTTTCTGTCACTGCTGAAAAAAAATCTGTCAATGAAGGACAGTTTTCAGTTAATGCAGCCCCTGGTCCAGAATGACATCCTGAACTTCAGAGGATACAGGTTAACTCAGCTCTCCGTGTAACTTGGATCCTCATGTTGGATGTTGTCTTAAGACTCACAAGGACACTCTGAACGTTCCCTCACTTTGTTCCACAACCGTGATCTCATACGAAAAACAAGGTGGACACCTTCTGACATTCAAACCTGACCAACGAGCCTCACCGTTCCTCAACACATTAATCTCACTTTGCGGTTCACCACTCAGGATGAGTTAAGCAGTGGCAAAGCAGCATCAGCATCAGCAGGAGCAGCAGGCCTGAGAACTCTGGGTCATGTTCAGTTCAGTTGCATCATTTTTATCTCATCATGTTGTTTTGGATCCTGTACAAAACTCCAAGACAAGAGATGGAAACTCACAGATGCCGGATGGTCATGTGTTTTCCATCCCTACAACTGCTCTGAACACAACCCTGGAAAAGACACTTTCAGAAACAACAGAGCAGCATTTGGAAGAAGAAGAAGAAGCAGAAAGCAAAGCATGCTGGGATGACTCACACATGGCCGTACCAGACTGAGAATGTCTGCTGGAAACCACCGTCATAGCCCGCCTCCCAGGACACGTTGGCCCAGGTGGAGGACGGCACCACGTGTACACTGGTGGGGGCGTGGGGGCTTGTGCCTGCAGGAAGGGAGGGCAGCAGGTTAAAACGGGACAGAAGGAAGGTGAATCCAGTGGGGCGGTGCTTTCATTTAACATAATATACAACATTAGTGTGAAGAAAACTAACGTGGAGCTGGCTGAGTATGACTGCGTCACACTGATATGACAGCAGTGATGTGTCATTTGTGAACGATTCATTCGGAAGAACAAGTTCTATTAGGTGAACGAATATCACTGAGTCACTTAGCTAAATGAGTCACAGTTCTGCTAATTAAGTTTACTCAGTTGGATATGACACAGTGAGCAAGCGGAGGCGAGCCTAATGTGATTGAACAGAATTTGTTCCCCGTCTTTCAAGAAGGGGATCACGACTCGCATCACGTCCCACCCCTGTTCATCAGCGTTTCAGTGCAGTAACATACTGGCACATAGTGAAGATACGTTGGCTTTGAGCTGACTGAAACACAATGCTCCAGTAAAGAATGATAATTGGTGAACAAATATTTTCAATATTTGTGAACTGATTCTAGTGGCTCAGTGCGTTGAAATGAACTGTGGATCCCATCGCTACATGAGCACAAAGGCAATGTCAACAAAAACAGCAATCAGAATGTAAACATCATTAAGGCCACCAAGTATGTTTTTTTTCCCGCTCTGAGCATCGATTTTCTGTTCATTTTCTATGTAGTCCAGTGCGTAATGCGATCAGCACCCCCAGCCAAAAACACTATCAGCGCGCGTGAAACGTCAGTATGTTTATGTGTCAGAGGTCACCGGACAGCTCCTATGCCTGGATGCTGCACACTGTCCTCACTGTAAATTGGCAAGACCACATCTCCAATGAAGAGCTCTGTGGGCACCTTCCCAGAATATCATACAAGGTGGCTTGGTGAAGACTTGGCCTTGCGGGGCACTGTTACCATCACCAAGAGCCCCCAGCAGGCCACCTGGTACTCTGGGAACCGACGCATGGCTTTTGCCACCCAGGACGGCCATTAACATAATTTGTGGACACTCTGAAGGGAGACACTGGGGTGGCCAACACTGGTGAGCTTTCCGCCTGTATGCTAGACCATGAAGACTGGACCGCTAAGCGTGCAGCTCGGCTGAGGCTGCTCTGACTGACTGACTGATTTGATTATGCTCAGGGCGCTGAAAGTTGAAAAGAGTTCAACTTATGCAGCACCACAGCTCTCATCAGCAGCACACCTCTCTAATCAGCCAATCAGAATTAGACTAAAATTTTACTATGATAAATTTTTAACAGCAAGAACTCAGATGGATATGTGTCTTTTTACTAGTTTGACGCAATTCAGTCCTGTTAGCAGGACTGGACAAAAGCTTTGATGAGCGACAGGTCAAGTGATTGCTAGGATACAGGGCAGAGACATTTTTAAGAGCATCTCTGAAGCGCCGAGAAAAACAGGTTTAGTGTTTTACTGCGATCTGTGGACACCCAGCCTAATATCTACTGCAGACAAATCAAAACAGGAAAACAGTATACAAATTATCATGAGCAGACAATCAATTATTTATCAAATCAAATGTCATAAAAGTTAGTAAATTAAGGCTTCAGTCATGCAGCTGTACCATACAGAAATAATAATACAACAGTTAGTTCCGACTGAGCAATTTCATTGGACAACAGGGATTCCAGGAGTTACTATATTCCACAATATTCACACTCTGATGTTTCACTGGATATGTATCACTCTGCTTCAAAGTTGTTCTAGCAACAGTTAATTACTGTCAGCTCTATCAGTGGGTTCCTATAGATGAGAATTCTAATACTGTGTTGGGCAAGGTCATTTCCACCGTGAGGCGCTGTTTGAAAAGAAATCATCTCTGTGACCAGAAGTCCTACCCTTGTAAACATCAGCAAGATAGTTCACGTCTGTTTAAAAAACAAACAAACAGGCAAGTTAGAGATGGATTTATCTATAATCCACAGTAGTTTGTGGTGATGGACTATTTCATCTGAATATGCCAAGAAAAAGTGAGTGAAGTGTGCCGAAGCCAACTCACTAGCATGCTTACTAGCTACCTCAGCAATCTCACGGTGACCACAAAGCTACTCAACAGGTGACTGGTATGTACTGTAAACACTGACCTTTTAACTGGACAGTGTTTAATTTGTTTGTTTACATGTGTGAGAAATGACTCTTTTCTATATTATGTTCATTGAGGTGCTCAGCAACAGTTAACTGGGTACATTTGGAAAGAACTATTGTTCTTGGCGGAGCAAAATAACTGGTTAAACAAACAGCCAATAATATTTTGTCCTGTATTGCAGTCATTTAATAAACTGTGCTTGTGACACTGTTGTATAAAGCAATATTACACTCAAGGTCGTGTGGTATCATGAATATAGTAACTGCGGTGACATCTATGACGAATCACCACAGTTA
Source organism: Pholidichthys leucotaenia (assembly GCA_020510985.1). NCBI lineage: Eukaryota > Metazoa > Chordata > Actinopteri > Cichliformes > Pholidichthyidae > Pholidichthys > Pholidichthys leucotaenia. Next base: position 240,502,626 of record CM035839.1, read on the forward strand.
CTATATTCATTGGTACTGCACGACCTCTCTTGTATCACTGCTTAAATAAACATTCATCATGTATATTCCTACTAGAGATGCAGAGATATTGATATATTGGCCGATAGTCACCTTGTTTTCTGATACTGACTATCAGCAGATAAGATACTGTTAGCGGCATATTCAGGTTGATTTCAGCGTGGTACAGTTTGGAGCACTGATCAGCTCATGAACTCGGATGACCGACGGGGCTTCAAGCCAGGAGCAGACGGGCTGTTCTGTTAAAAAAATGTGCAGCAAAAAGGAAAACGAATCTCCCCGCAGTCAGCATCATGTCGGGTCACAGGGAAGGCTCCTGAGGCCGTGGGAGAAAGTGGCGGTGCTGATACAATCTGGGGGGTAGGGGGGTTGGATCACCTGATCCGAGCTGACAGCAGCCGGGAGTCAGCAAGGTTGAGCGCCAAAAAGCAAAGGGTGGAGGAAATCGATCCGTGTTGTGCCAGGAGGCACAAACAGGCTGAAGCTGGGTTGAGGTAAGCCGGTTGTTTTGTTTTTCATGATCAAACTGCATGAACAAGTCAGCAGACAGATGGAGTTCCAAATCACAATCCGTCAAAATGACAGACAGCCTGGAAAATTTTCCATCACTGCCAAAAAAAAAACCCAAAATCAGTCAGTGATGGAGAATTCAAAAATTGTGTGACCATGATTTTTACACTGAAACAGACGGCAAGATATGACAGCGACTAATACAGAAAACATCCAGGAATTAACAGTTTTAATGGATTTGAATTCAGTTATTTTTCACAATAAGCATTTCTTTGTCAACTGGTATCAGCTCTCAGAAATCTTATTATTTTAAATATCTGTATCAGTATTGACCCAAACTTTCACAATCCCTGGTTTCTACATGTATATGTATGCTTATGCCCATACCTATGACTTGGACGTGCGTGCTGGCAGTGATGCTCGTGGCAAGGTTGGTGGCGACACACTCCCACTCCCCATGGTCCTCCTTTGAGAGAGACTTCAGCTGTAAGCTGCCTCGAGGCAGAACGTTGTGCTTGCTTTTGCTGGGCTTCCCTACCTGCAGTCCACCCAGGCCAAGCAAACAATGAAACAGTATCACATACTGTACAGTACTTTATTGATCACCATGAAAATCTCACAGTGGTCTAACAAACATTTTCACAGGTGGAGATTGTTGAGATATGAGGTCAATATTTGATCTCTGAGTGGTCTCCCAACAGTCTCTGTGCTGTGTAATAATAACCCACTGTTGTTGTCTCTGTGTTATAAAGAGCTTTGAAAGATCCTTGAAAGATCATTCTCCTGGTCTCTCAGTGATCTTTCAAAGATTGACCTTAGGATTGTAACAATAACAAATTTTGCTGGGCAATAAATTTTCCCAGAAATGATCACAGTAAATGACATTATTGCTGATGTCATGAAGACTACACTACCGTTCAAAAGTTTGGGGTCACCTCAGACAATTTTGTGTTTTCCATGAAAAGTCACACTTTTATTTACCACCATGAGTTGTAAAATGAATAGAAAATATAGTCAAGACATTGACAAGGTTAGAAATAATGATTTGTATTTGAAATAATAATTTTTTCCTTCAAACTTTGCTTTCGTCAAAGAATCCTCCATTTGCAGCAATTACAGCATTGCAGACCTAACATGATTGCACAAGGGTTTTCTAATCATCCATTAGCCTTCTGACGCAATGAGCAAACACATTGTACCATTAGAACACTGGAGTGATAGTTGCTGGAAATGGGCCTCTATACACTTATGTAGATATTGCACCAAAAACCAGACATTTGCAGCTAGAATAGTCATTTAACACATTAGTAATGTATAGAGTGTATTTCTGATTAGTTTAAAGTTATCTTCATTGAAAAAAAAATGCTTTTCTTTCAAAAATAAGGAAATTTCTAAGTGACCCCAAACTTTTGAACGGTAGTGTATTTTACACCACTGATATTATGATTTTAATCCATGTATATCCTTTTGAAGAGCATTGTCATTTTATTTGTCATCAGTGTTCAACAATGGAATTGAAATGTGGAAAAAATATTTGCTGTTCATGTGCCCACACAGTAGATGGCAGTGATGCATCACCAAACTGATTTGAACAGCCAGAATCAAAGAAAATGAGGAGGAAGAACATGAAGGCAGCTCATTTTAATAGAAACACTAGTACACAACACGCATAAAAAGGAACTTGATAAATCATTTTTATACAATAAGCTGTTAGATAGTAATTATCATGATGGCCTAATATACCTGCTTCAAAGATCTGATGCAAAATTTCCAATTAAAGCTATGGTCACAAATACTCTTATGAACGGTGGCAAACACCGTACGAATGATTTCTGGACCATTTTGTAGAGCTTTCTTAAGGCAGCCATAGGAGAATCCAGTGTTTGTAGACCATAAGTTTGTGGCTAGGTCGATGGTCTTATCCAAGATTTCTACGAACACCTGATGAAAACCCCTCATCGTAGGGTGGCCATATGAATGCTATAGGAATGTAAGAACTACGCACGATGTTGGCTTTAGGTATGCCTTAAGAACACCTTAAATTGTTCTTGAGGGCCCCTTACAGCACTTGCAGGAAATGCCATATGAATCCTTGTTCGTACAGAGATTTGTACAGCGTACGTAAGGCGGTAGTGAGGCGCTCATAAAGTGAAAGTATGTCATTTGTGCAACATGTATGACAACAGAATGTGCCAAAAGCCGTAAGATCTTCCTATCAGCAACTTGAGAATGCCGTGAGCTGCACAAAATTTTTTTATGAGATGGCAGCAAGTATGCCGTAGGACAGGGGTCACCAGCTAAAAGTGCAAGAGGTTCGGTAAATCAGTCCTCCTCCCAGGCTGAGGTCTGAATTAGGGCTGGGGATCTTTAGGCACCTCACAATACAATTATGATTCAGGGTCTCCGATTTGATTCTAAAACAATTCTTGATGCAGCTTGTTTTTCAGGATTTTTTCCTCTCACTGTGTGACAGCTTGATACTTTTAAAGCCAAGTGTTTGCAGTGACCCATGAATTTACTTCTTCTTTTTCTTTCAGATTTGATTGGCGGTTGGCAACCAGCTTACTGGTGCATTACCGCCACGTACTTCACTCTATATCACCACTCATATCTTAGCCGTGGCAACTCACTCATTAACATACCAGTTACAAAGTGTGAACACACAGCAACATCACCCTATAATTCACTTCAAACATCTTTCAAAAAAAGAAATGGAAGAGAAATGTGACAAGTCACATGGACAAATTTATCTCAAAATGTGCTTTTAAGAACTGTCATCTTTTCATGGACATTCTTTAAAAAGACCACATCTGTCTCCAGCAGACCAATATCATTTGATTTTACACATTATTTTATTAAGCAGATGTTTTAGCTGCTTTTAGTTCTGTATTACTTTTTAAAACAAAAAAATAAAATAAATTCTTTGCTCAATTTCAAATAAAATGTAATAATCATGATAATAGAGGGGAACACTAAATGTGTTTTTGACTCCAAATAAATAGCCCTAAAATTATAAAATCTACAACTTAAACCCTAAAAAGAGAGAGTTTTACAGGAGAACACAAACTAAATTACATACATTTAAAAAGATTAATATCTAAAAAACAAAATCTCACAAAAGTCCGCCTCTATATTTTCAGTATTAAAGAAAACGTTTCAAACTGTAAGCCTAAAAAAAGGACAGAACATATAATTTAATTCCACAGTACAGAATTCCTTTGGAGGTTTTTTTTATGTCAATGTTTTTCTCTTTCTAACCTGGTCTGGGTCTGTCTGGGTAACACTGTCACAGGGACAGAGGAGGTGGATGTATGTGAACTTTTCATGTTCAGTAACACACAGAGCAAATCATTGTTTTCACATGATATCAGAGGGTCGTGGAAATCACCTCCATAAACAGCATCGTGCTGCCCAACGGGGACGCCGTGCCAGGAAGGTGTGGAGGAGCCGTGGGGACCTTCTGTCAACAGACCCCCAGGTGGACACGTACCATTGCAGGCAGCCAGAGTGGTGGTGGACACAATTTCACAGCAGCGTTTCATTCTGCGGGTTACATCAGGAAGGAAGCGTGGCTATCCACCCACTGTATCTAACAGAGAATGTCCATGGTCCCACGACATAAAATGTCCGGGTGACCACTGCCAATACAGCACTTGGGTTCTGCTTTTTCCATCCATCCATCCATCCATCCATCTTTTACCACTTAATCCTTTTGGGTTGCAGTGGGGCTGGAGCCTATCCCAGCATCTTTGGGCGAGAGGCAGGGTACACCCGGGACAGATCGCTAGTCCATCGCAGGGCCAACACAGAGAGACAGACAACCATTCACTCTCACATCCACACCTAAGGACAATTTAGAATCCCCAGTTGATGCCAATTAACCTAATCTGCATGTCTTTGGCCTGTGAGAGGAAACTGGAGTACTCAGAGTAAACCCAAGCAGACATGGGGAGAACATGCAGACTCCACACAGACGGGTCCTCGATGGTCTGGGGGTGGGATTGATCCCGTGACCTCCTTGCTGTGCTGCCACAGTGCTAACCACTGCACCACCATGCTGCCGGTTCCGCTTTTTCGTTCAGTTAAAACAAAACAGTATAATTTTTCCCGAAATTATATTAAAAAGTTTCGGAGTCCAGATGGAGGACTCTCGGGGTCCAGATCTGGACCGGAGTCCACCAGTTGGTGACCCCTGTCAAAGGAAGATCCCAAGGCACCCTTATGAAGAACTTAAGAACTCTAGGGTCAACGTACGACAGAACAGCACCTCATTTCTCAAGAATGCCTCAAGTTGCTCTTGTGAACTGAACGGCTCCCGTAAGAAATGGCACCCCCTCCATGAATGTCTGTGGACTCCACAATTCATAGGAACTGGGAGATTGTTACAATCTCCCAGTGGGCATCACTGGTAAGAAGCTTTATGACGTAGCTTTAGCCTCATCCCGCTTTCTGTTTGATTCCAGATCAACTCCAAAAGTTATATGCTTCTTGGTTCATGTCAAATGCAACTCTAGAAATGATTCAGTGCTAACCCATCTGGAACTTTTCATGCTATCCTGCTAACACACAATAACATAACCCCTCTTGGTGGAGGGGCACGGACGGACAAAACTGCTCCACCACCCACCTTCCTCCATGTGATGTTGGGAAAAGGATCTCCCTCCGCCTCACAGGGGACGACCAGCTCTCTTCCGGCCTCCTGCCTATACTCCCCACCAGGAACCACTGAGAACTTGGGAGGGTCCTGCCCAGGGCCAAACAACCACAACAACAGGTGAGTGCGGGTGAAACGGCTCAGAATAGATCAGAGCCCTTTCAGCGGTTAAAAGACAATGTGTGCACCTTTAGCACCAGGGGAGCGGAAGGGGACCATCCCATGGAACCCAGGGCGTTGTAAGGCATGCAGGTGTAGGTGCCGAGAGAGTCCTCCGTCACCTCCGCCACACGGATGCTCCCGTCCTGCATTTGGCTCCAACCAGGGTACTGTGGAGAAACAGTCACAGTAAGCCATGATAACCCACGCTAACCCACAGTAGCAAGCTACCATTTGACACAAGTGCAGTAAACAAGTAAAATGACACAGAACTGTGCACTGAAAGTAAAACTGTAATCATATCGTTGGCTGCAGCGATGCAACAGTTCACCTTTTCTATCCTTAGTGGGAGGCCATCTTTCTTCCACTTGACCAGAGTTACAGGGGGGTTGGCATCGACAGGACAGCGGATGAAGCCGGGCAGACCGATGGCGGCGTAGATGACAGAGGGCATGTTTACCACGCGGGCAGGATCTGGTGAAAAACACACCCAACGGGAGCGATAAAGCATCTGATTTTATGTAGTGGGCCTCACTGTGAAGTAACACATGATTAATGGATTTATATATTTCTCTGGAGAGAAGCTGGTGTCATGGCTGTGTTTCTGCCGCTCCTCGCACAGATCTGAAATTAGATGTTATAAAGGGGACACATGATGAAAAGTTCACTCATTTGGTGCTTTTGTGCACCTGTCAGGGTGTCTGGAACGGCTCCCAACAGAGAAACTCTGACAAAACACAACTGTGTCACCGTGTGAGGGTCAGCCGTTGTCTCAGCACCTCTCTCTAAATGAGTGCTTCTGATTTTGCTCCATTTGTGAGGTGAGAACCAGAGCTCACCAGAATGATACCACGCTCCCAGCTTCATCCACCCATTTTAACAATGATGGAAAGATCTCCATGAATGCCCAAATAAGGTCTTATATTTATAAGAAAAGCTGCAAATTTATGACAAAAAGGTCCAAACTCACATGAAAAAGTACAAACCTCAGTGGTCAAGCATCACATCCCAGACACAGCCATCTAGTTTTCTGGATATTTAAGTAGCAGAACATTCCACATCAGCCACCTTTAAGTCTGTGCTGCCTCTACCTGTAATGGCGCCTGTGGTTTAAACCATCTCCATCACCCATGTTTTAGATATTTTAGACTCAATCCCCAACTACTACAGGCATCTTAATGATGTGGAGTCATGAGCTGAAGCCTCGATACAAACCAAAGATATTGGATTTACTTGGAATGAAATTTGTTTCAGTGAATCATTTCCAGTACAAGTTGTCCGACAGAGCTACAAGTTGTGCAACAGGAGAAACCTTACCCCATTTGATAAGAACTTACTGTAATCTTCGTCTTTCAGCTGCTCTTTTGGGGGTCTCCACAGTGGATCATCTGTTTCCATCTCACCCTATCCCTTCATCTTCCTCTGTAACACCAACCCTCTCCATGTCCTCCTTCACTACATCCATCCATCTTCTCTGTGGTCTTCCTCTTTTCCTCCTGCCTGGCAGCTCCATCTTCAACACCCTTTGTCCAATGTCTCCACTATCCTTCCTCTGCACATGTCCAAACCATCTCAGCCTTGCCTCTCTTACTTTGTCTCCAAACTGCTCAACCTGAGCTGTTCCTCTGATATACTCATTTCTAGTCCTGTCACTCCTAGTCACTCCCTATACAGTGTTTCCCCTAGATGTACAGCCTGGGGGACGGGGCAACAGCATGAAGGTCAGCAACAACAAACTCTTTAAGGAATCATGGTGTTCTGGCTCTATGTAGAAAAATAAATACAGAAAAATTATAGAATTCCTAATTAGTGAAAATGAATGGAACATCTAATATTAGCAGCTGTTTTGGATCACTTGTTTATTTGTTGGTCAGATCACATATTTGTGTGATCTTTTATGACTTATATTCACAATAGTGTATCTTGCACTTTTGGGAATGGATCCTAGCATTTTTAGCATTTTCCTTATAAGGACCAGGTCAAATGTCCTCACAAGGAAAAATGTCCTCACACAAAAGGTGGTTACTCAAGGGACGGTCCACACAAGAACAGAAAGACACACACACACACACACACACACACACACACACACACACACACACAGAAGTTTTCATGTTTTATGGGGACCAATTTTCTGATCATCAATTGTGGGGACTATCATTTCTACACAGATTTCTTGCATTAAGATATAAATCATATACATACATACACATATACTATATATATATATATATATATATATATATATATATATATATATATATATATATATATATATATATACAGTATATATACTGTATATACACAGTGGGGTAAAAAAGTATTTAGTCAGCCACCAATTGTGCAAGTTCTTCCACTTAAAAGATGAGAGGGGTCTCCAATTTTCATCATAGGTATACCTCAACTATGAGAGACAAAATCAGAAAAATAAAATCCAGAAAATCACATTGAAGGATTTTTAATGAATTAATTGGTAAATTCCTCGGTAAAGTAAGTATTTGGTCAATAACAAAAGTTCATCTCAATACTTTGTTATATTCCCTTTGTTGGCAATGACAGAGCTCAAACGTTTTCTGTAAGTCTTCACAAGGTTTTCACACACTGTTGCTGGTATTTTGGCCCATTCCTCCATGCAGATCTCCTCTAGAGCAGTGATGTTTTGGGGCTGTCGCTGGGCAACACAGACTTTCAACTCCCTCCAAAGATTTTCTATGGGGTTGAGATCTGGAGACTGGCTAGGCCACTCCAGCACCTTGAAATGCTTCTTACGAAGCCACTCCTTCGTTGCCCGGGCGGTGTGTTTGGGATCATTGTCATGCTGAAAGACCCAGCCACGTTTCAACTTCAATGCCCTTGCTGGTGGAAGGAGGTTTTCACTCAAAATCTCACGATACATGGCCCCATTCATTCTTTCCTTTACACAGATCAGTCGTTCTGGTCCCTTTGCAGAAAAACAGCCCCAAAGTATGATGTTTCCACCCCCATGCTTCACAGTAGGTATGGTGTTCTTTCTCCTCCAAACACGACAAGTTGAGTTTTTACCAAAAAGTTCTATTTTGGTTTCATCTGACCATATGACATTCTCCCAATCCTCTTCTGGATCATCCAAATGCTCTCTAGCAAACTTCAGACGGGCCTGGACATGTACGGGCTTAAGCAGGGGGACACGTCTGGCACTGCAGGATTTGAGTCCCTGGCGGCGTAGTGTGTTTCTGATGTAGACTTTGTTACTTTGGTCCCAGCTCTCTGCAGGTCATTCACTAGGTCCCCCCATGTGGTTCTGGGATTTTTGCTCACCGTTCTCGTGATAATTTTGACCCCACAGGGTGAGATCTTGCGTGGAGCTCCAGATGGAGGGAGATTATCAGTGGTCTTGTATGTCTTCCATTTTCTAATAACTGCTCCCACAGTTGATTTTTTCACACCAAGCTGCTTACCTATTGCAGATTCAGTCTTCCCAGCCTGGTGCGGGTCTACAATTTTGTTTCTGGTGTCCTTTGACAGCTCTTTGGTCTTGGTCATAGTGAAGTTTGGAGTCTGACTGTTTGAGGTTGTGGACAGGTGTCTTTTATACTGATAACGAGTTCAAACAGGTGCCATTAATACAGGTAACGAGTGGAGGACAGCGGAGCCTCTTAAAGAAGTTGTTACAGGTCTGTGAGAGCCAGAAATCTCGCTTGTTTGTAGGTGACCAAATACTTATTTTACTGAGGAATTTATCAATTAATTCATTAAAAATCCTTCAATGTGATTTTCTGGATTTTTTTTTTTTTTCATTTTGTCTCTCATAGTTGAGGTATACCTATGATGAAAATTGGAGACCTCTCTCATCTTTTAAGTGGGAGAACTTGCACAACTGGTGGCTGACTAAATACTTTTTTGCCCCACTGTATATATATATATATCTAACAGTGATCTGTGTGGAGTTTGCACGTTCTCCCCGTGTTGCGTGGGTTTATTCCGGGATTTCTCCGGTTTCCTCCCACATGCCAAAAATATGCAGGTTAGGGATAAGGGGCGCTTGTGCACGCAGCGACCGGCAGCTGGTGGCTTGTCACTAGACTGCAAAACAAATCTACCTACGGGTACAAAACAAGTAATAAAAAAATAAATAAATAAATAAATAAAAAAAATTATATATATATATATATATATAGATAGAGAGAGAGAGAGAGAGAGAGAGAGAGAGAGAGAGAGAGAGAGAGAGATGGAAGATTAAGTGGACACACTGGTGAGGTGTGTGTGTGTGTGTGGGGAGGGGGGCTAGGGGAAACACTGCTATAAAAATCTCAGCATCTTCATCTCTGCTACCTCCAGCTGCGCCTCCTATCTTTTTGTCAGTGCCGCTGATGTTGGATGATGGATTAAGGTGGGAGCAGCCCATGCAATAGCTTTTGAGTCAATTGTCCAATTACTTTTGAGCCTCTGAAATTAGGATATTTTGTATCAAAATGGTTACAATTCCTAAATCGTAACTTCCATTACGATGTGAATACCCTCAAATTAAAGCTGAGAGTCTACACTTTGAGTCCATATTAATTATATAACTGTATCTTCAATATGTTTAGGTAAACACCTAAAACGAAGGATGGTTGAAGCCCTATGCTTGAGACCAGTGAGCTAAATTAAGCTAAAAACAGCTCAAATTAGAAAACATGGTAGTGTCCAAATATATATGGAGATAACTGTAATTACTGGGGCAGAACCAAATAATGATAAGCTTATTATCCATGAATATGCAATAAAAACGGTTGTATATAACCCATAGTTGTAGGGCAGGATCCCATGGTGAACTTGTACCAAGTTTGGTGACTCTAGCTTTACTCATTGTATAGTTATAGGGATATAGGGAATGCCAACCTTGACATTTGAACTTTTGCCCCAAAACTCCCGCAAAAAAATCATCTGATCGGAGCCAAATTGCAATACGTCCATCATCAGTGTACTGTATATCAAACCTGGCACCAACTTTAAAAACAATCAAAATAAAACTGTAAGAGAAGTTGATTTTACCAAAGTAAGTAGATATATACATACATACTGTAAACAGATGAACTTTATTGCTATTCAGGTGCACAGTGCACTTTGAACAAAATTTTATTACATCTGTCCCAGATAAAGCAATAAGCCTTAAAAATGCCTAAAAAAATAAAATACTTTAAAATAACTAAAAGTGGCAATAAGTAATTTAAAAAAATCATTGAAGGAGTTTATTTTAGCTGACATTTTATGTCCAGCACAGGCCAGTGTGTATGCATGTGAATGGAGTCTGTATTTAGAGTTCAAAAGTCTTATGGCCAGGACAGACAGACGGACAGACAGACAGATGGCTGGACCACTCCATAACATAATCAGCCTTTGGTCTCCGCCCAAATGAGGTCTCAAACCCCTTTGCTCTTCAACCAGTGGGGGATAAAAAATTGAATACAACCGCATTACATCACATTATTCCTCACATCAAGCAGCCTAATCACAGGAACCCAGATTAGTCTGAAACGTATCACTTTATCATGTGCACATTAGCGCCCGTTCCTTCTCATTTTCTCTCCAAGTATTTAAATTCTCAAAGAATGAGTATCTGAGACCATCGAGTGATCCCTTCCGGGGAAACACAGAACAGGGAAGAAGGGGATGAAAAGGAGGCAAAATTTGTTAAATGTGGTGATGAGCATGGCGTGATGCCTAAATGAGGTCAGGCAGCAACGCATTGCTGGATGGTGAGGAGAGAATGTTACTGGTGAGGTAATAAAGTGAAGGACAAGTGAGGTTGAGCGTGGGAAAGAAGGACAGGTGTGAGAGAGCGAGAGAGAGAGAGAGATGTGGCTATATGACGTAAGGTGGAGCGAAGCTGGTGGAGTAGAGAGGAGGAGGAGGAGATGGGACCGAAAGTAGAGGCTGACACCACACGAGAAGGACTGGACTGCAATCACGCCAAAACAAATTTGTAATAGAGCTGCTGTCCAAACCACCGGCTCACCAGTGGCACCACCGAGCAGGAATGCCAGCCAAGGTTCTAAATATAGCCCCCCCCCAGACAAGCAGCATCGCTCACGACACACTGGCTTCCCCACCACAGCAGGATATCCACCAGCAGTTTGGGGGAAAAAGGATTTATCCAGGATGAGACGAAAAGAGAGGGGGAGAGGGAAAGTTGGGGGTTGATGCAGAGGAAGGAAGAAGAACAGCAGAAAAATGAGGAGAATAAAAGCAACGAAAGAGAGAAAAATCCCTCTGCAGTCTGACAGAAAGTCTCTGCTCTTACAGCGATGATGTAATCTGTCTTTCCTCTTACGCCCTCCTCTTGTTCACACACCCACACACGGAAGGTGGGAATTCAGATCGTCTGTTGCCTTGACTACTGCCGCTTACTGGTCACCGAGGCTCACATCTCATCCTGCTCCAAACCACGTCTTCATTTCTAAAGCTTGAGGTAAAACTGACGATACGTGTACATAGGATCTGGGTTTTCCCCCCTCCGGTTCCCATTTACTGTCTGTGTAAAATGCTTTGCAGTGTATTCTGTTAGTGGCACACAGCAATTCAAGAGTTGAATTGCCTGCACCTTATTTGCATAAAAATGAATCCAGTCTAATTTATGCAAATGAACAGTGACCAGGAACAAGGCGCTGGCTACGGGGAACTCAAGCTCAACCATACCAGATCATCAGTGACGGAGTAGCTCATTCTGCAATTCACTCCGAGAGTTCTCAGATCTCCTGACCATTGACCTTGACTTTAAGCACAGCCTAGATTAGGGCTGTGAGATATGACAAAAATTTCCTATCATGATATGTCATCTTATATCACAACAACGAAATATATCACAATATACATTTTCTGTAAAGTCTACAGTTTAGATAATCACATAAAAAGGACCCTCTCTCTTTTTTACTTTTTTTGACATGCACCTTTTTCCCTCATAATTTTGCAGTGTTCTTATAAAATATTTTTTAATGTGCATTGGAGACTTGATTCTCACACAGTAAATTTCAGGTTTTTCTTCCAAAGCATATCATACAAATAAAAAGTAAACATCAATAAGTTAAATATTTCCTAAGCCAGAGGAGAATAGCAAAAAACAAACAAACAAAAAAACAAACAAAACACCTGACATAAAAAAATGTCTGAAAATGAGAAAATTGCCAATCGCTGCCACCTACAAATATAAATCAGCTGTTAGGTTAAATCAATGAAAATTCAAGTGTGGAGCTCGAGCCTGCAGCCTGCCATTCTGGCCCGATTTAACCTGTTTGCTTCTTAATAAAACTATTTCAAAGTGGTCATGATCTGAAAATCAAAGACAGAAAAGGTAATGTAATAAAATACATGTGATGACTTTAACTTTATTTGTTATTGCTCCTTGACTTATTAAAATTATTAGAAATCAAATAAACTACATTAAGAGCCAACTTGATCCTCTGACCCATTTTAATTTATTTATTATTTATTTTGCGTATATGTGCCACCATCATGCACTTTTGCAGTTTTAATTCAAAATTTTTCAGACAAAACTAAGAAACTCAGCAGTAATTTAAACCATAGAAACAATGATCTGATACACTACAATGTTTCCAGTTAGCACAACTTAGCGTCATTTAGCATTTGCTGTTTTTATTAGCAAAGTTAGCTCGTCACTCATGTATGGCTATCTCTGTGCTTTTTACAGCCCAGGCCTTGGTCATATGCTATCACCATCATCATAGCAGTCTGTCGTTGGTGACAATGACTGTTTCATTTAGGTCTGATCAGATTCCTCCACACAGCTCTGTCCTTAGCCTTCCGCTGCCAGGAACTCCTGTCTATAAGATAAGATAAGATAAGCCTTTATTAGTCCCACAACGGGGAAATTCCAGGATTGCAACAGCACAGGGATAGCAACACTCAGAGCAACAATCAGAAGGCAAGAAAAAAAAAAAAACAAAAAAAAAAAAACAAGCAAGCAAGAACAGCTAATATACATATGTACATATTACTATAAAATATATATATACACACACACACACACAGACACACAGTGCAGAGCATTGTAGCTGGATGGAATAAATATATGAATATATGAACACACAGTGCAGAGCATTGTAGCTAGATGGAATAAATATGTAAATATATAAACACCCACAGTACGGAGCATTGCAGCTAGGTGGAATAAATATGCAAGTATATAAACACACACAGTGCGGAGCAATGTAGCTAGATGGAATAATATGTAGATATATAAAAACACAGTGCGGAGCATTGTAGCTAGATGGAATAAATATGTAAATATATAAACACACACAGTGCAGAGCATTGTTGCTAGGTGGGATGAAACAGCATAACCGTCTATTTAGTTATCCTACATGGTATGATTATGTGCCCATACATATTCTCACCCTCCATAGCGACCGGTATGTTCCTAGTTGTATGCCGGAGAGGACCATTGTGTAAGTCTATTGCATCTTTTGCATTCAAAAAAAAAACAAAAACAAAAACTATTAGTTTGTTACGTCTTTTTGCTATCTCTGCGAGCAGCCCTGCTTAGGTTGTACAGTCTGACAGCCGTTGGTAGGAAGGACCTACGAAACCTCTCGGTTGTGCACCTGGGATGATGTAGTCTGCTGCTAAATGAGCTCCTCAGTGCATCCAGTATGTCCTGCATAGGGTGGAACTCGGACTCCAGCAGAGATGACAGTTTAGCCACCGTCCTTCTCTCTCCTATCTCCTCCATCGGATCAAGGCGTTGCCCCAGGACAGAGCTAGCTTTCTTAATCAGTTTGTTCAGTCTCTTCCTATCGGCTGCAGTAATGCAGTAACTATATCCAACTTCTTCAAGTTTCTTTATACAGTGTCTTTAAATCTGAGCCTTGGTCTACCCTGATTGCATTTGCCCTCACATAACTGAGTAGCGGAACTGCTGAGGGAGACGCTGGTGGTCCATCCTCTCAACATGTCCGAGCCATTTCAGGTTCATCTGTATTAGCATGTCCTCCATTGATAGTAGACCAGCTCGTTTCAACACTTCTATGTTGGTTATCTTGTCTTTCCATGAGATGTTCATTATGGCTCAAAGGTGTCTCATCATGTACGCGTGGAGTTTCTTCACCTGCACTCTGTAGACAGTCCAAGTTTCAGCACCGTACAATAGAGTAGCCAGTACACACTTTGCACACTTTGCATTTCACACGGATAGACACATATCAATTGTTCCACAGTCTCTCCCTCAAGTTTCCAAACACAGCGCTCGCTCTTCCCATTCTGAGAGAGAGTTCATCCTCCAGCCTAGCATTCTCTGAAACAGTACTCCCTAGATACTTGAAAGTCTTGCACTTGACTAGTGGCTCTGTACCAGTGCTGATCTCTTCTGGTAGTGATGTTGATAACTGGAACTTTGGTGGTTGATAAAGGCACTCTGTCTTCTTGATGTTGATTTTGAGGCTGAATTGGCTAGCTGCTCTTGCAAACTTCTCCACTAAAGACTGCATATTTTCCACACTGTGTGCAACTAGAGCACGGTCGTCGGAAAAGAGCATTTCTCTTACCACCTTTATCGATGTCTTATTCTTGGCTTTAAACTGTGCCACATTGAACAAGTCTGTTTCTTTCCTTGTTTGAATGTATACTCCTTCTGAAGTGTCTCTGAAGGCCACCTCAAGCATGGCTGCCAGATATAGCGAGAAGAGTGTAGGTGCCAGCACACACCCTTGTTTCACCCCGTTGCTTATTGAAAAGTCTTTAGATACTGAACCACTCATTGCCACGTTTGCTTGCATACCTGTATGGAGTGCCTCGATCAGGCTGACAAACTTCTCTGTACAGCCATATTTCTTGAATACCTGCCAAAGTCCTTGTTGCGAAACAGTATCGAAGGCTTTACTGAAGTCTATGAAGACTACATAAAGTGGCATGTTCTGTTCGATACACTTTTCTTGAACCTGTTTCAAGCAGAAAATCATGTCCATTGTGCTTCTTTCACTTCTAAAGCCACACTGGGTTTCCGGTAGTACATTCTGCGAGATGTGTTCATTGAGTCTGTTCAGTAGTACACGTGAGAGAATCTTACCAACAGTGGCTAGCAGTGATACACCTCGGTAATTTCCACAATCTTTCCTGTCACCTTTCTTGAACAAAGGCACAATACTTGCATCCTTCCAGTCTTGAGGTACTTTCTGGGCATCCCATATCTCTTGGATGAGCTTGTGCAGGCAGTTGGTCAGCTGAACACCACCAAATTTTCACACTTCTGATGGAATTCCATCCCTTCCTGGAGCTTTAACATCCTGTGTTGTCCTGATAGCTGCCATTAGTTCATCAAAATTTGGTGGTTCATCCAGACTTGATACAGCTGGTCGCTGCACCAGAGCTTCTTTAGCCTCTTCAGTGAGATCTCCAGGGTTGTTTAGTAGTTGGTCAAAGTGGTCTGCAAATCTGTCTAGGATCTTGTCTTTCTCCTGCAAAACCGTTTCACCATCCATAGCCTTTAGTTGGATCAATCCTCTTGGTTTAGGGCCGTAGAATTCTCTCAAACCTGTGAAGAATGTTTTCATGTCCTTCCTGTCTGCTGCAGTTTGAAGTTCCTCCGCTTTTTCATCCCACCAGTTGGACTTCATCTCTCTGGTGTACTTCTGTAGCTCACTCTGAGCCTTTGAGTATTTCTTCTCCTTCGACCTTGTGTTACACTGTAGGTTTTCCTGCTGAGCTGTTTTCCTCACTTCTAGTAGTTTCTTCAGGTGTTCATCATGCTCATCAAACCAATCTTGATGTTTCCTCTCAGGGTGGCCTAATACATCACCGTATCTTTCAGTGCTGCCCATTTCTCTTCTATGTCATTCTCTGAGTTGTTGCTGTCCCAGTCTTTAAAGTTTTCATCCATTTCCTGTGTAAGTTCTTCCTGCTTCTTTTGGCCTTTCAGTACACTAGTGCTTAGCTTCCATGGCGGCTTCACACCTGTCCTGCAGTGCCGTTTTCGTCTACAAATTCTTAAACTTGATCTCAGCATAACATGATCAGTACCACAGTCTGTGCCTCTCATTGCTCTGGTGTCCAATACATCCCTTATGTCTCTCTGCCTGACTATGATGTAGTCTAATAAGTGCCAGTGCTTGAAACTTGGGTGCATCCATGTCTTCTTGTGTGTGTCCTTGTGCTTAAATAGAGTGTTGGTTATTACAAGGTTGTACTCTGAACATAGTGCAAGTAGAAGTTCTCCATTAGCATTTCACTTGCCTACTCCATGACTGCCTAGCACACTCTTTCCATTTCTCAGTGTCCGAACCAACTCTGGCATTAAAATCTCCAACGAGTATCAGCCTGTCATCAGTCGGTACACACCTAATAGTCTCACGTAAATCACTGTAGAACTCTTCCTTCGCCTCCTCTGTGTTGGTCATTGTTGGGGCATATACACTGATGAGTGTGGCATACATCTTCCGCTGTAGTGGGAGTCTCATAATCATTATCCTGTCGTTGGTTGGCACCGGTTCCTCATCAAGCATTGCTGCTATCTCCTTTCTAACTGCAAAGCCCACTCCTGCTTCTCTCCTTTCTTGAGTTGATCTCCCACTCCAAAAGAAGATGTACCCACGGTCTTCCAAGCTGTCATATCCAGGCAATCTTGTTTCACTAAGTGCAGCTATGTCTACATTGTACCATTGTTTTTTTTGTTTTTTTTTGTTTTTTGTTTTTTTTTTTTGAATGCAAAAGATGCAATAGACTTACACAATGGTCCTCTCCGGCATACAACTAGGAACATACCGGTCGCTATGGAGGGTGAGAATATGTATGGGCACATAATCATACCATGTAGGATAACTAAATAGACGGTTATGCTGTTTCATCCCACCTAGCAACAATGCTCTGCACTGTGTGTGTTTATATATTTACATATTTATTCCATCTAGCTACAATGCTCTGCACTGGGTGTGTTTATATTTATATATCTATATATTTATTCCATCTAGCTACAATGCTCCGCACTGTGTTTTTATATATCTACATATTATTCCATCTAGCTACATTGCTCCGCACTGTGTGTGTTTATATACTTGCATATTTATTCCACCTAGCTGCAATGCTCCATACTGTGGGTGTTTATATATTTACATATTTATTCCATCTAGCTACAATGCTCTGCACTGTGTGTTCATATATTCATATATTTATTCCATCCAGCTACAATGCTCTGCACTGTGTGTCTGTGTGTGTGTGTGTGTGTGTATATATATATTTTATAGTAATATGTACATATGTATATTAGCTGCTCTTGCTTGCTTGTTTTTTCTTGCCTTCTGATTGTTGCTCTGAGTGTTGCTATCCCTGTGCTGTTGCAATCCTGGAATTTCCCCGTTGTGGGACTAATAAAGGCTTATCTTATCTTATCTTATCTTCATTTCCAGGGCCACAAGCGCGGTCTGTCTTTCTGGCGCTGTGATGTTGTTCTGTCCAACAGAGTGCGCACATTCCATTCTGCTACACACAAGGCTGCTGTTTTCCTCTTCTTTTTTCTTCCTGCTCCTAGCTTACTTTTCGCTGCCTGTCGGAGTGTGAACAGATCAGCGTGG
Organism: Pholidichthys leucotaenia; assembly: GCA_020510985.1. NCBI lineage: Eukaryota > Metazoa > Chordata > Actinopteri > Cichliformes > Pholidichthyidae > Pholidichthys > Pholidichthys leucotaenia. The sequence goes on from CM035839.1 coordinate 240,520,503, forward strand.
ACCTTGTAAGCCCGGGCGACGTCCGAACCGGTATGAGTTGCTTTCTGATTGACCATTTCATGAAACTGCTTGCAAAGTATTTGAGTACTGCTAGCTTTTGCTGGACTAGCAGCACATTCTTGGCAGATAGAGGTATTATCAGTGGCAAGGACAAGCCAAGACAAACTGACTCCAGTATCTGTTGCAGTGACTGACCAGATGATAGGTTTGTTTATCTCTGCTCTTTGTGTAGTGCATGTCACAATGCACCGACTGGCACAGTCCACCACAGACCCTGCGACAGATGTGTTTATCTGCCAGGATGTCCAGTCTCACCCCGTGTAACTGGGAGTGGTCCACCACAGACCTGTGGCAGATATTGTTTTTAGTTCTGCCAGGATGCCCTGTTTCACCCTCCATGCCCTCGGAAGGGCGGAGATGCCGGTTGAGTCGCCGACGGCTCGACCCATGAGACAGGTAGTACCGGTTTTCATGGTTATCCGGTAGCAAGCAAGCCAACCACTCAAAAAACACAACCCAGCCTCTCATAATGCTTTATTTTTGCTTTGAAACTCTAACATTTAGCCAGTATTCATGAGTATGTTACTTAATCTGACAATTTAAACTAAAAGCTAATGTACGATGTTGCCATCAAAACATAAGTTTCAGAGAAGAAATAATAATAATAATAATAATGTATCAGATTCATATAGTGCTTTTCATGGACACTCAGACACTTTACAATGGATACAGTATTCATTCACTCCACAGACCATGGTAGTGGTAAGCTACTTTTGTATTCACAGCTGCCCTGGGGCAGACTAACGGAAATGTGGCTGCCAATCCGTGCGAATGGCCTCTCTGACCACTACCGAACATTTATACACATTCATACCCAGTGTCATGGACACTGGAGGCAAGGTGGGTAAATGGGAAATGGGACACAACAGCAGGATGGCTGGGGAAAGTGGGATCCAAACTGCCAACCCTCCAGTTACTGGACGAACCACTCTACTTCCTGAGCCACTGCCCCCATGATGAAAGAGTGTGTTGAGTGACCTGGGCCATATTGGTATTTAAACCAATATGCTATGAAGACAGCCCCTTCTGAGAAGTCTTTTCCCGTGCGTAAAGTGTTACTATAGTATTCATGTAAATCCTGAGTTGTTTTGACCATAGAAAGTCACAGATGTTTCATTTACACCACTTTGGAGCTGTGTTAGCATGTGGAAAAAAAGTGCACGATACAGGATCTTTTTACAAGCGCACTCACTGAAGTTACCAGATACTGTATGGGATGTTTACCCTATAAAGGGTTGATGTACAGTTGTGCTTATAAGTGTACTTGGGCGATTGACCGAATAAAACTGAAACTGACGTTCAGGGTGTAAAGTGACATAATCTTGCTCATGTCTGTTTTGTTTTTTGTTTTTTTCAGCTTTTCCCCTCCCCCTGTCATGTGTCTGTGTGGAAAGACAACTTAGAGAGACAGATGTACCTTCTTGATCCCAAACTGGGAAATTACAAACTTATCATGTACTGCCCCTTTAAGATGTTCCCACGGAGTTCAGTGTGCAGGCACATACTGTACCTCCACACCCCGGAAGCAGTGTAGTTAGCACTGTTTGGAAGCAGCAGAACACTACAGAAACAGTAAAGAGTTTGTATCAGAACGAAATGTGATGTCTGTCCACATAGTATGTGATGACTGACTTTTAATTTCATCTGAAGATACCAAGAAAAAGCAAGAGAAGTGTGCAGAAACTAACATTTAGATGTCTGAAGCTAAGTCGCTGTTAGCCTCTGATGGCTAGTTGTGTTATTTCAACAGTTTTCCAGCAAGAATTCACAACAAAATGGATAAGCCAAGGCTGTATTTAAGAACCCAATAAGAGACTCATAATCATTAGGTGGTGATAACATAACTAACCAAACCATAAAGCACTTCCGAAATGCAGGTAACAAGCTAATTAGCCATTGTTGCGAGTCTCATGACCCACAAACCCTCAAGAGGTATGTAAACAAACACTGACTTCTGCACTGGACAATGTTTAATTTTGACGTGTGTGAGATGACAACAGGCTATTCTTTATTATATTGTGCTCATTTACTACCACACCACAGTTATATGACACCACACTCTTGTCTAATATTGCTTAATTAAAAGCCTTGTTAGTGAACTATAAGGAAGAAGAAAGAAGGAGGGGAAAACAAAAAAAAAAATAAGGAAATTTAAAAAAACTGAAACTGACATTAAAGGGTCAATTAACTGTGATGCTGATTGAAGGTCAAATTGCCCCGCCCTACCTCCAGGGTATACAGATAGGGCACAGTTGTATTTTTCACCACTACTTGTCAGTGCTATTTATGCAGTTGTGTCTATAAGTTTACACACCCTGGAGGTATGTAAACTTGTTGGCACAACTGTAAATATGATGACAAGGAGAGGAGGTAGCCTAAAACTCTGCACACTTACACAATTTAGAGTTACAGGAATGTGTGAACACTCACATTGCACTGTTAGGTAGGCAGAGGCAGTCGGTGGTTGGCCCAGGCTGTTGCTGGGAGCACAGGTGTATTCCCCAGCATCCTCTGGTTTGACTTGAGCAATGATGAGGGAGCCATCGATGAGAATACTGACTCTGCGTTTCAGGTCACTGTGGACATGAAAAGAGGGGAAACCATCAGAATGCAACCTTAACTGTGTTTCACTGTACGATTTGTGTGGTGTGAAAGACTGTATCAGCTGTCTACCAAGCTGAATATTTGGATGTTCTCTGTTAAGATGACACTATAATGTGATCTTGCTCTTCTATGCCATAGCTCTGAGTGGAATGTAAGCACAGTGTGGTGCACAGCTTGATTCATGATTCACAGCGGAGTGGCTCTGCACAGAGGAACTGTAAGTCTTCAAAGGTTGTTAGAAGTCACAGGAGCATGCATTCCCTTGGTTATTAGTTACTGCCATGCAGCACAAAATAATGTGAGTACAGCACCGTGATGTTGATGGATTTATTGAGACCAATACCATACACATTTCAAACTCTAAAAAGCATTTGATTTGTTGGCTGTGTGACAGAACAGACGACAGACATAAAGATCAGTTTTTGGTGATTTCTGAGCCTGCATTCAACTACCAAAAACCACCTCTCTTATTCATAACTATGGTTCTGCTGTTAACCAAGTCTTTTACAACAAGAGCACTCTGAGGCGAGTGCAATATCCCCCACCTCCATTTTCTTTGAAGATCCCAATACTTACTGACGGAGAGCAGTTTTCAACTTTTCAATATAATTACTGTGGCAGAACCAAATTATGATAAGCCCATCATTCACGCATATACAACAAAGTATACAACCCATAGTTGTAGGTCAGGATCTCAGGGTGAACCTGTTCAGCAAGTATGGCGACCCTAGAGAGCTTTTCAAGTTCTATAGGAAGAGATCATAGAGAGTGCCAACCTTGACCTTTAACCTATTGACCCCAAACCTGTAGCAAGAGGTTATGGTCTCAGAGTGAACCTGTGTACTAGGTTTGGTGGCCCTTGCTTTCTTTGTTGAGATATAGTTTATAAGCCATGCTGATGTTGAGCTTTGACTTTGCGATCCTTAAGCCACAGTCACACTTTAGGGTCACAGGGTGAACCTGTGTACCAAGTTTGGCGGCCCTAGCTTTCAGTCAGTCAGTCAGTCAGTAAGTCAGAGCGACCTCAGCCGAGCTGCACACCTAGCGGTCCAGTCTTCACGGTCTAACATACAGGCGGCAAGCCTGCCAGTGATGGCTGCCCCAGTGTCTCCCTTCAGAGTGTCCACAAATTATATTAATGGCCGTACTGGGTGGCAAAAGCCATGCGTCGTTTCCCAGAGTACCAGGTGGCCTGCTGGGAGCTCTTAGTGATGGTAACAGTGCCCCGCAAGGCCAAGTCTTCATCAAGCCACCTTGTCTGATATTCTGGGAAGGTGCCCATAGAGATCTTCATTGGAGATGTGGTCTTGCCAGTTTACATTGAGGACGGTGATCAGCATCTGGGTGTAGAACCCGTCCAATGATCTCTGAAGGAAGGCGTTTAATGACCAGCACTCACTTCTGTATAGCAGTATGGATTCCACTGTTGCACAGAAGAATTTAACTTTTAGCTCTCTTGACATGTTTGAGTGCCACATAGCTGCCATATCATTGAGAGCGCCCCACGCGAGTGCCTTACGCACCTTCGTATCCTGACTAGTAGATCCTCTCCAGGAGCCAAGGCACTTGAAGTTGGTGACTACTTCCAGAGGGTTGCCAGTACTCGTTAACAGTGGAGATATAGAGTTAGAAGCATCCCCAGGCGTCATCACTTTGATCTTGGGGTCAGCAATGGTGAGACCGATCCGAGAGCATTCCAACTCCAAAAGCGACAACAATCTCGCTGCCTGTAAGCAAAACAATGCCATCTGCATAATCCAGATCTGCTATTGCGTTCGCCAGTATTCTTCAGGATCTACGAGGTGTTAACATTAGACTCAGCTCCGCTTCTCTCCCATCAATGGCTTTCCGCAGGGCATAGTCTAGGATGATAACATACAGGAATGGGGCCAAAGTATCGCCCTGGAGTACTCCTGAAGTGATCTCAAATTCATCTGACTCACCGTCTGCAGTGACAACCTTGGTGTGTGTGTTGGTATACATCGCCCGAATAGCATTACACATCCTTGATGGAATACTGTAAGCCTTCAGTATCTTGAACATAATTTCATGGTTAATTGAATGGAAGGCTTTCCTAATGTCAAGGAATGTCAGAACTGCAGGGAGGTTGTTTTTCTGTACCTCCTCTAGAATCCGGCACAGGGCAAGAATGTGCTAGTGGTAGATCTATTCTGGCGGAACCCATTTTAATTAAACCGGAGGTGAGAGTCTAGAGGTCCTCGGATTTGGTTCAGTATCATCCGATTATACATCTTAGCTATGACACATGTGACGCTTATTCCCCTGTAGTTATCAGTGCATGAGAGATTGCCTGACTTAGGTATGGAATGATATTAGGAAGTGACCACTGGTTTGGTTTTCCATCATTCATTAGTGCAAGACTGCAGAGGGCCAGAATGATATCCAGGTCACAGGTTTTAAAGACCTCTGGGGGGATGTTATCAGGATCTGTGCTCTTTCCGAGAAAGAGTGTTTTCTTCACCTCTTCATACTGATCCACAGTGAAAGGACCACTATCGATATCCAGGTTGCTTAAAATATCTGGGATATCGTCCTCCTCGGTGTTCAGGCTGTCAGAAGAGCTGCCAAGCAATTTCTTAAAGTGATTACACCAGTTGGTAACTTCTTCTTTTGGGCCCGCCCCTGCGATCTGGCCTCTTGTTGACTTTTTACGACCGCTGATCTTGTTAACAACCTTCCAGGTCTCACTGTATTGTCCACGTAAGTGAGCTTGTTCCACTCTTGTGACTTTTTCCTCTAGAGCAGGGGTGTCCAACCATGTGCCATGGAGAGCCAAGACCCTGAAGGTTTTACCTCCAACCAGTGTCTTCAACAGCAGATTTCTGTGAACTTCTTCCCACTGATTGCTGATAAGTGAAAACACCTGCTGAAGAGACTGGGTAGAAGAGAAAACCTGCAGGGTCTTGGCTCTCCATGGCACCTGGTTGGACACCCCTGCTCTAGAGGTTCTACCATTAGGTGTTCATAGATGCTATACAGTGAGGTCCTAGCCTCATCTACAGCTGCACACATCCCTTGACTTGCGTCAGCTGCCACAGCATGTGTCACTATCCCCAGCCCTCACTATGTCAGGATGCCTCGATCTTAGTGGCTTCTGTGATTCCACCCTCCTCAGAACACAAATCTCTAAAGCTATTTCATTGGAATCGATAAAACGTTGGTATCTCTCAGTAGAGTCTCTGCTTTCCTCTTCTCCTAAGACAAGGATGGGCAACTTTGGTGGTAGCGAGGGCCACAATTTTTTTTCCTCACTTCCCGAGGGCTAGATTTACATGTAAACCTTCGGGGGGTGGGGAGTGGGGGGTATTTTCTTCAAAGTCAAAAGTTTCATAATTAAAACTGAAAACACAAATGAAAATAAAAGCTGCTCAGTGCTTTTTTTTTTTTGTTACTTATTTGTACCCGTAGGTAGATTTATTTTGCAGTCTGGTGACAAGCCACCAGCTGCCGGTCGCTGCGTGCACAAGCGCCCCTTAACTCCCTAACCTGCATGTTTTTGGCATGTGGGAGGAAACCGGAGAAATCCCGGAGTAAACTAACTAACTAACTAACCTGCACTTATATAGCGCTTTTCTAGTCACAAAGACCACTCAAAGCGCTTTCACTAATACTAACCCTCTATTCTAAGGGCCTATAGGAAACAGATATCTAGGGACAATTTAGAACAGCCAATTAACCTAACATGCATGTTTTTGGCATGTGGGAGGAAACCGGAGAAATCCCGGAGTAAACCCACGCAACACGGGGAGAACATGCAAACTCCACACAGATCACTGTTGGTCGGGGGCTGGGATCGAACCCACGATCCCACGATCCCCACAATCCCCCGGCCAAGGGTAAACTGTGCTGCCGCAGTGCTAACCACTGCGCCACCGTGCAGCCCACGCAACACGGGGAGAACATGCAAACTCCACACAGATCACTGTTGGTCGGGGGCTGGGATCGAACCCACGATCCCCGCGCTCCCCCGGCCGAGGGTAAAACTGTGCTGCCACAGTGCTAACCACTGCGCCACTAATAGAGTGACGGTTTCATTAGAATTAAAATTACTGATAAAATAAAAAGCACCAAGGTGGTGTGCCTCTGTGCCTGTGACATGGTAGCATGAGTGGCTGTAAAAGTGGCACTCCGACCTCTACTGGCCCAGCATAGTTATTACATTTCCTGTTTTCATGGCTGAATTGACAAAAATGGTGAGTTAAATTTGTGTTTATTTTGAAAACAAAGCCTTATCTTGCAATTCTGGCAAATTGAAAGTCGAGAAAATTGGTGATACAATGATATAAGCCTTTAGTTCCACTTAATTTTGACTGGGTGAGCTGAAACAGAGAGGCGGACAGATAGACGTACAGATATACACAGCCACAAACAGATGCACTAACTGATTACTGTATGCCTCTGTTTCACTGAGGCATAATTATATGATGACCTAATTTTTAAAACTCTCTCCATCAAAATGATGAGCATCATTTTGGTAATTAACATCTCTCCATCAAATGTTAATTACCGTCTGGAGAAATTCCGGACGGTAATTAACAAAAAAGCCAAGAAGAAAAGGAAATATGATGATTAAGAAAAATGTTTTAAAATATTAGAAGAAAATGATCAAAGTAAAAAGTAGTTTTACTGATAAATATGCTACATTTCTGATATAAATTAGCCTTTTTTTGCACATCTATATTTTATTTTGGTATTAGATGTGCAAGCTTCTACTGATAAATTTGCATCATTTTATTTAAAAATTTATGTTTTTAGGTATACTCGGGTTTTTTCTAAATTAGTGAGTTTTTTTGTCGTAAATTTGCCATTTCTTATGTAAATTTGCCTTTCAGTTTGAAACTTGTTACTGTAAATACTCCTCAGTGAGGAGCAGTAGCATTTATTGTTTAATTTACAGCAGCCTACTCTGTACATTTATTGCTCACTGTTCACATCCTATTAACCTCTTGACTGTGTCTATTTCAAAAGCACTGCTCAGCTGTACTGAGGATTTGTACTGATTATGCCCGTTCACAAGGTGGCAGACACAAGTTGGCTGACACAGAATACACCAAAAAGGAAGAAATACTTTTTTTTTTTTTGTCTTCTTCTACTGTGCGATTAGAAAACAAATATGGCCACCACCGATCACTGTGGAGTATAGACGGAGGAGCAAATTCCGGACTTTGCCAACTATGATTCAAAAAAGAGATTATTTAGCTTATGAAGGTAAATGTTTACATTTACAAACATTTTGTTATAAGAGGGTGCGCGATGCTGGTTGATTCGACCTGGCGGCGGCTACAGCAGCATGTGACCGAGGGGACAATCACCCAACTTCTGTGCAGTTTTATAAAATAAATAGTGCCAGAATAAAAGCGAAATTGAGGTGTCGATGTGGGAGAAAAACCGCAAATGCCCAACAGAAGAGAAAATAGCGACCAGCATGGACAAAAATTGATGCAGCACCTTCGCCAGCAGTAAGTGACGAATGTCTGTGTTTGTTATTGTTTTGCTTACATTGTACTGATTTTCTGGTTCATACACTTTGAAGATAAGATAAAATGCCCAAAACAAGAAACAGTAACAAAATCAGAACCATTTTTTGTGTAAATATGTCCAAAGTCCACTTTTGACCAGTTATGAATTCGATTTGGCTGCAGCAGCATTATGCAAATTAGATGCATAAATTTACTCCTATCTGAAACTTTGGATCATATTCTACAGCTTTCTAATTGACAGTAAGCCTTTATCTCTTACAGCTTTTAAGTTATAGCCTTGGAAATCTGACATCTGAGCTGAATATTTTCTTGAAAAAATCTTTACCACTCTTGACCACTAGGGGTTATGTCGCAGTTTGGTGACATACACAGTCAAAGGATTAATGCGGTCTCAGCATGCAACACATACATACCTTAAAAGACGTACTCTGGGGCACACTGCTCTTTCTATCTGTGGCTCCCTCACTCTTGCTCAACCACTCACAAAGCTGCACCAAGGTTTTGATTAGCGCTCCCTCTGCTGGTGGACTTTATAACTGCATTTAAGAATGCAGTTCCATATACGTTCAAACGGGATATAAATAAATAATTGATTTTTGGAAATGGACTGGCGGGCTGCAGTGGATGATGTTGCCAGTTGCCCAGGTGGAAGCGGTTTTGGACTTCAATATTATACCGTAGATGCCCTAGCTTTACTCATGCAATAGGCATAATAAATGTTAACCTTGACCTTTTGACCCCAAACCCATAGTCAGCGGTCAGGATCCCAAGGTGAACCTGTCTTCCAGGTTTGGTGGCCCTAAATTTACTTGTTGTACAGTAAAAAGGCAGAAGAAATGCTCAACTTGACCTTTGACCTTTTGACCCCAAACCCATAGTCAGAGGTCAGGATCCCAAGGTGAACCTGTGTAGCAAGTTTGGTGGCCCTAGCTTCATTTGTTTTGTAGTAATAGTAAATGTAGCATTTACCATAGTGCAACTGCAATGCTAACTTTGAATCTTTGATCCCTTGAACCCAAACCCATAGTTAGGTGAGGGTGTAAGTGGTCCAAGATGTGTACTAGATACAACTACTGTATCGATTTGAAAAGCCTACATCATTTCTTTCAGTAGTTACTGTGTTTAGAAGACTTAGGAAAAAATCTGACCTGACCTTTGACCTCAAAGTCATCTGATGAGAGTGAAATTGGAATATGCACATCCTCGGTGTATCTCAAACCATGGTACCAAGTTTCAAAACAATCAGAACAAAACTGTTGAAGGAGTTGATTTCACAAGACAGTTACTGTCTATGAAGTGAGGTGAAACAGGAGGTCATAGATCAGGGGCTACAATTCCCGCAAAAATCATCCGATTGAAACCAAATTTAACCAGAGTGGTAGCTTAGAGGTACAGCATCCACCCCACAACCGGGAGGTCGTGGGTTCAAGGCTGGGTCACACCAAAGACCATATAAAAATGGTACTTTCTGCCTTCTAGCTTGGTGTTCAGCATAATAGAATGGGGAAAGGAAAGTTAATGCACAGAGATACCAGAGGACTGACCCCCCACTGTAGCTTTCACTACTTACAGTAGCTGTGTGGCTTAGGGTCAGAGAAACGGAGATAGGTACTGCCCCTATACACCACATGGTGTCACACATGCTGTGGAAGGGAATTAACTAGAACCAAATTGCAATATGCGCATCCTCAGTGTAAATCAAACCGTGGTACCAAGTTTCAAAACAATCGGACCAAAACTGTAGGAGGAGTTGATTTCACAAAAGTGGGACAGACAGATGGCCAGACAGACGGACTGATCCATAACATAATCCAATTCAACTTTATTTATTTATATAGCGCCATTTCACAACAACAGTCATCTCATAGCACTTTCAACTGTAGGGGAAACCCCCACAGTTGCAGAAAACCCCCAGCAATCAGGCGATCCCCTGTGAGCAAGCACTTGGCGACGGTGGAGAGGAAAAACTCCCTATTAACAGGAAGAAACCTCCAGCAGAACCAGGCTCAGGGAGGGGCAGTCATCTGCTGCGACTGGCTGGGGGGTGAGGGGATAGAGAAGATGAAAAGGACAGACATGTAGAGAGCAAACAGCACAATGGGGACTCAATCTATGGGAGAGAACAAACAGATGTTAATGACCAGCAAAAAAAAAAAGAAATATTTCATTGAAAGTGAAGGAGGAGTATTCACCCAAAGGCAGCTAAAAAATGAACTCAAGGCTGCCTGTCCACACACTGGGGCTAGACGCTCCGAACTACTGCACTTGTTTCTGATGTTCCTGCCTTTTTTTGTCCTCCTGCGACAGACAAATTACCTACAGTCACCAGGAACTTCTAGGCATTGGCCGCCAACTTAACTCCGACATCTCCAGCACTTATTCCAGCAATCAGTGCCACATCCCTGAGGAGATCGCCAGACCTCCGGACGCTCCGTGGATTGTTATCAGGCCCAGCAAAAAGCACAGACGGTGCCGAAAGAGAAAGAAGAAACAAGGCTACAAGGATGGCCTCCATGCCCAGCTGTGCAAACAATGCACCAAACCACCATTACCTTCAATCTTACTCACCAACGCCAGATCCCTCGCCAACAAAATGGATGAGCTGCGATTGGAGATCGCCTACAATCATTATGTCTGGGACTGGTGTATTCTGATTGTGACCGAGTCTTGGCCCCACCCGCTCATCCCAGACGCCACTATGGAATTACCCGGCCAAACTACACTCCGTTTTGACTACAACGCCGATTCTGGTAAGGGCAGAGGTGGTGGGCTCCACATTTATGTGCTTCAGACTCAGTGTAATAATAGCAGAATAGGTCCTTCTACCTCCCCCACGAGCTAACTGCAGTAGGTGTAAAAGCTTTTCACATTCCTCCAGATGCCAGCGTTAGCTTAGCACTCAGCCACCTCCAGCACATCGTTAGCAGGCAAAAAAAAAGATCACCCTGATACAGTCCACATTATTGCAGGGGATTTTAACAAAGCATGCTTAAAGACTGTGCTCCCCAAATTCCACCAACATGTTAAGTGTCCCACAAGAGAGGAAAGAACACTGGACCATGTTTACAGCAACATTAAGCATGCCTACAGAGCCACCCCTCTCCTTCACCTTGGACAATCAGACCATCTCCCTGCTTCTAATACCTGCTTACACCCCCTTTAGAAAGAGTTCCCCCCCTCCAACCAAACAATTAATTAAAACCTGGCCTAAAAATGCTCTCCTCCAGCTACAGGACTGCTTTAGCTGCACAGATTGGAACATCTTTGAGCAGCAGGACTTGGACTAGATGTAGGAGTCCAAGTCCTCTTCTACATTAAATGCTGTGTAGAAAATGTGACAGTCACCAAACACATCCGGGTATTTCCAAACCAGAAACCCTGGATGACCAGTGAGATCCAGGCTTTGATCAGAGCTTGCAACTCAGCCTTCAGACAGATGTGGAGAGGCATCCAGGCCCTCACCAACTACAGGGGCCAGGGGCCCCCAACATCGGACAGCAGCCTCACTCTGGCAGAGGAGCTTAACAGCTTTTTTGTCCTGTTTGAGCTCACCTTCCCCCCAGCTCGTCCCCCCTCCTCCCCTCTCTCCCCCTGCCCCCTCACTCTACAGGTGCACGAGGTGAGGAGGCAACTGAGAGTAGTGAACCCCCACAGAGCTGCCGGTCCTGACGGCATCCCAAAAGTGGTGGTCAAAGCATGTGCAGACCAGCTGGCAGGGATCCTCACCAAGCTGTTCAACCTCTCCCTGATGCATGCCACCGTCCCCTCTTGCCTCAAGGCCTCCACCATCATCCCCATCCCCAAAAAGTCCACAATTGACAGCCTGAACAACTACAGACCCACAGCACTCACGTCTGTAGTCATGAAGTGTTTTGAGCGACTGGTGTCCCAGCACATCAGGGACCATCTTTCCCCCTCCTTCGACCCCCACCAATTTGCCTAGAGGGAGAACCGGAGTCCTTGTGGACTACAGCTCAACTTTCAATACCATCAACCCGGACATCCTGATCAACAAACTGCTCCTCCTCCAGATGCCCCCCCACCCGCTCCTGGACAAAAAAACTTTCACCAACCGTCCACAAACAGAGTTTGGCCCCACCGCTCCTCCACAATGTCCCTCAGCATTGGCTACCCCCAGGGCTGTGTGCTAAGCCCTCTACTGTACTCCCTGTACACCTTCGACTGTATTTCAACCCACCCAACCATCGTCATCGTGATGTATGCGGACAATACCACCTCAGTTGGGCTCATCCCTGATGACGATAAGAAGGCATACAGAGCAGAGGTAGAGAATCTGCTTCTGTGGTGCCAAGCAAACAACCTGAAACTGAATGTCCAAAAAACCAAAGAATTCATACTGGACTTCAGAAAGAACACACAGGACCACCCTCCTCCTCCTCATAAATGGTGACCGTGAGGAAACCATCCCCACCTTCAAGTTCTTGGGCACCCACATCTCCTCTGACCTCTCCTGGATTGTCAACACCAAGGCCCTGGTGAAGAAAGCCCAGAAGTGGCTGCTCTTCCTCCGTGTCCTGAGGAGGAACAACCTGGACCAGAGGCTGCTGCTGGCCTTCTACCACTGCTCAGCGGACAGCGTGCTCACCTACTGTCTGGGTGTGTGGTACGTCGGCTCCATGGCCGAGAACAGGAAGGCTGGGCAGAGGGTCATCAACACCACACAAAAAACTCATCGGCAGCCCTCTGCCCTCCCTGGAGGACATTTCCAGAGCCTCCTGTCTTAGAAAGACAAGGCCATCACAGGAGACCCCTCACATCCCGCCCACCACCTGTTTGACCTGCTTCCTTCAGGATGACGGTTCAGATCAATCAGGTCCAACACCTCCAGACTGACAAACAGTTTCTTCTCCTGGGCCATCCGAACTGCAAACAGTCAGAGCCCCCACCCCCCCACCCCCCGAACGCTCACATGCACAGAACTGAGGACCTTTTTAATTCTCACTACAGCTCACCTGTCTTTGCGCTCTGCACTTTCATGTATGTTGACCCATCCGTGAAACCACTGCTATGTATATTTTCCATAATCCTTGGGCCATTTTATTCAATCGTGTGTTCAATTGTGTGTTCTGCACTCCGCACTCTTATGTACATAGTTCCATCCATGAAGTCACTACCATACCTGTGTATATTTCCATAAATCTGGGCTATTTTTATTTCAGTTGTGTGTTTAATCATGTATTCTATAACTGTGTTTTAGCTACTCCTTCTCTCTTACTTTATTGCGCAGTAGCCTGGTGGAGCACCCACAATTTCATTGTACTGCACAACTGTACAATTACAATAAAGCTTATTCTACTCTATTCTATTCTTTCTTAGTCCAATAACTCAATAGCACACAATGGCAAGAAACAATGTCTCCAACACAGTAAGTTGTTCTACTAATGTATATGTTGCCATATTTTTACAGTTTGTGGGGTCAAAATTATCTCTGCTCTCCATGACTGAAGCACACTGAATTTTCTCCATCAGAACTTTGCCAGTCTCTTATTTGACAACAGAGGCAGTGAAAATGTGACTATGTCATTCTAAAAAGTGGTAAAGTTAGCACTACAAACAAAAACAAATCTTTACAGAACAGTTGTGAACTTTTCAAATAGGAAAATCCAAGCCATAGTGTTATTGGGGAAGTCAGTTTTGACATGTTGGGGTGACCAAGGAACAGATGAGGACTGAGAATAAACACAATTATCTTTTATTATAAGAAGTGTGAATGTGGGTGTGTGCGTGCATGTAGAAATGTAGCAGCAGGGCGAGCAGAGCACCGTTCCGACAGGCAACCCTAGGAGGAAACACAGACAGATGGATGAGCGTTTGAGGTATGGAGGAGTGTACCAGAGAATGTGCTGTCTTACGAGTAAGCAGGAGAGCTGAGGCACTGAAGAACTCCTGAGGCTCCAGTCCAGTTGCTCCGTGTCAAAGCCACCGCTGCCAACGAGGTGAAGAGGTGCAAGTTTGTACAGTGAAGGTGAGGTGCAGGTTGTGCTCAGGTCCGCCGCCAGGAGGAGGAAGTCCGCCGCCAGGAGGCTTCCACCTGTGCACAGGGGAGATGGAGAAGAACGGAGAGTGCAGGAATAGATGAAGGCTTACTTGCCGGTGGGGAGTTCAGACTCCCAGGTGAAGTGCTGAGGAGGACGAAGCAGAGGAGGCGGAACTCCAAAACAGGATGGGTTGAGTAGGCGAAGAGGTCTAGCCAGATCATGGGAGTGTTGACGTCTCCGTGCAGACCAGAGGGCAGCGCTGCTTAAATAGGCCGCTGGATAGGAAGAACAGGTGTGCGTGCAGCTGTGGAGATAATTAGGGCAGCAGGCACGCAGATCGGATCATAACAAGTTTTTCATCTAAAATGTTTAATATTGTGTGACATCTCATGGTTATGTTTTATTTGCATAAACAATCATACAGATATCTTCACTCGAACACTGAACTCTGTATGCATCAATTACATGGCATGTACAGTATATTACTACAGTAAACTACAAATGTAATGGAACCAATTATACTTTTCTGTGTTTTCTTTGAAATACGTATTATAAATGGTAACGATGACTGAATATATAAACAGTAATACGGAAAACATCAAAACCTTTGCATCTAAATCTTGTCATTTTTTTGACCAATAGAATGTAGTACAGTAGTATACAATATAGAATCCTTAAAATGACTTGATATAAGGACATCTTTGAAGGGACGGACACAGGGGAAGAAAATGTTGGGCGAAGAAGAACTCATGGCTAAATGAGACAACAACACTGTACAATTAAAGTGTTTGTGACACGATTTAGGAAGTATGGCTCAATATTCAGTATGAATTTATCTTCAATCGTCCACATAGTTGGTTCTGTTGACTTAGAACGCTAAATAAGTGGAAAAATATTTCTAAGTGAATTTAAATTTAGCGCCGTGTTGCAGTAATGTGATATCCGGAGACTCGCTTCATTTCCGGATATGACGTCATGAGCGGAGTTTCATCTCGGCTGATCCGTGTGCTGTCAATGTAAACAAGCTGTTTAGCTTCTGTATCAGTGAAGAAATGCCGAAACGTTGCGTGGTGGCTGGGTGTTCTAATTGCTCCAGTGAACGTATAAGCCTGTTCACGTTCCCAAAAGATCCCGATCTTCTTAAAAAATGGGCAAAGCAAGTACAGAGAACAAGGGACAAATGGCAACCAACACCATCTTCTGTACTCTGTAGCGATGATTTCACTGCAGACAGTTTTGAGGAGGCGCCTGCTATACAGGAATCTTTAGGCTTGAAAGTTTGTTACAAATGGGTTCTAAAACTGACTGCCATACCTACGGTTTTTAAACGAAAACCCACAGCTCAACACGATATCAACATATCAAAACAGCGCAGAGAAGCAACAGCGTCAAAACTCGCCTGGAAAAGAGTTTGTGTAATTGATTTTTCTTTCCACATAAGGCGATCGTGATTTTATTATATTTTTTCCACCAAAAGTAAAATCTTCCCCTATGAATTTTGAAGCCGAGTGTTGACTTTACTCAAATGGAACGACTTTGTGTTAAAAAATGTTTTATTACTTTTTTCAGTTTTCATTTTTATAAATCTCATTGCCTACCGAAACTGAAAATCTGAGTTTTGGGGTGGGGGGGTTATTACCCCGACCACCTGATCGGGGAAATAAAAAAAAAACAAATTGAAGCCAAAATTTCTGTAATCCAAACGATTAAATAATGATCGCCTTATGTGGAAAAAAAAATCAATTACACAAACTCTTTTCTGGGCGAGTTTTGACACTGTTGCTTCTTTTGGGCTTTTGTCCCTGCTTAAGAGTGTGTAATATTGCAATTAATTATTTCATTTAGGAAGTCTCAGAACTGCTGACAAAAAAGCCAGAAGCGACGATCACTAGTGAAGAACTTCAAGAGGAACGTGAAGAAGCAGGCTTATCTTCAAGCGACATTTTTCAACCTACATATCTGCACATTATGAAGGTAAAGACCCATAAATAATGTCGTATAACATATGATTCAAGACTTTTAACAATTAGGTGATTGTTATTTAATAGTTTTATTTAGAAACCCGCCAATGTGACCAGAATTTCCCCGACGAGAAAAAAAATTAGCACACTTGATTTTATTATATTTTTTCCGTCGAAAGTAAAATCCTCCCCTATGAATTTTGAAGCCGAGTGTTGACTTTACTCCAAATGGAACGACTTTGTGTTAAAAAACCTTATATTACTTTTTTCAGTTTTCATTTTTATAAATCTCATTGCCTACCGAAACTGAATATCTGAGCTTTTTTTTTTTTTTATTTCCCCGACCACTTGATCGGGGAAATAAAAAAATAAATTGAAGCCAAAATTTCTTTAAACCAAATGATTAAATAACGATCGCCTTATGTGGAAAAAAAATTACATAATAATAATAATTACATAAATATATGTACAAAATCAATGCCTATGGTTGATAGTTACAACATAGGAAAGGTACATGATCAAAGTTGCACATCCAGTTCTTTTAGATCTATCTGTATGTTACCATTCAGTGTTTTTGAGGCAACCGATGTCCATCTCTAACCCTTCACCATCGGACCCTTCATCCTCTGAAACGAGCGAGTCATCTTCGCTTCCTGAACGATATGGTTCAAATAAATAGGGTTGCAGTCCTTCGTCAGAACCAACTCGCTTTTCTTCATCACTCGATCCTGCTTCTTCCTCAAAAACTATCGACAAATCGCTCAAATCTTCGCTGAAATCGCTCACAACTTCCTCCGCTTCAGTGTACTCAGCCATGCTTGTTTACATATTGGGTTCCTCTCATGACGTCACAATATGGCGGCGCCATTTGACCCAGTTTCGACAAACGAACATCGCAATCATCTGCATCACGATGTAATTTATGGTAGTATATGGGAAAAAAATTAATGAATTTTTTTGTCTACACAGAATAAAAACACAGTAGTTCTTCTTTCTAATGATGTCTTGGTTGAATTATGTCACAGACTCTAAGTATTTGTTAAGATGTCTCAACTCATATCATGATTGTAATATTCAACAACAATATTGCATGTTTTATGAACAGGATCATATTTTTATGGAAAGGATATCTAGGCACAGCCAAGGATCGGAGGGTGTCATGCTCGGTGACCACAGGATCGCATCTCTGCTATTTGCAGAAGATGTTGACCTGTTGGCTTCATCGACCAATGATCTACAGGCCTTGCTGGGACAGTTTGCCGCTGAATATCTCAGCGGCAAACACTCAGAAGAGTGTGAAGTGGCTGGGATGAGAATCAGCACCTCTAAGTCTAAGTCCATGATCCTCAGCCAGAAAAAGGTGGATTGTCCTCTCCGGGATGGGGACAAGCTCCTGCCCCAAGTGGAGGAGTTTAACTATCTTGGGGTCTCATTCACAAGTGAGGGGAGAATAGAATGAGAGATTGACAGACAGATTGGAGCAGCTTCTGCAGTGATGTGGACGTTGTACCAGTCTGTTGTGGTGAAGAGGGAGCTGAGCTCAAAACCAAAGTTGTTGATTTACCAGTCAATCTACGGTCCTACCCTCACCTATGGTCATGAGCTTTGGGTAATGAGCGAAAGAATGAGATAGCGGATACAAGCCGCTGAAATGAGCTTTCTCCGTAGGATTGCTGGACTCACCCTCAGAGATAGGGTGAGGAGCTTAGTCCTCCGGGAGAGGCTCAGAGTAGAACCGCTGCTCTTCCACATCGAAAGCGGCCAGTTGAGGTGGTTTAGACATCTGATCAGGATGCCTCCTGGACGCCTCCCACTTGATGTGTTTCGGGCATGTCCCACTGGGAGGAGACCCCGGGGCAGACCCAGGACACACTGGAGAGACTACGTCTCCCAGCTGGCCTGGGAACGTTTTGGTATCCTCTCTGAAGAGCTGGAGCAGGTGGCCAGGGAGAGGGAAGACTGGGCTTCTCTGCTTGAGCTGCTGCCTCCGCGACCTGGACTTCTGGAAAAGTGGTAGAAAATGGATGGATGGATGCATGCATGCATGAATATTGCATGTTTTAGTAATATCATGCATTCTTTTAAATGGAACCCCACAGTACAGCTACTCTTTTTTCCTAACAAAATTATCAAATGACAGCTGTTTTCAAACAAATGAAGAACTGAATGGCCTTCTCATTTTCTAAAAGGACAATAAAAGGTGGTGTGGGACAACAATTTTCTTTCCTGTGGCCTTTCTGTGTGGAGATGCTCTCTATGCCTGAAGCTTCCACCCACAGTCCATATACATGCATGCTGGGTTAAATAGTGATTCTAAATTGGCTGTAAATGTGGCTAGAGAAGGATGGAGTGTGCAGGAGTAAAGTGGGGTATGTATGAGAAAAAATGTAGCTTTTAGTGAAATGTGCTTTGAGCTATCAGCACAAAATGTTGGGGGAGAATACAATCAGACAATCAATAACTGTAGCAGTTCTGTGAATGATATTTCACAGAATTGATCTGTGACCATCAGTGCATGACCGAGTACTTTTCAGAGCAAAGACCACAGCAATATTTGTGATTTTATCGATTAAATATTCCCAATGAGGAATTCAGGGTAAACACAAATATCACTTTGACTGAAAGGGGTCATTGACTGCACGTGGTCCACATTTTAACAGCTCACACATGTCTTAATGACGTTTGTGACATATTTTGTTCACGTATTCTTTAATTTTTTAATCATTGAAACAAGTTTATTTTGTATTTTTTCCTGGCTTTCTTGAAACGCTCTTAGTTAAAGCCTATCTGTCATGTTCGGGGTCGTGACCCCGTCGATGACCTGTGGCTGTAGGTTTTCTTGATTTTTTTTTTTTTTGATTTTGTATACTTTATTGATCCCCAGAGGGGAAATTGAGGGCATCCACCTGGATGGATGAAGCAGCCACTGTATGGCGCTATCCCTTAACCATTCACACACACATTCACACCTAGGGCCACTTTAGAGTCTCCAATTAACCTAACCTGCATGTTTTTGGCCTGTGGGAGGAAACCGGAGAAATCCCGGAGTAAACCCACGCAGATACGGGGAGAACATGCAAACTCCACACAGATCACTGTTGGTCAGGGGGTGGGATCAAACCAGGGATCCCATGGCAAGGGTGAGTTGCTGTGCTGGCATAGTGCTAACCACTGCGCCACCGCACTGCCCAGGTTTTGATTACTACTTATTATTTCCAGCTGCCAGATTGAGCCTCGCTCTCTGACAGTCCTACTTGCCTCCTCCTCTTACCAGACATTCACCGGATTCTTCTCATCACCACATACACACTCTCACACACATGCATGCACACACTGATTGCTACTCATTCATACACCTGTTTGCCACACGGCTGGGGCGACTCGCCATCGTTAGTGGTTTTGTACAAATAGCGAAAGCAGTCCCCTGAGCTCTTCCCGCCTGCTGCTGTTAAAAACTGTTCACCAGCCCTCTCTCCTCTCCCCTTTGTGTGCCTGCCGGAACCACCCCTCCCGGACCTCTGAGTCAGAGGTCCGGGAGGGGTGTCCTCCCGCAGCCACGGTGAACCAGGTCCCAGCCGCCACGCCGGAGGAGTCACCAGCATGGATCACGGCAGCTAGGAGAATCAAGATTGCAGTGACTATCACGCGTGCAGTAGAGGCCGCCACAGCAGAGTTGACACCCAAGCGGAACCTCTTGGAGGCAGAACCTAAGGAGACATCGCCCGACTCGCCGAAGTCCGGGACGGCGGTAGAGCTTGAGCTAAGGCAAGTGCTCTCTTTTTTCTCTTTTCCATAATTGAGCATTTTTGCCTAGCTTTAGGTGAGGAGAGCCAGCTGCAGCCAGACGCTGCACCTGAGCTCGCCTCGCCGGGCTCTGCTGCTACCGGCGACTCTGACCCTTCCCCCTCTCTTTCTGAGTCCGTTTCCAGAGTCATCCATGACCTGTGGCTGTAGGTTTTGACTACTACTTATTATTTTCAGCCGCCAGATTGAGCCTCGCTCTCTGACAATCCTACAGCCATGCATCCTCCTCTTACCAGACATTCACCGGATTCTTCTCATCACCACATACACACTCACACTCATGCACGCACACACACCCATACATGCACACACACACTGATTGCTACTCATTCATACATCTGTTTGCCACATGGCTGGGGCGACTAACCATCGTGAGTGGTTTTGTACAAATAGCGAGGCAGCACAACCAGTCGTGGTGGCAGCTTAAAGAATGTCAACGTTGGACATCCAGGCTTGCATCTGTTGGTTTTCCCCTGGACTTAACTGTGTAGTCGCTCCAGAGCCTTTCCTCTCCAACGCATTTGTAAGTCTTCCTTTAATGCCTTTTTTCTCTGTTCCTGTTGCTTAGAGCACGTTAGGCATTCCCTTGAGTTAACAAAGCTTGTAGCCGGGTGTCTTCCCCTTTTTCACTATGACTGTTATTTGGACATTTTGGACATTTTCCAACTGTAAATAAACACGTTACTTACTCTGCGTTTTGGGCTCGCTGCTATTTCATATGTTCGCTGTGAAGTTACGCAGTGAACATAACACTATCACTTTAAGAAGCATCCTTCAACTATTCAATTCTGCCCTCCCTGTTATGTCACTGATCCACAGGTGATGGCGTATCTCGCGCCACAGGTTAGGGAACAAGGGAGAGCAGAAGGATGATCAGAGGGAGGTGAGGAGGAAGATAAGAGAGGGGAAGGACAGCTACAGCAAGAAGATGGAGGACAAGCTGCAGCAGAGCGACATTGGCGGTGTCTGGAGAGGCCTTAAAACCCTTTGTGGGCACCAGGGTACCACCTCCTAGGCCACAGGGGGAAGGGACTGCGTGAATGATCTTGTCCTTTTTCAACAGGTTTGATAAGCCACCGACCCCTACCCCTGCTGTGCAACTCCTGCAGGATTCACCTTCATCTACTTCCCATCTACAGTACAGAAGACTTATCCAAGACTTTGTGGACTGGTGCCTGCGGAACTGCCTCCAGATCAATGCGAGGAAAACCAAGGAACTGGTGGTGGACTGCTGCAGGCAAGGACAACCCCCCACAGCACTGGTAAACATCCAGGGAACAGACATTGAGATGGTGACATCTTACAAGTACCTGGGTGTTCCCCTGAACAATAAACTGGACTGGTCACACAACACCAACATGCTCTACAAGAAGGGGCAGCGCAGGATTTTCCTTCTGAGGAGAGTCAGGTCTTTTGAAGTGCAAGGGGCACTCCTGAAGACCTTCTACAATTCGGTGGAGGCATCAGTCATCACATTTGGAATGATCTGCTGGGGCAGCAGCATCACAGCAGCTGACAGGAAGAGAATTAATAGGCTCATCAAAAAAGTCAGCTCTGTTCTGGGGCGCCGCCTCGACCCAGTGGAGGAGATAGGAGAGAGGAGGATGGCGGCTAAGCTGTCACCTCTGCTGGAGTCTTGAGTCCCACCCCATGCGGGGCATGCTGAACGCACTGAGGAGCTCTTTTAGTGGTAGGCTGTGCCATCCTAAGTGCTCGAGGGAGAGGTTTCGCAGGTCCTTCCTACCTACAGCTGTTAAACTTTATAATCTAACCGCTGCTTCTCGTAGAGGTCATACTAACTGTCACAACTTTGCACAATAGAGATCATCCCCTCCAATGCACAACTAAGACAATTACAATTATTATCAAGAGTGCCAACAACACTGTTGATTCTCATAAAGGCTTATCTTATCTTATCTACTGCTCCCTTCATCCCCCCTCACATCACCCAGCCCTCAAGCCACGTCTCCTGCCGTTTTTCCCTTCACATGCCCAACACCCCTGTGCCCCCCATCCCCCCAGCTCTAGTCTGTCCCTCACTAAGACCCAGATAGAATAGAATAGGCTTTATTGTCATTGTACAGTTGTACGGCTCCACCATCAAGTTGCGCTACTGCGCAATAAACTCAAGTAGGTTCATGTCGTCTTCTTTTAATTATTTACGTTTTGTTCTTATTAAAGACAAAAATAGAAAGGAGATGTTTTCACCTTCTTTACATGTTTCAACTGTGCACTGCAGCCTTCGTCAGAAGAGTCCACTGATTGCTGCCAGGTGCCATTTTATCAGCTGACTTTCGTAGTCAGGGCCAGCTTCCATCTGTTAGCCACGCTAACAGATGGAAACCATGTCAGATAACAGCACATGTGATACATGTCAGATAACAACTACGTGCAGACAGCAGCACATATGAAATCATTAAAACAAACCCCACAGAAGAAAAGAAAAAAAATGCTAAAAGCCCTTCTCAAACCCCTATTAGAAAGCAAAAAAATCACAAAGGACGCATATGATCACCTGATACCCACAGCCAGCATCACCCCCCGGATCTATGGAACCCCAAAAATACATAAGAAGGATATCCCACTGTGGCCAATAATAGACAGTATCGGATCAGTCACATACAACTTATCAAAAGCCCTGGTTGAAATCATCAAACCCCTCCTTGGACTATCAGATTTCCACTGCAAAAACTCAAAAGAGCTGGCGCAAGAACTCAAAAATATGAAAATAGAATCAGACGAGATCCTCATTTCACATGGCGTCATTTCATTATTCACAAAGACCCCTGTTGATATCACACTACATATAGTGCAAGAACGCCTCAGAAATAACAGAACCCAAAAAAGACGCACCAATCTCACAGTTCACGACATATCTGAACTATTACATTTTGTTGCAAAATCCACCTATTTTCAATACAGAGGAAAAATCTACAGACAAAAAGAAGGATTTGCAATGGGAGACCCACTATCAGCCATCATGAGCAGCTTTTTCATGGAGGATCTGGAAAACAAAGCCATCAACACAGCACCCACACAATGTAAACCCACCCTCTGGAAGAGATACGTGGACGACATTCTGGAGAAAATAAGGAAAGGACACACGCAAGAACTCACTGACCATCTGAACAGCACGGACAGCACTGGGAATATAAAACTCACATACGAAGAGGAAGAAAATGGCACCATAGCCTTTCTGGACAAGAAAATCCACCACAACAATGACGGCAGCATAAAAATCACAGTCTACAGGAAACCAACCTACACAGATCAATACCTACTTTGGATATCAGAACACCCCACAGCACACAAACTATCAGTTGTCAGGACATTATATGAACGGGCCACCATCATCACAGACCAAGAAGACAGACAGGAGGAGGAAAACCACATAAAACATGCACTCATATGCTGCCAATATCCAGTGTGGGCCATAAACAAAGGGAAACAGCAAGTCAAAAACAAACAAAACAAACAGGAAACAAGACACAGAACAAAAGTCGAAATCAAAAACAAGGACACCATAACTATACCATACATCCAAGGGATAACGGAACCAATTCAAAGGATCATAAAAAAATACAAAATAAATAAACAAAAAATTAAGACAGTTATTAGTACACCCCAAGGACAAAATAGAGCAAGACAAAAAATGCAGTGTAATATATGAAATATCATGCAGATCATGCAACAAAACCTACATTGGAGAAACCGGAAGATCATTCACCCCAAGGAAAAAAAGAACACCAGAAGGAATGTGAGAAGGAAACACAAGGACGACTCACAAGATCACAAAAAGAAAAGGCAGAACAACAAACATTAAAATCAGCAATATCAGATCACTGCAAAAGAAATAATCACATCATGGACTGGGACAACGCAAAAATTATTGGATCGGAGAGCAACAGACACAAACGCTGGATCAAGGAGGCCATAGAAATCAGGAAGCGGGGAAAAGATACCGTGAACCGGGATGAGGGGGCCGTTATGCTTTCACACATCTGGGACCACATTCTCCAGAGACCATCGGATGGCAGAAAGCGGGGCCGGCTCGGTGGATCTGACAGGTCTGCTGGGCTGGCCCCGCCTACGAAAGTCAGCTGATAAAATGACACCTGGCAGCAATCAGTTGACACTTCTGACGAAGGCTGCAGTCCACAGTTGAAACATGTAAAGAAGGTAAAAACGTCTCCTTTCTATTTTTGTCTTTAATAAGAACAAAAGGTAAATACTGCACAATAAAGTAAGAGAGAAGAATTTCAATTAAACAGTTACAGAACACACGATTAACCATACAACTGAAATAAAAATAATCCATACGTATATACACAGGTATGGTAGTGGCTTCACAGATGGAACCATGTACAGTATCTCACAAAAGTGAGTACACCCTTCACATTTTTGTAAATATGTTATTATATCTTTTCATGGGACAGCACTGAAGATATGACACTTTGATACAATGTAAAGCAGTCAGTGAACAGCTTGTATAACAGTGTAAATTTGCTGTCCTCTCAAAATAACTCAACACACAGCCATTAATGTCTAAACTGCTGGCAACAAAAGTGAGTACACCCTAAAGTGAAAATGCCCAAATTGTGCCCAATGTCAATATTTTGTGTGGCCACCATTATTTTCCAGCACTGCCTTAACTCTCTTGGGCATGGAGTTGACTAGAGCGTCACAGGTTGCCACTGGAATCCTCTTCCACTTCTCCATGACGACATCATGGAGCTGGTGGATGTTAGAGACCTTGCGCTCTTCAACGTTCCATTTGAGGATGCCCCACAGATGCTCAATAGGGTTTAGGTCTGGAGCCATGCTTGGCCAGTCCATCACCTTTACCCTCAGTTTCTTTAGCAAGGCAGTAGTCGTCTTAGAGGTGTGTTTGGGGTTGCTATCATGTTGGAATACTGTAGGCAAGACACACTTGTCTTTGTACTCCTCACCTGGTTGCCGCCACACACGCTTGACATCATCTGAACCAAATAAGTTTATCTTGGTCTCATCAGACCACAGGACATGGTTCCAGCAATCCATGCCGTTAGTCTGCTCATCTTCAGCAAACTGTTTGCGGGCTTTCTTGTGCATCATCTTTAAAAGGGGCTTCCTTCAGGGATGACAGCCATGCAGACCAATTTGATACAGTGTGCGGCGTATGGTCTGAGCACCGACGGGCTGACCCCCCACCCCTTCAACCTCTGCAGCAATGCTGGCAGCACTCATACGTCTATTTTCAAAAGACAACCTCTGGATATGACACTGAGCACATGCACTCAACACTGCACTTTGGTCTGTTCTGAGTGGAACCTGTCCTGTTAAACCGCTGTATGGTCTTGGCCACCGTGCTGCAGCTCAGCTTCAGCGTGTTGACAATCTTCTTATAGCCTAGGCCATCTTTATGTAGAACAACAATTCTTTTTTTCAGATCCTCAGAGGGTTCTTTGCCATGAGGTGCCATGTTGAACTTCCAGTGACCAGTATGAGAGAGTGTGAGAGCGATAACACCAAATTTAACCCTTTGAGTGTGTATGGCGCACTTCTGCGCCTGTCAGCTGATCAGTCTAAACAAAGCCTGTACAGCTGAATAGAGTGTGAAATGTACAAACCTTTTAATACCACTTGGTGGCCGAGAGGTGTGGCTTTTCATTTACCATGAGAACTGGAAATGGTCCAATGCAATAAGTAGGTCAAATCAGCGTTTGAAGCCCGCTCCCTTTCATGCTGCTGTTTGACAGGAGGAAACAGGATGGCGAAAAAATTGCTCTCAGCTGAAGAGGTATTAGGACTGGTATTCACTGCTCCTGGGTGAAGAGCTTCGCCCTAGTTCGTCATCTGAGTTAGAGTCCAGCTCTGATTATGTGCCTTTGGACAATGGTACAAGCAGTTCTTGCAAAAGTAGAGACGGACATCTTGCACGCGACACTGCAGCTGTGTTTTCTGTGTCCAGCCGTGCCCAAAATGGCACAGGAGCCTCGTCTGCAGATTGTTCTGCTTTGCCAAACCGTGGTCACGGAGCGAAAAGGTCCAGAGCAGCCATTGGGTGATGTTTGGCTGGGCAAGAGCGCACTGCCGGTGCGCATCGACATGTGCCGCCGGTGCCCATCGACATGTGCCACGTGTGCGCGGTGGCAGGACAATCGGTAGTGGCGATGCGGCGGGAGGTCTGGACATTGACGGCTGGGAGCTTCTTAGAGATGAAAAAGTTTATCAGCCATGGCTGAAAGCATTTGAACAGCCAGTTGGATATTGTGGAGAGAAGGACCTGTCATCTGCGCCCACCACTGATTTTGTGTCGCTTTTTTTGGACTCCGGAATTCTGGATGCTTGTGACCGACGAAACAAACAGGTACATATTTGTTGCATAAACTGTTTCATTTGCTTCATTTTAGTTTAATGTGAAACAAATGTGCCATGAGATTTGTGGGGGTTTTTTTAAATGATTTTTAGTAATTTTGTCAATGATGGGACAAAAGGCCATGTGGTGAGTGTGTGAAACAAAAATTGTCCATCCATCCATCTTCTGCCGCTTTTCCAGAGCAGTAGAAGATGAAGAAACAAATGAAGGGACAAAAGGCCATGTGGTGACAGTGTGACACCAAAATTGTTTTTGTTTTGAATGATTTTTAGTAATTTTGTCAATGAAGGGACAAAAGGACCATGTGGTGACAGTGTGTGAAACAAAAACGTCCATCCACCCATCTTCTACCGCTTTTCCGGAGCGGTAATTAGGTCCAATTATGCACAATGCATGGATGCAAGTTCACCTGGCAGACACTTGGGTACCTCTGCAACACTTATATAATTGGGACTTTGCATATAACTGTAATTCTGAAGCTATAGCATTATAACAAAATTTGGATTGTTGCAATATGCAAATTAGGCCCAATTATGCACAATGCATGGATGCAATTTCACTTGGCAGACACTTGGGTTTATCTGCAACATTTTTGTAATTGGGACTTTGCCTCTAACTATTACCATTCTGAAGCTAATGTCATTTGAAAATTTGAGGTCAAACTCTGTGTTTTCCTGACAAAAATTCTACACGCTCAAAGGGTTAAAACACCTGCTCCGCATTCACATCTGAGACCTTGTAACATTAACAAGTCACATGACATTGGGGAGGGAAAATGGCTAATTGGGCACAATTTGGACATTTTCACTTACGGGTGTACTCACTTTTGTTGCCAGCGGTTTAGACATTAATGGTTGTGTGTTGAGTTATTTTGAGGGGACAGCAAAGTTACACTGTTATACAAGCTGTAGACTGACTACATTGTATCGAAGTGTCATATCTTCAGTTTTGTCCCATGAAAAGACATAATAAAATATTTACAAAAATGTGAGGGGTGTACTCACTTTTATGAGATACTGCACATAAGAGTGTGGAGTGCAGAACACAAAACTGAGTAAAATGGCCCAAGGACTATGGAAAATATGCACAGTAGTGAGTTCACGGATGGGTCAATATACATGAAAGTATACATAGAAGTGCAAAGACAGGTGAGTTATTGTGATCATTAAAAGGTCCTCAGTTCTGTGCATGTGAGTGTTCGGAGGGAGGGGGTGGGGCCTCTGACTGTTTGCTGTTCGGATGGCCCGGGGAAGAAACTGTCAGTCTGGAGGTGTGGGACCTGATCAATCTGAACCATAGTCCAGAGGGAAGCAGGTCAAACAGGTGATGGGCGGGATGTGAGGGGTCTCCTGTGATGGCCTTGATCCTTCTGAGACAGGAGGCTCTGGAGATGTCTTCCAGGAAGGGCAGAGGGCCGCCGATAATTTTTTGGGTGGTGTTGATGACCCTCTGCCCAGCCTTCCTGTTCTCGGCTGTGGAGCCGACATACCACCCACCCAGAGAGAAGGTGAGCACGCTCTCCACTGAGCAGCGATAGAAGGCCAGCAGCAGCTTCTGGTCCAGGTTGTTCTTCCTCAGGACACGGAGGAAGCGCAGCCGCTTCTGGGCTTTCTTCACCAGGGCCTTGGTGCTGACAGTCCAGGAGAGGTCAGAGGAGATGTGGGTGCCAGAACCTGAAGGTGGAGACGTTTTCCACGTGGTCGCCATTTGGGGGTGGGGGGTGTGTGTCCTGTGTGTTCTTTCTGAAGTCCAGTATGAGTTCTTTGGTTCTCTGGATATTCAGTTTCAGGTTGTTTGCTTGACACCACAGCAGCAGATTCTCTACCTCCGCCCTGTATGCCTTCTCATCATCGTTGGTGATGAGCCCACCCAAGGTGGCGCCGTCTGCGCATTTCACAATGACGGTGGTTGGGTGGGTTGGAATACAGTCAAAGGTATACAGAGAGTACAGTAGAGGGCTTAGCACGCAGCCTTGGGGGGAGCCATGTTGAAAGACAGTGTGGAAGAGTGGTGGGGGCCGAGTCTGACTATTTGTGGGCGGATGGTGAGAAAGATTTTTATCAATCTTTGCTTAAAACTCAGCTAAAGAAGATCAAAGCAAGGAAGGCTGCAGGTCCAGACAACATCAGCTTGAGGCTCCTCAAGTGCTGTGCAGACCAACTGTGTGGGATTGTGGAGCACAACTTCAGCTTGAACCGGAAGCTGAGGAGGCTACCACAGCTGTGGAAAACGTTGTGCATGGTACCTGTGCCTAAGGCTGCATTCAGACCAGGATAATCCGGTGGTCTCAGTTCAACTGGGTGAAGAATGCCGAGAATTTTTACACCTTTGTTTGGTTTGGTTTGCATACACACTGCAGCGGACCGAACTGCCTGGACAACGTCATGCAGTTACAACAACTGATCGTTTGGGGCGCTGTAACCGAAACTACTACTGACCAGGAAGAAAATATCTCGGCGAAGAAGAAAAATCAGGCTTATCGATTGGCCAGGACCAACAATGGAAATCTGTTCCCTTCAGCTGGGTTGTTTGTCCACCACAAATGAAACATTTTTTAACTTTTTTCCTCGGCTTTCATTGGTAAAAGGATTTCTCGGATTCGCGCAGTTGTCTCTACCCAAAATGCACTACGGTAAACGCCACTTCCTCTTCTGAGACTACATGTTGCTGTGATTACACAAATGCCAAGGGACACTTCCATCCTTTGGTCCGCTGAATACTCCCTTTGGATTCACACTGCAAGTGGAGCGCACCAGACTTGTTTGTAAGAGAACCGAGACCCCCGTTTTCAGGGGGTCCAGACTTTGCTTGTCTGGTATGCACCAGAGTTCCAACACGGGTTCAGATGGCACCAAGCAAACCAAACTATCTGCAGAATCCACTGTTTGGTCCTTTGGTCCGGACCAAACAGTGGCCATCTGAATACACCCTAAGACTCTGCACCCCAAGGCCCTGAGCAGCTACAGACCAGTGGCCCTCACGTCACACCTGATGAAGAGCCTGGAGAGGCTGCTCATCCATTTCTGCCCCCTGGTGAGACCAGTGATGGACCCACTTCAGTTTGCCTACTAGTATGGTATCAGGGTGGAGGATGCAATGGTCTTTCTCCGCATCATGCTCTTTCTCACCTGGAGAAGGCTGGGAGCGATGTGAGAATATTGGTATTTGATGTCTCCAGTAAATTCAACACTATTCGGGCAAGGCTCCTGAGCGACAGGCTGTCATGTGCAGGGATGGGCAAACTCCTGTCATCTTGGATCTTGGACTGCCTACAAACCATCCACAGTATGTGAAGACCCAGGACCGTGTGTCTGACACCATCATCTGAAGTATGGGGGGCCCACAAAGAACAGTTGTGGCTCCCTTCCTGTTCACCTCTACACTGCTGAATTTTCAAATAAAACACGCCACACTGCCATCTGCAGAATTTCTCTGACCAACTCTGCCACTGTTGGCCTCATCTCTGATGGGGATGACATGGAGTACAGAAGACTGACCCAGGACTTTGTGGACTGGTGCCTGCGGAACTGCCTCTAGATCAACGCGGGGAAGACCAAGGAACTGGTGGTGGACTCCTGCAGGTGTAGACCCTCCCCACCAGTACCGGTAAACATCCAGGGAACAGGCATTTGAGATGGTGACATCTTACAAGTACCTGGGTGTTCACCTGAACAATAAACTGGACTGGTCACACAACACCAACGTGCTTTAAAAGAAGGAGGAGAGCAGGCTGTTCCTCCTGAGGACACTCAGGTCTTCTGAAGTGCAGGGGCCACTGCTGAAGACCTTCTACGGCTCTGTGGTGGCATCAGCCATCATGTATGGAGTGGTGTTATGGGGCAGCGGCATCACAGCTGCGACAGGAAGAGACTGAACTGCCTCGACCCAGTAGATGCGACAGGAGAGAGGAGGATGGTGAAGAAGCTGTCATCTCTTCTGGAGTTCTACTCGGTGTGCTACACATTGAGTAGCATTGAGCAGCTTATTTAGCGGCAGGCTGCTCTATCCAAAGTGCACGAGGGAGAAGCTTCACAGGTCCTTTCCACCTGCTGCTGTCAGACTTTACAATCTGCACTGCTCATACACATTACATTGCACAAATAAGGAACATTCCTTTCTCATGCACTGTTAATATCATTATGATGGAAAGTTGCAACAACAATGTAATCATTCAACTGTAAAATATACTGGTTTTTACACACACACACACACACACACACACTTAACTTCTTGCATGGTGTATATACTGTTTTTTTGCCCTATTTTATTATTTATTATTGCTCTGAGTGCTACTATCCCTTCACTGTGGCAATACTGTAAATTTTCCCGTTGTGGGATTAATAAAGGAGTAGCATAGCTTATCTTATTTTATTTTATGAAAGGACCAAACTAATAAGCCTAGAAAACTCCTTAATTCATCTGTGTCGCCCTGCTGCATGGAGCCACATCCCTGTCCACTATGTCTCCTTCAAAATCAGAGCACTGAAACAGATGCTGATGCAATGTGAATGTGCATCATAAACCTGACTTAACGTCACGCTTTGGTGGCTGTTGGGCACTTTCTGGGTAAGGAGAATGGATGAGTACATCTTGTCTGTCCGAACAGCTTCCAAGCATCAGTGGAGGAAAGGTCAGCGCCTGTGGTGACATGAGGAGACTGACAGGTCGGTAGATCTATCAAACAAGACAAGCCATGTCAAGACAAGCCATGAATTCTATTCTTAAATCTGCTGAATTTAAATCTGAACACTGTGGATCCTCTGGAGCCACACAGTATGCATCTAAAATTTCATCATGCTGCATAGCTTTGGTCTTGTCTGGGCTCTCAGAATAAACCATGTGACAGTTTAAATTTACTTGGGACTTTCATTTCACTGTAGACAATATAAACCTACGTATGTCATGTTTTAACTTTCATTTCATGTCATACAGTTGAAAACATAAGTTTACATTCACTGTATGAAAAACACAACCCTTTTTCCCTTACCGTCTGAGATTAAATCAGACTAAACTTTTCTTGTTTTAGGTCAGTTAGGATTACCAACATTATTTGTATTTGTTTAATAATTTTAGTAAATGATTAATAACTTTTTGGATATTTTTAAAAATTTATATTACTTTCTTACAAGTCAGAAGCTTACATACATTTCCTTAGTATTTAACAGCATTGCCTTTAAACTGTATGACTTGTGTCAAATGTTTTGTGTATCCTTCCATAAGCTTCTCACAATAGTTTGCTGGCATTTTGGCCCATTCATCCTGACGGAGCTGGTGGAACTGAGTAAGGTTTGTAGGCTGTCTTGCTCACGCACGTCTTTTCAGCTCTGCCCACAATTTTTTTATGGGATTAAGATCAGTGCTTTGTAATGGCTACGGTACTCCAAAACATTGACTTTGTTGTCCCCAAGTCATTTTGTAACTAATTTGGTGGCATACTTAGGGTCATTCCCCATTTGGAAGACCCATTTGTGCCCAAGTCCACACAATGTTCTTTCCTTACGATGCCATCTACAGTGGGGGAAATAATTATTTGGTCTCCTGCTGAATTTGTAAATTTACCCCCTTACACAGAAATGAACAGTCCATTTTTTTTTTATGGTAGGTTTATTTTAACAGAGAGACACAGAAGATCAACAAAAAATGCAGAAAAAAAGGGTCATGAATTGATTTGCATTTGATTTATTGAAATAAGTATTTGATCCCGAAGCAAAATGTGACTTAGTACTTGGTGCAAATACCCTTGTTCACCAGCACAGAAGTCAAACGTTTCTTGTAGTTGGTCACCAGGTTTTCACACATCTCAGGAGGGATTTTGATCCACTACTCTTTATAGATACTCTCCAAATTCTGAAGGTTTCCAGGCTGTCACTTGGCAACTCGAAGTTCCAGCTTCTTCCACAGATCTTCTATGGGATTAAGGTCCAGAGAGAGGCCACTTCTGGACCTTAATGTGCTTTTTCTTGAGCCACTCCTTTGTTGCCTTGGCCGTATGTTTTGGGCCATTGTCATACTGGAAGACCCATCCACGACCCAACATCAGGGTTCTGGCTGAGCCCAGGAGGTTCTCATCCAAGATTCCACAGAACATGGCCCCATTCATCTGCTCCATAATGTGGTGAAGTCCTCCTGCGCCCTTAGCAGAGAAACAGCCCCAAAGCAGAATGTTTCCACCTCCATGTTTGACAGTGGGGATGATGCTTCTTAGGGTCATATTTCTCTGCCTCTACACATAGCAAGTCGAGTTGGTCTCATCTGACCACACCACATTCTCCCAAGCCTTCTCTGAATTATTCAGGTGTTCATTGGCAAACTTCAGATGTGCCTTCTTGAGCAGGGGGACCTTGCGAGTACTGCAGGATCATGGATACATACCTGGTCTGTGTGGGTCAGAATAGTTTGGTAGGGATAGGGGATCAAATACTTATTTCAACAGATCAAAGACAAATCAAACTATAATCCTTATTTAATGTTTTTTCTGTATTTTTTGTTGATCTTCTGTCTCTCTCTGTTAAAATAAACCTACCATAAAAATTATGGACTGTTCATTTCATTTTAAGGGGATAAACTCACACATTCAGCAGGGGATCAAATACACTACTCACAAAAAGTTAGGGATATTTAGCTTTTGGATGAAATTTATGGAAAATATAAAAAGTTTGTGCGACGGTGATATTATGGGGCAGATTTACTAAGGCTGTTTAGCAAGTGCACAAATTAGACAGAGCACCTTAGGGAGTGGCCAATTTTTGCCAGTGATCTACTAACAACACTCAAAATTGTGCACAGGCACAGCTGATGAGGAAGCGGGTTATCAACAAAGGCACAGCCAGTTTGGAGGAGCATAATATAGTTTTTTAAAGCTTTTTATAAGCTTTTGTTTAAGCACAAACCCCAGTAAAATAGTTTATATTTGTTCATCATACAGTGGGGCAAAAAAGTATTTAGTCAGACACCAATTGTGCAAGTTCTCCCACTTAAAAGATGAGAGAGGTCTCCAATTTTCATCATAGGTATACCTCAACTATGAGAGACAAAATGAGAAAAAAAAAATCCAGAAAATCACATTGAAGGATTTTTAATGAATTAATTGGTAAATTCCTCGGTAAAATAAGTATTTG
The DNA here is from genome assembly GCA_020510985.1 of Pholidichthys leucotaenia. Taxonomy (NCBI): domain Eukaryota; kingdom Metazoa; phylum Chordata; class Actinopteri; order Cichliformes; family Pholidichthyidae; genus Pholidichthys; species Pholidichthys leucotaenia. The sequence goes on from CM035839.1 coordinate 240,553,908, forward strand.
GTCAATAACAAAAGTTCATCTCAATACTTTGTTATATACCCTTTGTTGGCAATGACAGTGGTCAAACGTTTTCTGTAAGTCTTCACAAGGTTTTCACACACTGTTGCTGGTATTTTGGCCCATTCCTCCATGCAAATCTCCTCTAGAGCAGTGATGTTTTGGGGCTGTCGCTGGGCGACATGGACTTTCAACTCCCTCCAAAGATTTTCTATGGGGTTGAGATCTGGAGACTGGCTAGGCCACTCCAGGACCCTGAAATGCTTCTTACGAAGCCACTCCTTTGTTGCCCGGGCGGTGTGTTTGGGATCACTGTCATACTGAAAGACCCAGCCACGTTTCATCTTCAATGCCCTTGCTGATTGAAGGAGGTTTTCACTCAAAATCTCACGATACATGGCCCCATTCATTCTTTCCTTTACACGGATCAGTTGTCCTGGTCCCTTTGCAGAAAAACAGCCCCAAAGCATGATGTTTCCACCCCCATGCTTCACAGTAGGTATGGTGTTCTTTCTCCTCCAAACATGACAAGTTGAGTTTTTACAATAAAATTCTATTTTGGTTTCATCTGACCATATGACATTCTCCCAATCCTCTTCTGGATCATCCAAATGCTCTCTAGCAAACTTCAGACAGGCTTGGACATGTACTGGCTTAAGCAGGGCGACACGTCTGGCACTGCAGGATTTGAGTCCCTGGCGGCATAGTGTGTTACTGATGGTAGCCTTTGTTACTTTGGTCCCAGCTCTCTGCAGGTCATTCACTAGGTCCCCCCATGTGGTTCTGGGATTTTTGCTCACCGTTCTCGTGATCATTTTGACCCCACGGGGTGAGCTCTTGCACTCTTGCGTGGAGCCCCAGATCAAGGGAGATTATCAGTGGTCTTGTATGTCTTCCATTTTCTAATAATTGCTCCCACAGTTGATTTCTTCATGCCAAGCTGTTTACCTATTGCAGATTCAGTCTTCCCAGCCTGGTGCAGGTCTACAATTTTGTTTCTGGTGTCCTTTGACAGCTCTTTGGTCTTGGCCATAGTGGAGTTTGGAGTCTGACTGTTTGAGGTTGTGGACAGGTGTCTTTTATACTGATAACGAGTTCAAACAGGTGCCATTAATACAGGTAACGAGTGGAGGACAGAGGAGTCCCTTAAAGAAGAAGTTACAGGTCTGTGAGAGCCAGAGATCTTGCTTGTTTGTAGGTGACCAAATACTTATTTTACCGAGGAATTTACCAATTAATTCATTAAAAATCCTTCAATGTCATTTTCTGGAATTTTTTTTTCTCATTTTGTCTCTCATAGTTGAGGTATACCTATGATGAGAATTGGAGACCTCTCTCATCTTTTAAGTGGGAGAACTTGCACAATTGGTGTCTGACTAAATACTTTTTTGCCCCACTGTATATCAAAGTTTTGATTTTCATTTCACATGGCAGACTCCTTTGTTTAATATGTAGAACTTAAGGACTGCTCATGAATAAATTGATTACTGACCAACATGTTAATTTTATTAACACAAGAACCATCAAGATGGTCTGATGGAGACTCTGGGGTTTTATTATGTGAATAACTTTGTTTTAACAAAATCTACAGGTCTCCCAGTCCATGACTTTTTATAAATATATGCACTTTATGTTTTCCGAAGTATGGAACGTAATAAAATTAAACACACACGGTTTTACTTATTCCTCGGACAGCCACAGCAGAGACTGCTGTCACTGAGTTTCTATGATGTTGTAATGTTGGGCGATGTTATGGATCTGTGCTTTTTATTTTGTCCACTCCAGGTAGGAAGGGCTATCCTATTTTATGGATACAAATTCATTGTTTAGGAAAGCTTTTTCATTTTATTTATTTGACCTTTATTTTACCAGGTAAAATATTTGAGAGCAATTCTCACCAGGGATGTCCTGGTGTGTCACTGTATGTATTTAATGTTTGCTTTTATTTCTGTTCTTAATCTTATTTGTGGAGAGATTTTGCCCCAAGATGTAAAGTGCATTATAAATTACATAAATTATTATTATTATTATTACTATTATTATTATTACCACTACACTATATATAAACAAATGAAATTTTAAAAAATCCTCTGCCAGTTGATGTTCAGTGCAGCACAACACTGATCTCTGTGAGATCGCTTCGGTTCATATTAATCTGTTCTGTCATGCCAAATCACGTCATGCGCAAGGAGAAGCTTCTCTCTCTCTGGCCACGCGCCCTTGGTTCTCGTCGGATCGCTGTAATCAGGCGCAGATGAATTAAGACAAGCTTTTTTGGACATTAAATCATGATGCATTTAGCAGGAGAATGACAACCACAAACCTTAGAAAATCCCCTTGCGCCAGTCATTTAAATACTCCCCTCCCTCAAATTTGCGAGTTGACATGTCATCTCCCACAAATACAGATGCAATGATGCCAGCTGCAAAATTAACATAGTCCACGCTTTTTCACCACTAACTTTGCCCTGCGCCTTTTAGTAAATCTCAACAGTAGTTTTTTAATGCCTAAACAGGGTTTTGCGACGGCGCAGCACTTTAGTAAATCTGCCTCTATATCTTGAAAGTAGGGCATTTAAGTAGAAACATGCAATGGGAATTTCCTCATCTCAAACAACTTATCGAAACAAAAGCCAACAGCAGTGGTGGATATACCACAACAAAAAATGTCAATGTCTCAATAACTTGTCATGTGCCGCTGAGCATCAACTACAGCTTGACAACGACGTCTCACACTGTTCACAAGTCGACTTATTGTCTGCTAAGTCATGGCAGTCCACTCTTCTTGAAGGGCAGCCCTCAGATCATTAAGGTTGTGAGGTGCAGGGTTACAAGCCTCTACGCAGCGACTCAGCTGATCCCATAGGTTTTCTATGGGATTCAGTTCTGGAAAGTGCAGGCCACTCTATTTGAGGTACCCCGCCTCCAGCAGCCATTCCCTAATGATGAGACCTCAATGGGCTGGATCACTGTCGTCCATGAAGATGAAATTAGACTTGTGTTGTTCATGCAGGGGCACAATGACTGGATTAATGATGTTATTGGCTGCACGGTGGCGCAGTGGTTAGCACTGCGGCAGCACAGTTTACCCTTGGCCGGGGGATTGTGGGGATCGTGGGATCGTGGGTTCGATCCCAGCCCCCGACCAACAGTGATCTGTGTGGAGTTTGCATGTTCTCCCCGTGTTGCGTGGGTTTACTCCGGGATTTCTCCGGTTTCCTCCCACATGCTAAAAACATGCATGTTAGGTTAATTGGCTGTTCTAAATTGTCCCTAGATATCTGTTTCCTATAGGCCCTTAGAATAGAGGGTTAGTATTAATGAAAGCGCTTTGAGTGGTCTTTGTGACTAGAAAAGCGCTATATAAGTGCAGGTTAGTTAGTTAGTAGTTAGTTATTCAGCTAGCATCAGTTTGCCACTGTACCATTCATAAGGTGTAGGGCACTTCTGTATTGAGTAGACACACCTGCACAGACTGTAACACCACCACCACCAAAGGTGACAACAGTGGCTGATGCATAACACTCTCCTTGATGTCTCCAACATTGTTGGCGGCCATCATTTCTGCTCAACATGAATCGATTTTCATCAGAGAACAGCACTGAGGCCCACTGCTCCCTTGTCTAGCGTAAATGCTCCCTAGCCCATGCAAGATGATTATGCCTGTGCCTGGTGGTGTGGTCAGGTACCCTTGCAGGTCATCTAGCATGCAGACCATGCTGATGTAAACATTTCGAATGGTCTGACATGACACTTGGGTGCCTCTCTCCTCCCTTAAATGTGCCTGGAGTTGAGTGGCATTCATCATCCGGTTCCGCAGGACACTGTTTACAATAAAGCGGTCATTAGCATGGGATGTGGCCAAAGGACGTCCACTTCTATGCCTTTCTGTGACTCTTCTTCTTCTTGAATGTGGCCCTGAGCCTTGTCCGCCGGCGAGTGCCTTGCCGGGAGCCCCTAGCCAGCTGCTCTGAGCTGCTCTCAGTCGCTAGCGGTTGGGGCACCGCATTGCTTGCCTCTCGGTGAGATTGTGGTCTTGGCAAGCTGCTCTCAGCTGAGCAGGGATTCTTGAGGTGGGGGAGTGAGCACCTCCAAGTGACGGCTCGGGTTTCTTGATGCCACACGACCAGAGTGCATGCGGGGCGTGCTACATACACAATGAATGGGAAGTGTGAAAACACACGCCTAGGTGGACACGTAGTTTTAGGGGGATGAAGGCGTCCCTTTGCATAACGAAACAGTCTTTGGGTCAGAGGAGAGCCCTCCCCTCTCCTTTGAGAGGAGAAGGGAGGGCTGGCCTTGCAGCATACACTACTGGTGGGCGGGGTATAGGTGGAGCTAATTAGAATATTCATAGATCTGCACATACTTAATTACGGGCAAGATGTAAAAGCTCTTTCCAAGCAATTCTTTGGCAATGAAAGGATTTTTTTTTTTGTGGGTAAAAAGTCACAATATACTATTTTGGCCAATATACAGTATATTTGTTTTTGAGGTGGTTATAGGTTGTTTTAGAGCCACTGGAGGGCATCTTTAAAATACATCCACAGGTGTGCCTCCAGTCGTCGGCCTCCGTCGGTCTATGATGACCATGGAAGAGAATCCTAAACGTCTACTCTGCTGGAACAGCACCGCCTGTGGCTGAACAGGCTGATGCGCACCGGTGTTCTACCTTCCAGCGTTGGGCGTTGGTAGGATTCAAGCCTGGGCAGGAAGATATGGAGGACAAGACGTTACCCATGCAGCATGTCCCCCCTCTACACGTCACTGATGAATCCAAAGGAACAGCAGGGCTGCTATAGTTTGGCACCAGCGCCATCGCAGGAGCTGCCAGAACGACGTTGAGCACAACAGAGAACTGCCTTAGGGGCTCCGACTCCGGATTTTTCCTCAGGGTTGACTCCCGAAGCCTTTCCCATGACCGGGTGTGCCGCAAGGCAGCGGAGGTTTGAAATCAGGGTTTACCTTCCCCTAGATGGGCTACCTTCCCAGGTTGACGAGCCACCATCTACCCAAAGCATCTGGTTTTAAGGCGCCAGAGATCCGCCCTCGCCCCTTCTCCTATTAGTAAAAGCAGTTCCGCCGGGCTTAGAGACTAAACCACACGGGCAGGCTAGGAGTTGGACTTAGTTGTCAGAGGCTTTTCGAGACGCACGCCGTAAGGAGCATTTTATGAGCACTGGGAGCTTAACCCCAGTACCGCTCCTGGCTATGACAACCTTGGAACCTTGGAGGTGTGCCTCCAGTTAACTCAAATGTTGATAATTAACCTATCAAAAGCTTCCAAAGCCATGACATCATCATCTGAGCCCAAATTGTTAAAAGGCATAATAATCTTGGTGTATGTAAACTTCTGACTTTGAAGAAAGTTATAATTAAAAAAATCTCTAAAACTTATTTTGCAAATATAAAAATTTTTTAGCAAACAGAAATAATTTTGGTTATCCTAATTGACCTAAAACAGGAAAAGTTTAGTCTGATTTAATACCAGAAAGTGAGAAAAAAAACATGCAAACTTCTGTTTTCATCTGTATATACATCAATCTGTGTGTTTCAGGTCTGCAACACATTCCAACACAAGCTGGGACGGTAAAGCATTTACCACTTTGTCATGCTGCTATTCATGTTCACAGACTTAAAAGACCTTTTTGCACTGAGGATACTGAGTGATGAAGCATTTCAGGTGTTATCTCCCACTCATTTTGCAAAAGCATCTGAAGGTAAGCAATTGTAAGGGGTCACTGTGACCACATTGTTCACTTCAAATTTTTCTCCACCAATTTTCTCTTGGGGACAGGTCTACGCTGCAAGCAGGCCAGCCAGAAAGTGGCTCTGTAGTGTCTTATTGAAAAAATGCATGGATGCCCCAGGAAAGGAGGTTGTCTTGAAGGCAGAGTATGTCACTCTAAATACTCAATGTTCTTCTCTGCATTAATGCTGCCATCACAGAAGTAGAAATTATCTTTGCCAAGGGCACTAAAACAACCCCATAGAATGACAACCCCTGGCTTTTGGGGTGATGCTGTTTAGTCTAATTAGTCTTTTGTCGACATCCATTTCTTACTTGAGAACATTTATGAAGAAAAAAAAAAGGACTTTTAATCAAGTACAATAGGCGATTTAAGGGGAGATGAGGGAGGATCCCATCTACTTTGTTAGCAAAATGACACAAAAGCATCCCTCTTGTTAATCTGCCATCCCCAATCAACTTATATCACAGAGTATAGCTGCAAATGTACAAGAAAAATCTCAAAAAGATGCAAATTTAATAAGATAAGATAAGATAAGATAAGATAAGCCTTTATTAGTCCCACAACGGGGAAATTCCAGGATTGCAACAGCACAGGGATAGCAACACTCAGAGCAACAATCAGAAGGCAAGAAAAAAAACAAGCAAGCAAGAGCAGCTAATAAACATATGTACGTATTACTATAAAATATATATATATACACACACACACAGACACACAGTGCAGAGCATTGTAGCTGGATGGAATAAATATATGAATATATGAACACAGTGCAGAGCACTGTAGCTAGATGGAATAAATATGTAAATATATAAACACCCACAGTACGGAGCATTGCAGCTAGGTGGAATAAATATGCAAGTATATAAACACACACAGTGCGGAGCAATGTAGCTAGATGGAATAATATGTAGATATATAAATATATAAACACACCCAGTGCTGAGCATTGTAGCTAGATGGAATAAATATGCAAATATATAAACACACACAGTGCAGAGCATTGTTGCTAGATGGAATGAAACAGCATAACCGTCTACTTAGTTATCCTACATGGTATGATTATGTGCCCATACATATTCTCACCCTCCATAGCGACCGGTATGTTCCTAGTTGTATGCCGGAGGGGACCATTGTGTAAGTCTATTGCATCTTTTGCATTCAAAAAACTATTAGTTTGTTACGTCTTTTTGCTATCTCTGCGAGCAGCCCTGCTTAGGTTGTACAGTCTGACAGCCGTTGGTAGGAAGGACCTACGAAACCTCTCGGTTGTGCACCTGGGATGATGTAGTCTGCTGCTAAATGAGCTCCTCAGTGCATCCAGTATGTCCTGCATAGGGTGGAACTCGGACTCCAGCAGAGATGACAGTTTAGCCACCGTCCTTCTCTCTCCTATCTCCTCCATCGGATCAAGGCGCTGCCCCAGGACAGAGCTAGCTTTCTTAATCAGTTTGTTCAGTCTCTTCCTATCGGCTGCAGTAATGCCACTGCCCCAGCAGACCACTCCAAAAGTGATGGCTGATGCCACCACCGTGTCATAGAATGTAATAGAACAAAGTTGTAAATTTTTGAGTCTGTCATTGTAAATTTGTGTGTGGGGGGGGGAGACAAAATTAGCGCAAAACTAGCAGCTTTGCAGGCTAAGTTTAATCCATTTTTTCAAATTAAGAAAACCCAACTAAAACATGTGATATTTCAAATATGATCTCATTCTTCTTAGATGATAACAGCAACAGATACCTCTGAGGAAAGCCCATTAACGCTAGCTGCACACAGAGCTGTAACCACGTTTGTAGTGAAACGTTTGCATGCATTTGTGACCGAAGAGCAGCTGGAGTTACAGTAGGTGGTACGTGTGATGTAGGTTACAGAATAATACTGACAGACTCCTTCCTAAACTGAGACATGTTTTGACTCTTGAGGTTTTATCAGTATGTTAAAATACAATTGTGTATTTTATGCATGTGTGGGTGTATATATTGTATAATGTGAGTAGCCTTGTTGGAAGTACTGTATATACTATGTATATAAAAACATGCAAAAATTCCAAGTCCAACATGCAAATTTTTCTGATTGCTAAAATAACATAATTGTGCAGTTGTTTCTAATCACTTCAGTATTCCATTTAAGATAAGATAAAATAAACCTTAATTAGTCCCAAAACAGGGAAATTACAGTTTTTGTAAAGATAAGATAAAATTAGATAAAATAAAAATAGATGTTTACTTCATCCCATTTATTGTCAGCATTTAAACATTTCAAATGTTACAAGGCATAAATGCCCATTTTTCTAAGGAAAGTATGTTTACAGTCTTTTATATTTGATTTTATTATATCTTTTTAAGAGAAGAAGCATTGCCTAAAGTCAGATAAATAAAACTGCTGCATTGATCCTGAAATTCTAAAGGTCTTTGTTTTTGTTTTTTACACATAAAACTGATAAAGAATTGATAAGAGTTGATAAAAAATCGGACTGAAAAGAAAAATGGACAATGCCATTAATATTGATAAAATCTGATCAATTCCCATCCCTAAATGAGGCTCTTATGACTTTAAGTTTAACTCTTCCTCTCTCTCTTTCACCTAGTTTGTTCGCACAGAGGAACATCACAACAGATAAACCTGATTTATTGTACAACTCAGCAGCTTATACCACTAACTGTGACGAGTCATTGTGGTTGTTACATGTTACACAAACACAGTACATGACATAGCACAGTGTTATGGACAATAGTCAGAGCAGCCTGTAACTACTTCAAAAATGGTCAAATATATTTGGTCGTTTTAGTGCTGGGCAAATGAACGTGTTATCACACGGTAATGTAATAGGGAGTAAGTCACGCCGCCTCTACTTCCGCATACGGAACCAGAATAACAAGAGAGAAATTATCTTTTGATCCTTATCGAATTTTGCTGCAAGTTACACATATGATGTTTGTCAATTTAAAAAATAATTATCCATGTAATTAAAGTACGGCTCTGAGACATGGACCCTCTCCACCACAAACACCCACCATCTGAATACATTCCATCAGACCTGCCTCCATAACATCCTTGGCATCCGATGGTTCCATCACACCACAAACGCTGAGGTGTAAAGGAGAGATGGCTACTCTATTCCCATCTCCACCTTCATCAGAAGAGGGAGGCTGCGGCTCCTCGGCCACGTGGCCAGGCTGCAAGACGGGACACCGGCCAAGCAAGCCCCTTCCAGCAGTGATCATGGTGTTTATTATTAAGGGGAAAAAAAATCCAAACCTACATGGCCCTGTGTGAAAAAGTGATTGCCCCCTAAACCTAATAACTGGTTGGGCCACCCTTAGCAGCAACAACTGCAATCAAGCGTTTGCGATAACTGGCAGTGAGTCTTTTACAGCGCTGTGGAGGAATTTTGGCCCACTTATCTTTACAGAATTGTTGTAATACAGCCACAATGGAGGGTTTTTGAGCATGAACCACCTTTTTAAGGTCATGCCACAGCATCTCAATCAGATTCAGGTCAGGACTTTGACTAGACCTCAAAGTCTTCAGGTCATGAACAGATGGCCAGACATGCTCCTTTAGGATTTTTTGGTAGACAGCAGAATTCATGGTTCCATTTACCACAGCAAGTCTTCCAGGTCCTGAAGCAGAAAAACAGCCCCAGACCATCACACTGCTACCACCATATTTTACTGTTGGTATGATGTTTCTTTTCTGAAATGGTGTGTTACTGTTACTCCGGATGTAATGGGACACACACCTTCCAGTAAGTTCAACTTTTGTCTCGTCAGTCCACAGATTATTTTCCCAAAAGCCTTGGGGATCATCAAGATGTTTTCTGGCAAAACTGAGACAAGCCTTTATGTTCGTTTTGCTCAGCAGTGGTTTTCGTCTTGGAACTCTGCCATATAGGCCATTTTTGCCCAGTCTCTTTCTTATGGTGGAGTCATGAACACTGACCTTAACTGAGGAAAGTGAGGCCTGCAGTTCTTTGGATGTTGTTGTGGGGTCTTTTGTGATCTCTTGCATGAGCCGTCGCTGCATTCTTGGGGTAATTTTGGTCGGCCAGCCACTCCTGGGAAGGTTCACCACTGTTCCATGTTTTCACCATTTGCGGATAATGGTTCTCACTGTTTGCTGGAGTCCCAAAGCTTTAGAAATGGCTTTATAACCTTTTCCAGACTGACATATCTCAATTACTTTGTTTCTCATTTATTCTTGAATTTCTTTGGATCGCAGCATAATGTCTAGCTTTTGAGGATCTTCTGGTCTGCTTCACTTTGTCAGGCAGGTCCTATTTAAGTGATTTCTTGATTGAGAACAGGTGTGGCAGTAATCAGGCCTGGGTGTGGCTAGAGAAATCGAACTCAGCTTTCCAAAGATGTGATAAACCACAGTTAATTTATGGTTTAACCGGGAGGGGGGGGGATTACTTCTTCACACAGGGCCATTTAGGTTTGGATCTGTTTACCCTTAATAACAAACACCTTCATTTAAAAACTGCATTTTGTGTTTACTTGTGTTATCTTTGTCTGATATTTAAATTTGTTTGATGATCTGAAACATTTAAGTGTGACAAATATACAAAAAAAAAGAGAAATCAGGAAGGGGGCAAACACTGTTCCACACCACTGTATATTCATCTACTGCTTTGGCTAACCAGTTCTTATTATCTTATTTACTACTGCTCTGAGTGCCGCTCGCCACAGCACACAGATCACTTTTATGGCCTGGGAGCAGGGCAACTAGCCCGTGTTATGCCAATAACTCAACCGCCAATCTGGGGAATGTGTGATTTGCCACGGAATCGCGACAAAACCACAGAGAGATGGGCTGCGGTGACGCAAGGCACACCGCTGTACCAGGTGATAACAAGGATGGCTATTAGAGTGACTGAGATCTGAAGAAAATAACAATATAAGCCATGCTTACAGTGAGTGTCCTGGTAACAGTGTTAGCTCATGGGCTAATAGGCTACCTTTAGCTGGCCATGTGAACCACAAGCCCAAGATACAGGCGATCGGCCACAAAATCACGACAAAGCCTCCAGCTCCCTTCAATCAAAATGTCCCGGGACCAGATGCTGCTGGCTCTCACGCCCAGCAACCCCACCGTCCTCCGTGGATCCACCCTGCTCTCACGGGCAGCGTAGTTGCTCCAGCTTTCAGCTGGCTGTGAGAGCTGAGCGGAGTTCCACAGAGCCACACTGCCCTTTGAGATTTATTGGCTCGGGTTGTGGCGATCATGCAGTGTGCGGTGCTAGTGATTTGTTATGGAATCACAGCAAAATTTATTGGGAAACAGACCGGACTGATGCCAGCTACACCTTCGACTGTGGATCAGTGAACCAGAGCACTGCTCAACCGAGCTGGGAGGCTAGACACTAGTCAGCTATAATGGCTAACTGACGTAAGAGGGAGGGCGGAGTTGAAACGGTGAATGATGGTTCTTAAAGTGACAGGCCTTAAATCAGAGCATTTATAGAAAGCCAGGAAAAATAAAAACAAATTTGCTTCAATAATTAAAAAGATTATAGAAAATGTGAACACAATATGTTTACAAACATTTCATTAAGACATGTGTGAGCTGTTAAAATGTGGAAAAAAGTGCAATGACCCCTTTAAATGGACTTGTGGTTGCAGAAAGCAAGCATATGTGTCCACTTCCATGTTAAGAAGAGTATGAAAACTTGAAAAATGACTAATTTAAGATATATTACATTGAAAAGGGGAAAAAAATCTGCTTTTAATGGCAAATAATTGTTTATAACAGCAAAATTTTGGGGTGATTAATCATGATTAAGATTTTTAATCATTGTCCAGCACTAAATTATTTTATCTTAAAATCACCTCAGAAAGGCTTGGTCTGCTGGCATTTTCTTATCTTTGTAACGGGGACATGCTGTGTGATGAAAATTTAACTTTTTCAGTGCTTTTGAGCATCTATTTTGGGTACTGGAGTGGCTACATCTAGCTTCATCTCCACCCGATTCAATGACAGTGGGGATGATCCCCATGAACGTCTCAACTGTGAAATTAACTTAGCGAGCATGGTTTTCTTTGCTATATTCCTCTAAATTCTAGTCACCCCACTACACATTCCTGTTCCCATCTGGGTCATTAACTCAGTTGATAATGTATCTTGTGGCTTATTTTGTCATCTTTTAGCTGTAACAGCGTAATAGACCATGCCATCAGCATTGATGTGGGTAAGCGGCTGGGGTCAGTCCGTCTATTGCAGGGCTGGGTGATTAACAAAATTAAAACCCAAACAGACAGGACATAGACCCAACATAATCTCGCTCATGTCGGGGGGTTTTGGGGGGGGGGGTTCTCTTCTTCCTGTTTTGTGCATGAGTATATGAGAAATTTCATGTACTATCCCTTTAAGATGTGCCACATGGTCACGTGACTCCGCAAACCGGTAGCAGTAGCGGCACAATCAGCAGCGTCCAGAAGCAGCAAAACACAATGGAAAAATTGAAATGGCTTGCACCGAAACTGCTGTGTCCGTCCACACGGTGTGAGATGACTGACTGTTTATTTCATCTGGGGATGCAAGGGAGGGTAAGAGTGGGGTCCGCGGAGACAGTGGCGCTGAAGCTGGGTCCTGTTGGCCATATTATCAATCGTTTTGCAAGTGGGGGTGGTCGAACTAAGCCTGTATTTAAGAACCCAATGGGAGATTTGTGGTGCCTGTGTGGTGATGGCATGGTCGTGGCTGGGGGCGTCTTCAGAGCAGCTGACAGCTGGCTGGCCACCAGTGTGAGTCACGTGCCCTGCGGGCCCTCATCAGGCACTGCACTGGACAATGTTTAGTTTGGTTGTACATGTATAGGGTGACAATGGGCTGATTCTTTATTATATTATGCTCATTTATGACTGAATCACTACAGTGATATATTTATTGATGCTGCACTCCTGTGGCTTAATTAAGAGCCTTGTCAGTGAACTACAAGGGAGAACAAAAACAAAACAAAAAACCCAAAACTAACTTGAAAGCTTAAAATAACCGTGACACTGATTTAAGGTCAGTGCGACGAGATTGATGGATGAGGTCTCCTAGAATAGGGGATAAGAGCCTGTACTTATATAGTGCTTTTCCTAATTGCAAATACCATTCAAAGCGCTTAACTAGTAGGCACACTAACCCTCTATTCTAGGGGCCTGTTAGGGATAGATACCTAAGGACAATTTAGAATCACCAATTAACCTAACATGCATGTCTTTGGATTGTGGGAGGAAACCGGAGTAAACCCACACAGTACAGGGAGAACATGCAAACTCCACACAGAAAGGCTGCCACCCCTGCCAGCCTGGGGATTCAAACCTGGAACCCTCAAGCTGTGAGGCGACAGTGCTAATAGATGTTTTTTTCTTGCCTTCTGATTGTTGCTCTGAGTGTTGCTATCCCTGTGCTGTTGCAATCCTGGAATTTCCCCATTGTGGGACTATTAAAGGCTAAGTAGACGGTTATGCTGTTTCATCCCACCTAGCAACAATGCTCTGCACTGTGTGTGTTTATATATTTGCATATTTATTCCATCTAGCTACAATGCTCAGCACTGGGTGTGTTTATATATTTATATATCTACATATTATTCCATCTAGCTACATTGCTCCGCACTGTGTGTGTTTATATACTTGCATATTTATTCCACCTAGCTGCAATGCTCCGTACTGTGGGTGTTTATATATTTACATATTTATTCCATCTAGCTACAATGCTCTGCACTGTGTGTTCATATATTCATATATTTATTCCATCCAGCTACAATGCTCTGCACTGTGTGTCTGTGTGTGTGTGTATATATATATATTTTATAGTAATACGTACATATGTTTATTAGCTGCTCTTGCTTGCTTGTTTTTTTTCTTGCCTTCTGATTGTTGCTCTGAGTGTTGCTATCCCTGTGCTGTTGCAATCCTGGAATTTCCCCGTTGTGGGACTAATAAAGGCTTATCTTATCTTATCTTATCTTATCTTATCTTATCTTATCTTAACCACTGTACCACTGTGCTGCCCTTTAGCTTATCTGTCAAATCACAGTCAGGTCGTAAAGCTATTTTCTCTATAGTTCATATAGTTTCTCAATACTCTGCACTCACTAGTCATCTGTGTTCTCACCTGGTTCATTAATCCACAGTTGATAATGTATCGCATTCTCCTTTATTTTGCTATATCCTGGCAGTAATAAGCCAGCAGATCTGCTCAGTAACAGCTTGGCTAGCCAGACGAGGTTAGTCTACCACATTAGACAGCGGCTCAGTAGGGAGAGGCCGGCAGATCAGGCTACTTTTTGTTAACAGAATGGAATGTGGGTGCTTTTGCCACCTCTGCAGGACGGCCCAACTGCCCACCTGAACCACATGCTCCTTTATAGCTACTTATGGTACTAGTTTATAAATAAATTCCCCAAATTCCACTATTGCTTTTTAATTTACACTAAAGACAATGTAAATGTATTCACATTACAGCTACTCAAATGAGTTAACTCTCAGAAACAACCCAGTTTATGTATATTCATCCAGGTGAATAACAAATATCAAAATGCAAAGAAGCACACAAACATTTCCCCACGATTTTTCTTCTAAACACACCCATAGAGAGAAGCACAGCCTCAGACTTTCCGAGTGGGGTTAATGAGCGGCAGGAACAGATGTGAGGGGATATGATGAACAATAATGAACACGATCATAACTTTACTTCTTGAAGAAGACGTTGTCCTCCTCCCAGAACCAGGTGTAGGTCAGGTTACGAGGGTAGGCCTCAGCCTGGCAGGTGAAGAAGGCATCCTGCGAGATGTTCACGGTGATGTTCTCCGGTGGTAATACAATAAAGGGAGGGCCTGGTGGAAGAGACAGACACAGAGACACACATAAAACCTCTGGTTTAAAGACTGAGTCCCATCTTCATAAAGTGTGACAGTCATATTAATCTAGCTAATCCTGATAATAATGAATAATTATAGACACAATGCTCTGGTGTATTTAAATTTAACTGTGTACTGTGTACGGGTAATGGAGACTGCCATGCAGGCCTCAAACTCAACAAAGAGCTATGTCAAACCCATGACAAAAAATATGGAATCACCATTCTTGGAGGATGTTCACTCTATTGAAAAAAAATAAACTAATCACAGACATGTCACAAAATCGTTTTAATCAAAATGCTAACTTTCTGGCTTTAAGAAACTTTTAAAAAGAATGAAAGAAAGTTGCTGTAGTCAACTGCAATTTTTGACTAGATCAAGTAGAGGAGAAAAATATGGAATCACTCAACTCTGAGGAAAATACAAAATTGTGAAAAAACCCTCCACCACTAGTACTTTGTTGTACCACCTCTCCTTTTATCACAGCTTGAATTTCGATGTAAACTTGTGCATTTACTAAAGATGTAATGACTGCATTCACAGCAGTGGGTTTTTATGGGACAGAGCTGCTAACCCTGCCCTAACCCTCCTCACTTTCTCATCCATGCTTGGCACCAGCAATGGGGGAGTTTCTTGCCATCACCATCAACAACGAGCCAGTTGAGACTGTCAATGACTTTGTCTACCTCGGATCTAAGATCACCAGCTGCTGCTCGTCAGACCCAGAGAATACTCGCCACCTACAGCTGTCTCGCAGTGCTTTCGGCTGCCTCCAGAGTCTGGCAGAGTGGGAAGATCCACATGTCCACGAAGCTGCGAATCTTCAACATCTGTGTGGTCCCCGTACTCCTTTACGGGTCTGAGACCTGGACCCTCTCCACCATAACCACCCGCTATCTGGATGCCTTCCACCAGACCTGTCTCTGTAACATCCTCGGCATCCAATGGTTCCACCACATGACAAACGAAGTCTACAGGAGGGCTGGCTGTCCCATCCCTGTCTCCACCGTCATCAGAAGAGGGAGGCTGCAGCTCTGTGGCCACATGGCCAGGTTGGATGATGGGATTCCAGCCAAGCAGGCCCTCTCCGCCAGGGCTCACCCACCCTCCCAGGACTGGCATCGTCCCCGAGGTCGGCCTAGACTGTCCTGGATGACCCAGGTCGCAGTGATAAGACCCCTGGCTGACCTCATTGCCCTAGCTCACGACCACCCTGCCTTCAGAAAAGTGGTCAAAATGGTCACTTAAGTGGCCAGGCGAGGATTCAGTCAGTCAGTTCAGTTATGACTCATCTCCCGTGTGTGTGTCTGTGTGCAAGAGTATGTAACACTACTATGCACACAAGCATGCATGCCTTCCTGTGCAATATTGCTTAGCTATATACTGTATAAAAGTACCTCACAGCAATGTAATTGAGTAATGTAGAGCCATATGATAACTACAGAACTACTGTACCAGGAGCTGGTTAACAGGAGCAGGTTACACATGAACAGATGAAACATACACTTAATACACACAGGGATTACACTGGCACACCCCTCTAAAGTTAATGTTGTCCCAGACATCACAGCCATGTCACATACTTATTTGATAGCCAGTAAAGGGTTGTGAGAACGTGAGTGATCCTTGCTATGCCAGATGGATCACCCTCCTCCACATAATGATGTACTGCTGCTGCCACTTCCCTTCTCTGAGCAGTTTAAGTCATCTCATTTGACTGCAACCATGTTTGAACCATAATGAGTCTTGTTTGCGAGTGTCAATCTGTGTGTGTGTGTGTGTGAGTGTGTGCAAGAGTATGTAACACTACTACACACACACACAAACATGTGCACATAGGGCTTAAGAGAGATCAGACAAATGGAGGTGAAAGACCAAATGGTTCATGAAATCTTGTCTGGAGAAATGTCAGTAGCCTTAAATGCCTAATGGATTTTTATACCAAAGCAGAGTACATATAAGAAAATATGGTATTGGTGCCAGAAAACTGGAACTAGCAACATACCACAGCCATTTCAAACTCATTTCATTGGCTTGTGGAGGAGGGAATGAAACTCACAATGATCTGTGGACGCAGTCTGCATGACAAAAATGATCTTCTTGACCAATTGTCAGGGCTTGGCATTACCACTGGTGGAATTCAGCACACATCTGCACCTCAGTCACTCTTACCACTTACCAGCCACTTTGGTGCTATGACACTAAACTTCCAACTCCCATAAGCACATGGAAACACTGTTTGTGTAATTCCTTGTGACAAAAAAACAAAACAAAACAAAAAAAACCCCTTTAGTGAAATAAAAGCCCTCCCTTGCTACCAAGGTAGGGCTAGTAACACTGGAAAACCAGTAGCTACAGTGACCACAAGGGTGCTTGAAGCCTACCTCAGCTTTATTTGGGTGAGAGGCACGGTAGACCCTGGACAGACTGTCAGACCAACCACTTCACCAGTCCCAAGCACTTAAAGGCCTTTTACTCTACAAGTCACATTCCCCAATTCATCTAGTGAATTAGCCACTGGACAGACGTATCACCGGATGATTCCCGGCAAATTTGGGGTTTTGCATCTTTGGGTTGAAGATCAAACTATGAACCTCATAAGTGGATGACTTGCTTTATATCCTGAACCACTGCAGTCTCAGGTCATCCCAAGATGTAAAGAGGTTACTGAAGGAACAGGATAAACTTCCCACTGATTTCTGAATCAAAAAAAAATAATAACTAATTGATTAGTGCCTTTCAAAATATGATCACCATTATATACTGCTTAAGTGCAATATCGTAATCATCCCTTTCCAATATGCCAAGAAGAGACCAAAGTTATCGAGACTGTCCTTTTGCTTTGATAACAGCTGAGTGAGAATCCTGACAATGCACTGCTGTGGAAAATTACTACTTTTGGGGTGGAAGCCCCTCTTCATTCCCACTTCACAAGTTTGAGTGAGAGACGTACTTTTCAGTGTGTGCCAAAGGCTAATTTCTAACCACTCCACCTGATAAGATGCTGACCACAAAGCTTCAGTGTTATAGACGAGTGCCTAGGGATGCTTGAGTAACTCGAAAATACACACAATGCTGCAGACATTGCTCCTGACTGGATTATCGGTTAGTGTCATGATGCATCAATAGTTCAGTGCCCAATAAATTTAGTCAAGATCTGTCACCATAGCGTCAGAGCAGCCGCCCCGCAGCCGGGAGGTTCTGGGTTTAAGCCTCAGCTAGGTCATACCAAAGACCATAAAAATGGTACTTTCTGCCCTCTAGCTTGGTCTTCAGCATTAATAGAATGAGGAAAGGAGAACTGGTTACCCAGCCACAGGGGGTAACACAAAACTAGTGTACTCCTTGTGACAGTCAGAAGCACGGGTAAATGAGGAAGGCTGCATCATTAAGGACATCCAGAGTAACCTTACCTAACCTTGTAGTGACTGGGAGCAAAGCAGCCATCACAGCTGCAGCTTGGCTACTGTTCAAATAGCGTGCACTCCCATCAGTGGAGGCAGAACCTTCACACCTGCACATTAACACTGAAACAGACAAAGCTTTCATTTCAACAGAAACATGATCAATGGGTTATTTGACAAGTCTTTTCAGAACTTCTGGAAACTGATGTCTTTATATAAGTATGACATTCAGCCATACAGCTGTGATACGGTATGGCAAGTATAGATCTTTTGAAAGCTGTTTTCTTCTCTACCAATGGGCACATGCAGCCCTGCTCTTTACCAATTAGGCTCCCTGACAGCAAAGCAGAAACACAGCAGCACCCTGTCAGCACATTAGCCCTTCCTCTTCGGCACTCTGTCATGTGAAAACCCCTCCAACACTGTCAAACAGAACAGTGAGCCACCTGCATCAGCCCCCAGTAGATAAACGGTTGAGAGGCTTCTTCTTAATAACCTTCAGAAGACTTTCTCCGGATGATGGATGTGCATGCACACGCTTAGCCTTGAATTTCCAGTTAGTTCATAACTTTGCTTCACAAAAAAAAAAAGGACCGATCAGAATAACATTAACCACACACACACACACACACACACACACACACACACACACACACACACACACACACACACAAACAGCTGAGTGGAGCCAGTGTTGCAGCTGAAAAATGATAGTCCCATATGTTAGTTGTGATCCGTAGCCCACGGCCTGATGCTTTAACAGGCGGAGTGTTTCCATCTGCCAACCCCTCATGAGCAGGACAACCATGACTCGGCCTAACCACACCGACTGTGTTGTTGTCGTTTGAGTGAGTGCTTCTGTGTGCGACTGCCAACCCACCCTATTTGGAACCAGCTGACTGTTGGAGATTTGCTAGTGCAGTAGTCTCTCAGCTGATCTGCTTCTCAGTGGCTTTCCAGGAGAAGCCCCCTATTAAACCATCTCACTCGTAAATTATACAGGAGGGGACAAACAGGCTCTCTGAAGCAGCCCTGCCTTTGAGATCAGCCTCAAAAGGCAATATGTGATCTGTGTTTAGCATCTCTTCTGTTACCAACAACCAGAATACAGACACAGTGTAGTGCTAAGAAGCAGGAGTTTGTAACTCCAATCAATTAAGCATTATTACATGAGAGGAGTGTGGTATCAGTAGCCAGGGTTACATTTGCAAAATTTCTTCAAACTGATTACAATTCAGATCAGAACTTTACTGTTTACATGGATCCTGAAAAAGCTGATCCGATTAGGACGTGCGTTTCCATGTGTCACACGTTTGAACGGACTAAATCATTTTGACATGTGCACAATTATCCGACATTCCAGATGAAGTAGAAGAAGAAGCAACTTCCGATGTAAACAAACCCTGCTTCGTGTCTTTCTCTTTTTGAAATGG
Organism: Pholidichthys leucotaenia; assembly: GCA_020510985.1. Taxonomy (NCBI): domain Eukaryota; kingdom Metazoa; phylum Chordata; class Actinopteri; order Cichliformes; family Pholidichthyidae; genus Pholidichthys; species Pholidichthys leucotaenia. Next base: position 240,573,345 of record CM035839.1, read on the forward strand.
ACCTGTATTGTGTTATTCAGACTGTACTTTTGCTTGTTGGTCTCTGTAATGAAGCTACAAGCCCAGCAGTACATACTTCTGCATATGACTAACAGAGGGAGACAGCAGGACAATACAGACCAGATTTGTTTTACTCCCACCATGTCTTCTGCTAGCTCCTGTAAAGGCGGAAACACGTCACACTGATGTGTAGCTGATGTACAGACATGCACAGTAAACATATTTTCTACCCAAACTTCGGAATAAGTGTTTATATGCACACCAATCGGAATAACAATTGGCATAACCCACCCGTCTCAATTGGAAGGAAATTTTGATCCGAATAAGTGTGATCGGGTCAGAATATTCAGACTGGCGTGTTTACATGAAGCATTTTTATTTCGATCAGGCTTTTAATCCAGTTACTTGTGTCCATGTAAACATGGCTAATGACTGGTAACTGCAGGTGGTTCATCATAGGCCCAACGGGAAGCAGAAACATGACTGCAGTTATTATATTCATGATACCACATGACCTCGAGTGTAATATTGCTTTTATACAGTACTTCCGCAAGCACAATTTAGTAAATGACAGCAATAGAGAACAAAATGTTATGATTTGTTTGTTTAACCAGTTATTTTGCTCAGCCCCCCCCAAAAAACAGTCTCTTCTAAATATAACCAGTTAACTGTTGCTAAGCATCTCAATTAGCATCAAATAGAAAAAAAAACAACACATCTATTGTCATTTCACACACATGTCAACAAATTAAATATTGGCCAGTGCAAAAGTCAATGTTCATCATACTGGTCACTCGTTCAGAATGGCTTGTTAGTCCCTCTGAGATCGCGCAGGTGGCTAGCTAGCATGCTAGTGATTTGGCTTCAGCACACTTCATTTTCAGATGAAATAAACTTTATTTCATCATTTATTTTTATCATTTATTTCAACATTTTCTGCTGGTCACACAGAAAGTCGACAAAATCAGTTTTTTCCACATCCATGGAAAATGCCAACAGTTTGTTTCTCAGCTCGAAAACCCGCTCCAACACCTTACCTCTGGACAGCCACCGTGCCTCTGTGTGAAACAGTAAATTTTCATATTCAGAGCCCATGTCGACGCATAGTTTTGCAACAGACGTGCGCGCAGAGGATGTAGTTTGATGTAGTTCACCATGGTTACGACCTGCTGCAGTACGTCTGCGACGGGTGCACTCAGTTCTTTAGATGCCAGCTGTTCACGGTGAATCATGCAGTGATTCCATATTGCAGATGGGGCCCACTGGGTGACAAGTGTCCGCAAACCACTTCGCCGTCCCGCCATAGACGGAGCCCCATCTGTGCAAAATCCCAGCATACGCTCCCAGGGAATTTTGTTTTTCTCCATAAAATCGGCAAGGACATCGTACATTGCTTGAGAAGTCTCATGTTCAGGAAGAGGGAGACAATACAAAATATCCTCATGAATTGCATTCTCCTGCATGTAACGAACAAATGTCAAAGCATGAGCATTTTTTCCTTCTGTGCTAACATCCATTTGAAGAGCATAGGCTGGGGAATTGTGAAGTTTTTCTGTCAGCGTGCTCTCTTGGTCATCAGCGATTGCATCAATCCTTCTTTTCACTGTGTTATCAGACAGAGGTATCGTCTTCAGTTTTTGAGCTTCTCCCTCCCCGCACATCGTTTTTACCATTTCGATGGCAGCTGGCAATATTAATGTCTCAGCGATAGTATGCGGCTTCATAGCCCTAGCAATGAGATAGCTCACCTCAAAAGATGTTTTCAGGGCCCGCTCACTAACAGTCACAGCTTTTTTAAAGTACACTCGCTGCTTGTTCAACTCGGCGTATTTATTTTCGAAAAAAGATATCGGCTTGCCGACATGTTCTCTGTGTGTTGTCTCAAAATGCCTTTTGAGTTTGTTGGGTTTCATGCTGTCCGCAGACAGGACACTACCACACAGCAAACACTTTGGCCTCTCGTCATTGTGTTCAATGACACTCGTAAATCCATATTTCAGGTAGCTTTCGTCATATTTTCTCTGACTTTTTCCTCCTGGAACTGTCTTCACAGGGGCAGACAGATGAAGAAATCTCTCCATTTTTCCCTACTGACTAGGTTGTGTTTACACAGTTAGCGGGAACTCAAATAGGGGTCACGTGATCGCCGCCGTCAATCAAGATGTGCCAGCTCCGATATTTTTATATACTACATTTTATTTGAACTGATTTATATTGAAAGTGAAAGAATATAGTTCTTTAAGAGTGTGTGTGGAGCTTTAATCAAATTTTTTAAAAGAATAATAATTAGTTGAAAAAAAATTTTATCAGTAATTTTTTTTTTATCAATTAGACGTTTCAGGCGACCCCATTTGAATTCCACGCGACCCCATGTGGGATCGTGACCCCAAGGTTGAAAACCCCTGAAATACAGAGTCCATCATCACAAAGATATTGTGGTTTGCTAATTGACACAATAAATCCAACTCTAGCTTGCTTTTTTTTTTTTTTTTTTAAACAAATGTGAAATAGCTTGCAGTGTTTACAAGAGTAGAACTTTGTAAGCTAAATAAAGTTTTTAAAAAAAGGGTGGGACTTCCAGGTCACGGTGATGATTTCTTTTCAAGCACCGCCTCACTGTGGAAATTAAGGTGTCCAACACAGTATTACAATTCCCATCTATAAGAAGTCACTGATAGAAATGACAGACTTGGCACTAAATAACAGTAATTAACGGTTACTAGAGAACCTTTAAAGCGGAGTGATGTATATCCAGTGAAACGTCAGGATGTGATTACCGTGGAGAATAGTAATTGCTGGAAGCCCTATTGTCCACTCAAATTGTTCGATCAGAACTAACAGTTGTATAATGTGAAATAATCACACAACCCAGAGTGCTTCAATACTGAGTTAAACTAATTTTATCCAACATGCTATGAATACCAAATTAACATGAAACCACTGGGGTACGTTCTGTCGACAGAAAAACTATTTCAGGAACTATGTTCTTTGGGTTGCATTATCACAAACCTTAAGATCTGTTGACATAATCACTTAAGGATTGAGGAGCATCAAAGGAACACAGCTGATAAGACTCACAGTTTCATATCCCAACATATTTATTCCAGATGAGCTTGTTTCCAGTAACAATAGTACCATTCCTCCCAAATTGGTTTTGACCTCCCTTTTGATGTGCAACCTTGAATTCTGAACCTTAAAAGTGTAGTTAAAGGTACCAGCTCAAAGGTTATTCTGTGTGCTCAGTTTGCTAAACCTAACCCAGGACAAAAACAACACATATTGGTCTCCCGGGGAACATAACTGCTTGCAAAAATTTATGAAAATCCATCAAGATACTCCAGACTGACAAGCCGGCAGTCCCATCCACAGCAGTGGACCACTGACATTTTAACTTCAAACAGAAATTATTCATCTTTAATGTTTGATGATTTACTTTATGTCATGATTAGTCGGTACAGGTTCAGGTTCCTTTATTTGTACCCGTAGGTAGATTTGTTTTGCAGTCTGGTGACATCCATATTTACAAGCCAGGCACACATGAAATTGACTATGAACATGATAAAAATACTCAAGGCTCCATCAATCAGGGTATAAAAAGACAAAGAGATGAGAGAAAAACCAGAGGTAAGAGAGAAGAGTCATATTAAAAGTTAAAAACTAGTCAAAGAGGTTAAAAACTCAAAGGTCTAAAACTCAATAAAATATTTAGAACCCAAGTAACATCTTACAAAAATAAGTAAATATAAAATGGAGTTAATAAATAGGTACCTAAATTATGTGTAATAACATAATACATAGAGTATTACTATACAATTAGCTGTAATAATTCAGGCAGAAATAGCAGTTATACTCATTGTGGTGCTTCGGAACAGTTAACAATGGATAGAGTCAGGACGGACTATTTTTCCCAGTTCATAATGTTTTGTCATGCATTGCTGTCAGTAAATAAATTAACAACTAGCCATTGCAAAGTAAAAGTTATCAAATATGAAGAATGCCTGGAAAGGACAGAATAATGAAACAAAGCTATGTGTCCTAAAGACCTGTATTTTCCCCATTGCCTTATATGACTGCAAGGCATGGACACCTCTTACAGATGAAATAAGTAAAATCGTGGCCTTTGAAATGTCATGCTATAGAAAAATCCTGAAAATCCCATGGACAGCCAAGATAAGGAACGAAAAAGTGCTAAAGACTCTATGCATAAAGAAAAGTCACCTTCTAAAGCAAATGAAAAAACAAAAGCCGTTATATGTCAGTCATATCAAAAAGACATGACACACTAGAAAAAGTAGTTCTGGAAGGTAAGATCACTGGCAAGAGAAGCAGAGGCAGACCAAGAAGATGAGAAAGCGATATAGAAGATTTGCTGCGAATGAACGTTACAGAGGCTGGACAACTTGCTCAAGACCATACTCCCTTTAGAGAGAGTATTTGGGCAGCCACGTCCAGAGGGACATCGTTCAACCCCGATGCCCCTGAGGATATGCCAGACTAAGAAGAAAATGAATAAATTGTTTGTAGAACTACGGCTGTGATTCGTTGTAAGCATGAGGCGAAGTCATAGTACAATGTCGCAACCTTGAGTTGTAAAAAAAAAGCCTCCGTGAAAGACTACATCCTATAGCCCTGACCCTCATAGCTTCAAATGTTTAGAGACGCTTGTCATGAAACATATTAAGTTATAACTTCTTACTAATTTGGACCCACTATAGTTCGTCTACAGAGTGAACCGAGGAGGATCCCATCGAAATAAAGCAGTGTGGCGATGGGATCCTCCTCGCCACACTGGTCCAGCAGGTGGTTGGTCCAGCGCATGGACCAACCACCAACCATCCTCTTTGACACTGCAGCCCAAGCCATCGGTTTCAAAACCAAGAAACATCAGGACTGGTTTGACCAGAATGCTGGAGAGATCTCCACCCTCCTGGACAGAATGCACAGGGCACACAGAGCCACCTTGAACAACCCTTCGTTCTGAGGTCCAAACAACTCTCAGGAAATTGCAAGATGAGTGGTGGATCTCAAAGGCCAACGAAATCCAGACTCATGCTGATAGAAATGATATGCACAGTTTCTATGATGCAGTTAAAACCATCTACGGCCCCAGAAACTGATCCCTGGCACCTGTGCGATCTGTTGATGGATCTTCTTTAATCAAGGATCAGGCCATGATAGTAGAGCGGTGGGCTGAGCATTTTAACACCGTGCTCAACCAGCCCACCTCAGTGGACCCAACTGTCCTTGCAGAGCTCCCTGAACATCCTACCTTGCTAGATCTCGACCTCCCCCCAACCTTCAAAGAAATCCTGCATGCAGTAAAAACCCTGAAAAACAATAAATCCCCTGGACCTGACGGCATCCCAGCTGAACTTCTCAAGGAAGGAGGCTACCTCTGTACTCGGACACTGTATCTCTATATCTCAGAGGTGTGGAGATGAGAGTGAGTCCCACAACAGTGGAAAGACGGCAACATTGTGACCATCTACAAGAACAAAGGAGACAAATCCATCTGCTCCAATAGCAGGGATATCTCTCTGTTGGCCACTGCTGGAAAGGTCCTTGCCAAGGTCATGCTCTGCAGACTCATCTCTGCAATATCAGAGCGGGTCACCCCAGAGTCACAGTGTGGTTTTCGGAAGGACAGGGGGACAGTTGACATGATCTTTGTGACGCGTCAGCTCCAAGAGAAACGTCGGGAGCAGAATAAGGACCTGTTCATTGCCTTTGTCGACCTGTCAAAGGCATTTGACACAGTGAACAGGGAACTACTGTGGCAAGTCCTGAAGAGATTTGGGTGTCCACCCGAGTTTCTCACCATCCTTGCGCAGTTCCATTCTGGGATGATGGCCCGAGTGGTAGTGGGAAGGCACAGCTCAGAACCTTTTGGAGTGCAAACCGGAGTGAGGCAAGGCTGTGTGCTGGCCCCAGTTCTCTTCAACATCTTCCTTGTCTGTGTAACAACTCTGCTACGTAGGAGGGTGGAGAAGCAAGCTGGAGTTACCATTGACTTCAGGCTTGATGGTAACCTGTTCAACATCAGGAGGCTACAGGCAACTTCCAAGCTGACATCAGAGACCATCATTGAGCTACAATACGCCGATGACTGTGCCCTGGTTGCCCATACACCAGACGCTCTATAAAACATCCTCTCGGCAGCTGTAACTGCTTACACTAGAATGGGACTGACAATCAACACCCAGAAGACAGAGGTACTCTGTCAGCCCAGTACTGACCCCCCACAAAACCCAATAACCCTCACAGCAGCAGGGCAACAGCTGCTCACAGTGCCCACATTCAAATACCTGGGGAGCATAATGTCTGACACCTGCTCAATGGATGACGAGATCCATAACTGCCTCAAGCAAGCATCAGCATCTTTTGGTCTTCTAAGGAGAAGGGTTTTTCAGAACAGCAACCTCAAACTCCACACCAAAGTGCTGGTTTACAGAGCTGTATGTATCACCACCTTACTGTATGGATGTGAGGCATGGACTATTTACAGCCGCCATCTGAGAAGCTTGGAGACCTTCCATGTAAGATGTCTCCAGAAGATCCTTGGCATCACTTGGAAGGACAGAGTGCCGCACACAGAAGTGCTGGAGAGAGCTGGCAGCTGCAGCGTGGAGTCCATCATGGCCCAACCTCAACTCAGGTGGTTGGGGCATGTCATCCGGATGCCCAGCCACAGACTCCCACGCAGAATCCTGTATGGTCAGTTACACCGTGGCCAACGCAGCGCTGGTGGGCAGAAGAAGCACTTCAAAGACCAAATGAAGTCCATCCTGAAGAGATGTCGGATCAACCCCTCTTCATTGGAGGAACTCGCTTCCTGCCGAGACATCTGGCGCTTCCACTCCTCACAGGGAGTGGATTATATGGAGGAACAGCGCACACAACACGGGACAGCAAAGCATGCAAAGAGGCATGCTCGCCAAGTTCCCCCTGCTCCCCCCAGCACCTCCTTCACATGCCCGGTCTGTAACTGAATCTGCAGATCCAGGATCGGACTATTCAAACATCTGCAGACTCACAAATAAAGAAGATGGTCATCATCGAATCGATGAACTACCAGAGAGAGAGAGAGAGTGTGAGTGTGTGTGTGCATGTGGTGAAATAATACACGCCAGTGAATGTCTGGTGAGGAGGAGACATGACTGTAGGACTGGCAGAGAGCAAAGCTCAATCTGTCAGCTGGAATTAATAAGCAATAATCAAAACCCTACAGCCACAGGTCATGGACGGGGTAGAGCAACCCCGCATATGACAGACTCCACTCACCCTTCTCACAACATTTTCACACTGTTGCAGTCTGGAAACAGATATAGAAGTATAATATTAAGAACAACCTAACTGTTAGCCCACGTTTTAGTAACTGCAGAGTCTGTGGCGGGGGATACAGACCATCATGGGCTACAAGCTCACACCACAGACCTGCGACAGCTCCACCCCTCTGCTGAATGAGCTGAATGGCTTCTTTGCTGGCTTCGAGGCACTCACCAGTACCCCTGCACAGAAGTCCCCACCTCCTCCTGGTGACCAGAGGCCTTATGTACAAAGACTTGCGTGGATTTCCTACTGAAAGATGACGTACGTTTAAACCAAGAAAATGCTGTAGGGAATAAAGAAAAACAGATGTATGAAACTGTCCATACGCAGGAATCCAAGCACATTTCTTTTGTACAACCCAATCTACTTGAAATTGAACGCACGTGAGGAAATACTGGACTCCTCCCTTCACATGCCACCATTTGAATATGTAATTAGATGCAAATCGGAATGCAAATCGATACATACAAGCCCAGCACACTTGATTCTCCTGTATCCACAGTCAAAAATAATGGATTTAATAGAATTTCATGGAATGTGAGTTGGAGGTGCTGCTGAATGAGGTAGAGACATGTAAAAAATTTTTGCTTGGAACGCTGTCCTCCTGCATTAGTGCTGGATACAGGTAATTCAATAGCCTGCTCACAGCCTTATAAGATTAGTTTATTGTTTCCTTTATTCAAACAGGGATAAGAAGGAGAAGTTTATTTAACTTTGACATATTTAGACTGATGTCTGCAGTCGTCCTCAGAAGCGTCAGCTGATCGCTGTGATTTGGAGCGTGTATAGCTCTGTGGTTAAACTGCCAAATTTCAAAGCAGAAGGTTGCAGGTATGAGACCAGTTGCAATCTCTTTTAGGGACCACAGTGGAAATAAGTGTGTGCGCTTTCTTGTGTCATCCTATTGTTTTTTAAATGTATGTTGTATCTTTTATACAATGTTATTTTAAACGATGAATCAATCAATTTGTGACCAGCAGGGTCCATCAGCTGGTTGAATTAAAGGAAAACAGTCATGAAAAGAAGACAATATGAACCTATTGAGTGGGTACCCATGGTCACCTGTCATTTGAAAGCGGATCAGACTAGATGTTGTTTTTTCTTGCCTTCTGATTGTTGCTCTGAGTGTTGCTATCCCTATGCTGTTGCAATCCTGGAATTTCCCCATTGTGGGACTAATAAAGGCTTATCTTATCTTATCTTATCATATTAGATTCGGCAAGTACATATTTTATGTCCAAAATGCAAATCTCATCCTTTATAGTTATATACAACTGACATGGATTACACACACTACTCAATAAATGAAGTGCGCCGGGAACGGGTGACACTGCTGCATTTCAAATTTTACGCATGTGTTTACTGACATAACTACTGTACACACAGAAGCAATTGGGGGCTTGGTAGAATGCTGTGAAACTGTAGTTTAATCAGCAAAACAAGAAAGTCACTTACACAAATCACTGAGCTGTAATGAAGCCTTGAAGACAGGGTGATATTTGGGAGCGTACATGCACATTCCACAAGGACTGCCCGTGGAAACCTAAACCAACTGACAAGCTAGTCATCATCCTGAGCCAGAAAATCTTGTCTCTAAATACCCTTTCTCTTCTCACTGCGCGATTTGCAATATTCTCTAATCCTCTGTTGTTAGAGGCATTTTCTGCACTTCTTTGCGCTTGCTTTTATATCTACTCATCTAATTGTACACACTTGGATGATTGTTCATCATGTGTCTCTGGTGTGTACAATAATTTTCACGTCATTATCAGTCTCCCAACATCACCTCTAAGTGTCGCCAATGGATCAATAACAGTAGAAACGTACATACTCCAGCCATGAAGTTGGCGTGGGGCTGCGCATATTTCCACGGTCATTTCATTCTTGATACATCTGAAATTTTCTGTGGAAAAGGACGTACCCCACGTTTTTGTGAGTAAGTACATTTTGTACATGAGGCCCCAGGTGATTACACTGTCCCCGGACAGCGTGAAGAGATCCCTTGGCAGGATCAATGCACGCAAAGCTCCAGGTCCTGACAACATACCTGGTCACATACAGAGAGCCTGTGCAGAGGAACTCACAGGTGTCTTCATGGACGTCTTCAACATCTCACTGAGACAGGCTGTTGTCCCCATGTGCTTCAAAGCCACCACCATCATTCCAGTTCCCAAGCAGTTGTCTCCCTCCTGATACAATGACCATCATCCAGTTGCACTCGTTCCCATCATCATGAAGTGTTTCGAGCGGGTGGTCATGCAGCACTTCAGGTCTGCCCTGCCCCCCTCCCTGGATCTGTTTCAGTTTGCATACCGGTCCAATCGCTCGACCGATGATGCCATCTCTACTGCCCTCCACTCAGCCCTCACACATCTGAACACAAAGGACTCCTACGTCAGAATGCTGTTCAGAGACTTTAATTCAGCATTCATCACAATCATCCCCCAACAGCTCATTCACAAATTGGACCACTTGGGGCTCAGCACTTCACTGTGTAACTAGCTGTTGGACTTGCTGACGGGGAGACTGCAGGCAGTACAGGTTGGCAGTAACACATCTAGCACCATCACTCTGAACACAGGGGTACCCCAAGGATGTGTGCTGAGCCCCCTCCTCTTCACTCTGCTGACCCATGACTGTACACTGACACATAGCTCCAACCTCTTCATCAAGTTTGCAGACGACACAACTGTGGTGGGTCTCATCAACAACAGCGACAAGACAAACTACAGGAGTGAGCTGAGCCACCTGGCCATGTGGTGCGGAGACAACAATCTCTCTCTGAACATGGAGAAGGCAAAGGAGATTGTTGTGGACTTCAGAAGAGCGCACACCTAGCATGCTCCCCTGACCATCAATGGTGCTGCTGTGGAGAGGGTGAGCAGCAGCAAGTTTCTGGGTGTGCACATTACAGAGGACCTCTCCTGGACCACAAACACTGTATCACCAGCCAAGAAAGCTCGGCAGCATCTCTACTTTCTCCGCAAATTGAGAAGAGCCAAAGCCCTGGCCCCCATCATGTGCACCTTCAACAGAGGCACCATTGGCATCATAGCACCCCCCCAAGGCAGACATGTTTGATCGTTTCTTTCTGGAATGCTGGCTTTTTCTTCTTTTTTGCATGTTTGTTGCTCTTTCTGCAGTGCATAAATGTCATGCACTGCTAACATACAACTGACAGGCATTGCTGGACATCACCAAGACAAGCAGCCATACGGAATTTACTGGCTTTATACCACCCGAACGACAATGCATTGTTCGCTCCCACAGCAATCACCACCACCCCCAGGAAGACCCCGAAGTCCCGAGCTGGAGTGAGCATGCTGATCCCAAGAGAGCCCTTTAGAAATGGCGTCACAAGCGAGGCAAGAGGGAAGGGCTCCATGCTAGGCTAAGAGCTCGTGCTAGCCAGTCACCGCGACCCAGCCTCCTGTTAGCCAACGTGTGGTCTCTGGAAAACAAACTGGACGAACTAATAGCAAGGATCGAAGACCAGCGGGAGATAAGAGAGTGCTGTGCTCTAATTTTCTGTGAGACCTGGCTTTCAGACAAAGTCCCTGAGTGCGCCATTCAGCTACAGACTCACTCCGTACATCGGGCAGACCGGACATCAGCCGCAGGTAAGACGGTGTGTGTGTGTGTGGGGCTGTGTGTGTTTATAAACAACTCATGGTGTGGAGATGTACAGACAGTTTACAAGCACTGTTCGCCTGATGTGGTGTTTTTACTGCTGAAATGCTTTTTTTTTTTTTTTGTTACTTATTTGTACCCGTAGGTAGACTTGGTTTGCAGTCTGGTGACAAGCCACCGGCCGCTGGTCGCTGCGTGCGCGAGCGCCCTAAACCTACATGTTTTTGGTGTGCGGGAGGAAACCGGAGAAATCCCGGAGTAAACCCGCGCAACACGGGGAGAACATGCAAACTCCACACAGCTCACTGTTGGTCGGGGGCTGGGATCGAACCCACGATCTCATGATCCCCGCGGTCCCCCGGCCGAGGGTAAAACTGTGCTGCCACAGTGCTAAACCACTGCGCCACCGTGCAGCCCACGTGCTGTCCCTATTATCTACCAAGGGAATTCACTGCTGTGTTTTTGGCTGCTGTTTACATTCCCCTGCGAGGCAACTACACAGCAGCGTGCTCCACAGACTCCATGACGTCATCAGTGCATTAGAGGCATCTCATCCCGATGCTGTTTTTATTGTTGCTGGTGACTTTAACTAGTGCAATTTACGGACTGCACTTCCCAAATATTACCAGCATGTGGACATTCCCACCCATGATAAGAACACAGTGGACCATGTTTACACCAACATACATGGTGCGTACAGGGCGGCACCCCACCCCCACTTCGGACAGTCAGACAACATCTCTCTGTTTATGTACCTGGCCTACAGACAAACACTGAAACAAACAAACCCTGTTGCTATAAAAATTAAACGCTGGACTCCAGAGGCTGACAGCACCCTGCAAGACTGCTTTGCCCGGACAAACTGGGATATGTTTAAAGCTGCAGCCTTCCGAGAGAACTCTTTTGTAAACATACAGAACTATGCTGAGTATGTGACTGGGTACATTAATACTTGTGTTGAGACCACTGTATGTACCATACAAGTCAAGAAGTTCCCCAACCACAAGCCCTAGATAAACAGTCAGGTACATCAGATGCTGCGTGCTCGCTCTCTTGTATTTAAATCAGGCAGTGAGGTCGAGTACAAAGCTGCAAAGTATGGACTGAGGAAGGCTATAACAACAGCCAAGAGGCAGTACAGAGAAAAGCTGGACAGCCTCTACTCCACTCCTGACCTGGGGCACATGTGGCAGGGTCTGCGGCACATCACAGACTACAAGAGAACCACCAGCAACACCACCAGCTCCACAGACAGCCTGCTGGATGATGATCTCAACACCTTTTACACCCGTTTTGAGACCTCCAGCTTCAGTACAGAGAGGAGACACACACACACAAGCACCCTCCCCCTCCCCTAAAAGTCTCATCAGGCCAGGTAAACAAAGCACTGAGGAATATCAAGCCCTGCAAGGCAGCAGGACCAGACAACATCTCTGGGTGGGCTCTCACAACCATCTTTAACCTCTCCCTCAACCAGAACATAGTCCCCTCCTGCTTTAAAACCACAGCCACCGTCCGCCTCCCCAGAAAGAGCCCGCCGACCTGCCTGAATGATTACAGGCCAGTAGCACTCACTCCAATCATCATGAAGTGCTTCAAGAGAGTGGCGCTGGCAGGACAGCATATCGGATACCCTGCACCCCCTGCAGTACGCCTACCAGCCCAACAGGTCCACCTCAGATGCCATTGCTGCTGCACTCCATTATTCTCTCTCCCACTTGGAAGAAAAAGACTCCTACATTCGGATGTTCTTTGTCAACTATAGCTCCACCTTTAATAACACAGTCATCCCCCACAAACTCACCGACAAACTGTCTTCACTTGGCCTGCACCCCACCCTCTGCAACTGGCCACTGGACTTTCTAACAGGCAGGCCCCAGTCTGTCAGGATGGGTAGCAGGACCTCAGCCAGCATCATCACAAACACAGGTGTCCCACAGGGTTGTGTTCTCAGCCCCATCCTCTATAGCCTCTTCACCCATGACTGTGTTGCCTCCCACATGGACAATGTCATCCTAAAGTTTGCGGAAGACAGAGCAGTGGTAGGACGCATCACTAGTGATGACGGAGCATCCTACAGGAGGGAGGTGGCCAACCTGGTGTCATGGTGTGAGGACAACAACCTCACCCTCAATACGGACATGACAAAGGAGATGACAGTGGACATGAGGAAAGGGAGGAGGAGACCCCCATCAGCCGCTGTTCATCTGGAAGCTTGAGGTGGAGAGGGTGAGCAGCTTTAAATACCTGGCCATCCACATCAGCGAGGACCTTACGTGGACACACAACACCACAGAGCTGGTTAAGAGAGCTCAACAGTGGCTGTACTTCTTGAGGAGGCTAAAGAAGTTTGGCATGTCTTCCAGGATCCTCAGCAATTTCTACAGCTGCATCATCGAGAGCATCGTGACCAACTGCATCACTGTGTGGTACGGCAGCACCACTGCCCTGGACCGCAAACGCCTGCAGAGAGTGGTGAAGACAGCGGAGAAGATCATCAGGACTCTACTCCCCTCTCTGCAGAGCATCGACCACCACAGAGTCCAAAGGAGAGCTGACGCCATCCTCCGGGACCCCACCCACCCCCAGAACAGATTGTTCACACTTATGTACCTCCAGCCTGAGGGTAGAAGTGTGAAATGCAGGACAACCAGACTGGAAAACTCCTTCTTTCCCACTGCCATCAGACTCCTGAACAAATAACAACTCCAAAAACTCTGTAACACAGCTTTGCATATAGGAACTTACACACCGGCTGCTAAATTTGCACACTGCTCACCTGTACAGTAGATATAGTCTCACCTGTCTGATATCCATATCATCTCTTCTGCTATTTATCTATTTATCTTGTACAGTCTACTGGTACTATCGTCACAGAGAAATTAGCACTGGGCACTAATTTGTAATTTATAATTATATACTGCTCGCTGCACAATGCTCATTTGCACACTGTACATAGGTTATGCCATCTCAGGTTCACATCATCTCTGATATCAATATACCACTACCACTATAGTCATCCAGTGCATTTTCAATTTCATTTCTCTTGCTTGACTGCATCAACTGCTTTAGTTTTCCAAATTGCCTAATGTGTGTTACTAGTACTCATTAGTATTAGTATTTAGTATCACGGTGTGCTTAGGAGTCCAAATTGCCTAACTGTGTGTTGGTGTGTGTGTTATTAACATCCATTAGTATTAGGATTGAGTTATTGTGTTATTGTGCCATTACCTTATTAGTATTGTGTACCTACTACCTTGGCATTCGTTCAGAGAGCAAAGTAAGAATTTTACTTTTATTGTGAAATAATAAAAAGCATTTTTATTGTGCTTTTTCCCTTGAATTGTATGACATTATTACTCTTTTTAACATCCTCACCCAAACCATTCCACCAAATCTACTTCTGTGTAGTGCAAAAGCAAGGACATTTTCAATTGAACCTTCCTCTCAAATCACATGCTTCCTCTCTCCAGATACGGTAATCCATTTTGGAATAAGACTGTAACATAACAAAACATGGAAAAAGTGAAGCGCTGTGAATACTTGCACTGTAAATGAATTCAGGCATCAAACGTTTCACAACATTTATTTATATATTTTAAAACAATAAAAACAAAACACATTTACAACCTAAAATGAACTGGAACTGACAAAAATAACTGCTGGAGCTTAATAGCAACAGCCGTTGTTTTTTTTGTTGTTGTTTTTTTTTTTTAATGCCTAGCTAAAACGGATGAACTTAAACTGACCACAAAAGTGTGATTCAGCATATTTACAAAAACCACAGAACAACTAACAGCAGTCAAAGTCCTTAGAATCTGTGTTTTCATAATTACGCTGTCAAAACTGGAGAGCTATCCGGTTTGATCACAGCTGTGCTACATTAGCACAACTGTCAATAACATTATACCATATAGTTATTTAAAAATTACCGGAGATGCACATCAGAGAGGATTATGTTAAATTCATGATTCTATATCACAAGAGTCCTCGCTTGGCATGCTGTCTGGCTCATAATAACCAAACATCTGAGATGTTAGCAGTCTGCAGTATATTGATGTTAGCCTCCAGGAAGTGCTGTTTATTTCTCTACCTGGCAACTGGTATGAGATTATAGTGAGTCAACAGTGTGTGCGACACCTACTGGCCAGGAGGTCAGAATCCTTTCTATTGCACCTTTAAAGAAAGCCCTTGGTAATCTGCATAGACAGACATGAGGTTACTGAGTAAAACAAATAAATAAAATAAAGTAAATAAACACCACTGATTATCACTCCAATCTTTCAGCTGAATTTATATTAGCTAGACACCAAATCTGTGTCAGAATCCAAATTACACATGACAGCCAAAGAGAAGCCTTTTATTTCCAGACTGAAATCTCCAAACAGAGCTATGTTAGACTATGGAAACATCTTTTCACTCTGATACAGCTGCAAATGTCACAGCTGCAGCTACCGGGGTTCACCTGCAGGGATCCGCATGTCTAGCTGCCTCGTATTGTGCTGGAGCTGGGGCTCGATTAGGGGGCATTTTGCCTAACAGAATTCCTCCCAGGAGAGATGTATTTGTGTGTGTTGCCTCGTGAGTCAACTGTATCGTCTCTGGTAAATTTTATTATCTCTATGTCACATTTACAGAGACAGGATCCAGTTTCCAGTGGCACTGGTTTTGGACCAAAAATGAGGCAGGTTACATCTGAGGGAAATTAGTTATTATTCATCAGAGTTTTACTGCACTCAGTAAGCAGAGTTATGGAGATAAATCATGTAACAATAATAATAATCAGATTTTTCAACCACCAGTTCACAGAGAAATCATTTTCATACCTGCCAACTTTTAAAACCTGAAAAGCCTAGTAGCTAGCCGGGGTCCAGGGGCCGCAGGCCCCGGTAGGTCCAGGACAAAGTCCTGGTGGGGGGTTCATGGGGGCGAAGCCCCCCGACGGCAAACAAATATTAGCATTAAATCAAGTTAAAATGTGGCTAACAACCTCATATTTCTTCAATAATCACGTTTCTATTTTTCTTACGAAGAACGTAGAAAATTTGCCGCTGGTGTCACTGGCATTGGCATTCGACTTGTGTTTTTTCGTTCCCACGTGGTCTTTCACATCACTGATTCCTCCATGTCCGATCGAAAAATCTTGTCTACACAAAGTGCAGTTGGCGTAATTTTCACCCTTTCTTGAGCGAATAACAATTCCTGGAAATGCTTTGGAGTATTCCTCCTGAAAAGACTGTAATTTTTGTTTGTTTTTCACACTCATTTGTGATTTTTCTCCAGCAGATTCCATGATGAAAACGTATACAATGCTAACCTAATTCCTTCGCGATTCCAAATGGAAACAATGGCTCTAGGGATGTGATTTGGGGTTGGGGAAATTATCTGAAAATTTAGCAGGGGGCCTGGGGGATATAGTCCCCCAGTGGGGTCCGGGGCAGAGCCCCGGTGGGGGGGCAAGGGGGGGCAAAGCCCCCCGAAGCTCCTGGGTTTTTATGATTTTTAAGTACCAGAACTGTGCTTAAATGACATAAAACAAAAAGCTGAATGCCACTTATTACTGTATAATATTGACTTATGTTCCAAGAAGATAGCATTCCTAAAATATTCCAACAAGCATTATCCATCACATGCTTTAACACCTGATCAAATCAAAATCAGTTAATTTTATCTATTCCATAATAGAAATAAAATTCCAACATACCATTACTTTTTATAATTTCAGCATTCATTTCAGATCACCAGTTTCAATCTCCATTGAGACTTGACCAGTTCATTTTGCACAATAACTGATGTAGCTAAGTCGTAGAAATATTCAAAAGTTATGAGTCAATGTCCACTGTGTCAATTTCAAACTGGTTGGACTCATAAAAGTAATGTAACTAAATTGTTTTGCTATTTTTTTCTCCTCAACATCAATGTCAGGGCGCTGCAGGAGTTTTTGGGAATGGTTAACTTTTATAACCGTTTCCTCCCCCGCGCAGCCCAGCTCATACAGCCGTTGTACGCCGCACTCGAGAAATGGAAACCGGCGGACAGAGTCGACTGGACTCCTGAGCGGGAGCAGGCGTTCTGAGGTTAAAACAGCTCTGGCGAACGCTGCACTACTGGCGCACCCAGACCAGGTGGCTCGGATAGCGCTCACTACTGACGCCTCGGACATGAGCATAGCGGCCGTCGTGGAGCAATGCGTCGCCGGTTCTTGGCAGCCGCTCACCTTTTTAGCAGGTTTTTGCACGACAGTGAGCGTAAATACAGCGTGTTCGACAGAGAGTTACTGGCTCTCCACCTGGCCATACGCCACTTCCAGTTCTGCCTGAAAGGGCGCACCTTAGGCTCAGACCTCTCGCACATGCGCAATACACCTACAGGAAGCAGTGCCGATTGCCTTTGCTCTAAATTTAGATACGATTCCTAGCGATCTCATGTTTGGAATTGCTTTCGTGGGTTTTTTTACGATTTAAAATTTTTGACTGAATTTTTAGTGAAAAAACGTAATTTTCATTAATAAAGCCGTAACCCGGAATGGGGTCTTGAAAACCGGAACTATTACGGCAAAACCGGAGTAGTTGGCAGGTATGCATTTTAACTGAAGTAGAAATGTTATTTTAACACATTCTGTGAGTTTCAGCTGTTTTGTAGTTTAACAGACCCACCTGATAGAGTCAAACAGAATTTTGAGGACAGCCACAACTTCTCACAGCAAGTGGAAACTTTGCAGCTCGGCCCGCAGATTCTCACATCACGTTTGTTTTTATACATCCCACTGTGTGCGTGAAAATCAGCGTACGCCGTGTTTTTGTGTGTGCGCACCGTAGCACTAAGCTGGGTTTACCTTGGTTAGTACTTGGATGAGAGACTGCCTGGGAATACCAGGTGCTGTGATGGACTGGTGGTTTGTCAAAGATGTTCCGTTTCTCTTGCCCAAACATGCTGGTATAGGTGTGTCCCTCACACAACCCCGAAAGGATCAGAACATGAATGACGATGGTCATTACGTGATGCTTTTTTAACAACCTTAAAAAGGAGGCTTTTCATCTTCATTTTTCAACCAGATTTAGGCCGTACAGTGACATTTATATGAAGACGCCTTTTCAACGACCTGAAAAAGACAGCTTTTCATCTTTCACTTTTCAGCTAAATCTGGACATTTTTAGACGGTTGACAAAGCCATCTTTTCAACATTTTTTCAATCAATTTGTGTTGGGAGGGGAAGTCAAATGTGGTAATGTAAAATCTATAGCAGTGATAAGATAAAATGAGCCCCCCCCAAACAAAAAATGGAACCCCTCATTAGATGTCTGAAAATCAAATCTGTCCTAGGTATTGATGAATTAATACCTTGCATTTCTGATCAGATTTGAAGTCAATCCAATCAGAAATGCAGAAGCTAGAGTGGCGACAACATAAAATGTCAAACCAACGGACCAACCAAAGGGTCAAAAACATTATACCCTCCGCAGCTTCGCTGTGTGGGGTATAATTACAGCTACAGCATTATTGCTTTTTTTTTTTTTTAAATCAAGATGAGTTTGTGGTATGAGGAATCATGTAAACCAAACAGAAGCAGAAAGTACCTTGTACTAGCAGCCTTGTGGTGTGGATGGCCTCTCCCTGGGGGCTAAAGGCTCGACACGTGTAGGCCCCACGATCCTCCCGGGTGATTGATAGCACCGTCAGACTCCCATCAGACACCTGAAACAACACAAACACAAAACTCTAGACCAGCTTTGAAGGTGGACCATTAGGCCCTCACCGTTTCAAATTAACCAAACACAGACTTTTAACTCCACCAAGGAGGTTATTATATGTGTACATGGCCTGTTAACAAGATTACACAAAAAAAGGTGGACAGAGTGGACATTTTGCCAGAGGTATACCAGAGAATGCTGAATACTTTCAGTCATTTAACATACTGTATACTCTTTATGGTGAATGAAAGTGAAAGTTCTATCAACATAAATTAAAGTGATCATTTAAAGCAGCAGTGTGTAAACAAAAACTGAAAAAAATGAACATATTAATAAAAACTGTGTTTCTATTACTATCCAATCACTTCGATAAATGAACTGTTTGATTTTTTTCTCTTACAATGAATCATTTACAGACATGGGCAAATTTATTTAATTGTATCCCTTATTAGGTTACGTGTCCACCAAATGCATTTTTTGTCACCCGACCGCCCTGAGCATTTTATTTCAGCGTTTGTGTGTGGCGCTCTGGGAAAAAAGAAGTCTGAGCCATGTATCCTAGCAACAGCTTGTCACTCTCAGCTCAGCACTTCTCCTTTTCCTATTATCAGACTTTCTACTGACGTTTTAATAGCAGTCACTAAATAACAATGGACAGGAGACGTGTTTTAGCAGCTCTGGATGTGAAATATGATGACACGGAAAGCAGGCGTCTGAGTACAGACTAGTACTGGTGTCCTATGTCCCACCTACGCAGCAGTTCTGATTGGCTGCTTAAGGTCTGACATTGATGAGCTCAGCTACAGTCTCTAAAAAGTTGAGCTTTTTTCAGCTCTGAGCGCCGCGAGAAAAAATGGCCACCGCCGAGAGCGTTTCAGTGCCGAGGGCGTTTCAGTGCCGAGGGCGCTCAGTGCTGTAAACGCTGGCTTCGATGTGCTTGTATCTGAGTCTGTTTATTTATAACCCATTTTCTTTTCCCTTTTCTTGTATATTTTAGTTATTTCTTTATACAGAGACACTGTTATGTTCTGATTGTAAAAACAAAAATATAAGAGTTTTGCTGCATACAACCATGTATCATTCCTTTAATCTCGTAATAAAAAAATATTAAAAAAAAAACAAAAACAAACTAGAAAAGCACTCGGAGAGTGCAGACCTCCGCCAAGCGCCACAGTTCCCCCCATACAGTGTTTGTGTGTACATTTTCAGATTCCTTGACCATGAAAACATATGACTAGCAATTGGATTCACAATGATAGGATTAGTGGTTCAGTAGTTATTGATGAAAATGGCATTTTCCGTAATGGCGGTTTTCTTCTGGACAGTGATCCGGATCATCCCCAAAATTTAATCAGTTCTTCCTTGTACCATTTCCAACAATGCCTGAAAGTTTCATCGAAATCCGTCCAAAACTTTTTGAGTTATCTTGCTAACCAACAGACAAACAGACAAACCCCGGCAAAAACATAACCTCCTGGCGGAGGTAGTCAAAGTTCTAAAACAAAATGAAGTGCTGTTACAAGATTTTGTGGGTTTTTTGCCATTCAGAATTTTCTGGGAGTTTGTTAAAGCGGTGCAGTGTGGTTGTTCAGCAGGAGGACTTAGAACTTTCTCCACTTCGTTCACCTCTGGCTGATTATCTGGTCATGGTCCTGGTGAAGATTCTTCAGGAAAAGGTAAAGTAAATGTAATAATTTAAAACTAACAAAAATAAACTTCCATCCAGTGTTAATTTCGTCAACTAAAACTATAACTTTGACTTTTTGTGAAATTTTGTTTTTTAGATATTAATTTTTTTTATAAAATGTAACACAATTTAGTTTGTGTTCTCCTGGAAAACATTTTTAGGATTTTAGTTGTAGATTTTAGAATTTTAGACCTATTTATTTGGAGTTAACAAACACATTTAGCATTCCACTGTATTATAAAATTTTAAATTACATATTTTGTTTGAAATTGAACAAAGGACTCATTTTTATTTTTTTGTTTAAAAATTAATACAGAGTAAAAGCAGCTAAAACATGAACTTAATAAAATAATGTATGAAAGCAAGTTAAATGATACTGGCCTGTCTGGAGACAGCTGTGGTCTTCTGAGAATGTCCATGAAATGATGGCAGTTTTGAAAAGCAAATTTTGAGATAAATCTGTCCATGTGTCAGATTTCTCTTCCATTTATTTTAATAAAAGATGCTGGAAGTAAATTCATGAGTCACTGCAAACACTTTGCTTTAAAAGGACCAAGTTGTCACACAGTGGGAGGGGAAAATGCTGGATAGAAAAAAAATGCATCAAGATGCATTGAGAATGGTTTTAGAATCAAATTGGAGTTCTGAATCATAATCGAATCATGAGGTGCTTAAAAATTTCCACACCGAGCTCAGACCTTGGCTGGGGAGGAGGACCGACTTATCGGACCTCTTGCAGTTTTAATTGGTGACCCCTGGTGTACAGAATATTTTCCCAAAGGTCTTGGGGATCATCAAGATGTTTTTTGGCAAATGTGAAATTAACTTTTGTGTTCTTCTTGGTCAGCAGTGGTTCTTGCATTGGGACTCTCCCAGGTCTTTCTTATTGTTGAATCATGGACCAGTGTCTAAACTGAGGCAAGTGAGGCCTGCAGTTCTTTAGATGTTCTGGGTTTTTGTTTCTCATTTGTTTTTGAATTTTGTAGATCTCAGTATGATGCATTGCTTTGTGAGATCTTTTAGCCTACTTCACTTTGTCCGACAGATTCTATCTCAATGATTTCTTGATTCAACAGGTCTGGCAGTATTCAGGCCTGGGTGTGGCTTGTGAAACTGAGCCTAGCTTTCCAAAAACTGTGGTTAATCAGAGTTAATTCATAATGTAACAAGGGGGGCAATTACTTTTTCAGACAGGGCCACAGCAGTTTGGATAGCTTTATTCCGACCTAATAAATGAAATCATCATTTAAAGACTGTATTTTGTATTTACTCAGGTTATCTTTTTCTAATATTAAAATCTGTTTTGACAAATATGCAAAAAATATAAGAAACAGGAAAGGGGCAAATTTTTTTTTCACAGAACTGTAGTTTTGAAGGTATAGGAGACAGTTTTTACGGCAAGCCACCATTTTGAACACAGCACACACTGTTGAACACAACGTGTCGACCAATGAGGAGCACCCGTGGGTTTAGCCAAGCAGCACATACTGTATATAAGTTATTTGTTGTGGCTTCACTGGTCACACCCCACATGCACGCTTCTGCTGGTGCTGATCTTGGAATTGGCTCGCATCAAACACATACCATCAACCTACAATAGCCAGACGAAAGACATAAGATAAGATAAGATAAGCCTTTATTAGTCCCACAATGGGGAAATTCCAGGATTGCAACAGCACAGGGATAGCAACACTCAGAGCAACAATCAGAAGGCAAGAAAAAACAACATCTAGCAAACATATGTCCATATTACTATAAATGTATATATATAGACACACAGTGCAGAGCATTATGGCTGGTGGATGTGCAGCAGAAAGTCTAAGCTCTCTCTCCGCGGATGCAGCGGGCCAGCTGGAAGCTACTACTAAGCTACATGGCAGCTACTTCACCAAATATCTAAATATGCTGCTTCCCTACCTTATTTCAGCTCACTGTTCCAAATCCCTTGCTTTCTTCTGTTTAATCTGTTGACTGGAGCTGAGGAAACACCAGTTACAATACGTTCCTTCCTCCTCTCTGGCTCCTCTCCAGCTTCTGGTGAAGTAAGCCCCCAATAACAGTCCCCAAGAGTTTCATCTTACTAATAAGTCTAATTTTGGCAGCAAAGAAAGGGAACTGGACAGCAGAGAGATCAGATTAAGTTATTACCCAAACCTTGGCACATTACAGTTTTCACACATGTTCATTGCAGGTTACTACAAAAGAGCAGATCACGGTGAACACTGCTGCTGCACCCTGAACACTGGGACACATGTCGAGCTCCAACTCCACTGTCCACACAGCTCAGCCATTTAAATCATTGATCTAATGCGTGGCAGTCATTTCTATTCATACATGTGGGAATCAGTGGTCGATACTGAAGACGATCCACTATGATACCAGCTGACATACCGCACTGTGCAAAAGTCCAAGGAAAACCCTCATTTCTTTATTCTTTGCTTCCAAGCAGCCAGACTTCGTGGTTATTTTTCAGTGGGCTTGAGCAACAGTTCCACAGACTTTCTAAAGGTCTTTCGATTTTCCTTTAAACACTGGCTGCTTTTTCTCTAACTCAGTCCAGTCCAGGGGTCGGCAACCCGTTCTACACAAAGAGCCACTGTGAGGGATTTTGGTGTCAAAGTCTGCATGGAGCCACAAACCTGGGAGCTGAAAAACGGAGGTAAAACTGCAGAACGGCAACTCAAACCTGCCATGACAACATCAGCATTAAGAGGTTTTTCTTAGAAATTTGCAGCTGTTTTAATTGTAAATTTGTTAACTTTTCCTCCAAAATTCCTACCTTTTCTGGTAATTTTTTGATTATTTGCAAAAAGGTTGTGTCTTTTTTTCCTGCAAAAATTGTGTGGGTGTTGACCTCTGTCTTCTGAAATTAACGTTCAAATGTTTCCATAAATCAGCACCCGAGCCACTTGCTGGTTTCGTCCAAAGACAGGACAGCAGCAGAGCCACCAGGAGTTCTGTTAACAATAACTGTAAAATATTCCACCGCAGAACCACATTTGGACAAACAGCTTTCTCTATAAAGGGCAGTCACATCTGGAACACAATGCCAAATGAAATTAAAATAATAACGGACTTTAAAACATTCACTAAAAATGTTAAAAACTGGCTGAAAAATAAACAAGAATGTACTCATGTATGAATTAATTGTCTGCAAAGTGAGAGTGAATGAAGGGAAGGAATAAATGTGTTTTTTTATAGTGAGTGACGGAGGGAGGAAGGCCTGAAATAGGCAAATGTGAGTTATGTTATATGTGTTAAATGTGAGTCAGGCTGTTATATTTGTGTATTTATAATATTTATAATATTTATGTTAAATGTGAGTCAGGCTGTTATATTTGTGTATTTATAATATTTATAATATTTATAATTGTGTATTTATAATTTTTCTGCATTGATGTATGTGGTTATTGTGTATATTTTTTATCTTGATTCTTTTTTCTAAAGCCCATCCAGGGACAAGAGTTGCAAATTAGCTAATAGCTATACACTCTATGTGCAACACATCAGATTGATTGTCTTTGATTAATTGTCTATGTTTATTGCACTGTCCCTGTCAAATAAACTAATCTACTACTACTATTAAACTGTACTTTTTTGTTCAAAATTTCTTATATTTTTGGCATAAATGTTTGACTTTTTTCTAAATTTGCCATATTTTTCTTTAATTTAAACCTTTATTGAGTAAAATTGAGGACATCGCCATGAAAATTTGTAACATTTTTTTCATAATAAAGTTATAAGCTTTTTTTGTGAATTTTGATATTTTTGTCATAATTTTCTGCTTTTCTCATAAGACTGTCTTATCTGATCGTTACCCTTTTCAGGTAACCAAATTCATTTGATTAATTGCTGATTAATTTGCAACCATTTTCTAATAAAATTGTAGATTTTTGGGGTAAATTTGTGACTTTTTCTAGCTAATTTGTGAAGTTTTTCCTCATAAAATTGCAACATTTTCTGAAATCTTGAAAATTTTGATTTTTTTTCCATAAATTTTCAGCTGTTCTTCTGCGTTTTTCTTTGTAAATCTATTGGTTTTCATGGGTAAAACTCCAGCATTTCTTACATAAATATAGCACATTTTTTCTCAGAAAACATTTTTCCAGTAAATTTAGGATTTCTTTTCCAGAAATGTGACTTTTTTCTGGAAAAATTGTGGATATGTTTTCCTCAGAAAATTACAAAAAAAAACCCATCCTAAATTTGTGAGATTTTTTTGCATAAGTTTTCAGATTTTCTGCTTTTTAGGAAAGTTTTTTCATGAATGTGCAACCTTTTTTCTTGTAAATTTATTGCTTCTTTTTTAGGAAATGTGAGGTTTTATTACAGGCGCTTTATAATAGTGACTTTTACAATCGGCGAAATTTTGATAGCTTTATTACTCATTCTTTTTGACTTTACATAACCCAGACAAATGTGCCCTTCCATACAAAGACACACAACCATCACCCAGAGAGTGTGTAACTGTGTGGACTGGGCAAAAGTTTTCTTTGGCTCAATGGATTAATCCATGTCATAAAGGTAAGATAAACATGGACAGTTTTCATGTCCCACACAGACACATGCTCAGCAGCACCACAAGATAGATAGATAGATAGATAGATAGATAGAGAGAGAGAGAAAGAGAGAGAGAGAGAGAGAGAGAGATAGAGATAGAGAGATAGATAGATCTTTAATTGTCATTGTCACAAGTACAACGAAATTCAAAGTGCTCTCCAGTCAGTGCCCCATTTATAAAAACATTGCCCCATTATAAAAAACATAGACCTGTGGTCTATATGAACCATATATTCCATAACTACATATGTTAGAGCAAGTGGAAATGTTTGGGATTACATATGTAAGGAACTTCACACCTCTGAAAGGACAAAGGAATCTCACCCGCCGAGTGAAGAACAAAGACGTTCCCGGACGTGGCGGGGGAAACCGGACGAGCCACCCTCACCCCCCAAGGCGAGGAGAAGGATTACCATCACCTCCCAAGATGAGGAGAGGAAATACCAAGACAATGGGGGGATTAAGATAATGAGGGATGTCAGCCTTTGTTATGCATGTCTTTTGTTGTGAGCTTGTATATAACCAGCAAGTCGGCGAGATTCTGACTCTTTTCCCTTCTGCCGCTCTCTGCACCAGATGAGACTTGATAGAAGAGCTGTACATTAAAACTTCGCTTATAAGCCAAATCGCCTCTTCATTGCCCAGCTCCTGGTGACCTTGACGCGAGTATGGACCGGAGGCGTTCTTCCACAAGCGACTCATCCGTGGCGACTCAGGCAGACGCCAGCAGCCACGCAGACGAGGGAGCAGATGGACAGCTGTTCCCCCCGGCAGAAGAGGTTGAGAGGGCTCAACCGAGCACCAGCACCGCCGTGAGAGCCGAGGCAAGGCACTCTCACCCGGCGGGCACAGCAGTTATGGTGTGCACGAACGCCGTCGCTGTCAAGTTGCCAGACTTCTGGCAAGAGGACCCCGCCTCTTGGTTTCAGCAGGCTGAAGCCCAATTTATACTGGCGGGCATCACGGCCGACGATACTAAGTTTTATCATATCGTCTCCAAACTCGACTCCGCCACTTCGAAGTGTGTGCGGAGCATGATCCGGCGGCCACCGGCCCGGGACAAGTACGAGACGCTCAAAGCGACCATCGTGGCGAACTACGTCCCATCAGCGGAAGAAAGAGCCGAGAAGATCCTGGCGGTCTACGGCCACAGAGGGGGCAATCCGAAGGCCCTCATGGAGGATTTGCTGCAGCTCAAGGAGGAGGACAATGACAACTTCCTCTTCCAGTTTATTTTCCTCAGCACGCTGCCGCCACACATGAGGGGGACACTCGCCAGCATGAAGTGCAACAACCACCAAGACTTCCGCGCACTGGCCAGCGAAGCTCACCGGCTCGTCAACGCTTGCAAGGAGTTGACACCCACAGCAGCATCCGCAGACCTCAAAGCTGACGCCCCGAGCCACGGGGAGCCACAACCCACGGAGCAGACCCAAGCCACGGTGACAGAGCGACGTCTGTTATTATCACCACCGCTTCGCCGAGAAGGCCCACAAATGCGTTCCCCCCTGCAAATTTTACGAGGTCGGGAAACGCCAAAGCCGAGAGCCGTTAACAGCAGCGGTTCTTGGCGAGAAAAATAAGCTGTTGTACGTGACGGATGGACACACAGGCAAGCAGTTCCTCATCGACACAGGAGCTCAGCTGAGTTTCGTCATGCCCTCCCACGCAGATCGAGCCATGGGCACCCGGGGCAACGGAGCAGTGGAAGCCAACGGCTCTGACATCGACACGTTCGGCGAGAAGAGCCTGCACCTCCTCATCCACGGCCGCAGCTACAGATGGACATTTGTTGTAGCGGCGGTGAGTTTTAACTTGTTAGGCGCAGATTTTTTGTGTGCACATGGGTTATTAGTGGATCTAGCAAATAGGCGCCTGGTTAATGCACTGTCTTTTGCTTCTATTCCATGCTCAGCCCGAGTTTCTCCACCACCTGTGCAGGCCAACGTCACCACAGCAGGAGGTAAGTTTGAGCAACTCCTCACCCAATTTCCAGCACTCACAATCCCCAAATTCTCAGCCACTGTGGCTAAACACGGGGTTGAACACTTCATTCTCACAACGGGACCTCCCGTTTTTGCCAAAGCTCGCCGCTTAGATGCGGCCAAGCTCAACATAGCACGGGACGAGTTTACAACTCTTGAAAAATTGGGCATTGTTAGACGCTCGAAGAGCCCCTGGGCCTCACCACTTCACATGGTTTCGAAATCCGACGGTTCTTGGAGACCGTGCGGAGATTACCGCAGATTAAACAACGCTACAGCGCATGACCGTTACCCAATCCCTCACATTCAAGATTTTTCACTACATCTAGCGGGTGCGCGCATTTTTTCAAAAATAGACTTAGTCCGCGGTTATCACCAAGTCCCAGTCCGAGCAGAAGACATTCCTAAAACAGCGGTAATAACCCCTTTCGGCCTTTTTGAATTCCTACGAATGCCTTTCGGCCTCAAAGGCGCTGCTCAAACTTTTCAACGAATGATGGACGCGGTCCTACGCGACCTCCCTTTTGTTTTCGTCTACCTCGACGACATGCTGGTAGCCAGCTCGTCTGAGGAAGAACACGAGCAGCACCTCACTATGGTTTTTCAGAGGCTAGAAGAGCACGGACTAATAATCAACCCAGCCGGACTTCCGGTTATGGCTGCCACGTAGGACGGACGTGTCTCGCTCTGCTCTGCTCCTGGAGAAAAAAAAAAATCGGCAAATAACTCTCTCATTTGGGGGACAGAACGTATCCCAGCGTTTGGGCGAGGATATGTCGGCGAAGCCTAAGGCTGGAAAACCAGGAAAAGGAAAAAGCGAGCCGCCGAAACAGTCCAAATTAACGGACTTTCAGGTCTGTGACGCAGCAAACAGGGCTCCATATATGGCGGAGGAGGCTGGCAACGCTGCGATTTCTGCGGGGAATGGCGCAGATGCGCTGATGGCTGCCATGAGTTCAATGAGAGCGGACTTTTCCTCTAGAGTTTGATGGGATTATGACAGCGTTGGAAGGAATAAGAAAGGAATTGGGTGACTGTGTAGAACAAACGGCGCAGATGGAGTTCCGTCTCGCTAGTGCTGAAGATGACGTCACCCGTCTTCATTAAAGGTGCGCACTTTGGAAAAAAAAAATAAATCTCTGGAAGATAATATTTTGGATTTGGAATCTCGGTCGAGACAGAATAATTTGAGGCTGGTGGGTCTTCCAGAGGAATCAGAAGGTCGGGACGTATGTTCCTTTCTGGAAAAGTGGATTCCGGAGGTGCTGGGCAGCGAGGAGTTGCAATCAGCAGTGGTTCTGGAAAAAGCACATCGCATGGCCCACGGAGAGATAAGGGACCGCCGAGGACCTTAATTATGAAGTTTCTTAACAACAGAGACAGGATGAAGATCTTCAACGCTGCACGAGCTAAAAAAGGAGAGATTAAACACCAGGACCAGCAGGTGCGGTTCTACCCAGATTTGGCCACAGGAATCCAGCAATTGAGGAAGCAGTTTGATCCCGTACGTAAGGAGCTGCGCAACCTTGGGATTCGTCATGGTGTAATCTATCCTGCGAGACTGCTGACCACGTATGAGGGCAGAACCCACATCTCAAGACCCCAGAGGAGGCGCAGGAGTTCATCAAGAAGATCAAAGAAGAAGAAGAGACTGGTGGGAGCTAAGCCATGAACAAAATATAAAGGTAGAATAATTAAGCATTTGCACAGGCATCTGACTGACTTGAAGTAATATAGTAAGTTTACAAAATATAGATTGTATTATATATTTAAAAAAAAAAAAAACAAAAACAAAACAAACAAACAAAAAAAAAACTATGATGTACAAAGTTGTTAAAAATTTTGGAGTTAAGTTGGAAAACTACAGAGGAGAGTTTAATGTTACGTCATAAAAAGCAGTAGAGTTAGGGTGATTGGGAGGATGAAGAAGGAGTGGCTTAGGCTGTTCCCCGTGGGTGTGGAACGGTCGATGGCTATATCGGGAGACAGAATTTTTCTTTGATTTGGGGGGTTTGCCACAAGTGTGGGAAGGGGAAATTTGTTTGTGTGTAGTTTGTAGGATGAATGTTCAACCACTCATGTTTTTGCTTCTCTGTATGAGCATATTTACACTGCAAGGTAATCCCAAACTCTCTATTGATCATGGACCAAAGTGTTAATCTTAATTTAACTTCATGGAATTGCAGAGGTCTACAAAATTTAAAAAAACTTAAACAAGTTATGAATAAAATAAAGGACATGGGTTCAAGAATTGTGTTTTTACAAGAAACTCATCTGATAGAGGAGGATGTTAAAAGAATTAGGAGTAGATGGCAGGGAAGTGTATTCACCTCTTCATTTTCATCCCGAGCCAGGGGAGTTATGACTCTCATACATAAATCAGTTCCTTTTCAAGTGAAAAATGTAATTGGAGACAAATTTGGAGATATGTAATCATTCAAGGTTCTTTGCTATTAGAAAATATAAATCTTGTGAACTTATATGGTCCCAATAAAGATGATCAGAAGTTCTTTGCTAATTTATTTCTCATCTTATCATCACTTACAGGGCAACATATAATAGCAGGGATTTTAATTGTACATTGAATCCTGGTGTGGATAGATCAACAGGACTGGATTGTACGCACATTGGATGTAGGATGACTATTAATCATTTTATGAAAGAATTGAGATTGTTAGATATATGGAGAGAAATGAAACCACAAGTTTAAAGCCTATTCTTGTTATTCCAGTACCTACAAGACATTCTCACGTATTGATTATTTTTTGATTTCCACAGAATTAAGGTCCAAGATTCAAAACTGCTTTGTATGATAACATCGTGATCTCTGATCATGCACCCTGTTGTCTAATATATGTAGATAAAAAATTGACAAAGGAATCAGGTAGATGGCAATTTCAGCATAAATGGCTTCAGGATGAGGAATTTGTCAAGTATATAGAAAAACAGATAGACGAGTTCTTTGACATCAATACTACACAAACATCAGCATGTGTAAGTGGGAGGCTTTCAAAGCTTTTATTAGGGGGCATATTATTAGTTATACAGGATCAAAATCTAAGAAGACTCGAGAGGAGAGGCTAAATTGGAACATAAAATAAAAAATCTTCAGGAGAAAAAGTGTATGCAGGAAGTGACCCAAGGTTGGAGAATGAATTACTGATTTTGAGAGCTGAATACGACAAAAAATCAGCGAATAGAGCTGCCTCGAGTCTTCTAAGATTGAAACAATCTTTTTATGAACAAGGTGAAAAATCAGGAAAATTATTAGCATGGCAGATTAACAATTGGAAATTAAAACAACCAATTACCCAGTATTATAAGTAACGGACAGGTAGTTATAGATCCTTTAGAAATTAATAGAGCCTTTAGAGATTACTATGAAAAATTATATGATACCCAAAATGAACCTGATTTAACAAAACTAAATGGGTTTTTGAACGAACTTTCTATACCGTGTATTCCAAATGAAAACAGGGGAGATATTGGAGTCTAAAATTAGTCAAGAAGAAGTTGGGCTAGCCATTGATAATATGAAATCAGAAAAGTGCAGGACCAGATGGTCTTCCAGTTGGACCTTAATAAAAATTTAAGAATAAATTAAATAAACCTTTTTTGGAAAATGGTTTTAGAAGCATTTCAAAATAATAATTTACCATCATACATAAATAATGCCGTTAAGTATACTGCTTGCCAAAACCAGGTAAGCCCTCTAATAAATGTGAAAATATGAGACCAATAGCCTATTAAACGCCGACCTTAAGATAATCTGTAAAATTTTAGCAAGACGAATACAAGAAATTTTACCAAATATTATTAATCGAGATCAGAATGGCTTTATAAAGGGTAGACAAGGCTTCCATAATGTAAGAAGACTATTTAATATTATTTATTTTAATAAAGAAGCACCGGATACAGCTCTCCTATCATTGGACGCCGAAAAGGCCTTTGATAGAGTTGAATGGCCCTTTCTTTTTGAAGTCCTACAAAGGTTTGGACTTGGAAATAATTTCATAAAATGGGTTCAAAGAATATACAATAATGCTACAGCAGAAATCCTAACAAATAACAATATTCAAAACCAATAAAAATCAATAGAGGATGTCGACAAGGCTGTCCACTCTCACCTTACTGTTTACTATGGCAATTGAACCTTTAGCGATAGCGATACGTTTACATTCACAAATATATGGGAATTAAAGTTGGACCAACAGAACATAAAATCTCCCTGTACGCCGATGATATAATTTTGTTTATGTCGAATCTAAAAAAATCAATTCCAACCTTGTTGAATTTAATAAAGAATTTTGGGGAAATATCAGGATATAAAATAAATAAAACTAAATCTTCAATATTAATGCTAAATGAGACCCAGAGAAATTACCCAGCCCCCTGAGGTAAATCAATTCAATGTTGTAAATCAGTTTAAATATTTAGGAATCCAAATTATGCCTAAGCTAGAATCAGTCGCCAGTGTCAACTATGAAGCCTTAATGTCAGATATCAGTGAGTTAACTCAGAGATGGATGTCTCTACCAATGTCGATGATCGGGAGAATCAATATACTTAAAAGTATTATTTTACCTAAAATACTTTATTTATTTCAATACATTCCCTTATCACCACCTTTAGATTTATTCTCAAGAATAAAAAAAAAGTTAGTGGAATTTATATGGAACAACAGGAGGGCTAGATTTACGTCTGTCTTTATTATATTTACCATTTGATCGTGGAGGTCTGAAATGTCCAAATTTTATGTTGTATTATTGGTCGGCACAACTGAGGTCTATGACATATTATTTTTCATCAAATGATCTCCCTCACTGGACTGAAATGGAATCATACAATTTACCTTACCTCTTCCCATATTCATATACTCAGATTCGGCAAAAAAATTACAAAAACAAGTTAAAAATCCATTTGTAAAGCATATGATCAAAATATGGTGTGAAGCTAAAAACTATTTAAAAGAACCACAGTTATTGTCACAATTTAGTCCAATATGGGGTAATCAATATTTTAAAACCAGGGAGAGCAGACGCTGTATTTAAAGTATGGAATTTAAAAGGGATACAAAAGATTCAGGATTTATATTTGCCATGTGCAGACAACATAATGTCTTTTGAAGAGCTGAGGATCAAATTTAATCTCAATAGAACACATTTTTTTAAATATCTTCAACTTAGAAACTTTATTCGATCAAATCAAAATAAAGCTCTCACTCGACCTATTTATTCATCCTTGGAAAAAATGATGATGAAAGATAGGTAAAAGAAAGGGTATTATTCAGAGTTTATAACTCATTGACACTATCTTCAAGTGAAAATTCACTGAAAAGATTAAACTACTGGAAAGAAGATCTGCAAATTGAAATTTCATAGAACAATGGAATTGGCTTGTACAGAAGCTCAAACCAAATCAATAAATGCACGCCTTAAATTGATACATTTCAAATGGTTAATGCGGATGTTATGTTACACCGGAGGAGTTAAATAGATATAACAAAAATATACCAGATACATGCACAAAATGCATGGAAAGTAAAGGAACCCTATTTCATTGTTTATGGGAATGTAGATTAATAAGAATGTTTGGGAAGAGTTGAGGGTAACAATTGAAAAAATAATCTCAAAACAAATCATATTGAATCCTAAACTGGTTTTGTTGGGTCTGTACCCAGAAAAGCATAATTTCAATAAAAGTGAAAGAACATTCATAGACCTCAGTTTGCTTAATGCCAAAAAATGTATTGCACTATATGGGAAAAAGACTCATAGACCAGATGTGACTCAGTGGTTAAGACAGATGTTAACAAACCTTCCATTAGAAAGAATAACATATATACTGAAATCAAAGGAAATTGTGTTTGAGAATATATGGAGACCTTTTATTGATTATGTAAAAAATTTAAACATAACTCTTGAAGAAGAAGGTGAATGATGTGTGTGGACCTTGTAAATTCCAAACTGGTGAACATAATATGTATACTTATGTATTGGATTGTCTAGACTAAACAG
Organism: Pholidichthys leucotaenia; assembly: GCA_020510985.1. Classification (NCBI taxonomy): domain Eukaryota; kingdom Metazoa; phylum Chordata; class Actinopteri; order Cichliformes; family Pholidichthyidae; genus Pholidichthys; species Pholidichthys leucotaenia. The sequence continues at coordinate 240,606,244 of CM035839.1, forward strand.
AGGAGCATTGTTGAAGACTTGATTTTGTTGGTGGTTGTTGGTGTTTTTAGTGCATTTTTTTTTTTTGTAGTACTTTAGTGTTAGTGTTTGATTGTTTGTATCATGTTTGTTAAAAAAAAAAAAAGGTTCAATAAAGATATTGTGGAAAAAAAAAATAATCAACCCAGCCAAATGCAAATTCGGCGTGTCACAAATTGATTTTTTAGGACACAAAGTCTCTCCGAAGGGGGCAGTTCCACTCCCAGACAAAGTTTCATGTGATAGAAAGTTTCCCACGGCCAACAAACGGTCAAATCGCCTACAGGAATTTTAGGGATGGTTATTTTTATAACCGCTTCCCTCCCCCCACACAGCTCATTCTCATGCTGCCCCCTATTGGACGCGCTCTAAAATAAGAAAAGCTTCCAACGCGGTCGAATGACGCCCGGAGCGCGAACGCGCGTTTCGTGGAAGTAAAAGCGCCCTAGCTAATGCCACATTGTTAGTTCACTCCTAGATCCCTCGGACCTCATTGTCGCGCTAACCACAGATGCTTTCAGATCGAGCCATAGGGGCCAGTTGTAGAACAACTTGTCAGCGGGTTCTGGCCAATCTTTAGCATTCTTTAGCAAATCGCGTAACCCAAACTGAACGCAAATACAGCACTTTTGACAGAGAGCTGCTGGCGCTTCATTTATCCATCCGCCACTTCCAGTTCTGGTTAGAAGGGCGGAGTTTCATGGCTTTTGTAGACCATAAACCGCTCACCTTCGCTATGGCTAAAATTTCAGAACCATGGTCAGGCAGGCAACAAAGACAGCTAGCTGCGATTTCAGAGTTCACCACAGACATTCGACACGTGGCAGGCAAACTTAACGTAGTAGCGGACTGTCTCTCTCGCGCTGTGACACCACCAGAGCGCGGGGAGACAGATTATACTGCCTCAGCAGCAGAACTCTTCACTAACGCAGACACATATGCAGCACCTATCCATGCAGGGATAGATTATGCAGCCATGGCGAGGAACAAAACAGTGACGCGGACGTGCGCGCACCTCCTGTCTGGACCAACAGGTTAAGGCTGGAGAAAAGGGGTTTACGCGACGGCGTGCCCCCCCCTAATATGCGATGTTTCAAACCGGCCGACCTCGCCCGTTAGTACCAGCTACATGGCGGCCGCTGCATTTTTGACGCAATTCACTCCCTCGCGCACCCAGGTGTGCGCTGCACTCAGTTAAAATGGTCGCCGAAAAGTTTGTGTGGCCAGGCCTGCGCAAAAACGTAAAAGAATGGGCAAAAACTTGCATTTCTTGTCAACGCGCCAAAATACACAGACACACAAAAGCCCCTCTGGAGCCTTTTCCAATCCCTGCCAGAAGGTTCGACCACGTTCATGTCGATCTTGTGGGGCCACTACCTTCCTCCCACGGTTTCACACACCTGTTAACAATGATAGACCGCACCACACGCTGGCCAGAGGCAGTCCCTCTAGCGGCAACCACAGCGGAGGAAGTCGCTCGCGTTTTTTTGACAAACTGGGTGGCACGTTTCGGCGTCCCATCGGACATCACGTCTGATAGGGGGCCTCAATTTGTCTCAGAGCTCTGGTCAGCCATGTCCAACAGCTTAGGGGCAACAATTCACCGCACCACCGCTTATCACCCTCAGGCTAATGGGTTATGCGAGCGTTTTCACAGGTCTTTAAAGGCCGCCCTCAGAGCCTCACTAACGGACACAAATTGGGTAAATAAACTTCCCTGGGTTTTATTGGGGTTGCGTGCTGCACCTAAAGAGGATCTAGATGCCTCTCCTGCAGAATTAGTTTTTGCTCAACCTCTCAGGCTCCCAGGTGAATTTTTACTAGAGAACCCAGAGCCAGGGCATCTTCCAGTCCCAAGGTTTTTAGGCAGCAATGGACCGAACTCTCTCCCCGGTCCAGCTCATCACTGCTTCCCACGGGTTTTTGTCCCTCAAACTTTAAAAAAACGCTGAGTTTGTTTTTGTTAAGCATGAAGCCCTAAAACCAACTTTACGCCCAGCATTCGATGGGCCATTCAGAGTGCTGGAACATGGTGACAAACACTTTGTGCTTGATTATGGGGATAGAAAAGAAACAGTCAGCATTGACAGACTTAAACCTGCCTTCTTGTTGAAAGATGAACCTGCACAGCTGGCGAGAGCACCTCGACAAGGTAGACCCCCCAAGAGAAAAGACCCAGCCCCCAGACAGGGAACAAATAACCTCTCTCCTTCCCACACTGCAGATTCCTCACAAGAAGGTCCCAGCAGGACACCTAAACCAACCTACAGCAGTTTTGGGAGAAGAATTAAACCCAGACAGCACAGGGACTGACACCAACCACTCCACAATTATTCACTAATTGTGCTGCAACAGTTTAGGACTGACTTATGATTTTACTATGCTACTATGTTTACCATTGAACTCTCTTAGGAGCATGGCTGCTAGAAAGTTTCTTCCGTGGCAACAGCTGTAAAACGTAGTATGTCGTAATAACTATCCTAGACTGTGAACCTTTCTGTTGTCCTTTCTTAGTTATTTGGGGGGCCTGTGGTCTATATGAACCATAAATTCCATAACTACATATGTTAGAGCAAGTGGAAATGTTTGGGATTACATATGTAAGGAACTTCACACCTCTGAAAGGACAAAGGAATCTCACCCGCCGAGTGAAGAACAAAGACGTTCCCGGACGTGGCGGGGGAAACCGGACGAGCCACCCTCACCCCCCAAGGCGAGGAGAAGGATTACCATCACCTCCCAAGATGAGGAGAGGAAATACCAAGACAATGGGGGGATTAAGATAATGAGGGATGTCAGCCTTTGTTATGCATGTCTTTTGTTGTGTGCTTGTATATAACCAGCGAGTCGGCGAGATTCTGACTCTTTTCCCTTCTGCTGCTCCCTGCACCAGATGAGACTTGATAGAAGAGCTGTACATTAAAACTTCGCTTATAAGCCAAATTGCCTCTTCATTGCCCAGCTCCTCTACAGACCTAAAATTACTAAAAATCAGTTAAAAATAATAATTAAAAAGAATAAATAACTAGCCACATTCACACAGACATCAACACAGGACATCATGCACACACAGTCATAACAAAAAGCATTCAACAACATACAATCATGTCCATTTAGCACATTACTTCCTCGTTTTATTCAGAATGGTTATTGCTGTTGGATAGAAGCTGTGTTTGAGTCTGTTTGTCCTTGTGTCACAAAATACGGAATGTGTGCAAGATCATTTAAGTTAAAGAACGGACTCCGGTGGGCTATAAATACCCTATATATTCTATCAAAAAAAACCCTCTCACCTGTCGTACAGTTTCGTGTCAAAATCTTTTCACCCCCCTTCCCCTTCAAACAACCAGAATCGGTGACTAGGCCAACCCACATCCACAAGGGCTAACAGTGGCAGACGCTACATTAAACAGCATAAATCTTGTGATAAAAAGACGTATCGGTTGAAGGACATGCCCAATTGTATACACGGTGGCCCAGGATATTGACTGAAACGGCATCGGTCAAGTTTTCAAAGCAGTTCGTTAAAAAATGCTAACTAGCCTCCATGCTAACTTCAGTTCGACCAGAGAGTCCTGATTGGCTCAGCACTACCCATGTGCCAGCACCACCAATAGTTACATCACCAAAAACACTCCGTCTAAAGTCACCTTTCCTCAGGGGGCGGGGCTTAAGTGAAACTTCACAGCAAAAAAAAAACAGATAAGAGACATTTGCGTGAATCCACTCTTGATATGTCTTGTAAGTCATAAAAAACATGCTACAGACATGTTAACAAGAAAAACAACCTCCATTTTTGGTGGGGTGTCACTTCAACAATGGTGCAGTTGATAAATTAACTAAATGCTGAAAACAAGTAACTAGTACCTGTCACGAGTTACCAATTTTCAGTAACTTGCCCATCCCTGCTGAACACAAATCTATCACTTTTTCCTTGACAAAAAAAGTATTTCAAATTGCAATTTCTCCACAAATTTGCAATTGTTGCAGGTTTTCTCATAATTTTAGGCTTTGTGGCAGCTCGGTGGGGCAGCGGTTAGCACTGTCACCTCACATCAAGAAGGTCATGGGTTCATCTCCAACAGCTGGCCAGCTGGGACTTTACTGTGTGGAGTTTGCATGTTCTCCCTGAGTCTGCGTGGGTTTTTGCCGGCTCCTCCGGTTTCCTCCCACAGTCCAAAAGCATGCACATTAGGTTAATTAGCATCAACTGGGGATAAACTGTACTGAGGCAGAATGTGAGAGTGGGTCCCTCAGGATCTCGCGGGCCATTTTTAATGACTGATGCAGCCCAAAGAGCCAGAATCTGTGGCAGGTTTATAAAAAAGTTGCAGTGTTTTTAGAGTTTTGTGGGGATTTTTTTGCACTGGGGGGCGCCCGTTGCTCCAGGTCCAGACCAGAGGTTCATGGCTTAAAAACTAAGACGTAGCAGTGATTTTTCTGCTAAAAATGTGTGAAAAGTTACAACAGTGGCTGTAGTGTTATATCTGTTCGTTTGTTTCTGGTTTCACGGCATCCCTCCTCAGACACCATGGCAACATGGGGTGACGTGCACTGGCGGGCTGGGGGTCTTGAGACAGAGGAAAGGACAGAGTGGGAAAGCTCATAGGTGAGTGGGTTTTTTTTTTTTTAAATCACACACTGTTTTTTGCTAATGTATTCCGTTCACACTCACTGTAAACAAGGAACATTTTTCCCATTTTATTTATTTTTGTTTATTAATTGGGTCTTGACTGTCAATGAATTCCATGCATATTTGTTTGGAGCCAAATGTTTTATCTTTTGCGTAAATAAAATAACGAACTAACTCACTCAGTAGGAATCAGGAGCCACAGAGCTGCAGACTGGGGACAGCAGCAAACATTGAACAGAAACAACATGAGTGGTCAGATGAGAGATGATGGCAGGAAGTACCGACCTTATACTTGGCACTGGTGACCACGAGGCTGCCTTCCCTCAGCCAGGTGACGGAGGGTCGGGGGTTACCGAAGGCAGTGCACGTCAGCGTGATGGCCCTTCCCTCCTTTCCCTCCACATACTGAGGTGGTGTCTCGGTGAATATGGGCGGAGCTGAGGAGTCACAGCAGAAAAAAATAAGCACATGTTAACGTTTGAAAAAATTCACGTGAAAGCCAGAAGAAGAGTGGTAAGCAGCTGATTATTACCTCCACCGAGGAGGCTGTGTGTTCACTGTGGTTTGTTTGTTAGCAGGATTATGCAAAGACTACTGGATGGACTGTGATAACATTTTCATCAGAGGTGGCCCTTAAAGGTGAACAGGACTGTATTTTCAAAAAAACAGACATATTAAAAAAAATAATGCATCAAAAAATGTTTAGAAAGGTGCAGAATTAAAGTCTTTGCATTCTTCAAAAAAAAAAATATGCATTGATGAAAAAAAACATTTTAATAATTTTTACAGGACCAAAATAATCAGAACATTTACTTCTGAGCAGCTGGATCACGAGACTCCAGTCTACGTGACAGTGGCCATTTTCATCGCAAACAGAGGCACCATACTTTGTTGGTAATTATGATGGCTGACAACAAAAGGACATGCAAAAGAATGAAGATTCCCTTTGATTTAACAGGATAACAGAGTGAATTTTCTGGTCTGTGTTAAAATTGTGTTAACAGGTCTGAGGAGTTGTTAGTTCCTGTCCAGCAGGTCAGTTGGGGCGTGGGGGGGGGGGGGGGGGGGGGGGGGGGGGGGGGGGATCAGTGCTGCTGATAAAGCCACATCACCCTTTAACCCTTTGGTTTCCATCTCAGCAGCAGCTCTGTTTGATTTGTCCTCAGAAGGGAACATGCAAATCGACAGAGGTGTGAAGTTTGGCCCAGCTGTTCCCACTAATGTCATGGGGGGGGGTGATCTGTTGGGTGTCATGGGGTGTCATGTGTTTACTCTTCCTGGGTTAACTGGATTATTTCTGCTGCTGGGGATCACCTATTCCTCTTCTCCTACTTTTCCCTGCTGATTAGTGCAGATCTGCAGGATTTAACACCTCCGAACACCACCACTTACAGTGGGGTAAAAAAGTAGTTAGTCAGCCACCAATTGTGCAAGTTCTCCCACTTAAAAGATGAGAGAGGTCTCCAATTTTCATCATAGGTATACCTCAACTATGAGAGAAAAAATGAGAAAAAAAATCCAGAAAATTACACTGAAGGATTTTTAATGAATTAATTGGTAAATTCCTCAGTAAAATAAATATTTGGTCAATAACAAAAGTTCACCTCAATACTTTGTTATATACCCTTTGTTGGCAATGACAGAGGTCAAACATTTTCTGTAAGTCTTCACAAGGTTTTCACACACTGTTGCTGGTATTTTGGCCCATTCCTCCATGCAGATCTCCTCTAGAGCAGTGATGTTTTGGGGCTGTCGCTGGGCAACACGGACTTTCAACTCCCTCCAAAGATTTTCTGTGGGGTTGAGATCTGGAGACTGGCTAGGCCACTCCAGGACCTTGAAATGCTTCTTACGAAGCCACTCCTTCGTTGCCCGGGCAGTGTGTTTGGGATCATTGCCATGCTGAAAGACCCAGCCACGTTTCATCTTCAATGCCCTTGCTGGTGGAAGGAGGTTTTCACTCAAAATCTCACGATACATGGCCCCATTCATTCTTTCCTTTACACGGATCGGCCGTCCTGGTCCCTTTGTAGAAAAACAGCCCCAAAGTATGATGTTTCCACCCCCATGCTTCACAGTAGGTATGGTGTTCTTTCTCCTCCAAACACGACAAGTTGAGTTTTTACCAAAAAGTTCTATTTTGGTTTCATCTGACCATATGACATTCTCCCAATCCTCTTCTGGATCATCCAAATGCTCTCTAGCAAACTTCAGACAGGCCTGGACATGTACTGGCTTAAGCAAGGCGACACGTCTGGCACTGCAGGATTCGAGTCCCTGGCGGCGTAGTGTGTTTCTGATGTAGCCTTTGTTACTTTGGTCCCAGCTCTCTGCAGGTCATTCACTAGGTCCCCCCATGTGGTTCTGGGATTTTTGCTCACCATTTCTCGTGATAATTTTGACCCCACGGGGGTGAGATCTTGCGTGGAGCCCCAGATGGAGGGAGATTATCAGTGGTCTTGTATGTCTTCCATTTTCTAATAATTGCTCCCACAGTTGATTTCTTCACACCAAGCTGCTTACCTATTGCAGATTCAGTCTTCCCAGGCTGGTGCAGGTCTACAATTTTGTTTCTGGTGTCCTTTGACAGCTCTTTGGTCTTGGCCATAGTGGAGTTTGGAGTCTGACTGTTTGAGGTTGTGGACAGGTGTCTTTTATACTGATAACGAGTTCAAACAGGTGCCATTAACACAGGTAACGAGTGGAGGACAGAGGAGCCTCTTAAAGAAGTAGTTACAGGTCTGTGAGAGCCAGAAATCTTGCTTGTTTGTAGGTGACCAAATACTTATTTTACTGAGGAATTTACCAATTAATTCATTAAAAATCCTTCAATGTGATTTTCTGGATTTTTTTTTTCTCATTTTGTCTCTCATAGTTGAGGTATACCTATGATGAAAATTGGAGACCTCTCTCATCTTTTAAGTGGGAGAACTTGCACAATTGGTGGCTGACTAAATACTTTTTTGCCCCACTGTAGTTCCTCATCACGGCTGTCATTTAAAAAAAATGGCCAACACATGCCAATTTATCACATCCTTTTTCATGTAAATTAGAAACATTCTTTTGTAAATGTGAGGATTTTTCTCATAAATTTATGAGAAAATTTAGGATTTTCCTGCAGTTAGAGCCATTTTTTTTTCCACAATATCTTTATTGAACCTTTTTTTTTTTAACAAACATGATACAATCAAACACTAACACTAAAGTACTACAAAAAAAAAATACCCTAAAAACACCAACAACCACCAACAAAATCAAGTCTTCAACAATGCTCCTCTGTTTAGTCTAGACAATCCAATACATTAGTATACATATTATGTTCACCAGTTTGGAATTTACAAGGTCCACACACATCATTCACCTTCTTCTTCAAGAGTTATGTTTAAATTTTTTACATAATCAATAAAAGGTCTCCATATATTCTCAAACACAATTTCCTTTGATTTCAGTATATATGTTATTCTTTCTAATGGAAGGTTTGTTAACATCTGTCTTAACCACTGAGTCGCATCTGGTCTATGAGTCTTTTTCCATAATAGTGCAATACATCTTTTGGCATTAAGCAAACTGAGGTCTATGAATGTTCTTTCACTTTTATTGAAATTATGCTTTTCTGGGTACAGACCCAACAAAAACAGTTTAGGATTCAATATGATTTGTTTTGAGATTATTTTTTCAATTGTTACCCTCACCTCCTCCCAAAACATTCTTATTAATCTACATTCCCATAAACAATGAAATAGGGTTCCTTTACTTTCCATGCATTTTGTGCATGTATCTGGTATATTTTTGTTATATCTATTTAACTCCTCCGGTGTAACATACATCCGCATTAACCATTTGAAATGTATCAATTTAAGGCGTGCATTTATTGATTTGGTTTGAGCTTCTGTACAAGCCAATTCCCATTGTTCCTCTGAAATTTCAATTTGCAGATCTTCTTTCCAGTAGTTTAATCTTTTCAGTGAATTTTCACTTGAAGATAGTGTCAATGAGTTATAAAACTCTGAAATAATACCCTTTCTTTTACTATCTTTCATCATCATTTTTTCCAAGGATGAATAAATAGGTCGAGTGAGAGCTTTATTTTGATTTGATCGAATAAAGTTTCTAAGTTGAAGATATTTAAAAAAAATGTGTTCTATTGAGATTAAATTTGATCCTCAGCTCTTCAAAAGACATTATGTTGTCTGCACATGGCAAATATAAATCCTGAATCTTTTGTATCCCTTTTAAATTCCATACTTTAAATACAGCGTCCGCTCTCCCTGGTTTAAAATATTGATTACCCCATATTGGACTAAATTGTGACAATAACTGTGGTTCTTTTAAATAGTTTTTAGCTTCACACCATATTTTGATCATATGCTTTACAAATGGATTTTTAACTTGTTTTGTAATTTTTTTTGCCGAATCTGAGTATATGAATATGGGAAGAGGTAAAGGTAAATTGTATGATTCCATTTCAGTCCAGTGAGGGAGATCATTTGATGAAAAATAATATGTCATAGACCTCAGTTGTGCCGACCAATAATACAAACATAAAATTTGGACATTTCAGACCTCCACGATCAAATGGTAAATATAATAAAGACAAACGTAATCTAGCCCTCCTGTTGTTCCATATAAATTCCACTAACTTTTTTTTATTCTTGAGAATAGATCTAAAGGTGGTGATAAGGGAATGTATTGAAATAAATAAAGTATTTTAGGTAAAATATTACTTTTAAGTATATGATTCTCCCGATCATCGACATTGGTAGTGACATCCATCTCTGAGTTAACTCATTGATATCTGACATAAGGCTTCATAGTTGGCACTGGCGACTGATTCTAGCTTAGGCATAATTTGGATTCCTAAATATTTAAACTGATTTACAACATTGAATTGATTTACCTCAGGGGCTGGGTAATTTCTCTGGGTCTCATTTTAGCATTAATATTGAAGATTTAGTTTTATTTATTTTATATCCTGATATTTCCCCAAAATTCTTTATTAAATTCAACAAGGTTGAATTGATTTTATAGATTCGACATAAACAAAATTAATATCATCGGCGTACAGGGAGATTTTATGTTCTGTTGGTCCAACTTTTAATTCCATAATTTGTGAATGTAAACGTATCGCTATCGCTAAAGGTTCAATTGCCATAGTAAACAGTAAAGGTGAAAGTGACCAGCCTTGTCGACAGTCCTCTATTGATTTTTATTGGTTTTGAAATATTGTTATTTGTTAGGATTTCTGCTGTAGCATTATTGTATATTATTTGAACCCATTTTATGAAATTATTTCCAAGTCCAAACCTTTGTAGGACTTCAAAAAGAAAGGGCCATTCAACTCTATCAAAGGCCTTTTCGGCGTCCAATGATAGGAGAGCTGTATCCGGTGCTTCTTATTAAAATAAATAATATTAAATAGTCTTCTTACATTATGGAAGCCTTGTCTACCCTTTATAAAGCCATTCTGATCTCGATTAATAATATTTGGTAAAATTTCTTGTATTCGTCTTGCTAAAATTTTACAGATTATCTTAAGGTCGGCGTTTAATAGGCTTATTGTCTCATATTTTCACATTTATTAGAGGGCTTACCTGGTTTTGGCAGCAATAATAATTAAGGCATTATTTATGTATGATGGTAAATTATTATTTTGAAATGCTTCTAAAACCATTTCCAAAAAAGGTTTTATTAATTTATTCTTAAATTTTTTATAAAGGTCAACTGGAAGACCATCTGGTCCTGCACTTTTTCCTGATTTCATATTATCAATGGCTAGCCCAACTTCTTCTTGACTAATTTTAGACTCCAATATCTCCCTGTTTTCATTTGGAATACACGGTATAGATAGTTCGTTCAAAAACCCATTTAGTTTTGTTAACATCAGGTTCATTTTGGTATCATATAATTTTTCATAGTAATCTTAAAGGCTCTATTAATTTCTAAAGGATCTATAACTACCTGTCCATTACTTATAATACTGGTAATTGGTGTTTTTAATTTCCAATTGTTTAATCTGCCATGCTAATAATTTTTCCTGATTTTCACCTTGTTCATAAAAAGATTGTTTCAATCTTAGAAGACTCGAGGCAGCTCTATTCGCTGATTTTTTGTCGTATTCAGCTCTCAAAATCAGTAATTCATTCTCCAACCTTGGGTCACTTCCTGCATACACTTTTTCCTGAAGACTTTTTATTTTATGTCCAATTTAGCTCTCTCCTCTCGAGTCTTCTTAGATTTTGATCCTGTATAACTAATAATATGTCCCCTAATAAAAGCTTTGAAAGCCTCCCACTTTACACATGCTGATGTTTGTGTAGTATTGATGTCAAAGAACTCGTCTATCTGTTTTTCTATATACTTGACAAATTCCTCATCCTGAAGCCATTTATGCTGAAATTTGCCATCTACCTGATTCCTTTGTCAATTTTTTATCTACATATATTTAGACGAACAGGGTGCATGATCAGAAATCACGATGTTATCATATAAAGCAGTTTTGAATCTTGGACTTAATTCTGTGGGAATCAAAAATAATCAATACGTGAGAATGTCTTGTAGGTACTGGAATAACAAGAATAGGCTTTTAACTTGTGGTTTCATTTCTCTCCATATATCTAACAATCTCAATTCTTTCATAAAATGATTAATAGTCATCCTACATCCAATGTGCGTACAATCCAGTCCTGTTGATCTATCCACACCTGGATTCAATGTACAATTAAAATCCCCTGCTATTATATGTTGCCCTGTAAGTGAAGATAAGATGAGAAATAAATTAGCAAAGAACTTCTGATCATCTATATTGGGACCATATAAGTTCACAAGATTTATATTTTCTAATAGCAAGAACCTTGAATGATTACATATCTTCCAAATTTTGTCTCCAATTACATTTTTCACCTGAAAAGGAACTGATTTATGTATGAGAGTCATAACTCCCCTGGCTCGGGATGAAAATGAGAGGTGAATACACTTCCCTGCCATCTACTCCTAATTCTTTTAACATCCTCCTCTATCAGATGAGTTTCTTGTAAAAACACAATTCTTGAACCCAGTCCCTTTATTTTATTCATAACTTGTTTAAGTTTTTTTAAATTTTGTAGACCTCTGCAATTCCATGAAGTTAAATTAAGATTAACACTTTGGTCCATGATCAATAGAGAGTTTAGGATTACCTTGCAGTGTAAACTGGCTCATACAGAGAAGCAAAAAACATGAGTGGTTGAACATTCATCCTACAAAACTACACACTAACAAATTTCCCCTTCCCACCTTGTGCGAAACCCCCCAAAATCAAAAGAAAAATTCTGTCTCCCGATATAGCCATCGACCGTTTCCACACCCACGGGGGAACAGCCTAAGCCACTCCTTCTTCATCCTCCCAAAATCACCCTAACTCTACTGCTTTAATGACGTAACATTAACTCTCCTCTGTAGTTTTCCAATGTCTTTACTCCATAAATTTTTAACAACTTTGTACCATCTAGTTTTTTTTGTTTGTTTTGTTTTTGTTTTGTTTTTTTAATATATAATACAATCTATATTTTGTAAACTTACTATTTACTTCAAGTCAGTCAGATGCCTGTGCAAATGCTTAATTATTCTACCTTATATTTTGTTCATGCTTAGCTCCCACCAGTCTCTTCTTCTTCTTTGATCTTCTTGATGAACTCCTGCGCCTCCTCTGGGGTCTTGAAAATGTGGGTTCTGCCCTCATACGTGGTCAGCATTCTCGCAGGATAGATTACACCATGACGAATCCCAAGGTTGCGCAGCTCCTTACGTATGGGATCAAACTGCTTCCTCAATTGCTGGATTCCTGTGGCCAAATCGGGTAGAACCGCACCTGCTGGTCCTGGTGTTTAATCTCCCTTTAGCACGTGCAGCGTTGAAGATCTTCATCCTGTCTCTGTTGCTAAGAAACTTCAATTAAGGTCCAACCGGCGGTCCCTTATCTCTCCGTGGGCCAATACGATGTGCTTTTTCCAGAACCACTGCTGATTGCACTCTCCTCGCTGCCCAGCACCTCCGGAATCCACTTTTCCAGAAAGGAACATACGTCCCGACCTTCTGATTCCTCTGGAAGACCCACCAGCCTCAAATTATTTTGTCTCGACCGAGATTCCAAATCCAAAATATATCTTCCAGAGATTTATTTTTTTTTTTCCAAAGTGCGCACCCTTTAATTGAAGACGGGTGACGTCATCTTCAGCACTAGCGAGACGGAGCTCCATCTGCGCCGTTCGTTCAACACAGTCACCCAATTCCTTTCTTATTCCTTCCAACGCTGTCATAATCCCATCAAATCTAGAGGAAAAGTCCGCTCTCATTGAACTCATGGCAGCCATCAGCGCATCTGCGCCATTCCCCCGCAAACATCGCACCGCCGCCAGCCTCCTCCGCCATTATATGGAGTTTTGTTTGCTGCGTCACAGACCTGAAAGTCCGTTAATTTGGACTGTTTCGGCGGCTCGCTTTTTCCTTTTCCTGGTTTTCCAGCCTTCAGGCCTTCGCCGACATATCCTCGGCCAAATGCTGGGATACGTTCTGTCCCAAATGAGAGAGTTATTTGCCGATTTTTTTTCTCCAGGAGCAGAGCAGAGCGAGACACGTCCGTCCTACGTGGCAGCCATAACCGGAAGTCCCCGTTAGAGCCATTTTACTCAGAAATGTGCAGCTTCTTACTTGAAAATTTGCAGCTTTTTCTTATACATAATTTTGCAGCTTTTTCCTCGTGAATTTAAAACTTTTCTTACTCTTGAATTTGCAGTTTAAAAAAAAAGCTCAAATTTGCAGCATTTTACTCAAATCTTATATTTGCAGCGTTTTAGGTTGTAAACAGTTGGAAATTTACACCTTTTTTGTCTTTTTGCTAAAGTTGCGGCTTCTTACCCATAAAATTCCACTTTTTTTGGTCAGAAAATGGCAGCTTTTAACTGAGACTTACACCCCCCCCCCCCTTTTTTTTTGTCAGGTCAGGCATTGGCTTGCTTGCTACCGGATAACCATGAAAACCGGTACTACCTGTCTCATGGGTCGGGCCGTCGGCAACTCAATTGGCGTCCCCGCCCTTCCGAGGGCGTGGAGGGTGAAACGGCATCCTGGCAGAACTTAAAAACAAGATCTGCACCAGGTCTGTGGTGGACCACTCCCAGTTACACAGGGTGAGACTGGACATCCTGGCAGATAAGCACATCTGTCACAAGGTCTGTGGTGGACTGTGCCAGTTGGTGCATTGTGACATGCACTACATAAAGAGCAGAGATAAACAAACCTATGGTCTGGTCAGTCACTGCAACAGATACTGGAGTTAGTTTGTCTTGGCTTGTCCTTGCCACTGATAATACCTTTATCTGCCAAGAATGTGCTGCTAGTCCAGCAAAAGCTAGCAGTACTCAAATACTTTGCGAGCAGTTTCATGAAATGGTCAATCAGAAAGCAACTCATACTGGCTCGGATGTTGCCTGGGCTTACAAGGTCCGTGCTGATCTGTTCACACTCCCGACAGGCAGCGAAAAGTAAGCTAGGAGCAGGAAGAAAAAAGAAGAGGCAAACAGTAGCCTTGTGTGTAGCAGAATGGAATGTACACACTCTGTTGGACAGAACAACATCACAGCACCCAGAAAGACAGACCATGCTTGTGGCCCTGGAAATGAACAGGTACAATGTAGACAGCTGCACTTAGTGAAACAAGATTTCCTGGATATGAATGCTTGGAAGACCATGGGTACATCTTCTTTTGGAGTGGGAGATCAACTCAAGAAAGGAGAGAAGCAGGAGTGGGCTTTGCAGTTAGAAAGGAGATAGCAGCAATGCTTGATGAGGAATCAGTGCCAATCAACAACAGGATAATGACTATGAGACTCCTACTACAGCAAAAGATGTATGCCACACTCATCAGTGTATATGCCCCAACAATGACCAACACAGAGGAGGCGAAGGAAGAGTTCTACAGTGATTTACGTGGGACTATCAGGCGTGTACCGACTGATGACAGGCTGATACTCATTGGAGATTTTAATGCCAGAGTTGGTTCGGACACTGAGAAATGGAAAGGAGTGCTAGGCAGTCATGGAGTAGGCAAGTGCAATGCTAATGGGGACTTCTACTTGCACTATGTTCAGAGTACAACTTTATGATAACCAACACTCTATTTAAGCACAAGGACACACACAAGAAGACATGGATGCACCCAAGATTCAAGCACTGGCACTTATTAGACTACATCATAGTCAGGCAGAGAGACATAAGGGATGTATTGGACACCAGAGCAATGAGAGGCGCGGACTGTGGTACTGATCATGTTATGCTGAGATCTAGATTAAGGATTTGTAGACGAAAACAGCACTGCAGGACGGGTGTGATGCCGCCATGGAAGCTAAACACTAGCGTACTGAAAGGCCAAAAGAAGCAGGAAGAACTTACACAGGAAATGGATGAAAATTTTAAAGACTGGGACAGCAACAACTCAGAGAATGACATAGAAGAGAAATGGGCAACACTGAAGGATACGGTGTATCCTTGAAGACTGTGAGTGATGTATTAGGTCACCCTGAGAGGAAACATCAAGATTGGTTTGATGAACATGATGAACACCTGAAGAAACTACTAGAAGCAAGGAATACAGCTAGGCAGGAAAACCTACAGTGTAACACAAGGTCAAAGAAGAAGAACTACTCAAAGGCTCAGTGAGCTACAGAAGTACACCAGAGAGATGAAGTCCAACTGGTGGGATGAAAAAGCGGAGGAACTTCAAACTGCAGAAGACAGAAAGGACATGAAAACATTCTTCACAGGTTTGAGAGGAATCTACGGCCCTAAACCAAGAGGGCTGATCCAACTAAAGGCTATGGATGGTAAAACGGTTTTGCAGGAGAAAGACAAGATCCTGGACAGATTTAAGATAAGATAAGACAAGATAAACTTTATTGTCCCTCAAGGGGAAATTTGTCTTGGGCTTATCACCCGTGCTGCAACCACACAATCCACACATACACAATGGATGTAGTGCATAAGATCCTTCATTTAAAAAAAAAAAAAAAAAAAAAAAAAAAATTGAAGACCACTTTGACCAACTACTAAACAACCCTGGAGATCTCACTGAAAAAGCTAAAGAAGCTCTAGTGCAGCGACCAGCTGTATCAAGTCAAGCTCCAGGAAGGGATGGAATTCCAGTAGAAGTGTGGAAATTTGGTGGTGTTCAGCTGACCAACTGCCTGCACAAGCTCATCCAAGAGATATGGGATGCCCAGAAAGTACCTCAAGACTGGAAGGATGCAAGTGTTGTGCCTTTGTTCAAGAAAGGTGACAGGAAAGATTGTGGAAATTACCGAGGTATATCACTGCTAGCCACTGTTGGTAAGATTCTCTCACGTGTACTACTGAACAGACTCAATGAACGCATCTCGCAAAATGTACTACCGGAAACCCAGTGTGGCTTTAGAAGTGGAAGAAGCACAATGGACATGATTTTCTGCTTGAAACAGGTTCAAGAAAAGTGTATCAAACAGGACATGCCGCTTTATGTAGTCTTCATAGACTTCAGTAAAGCCTTCGATACTGTTTTCCAACAAGGACTTTGGCAGGTACTCAAGAAATATGACTGTACAGAGAAGTTGTCAGCCTGATCGAGGCACTCCATACAGGTATGCAAGCAAACGTGGCAATGAGTGCTTCAGTATCGGGATGAAACAAGGGTGTGTGCTGGCACCTACACTCTTCTCGCTATATCTGGCAGCCATGCTTGAGGTGGCCTTCAAAGACACTTCAGAAGGAGTATACATTCAAACAAGGAAAGAACCAGACTTGTTCAATGTGGCACAGTTTAAAGCCAAGAGTAAGACATCGATAAAAGTAGTAAGAGAAATGCTCTTTGCCGACGACAGTGCTCTAGTTGCACACAGTGTGGAAGATATGCAATCTTTAGTGGAGAAATTTGCTAGAGCAGCTAGCCAATCCAGCCTCAAAAGCAACATCAAGAAGACAAAGTGCCTTTATCAACCACCAAAGTTCCAATTATCAACATCACTACCAGAAGAGATCAGCATTGGTACAGAGCCACTAGTCAAGTGCAAGACTTTCAAGTATATAAGGAGTACTGTTTCAGAGAATGCTAGGCTGGAAGATGAACCATCTCTCAGAATGGGAAGAGCGAGTGCTGTGTTTGGAAACTTGAGGGAGAGACTGTGGAACAATTGACATGTGTCTATCCATGTGATATGCTAAGTGTACAGAGCAACAGTACTGGCTACTCTATTGTACGGTGCTGAAACTTGGACTGTCTACAGACTGCAGGTAAAGAAACTCCACGTGTACATGGTGAGACACCTTCGAGCCATAATGAACATATCATGGAAAGACAAGATAACCAGCATAGAAGTGTTGAAACGAGCTGGTCTACCATCAATGGAGGACATACAGATAAACCTGAGATGGCTCGGACATGTTGACAGGATGGACCACCAGCGTCTCCCTCGGCAGTTACTCTACTCACAGTTACAGTATGCGAGGGCAAACGCAATCAGGGTAGACCAAGGCTCAGATTTAAAGACACTGTAAAAAGAAACTTGAAGAAGTTGAACATAGACAGGAGTTCCTGGCAGCGGAAGGCTAAGGACAGAGCTGTGTGGAGGAATCTGATCAGATCTAAATGAAACAGTCATTGTCACCCACGACAGACTGCTATGATGATGATGATGATGATGATGATAATGGCTGACAGCGCCTTCAGCACAGTGTTAATTTCATCGACTAAAACTATTAATAAGTCAGCTTATTTGTTATTGTTGACTAAAACTAGACAAACCATTGATAATGAACAGACTAAGATAAAACTATTACTGACTAAGACTAAAAGTAAGACTGAATCAGACTACATCTCAACTGGAACTACAGTAGGTGTCAACAGAAACATGTAAAAATTATCATTTTTGTTTAATTTGTAGCTTTATGATAAAATATCCATTCATTCATTCATCTTCTACTGCTTAATCCTTTTCGGGTCATGGGGGGCGGGGGTTGGGGCGGGGGGTTGGAGGGGAGCTGGAGTCTAACCCAGCCCAGCAACTTTTGGGCGAGAAGCAGGGTATACCCGGGACAGATCGCCAGTCCATCGCAGGGCCAACACAGACCCACAAAATCCTGGAGGTACTCACTCTCACAGTCACACCTAAGGACCATTTAGAATGCCCAGTTGATGCTAATTAACCTCATCTGTATGTCTTTGGCCTGTGGGAGGAAACCGGAGTACCCAGAGAAAACTCACACAGACACGGGGAGAACATGCAAACCCCACACAGAAGGGTCACGATGGTCGATGGTCGGTGGTGGGACCACCGACCATCATGACCCATCGTGACCATCGTGACCCATCGTGACCATCATGACCTTCTTGCTGTGCTGCGACAGTGCTAACCACGAACCACTGCCCGCTGATAAAATAACTTTAGTCAGTTGTAGTTGAAGAAGTTAACACTGCTGCAGCACTGTGATAACAGGATGCACAAACAACTGTTCATTGTATTTATGGTAATCACATAAGAAAGCTATGTATAGTCATGTGAAAAAATTAGGACACCCTGTATAAACCTGTGTGCTTTTTTAACGTATTTGGACATATGAATATTTAATATCAATTTTAAAAATACTGGGAGATTCATGTAATACAACTAAACAATTAAAAATGAATTGAAGACTTTTTCCAAATTTTCTGTAAAATGTAATTCTAAACAAATAGTGAGGAATAAATTAGGACACCCCCACAACCATTACCACTTAAAATGGCTAAACAAGAAATGAATATTTAAAGGCGTGTCCTAATTTTTTCACCTGACTGTAAGAAAGCTATGTATATGAATGTGACTAGCCTAGCGGCTCACCATGTTCTGTCTAATGTTTACACATCTATGGCCAGTAAAGCGATCACAGCCAGTCACAGCCAATGGACCTCTCGTACAATGCAGAGTAACGTACTTCCACATTCCAGTCCTGCTGCAGTTCCGGTTCTGCTTCCATTATATTTGCCCATTCCCTGGTGCTTTCTCGTCAATAAATCACTTTTAGCACTTTCACCTATCATTGTACATACTGGAAATAGTGTACAGGAAGTTTGTTTTTCTTCTTAAAGTTCGTATTTCACATTTTGATCATTTTTGTAACCATACTGAGCTGTTTAATAGTTTGCCCAGTTAGCTTAGCAAAGCACATCTCTCGTCAGTGTTGCCAGACGTACGATAATTATCATATTTTTACGATAATTTTGCCCTCTGTATGATAAATAATTTCAAAAATCCCCTAATGTATGATAATTTGACCCCTTCATTACATGGCAATGTTTATACATTAGCAACCACAATCAGAATACAAATCCTGCGCATACGTACTATGTTTGTTTTTACACATCGTCTCATGTGCGCAGGCTGTGTGGAAAAGAAGATGGAAGACTGGTGTTGCAGTAGGAGAAAGGCAGCCTTGGATGGAGGTCAGTGATGGGATCCACAGTTCAATGAAATGTGTCGAGTCAAGCTAAAAAGATCCGTTACAAATAGTTGTACACTGAATCACTCAGTACTGTACTGGAGCTGAACTGAGAGTTGGCTGAACCGAGCGGGCGGGGCTCATTTGCTGCTCAGGTGGGGGATTCAGCTGCTGATCCGTGGCTTCCAGTACAGCTCCGGTGAGTGATTCAGTCCAGTACGTTCACCCATTAAAAACTAGTATTGTTCGTGTACGTTGCAGCACTAATGCAGGCACGGCAGACTCAACAAGTAAGCAACATAACGAGCAGGTTGCGAAACAATGGGGGGTGGGGGGGATGACAGACCCCAGTTTTACTGGGTGGTTCAAACTTGTTGTCGGCATTAGTACTAAAGCTTTCTGTCACTGCTGCAACGTGCAAATGTCTGCAAAAATGTCACTGGATTGTAGTTCTCAATAAAACTGAAACAGGTTTCTGCTTTAATTATCAGAGGCATTTTAGCAGTAGTTTAGGTGGATTGATTATTTAATCCTAATGTATAAACAGAGTACTTCTCAAAATATTTATGAGGCAAGACCTTCATATATGATGATTCAACAGAAGCCATATAGAAGATAGTTGATTATGACTGATATTTTGGGCCGTTCAGTACAGGCTCATCCTGTACTCCACACAGGTAGAGGTGCTTTTTTTTTTGGCAACCAATCTGTTAGATTATTTAAAAGTAAAATTGTGCTATAAGCTGTAATATGTACAATCTGAGATAATATGTTACTGAAGCAGATGGTCCTGAGCCACATCAGAATAAAAACTGGGTGTGTACGATAATTTTTCTCACAATACGATAATTTTAAGCCATTGGTACGATACTTCAACATTTCCCATCTGGCAACACTGTCTCTTGTCTCATTTGTCTCTTGCATTCCAAATACCACTGCATAGGCTGAAATGGACCTGTCTAATGGGCATGTATTGGGCAAAGTCTTCACAGGAGCTCATTCATGTTCATTTGAGTCCATGCAATGTTACTAGGAGTGAGTCCAAGTTTATAGCAAGAATAAACAACACACTAGTAACTGGAAGCTATCAAAGCAAATATCAATAACAGTAAATGGTAACATTAATAACTGAAGGATTCTGCATACACAAAGTAATATTAAACGAAGTCAGGTAACAACTGGGAGTCGGACATATGTTTCAATGAGTTTATTTCAGCCCATGCAGTGGTATTTGGAATGGAAGAGATAGAAACAATACAAGAACTGCACTGTGCTAAGCTAACTGGGCGAACTCTTAAACGGCCCAGTATGGCTACAAAAACAATGGAAATGTGAAACATGAACTTTATAAAAAAAAAAAAAAGATATGTCTGTACACTATTTCTGATATGTACAATGATAAGTGAAAGAGATAAAACTGATTTATTGATGAGAAAGCACCAGGGAATGAGCAAATATAATGGAAGCAGAACCGGAGCTGCGTGAGGACCAGAATGCAGAAGTACATCACTCTACACTGTCACTGTTGCCAACTCCTCAGTAAGGAAAGTAGCTATTGGCTGTCCTAAAAGTTGACAAAAGTCGATAAATGATGTCATCACCTAATTTGCATAATTGGTCATTTGCATGTAATTGTAATGGACGCTGTAGTAGAGAAGAATAATGTCACAGGAGAGACAAAAAGTGAGTAAAAAACACCCTAAATATGTTTAGAACTACAAATTAACTTTCTTCTGTTGATTCTTGGTTTGCTTGTTTTAATTTTGCCATTTAAATAGCCCATCAATTCTTAAAATAACTTCATGACATTGATGCTTTGTCTAGACCCACATTACATAAATCAATTTTGTCCTGTATTGTTAAATGTTAGAATATCAAATTTAACCAAAAGACTGTTAGGAGGGTGAAACCGCTAGCTCTACGTCAAACCCTCCTCCTTTATCCAGGCTTGGGACCAGCAAAGTGACCCAAAAGAGACAGAGTTACTTAGTTTTTTTTAATTCTTATTTTTTTATTCTTATTTTTTATTGATTTATTTTTTTAAGTTTGGTTTAGCTACTAACCTTATGCTCTACTTAGTTGCCTACAACAAGTCACAGTAAAACATGAAAATTTTTTTCCATAACTATAACATTTTTAACCTTTTTTGTATGACAGTTTTAACTGGACAACATTAACAACCAAAACTAACAAAAAGAGTCAGAAAAAAACTGTAGTGGCAACGTAAGAAAATGATGGTAACCAGTCTGGCCCTAATTCAGGGTCATTGTTTTTTCTGGACCCGAGTGGTGTGGATCTCCTCTCTGACTGCTGCGCAATGTTGTGCTGCTAGATATACGATAGTTTTAGGGCCTATACAATATACGATCAAACTTTTTAAAACGGCCAAATATACAATAGTTTTGGCATTTCCATGCGCACCCCCCCCCAAATTTTTTTTTCTTTCTGATTTACGTGAACACCCACACATCACTGTTGTGTTGTTATTAGGACGTATTATTGTGTGACACAGGTGGTGGCTCCACCTTTCCGGTTCTGCCGCCACCTGGGGTATAAGAGGGCTGTAAGGAAGAGGGGCAGTCTCTTAACCTCCTCTCAGCCTGACGGCAGCACCTTTTATTATACGAGTGAGTCTACAATAAAGTCGTGTTCAGTTCAACACTCAGTCTCGTCCTTGCTTCCCGCTTTACCCACATAACATTTGGTGATGAGGGTAAAAGTATGGACGCGGGGGTTTCTACCATTGGCTGTTTTTGGTTTTCCTGGTGAGCCGCCAGTCCCTTGGGCAAAGTGGTTCGCCGCATTCCAAAATTACTTGGTGGCATTGAACCTCGATAGTCTGGAGAAGGTGCGGGCACGGGCACTGTTGGTTCACAACTTGGGAATGGAAGGACAGCGTATCCTTAGTACCTTGGACGACAGTGATAGCTTTGATGAAGTGGTTGAGCTAATGGCGTGACACTTTTGTGCCCCGGAAAACGTCATCGACAGGAGGATTCAGTTTCGGCAGCACCACCAGTGGACCGGCAAGTCAGTGCAGCGGTATGTAGCAGACCTACATCAGCTGGCCAAGGACTGTCAGTTCGGAGCATTAGAGGATGAGGTGGTCCGCAACCAGTTGGCAGAACATACCCTTTGCTCGGCGGCAAGGTCAAGGCTCCTTACGCACTTGGGCGAGTTGACGTTACCCATGGCCATCGAGTTAGCTCAGCAGTGTGAGGCAGCAGACAAGCTATCACTGGAGCTCAGTGAGAGAGCGCCACACCACCATTTTGAACCACAGTTGATGGTGCAAGCAGTGAACCTAGACAGTGATGATGGCACAGAGGATGAAGAATGCGCTAATGCTGTAAAGATGAGGTCTGCCCCGGGATCGGCCAGGTGTTTGGGTTGTGGGTCCACCGAACACTGTTACAAGGCTAGAGAGTGTCTGGCAAGAGGAAGACGCTGTGGCACGTGTGAATTCTTGCATCATTTCACCGGGGCATGTTACAGGTTCGAGCGAGGGGATCCGAGACACAAGGAGGATCTCCCTGCTTCCAATCCCATGGTTGTTTGCAGTGTATCCCCCAAGTGTCAACGACTGTTCTAACCGTATGGTGGAACCGGACGGAGTAACAGTACCGTTGCTGACTGACATGGGAGCAGTGAGATCCATGTTAGATTAGGCAACCATGAGGAGTTGCTTCTCACAGTATCAGGTTGGAGAAGAGTGGTCAGGCTGTGGTTTGTGGGACCGGGCGATTCCGCGACTGATGGACGGAGCTGTGTGGGACAAACCTTTGCCTAGTAATCTGGACAAAGAGCAGGACCAATTCCACCCAGGGCCATCACGGGAGGGTCCCAGTGCCAGCACCCAAGTAACCCTAGTTGAGGGAACTGGGCAGCGCGGTGGGACGCCTGTGACAGTGGGTGGCGCCGAGTGGGCCCATTCTACTCTCGGATTTCGGCTGGAAGGAACCGGAGAGCAAGGGGTCACAACAGCGACGCCAGCAGCAAAAATGAAAGAGAGCGGGGCAGGACCAGCTGGCACGGTGAAACAACGTGCCAAACAGAGACACTGGAAGCTGAGTAGGACCCCTCTGGGGGTTGCGGACGTGGCCTGACCCAGAGAGGTGGCCCGGTCGAGAAGAGTTTGGGACAAATGCCAATGAGAAGATGACCAGGGGCAGCTGCAAGTGGTGGCTGTTGGGGCGGATGCCTGTCTCCAACTATTTAATGGCTTGTGGAGGCATCCCTGTGAGCTGCGGCATGACAAAGAGAAGGTGGTGTTTGGACTTCAACGTGGGCCATCCCCAGGAGCGAAGAAAAGAAGGTGCACTGGAGGGGAACCATCTGACGGTTTTCCGGGGGGGGGGGGGGTCCTCGACTGGGGAAGACTAATGATTGGGCGATGTATATAATGCATGGTGATGGAAATGGGGACAACTGAATTATATATTAGTTCTGTTAATGGGATTGTTTTGTGTTTTATAATATCTATTTTAGGAACACAGCAGTCCGCTGTTTAATGGACTATGCTTTTAGTATAGACGGCAGAATAATCCGTCTTGCCGTGTGGGGGTGGAACAGTAGTCCACCTGTTCCCCCCTAGTTTTAGTTGGTTTTGAGTGAGTGTGATAGATTGTTTAGGTATTTCTGTTTAGTTTTAGTGCATGATTCAGGTTCCAAATTGGCTAGGGTTTCGATTGTATGCATGTGTTGGACCATTTTTTTGAAGGGAGGGAAGTGTTATGTTGTTATTAGGACGTATTAAGATAAGATAAGATAAGCCTTTATTAGTCCCACAACGGGGAAATTCCAGGATTGCAACAGCACAGGGATAGCAACACTCAGAGCAACAATAAGAAGGCAAGAAAAAAAACAAAAAAAAAAACAAAAAAAAACCAAGCAAGCAAGAGCAGCTAATATACATATGTACATATTACTATAAAATATATATATACACACACACACACAGACACACAGTGCAGAGCATTGTAGCTGGATGGAATAAATATATGAATATATGAACACAGTGCAGAGCATTGTAGCTAGATGGAATAAATATGTAAATATATAAACACCCACAGTACGGAGCATTGCAGCTAGGTGGAATAAATATGCAAGTATATAAACACACAGTGCGAAGCAATGTAGCTAGATGGAATAATATGTAGATATATAAAAACACAGTGCGGAGCATTGTAGCTAGATGGAATTAAATATCTAGATATATACAGTAAATATAAACACACTCCAGTCTGAGCATTGTAGCTAGATGGAAATAAATATGTAAATATATAAACACACACAGTGCAGAGCATTGTTGCTAGATGGGATGAAACAGCATAACCGTCTACTTAGTTAATCCTACATGGTATGATTATGTGCCCATACATATTCTCACCCTCCATAGCGACCGGTATTGTTCCTAGTTGTATGCCGGAGAGGACCATTGTGTAAGTCTATTGCATCTTTGCATTCAAAAAACTATTAGTTTGTTACATCTTTTTGCTATCTCTGCGAGCAGCCCTGCTTAGGTTGTACAGTCTGACAGCCGTTGGTAGGAAGGACCTACGAAACCTCTCGGTTGTGCACCTGGGATGATGTAGTCTGCTGCTAAATGAGCTCCTCAGTGCATCCAGTATGTCCTGCATAGGGTGGAACTCGGACTCCAGCAGAGATGACAGTTTAGCCACCGTCCTTCTCTCTCCTATCTCCTCCATCGGATCAAGGCACTGCCCCAGGACAGAGCTAGCTTTCTTAATCAGTTTGTTCAGTCTCTTCCTATCGGCTGCAGTAATGCCACTGCCCCAGCAGACCACTCCAAAAGTGATGGCTGATGCCACCACCGTGTCATAGAATGACTTCAGCAGTGCCCCTTGTACACCAAAAGACCTGAGTCTCCTCAGCAGGAACAGCCTGCGCTGTCCCTTCTTGTAGAGTGCGTCAGTATTGTGTGACCAGTCTAGTTTATTGTTTATTGTTTATTATTGTGTGACACGGGTGGTGGCTCCACCTTTCCAGTTCCGTCACCACCCGGGGTATAAGAGGGCTGTAAGGAAGAGGGGCGGTCTCTTGACCTCCTCTCAGCCTGACAGCAGCGCCTTGCATTATACGAGTGAGTCTACAATACAGTCGTGTTCAGTTCAACACTCAGTCTCATCCTTGGTTCTCGCTTTACCAACATAATCACCAGAAACTGAAGCTTGCTCTTACACGATCAGCTCATACCTCCTGGGCTGGCTCCTCCTCCCTGTCTGCCACTGCCAGCCAGTCACATCAGCAGCACTCAGCTCATGTTTCTTTACTGTATGAGCACTGTAACAAACATAAAAAGTGAATAGGAGTTTCGACTCGGAGGAAAAAAAAGAAAAGAGTCCGGCAGCACTGACACAGATGCTGGTAAGAAATCCAAGCAACCCTGCCGGGGAGGTCACAGCAGCTTTATCGCCCTGCCTTGGTGTTATACCGTTCCGCGTACATTTAAGGGATGGCTTCAACCTGTTGCTGGGAAGAAGGCTAAAGCACTTTGCCGCTGCTGCAGCATTCATTTGGTATCAGACATTGCAGTTCTGAAAAAAAATATTAATTTATTGTAACTGCAACACTGCTGCTGCACGAGGCTACTGTGAGACTGACCAAGACTGCCTGTGATTGGCTGCTTTGGGATGGGAAGAGTACAAGAGAGCCTCACGGTACCACCCACTGCTTGTTGAGGATGATAACTGCAGAGCAATCACACACTTTCACGTCAGTGTCCAACACACCAGAAAACTCTTTGATAACACCAGGGAATGTTGTTAGATTTGTCACTAGTCGCTTCTGACAAAAAAGAAGTTGTTGAGGGGGGCTGAAAAGCTGTCAGATTTAATGACAAAATCGCCAAGTTGGCAACACTGTACATTGTGCAAGAGGTCCATAGCATGAGTGGGTTGATGTCACGTTTCTCTACCAACCAGTTGGTGCAAGAGTAGGTGTGACACCTACTGGCCAGGAGGTCAGAATCTTCTCTCTGTCACCTTTAAGCCAAAGATGAAGCCATTAAATTTTGGGCCAGATCACTGATCCTCAAAGGGTGATACAGGAAAAGTGATCTAAAATACATATATAGATGGAAAAAAATAAAACCTCTCCCAATTTTCTGACCAAAAAAAAAAATGCAAATGAAAAGAACTGCCAGTCTGAGGAAAAAAAAATTTATCCCACAAAAGAGACTTCCTCACTAGAACTAAATATTACTTCATTCTTTATTGTTACACATCTTATATGTATAATGCTAAATAAAGCATTAGTGCTACAGCTACATTATTGTCATGGGAACAGCGACTGTGAGCACGAGCTATTTTTATAATGCTCCTTTATGATCCATGAAGGACACACGACTCCTAAAAACTGAGAACCACCTTGACAAACTATCAAAGTCCTGATGGTGTAAGCTCAGTTCCTAAAGGGGTTAAAGTGTCAGCTGGACTAATATTTGAAGGGTTTTTCCCTGAAAAATACATGAATTCAATTTTCCTTGTTGTGCATGGGTACGTGCGTGCCTACAGAGCTCATGACCAACAATGGCAAATTATTTGCAATTTTTGGAGAAATTAGCAAGTGATATTAGATAATTTCCCACAGAAACCTAACCCTGGTTGAAAAACACTGATGTAGAATACTCATGGAGTGGCCCCAATAACCGTGAACAAGTTTTTTTTCTTAAAACTACCAAACTTGAAAGTCAGATCAAACTGCAAAAGAAGTGGAAGAAGATGAAAGTATGTTGGCCCAGAGGTCAATCAAACAGTGCCTCTGAAGTCCTCTGCAGAAAAGAGAGGACCTCCCAGAAGCTGCACTCCAGTAATCAGGCCGGTTAGTTGATGAGGGCATTCAAGAAAGCAGGGCTTCACATTGGGACAAATTGCCCCTGGAACTACCAAGGAAAGCCCAGTGAACATGTTGTAAACCTGAAGATTGGCACACCGTTCCAATGTGACCAGACCAGGTGTGTTTGAGGAAAAGTAGCGGCTTCTTTAAAACACTGCCATATGAGCTGGTGGACTTTTAGAGCCAAAATGATGCAAGTGAAACTGACTCAGCTACATTTGTGAAATAATGAGAAAAGTACAATTATTACTGCTTGTCAAAGCTCCTGACATTTGACCCTGACCTTGGGAACAACCATGATGCAGACCCACCTGAAGATCATGGCGTGCAAGTCTGGGGTGCATCAGCGGGACAACTGTCTGGCAGGAATAGCAAGTTTTGTGAAATTTTGATGGCTGGATAGACACATGAGCGGACCGTCGCTTTAGCATTACTGGAATGAGCTTAAAGTGGAGACGGCAAAAACAACAGTTTTCCTGCACAAATTATCACAGCTGTAGTACTAGCAAAGCACCCCCCCCCATTATTAAAAAAATGATTGAGCCAACTTCACTTAGATGTCCAAGAGTAGTTTTCCATGTGTACACAGGTCTTTTTTATGCATGTACAGGTTATTTCTATGAGCTGAGAACAATTTCTAATAATGTCTTTTTTTTTTCCACCCTTATTGTCATTCAACCGTACAACCAATCATGTACAGCAGAACGAGATTGTGCTTTTCCTATCTACAGTGTAAATCACACACACCCCAAGTGCAGAATCAGAGGGCCGCTGCGATGCAAGGCGCCGCCACAGAGTTCCCTCCTCCATTCCATTTATTGCTGAGCACCAAGCTGGACGGCAGGAAGTTCCACTTTTATATGGTCTTTGGCATGACCCGGCCGGGATTTGAACCCCTGCCTCCCGGGTGTGGGGCGGATGCTCTACCAACTGAGCCACCACTCCGGTTACTGAGCCACCACTCCGGTTCTTATTTTTGGCTTATCTTTGGCTTATCTTTCTTATCTTTGGCTGGAAATGCACCAAGACCACAATCGTCCATCTGGCAAGTTTTGAGGTGCTGGTGAACCAAGTCTGCTTGGTACATATGTCCAGCATCGTCAGCACAAAACAAATCTCATCTGCATTTTTTGGCCAATTTAACATTTTTGTAACCAGCTGAATCGGCGTCAGACAGAATAGTGAAAAGGGTCACTCTAACTGGCTGTTGAACATAGTGAATGGGTGAATGCAGGGCAAGATGAAAGCACCAAGGTGCTGTGGCATGGCAGCATGGGGGGCTGTAAAGAAGTCACACTGTCACTTTTAGTGGCCTGGCATAGTTATTATGATACCTTTTTTGACAGCTGCACTGATGGTAAAGGTAAGTTAAATTTGTGTTTATTTTGAAAACAAAGCCTTATCTGGAAACTGTGGCAAATCAAAAGTCGAGAAAATATAACGATACAGTGATACAAGTCTTTAGTTCCGGTTGATCTTGAGCAAACGAGCTGAAAAGCTGGTAACAGACAGACAGACAGACAGACACACACACACGCACTGAGTGATTACCGTATGCCTCCGTTCACCGAGGTGAGGTACATGTTCGTTCCCTGTAATCCCTTTTTCCTTGTGTCCAAGTGCAACTTTTTTTTAGACCAACAAAGTGTGCAAAGGTGGATGGAGCACGATGTTTATCTGCTTTTGGCAGACCAATCAGCCTTGTTTCCACCCTTTGACCTGTATGATGTCCTGAGTGGGCATCAGTGTGTGAGGAGCAGCCAAACAGAAGAAAGTTGTCTTAAAGAGGGGAAAAAAGCTAATATTTTGCACCATATTTATGCCATAATGGAATATTCCTTTTTCATGTTTATCTGCAAATTTTTAGGGATGCACCGATGTACCAGCTCACTATCAGTATCAGCTAATAGTTGTGTGGTCAACTGTCATTGGCATATCAGCAAAAAATATTATATTTACCAAGGGCAGTAGCTGATGGTCTGTGTGCATCGATTTTGCCTTAAGGCTTACAGCTGCAAGTTCAAAAAATATCAGGCAAAATGCTCTAGGAGGTGTTCGCCAGCTGTGAAAGTCAAAAGAAAGAACGTGAAACTAAATGTCGGCTGTCTGGTACTGCCAATTAACTCTTCAGTTCCGCTTCTCACATCTTTCTACGGCTCCTTGGGACTATATTTGCAGTGGTGCCTCATCCCTTTATTTCTCAGCACTCACTGGACCCTAGCAGACTGTGGTTGTCGCCTGTCGTCAGCCCTGTTGAGGTGTTCCAGCCCCACAGCCCTGCCCTCCTCGTCCCCGCTGGCACGGAGAGCCGATGCTGCTGACCTGCCAGTTTCTGCCTGGATTAGCCTAGCAAATGCTAGACTGCTAACAAACAAGACTTTTATCTTAAAGGATTTCTTCATGTCCAGAGGAATGGATCTTCTCTGTGTGACTGAGACGTGGCTAAGTGTCAGTGAGTCCGACGCCTTTACTCAACTTTTACTCCATGATTGCTTTAATTCCCCGTGGACGTTGGGCCGATGAGGAGGAACAGTGACTGTGTAAGAATGACTATAAATGTAAACAGCTTTTCTTATCATTTTTATTCATTCACCAGCTTTGAACTGAGTATATTTGAGCTGGGTTGTTTTCACACAGGTGTAAAAGTTTTACAAGACTTTGTATGATTGAATTTATACTTTCAAATATGGCGTGATGAAGGGCTGAGTTGGTTTCACAGTTTGGCTATTTATGATAATACATACACTACCGTTCAAAAGTTTAGGGTCACCCAGACAATTTTGTGTTTTCCATGAAAAGTCACACTTTTATTTACCACCACGAGTTGTAAAATGAATAGAAAATATAGTCAAGACATTGACAAGGTTACAAATAATGATTTGTATTTGAAATAATAATTTTTTCCTTCAAACTTTGCTTTCGTCAAAGAATCCTCCATTTGCAGCAATTACAGCATTGGAGACCTTTGGCATTCTAGCTGTTAATTTGTTGAGGTAATCTGGAGAAATTTCACCCCACGCTTCTAGAATCCCCTCCCACAAGTTGGATTGGCTGGATGGGCACTTCTTGCGTACCATACGGTCAAGCTGCTCCCACAACAGCTCAATGGGGTTTAGATCAGGTGACTGCACTGGTCACTCCATTACAGATAGAATACCAGTTGTCTGCTTCTTCTCTAAATAGTTCTTGCACAATTTGGAGGTGTGCTTTGGGTCATTGTCCTGTTGTAGGATGAAATTGTCTCCAATCAAGCACTGTCCACAGGGTATGGCATGGCGTTGCAAAATGGAGTGATAGCCTTCCTTATTCAAAATCCCTTTTACCCTGAACAAATCTCCCACCTTACTAGCACCAAAGCAACCCCAGACCATCACGTTACCCCCACCTTGCTTGACAGATGGCGTCAGGCACTCTTCCAGCATCTTTTCAGTTGTTCTGTGTCTCACAAATGTTCTTCTGTGTGATCCAAACACCTCAAACTTCGATTTGTCCGTCCATAACACTTTTTTCCAAACTTCCTCTGTCCAATGTCTGTGTTCTTTTGCCCATATTAATCTTTTTCTTTTATTGGCCAGTCTCAGATATGGTTTTTTCTTTGCCACTCTGCCCTGAAGGCCAGCATCCCGGAGTCGGCTCTTCACTGTAGATGTTGACACTGGCGTTTTGCGGGTACTATTTAATGAAGCTGCCAGTTGAGGACCTGTGAGGCATCTATTTCTCAAACTACAGACTCTAATGTACTTATCTTCTTGCTCAGTTGTGCAGCGGGGCCTCCCACTTCTCTTTCTACTCTGGTTAGAGACTGTTTGTGCTGTTCTCTGAAGGGAGTAGTACACACCATTGTAGGAAATCTTCAGTTTCTTTGCAATTTCTCGCATGGAATAGCCTTCATTTCTAAGAACAAGAATAGACTGTCGAGTTTCACATGAAAGTTCTCTTTTTCTGGCCATTTTGAGCGTTTAATCGACCCCACAAAAGTGATGCTCCAGAGATACTCAACCTGCTCAAAGGAAGGTCAGTTTCATAGCTTCTCTAACCAGCTAAACTGTTTTCAGCTGTGCTAACATGATTGCACAAGGGTTTTCTAATCATCCATTAGCCTTCTGACGCAATGAGCAAACACATTGTACCATTAAAACACTGGAGTGATAGTTGCTGGAAATGGGCCTCTATACACCTATGTAGATACTGCACCAAGAACCAGACATTTGCAGCTAGAATAGTCATTTACCACATTAGCAATGTATAGAGTGTATTTCTGATTAGTTTAAAGTTATCTTCATTGAAAAAAACAGTGCTTTTCTTTCAAAAATAAGGAAATTTCTAAGTGACCCCAAACTTTTGAACGGTAGTGTATATTTTTTTTTTCCCCTAGCATTAAGGAGGGAGCGATAACACCCCCCCCCCAAAAAAAAACAAAAAAACCCACAAGCTATCAGTATCGGCCCAAAATTTCACAATCAGTGCATTTCTATCAACTTTACTTTCAGAAAACACAATGCTTTGGCAATACTTTGCACTACCTTGGGCTTTGGACTTCTCTATAAAATAATACAACACCATAAACACACTATTCAGTCCGCTACTAAGAACTAAGTGAATGAGTAAAAGGCTAGTGCATGACAAATGAGGTTCATTCAAAACTATGAATCATGTAAAGCTACTTCAGAGGAATATTATGATCCATCCAGCCATCTTCTGCCGCTTTTCCGAAGGTTTGGGTCGCGGAGGCAGCAGCTCAAGCAGAGAAGCCCAGACTTCCCTCTCCCCAGCCAACTGCTCAAGCTCTTCACAGGCCAGCTGGGAGACGTAGTCTCTGCAGCGTGTCCTGGTTCTCCTCCCAGTGAGACAAGCCCGAAACACCTCAAGTGGGAGGCATCCAGGCCGACCAAAAGTCTTGTTCCATGGCTTCACTGAACTCCTCCCACACCGAGTTTTGAGCTTGGATTGAGGAGGTCCTCGAAGTATTCCTTCCAACGCTTGACGATGTCCTCAGTTGAAGTCAGCAGCGCCCATCCGCACCATACACAGTGTGGAAAGGGAGCTGTTTTCCCCTCCTGAGTCGCCAGACAGTTTGCCAGAATTTCTTCAAGGCCGACCGAAACTCTTGCTCAATGGCCTCACCAAACTCCTCCCATACCCGAGTTTCTGCTTCAGCAACCACCCAAGCTGCATTCCGCTAGGCCTACCGGTACACCTCAGTTGCTTCAGGAGTTCCACAAGCCAACCAAGCTCAATAGGAATCCTTCTTCAGCTTGATGGCCCCCCTCACCACTGGTGTCCACCACTTGGTTCGTGGGTTACCACCACAAGATGCACCAACCACCTTGCGGCTGCAGCTCTGGGCAGCTGCTTCAACAATGGAGGTGGAGAATATGGCCCATTCAGACTCCATGTCTCCAGACTCCCTCAGAATGTTGTTGAAGTTCTTCCGGAGGTGGGACTTGAAGACCTCTTGGACAGGGGCCTCAGCCAGATGTTCCCAGCACACCCTCACTATACATTTAGGGTCTGAGTGGCGTCCACCCCTGCCATTGGATCCAACTTACCACCAGGTGGTGATCAGTTGATAGCTCTGCACCTCTCTTTACCTGAGTGTCCAAGACAAATGGTCACAGGTCTGATGACATGACAACAAAATCGATCATCGACCTGCGACCTAGGGTATCTCGGTGCCAGGTGCAGATTGGACATCTTTATGTTTGAACATGGTGTTCATTATGGACAAACTATGGTTGGCACAGAAGTCCAATAACTGAACACCAATCGGGTTCAGAGCGGGCAGGCCGTTCCTCCCAATCACGCCCCTCCAGGTTTCACTGTCGTTGCCCACATGTGCATTGAAATTCTCCAGTAGGACAATGGAGTCTCTAAGAGGAGCACTCTCCAGCACCCCAGTCAGAGACTCCAAAAAGGGTGGGTACTCTGACCCATCATTTGGGGTATAGACACAAATGATGGTCGGGACCTGTTTCCCAACCCTGTTTCCCAACCCGGTATCTCTCAACCTCATGCGCCAGCTCAGGCTCCTTCCCCACCACAGAGGTGATGTTCCACGTACCAAAAGCCAGTTTTGAAAGCTGGGGATCAGACCACGAAGGTCTCTGCCTTTGCCTGCCACCTGATCTGCATAGCACTGAACTCCCATGGTCCCTCCTGCAGGTGGTGAGCCCACTGGAGGGCGGACCCATGTAACTCATTCGGGTTGAGCCTGGCTGGGTCCCATGGGCAGGAACCCAGCCACTAGGTGCTTGCCATCGAGCCCCTTCCCCATGCCTGGCTAAAGGGTGGGGCCGTGGTAACCCCATACCGGGCGGGGTACAATGAATCCTTGATTTTTTTTATTTATCATGGGAGTCTGTTGGATCACTTTTAGTCTGGCCCTTCACCCAGGACCGGTTTGTCTTGGAAGACCCTACCAGAGGCAAATTGCCCCAGACAACATAGCTCCTGGGATCACTAGGGCAGGCAAACACCCCACCACAATAAGGTGGCGATCCAGTGGGGGGTGGGAGGGTTTTATAATAGTAACTGATAACAATAATTAATAAAACTAGAAAAGCACTCAGACAGCGCATGCCTCTGCCAAGGCTCCTTCCGTCCGTCATGGATCACCTCCAAAATGTAATGGGTTTGCGTGTAGGCCTAGAGCCATTTCTGGTGAAAATTGGAGCCTTGTTGGAGGTATGTGTTCTTGGATCATCACCGAAATGTAATGGGTTCCTCTGTAGTCCAAAAACCACCTCTGGTGAAAATTTCATCCAAATCCATTCAGTAGTTTCTGTGTAATCCTGTTGCACGAATACAAACAAAACCCTTGGTGGAGGTATACACTCTCAGATCATCACCAAAATCTAATCATCTGTTCCCCGTGCCATTATACACCTTGCCTGAAAATTTCATCAAAATCCGTTGATAACTTTTTGAGTTATGTTGCTAAAAGACAGACAAACCAACAAACCAATCAATGCCACTAAAAACATTTCCTAGGGAGGAGATAAAAATACTTAAATTAGTACACAACAGAGAACACAGCAGAAAATTTAAGTACATAACAGGTACAAATCATCCAACAAGTTTTCCTTTTGGCAGTACTCAAAATCCTGAGTCACAAAGGATGAAGCAAGTTTCATTTGTTACAGTCCAGGTTATTTATTGCATTTTTGCACTCTAGAGATTATTGCTTTATCTGTTTACTTGTGGAATTTATTTGACATATCTGTGCAAATGGCTGACATACTTATGAAATTAAAATGCTCCAATGAATGCTAAATGGTATGAACATTTCCTATTTGCATATTTTGTGATGAACACATCAAGTTTCAATGACTTGAGAACTGACATGAAAACAAAGTATTCAATTGGAGTGACATTTTCAGCTGCAGCGGGGGTTTTTTATGTATAAAATAACTTTTTTTTCCCTTTTGTTGGTCCTCCAAGGACATGAGCTGCTCTTGCTGGTGTTGGCGAGTTGCTTTGAGTGACTATTTTGTGCATCTCTTCCATTTTTTTATTTAACCTTCAAATTACTTTGAAAAATGAGATCTGTACAGTGAAGGCTGACAATATTCTAAACACTGAATGACTAATCTGTCTGAATGAGTTAAAACTATTCAAGAAATAGTTTCTCCACTTTGCCTTTTGAGGTTTTCATATTACCAACAAGTACAGTTTTTTTAAGAATCAAACCTCAATGTGCCTGGCATACTGCATTTGGTAAAAAGCATTTTTAAAATCCTCTTTAGCCCAGAAGCCTGTCTAGATTATGAGACGGGATGATTGTAGAAGGCAACTGGCACGTCTTACTACAACAGATGTAAAGCTGTATTTTCTAAGGCCCACCCACATTTTAACCCTGCCAACTCCCTTCTGTCTGTGGTCATGATTGGAGATTCAGTGCAGAATTGATATGGTCATAATTCCTGTTTTGATATTCTCAATCTAATCTAATCACCTTAGGACTGAAGCTGATCTGCTTACATGTGTAATCCGTAGCCTCTCAATTGCTAACATATCATTCTATCTGCAGCTGTGATCTAGGCCATGGTGCCATAGTGCTAATTCCAGCCGTCACATTTCACTGCGCAGTGTTAGACCACCACATCTGGGATAAGCCAATATCTATTCCTACATCCACCACTGAACTACTGCTTCTTCTAATGGCTTTTGGCCAAGAGACAAACTGGAAATGTGCAATAATATTTGGGTTATGACAGAAAAAGGGTTCTCTCTACACTCTCCTGCACCAAGTTTCATCAAGGTCTATCAGAGGTGGGCGGTTAAATTTATTCAAGTAGCTCAAGTAACTTTTTCTATAAAATTGTACTTTCATGACTAGTTTTATTGCAGGATGCTTAGTAGTTGGGCTACGTGCACCGTGGGCTGCACGGTGGCGCAGTGGTTAGCACTGCGGCAGCACAGTTTACCCTTGGCCGGGGGATTGTGGGGATCGTGGGATCGTGGGTTCGATCCCAGCCCCCGACCAACAGTGATCTGTGTGGAGTTTGCATGTTCTCCCCGTGTTGCGTGGGTTTACTCCGGGATTTCTCCGGTTTCCTCCCACATGCCAAAAAACATGCATGTTAGGTTAATTGGCTGTTCTAAATTGTCCCTAGATATTTGTTTCCTATAGGCCCTTAGAATAGAGGGTTAGTTATATTAATGAAAGCGCTTTGAGTGGTCTTTGTGACTAGAAAAGCGCTATATAAGTGCAGGTTAGTTAGTTAGTTAGTTAGTTTTATTTGAGTACATATTTGAAGAAAAACACTACTTTTGGTCATACTGTGATACCTTTGATTTAACCAATATACACTGAAGGAGAGTCCTGGTCTTCTTCCCATCAGATTTTAAAACTTGTTTTTCTCCCTTGTTCTGGCTATTTGATTATTGGTGAGAGTAAATTTGCAAATTTACAAGAAAACTGTTGAAAATATACAAGGAAAAAAGTCAGAAATTCAGCAAAAAATTCAACAAATTTACAATGAAAAGTTGCCAATTCAATTGTAAATGTATTTGAAAAACCTCAAATTGCAAAAAACAACAAATTTATAAGAAGAAATTAAATTGGTTAGAAAAAAATTCCATCAGGAAAAAAGTTGAAAATATATGATAAAATAGAAGCACATAAGAAAACCTGCAAATGTGCAAGAAAGTCGTCACAAACTTACAAGAGAAAAGTTGGAAATTAATCAGAAAACAGGCATAAATTTACAAGAAAAATGTCACAAGTTCATAAAACCAGACCGTCAATAACGGAGCCTGACAAAATCCCCCCGAGAGTGCTCAGATATCCTGAAAGTTGACCTTGACCTTAAGCACAGCCTAAATACAGACCCATCTAGAATCCGCTTAAAATCAAGGTCAGTGGCCTAGGAGGTTTTCGTGAAATCATAAATGTCCAGAGCTTCTGACCTTTGACAATGGCTTTGGCTCATTATTCAGAGGTGTGTTTGGGATTTTGATACACTAAACCAATCGCAATGGCTCATCACTTCAGCTTTTAATAGGCAGGAGCACATGAGCTATGGTGGATTAGAGTTATAACAAGGGATGCACAGATATATCGGCCAGTGTATCAGTATCAATATTCATCTTTTTGACCGACATCAAGTAACACATCAGTAGTGAGTGATATGTTTTTGGGGTGTCCCAATAGTGTGGCATTGATTTTGCCCTGAAAGAGACAACAGTAGATTAAGGCTGCAAAATTAGAAAACATCAAAGACTGAAGCAATTTAAAGTATTTCAGTTCAGGTACATTTTGTTTCATAATGAAAATTCTTTGTCTCCTTGACATCAAAGATGAAACAACCATTCATCTATCAATTTTCTATCGCTTTTCTGGAGGTCCAGGTCGTAGAGGCAGCAGTTCAAGCAGAGAAGCCCAGACTTCCCTCTCCCCAGCCACTCTCTCCTCTTCAGCGAGGATACCAAGGCGTTCCTAGGCCAGCTAGGAGACAGTCTCTCCAGCGTGTCCTCGGTCTGCCCCGGGGACTCCTCCCAGTGGGACATGCCTGAAACACCCTCCAATCCTTGGCTGTGCCTAGAAATCCTGTCCATAAAAATTATGAACACAGTCAGTGACAAAGGGCAGCCCTGGCGGAGTCCAACTCTCACTGGAAATGAATCTGACTGAGTGTTGGCAATACGAACCAAACTCTCGCAACGATCATATAGAGATCAGATAATTCATAACAACAAGCTCGATACCTTGACCGGAGTGGTGGCTCAGTTGGTAGATCATCCGCCCCACACCCGGGAGGCAGGGGTTCAAATCCCGGCTGGGTCATGCCGAAGACCATATAAAAAGTGGAACTTCCTGCCATCCAGCTTGGTGCTCAGCAATAATGGAATGGAGGAGGGAAATTTGTGGCAGCGCCTTGCATGGCAGCGGCCCTCTGATTCTACACTTGGGGTGTGTGTGATTAACACAGATAGGTAAAACACAATCTCGTTCTACTGTACATGATTGGTTGTACGGTTGAATGACAATAAAGGGTGATTTAATTTAATTTAATTGATACCCTATACTCCCAAAGCATCCCCCACGAGACCACAAGAGAAGCGGTCGAATGCTTTCTCCAAATCCACAAAACACATGTGGACTGGTTGGGCAAACTCCCATGAACCCTAGAGGATTCTCAAGAGGGTAAAGAGTTGGTCTGATGTGCCATGGCCAGGATGAAAACCACATTGCACCTTCTGAATCTGAAGTTTGACCAAAGGCTGGACTCTCCTCTCCAGAACACTGTCATGAGCCGAGCCGGCTTGGTTTTCCCCGGCTTGGCCCTGATCTCTCTGTGGGTTTTGGCTCCTCTGTCTATGTGCACTTTGTGTATTTCCATATCCTTAGCCACTGAATGACCAGCAGCTGTTAGTCAGCATGGTGACCTACTTTCTCTCATGCTGCTGACAGTCTGTCGGTCCAGCCACGCCCCCTCGCTCTCCCTCTCACTCCATCAGCTGTTTCCAGTCCAGTTAATCATCCTTTCCGCGCCTCGCCCAGATGTTCTCAATTTGCCACGCCAGCAGCGTTTGAGCATAAGCAGCTCTTTGCTGGACAAACGCGCTGGATCCCATTTGAGGGACCTCAAATGGGAGCTGACCATCAGCTCACTCATCAAAAAAGCCCAGCAGAGGATGTTCTTCCTGCGGCAGCTGAGGAAGCTCAAGCTACCCACCAAGATGTTAGTGCAGTTCTACACAGCCATCATCGAGTCCATCCTCACCACCTCCATAACCGTGTGGTACGCAGGAGCCACTGCCAGGGACAGACTAAGGCTGCAGCGCGTCGTGCGCACTGCTGAGAAGGTGATCGGCTGCAAGCTCCCATCTCTCCAGGATCTGTACATCTCCAGGACCCGGAGGCGTGCTGGCCGGATCATAGCCGATCCCTCACACCCTGGTCACGTACTGTTTGCCCCCCTCCCCTCTGGTAGAAGACTTCGGTCCATCCAGACTAAAACCTCCCGTCACATGAACAGCTTCTTCCCCTCTGCCATTAGACTGCTGAACACTAAGTGACTCTCGTGCACCATGTACAGCAGCTCAACCAGACTCATGTCAACCATCACTGTTTTCTTCCTGCATTACCGACTGCACTATATAGTTCTCCACAGTATCTGCTGCTGGCTAATATATATTTTAACTGTTGACCAGTATCACTTAATCTTATCCTACACTTTACTACATGTATAGTTTATTTCTCTTATCTTATCATGTTTAATGTTGCAGCATTGTACCGAGACAAATTCCTAGTTTGTGTACTACATGAACAATGGCAATAAACCTGATTCTGATTCTGATTCTGATTCTGGATCATTGTACGCGTTGGATGGTCGTTTTCCCTGTCCACATCACGTCACTAAGGACTGTCCTGTGTGCTCTTGGATTATCGCTCTGACTACTCAGACTGCCCCGCACTATGAGGAACTGTCTGTGCTTCTTTCGCCGCTGTATTCCTCCGGTGTGTGTTGGGCGTCCTAGAGGACTCTAACGTGTATCCGAGCTGTCTTGTGTCTGTATGTGTAGTGTTGTGTTAATAAATGTGTGTGTGGTGAACCCAGCACTTAAATCCACTAGTCCTTTTTCTCCTCCTCCGTGCACCGTTGGGAAGCACATGGAGAGTTCATGACAGAATGAGCCAGTCGTAAAAAGGATTTAGTGGGTTACACCCACACAAATCATTTTTTCACCTTTTGGACTGTCCCGTTTTTTCTCACCTGCTTTCCCCGCACTATGGCTGAGCTGCTGGAGAGGGAGCTGCGCTCGCTTTGCCTGCTGGAGGATATTCTCTCGTGGGCACTGGAGCCCTGTGCCTCCAAAACGGCTCATCAGGCTCGGGACGCAGCAAGAAGGGTGATGGAGCGGGACAGCCTCTGGGATCATCTCGAAGCGATGGAGATTCTCCGGAACATCTTCGCCGCCCCATGCGCGGATTTGGATGAGAATCTCCCGGTGCTCAAGCTCCTCGCAGCCACGACGCTCATTTCTCCAGGTAGCACAGAGTTCCTCTCCGTGTGTGACTCATTGCCCAGCAAGGCGCTTCGCATCCCGGACTACCTGGTTCCCGAGCCGCCCGTGAGGAGGAAGAAAAGGAACCCCCGCCAGAAGAAGCATCCAGCCTCGCCGACGACAGCCCTGCCTCCTCGTCCCGAGCCGTGGTCGGCTCCATCCCCAGAGAAGCTGGAGGAACGAAGACAGGTTCCCCTGGCGGAGACAGAACTCCTCCTGGAGATAAAACCGTGGCTTCTTCCGGAGTTGGCAGAGAGGTTGGAGGAATATTCCCCGAGGAGGTCGGAGCTCCAGCCGGACGACGAGCATGCCCCGACCACGGAGACGACAGCTGACGTCATCGACCCACAGGAATTCAGGCAAGTGTTTATTCAGTCACTGTTAATGACACCCGAAGCTGCTTGCCTGATTCCTGATGAATTGTTAGCTGCCAATCTTGTTTGTCTCCCTGTTTCTCCCGTTCGACCCATGCCCTCGTGCTTCCAGGGGGGAGAATTTTGGACAGAGGAGGGGCCTTCTCTGGAGGAACCGGACAATATGTTGCCTGCTTCCTCTTGTCGCCACCGTTCCCGGAGGACTCGCCATAAGGGCCTTGCCAAGCCTCCATCTGCTACGCCCACCTACACGTCATCGGAGCCGGCTACTCAGCTACCGTGTGAAGAGACCGAAACAGCCAGTG
This sequence comes from Pholidichthys leucotaenia, assembly GCA_020510985.1. Lineage (NCBI taxonomy): Eukaryota > Metazoa > Chordata > Actinopteri > Cichliformes > Pholidichthyidae > Pholidichthys > Pholidichthys leucotaenia. The sequence goes on from CM035839.1 coordinate 240,646,419, forward strand.
ACATGGGGGGAAGACTGTCAACTGCCCGCAGCTGTCAACACCGAGCACCGGGAGAACAGGCAAGTGTTTTCTCATTCAGTTCTATGTAATGATGATAAACAGTGCCTGTCTCCCGGAAGAGAGGCTCAGCTCCAGCAGTCTGCTGGGCTCTCTCCTCCAGCTGCGGAAGTAAACCCTTCTCTTGTCCTTTCTGTGTCTTCCCCTATGATTTTTGAGTGTGAGGAGTCATCGGCATTGGATCGTGCTTCCCAGTCACAGTTGGAGAGGACCGCCATGGCCATGGATATGGAGAGGGGTGACGGCCAGTCAGCTACAGCTGCGAACATCACACTCCGGGATGACAGGCAAGGGTCCTTTCATCTAATTGAACTTAATTATTCTAAACCTTGTCTGTCTGCTGAGGGAGAGGACCAGTTTCAGCAGTCCGCTGGGTCCTCTCCTCCAGCTGCAGCTGTGAGCTCATCCCCTACTCCCTCTGTGTCTCCTCCCTTCATCCCTGAGTGCCTGCCGGTCTTGGAACTGAGCCGCCAGACGGTGGAGGAGCCGGTGGCTCCGGACGTTCCGTTCCTGGAGCCAGCACGGAGAGGACCCCTGCAGCCACACCAGTGGAATCCTCTGCGTTGGAGCTGCTGCAGGAGGTTAACATGACTGCTGTCACCATCATGCCTGCTGCAGGGACCGCCGCAGCAGAGCCACCCCCTGGACCTGACCCCCAGCCGACGGAATCCGGACCGTCACCGTCGACAGCGTCGAAGTCCTGGACGGCGGTAGAGCTCGAGCACAGGCAAGTAATCTCTCCTGTAGTTCATTTATCAATGAGAGAGTTTGTCTGGCTCTTGGGGAGGAGAGCCAGGCGCGGCTCCCGGCTGCACCTGGACTCCCCTCACTGGACTCTGCCGCTGCCAGCGATCCTAACCTTTTCTCCTCACCCATATCTGTCGAGCCCCTCACTAGGGTCGCCGGAGAGGAGCTGCCATCATCGGGGTTGCCAACCAACGACGACGAGAGGGTGGTGGTCCCAGAGGAGGTCGGCGGGGGCACAGCACCGGGCACGACAATGGAGGTTGCGCACCCCAAGTCGCCAGAGTGCTGGACGGTAGTGGAGCCCGAGTTCAGGCAAGTGTGCTTCATTATGTCAACTCCTCATTTGTCAATTCACACTGCCCGACTCATGGCGAGGAGGGCGCAGGGCAGCTCGTAGTAGCCCTTTGGGCCGCCTCATCGGGCTCTGCCGCTGCCAGCGACCCTGACCTGGTCTATTTTTCTCTCCCTCTGGGGTCGGAGCCCCCAGCCAGGGTCACCAGAGAGCAGCTGACTTCGCTGGAAGTCACCGAGGATCGGGATCCAGTGCCAGGCGGCACTAGGAGCACCACCTCCCTCGCTGGGGAGGCCACCGCAGGAGCAATGAGGAACCCGATGGGGGTCACCGCTGGTGCAACGGTGCTCCAGCTGGAGCCCATCGTGGATGCAGCCACATCCCAGACCGGGACCGTCATGGGTGCAGCTCTGGCCCTATTGGGGCCCACCGCAGGTGCTACAGAGTCGCTGCTGGAGGGCGCCGAGGGTCTGGCCCTGCCTAGGGAGGATGTCGCTGCTTCAGCTCTTCCTGCCAAAGTCGTCAGGGCTCCCCCCATCGATCGCCTCCTTCGCCTGGTGTTTCTGCGGGTCGGTCCTCTTACCATGGGTGCAGCTTCGACCCAATTGGGGTCCACTGTGGGTGCAGCTGAGCCTCAGCCAGAGGCCATCGTGGGTGCAGCAGAGCCGGCCCAGTTCGGGGCCATTGTGGGGGTAGCTGAGTCTCAGCCAGAGGTCACCAAGGGTGCAGTTAGGCTCCCGCTGGAGTCCATCGTGGGTGCAGTGGAGCCGGTCCAGTCGGGGGCCACCGCGGGTACCACTACGGACCACCCTGAGGACGCCGTGGAGGTTCTCTCTCCCAGTCCGGTTGCCCACCAGTCAGCCTTCCGGTGGGCAGCCTCCTGCTTCACCCCTTCAGTACTGGTGGCTGAGCAACATTAGCCGGCCGCCGGAAGAATGGACTCCCCGGGTCAGGTGGCCCACGTTTTCCGGCAGGCCGCCGGACGCCGTCCACCGCACCTTCTGTGGGGCCTAGGACTCTAGGCGGCCTCCTCAGCCCCAACGCCCGTGGACTTGGGGGGGTTAATTGCGGGCCCTGGGCGAGGCATTGTGTTCCCTCCTTCTTGTTCCCCCTTTCGCCCACCCGGGTTAGTGTTGTTTGTTGTTGTCGTAACTGTTGGGGGGGGGGGCTTCTTGATGTTGCCCTGGGTGTCTGGGTATCCACCCCTTAGAGGGGGGGGGGCTCTGTCATGAGCCGAGCCGGCTCGGCCCTGATCTCTCTGTGGGTTTTGGCTCCTCTGTCTATGTGCACTTTGTGTATTTCCATATCCTTAGCCACTGCCTGACCGGCAGCTGTTAGTCAGCATGGTGACCTACTTTCTCTCACGCTGCTGACAGTCTGTCAGTCCAGCCATGCCCCCTCGCTCTCCCTCTCACTCTATCAGCTGTTTCCAGTCCCGTTAATCATCCTTTCCACGCCTCGCCCAGGAGTTCTCAATTTGCCACGCCAGCGGCATTTGTTCATAAGCAGCTCTTTGCTGGACAAACGCCGCTGGATCATTGTATGCGTTGGATGGTTGTTTTCCCTGTCCACTGTCACGTCACTAAAAACTGTTCTGTGTGTTCTTGGATTATCGCTCTGACTACTCAGACTGCCCCGCACTGTGAGGAACTGTCTGTGCTTCTTTCGCCACTGTATTCCTCCGGCATGTGTTGGGCGTCCTAGAGGAATCTAACGTGTATCCGATCTGTCTTGTGTCTGTACGTGTAGTGTTGTGTTAATAAATGTGTGTGTGGTGAACCCAGCACTTAAATCCACTCGTCCTTTTTCTCCTCCTCCATGCGCCGTTGGGAAGCGCACGGAGAGTTCATGACATACCCTGCCATAGATCTTCCCAGGGAGTCTGAGAAGTGTGCCCCCCCCCCATAGTTGGAGTGCATCCTCCTTCTTAAAGAAAGGAACCACCACCCCAGTTTGCCATGCCAAAGGTGCTGTCCCCGACCTCCACGCAATGTTGCAGATGTGTGTCAACCATGACAGCCCTACAACATCCAGAGCCTTGAGGTACTCAGGGCAAATGTCACCCACTACAGGAGTCTGGCCACCAAAGAGTTTTTAAACCACTTTGGTGACTTCAGCCCCGTGATGGGCAAGTCATCACCCTCATCGTCAAGCTCTGCTTCCTCTGTGGAAGGTGTGTCAGAGGCATTCAGGAGACATTGAAGTATTCCTTCCACTGCCCAAAGATATCCCCAGTTGAAGCCAGCAGTGCCCCATCCACACCATGCACAGCATGGACAGGGAGGTGCTTTCCCCTCCTTAGTCGCCAGACAGTTTGCCAGAATCTTGTCTAGGCTGACCGAAAGTCCTTGTTCCATGGCCTCACCGAACTCCTCTCACACCCGAGTTTTTGCTTTAGCAAACACCCGAGCTGCATTCCGCTTGGCCTGCTGGTACATCTCAGCTGCTACAGGAGTCCTACAAGTCAACCAAGCTCGACAGGAATCCTTCTTCAGCTTGATGGCCCCCCTTACCACTGGTGTCCACCATGTGATTCGGGGGTTGTCACCACAAGATGTCCCAACAATCTTGGAGGCAGCTGCTTCAACAATGGAAGTGGAGAATTAATTAACTAACTAGAAAAGCACTCGGAGAGCGCAGACCTCCGCCAAGCGGCACAGTTCCCCCCATAGAGTGTTTGTGTGTACGTTTTCAGATTCCCTGAGCATGAAAAGATATGAGTAGCAATTGGATTCACAATGATTATTTGTTTCTTTGACATGGACAGTGCAATAAAGAGACAATTAATGAATGACAATCAATGTGATAGTGATAGGATTAGTGGTTCAGTAGTGTAAAATGGGGCTATAAGGGACGGCGGGTTAATAAGGGAGACTTTTGTGGGAAATGTTTTAAATGTAATTGTGCTTTTTTTATTTTGAGCAGGATGCTGAGTTGTGTTGTTATTGTCAAATATCCATGAATCCTTCATCAAATGTAGGCGGAAGCAAAATTAAAAAAGCAGAATTACATTTAGAAAAGTGTCCCATATTACCCCGCCGTCCCTTCTAGCCCCGTTTTACGGTTGTAAAAGCATTGCCTCCTTGGCAGAGGTAATAAACTGAAGTGTTGGTGTGTCCATCTCCTCCACTGACGGATGCAGATTGGTTAGACAGGTTGGCGTGGGTTTTATATTATATTGGGGTTGCGCTCGGCGGCAAAACAGAATTTAGAGTCTTCCCCGGCAGAGAGGTCGTTTTTACGCAGCGCCTATAGCTGGGCGGGGAATTTGTGGCAAATAATGGGGCGGCGGACAGCTGTCCTTGTCAGGTTTTGCAGCGTGGCGCAAAAGCAGCCACGCTGGCGTGCCCAGGGCAGCAGTGTTTTCCGCGTGCTTTTGTGCCTAAAACGTTGAAGAACGCGGAGTTTGTGCTGGTCAGACACGACAACCAGCGCAATATGCGCAGCGCCTATGGCTGGCAGAGGCACGCTGGGGGTCCGAGGCCAGCAGTGTTTTCCGCATGCTTTTGTGGCTAAAACGTTGAAGAAGGCGGAGTTTGTGTTGGTCAGACACGACGCCCAGCGGCCTCCATTGCGCCTGCGCACATGTTGAAAATGGCCCTATGTCACAGTGTGGAAAAATGCTTTAAAAAAATTCCTGTATCCAGACGGTGAACCGGATCACCCCCAAAATTTAATCAGTTCTTCCTTGTACCATTTCCAACAACGCCTGAAAGTTTCATGCAAATCCGTCCAAGACTTTTTGAGTTATCTTGCTAACCAACAGACAGACAGACAAACAGACAGACAGACAGACAAACACACAAACCCTGGCAAAAACATAACCTCCTCCTGGCCTTTTCGGCCTGGCGGAGGTAATTAATTAATTAATTCACCCTTATTGTCATTCAACCGTACAACCAATCATGTACAGCAGAACGAGATTGTGCTTTACCTATCTACAGTGTAAATCACACACACCTCAAGTGCAGAATCAGAGGGCTGCTGCCATGCAAGGCGCCGCCACAGAGTTCCCTCCTCCATTCCATTTATTGCTGAGCACCAAGCTGGACGGCAGGAAGTTCCACTTTTATATGGTCTTTGGCATGACCCGGCCGGGATTTGAACCCCTGCCTCCCGCGTGTGGGGTGGATGCTCTACCAACTGAGCCACCACTCCGGTGAGAACATGGCGGATTCAGACTCCATGTCTCCAGACTCCCTCGGAATGTGGTCGAAGTTATTCCAGAGGTGGAAGCTGAAGACTTGCTGGACAGGGGCCTCAGCCAGATGTTCCCAGCACACCCTCACTATATGTTTGGGTCTACCAGGTCTGAATGGTATCCTCCCCTGCCATCAGATCCAACTCACCACCAGGTGGTGATCAGTTGACAGCTCTGTACCTCTCTTTACCCGAGTGTCCAAGACATACAGTGTACCCTGTATAGGATCCAGTGTACCCCACCCGGTGTGGGTTTAACAGGGCCCTGCCCTGGAGCCAGACCCGGTGGAGGGGCTCGATGGCAAGCATCTGGTGGCTGGGTTTCTGCCCATGGGACCTGGCTGGGGTCAGCTCGAAGTAGCTACATGGGTCCGCCCTCCAGTGGCCTCACCACCTGCAGGAGGGACCATGGGGGTCCGGTGCTATGTGGATCAGGTGCTGGTCAAAGACAGAGACCTTAGTGGTCTGATCCCTGGCTTCCTAAACTGGCTTTTGGGAGATGAAAACAAAAACAAAAGAAGCAATCTGCATCAGCCAACTTATTTTCAACATCGGTATCAGTATCAGCTCAAAATCTCACAGTTGGTGCAGCACTAATTATAAGGTTGTGCATACTTGGTAAGACAGGTCATTTGTCCATTGATGAAACAGATGTGCTTGTGCACAAAGTGAAAATGTGGAAGAACAATTTCCACTACTATTCAAGAATTTTGAGGTAAAGCAGGTGTGAATGAAGCAGCAGTAAATGTGTTGCACATTTTTTTAAATGCTGGTAATTGGGCCTTTTGACTTTGGATTTATATGGCCTCAGCTTTTGTATGTCAGAACAAGGTAGATGGAGGGAAGGAGGGACAGAACCTTGGCAGAGGTATATGCTCTCTGAGTGCCCTCTAGTTCTAGACTGTTTCTAGATTGGAGTGACAACTCACCCCAAACACCCTGATCTCAGATAATACTTTATTTGGACTTTTACATTCTCATATTCAACCAATTTTTAATTAGTCCAACATACAGAGCTAATCAGCAAACTTTATCGTCAAACACGGCATCACCATCAACACACAACTCGCAGAGAAATGAAAAGAGAGAGGGTGAAATGAACTGGGGTTCATTGCCATTTAAAACAATATGCTATAAAAACAGCCTTTTATGATGAGAGATCCTTCCCCGTGTGTAAAATAGCACTGCAATAATTAAATCTTGCAGTCATTTTTGACCAAAGCTTGTCAAAGACATTTCGTTAACACCTCTGGTAGCAGTCTCAACATGTGGAAAAGTAACATAATAGGGAATCTTTAAATGTGTGTTATATAGGAAGGGTATCATACCCTCACCGAGACATGTATGCAATGATGGATTGCATGTGTGTTTTTAGACTGGGACATGGTGGGACAGCAATAACATCTACGTTCCGTTTGTGTCCTTGAGAACTTCACCTGGTGCTGAGAAATGGTGTGTGCATGCATGCAAACAGCAATATATGAGAGAAGGTGGTGGTGGTGGGGGGGATAAAGTTAAAGACAATGGCCAAGGAACACCCCATGAGGAAACAAGTGAGAGACAGAAGGTGCCAGCATGCAGCACTGCAGAGTACTGCTGCAGGACACAGGGAAAGGGGAAAAAGAACTGTTAACTGTTGCTATTTTAGGGAGAAAGCTGCTGAAGACTAACCCTGGGAGATATGAACCTTGGCATCACCTCATGCTGAACTGAGACTTGCACAGTGAGGGACAGCGCCAGTCTTTGTCATCTTAGAAGAGGAAAAAGTAAAAGTACTGTAGCATCAGAACTTTTTAAATAATGTTTACCAGGCACCTCGCTTCAAACACCCCTTAATGCCAAAAATAAAGATTTAAGTTAAAAACCACAAAAATAACCTCCAGTCTTTAAGATCCCAACAGAAATCTATATGCAGCACTGGCATCTTCAACGACAGCCAGACCTGGCAGATTAAGCGCAGAATGTCATCAGCGGAAACTACTGATGTCTGACAATGACAGGAAGTGCTGGATGGCAAAGGGGCTATAATTAGAATGGCTGCTGGAGCTTCATCCAGCGTGAGTGTGTAGCAGACCTTTGAATCTAAAATTATATGTCTAGTTTTTGTTCAGTTCATGGAATAAAAGTAACGATGCTTTCATGTTTGCTGTATTTGCTTTTTCCCCTATAGAGACTGTGGTTACTGTCTTCAACTTAAAAATATGCAGATTAGGTTAATGTATTCGTTTGTCAAACAAATAGTTACAAAAAACAAACATTCAACTTTTAATGCACATACAAGAAAAGTGGCAAATTTTCACGTTTAAGAACATGAAATAATCATATATTTAAATATTTACTGAAAAGGGATACATACACAATTAGTTCATTACTTTTCTGTCACTCGTTTAGTTGATTAAGTAATTGCTGCAGCTCTGCTTTGATTATGGCAGTTTTGTACTAGACATCCCACTGGATACAGCCTGGAAGATCAAGCTGCTAGCATTATCTTAGATGGGTGATTGAGGTTAGTTTTTAATGGCAATTTCGAAATTTCTATAATATATTCACCACACTAGACATCAGTGATCCTAGGTAAATCATCTACCAAATACTTGACCAATCCTGAGCGCTATTCTCATTTTACTATAGTTTATTATTATACTGATGGATGGTGCATGCAGGATACGCGCAGGATAGTCCAAAAGAGCTGAGCTGGAGAATCCAAGCTCAGAATCAGTTTGTGGAAACACAGGCTGATCCTCGACCCAAATGAAGGCTCTTACTGACGCTGGCATCAGCCCAATAACAAGAAGATGGCGTCTACAAAAGAAGGGCTTAAAGAACAAAAATATCTTCAAAGGACATGTCTCCTCCCATGTCACAAACATGCCTGTGTGGACTTTGCAAGGGAGCACCAAACATGGGACTTTGAAAGGTAAAAGAAAGTTTTATTCTCTGACGAGAAAAAATGTTCCTGATGGTTTCCAGCATTACTGGCATGACAAGGAGATCCCACTGGAGATGTTTTCTACGTGGCACAGTGGAGGAGGCTCCATCATGAGCTGGGGTGCTTTTTCCTTCAATGGAACAATGGCGCAGCAGGTTGTGCAGGGGCATCAAACAGTGGCTGGCTATGTAGAGATGTTGCAGTGGGCAGTCCTCTTGGCTGAGGGCTCTCATCTGTGCAGTAATGACTGGGTCTATCAACAGGACAACGCTGCAGTTCACAATATCCGCCTGACAAGGGACTTCTTCCAGGAGAATAACATTGCTCTTTTGGACCACCCTGCATGTTCCCCTGATCCAAATCCCATTGGGAACATTTGAGGATGGATGGCAAGGGAAGTTTACAAAAAACAAACATTGGTTCCAGACCAGGCAGCTCTGTGGTGCAGTGGTTAGCACTGTGGCAGCACAGCAAGACGGTCACAGGATCAATCCTACCCACTGACCATCGTGGGTTTGATCCCACCCCCTGAACATTGGTGACCCTTCTGTGTGGAGTTTGCATGTTCTCCCCGTGTCTGCGTGGGTTTACCCCGGGTACTCTGGTTTCTTCCCACAGGCCAAAGACATGCAGGTCAGGTTAAATGGTATCAACTGGGGATTCAAAATTGTCCTTAGGTATAAATGTGAGAGTGAATGGTTGTCTGTCTCTCTGTGTTGGCCGTGTGATGGACTGGCGATCTGTCCAGGGTGTACTCTGCCTCTCACCCAAAGATGCTGGGATAGGCTCCAGCCACCCCACCCCCCACTCCTCCGGGGCCCAAAAAGGAATTAAGCAGCAGAAGATGGATGGATGGATGGTACTGTGAATGCCCTTCGTGAAGCCATCTTCACCACATGGAGCAACTTTCCCACCAGCCTCCTGGAAACACCCTAACCTTGAATCAATTTTTGAAGTGATCAACAAGAATGGTGGGGCTACTCACTACCGAGTCCTTTTCTGACACTTTTAGTTCTGTTTTGGAATTTTGGGGGCTATGGTCTTAAACTTTTGATCAGCTGATGAACAGCCTGTTTGAGTTTAAATGTAGTTTTCAATAAATTGCCTATTCTGTTTTTTTAATCTCTTGCTCTCGTGTCATCTTTTTGTATTTTGAAGCTCTACTTATGACCTGGTTATGATCCATCAGTGTGAAATGCAAATACTTGTAATTTTTCCCCCGGTCTTAAGAACTCATCAGGAGTATAACTTCTTCACAACCTCATGCAGATCAACTAGCGTACAGACACTTGGGAATCATCAGTTAGCCCAGTGTTTTTCAACCTGTAATGACTGTTACAGCCCTGCTCCTCTCCGGAGTAGGACCTCTGTGTTTTTTTTCTTGTGTTGTAGGTGGCGCTGCGAAGGACCGCCGCTAGCTGAAAGGTGCTCTATATAAGCCACACTGGCGCACTTGTCAGCAGCGCTTTTTGCCTCTCTGCTGTGTCTGCGCTCTGTCTGCTCTCTGTCGTTTGGTCGGGGCTGTGCTGAAGCTCCTCGTTTGTGTTATCTGTGGCCTGTGGGATTTTGGTTCTGGGTTTGCCGCTGGGCACATTTGCAGCCCTGACACAGACATACGGTCACTGGGTTGGCCAATGACTGGTTTGTTTTTCCTTGTTTGTCTCAAGCATCCAATACACTCACACTCGCCACTGATTATTACAGACACCTTTTAACTTGTTTTTCCTAAAACTAAACTTGTGTTTAAATTGGCACCTCCGTGTGGTCTCCCTTTTTTGTTCAGCCTCGAGCCAGGCTTGTGACAAATAGGGGCTCGTCCACTCGTCTGAACCCGGTCCGTTTGAGCCTTATAACTATTTGTAATAGGACAAATGGGAGCTCGTTCGTCCGTTTAAACCCGGTGTGTTTGTTAAAATAAGAGCAGTTTGAATTTGGACCCGTTTGCTTGTTCGTCCAGTTGAACCTGGTTCAGCTGTTTCAGCCTTAGACCCGTTTTTAAAAGGACAAAGTGGGGGGCTCGTCTGTTTGAGCTTTGGCCAATTTGTGAGAAAATGGGAGCTTGTCTGTTTGTTTGAACACGGTTCATCTGTTAGATCCATTTGTGAATCCGGACTTGTTTGCTCATCTGTGTTAGAGTGGACCTGTGTGTGGAAACAGGAGCTCATTTGTTTGTTTGGTGGATTTGTCCGTTTGTGTGTTAACTGGGTTAAATCAGGTAAGTGTGTTCCATTTATTTGATTTTGTTATCACTGGAAATTTCTCCAGTTAGGCTTAACAGTGAGTTCCATTAGGGGGTTCAGTGTCTGGTTTATTACAGCGGTGAACACGGTCTGGGGCCACTTCCACTGGATTTCTATGAGTTGCTGCGTAGCAGTTGCTCGGCAACCCAGCGGGCTCATGAGTGAAGATCCTCCTGCTAGTAACTGCACGAAGACTAGGGCCTGCATTAGGTAAATAGGTTTCTGTGACTAGGTAGTCAGGGAGGAGAGTTTCCAGTGTGTCATTTTTTTGTATGGAAATACTTCCTTCTGTTTGTGACCCAATTTGGTTTGGTTGCGCAATCTATTCACGTGTGTGAGTAGAGGCACTGACAGCGGTTTTTTGTGAATGAGCGAGTGGCTGTGGTGTCAGGGTGATGTCAGCACTCATTATTGTGCAGCGTTTGCGGAGTGAACGTACACCTGTTGGAGAGACATGGAGGATGGCAAGTGTCTGTTAATTTGAAAATCTGTTTGTGGTGGTTTTTTTGAATTAGGGCGTGAATTAATTGTTTTCAGGTTGTGGGGCAGAGTGCTGCACCTGTGAGTTATTGTTGCACATCAGTCTAATTTGTTTGTATGTGTTGGCGTGTGCGTAACACCTGTTGTGATGACTGAAGGGAGTTTAACCGGTGATGTTGCCGGGTTGACTTTTGAGCAATGGAAAAAGTTGTTGCTTGAAATAGAATTGGAGAAACGCAGAGAAAAATGGTTGCGGTTGGAGAAGCTCAGATTGAGTGTTAATGCTGCCGTTGGTGCTGGTTTAGGTCCAAATGGTAGTTCTAATTATGCACACTCATTGGATGTTTCCTCTGATTTGCACCAAGTTTGTTCTGTTTCAGAGCCGGTGCATGATTGCAATGTCTGTGAACTGGTTCCTGCATGCACACTGACACCTGTGGTGTTGCCCGCTCCAATTAATTATGTTAATTCTGAAAACCTGTGTGTGGAGCCTCTTTATGTGCTTCCTGACTGTGATTCAGCAGGAACACCAGTTAGTGTATCAGAGAAACTGGAGTCAGTGACAAACTGTCAGCGGGCACGGTCAATTTTTTCAGCTGATTCTGATGGTCAGTTGTCTCCAGATGACACTATTAAAGAGCCTGTTAAAGTGGTTTCTGAAGGTTGTTCATTTACACCTGAGCATAAGGAGGAAACGCAGCTTTGCCAGGTTAATCTGCTGAAATCAGATTACTTCTGGGGAAAGCTGGTTTTTGAACTGAGGGTGAGCGTGTCCCAGCAGCCGGTTGGTTTAGCAGCTGCTGTAGTGTCTGTGAAGGCACATGTGTTAGATGATGACATCATAGTGGTTTCTGATCAGTGGAGGATGCAGGGTGAGCTGAAGAAATCTGAGTCACTGCAAAACCTGCATGGGCTGTGTTTTTTTGCTCCTGAGCTGTGCCACCTTGCTCCTAGGCTGAACCCTCTGGCTATCTTGTGGGGTTTTGATAGTGGTCGTCCTCCTGATAAGCACCTCTGTTTTGTCTGGCTGGCTGTGGATTTGGGTCAGCATCCTGGCAGGTTTTTTCTTCCTGTCCAGTTGACTCTGGATTTCGGTCATCCTCCCGCAGGACATTTGTTTCCCACTGGTCTGTGGACTGCAGGTTACTGGTTTTGACTGATGTGTTTTTGTTTTTTTGCAGGCCTACTGCTTGGACATCCACCACACTAAGGGCTCGGAATGTTATGGTGGAGGCCTTGTCCAGAACACCAGGTTTTAAGGGCTAAGACTTACAAAGCTTGTCTGTAGTTACCTAAACTATCTGTCCTGCTTTTCGCACTCTTAAATTGCTTCTCCAGGCGTCGGAGTTGCTGGGTAGCTGAGGGTTGTGATGGGTTGGTTGGGTGCCTACATTAAAAACTTGGTGAGTGCATAGTAGATCTGCAGTTGTGGTATTTTTACTTGTATATAGAAAATTGCAAATAAATAAAATTAGGACTATTTATTACTGAATGATAATTTTTGTTAATTTGCTTGTAGATCAATTTGTGCTGGCCCTTTCAATGGGAAGTCCATCCTTTGTGTGTGTGGGGGTGTTATAGCCCCGCTCCTTCTTGGAGTGGGTCTTCTGTGCCTTTTTTTCTTGTGTTGTAGGTGGCGCTGCAAAGGACCACCCCTGGTTGAAAGATGCTCTATAAAGGCCACCTTTGCGCACCTGTCAGCAGCACTTGTTGCTCCGGCAGAGTCCAGGTGCCTCTTTGCTGTGTTCATTCTGCCTACTGTTTTTGCTGTCTGTGCGCTTGTCCTGGGCTGGCCACTTCTGTCTACGCTGTCTGATGCCGGCAGGGTTCTGTGTGGGGTTTGCTGCTGCCATTTCTGGTTCTGCTGCCGCTCATGCTCCAGTTGGAGGTTTGCAGTCACTGGGTTAGCTAGTGACTGTCTGTGTTTATGTCATGCATCCAACACACACATGCACTACTGACACAATTATGTTCTTTAAATAAATTATTGTTTAAATTGGGACCTCCTTGTGATCTCCCTTTTTTGTCCAGCCTCGAGCCGGGCTTGTACATGACTCATAGTACGTTTTTTAAATTCAAAACAATCCTGCGGCACCCCACCAACCAAAAATGTTACAAAATGACACACTGTCTTCTATAACAGCATATGTAATGGTAATTTAGTCTTGTCATTTGTTTATATTCAATGTGAAACACGATGCAATTACAGACAAATTCAATGGGAAGATGCAAACACACGTGAATTTATGCCAGGCGATGATAACACAAGCAAATTCACATCCGTGTGAGTTGGATTTTGTTAAGGTCATGTAAAAAATTCACTTGATGCTTGGTCGCAATAGTCAATCAGCATTGAGATTCCACCATTACTGGGAGTGAGTATCAAGCATGGAGATTAAATCAGTCTGAAAACAAGACCGCCACTCACTGGAGAAACATGGACCACAGCTCCCTACCTGTGATATCCTTCTAGGCTGTGACAAATATGCTAATGAGGGCTAGTAACTCTTGAAACTGGACACCAGTCTGCTTGTTGAGTGCTGAAAACAGCCAACATCAAGATGTAGTTTCTGGAGGGATAGTGACATTTTCACCACTGTGCGCCCCTCCGGATTATGTCGCAAACTCAAACATGACTGTGTTTTGGGGAATTTCCATGACAAAACAGCAAGAGTTAGCATAAAGGTAATCAAGGTTATGAAGGTAACCCCTCTCTTGGCAGGGTTAATTTTCACATGTTGATTTCAACTGTCAGCTGTACTCGTGCGAGTAGAACAATGTGAATTTTCACTTCACCTTTGGTCTGACACACCTTGAATCTGTTCTCTTCAAATATTTATCCACTGCTGTTTTCCATCTTCTCACTGCCACCCCTCGCAGGTATCACTTAACAAGTTCATAACATAGCCATACTGAGTGAGTAGGGCTGGGTGATATACCTATAAAAATGTATTGCGATATAATCTCTTTATATCATGATATTTACTTTGCGTACTGAATGTCCTTTAAAATTTGGATTTACTTAAGATTTTTATTAGAAATATATAGTATATATATGTATAAAAAATAATATATACACTACCGTTCAAAAGTTTGGGGTCACTTAAAAATTTCCTCATTTTTGAAAGAAAAGCACTTTTTTCAATGAAGATAACTTTAAACTAATCAGAAATACACTCTATAAATTGCTAATGTGGTAAATGACTATTCTAGCTGCAAATGTCTGGTTTTTGGTGCAATATCTACATAGGTAACTCACGTGGAATTGTATAGTAGAAGGAGTCTTTGTCTAATTTGACCTTGTTGTTATATTATACAGGTGTATAGAGGCCCATTTCCAGCAACTATCACTCCAGTGTTCTAATGGTACAATGTGTTTGCTCATTGCGTCAGAAGGCCAATGGATGATTAGAAAACCCTTGTGCAATCATGTTAGGTCTGCAATGCTGTAACTGCTGCAAATGGAAGATTCTTTGACGAAAGCAAAGTTTGAAGGAAAAAATTATTTCAAATACAAATCATTATTTCTAACCTTGACAATGTCTTGACCATATTTTCTAATCATTTTACAACTCATGGTGGTAAATAAGTGTGACTTTTCATGGAAAACACAAAATAATTGTCTGGGTGACCCCAAACTTTTGAACGGTAGTGTATATATATATATATATATATATATATATATATATATATATATATATATATATATACGTATATACCCATTGGATATAAAAAGTCTACACACCCCTGTTCAAATGCCAGGTTTTTGTGATGTAAAAAAATGAGACCAAGGTAAATTGTTTCAAAACTTTTTCCAACATTAATGTGACCTATAACCTGCACAACCCAATTGAAAAACAAAAATTAAAAAAACTAAAACTAAAATATTAAGGGGAAAAAATAAAAAATAAAAAACTTACAATAACCTGTTTGCATAAATGTGCACACCCTTAAACTAATACTTTGTTGCATCACCCTTGGCTTTTATTACAGCACTCAGTCTTTTTGGGGAGGAGTCTACTAGTGTAGCACATCTTGATGTGACAATATTTGCCCACTTTGCAAAAATGCTGCAAATCTGTCAGATTGCGAGGCCATCTCCTGTGCACAGCCCTCTTCAGATCATTCCACAGATGTTTGATCGGATTCAGGTCTGGACTGCGGCTGAGCCATGCCAAAACCTGGATCTTCTTCTGGTGAAGCCATTTTTTTGTTGATTTGGATGTGTGCTTTGGGTCACTGTTGTGCTGAAAGAAGAATTTCCTCTTCATCTTCAGCTTTCTAGCAGAAGCCTGACGGTTTTGTGCCAACACTAACTGGTATTTGGAACTGTTCATAATTCCCTCCACCTTGACTAAAACCCCAGTTCCAGCTGAAGAGAAACAGCCCCAAAGCATAATGTTGCCACCACCATGCTTCACTGTAGGTATGGTGTTCTTTTGGTGATGAGCAGTGTTGCATTTGCGCCAAATATACCTTTTGGAATTATGGCTAAAAAGTTCCACCTTGGCTTCATCAGACCATAACACATTTTCCCACATGCGTTTGGGAGATTTCAAATGTGTTTTTGCAAAATGTAGTCTGGCTTGGATGTTTTTCTTCATAAAGCTTCCATCTTGCCACCCTACCCCATAGCCCAGACATATGAAGAAGACGGGAGATTGTTGTCACATGTACTAAACAGCCAGTACTTGTCAGAAATTCCTGCAACTCCTTCAATGTTGTTGTCGGCCTCTTGGCAGCCTCCCTGACCAGTTTTCTTCTTGTCTTTTCATCAATTTTGGAGGGACGTCCAGTTCTTGGTAATGTTACTGCTGTACCATATTTTCTCCACTTGATGATGACTGTCTTCACTGTGTTCCATGGTATATTTAATGCCTTGGAAATTCTTTTGTATCCCTCTCCTGACTGATACCTTTGAACAATGACATCCCTCTGATGCTTTGGAAGCTCTCTGTGAACCATGGCTTGTGCTATATGATGTGACTACAAAAATGTCAGGAAAAGCCTACTAGAACAGCTGAACTTTATTGGGGTTAATTTGGGGTTTGAATGTGATTAATTCTGAACACCGCCACATCCTCAGTTATAAGAGGGTCTATATTTATGCAACCAGGTTATTGTAAGTTTTTTTATCCATCCATCTTCTACCGCTTTTCCGAAGGTCCGGGTCACGGAGGCAGCAGTTCAAGCAGAGAAGCCCAGACTTCCCTCTCCCCAGCCACCTGCTCCAGCTCTTCAGAGAGGATACCAAGGCGTTCCCAGACCAGCTGGGAGACATAGTCTCTCCACCGAGTCCTGGGTCTGCCCCGGGGTCTCCTCCCAGTAGGACATGCCCAAAACACCTCAAGTGGGAGGCTTCCAGGAGACATCCTGATCAGATGCCCATACCACCTCAACTGGCTCCTTTCAATGTGTAGGAGCAGCGGCTCTACTCTGAGCCTCTCCCGGATGACTGAGCTCCTCACCCTATCTCTGAGGGTGAGTCCAGCGATCCTATGGAAAAAGCTCATTTCAGCCGCTTGCATCCGTGATCTCGTTCTTTCGGTCATTACCTAAAGCTCGTGACCATAGGTGAGAGTAGAAACGTCTAGCCTATGGCGCCTAGCGGCTGCCCCGGCCTTGTATGCGCTCTGCAGAGCGTGCCCAAATGCCAAGTCACGTTTCGTTACCTAATGTGTAATGACAAAGTTGAATCTCATCTCGACAGCTTTGCCTTAGAACCCAGCTCCCTCTTCACCACAACAGACCGGTACAACGTTTGCATCACGACAGATGCTGCTCCGATCCATCTGTCAATCTCTCACTCCATTCTCCCCTCACTCATGAATAAGACCCCAAGATACTTTAACTCCTCCACTTGGGGCAGGAGCCTGTCCCCAACCCAGAGCGGACAATCCACCTTTTTCCGGCTGAGGACCATGGACTCGGACTTGGAGGTGCTGATTTTCATCCCAGCCCCCTCATAGATTGTCACCTTATCGTGGTGGGGGGTTTGCATGCCCCAGTGATCCCAGGAGCTATGCCATCCGGGGCAATTTGCCTCTGATAGGGTCACCCAAGACAAACTGGTCCTGGGTGAAGGGCCAGACTAAGAACGATCCAACAGACTCTCATGATAAATACTAGAACAAGGATTCAGTGTACCCCACCTGGTATGGGGTTACTGGGGCCCCACCCTGGAGCCAGGCCTGGGGGAGGGGCTCGATGGCGGGGTTTCCGCCCATGGGACCCGGTTGGGCTCAGCCCGAAGGAGTTATATGTGTCCGCCCTCCAGTGGGCGCCACCTGCAGGAGGGATCATGGGGGTCCGGTGCTATGTGGATCAGGTGGCGGTCAAAGGCGGCGACCTTGGCAGACTGATCCCAAGCTTCCTAAACTGGCTTTTGGTACGTCAAGTTTTTTTTTATTTTCTTTATTTTGCCCCTTAAAAGATTTCAGTTTGTTTTTCATTTGGGTTGTACATTAATGGTGGAAAAAGTTTTGAAATGATTTATCTTGGTCTCATTTTTTGACATCACAAAAACCTGGCATTTGAACAGGACTGTGTAGACTTTTTATATCCACTATATAATATTCATTTCACTTGGGAAAAAGCTGAACAATAAAATGAAAACTTAAATCAGAGAAAATTCTTCACAACAATATAAACTGAGCAAAGTGTCTTTTTTCTTTTGCCTAACAGAACTCACATTATCAAATAATAGAGTTGATCTACATGAGTAGAAATGTTTCAGTCTAATAAGTGGCAGAAGTATAATTTGTCGTTTATTTTTGTTTTTATGTCTACATTTCATCAGTTCTTTATTTGGCAATCCACTCACTCTTATTTTGAAGGGTTGCAAGACCGGATAGGAGCTCTTATTTTGAAAGTTCATTTGCTCAGTGAGCTTCATTTTACACATGTAGAGTTCAGACTGGAAATGTTTATTCCTCCCCCCCCATTTCCTGTGCTAAAGACAGACCTACTTTTATTCTGTTATCCTCCTTTTTATCTCTGCTTGCCGCAGTGTAGACTTCTCTGTGAGCAATGCATGCAGGGCGGCGGGGCAGCCGCACTGAGCTGTTGCTTACATTTCAGCAGCAGCAGCTGGTGAGAGCATGAAGTCACTGTTCATATTAACGTGACAAATACTGCAATATGCACGATGCAACCATTTTATTTATTATGGGCGGCCAAATGTACAGATACAATGACTATATCCGATATATCACCCAACCCTATGAATGAGAACTTAAAAAAAAGTGAAACAGAAGAACAAAATCATCATTATTATGTTCATACTGCCACCCACTGACATGGAAGAGCCCCTACATTGCAGGTACAGATGCACAATGGCAAATTATTTGCAACAACTAAGTAATAATTTGTTGGACCATTTAAGTCAAATTAAGACAATTATCCACGGCACACCTGATGATCTGTCATGACACACTGGTGTGCTGAGGCACAGTGGTTGAAAATCACACAGTGAAGATAACAAAAATAACTACGGACTATGTGAGTAAACTGAAATACTCAAAGAGAAATAACACAAGGGTGGGTGAGAACATGCAAATTCAGATACTCAATATATGCATTTAGCTCATCATCATCACAATGGATCTAAATTAGATTTTCCTGTATCTAAAATATATCTTAAAGATCTGCTAAACATGATAGCATCTCAACTTAACAGCTCGGCTACTTTGGCCTCTGTCAGTTGATTAAAAAATACCATAATTGTCTTCTTTATTGTTGTTGCTTTTGTTAACGACCTGCAGGAACCTTGAACTTTACAAATGTTTTATAAAACCATTAATAATTAAAGCAGAATATGTAATAGAAAATGAAGAAAATCAGGAAAATAGGCCTGCCTTACGAGGGTTAGTCAATCACAATGTCTTTCACTTCATATCTCTTTGTTCTTCACGGTGTCGCTTCTAAAGTGAGCTGGATAAAAAATGACTGAATTGAAGACACATTAACCAAGAGAGCTTGTGGATATGAACATTTGTATGATTTATCATCAGCTTCTTCACCACCTCACAAAGATTGTTAAATGGTGGTGGTTCAGTTGTCATACACACCATTTTGTCTTCTCTCTTTTTTCCACTGCACCAACTGTAGTAAAAGTTGGTGTTGTCCAGACATTTAATAATAATAATGGATTAGGTTTATATGGCACTTTACATGCCAAGTTACATCTCAAAGCGCTTACAGTGAGTCCATTATTCATTCGCTCCAGACAGACATTGATAGTGGTAAGCTACTACTCTAGCCACAGCTGCCCTGGGGCAGACTGACGGAAACGTGGCTGCCAATCCGTACCAACAGCCTCTCCAACCACTACCGAACATTTATACACATTCATACACAGTGTCATGGACACTGGAGGCAAGGTGGGTAAAGTGTCTTGCCCAGGGACACAACGGCAGGATGGCTGGGGAGAGCAAGATTCGAACTGCCAATCGCCTACCTCCTGAGCCACTGCCGCCCACATTTCCCTCCTCGATTCCATTTTTGCTGAGCACCAAGCTGGACAGCAGGTAGTTCCATTTTTATATGGTCTTTGGCATGACCCAGCCGAGACTTGAACCCCGACCTCCCGGGTTGTGGGGTGGATGCTCTACCTCTAGGCCACCACTCTGGTCATATTTACTGGTTCCAACTCCATGTCAGTCCACTTGTTGTCCATTGCCATTGTTTGAATAAACAAAAACACACCGAGTACCCAAAGGAAATCACTCCATACACTGGAAGAGAAAGCCATTTTGGTGGTGCAACAACACATTCAAACCAACACAACAGTACAAATGCTGACAATGGTGTAGGCTGCCCACACAGGGTCTATATAGGGCTCATGCAGAAATAAAATTCAGGCCAGCATGAGCAACTCTCACCTTTCAGCTGGGGTCACGTTGTCGACAGCAGGATATTCCAAAGTGTAGAGGAACCTACTAGTTCACAACGTTAAGTTCATCAACAAACAAGTTGATAATCACTTGAGGGCAGTTCTTACATCCACCAGGACAGTTGCACACTGTACTGCTGGTTCAGATGTGTGAATCCTGAAAGAAGGATCAGTGGTTGGCAGTGTCATCCTTGCGAGCTACGGTGAATGGCATGATCGACTCTCACTCAACCCAGAGTCAAAATTGACAATGATATACTCTCAGTGAAATAAAACTGAGCAAAGCTGGTATGAACACCACTCAAGTTGAAAACTGTTGAGTCCGTGTGATCAGAGTGCTCTGGCTCATGTGTGTTATGGTGACAAGACACTAAAGTACAGCAGAGGAGGGTTGGACAGAATGAGAGAAGAGGCAGAGGAGTGAGCCCGGGGCCTTTAAAACACTTCTGAAGGAGAGTATGGAGAGGCAAGGCGAAGTCATACAGAACAAGAGCGACACTGGTGAAACTGAGCTAATGTGCCGTGACTAAGAGATAAGAGAGGGAGGGAGGGTGCAGGACTGCATCTGGTGTCTCTGTTTCCACAGCAACAATCATCACCATATGCTGCCTGATTAAGTGAAATGATGAATGTTGAGGGCTGGCAGGAGAAGGCAGGGAATGTTCTCCAGTGTGAAGTTTGCTTTGTGTGATATTCCGGAAACACTGTGTACATATTTATAGTACAGGGCTACTGGACTGAGCTGAGTAGTCCAGTTGTTACATGTTGTTTTTAGTGGTCACCACCAACAATGTAATCTTCTCACAGAAGGCAAAGGAAGCCAAGCTTTCCCTGTTTTTCAGTTAAGCTTTATGAAATCTGTATATATATAAACAGATACGTTACAGCTAAAACTATATATCTCTATACAGTATATCATACATACATTATTATTATGTAGTTTCTTCTTTCAAAAAAAATCCTGCTTTTTTCACTCATCAAGCCAAGTCCAGTCCTTGAACTTAGGGCATCCATGAGGGTCTGATGGTTCATCTGATAGTCATCCGGAGTGTATAAGCAGTTCCAAGGAGGACAATCTTTTGCAACTCTTGCATCCTGAAGTTTCCAGGGATTTTGTGTATTTCTCCATTCCTTTCTTAACCATACCAAGAGCGCCTATTACCACAGGTGTTATTATTATTATTATTATTATGAGTAGGAGTAGTAGTAGAATTACTATATGCTTTAACATCACAGTTATGCTCTTATACTGGTGTGTCTCGAGCTGGCAGCAACCAGCTGCCTCAGGATTCTTGCCGATCTTAGTAACAGTCTTCTGCATTGCATGAGGCTTGAGACAAACATGGATATCTTCTAAGGAGCTCTCCAGGCTTTCTGTACAACTACCCAAGGCTCATATAACAATTGTTGTGATGATTACCCTTTTCAGGTTCCAGAGGGATTTTATTTCCAGTGCTACGTCAAGGTACTTATTGACCTTTTCCTCCTCCATGACAGCAATCTGGGTGTCACCTGGGCATGTTAGGCTGATGCCGATGATCTACAGTGGTGTGGAAAAGTGTCTGCCCCATTTCTGATTTCTCTTTTTTTTGTATGTTTGTCACACTTAAATGTTTCAGATCATCAAACAAATTCAAATATTAGACAAAGATAACACAAGTAAATACAAAATGCAGTTTTTAGATAAAGGTGTTTATTATTAAGGGTAAAAAAAAAATCCAAACTTACATGGCCCTGTGTGAAAAAGTGATTGCCCCCTAAACCGAATAACTGGTTGGGCCACCCTTAGTAGCAACGACTGCAATCAAGCGTTTGCAATAACTGGCAATGAGTCTTTTACAGTGCTGTGGAGGAATTTTGGCCCACTCATTTTTGCAGAATTGTTGTAATTCAGCCACACTGGAGGGTTTTCGAACATGAACCGCCTTTTTAAGGTCATGCCGCAGCATCTCAATCAGATTCAGGTCAGGACTTTGACTAGGCCACTCCAAAGTCTTCATTTTGTTTTTCTTAAGCCATTCAGAGGTGGACTTGTTGGTGTGTTTTGGATCATTGTTCTGCTGCAGAACCCAAGTGCACTTCAGCTTGAGGTCACAAACAGATGGCCGGACATTCTCCTTCAGGACTTTTTGGTAGATAGCAGAAGTCATGGTTCCATTTACCACAGCAAGTCTTCCAGGTCCTGAAGCAGCAAAATAGCCACAGACCATCACACTACCACCACCATATTTTACTGTTGGTATGATGTTCCTTTTCTGAAATGTTGTGTTATTTTTACACCAGATGTAATGGGACACACACCTTCCAAAAAGTTCAACTTTTGTCTTGTCAGTTTATAGAATATTTTCCCAAAAGTCTTGGGGATCATCAAGATGCTTTCTAGCAAAACTGAGACGAGCCTTTATGTTGTTTTTGCTCAGCAGTGGTTTTCGTCTTGGAACTCTGCCATGCAGGCCATTTTTGCCCAGTCTCTTTCTTATGGTGGGATCGTGAACACTGACCTTAACTGAGGCAAGTGAGGCCTGCAGTTCTTTGGATGTTGTTGTGGGGTCTGACCTCTTGGATGAGTCGTTGCTGCGCTCTTGGGGTAATTTTGGTCGGCCGGCCACTCATGGGAAGGTTCACCACTGTTCCATGTTTTCGCCATTTGTGGATAATGGCTCTCACTGTGGTTCGCTGGAGTCCCAAAGTTTTAGAAATGGCTTTACAACCCTTTACAGACTGATAGATCTCAATTACTTTGTTTCTCATTTGTTCCTGAATTTCTTTGGATGGTGGCATGATGTCTAGCTTTTGAGGATCTTTTGGTCTACTTCACTTTGTCAGGCAGATCCTATTTAAGTGATTTCTTGATCGAGAACAGGTGTGGCAGTAACCAGGCCTGGGTGTGGCTAGAGAAATTGAACTCAGCTTTTCAAAGCTGTGATAAACTACAGTTAATTTATGTTTCAGCAGTGGGGGGCAATCACTTTTTCACACAGGGCCATGTAGGTTTGGATTTGTTTTGCGTCGTCGGCCTCCGTCGGTCTATGATGACCATGGAAGAGAATCCTAAACGTCTACTCTGCTGGAACAGCACCGCCTGTGGCTGAACAGGCCGATGTGCGAATGGCAGTCCCTGTCACACAGGTCGCACTTGTGGGTGGTCTCCATGCTGCTGGGTCTGTGGCGGTTCTTCCTGCGGGTCCTTTTTTCATCTGCTGCAGCAGTCAGTCTCTCTTCACCCGCCTTGAGCTGTCTGGTCAGGGTGCCTCTCCATTTGGAGCGGTCCGTTGCAAGGTCCTCCCAGCGCTCTGTGTTAATCTCCAGGGCCTTCATGTCTCTCTTGCAGACGTCTCTAAAGCGCAGCTGTGGGCGGCCAACGTCTCTCCTGCCAGTCGCCAGTTCTCCGTAGAGGACGTCTTTGGGGATTCTGCCATCCTCCATACGGTGAACGTGGCCTAGCCAGCGGAGCCTGCGCTGCCTGAGTAGAGTGAACATGGAGGGAAGGCCGGCGCGGGACAGAACTTCTGTGTTGGGCACTTTGTCCTGCCAGGATATGTCCAGGATGTGGCGAATGCAGCGCAAGTGGAAGGAGTTCAGTCTCTTTTCCTGCCGGGCGTATGTTGTCCACTTCTCACTCCCATAGAGCAGTGTGCTGATGACGCAGGCGTTGTACACTGCCATCTTCGTCTTGACAGAGAGTTTGGGATTCTCCCACACTCGTGTGGTGAGGCGAGCGAGTGTGGAGGATGATTTTCCAATCCTCTTGTTGATCTCTGTATCAAGGGAGAGGTTGTTGCTGATCGTGGACCCCAGGTACGTGAACTGATTCACGACCTCCAGCTCATAGTCGTCGATGGTGATGGTTGGTGGTGCTTCCGTGCCTTGCGCCAAGACGTTAGTCTTCTTCAGGCTGATGGTAAGCCTGAAGTCCTTGCATGCCTGGGAGAAGCGGTCCATCAGGGTCTGAAGCTCCTGCTGTGTGTGGGTTGCGACTGCAGTGTCATCTGCGAACAGCATGTCTCTGATTAGAGCCTCGCGTACTTTGGTTCTGGCTTTCAGGCGGGCGAGGTTGAAAAGCCTGCCGTCAGATCTTGTGTGCAGGTAGATTCCCTCTGTTGCTGTGCTGTGCTTAATAATAAACACCTTTATTTAAAAACTGCATTTTGTGTTTACTTGCGTTATGTTTGTCTAATATTTAAATTTGTTTGATGATCTGAAACATTTAAGTGTGACAAACATCACAAAAATCAGGAAGGGGGCAAATACTTTTTCACACCACTGTATATCTTTACTTGACCTTTGCTGCACGTTTTATTCAGACTATTTAATTGGTTATTTTACTGTGGTTGTTTAGTGAAAAAACTGTGTATCCGTGTCTGTATGCAGCTTCACCAGGTGCTGAATTGCGTGTTTTGAGTGTTTTTCGGTTTGCATGTTCTCCCCGTGTCTGCGTGGGTTTACTCCGGGATTTCTCCGGTTTCCTCCCACATGCCAAAAACATGCAAGTTGGGTTAATTGACATCAAACTGGGGATTCTAAATTGTCCTTAGGTGTGACTGTGAGAGTGAATGGTTGTCTGTCTCTCTGTGTTGGCCCTGCGATGGACTGGTGATCTGTCCAGGGTGTACCCTGCTTCTCGCCCAAAGATGCTGGGATAGGCTCCAGCTCCCCCGCGACCCGAAAAGGATTAAGTGGAAGAGGATGGATGGAGTGTTTTTCGGTCATATCAATAATTTATCCAGTTTCATGTCAGTGTAAAAAAAATCAGTTTTATAGACAGTTGTGTGACCTCAGATCTTTTGAAAACAACCATTGATGCCTATAGAACCTGCCCCCTCCCCCAAACTTCTTTTTATTTGGATTCCTTAAAAAAACTGCCCACACCCCTTCACTGACAGCCAAGGCAATGAGATTTGGCAGGTTTCACCACTGTCATATTTTACCCTTATTATAGATTACAGGTCACTGTAGTGCTTTGCTATATAGTGTACACGTTATGGTGAAAGAAAAGGACATTTCTGTGCTTGATAGCACTTCTTTCCTCATGGCCAGCTGTGAGGATCTTAAGGATAACACATACGTAAGAGTTATGGGGAAGATATCTGATATTTTAACATATACAGGGCCATATTACAAGGTATTAAAGGTCAGTCATCAGTTGTCAGTGACACAGAATGCATTTATGGACGTTTCCATGTTCATTTCCTTATCACAATAGCGCAGAAACAAATTTTCTGCCGGGTGCAAGGTGCGAAGAGATCGGTCTAATTATTCAGAGTGGTGTTTTGGATAATCCAATCCAAAGCGCTCCTGTCCATCCCTTTAATGCACAGAGGTGCATTACCTAAAGTGAACGCTGATCATGACTGCTTGTTTTAGACAGGTTTTGTGCTGGCCAAAGCTCGTACGTGTGAGCAAAAATGCATGCCATAGTAACACTGCTTATTAACAAGGAAGACATCGATCACAGTTGATACCTAGTTGGTTATTTTAGAGAGCAAACCAGAAAGAATGCTGAGCTGAAAAATAAGCTTAATGGTTTAATGTATTGTGCATAGATGCAACATACAGACATGAATGGGTTTGAATATTCAGGAAAAGAGGATGATGCCTGTGCAAACTTTCATTAATGATGGCGTGGAAGTCGCTGCTGGCCCGTGAGGAGATGGAGTTCTCCCTCTCCTGCTGCTTTCACTGACCAGGGAAGACCCTCGGTTAACGGGGGTAGTCTGCCAAGGTTTGCGACTCTCTGTCCCAGTCCCTCCAGGGTGGGAGGGAAGGAGGAGATCTGGTGCGGCTTCCCATCCGCTGCCGACCCCCACCATGAAGTGGGCCAGCACTCGGTGGCCCCTGCCGGGGGCTTACAGGTAACAGTCAGGGAGCTTGCTGGGGAGAACCACAACGTAAGTGTGGTGTGGGTGTGGCCTCAGCCCTGCTGGAAACATGGGGGCACGTGGCAAAGGCAGATGAGGGCGCATCTCTTGTCTCACTGGGGAGTTACAGTGAAAAGTAAAATGACGCCTACTCCTTTGTCATTCATTTATTTCCTTAAAAATAAACACACTAATGCCTAATAAGTCCGTGAAGAAAAGGAAAATGTGGATGGAATAAAAATCCTTAGACGGACATGCCTCCCCCCATGCGCCGCACATCCACACTGGAATGCACACATCCTCCCTGTTCATTCATTCATTCCCCCCCCCCCAAAAAAAAATACATACATTAATGCCTAATCTATAGACTCCAACATTAAGTCCACAATTAAAATGAGAATGTGGACGGAATGAAAAATGATTTAGTGTGTGATCATATTATAATTAAAATGACGGGTGATTATATTATGACTATTACAACTCTCTCCATTAAAATAATAGAAAATTCCAGTGTGTGCCATTTCCTCATAAGCTCTGGAGGCATTAATCAATGCACTTCTTATGACAGACCTCCTTTTGCCTGAACAAAGGCGGATTGTCATGAAATGCTCCATAACAGTGATGCACATGAGATTGTGCACTGCCACACCAATCTGAAATGAGCCTCCGCCTCCCAGCGCAGAGCAGGTGCACTGTCTACTGGTAATTAGATGACGTGACCCAAAGTGTAAAAAACAATGTGCTGAGAGAAACTAACAAAAACACTGATGTACGACAGGAAGTCTGGCAGAAAAGTTCACTGACCATCAAAATAGGGCCCGCTGAGTTAAAAAAATGTATAAGACAAATTACCACCAAGTTTAGTGGCCCTAGCTTTACTCGTTGTACAGTAATAAGTCATAGGGAATGTTAACCTTGACATTTCACCATTTGACCCCAAATCCACAGTCAGAGGTCAGGATCCCAAGGTGAACTTGTGTACCAGGTTTGGTGGCCCTAGCTTTACCCGTCTTATAGTAATAGTGCAAATGGAATGTTAACCTTGACCTTTTGGACCCTAAACCCATAGTCAGAGATCAGGATCCCAAGGTGAGCCTGTGCAGCAAGTTTGGTGACCCTAGTGTTTTTTGTTGTTGAGATATAGTTTATAAGCCATTTTGATGTTGACCTTTGACCTTATGATCCCAAAACCACAGTCACACTTCAGAGTCACAGGGTGAACCTGTGTATCAAGTTTGGTGACTCTAGCTTTACTCGCTGTACAGTAATGAGGCATAGGGAATGTTAATGTTGACCTTTGACCTTTTGACCCCAAACCCATAGTCAGAGGTCAGGATCCCAAGGTAAACCCGTGTACCAGGTTTGGTGGCCCTAGCTTTATGCGTTTTATAGTAACAGTAAATGTAGCATTTACATTTACCATAGTGCATCTGCAATGCTAACTTTGAACTTTAACCTTTGACCTCTTGACCCCAAACCCATAGTCAGATCAGGGTGTAAGTCGTCCAAGATATGTATTAGATACAAATATTGTATCAATTTGAAAAGCCTACATCATTTCTTTCAGTAGTTATTGTGTTTAGAAGATTTAGAAGGAATCTGACCTCTGGCAAGGTCACCTGATGAGAGTCAAATTGCAATATGCGCATCATCAGAGTATTTCAAACCACGGTATCAAGTTTCAAAACAATCAGAACAAAACTGTAGGAGGAGTTGATTTCACAAAAGTGGGATGGACAGATGGACGGACGGACGGATGGACAGACAGACAAACAGACAGACTGACCCATAACATAATCCCCTGCTGGTCAAAGCCCAAAGGGCTCTTCGACTCTTTTGGGCTTCGAGTGGCGGGGGATAATAAAGCCTGGGACACACCAAGCCGAGGTCTATGACAAAATCCAATAAATGACATCCTACTTGTCGAGTTTGCTGATGTAAAAAAGCTGCACTTGATCACACTGGAAACACTACAGCCAACGGCAAACAACAACGTCATGTTCATCTCTCTTGTCACTCACTCATTTGCTACATTCAGGGGGAAATCAGTATAATCTGTTTCACCAAAAACTCCGACGCAATTCAAAATGTAGACAAAGTTAATTTTGTGCTGATGATGCTGAATACATCAAGCAAACATGACACATGCCTGGTCATCAGCTTGAGCCATCCTCCTGCCTGAGATTTTTGATGAATGATCAACCATCTTGCTGTACTCCTGCATTTTGATCCAATTCTCCTCCACGATGCCGATAATGGAGAGAACAATGTTTGCAAGAAAAGGAAAGTATTTTTCCACAACCCACAAACTCCAAACAGAAAGGCAGTAGTCTGGAAGTTGCGGGCCCAGAACCTTGCAGCTTCTTCAGAATCAGAAAAAGATTTATTGCCAAGTACATTAACAGATACTGATAACATACGAGGGATTTGACTTGACACAGAAAAATGAACCTGCATTTCCAGTGACACGGCTGCATCTGAAACGCGCCTGCCAACAGGATGGTACAGATAAGAAATCATACAATGGGAAGGAGCAAAAAAATCATTGAATTCAGAATATTGACCATAAGTAATCGATTGATTACAAAGACAAAAAAAACCCTCAATGCACATTCAAGACCAAAGTTCACAGGACACAAGGAGAGCAGTGAGTGTTATCTTGTTGTCAGTTTCTGGATCAGTGTGGATGTAGTGTTGAAGCAGTGTTGTATCAATCAATAAGAGCACAAGGACACTTTGGCAGGAGATGTTTAGTCTGGCTACTGGCAATTGTCCTTGGCAATTGTCCCAAGCAGCTACTGTCCGGAGGCCGTGTGCTCAGTGTTTTGAAAAACAAAGACTGGGGATTATCAGGAGGATTTTTGTAAGGGAAATTGAGCCAAATAGAACTGATCACAGAGAAAGAACTTTATTTTCTTCTGCAGATTCAGTGCTTAATCCTTCATTGCGGGGCGTTGAGTCCGTCGTGGATAGACTTAAGCGTAACCATGATGTAATCCACCTTCCGAGACAGTTCTCCATTTGTCGCTATCAAGGTCTTCTCCATTTTTTCAATTTGATGGATGCACCTCGCCTGGCCAGCATTTTGATAGGTTGTATCCATCTTCAGCAATCTGCGGTACACCAGGACAATCCCAGTTCCAATCAGAACGATCCCAGTCACCATTATTACGAAGATATACAAATCTTCAATATCTTCGATAGAGAGATTACTCAGGCACAAGATCCTCCAATTACTTGTCACCCGTAAATAGCCCGCTGGAGCCGTCCCTGCGGGGCAAACAGCTTCCCCCGGAGCACTTTTCCTTGTTGAAAAAATAGTGTCAATTGCGTTCAAAGCCCAGCTTATCAATTCCATAATTTCTTTCGATAATCAGCAGTAGACGCAGACAGACGACAGCAAGCTGGGATCCAGTTAGTTAGGGAAGTGGGGAGCTAGAGCAGAGAGAAAAGAGAGAAGCGTCTACTCTCCTTGAAGAGTGGAAGAGCGGGGAACCACAGCACCACTGTACCACCCCACAGCAAGTCCAATATACCTCATTACTTGGAGTATTTGGAGGGAGAAGATCATACGAGGGGGGCTGAAAAGTTCATAGGCTGAAAAGTTCACAATGGTCAAATTTGACCAAATGTGGTTTATTTTTCAACATAGTCTCCCCTTCGGTCCATAGACTTCTTCTATCGGTGTTGCAGCACTTGGATCCCTGCAGTTGAAAAATAAACCACATTTGATCAAATTTGACCACTATGAACTTTTCAGTCCCCCTCATACTTACACATGGGTAAGAGCTTTAAAATTCAGAGATTATGTTAGTCTCTCTTTATCCATGATTTTGACAGATGTAAAAATTCCTTCAGTTATCACAAACTTCATCTGAACTTCTCTTTTAAACTGAGAAAGAGCGAGCTGTTCATCTCGACCTGAGGTCCATTAATGTTTCCTCCTTTGCTGAATCAAAAATTATTGTATTTTAACTGAAAACAGTTGTCAGGATACTTTCATTTTCAATCATTCTGTTCAAAGAATGACAGGAAATTAGGATACAGGGGTAGCTGTAGCGCAGGTGTAGTGTGGTCAACCTCTGATCGGAGGGATCAGTCATTCGGTTCCTGCTCTCTTTGCGGTTTGCATGTCAAAGTGTCCTTGAGCAAGACACTGAATCCCGAGTTGCTACTGGTGGGTCACGCCAGCACCTTGCATGGCAGCTCCACCACCGTCAGTATGTGTGAATGTGTAGATAGCAAGATCTGTAAAGCATTTTGGTCATCCAGAGATGAGAAAAAGCGCTATACAAGTGAATGCTATTTACCATAAAAAAACTGTCATAAATTAGATAACAATAGATGTTGGCTTTGCGTGCACCTTGCAACTCTCCTCCGGCCGTAGTGACAGCTCTTTTTCCAGACTAGTGACTAGTTGGAGAATAGCATTCGCAATGGAGTTGCTAAAATCTCTCTGTATAAATCTGAAGTCGATCCAATCAGATATGTAGACGTTATAGTGGCAACAACAGAAAATGTCAAAAGAACAAACGGATGAATGGACAAACCAACGAACAGACAGGTCAAAAATGGTTGTACAAAATTTAACCAGCACCCATATGAATGCTGCGATTTTACAAGAAAAAGTAGCAAATTTATGAGGAAAAAACAGTTGAAGGGAATTTTACCCCCCCCCCCCCCCACCACCACCACCACCACCAAAAAAAAAGTGTTGAGGGTGAGCTTGTAGTTTGGGGGGCTGCTAGTGGCTGAGGCGGACTGTTGCATCTGAGTACTCTGACTTATAGACAGAAGCGGCTCTGAGTACAACCAAAATTACCTGAGTAAAGCTAGGTCACAAAGATTCTTACGAACGATGGGTTCATAAGAATCTCCCAGTTCCAAGTTCCCATATCCCACTCTCCCTAGACATCCTGTGTGTTGTGACCCTGGGCAAGACAGTTTACCCACCTTGCTTCCAGTGTCCATGACACTGGGGATGAATGTCTATAAATGTTCTGTAGGAGTCAGAGATGGCGTTGGCACGGATTGGCAGTCATGTTTCTAGGGCAGCTGTGGCTACAGTAGTAGCTTACCACTACCATTGTTAGTGGAGTGAATGAATGATGTATCCATTGTAAAGCATCTTTGAGTGTCTATGAAAAGTGCTATATAAATCTGATGCATTATTATTATAAGTTCTTGCGTTGTTCCTATGGCATTCATACGGCCGCCCTACGATGAGGGGTTTTCGTGGGGCATTTGTAGAAATCTGGACAAAACCATCGACCTGGCCAGGAACTTACAAATGGTCTAACAACGCTGGATTCTCTTGTGGCCACCTTAAGAAGGCCATACAAAATGGTCCAAAAATCGTTCATGGGTGTTCGCAGCCATTCGTAAGGGTATTTGTGACCGTAGCTTAAGGTACAGGTTTTTAATAAAAAAAATCTACTTGAGGAAATTATAAGAATTATTATTAGCCTTGTAAATTTTCACCTTTTTTCTCCAAGCCTCAAAAATTTGCAACTTCCCTCCAATGCATCTGTACATTTATTTTTTTGAATCTCCTCCCGTCATAAATTTAGGAGTTTTACCCTATCTTGTGAACGTGCAACCCCCCCACAGTCTCATAAATTTGCCACTTTTTCCTCACTGGGAAATTTACAAATTTATTCCCAAAGTTTTGGAAATCTGTAAATCAGCAACTTTTATCCAGAGTCTTGTAAATTTGCCACTTTTTCATTGGCCTCAAATTTCAGAATTTATTCCCAAGCATTCAGATATTTGGAAATTTGTGACTTTCGGACCGGATCTCTACATCTGTGATTTTTAATCCTCGTCTCGTTAATTTGTGACTTTTGTCCTTGGTTCTTGTAAGTGTGCAACTTTTTCCCCTTTGTAATTTAAAACTTTCTAATTAATTTATATCCTTTTACATTTTTTTAAATATTCTTATAAATTTGCTCTTTGTTGCATTTGTTCTTCCATTCTTCGAATCCTTCCCTTCTAGATTTTATTTGTTACCCCCTTGTTGGCCTCCTCTTTGACATAGTTTGACAACCCTGCCATTGATGCTCTAGAAAACCGCTTGAATAATACCCGACGCTCCTTACCGTTGACTGTTAGATGCACCCAGCTGCCGTTGTGGAAGGTGTCATACTGCTGCTCCAGCATCAGCACTTTACATTCATACCAGCCCTGGTCATCTGAGCGCACGTTCTCTATCCGAAGGGATGACTTCCCATGAAGACTGGCCCGGCCTGGTGGAACAAGGGAGAGCGAGAGAGGGGGAGACGGAGAGATGAGGCATCAGCAGGAAGGAACACAGAGAGGTGAGAAAGATTGAATTTACTGAAGGTAAAGCAGGAGGCTGCTGAGGAGAATGACTAAAGAGGAGAGGAGCAGCAGATGAATGTTAAAGAGAAAACCTGCCTTTAAACACTTTGCAGGAAAATGAGCGGGGACCAGAGGGCGCTGCTGCTATGTGCGGAGGTCTCAAGGTAATAACAGCGTTTCTATACAGTGACGCCACAGTATTATCAGCCTGAAACTTCACATTAGAACAAGAAAACATCTGCAGCTGGATGTGTGCAGGGAAACCTGTCAGGCTAGCTTGAAGAAGTGTACATTTGTGGGTCTGTTCTGGACATGCACTGGGGCAAGGACATTTTCACCGACTTCCTCAGAGGAGCTAGGGGAAATGGCCATCTTGACAACACGTGAGCGCTGAATGGGATTTGCAGCTACATTTAGGTTTTAAAGATCAAACACTGGAGGAGGAGGGGTGCAGCAAGTTACTTTGGGCAATTTGGCAAGTAAATCAGAACAGATGGCGACTGGTAATAATGGCTAAACAAAGGATGCATTACCAGAGGCTGCCAGCCAACCCCCCCCCCCCAATCCCCCTCACTCTGACTCATCTTCTCCACTTGCTGGGTATTCCTCATCCATTTCTGGATCTCCTACTCCTCCACCGCATGGCACCCAAGGTAAACATATCAGCCGCACTGGCGGCTGTCTCACCAAGTTAACAAAGACAGTTAAAGTGACGTACGTGTGTATGTGGGTTTAAGCTATTTATACATCAGATTATATTTGCCCAGCTCCCATCCGCAACTGTCTCCTCTTTTGGCTGACTGCAAAGGGCTGAGAAAGAGACCGAAGTTGCAGAGAGGGAGCGATACTATCATGAACAACATTTATACAACAGTTAGTTCTGATAGGACAGTCTGATTGGACAATACAGACTCCAGGAGATGTTATATTCCCTGATAACCGCACTTAAAACCTTCACCAGATGCATTATTCTGCTTCACCAGTATTCTAGTAACAGTAACTATTGGGTGGCTTTTTATGTGAGGGTTGTAGTGCGTTGTGTACTTTAATTTCAACAGTGAAGCACTGTTTCAAAAGAGACTTCACAACCAGGAAATAGGTCTTGTGTTCTGGTACATGCTGTCAGCTGCATTAGCGCACTTATAGTTAGTTACCCCAAAGTTTAGAATAAAACATCACAGCATAGTTTCAACTGAAGCCTCATAATATATTGCTTGCTGTAGTGATGAGTAAATGGAGGCTTTTTGAAGCACTGAATCACTTTGAACCACTTGGCTTGAAAATGAGTTTCAAACCAGTCAATGCAGTCGTGAAGAGTGGCATTTGCTGGTTGTGCCTAATTATTGCATTTGAGAGTTGAAGAAAGCCTTTACAATAAATATTATTGTCTGAAAACCAGATGTAATGTGTATGTGTTTTATATGAGTGTATACAGGTGCATTTCAATAAATTAGAATATCATCGAAAAGTTAATTTCTGTAATTCAATTCAAAAAGTTAACCTTGTATAGATTCATTACACACAGAGTGATATACTTCAAGCATTTATTTCTTTTAATTTTGATGATTGTGGCTTACAGCTAATGAAAACGCAAAATTCAGTTTCTCAGAAAATTAGAATATTACATAAGACCAATTTTGTAAAAAAGGATTTTTAATAGAAATGTTGGCCGACTGAAAAGTGTGTCCATGTACACACTGAATACTTGGTTTGGGCTCCTTTTGCATGAATTACTGCATCAATGTAGCATGGCATGGAGGTGATCAGCCAGTGGTGCTGCTGAGGTGTTATGGAGGCCCAGGTTGCTTTGACAGCCTCCTTCAGCTTGTCTGCATTGTTGGTTCTGGTGTCTCTCATCTTCCTCTTGACAATACTCTATAGATTCTCTGTGGAGTTTAGGTCACCAGTTTGCTGGCCAGTCAAGCAGAGTGATACCATGATAATAAAACCAGGTTTTGGTACTTTTGGCAGTGCGGACAGGTTCCAAGTCCTGCTGGAAAATGAAACTAACATCTCCATAAAGTTTGTCAGCAGAGGGAAGCATACAGTGCTCTTAAAGGCCAAATGTCACGTAATTTTTTTTTCCAAATGCCAACGAATTTTGATAAAATACACATAGCTTAAACCAAATATTCATACCGGAGACCATATCACCCACCCGTATTTACATAACTGCACAAAATACACCAGGCGAAGGCCCCCCTAGCAGCTGTCAGTGTGTGACAGCCAATCCAGACCGCGGCCATGTTGTTGACGTATCAACATTGGACAATCATGACGGAAAGTGACAGCGATTGTGAACAAATTAGTTTAGTTTTGTCCTCTGGTGAATCGGACTTGGAATTCAGGGAGGACGACACCCCAGATACTGATGACAGTGGTTCAGACAGTGACAGAGGCATAGAACCTTACAGGTTCGAGCCGTCCGAGACGGAATCAGATGCTTTGTCTGATGACAACAGTTTCGACGATGACCAGAGAGCAGAACCAGTGGAAAATGTCATTGAATTGGACATTAATCGCCTCCAGAATGTTGAATGGTAAGCCAAAAGAAATCTGTGATGTTTAAATTAATTATAACCACCGGCAAAACTGGGAAGCCGAAGGGGGTCTGTCGAGGGCGCACCATAAATATCGATTTTTCGGAAGCCATTATTATGACGATACAGTGGGGCGCTAGCTTACAGTAGAACCCTCTTTTTCCTCATTCAGTTGTAGCAACAAAATCAAGGATGAAATGGAAGTAATTGTGGAAAATGACTTGTATTAAAATCCCCAGGATCGTGTGTATAGGGCCATAACCCTGGGTGTTAAGGGGCACTTTTCTGCGTCCTGCTCAAAATAAAAAAAGCAGAATTACACTTAAAACACATACCTGTCAAGGCATACCTCATGTCTCCCTTATTGGGGGGCTTTCACACCTGTACTGAGTACTTAAAAACTGTATTTATCGGCAGATGAAAGAAAACTGCCCCCCCTCAAAAAAAACAAAACAAAAAAACTGCAACATGACCTATTTCAAACATATTTATTCAAATGTGCACTTTTATGGACACAATCTTGAGCCACAACTTTTTGGTAATGTGAAAATAATAAGCCAAGTAGCACAAAAAAATAAATAAAATTTAAAAAAATACAAAAATTTTTCAAATTTACATTAGCACAAGGTAGATTGCTTAATTTGAAAGTACACAATAAGAATTATTCTGTATATAGTTCTTAACTGTCAGCTAGATACTGTATATACACTTGGAATTAAAGAGTTTTTATTTGTCAGCTTTGTTACACTAATGCACTTGGATGAACTTGAAACAAGAAAATGTTCACTGATGCTGCTTGTTATAGTTCCAAGTAGCAGCCTGTGCTGACTCTAGCATTTCTGAAGTGGCAGATCAGATCAGGTGGCAGATCAGAAGTGATCTACCACCAATGGGGGTAGATTGTGCCCTGCCACAAAAAAATGACAAACCATCACTTCTGCTAGTGATGCATTGGATTTGGAAGGCGATTCCTCTCTGTTCCGGAGCCGCAAGACAGTAGAAAGTGTGAGGCCATCAGCCTACTTCTCACTGTAGTGAGAATAGCTCACGCTGAGCGCTCTGCCAGCCCCCTAGCTGTGGGGGTCACACACACGACGTGTTCCTCAACACACTAATTTTTTTTCCCGTATATTTTTCTTTTGGGCGTACAGAAATGGCAATACGCCCGTATTTGCTAAAATTGCATTTTCCCCGTACCGTATTAAAATACGGCGAAAACGTATCACTTGACAGGTATGAAAACATTTCCCAGAAAAGTGTCCCTTAATACCCAGCTGTCCCTTATAGCCCCGTTTTACGGTACCGGTATGGGTGAAATATCCAATTTTTACCTCCGCCAAGAGGAGGAGGTTATGTGATCATCAGCGTTGGTTTGTTTGTCTGTTTGTTTGTTTGTTTGTCTGTTAGCAGACAAACAAATTTTTTGAGATAACTCAAAAAATTATGGACGGATTTTCATGAAATTTTCCCAGATTGTCAGAAATGGGGTATCCTACAGATGATTAGATTTTGGTGGTGATCCGGATCACCGTCCACAAGAAAACCGCCATTACGCAAAATGCAATTTTCGTCAATAACTACTGAACCACTAATCCTATCATTGTCAATCCAATTGCTTGTCATATATTTTCATGGTCAAGGAATCTGAAAACGTACACACAAACACTGTATGGGACGAACTGTGGCCGCCATTATGGAAAATGCCATTTTCCACAATAACCACTGAACCACTAATCCTATCATTGTCAATTCAATTGCTAGTCATATGTTTACATGGTCAAGGACTCTGAAAACGCACACACAAACACTGTATGGGGGGAACTCTGGCCGCCATTATGCAAAATGCCATTTTCGTGAATAACTACGTGATACAACGTGTGATACAACGTGAATAACGCTCTGAAGACAGTGGAGATGATTGTAGACTTCAGGAAAGTCACTACTCCTCTGCCCCCCCTCACCCTCTCAGGCTCACCACTGCTGATTCCTTCCGCTTCCTAGGCACTACCATCACCAGGGACCTCAAATGGGAGCTGACCATCAGCTCACTCATCAAAAAAGCCCAGCAGAGGATGTTCTTCCTGCGGCAGCTGAGGAAGCTCAAGCTACCCACCAAGATGTTAGTGCAGTTCTACACAGCCATCATCGAGTCCATCCTCACCACCTCCATAACCGTGTGGTACGCAGGAGCCACTGCCAGGGACAGACTAAGGCTGCAGCGCGTCGTGCGCACTGCTGAGAAGGTGATCGGCTGCAAGCTCCCATCTCTCCAGGATCTGTACATCTCCAGGACCCGGAGGCGTGCTGGCCGGATCATAGCTGATCCCTCACACCCTGGTCACGTACTGTTTGCCCCCCTCCCCTCTGGTAGAAGACTTCGGTCCATCCAGACTAAAACCTCCCGTCACATGAACAGCTTCTTCCCCTCTGCCATTAGACTGCTGAACACTAAGTGACTTATTGACTCTCGTGCACCATGTACAGCAGCTCAACCAGACTCATGTCAATCATCACTGTTTTCTTTCTGCACTATATAGTTCTCCACAGTATCTGCTGCTGGCTAATATATATTTTAACTGTTGACCAGTATCACTTAATCTTATCCTACACTTTATTACATGTATAGTTTATTTCTCTTATCTTATCATGTTTAATGTTGCAGCATTGTACCGAGACAAATTCCTAGTTTGTGTACTACTTGAACAATGGCAATAAACCTGATTCTGATTCTGATTCTGAACTACTGAACCACTAATCCTATCATTGTCAATCCAATTGCTAGTCATATGTTTCCATGGTCAAGGAATCTGAAAACGTACACACAAACACTGTATGGGAGGAACTGTGGCTGCCATTATGGAAAATGCCATTTTCCACAATAACTACTGAACCACTAATCCTATCATTGTCAATCCAATTGCTAGTCATATGTTTCCATGGTCAAGGAATCTGAAAACGTACACACAAACACTGTATGGGAGGAACTGTGGCCGCCATTATGGAAAATGCCATTTTCCACAATAACTACTGAACCACTAATCCTATCATTGTCAATCCACTTGCTAGTCATATGTTTTCATGGTCAAGGAATCTAAAAACGTACACACAAACACTGTATGGGAGGAACTGTGGCCGCAATTATGGAAAATGCCATTTCCCACAATAACTACTGAACCACTAATCCTATCATTGTCAATCCAATTGCTACTCATATGTTTTCATGGTCAACGAATCTGAAAACGTACACACAAACACTGTATAGGAGGAACTGTGGCCGCCATTACGGAAAATGCCATTTTCGTCAATAACTACTGAACAACTGCTTGTCATATCTTTTCATGATCAACGAATCTGAAGACTGTATGGGGGGAACTGCGGCGCTTGGCGGAGGTCTGTGCTCTCCGAGTGCTTTTCTAGTTTCTTTCTTGTTGCTCACTTCAATCTTCCAGTCTCCATATAAACAATCAATCGGGATACCCCAAGCATCGAACTAGGGTACAATCTGTTTCGTCACTTCCGCCTTCTTCCCCAGGCGATTCCGGGGGCCCTGAGTGGTAACGTCAGCCCAAGCGCGGCAGTTTTAAATTAACGAATGTTCCGGCGTTACTGAAGCATATGCACCAAGACCCGAACGGATCGGTTCCCTTTTATATCTAGTTTCAAGACATTTTAAGGACCCTGTTACATGACATTTGGTCTTTAAGTTTCCTAGCAGATGACTGCACTGACTTTGGATAAAACACAGTGGACCAACACCAGCAGATGACATGGCTCCAAAATCATCATTGATTGTGGAAACTACATACTGGATCTCAATCAACTTGGATTTTTTGCTTCTCCATGCTTCCTCTAGACTCTTGTACCGTGATTTCCAAATGACAGGACTTGGCACCTGATTTGGGGAGCCATGTCATCTGCTGGTGTTGGTCCCCTGTGTTTTATCAAGTCCAAAGTCAGCAAAGTTGTCTATCAGGAAATTTTAGAGCACTTCATGCTTCCCTCTGCTGGCAAGCTTAATGGAGATGCTGATTTAATTTTCCAGCAGGACCTGACACCTTCCCACACTGCCGAAAGTACCAATCCCTGGATTAATGACCATGGTATGACTGGCCAGCAAACTCGCCTGACCTAAACCCCATAGAGAATCTGTAGGGTATCAAAAGTAAGATTAGAGACACCAGTCCCAACAATGCAGATGAGCTGAAGGCCACTATCAAAGCAACCTGGGCTGATCACCTCCATGCTACACCGCACTGATCAGTAATTCATGCAAAAGGAGCCCCGACCAAGTATTGAGTGTGTATATGGACATACTTTTCAGTAGGCCAACATTTCTATTAAAAATCCCCTTTTTAATTGATGTTATGTGATATTCTAATTTCTTGAGAAACTGAATTTTGGGTTTTCATTAGTTGTAGCCATAATCATCAAAATTAAAAGAAATAAACACTTTAAATAGATCACCTGGTGTGTAATGAATGTGTACAATATAGGAGTTTCACTTTTTGAACTGAATTACTGAAATAAATTAAGTTTGATGATATTCTAATTTACTGAGATACACCTGTGTACATATTTTT
Source organism: Pholidichthys leucotaenia (assembly GCA_020510985.1). Lineage (NCBI taxonomy): Eukaryota > Metazoa > Chordata > Actinopteri > Cichliformes > Pholidichthyidae > Pholidichthys > Pholidichthys leucotaenia. Next base: position 240,685,556 of record CM035839.1, read on the forward strand.
TTATTTTTTGTAAATTTAAAACTATTTTCATGTGCATAAACTTTTTTTTAAAAGAGATTTTTGTCATAACTGAAGGGGGGCCACTTATTTGGGCAAAATATAGCCCCTGAGCTGCAGGTCGCAATACTTTGGATAGGCACATACACCGTTTTTATTATTTTGGATCTTGTAGTTTGCAGTCTTATGCTAAACTGCTTATGGTGCTTTTATGTGTGTGTGACAGTACATACACACGTGGACAAAATTGTTGGTACCCCTCTGTTAATGAAAGAAAAACCCACAATGGTCACAGAAATAACTTGAATCTGACAAAAGTGTAATAAATAAAAATTCTATCAAAATCAACCAATGAAAATGATGCTTTTGAATTGTGGTTCAACAGAATTATTTTAAAAAACAAACTCATGAAACAGGCCTGGACAAAAATGATGGTACCCTTAACTTAAAAGGAATTCTGATTATATTGGCATGTTAGCTCTATATGCTTTATTTTGATGTTAGTAACATAACTATAATTTAATTTTTTTGAAAATAATTCCCAGTTTTATATATTTTTAAAAAACTTTATTACGATTTTTGTTTACGTCGCAATGCATTCTGGGTAGTGACGTAGAAGGGTTGCAGCCGTTTTTTCTGTCTTATACAAGCCAAGAAGCGAAGCTCCTAACTACTGCCATTTGTCAGTGAAAATGCCACATTGCGCGGCTTTTGGATGTAATTTCCAATCAAAGGGAAATAAAGAGAGCAGGATAAGCCTCCATAGCTTTCCTAAAGAGGGAAAGTGGAGGAAAAAGTGGGGCGGCAGCGGCTCAGCAGGTGGAGCAGGTCGTCTAATAATCCGATGGTTGGCGGTTCGCATCACGCTCTCCCCAGATATCCTGCCGTTGTGTCCCTGGGCAAGACACTTCACCCGCATTGCCTCCAGTGCCCATAACACTGGGTATGAATGTGTAAAAATGTTTAAATGCTCGGTGGTGGCCGGAGAGGCTGTTGGCGTGGATTGGCAGCCACATTTCCGTCACTCTGTCTGTGATCACGCGCTATAGCGCATGCCTGATAAAGCTGACATATATATTAATCACGCTATGATAAAGCACAATATCGCTCAAAGATTCCTAGATTCCAAATACTCCTATGTTCTTCATGTCCCTGACTCTCCGTCTTTTTCTTTGCTAACCTCTTTCTTTCAATTCTTTCCTGTACCTCCTCATTCAACGACCAAGTCTCCTTGTCTTCTTTCCTCTGACCACTGGATACACCACATACCTTTCTACCAGTTTCCCTCAATACTTTTGCTGTACTTTCCCAGTCATCTGGTAATTCTTCCCTGCCACCCAGAGCCTGTATTAACTTCTTCCTGGAGCCTGTGAAACCTTCTTCCTTCTGTAACTTCCCCCACTTAATCTTTGGCACTGCCTTCACTCTATTCCTCTTCTTGCTTTGTAAAGCCATCCTACAGACTACCATTAAATGCTGTCTAGCTACATTCTTCCCTGCCACCACCTTGCAGTCTCCTATCTCTTTCAGATTTCTCCTTCTGCATAAGATGTAGTCCACTCTTGTAAGTCACCCTATGTTCCTCTCTCTTCTTAAAGTATGTGTTCACCTCAACCATTTCCATTTTTTTTTTTTTTTTAGCAAAATCCACAACCATCTGTCCTTCCACATTTCTCTCCTTCAGATCATACCTACCCAGGACCTCCTCATCACCTCTGTTCCCTTCACCTACATGCCCATTAAAGTCCACTCAAATCACCACTCTCTCCCCCATGGGAACACTCTCTACCACTTCATCCATCTTACTCCAGAATTCCTCTCTCTCTTCTATCTGACACCACAACTTGTGGGGCATACACACTAACAACATTCAACATCACACCTTTGACTTCTAGCTTCAAACTCAGGATTCTGTCTGACTCCCTCTTTACCTCCTGAACACTCTTCACATACTCTTCCTTCAAGATTACTCCTACTCCATTTCTCTTCCTATCTACACCATGGTAGAACAGTTTCAATCCACCTCCAATACTCCTAGCTTTGCTTCCCTTCCATCTGGTTTCTTGAACACACAGTATATCTACCTTTCTTCTCTCAATCATATCAGCCAACTCTCTGCCTTTACCAGTCATAGTCCCTACATTTAACATCCCTACTCTCACCTCCACACTTCTACCTTTCCTTTTCTCTCTCTCTCCCTCCCAACACGCTTTCCCCCCTCTCCTCCTCCTCAGTCTTTGACCAACAGTAGCCCAATTTCCACCAGCACCCTGCCGGTTAACAGCACCGGTGGCAGTCGTTAACTCAGGCCTCGACTGATCTCGAATGAAAGTCTCATTTGTCATGATCCGCATGTTTGATTTGGCAAAGGTTTTACATCGGATGCCCTTCCTGACACAACCCTCCCCATTTACCCGGGCTTGGGACCGGCACTGGGAGTACACTGGCTTGTGCGCTCCTTGTGGCTGGACTGCCTCAGGTGATTCCCAATGCTAATATAAACTAGCATATGAAAGTTTGGAATTCACAATAATTGAATGGCAAATTTAAAATTAAATAAAGTATCTAAATGTCTCCTTGGTGGTATCTCCTTGGTGGCCGGGCCCCGGGGGTGGACGAGATTCGCCCCGAGTACCTCAAGGCCCTGGATGTTGTTGGGTTGTCATGGTTGACACGCCTCTGCAACATTGCGTGGAGGTCGGGGGCAGTGCCTTTGGCATGGCAAACCGGGGTGGTGGTTCCTCTCTTCAAAAAAGGGGACCGGAGGGTGTGCTCCAACTTTAGAGGGATCACACTCCTCAGCCTCCCTGGGAAGGTCTATGCCAAGGTATTGGAGAGGAGAGTCCGGCCGTTGGTCGAACCTCGGATTCAGGAGGAGCAATGTGGTTTTCGTCCTGGCCGTGGCACATCGGACCAGCTCTTTACCCTCTCGAGAATTCTTGAGGGTTCGTGGGAGTTTGCCCAACCAGTTTACATGTGTTTTGTGGACTTGGAGAAGGCATTTGACCGCGTCCCTCGTGGATTTTTGTGGGGGGTGCTTCGGGAGTATGGGGTATCGGGCTTGTTGTTACGAGCTATTCGGTCTCTGTACGACCGTTGTGAGAGTTTAGTTCGCATTGCCAACACTCGGTCGGAGTCATTCCCAGTGAGAGTTGGACTCCGCCAGGGCTGCCCTTTGTCACCGGTCCTGTTCATAATTTTTATGGACAGGATTTCTAGGCGCAGCCAGGGAATGGAGGGTGTCATGCTTGGTGACCACAGGATCTCATCTCTGTTGTTTGCAGATGATGTTGTCCTGTTGGCTTCATCCAGCAATGACCTACAGCTCTTGCTGGGACGGTTTGCCGCTGAGTGTGAAGCGGCTGGGATGAGAATCAGCACCTCCAAGTCCGAGTCCATGGTCCTCAGCCGGAAAAAGGTGGATTGTCCTCTCCGGGTTGGGGACAGGCTCCTGCCCCAAGTGGAGGAGTTTAAGTATCTTGGGGTCTTGTTCACGAGTGAGGGGAAAATGGAGCGAGAGATCGACAGACGGATTGGAGCAGCATCTGCAGTGATGCGGACGTTGTACCGGTCTGTTGTGGTGAAGAGGGAGCTTAGTTCTAAGGCAAAGCTGTCGATTTACCAGTCAATCTACGTTCCTACTGTCACCTATGGTCACGAGCTTTGGGTAATGACCGAAAGAACGAGATCGCGGATACAAGCGGCTGAAATGAGCTTTCTCCGTAGGATTGCTGGACTCACCCTCAGAGATAGGGTGAGGAGCTCAGTCATCCGGGAGAGGCTCAGAGTAGAACCGCTGCTCCTCCACATTGAAAGGAGTCAGTTGAGGTGGTATGGGCATCTGATTAGGATGCCTCCTGGACGCCTCCCACTTGAGGTGTTTCAGGCACGTCCCACTGGGAGGAGACCCCGGGGCAGACCCAGGACTCGGTGGAGAGACTATGTCTCCCAGCTGGTCTGGGAACGCCTTGGTGTCCCCTCTGGGGAGCTGGGGCGGGTGGCTGGGGAGAGGGAGGTCTGGGCTTCTCTGCTTGAACTGCTGCCTCCGCGACCCGGACCTCCGGAAAAGCGGTAGAAGATGGATGGATGGATCTAAATGTCTCCAGGAAAAATGTGGGAAATTGTCTAATGCCGCTTTCAAACTACAACTGGCGAACTGCATACGTGGGTTCTATTAGCATAAATTAACACCTCATCAACCCTCCACTTTTTTCTAATTTTAAGGAGACGTGGGTCTGATCTCCTGGAAATAACAGTGCATTTCTCCAGTGTATCAAGTTTCATGTCCTCACATCATCAATGTCACATGAACATAATTCAAGATTTCTTTATTGTCATTTAGTATGTGCATGCACATAAAAAACGAAATTATGATCACCTAGCATAACACAGTACCACAATATACATATAGAATAAGTTTAGAAACAACAGCATAAAAAATAAAATACAACAATAACACATCAGTTAAACACTATGGTCAGACCAACCTAACAGAATACATACTGTATATACAAGTTTAGCAGAGGTGAGGGGTAGGAGAAGCAATTAGCAGGGGAATAGGGCACAGTCCATTTATAATCCTGACTGCATGTGGAAAAAAAACTGTTCAACATTCTGGCTGTCCTGGCCTGAAGACACCTGTACCTCTTCACTGAGGGCAGAAGAGAAAAACTGCGGGAAGGATGGTAGCAGTCTTTAAAGATGTTAACAGCCCTGTTAGCACAGCATTTGTTGTAAATCTCCTCCAAGGAGAGCAGGGGGACACCGATGATCTTACTGGTTGTTTTTACAACTCTATTCAGCTGGTGCTTCTCTAAAGCTGTGCAATTCTCAAACCAGGTAGTGGGACCATATGAAAGGACAGATTCCAGGGTGCCTCTGTAAAAAGTGGTGAGGAGCTGTGTCATAAACTCTCCTGTGCGCCCTTCGTTGCGCACAGTGGAAAGAAGGAAGAATGAGGATTTAAATGCTGGGTTTCACCAAACACACATTTATTGACATGAAACAGTTCAAAACAAAGACTTCCAAAAAGGTTGTGATGTACACAAAATGGCTGACGCCGAAGCGACCAGCAGGCAGACCACTGTGTACTGTGGCCACAGGAAAATAATACTATACAATATAGGTGCACTCAGAAGAACAGGGAAGACAGCAGGTAGCTCAACAACTCAGGGGGAACACAAACTGGGGACTGTCTAAGCGTAGCACTTGTGCTGCGGGAAGGAACGCCTCTGGTACAGCGTAGCCGCAAACCACACAAAGAAACGCTAACAGTTTACTCACAGGTTGGAGCAGTCCCAAAAAGTCCAGTTCACCTAGCGAGCGCAAACAAATCCTCCTCGAAGTGACGATCACTCCGTGAAGAGCAGGAGTGACTTGTTCAATGACCCAACGGCGTTTGTCTAGTGATGAGCTGCTTAAATCCAAACGCCGCTGGTCACACCAATTGGGAACACCTGAGGCGAGGGAAGATAATTACCTGGGCTGGGACAGCTGGTGGAATATGGAGAATGAGGAGGCGTGGTAGGACCGATAGACTGTCAGTAGTGTGGGAAAAAGATCAGAGGCTGACTAACAGCTGCCGGTCGGGCAGTGGCCAAGACGGAATGAACACACAAAATGCACATAAACAGTGAAGCCACAACCCACACAGAGCTCAGGGCTGAGCCGGGGAAAACCAAGCCGGCTTGGCTCATGACAAGCTGAGAGGGAAGACCTGCCTTTTTTAGCCGCCAGAGAGGGTGGATTTGCTGATGAGCCTTTTTAATAATGGCTGTAGTGTTGGTGTTAAAGGTCATGTCATCTGCCAGGTAAGTCCCCAGAAACTTAACATTGTTCACCCTCTCAACAAAGGTGCCCCCAATGGACAGTGGTGTGTGATGGTACTTGCTCGCCTTCCTGCAGTTGATCACCATCTCCTTAGCCTTCTCCACATTAAGGTGAAGATTATGTAATCTGCTCCATGTCGTTAGCTAGTCCACCTCCCTTCTGTACTCTGACTCATCGTTTTCATTAATCAGACCAACTACGGTCATATCATCAGCAAACTTAATGATGTGATTGGTGCTGAATGTGGCAGTACAGTCGTGAATGACAGGCTAAACAGCAGGGGGCTCAAGACACAGCCCTGAGGAGGTCCTGTGCTCACAGTTCTGATGTTTGAGTTCTATAACTGTCCACCTTGACTCACTGCTACCTCTGCATTAGGAAGTTGAGAATCCAGCCACACGTGCTAAGGTCCTCCCCCAGCAACCTTAGATTTTCCACCAACTGCCCTGGAATGATGGTATTAAATGCAGAGGAGAAGTCAATGAAGAGGAGCCTAACATAGGTATTCCTCTCCTCCAGATGTGACAGGGTGAGGTGAAGTACAGAGGAGATGGCGTCTTTGGTTGAGCGATTAGCTCTATATGCAAACTGTAGGGGGTCCAACTCTGGAGGGAGCTGGGCCTTAATGTGCTGCAACACAAGCCGTTCACAACATTTCATCATTATTTGTGTTAATGGCACAGGACGAAAATCATTAAGGCAGTCAGGGTTTGGTTTCTTTGGCACGGGGATTATAATGGCACTCTTCAGGCAGGTGGGCACAGCACCCTGAGAGAGGGAGGTGTTAAAGATGTCTGCAAAGACATTTTTCAGCTGTTCAGCACACTCCCTCACCACACACCCAGGAATGTCGTCAGGTCCTGCTGCTTTGCGTGAATTAACCCTGGTAAAGACTCTTCTAACATGGGCAGGTGTCACCTGAAATGCCTGAGCAGTGGATGACGATGACAGAGGTGCCTGTACCTCATCATTGTTGCTGCCATTTCCAACTTCAAAACATGCATAAAAGTCATTCAGCCTGTCTGGAAGTGTGTCATCCTTGTGGCTGGCCTGTGGGGGAGGGGGCTTATTTGATGTGATATGATGTGAGCCTGGATCTGGTGATGCAGGGCTGCTAATGATTAGACAATCACTGGCATTTATTGCCAAACTCAGCACAGATCAGTGGTTGATTAGAATACTCTGTGGTTCAGTGGTCGTTGTTTTTTGTCCTCTGTTTCAACGGATAGTGTTGCAAAATACACCCGATAGTTTACATAATTACCATCATTTTTTTTTCCACATTGGCACTGAATAGCTTTATATTTCCAGGAAGTGACACTCTGTGTGTGTGTGTGTGTGTGTGTGTGTGTGTGTGTGTGTGTGTGTGTGTGTGTGCACGTGCACGCTTGCACTTTTATTTGATGGGGACCTGTGTTAGTGTCATATTTTGTGTCCAATGCCACACAAAGCATTTTGGGGTTTTTTTGTTTTGTTTTTTGAGGGGGCTGTCATAGAAAAGACCAGCAGAGCATCACAGGATAAAAGTTAATGTGGGACTGGGATGCACGAACGAGCACAGAGCAGAGCTAAACAGGGAGACTGCCCAGCATGCAAACAGAACAGACTAGTGTTAGCTCCACAGCAGCCGGACATGTCCACCTTGGCCTCTGTTGACAGAAGGTCCCTACGCCTTTTCCACATCAGAGATCTGTTGAGAGCATGAATGAGGTGTAACCAGGCAAGAGTCATGGAGCACCACCTGTCCATCCGTCCCTGGTAAATCTAATTTCCAAACTAATTTATTCTCCTGCTAACAGTGAAATATCAACATTGATTTGCATATAATCACGCCACATGTCACACTGAGTATAAACACAATACAAGGTGAGCGCAGCAGGACCACACATAGCCCGGTTTCCTTACAGCTACACAGTTCCAGAAAGTTTGGAAGATTAAAACACAAGAGCACTTTGAGGCGAATGCAATACCCCCACCTCCGTTTTATTTGAAGGTCCCAACACTTACTGACAGAGAGCAGTTTTCAACTTTTCAATACAATTACTGTGGAAGAACCACATTATGATAAGGCTATCTATCCACAAATACACTAACTAACTAACTAACCTGCACTTATATAGCGCTTTTCTAGTCACAAAGACCACTCAAAGCGCTTTCATTAATACTAACCCTCTATTCTAAGGGCCTATAGGATATCTAGGGACAATTTAGAACAGCCAATTAACCTAACATGCATGTCTTTGGCATGTGGGAGGAAACCGGAGAAATCCCGGAGTAAACCCACGCAACACGGGGAGAACATGCAAACTCCACACAGATCACTGTTGGTCGGGGGCTGGGATCGAACCCACGATCCCCACAATCCTCCGGCCAAGGGTAAACTGTGCTGCCGCAGTGCTAACCACTGCGCCACCGTGCAGCCGTGCAAAGTATACAACCTCATAATTGTAGGTCAGGATCCCAAGGTGAACCTGTGTAGCAAGTATGGTGACCCTAGAGAGCTTTATACATTCTATAGTAAGAGATCATAGGGAATGCCAACCTTGACCTTTTGACCCCAAACCTGTAGTCAGAGGTTTTGGTCTCAGAGTGAACTTGTGTACCAGGTTTGGTGACTCAAGCTTTCTTTGTTGTTGAGATGGTTTATAAGCCATTTTGATGATGACCTTTGACTTTGCGATCCCAAAATCACAGTCACACTTCAGGGTCACAGGGTAAATCTTTGTACCAAGTTTGGTGGCCCTAGCTTTACTCGTACAGTAATAAGGCATAAGGAATGTTAATCTTGACCTTTTGACCCCAAATCCATAGTCAGGGGTCAGGATCCCAAGGTGAACCTACGTAGCAAATTTGGTGACCCTAGCTTTCTTTGTTGTTGAGATATACAGTAGTTTATAAGCCAGTTTGATGTTGACCTTTGACCTTGTGATCCCAAAACCATAATCATAATTCAGGGTTACAGGCTAAACCTGTGTACCAAGTTTGGTGACCCTAACTTTACTCGCTGTACAGTAATAAGGCATAGGGAATGTTAACCTTGACCTTTGACCTTTTGACCTCAAGCCCATAGTCAGAGGTCAACATTCCAAGGTGAACCTGTGTACCAGGTTTGGTGGCCCTAGCGTTAATCGTTTTATTGTAATAGTAAATGTAGCATTTACCACAGTGCAACTGCAATGTTAACTTTGAACCTTTGACCCCTTGACCCCAAACCCATAGTTAGGTGAGGGTGCAAGTGGTCCAAGATGTGTATTAGCTACAACTACTGCATTGATTTGAAAAGCCTACATCATTTCTTTCAGTAGGTACTGTGTTCAGAAGATTTAGGGGAAAATCTGACCTGACCTTTGACCTCAAGGTCATCCGATGAGAGTGAAATTGCAATATGTGCATCATCAGTGTATACCAAACCATGGTAGCAAGTTTAAAACAATCGGAACAAAACTGTAGGAGGAGTTGATTTCACAAGACAGTTAGGCTGCATGTCCACTAAACACGTCTTTTGTCGCCCGACCGCCCTGAATTTCTTTTTTTCAGTGCTTGCGCACTGCGCTCCTAAAATAAAGAGGTCTGTGCCCTGTATCCTAGTAATAGCTTCACTCACAGCTCAGCACTTCCGCTTTTTCTATGGTCAGTACTTCTTTTTTAATAGCAGTCTCTACATAACAATGGACAGGAAACGTATTCTGGCATTGATAGCAGCTCTGGATGCAAAATATGATGACACGGAAAACAGGAGTCTGGGTGCAGACTGTACCGGCATCCTGTGTCCTCCCCTTCCTTATTTCTGACTGGCTGCTTCGAAAGGTCTGACACTGACGAGCTCAGCTATAGCCTGAAAAGTTGGAACTTTTTTCAGCCCTGAGCACCCTGAGTGCCACAACAAAAAGTGGCCATCACCAAGAGCATTTCGACGCTGAGGATGATCAGCACTGTAGACACTGGACTACATAGAGAATGAATAGAAAGTAGTGGCCCACAGCAGAAAAAGTGCATTTGGTGGACACACAGCTTTACTGTGTATGAAGTGAGGTAAAACAGGAGGTCACTGGTCAGGGGCTGCAATTCCCACAAACACCATCCAATCAGAACCAAACTGCAATATGCACATCCTCGGTGTATATCAAAGCATGGTATACCAAGTTTGAAAACAATTGGACCAAAACTGTATGAAGAGTTGATTTCATGAAAGCGGGATGGACGGACAGACCCATAACACAATCTCCCTTCGGTCTTTGCCCAAAGAGCTCTTTGACCCCTTTAGGCTTTGACCGGTGGGGGATAAAAAACTGAATTTCAAAGCTCCGGTGTTAGGAGTATTTTGGACTGAAGCCAAATGAGCAAGGAGAAGCCAGTAATGTCAGCGATCCGGTATGTGGCCTACATTTGAAAACAGTTGTAACAAAAACTGAAAAATGCATTTAAAAAACCAGAAAACATTCAGAGAGCACATACCTCCACCAAGGCTCCTTCCCCTCCCTCCCTTTGTCCATCCATCTGTCCATACCTCCATGCCTCCATCCTTCCATACATTGCAAAATAGGGCCTTGGTGGAGGTATGCGCTCATAGATAAGATAAGATAAGATAAGATAAGCCTTTATTAGTCCCACAACGGGGAAATTCCAGGATTGCAACAGCACAGGGATAGCAACACTCAGAGCAACAATCAGAAGGCAAGAAAAAAACAAGCAAGCAAGAGCAGCTAATATACATATGTACGTATTACTATAAAATATATATATATACACACACACACAGACACACAGTGCAGAGCATTGTAGCTGGATGGAATAAATATATGAATATATGAACACACAGTGCAGAGCATTGTAGCTAGATGGAATAAATATGTAAATATATAAACACCCACAGTACGGAGCATTGCAGCTAGGTGGAATAAATATACAAGTATATAAACACACACAGTGCGGAGCAATGTAGCTAGATGGAATAATATGTAGATATATAAATATATAAACACACCCAGTGCTGAGCATTGTAGCTAGATGGAATAAATATGTAAATATATAAACACACACAGTGCAGAGCATTGTTGCTAGATGGAATGAAACAGCATAACCGTCTACTTAGTTATCCTACATGGTATGACTATGTGCCCATACATATTCTCACCCTCCATAGCGACCGGTATGTTCCTAGTTGTATGCCGGAGGGGACCATTGTGTAAGTCTATTGCATCTTTTGCATTCAAAAAACTATTAGTTTGTTACGTCTTTTTGCTATCTCTGCGAGCAGCCCTGCTTAGGTTGTACAGTCTGACAGCCGTTGGTAGGAAGGACCTACGAAACCTCTCGGTTGTGCACCTGGGATGATGTAGTCTGCTGCTAAATGAGCTCCTCAGTGCATTCAGTATGTCCTGCATAGGGTGGAACTCGGACTCCAGCAGAGATGACAGTTTAGCCACCGTCCTTCTCTCTCCTATCTCCTCCATCGGATCAAGGCGCTGCCCCAGGACAGAGCTAGCTTTCTTAATCAGTTTGTTCAGTCTCTTCCTATCGGCTGCAGTAATGCCACTGCCCCAGCAGACCACTCCAAAAGTGATGGCTGATGCCACCACCGTGTCATAGAATGACTTCAGCAGCGCCCCTTGTACACCAAAAGACCTGAGTCTCCTCAGCAGGAACAGCCTGCGCTGTCCCTTCTTGTAGAGTGCATCAGTATTGTGTGACCAGTCTAGTTTATTGTTCAGATGAATACCCAGGTACTTATAGGATGTCACCATCTCGATGTCTGTTCCCTGTATATTTACTGGTACTGTGAGGGGCTGCCCATGCCTGCGGCAGTCCACCACCAGCTCCTTAGTTTTCCTCGCGTTGATCTGGAGGCAGTTCCGATGGCACCAGTCCACGAAGTCCTGGATAAGCCCTCTGTACTCAGCTTCATCTCCATTGGAGATGAGGCCAACGATCGCAGAGTCATCAGAGAACTTCTGTAGATGGCAGTGTGTTGTGTTGTGTGAGAAGTCCGCAGTATAAAGAGTGAACAGGAAGGGAGCCAGCACCGTTCCCTGGGGGGCCCCCGTGCTACTGATGATCGTGTCGGACACACAGTCCCGGGTTCTCACAAACTGAGGCCGGTTCGTGAGGTAGTCCAGGATCCATGATGACAGGTGCTGGTCCACCCCTGCGCGCAGCAGCTTGTCCTTCAGGATCATCGGTTGGATGGTGTTGAAAGCACTGGAGAAGTCAAAGAACATGATCCTCACCATATTCCCGGGCTTCTCCAGGTGGGACAGAGAACGGTGAAGGAGGAAGATCACCGCATCCTCCACCCCAATGCCATGCTGGTAGGCGAACTGGAGTGGATCCATCGCTGGTTCCACCAGGGGGCGGAGGTGAGCAAGGAGCAGTCTCTCCAGGGTCTTCATCAAGTGGGACGTCAAGGCCACCGGTCTGTAGCTGTTCAGGTCTTTGGGGTGGGAAGTTTTTGGTACAGGTACCACACAAGATGTTTTCCACAGCTGTGGTACCCTCCCCAGTTTCAGGCTCATGTTGAAGATATACGTCACAATCCCACACAGCTGGTCTGCACAGGACTTGAGGAGCTTTGCGCTGATGCCGTCCGGTCCCGGCGCCTTCCTCGCCTTGATCTTCCTCAGCTCCGTCCTCACCTGGGTCCTGGTCAGGGTCAGGATGGGGGGCTGTGTGTTGGGAGTGGGGGGGTGTTGGTGGAGTGGGGAGTGGGCAGCAGGACTTGATTTCTTTAGAGGCAGCAGTGGTTGTTGTGCAGTCAGGGGGGAGGGCGGTTGGTCAAATCTATTGAAAAACAGATTCAGGTTGTTCGCCCACTCCCTGCCCCCTGTGGCCTGGGGGGAGGTATTCTGGAGCCCCGAGATGGTTTTGAGGTTTCTCCAGACCCCGCTGATGTCGCTCTGTTGCAGCTTGTCCTCCATCTTCTTCCTGAAGCTGTCCTTGCCTTCTCTGATCTTTCTCCTCAGCTCCCTCTGTACGGACTTCAGCATCTCCCTGTTCCCTGACCTGAAGATCCTCTTCTTCTCTCTCAGAAGTGTTTTTATCTCAGGGTTGATCCAGGGTTTGTTGTTTGAGTGACGCCGTATGGTCTTGGTGGGAACGGATTTGTCCACACAGAAGCTGAGGTAGCCCGTGAAGGTGTGAATGAGGCCATCGATGTCCTCACCATGTGGATCGCAGAGCTGCTTCCAGGCGGTTTTGCAATGAAAAGTGGGCAAATATTGCCATATCAAGATGTGCCATGCTGATAGACTCCTCCCCAAAAACACTGAGTGCTGTAATAAAAGCCAAAGGTGCTGCAACAAAGTATTAGTTTAAGGGTGTGCATATTTATACAACCAGATTATTGTAAGTTTTTTTTATTTTTCCCCTTAAAAGATTTCAGTTTGTTTTTCAATAGGGTTGTACAGGTTATAGGTCAAATTAACCCCTTGCACTCTGGTCAATTTCCCTAAAAACGCCTAAAAATAACATACCCAAAGTAAATCAAAAGCTGTTCTTCAACCCTTTGCAGCATCTTCATGGGGTTGGTCTCATTTAAAAGAAAACCCTTTGAATTTTTTGGCAAAACAGTCATAATCTCTCTAAGTGCTCCGTAACGGTCATCTAAACATACTGAATCTGAAGAAAATAAAGTTTGCCTGGGTGTTTTTTTTAGACACAAATGCTTACAAATAACACACAGCTGTCAGATACTGGCTGGAAAATGCAACAGAAATGTAGAACCAAGTGTTATCCAGCTGAGGTCAAAATTTTGTAACAATACCACAAAAAATGAATATATTACACAGCTTTTTTCTCAGGTTGTACCCAGGCGTTTTTGAACTGTGCCAAATTGTGCCAAATGGCACAGTTTGGAAAAACGTCTATAACTTTTGAATGATTCAACATAGAAGCTTGATCTTGGGCTCTAATGAAAGGTGACACTCAGGGCTGTGTGTGTGTGTGGGGAGGTTGTTTATTCATTCATGAATGAATGAATGAACAAACAAGCCCCCCACACACAAAGAAGCATGCCACGTAAAAAATGTGTGGCCTTTTTTTTTTTTTACAAGAAAAAATAACCTACAGTGCAATAAAAATTATACTAAAATATCTGCAATGTAGAGGATAACAACCCCCCCCCCCCAGCTACAGAGGAGCTTGGCGCACAAAAAACGGTCCATCAACGGTCCGTCATGTGGCCATGACGCACCGTTGTAATTACCGATCGGTCAAAAGCCATTTTTATTACTATTTTCATTGATAAAGAATAGTTTAGCTTATAACACTTACCTGTCCACAACAGCAGTGTTGTTGGCGAACATCTGTTCCTCATTGTCAGACGAACATGACGCTGGTCCGCTTGTTACGGACTCGTGGTTCTGGTCACGTGACCCGGTCAAACCATCTCCGCTTCCATGATTGTGGTTTTGGCGAATGATTTTTCAAAACAAATAAGAACAGTAGTAATTAAAAAAAGACTGGCGAATGCTGCCGTTACACACAGCGGCTTAGACAAAACAGATTTTACGCACGGGACGCACGTGTTTCAATCGTCGAACTTCTCTGCTTCAATTGGCTCGTTGTATTCGCAGTCGTTGGTAGGCAGGTCCTTCTTGCTAGGTTTTCAGTCATTGGTTCTTCAAGGTTTCAGAAACCCAATTCAAGGCTCTTATTAGTCGAATGAGAGGTCAATCAAATCTAAACCAATCAAAACACTCCTTTGGCTTTCTGTTCGCGGCTGTGTCTGTAGCCTACTGGAAGAACGGAAATGCAGCTTTTTTTTTTCAGTGCGCACTGAGACGCACAGTGCGCACTGAGATGCACTAGGACACAGAGACGTGACCGCCCACAGTATCCCGGAGTGCAAGAGGTTAATGGTGGAAAAAGTTTTGAAATGATTCATCTTGGTCTCATTTTTTTTACATCACAAAAACCTGGCATTTGAACAGGGGTGTGTAGACTTTTTAGATCCACTGTAGCTGAAAAGCCTAGTCCTTAAAAAAATCTACATCTACATACGTTTTATATGAAGCTTAAGAAGTGAAATGTGTGGGTAACTGTTGAGAGAGCAGTAGCCAATGTAAACCCCGGCTGGTATTTGGGAGCAGAGGTCAGGGGTCACAACACCTCTACTGAAACTCACATCCCTCCCCCCCAGAATAAAGAAATACCAAGGTTGTTTGAATTATTCCAAGCTTTCATGTAGAAACACTCCATGAAAGGTTCTGGGTGACCCGACCTTGCTCTATCACCATGCTGCAGAGCACAGTGGGGCCTCTGTTCTGTCTCAGTCTAGAATGCATCCTGTAGAATTTTCCCAGCAATCCTAGTGGTGGTGGGGGGTGGGGGTTATCCAAATATGGGCATTTCAGGATTCTCTGTGGACCATGACATTTGCAGATGACACTGTGATCTGTAGTGAGAGTAGGGAGCAGGTTGAAGACAACCTAGAGAGACGGAGGTACAGTATGCTCTAGAGAGAAGAGGAATGAAAGTCAGTAGAAGGGGATAAGGGATAAGGACCTGTACTTACACAGCACTTTTTCTAGTCTCAAAGACCACTCAAAGTGCTTCGATAGTATTAAGCCACTATTCTGAGAGCCTACAGCAAGACAGAATACATGTGTATGAATGAGAGGGAGGCAGGTCTAACAGTGAAGATGCAAGGAGTATTGGGGGGGGGGGGGGTTCTGAAAAGTTCATAGGCTGATGAGTTCATAGTGGTCAAATTTGACCAAATGTGGTTTATTTTTCAACTGCAGGGATCTAATCTCCACAATCATCATGACAAATAGGTTCCATCCTAAACAGCATTGGAGAACAAAATGTAATCCTAAAAATTACCATCCTGTCCACATCAGTTCAATGTTAGAACTTCTGAATGCGAAAATAAATTGGCCGAACACATTATATACATCAAGACCTTGTACCATGACATCTGCTGTATGCAAGAGATGCACACTGAGGACCAGGGAGAAGTTGAAATCAAAAACCCTGTATTGAAAGGATGGCGAGTTATTTACAGTGGTCTTGTGGGGGCATGGTGTGGGACTTTTCCACCCAGAGAAGAAGGCAGCTGGGGAAAGGGGGAACAATGGACCAAAAGAGGAGGTGTCTCCGGGGGGTGTCAGACGGGACAGTAAGGACTATGCGCGCCCCAGGGAGAGGAGTAAATGCCAGAGCCGCTGGAAGGAGAAGGGTGTGAGAGCGGTGCTGGCATTAAGTCATGTTAATGTGCCCCACAGGCTTTGTTCTAAACACAATGTATGATGGTCAGAATTTTCGGGTCTCAATGCATGGTATTAAAGATATAAAAGAGGAATGCACAGAGATCCGGGAGCTCTTTTACTGTGCTGTATGTTGGAGATGGAATAAAGTTTCTGTGTCGTCCAGCTCGTTGCCTCGCCTGCCTCCTTTCTCCACATTGGTGACCCTAAGACGTGCCATGGAAAGTGAGCTGAGCACCATCCTGGAGACTGCCTGGAGGGAGAGCACCAGCGCTGTGTGCGTGGTCTCAGTCAGCTCCCACACTTCTGGCTTCACAACCGGACCGCGTGGTTCTTGCACATAGAAGCCCAGTTCGCACTCCGCGGAATAACAACGGACGATACCAAGTATTACTACGTGGTCGCTGCGCTGGATGTGCGCGCCACACAACAGGTGACGAGCCTGTTCCAGGAGCCGCCAGCCCACGGAAAATATGAAGCGCACAAGAGGATGCTTCTCCAGCGCTATACCCTTTCTGACAGTGAGAGGGCAGAGAGACTCCTAACTTGTTCGGAGTTAGGGGACAGATCAGTAGTGGAGCTCATGGAGAGCATGTTGGCGCTGAGGGGGGAGGATGATGAATCTTTCCTGTTCGCCCACTTGTTCCTCAGGAACCTACGAGCTACAGCGAGGGCGATCATGGCCAACTCACCGCAGCTGGTTGCTAAGGACAACTGTGCCCTGGCGCAGGAAGCGGACCGCATCATTTTGGTGACCACAACTCTCAGCGTGCAGACAGCAGCACCGGAATCCATGAGGGACTCCAGCGAGGTCAAGGAGCCGTTTGTGGTTGCCGGAACGAACACCAGGAGACGGAGGAATGGGAAGATCTGTTTTTATCATCGCTGTTTCGGCTCGAATGCCCAACACTGCCTGTGGCCATGCCAATTCAAGGGCAGACAGCACGTTCAGAATTCAGTGGCAGCTGAAACTGATGGCGACAGGAACAGACTGCTTTATGTCACGGACACACGTTCGGGGAGACGGTTTTTGGTGGACTCCGGCTACCAGAAGAGCCTCATCCTGCCGGTCAACACAGACAGGGTGGGAGGATGCAGCGGTCCCGAGCCCACGGCCACCAGTGGATCCACCATCAGGACATTTGGCAAGCGGACACTGACAATACACTTACATGGACGCAACTTTCTGTGGGACTTTGTGATAGCTGCATGTTCCGGCTCCATTTTAGGCGCATATTTTTTATGTGCTTATGGGTTGTTAGTCGATGTTGCTAATAGGAGATTAGTGGACGCTGTCTCTTTTACCTCACTGCCCTGTACAGCTCGGGGAGCTGGGTCGACAACATTGGCTAACGTTATAGCTCCAGGGGGTAAGGACCAACATTTGCTCACACAGTTCCCAGCACTCACAGTCCTGACTTTTTCGGCTACGACAATGAAACACGGAGTCGAACACTTTATAATGACAAAAGGCCCGCCGGTGTTTGCGCGACCTCAGCGTTTGGAAGCAGCTAAACTGGCCAGCGCGTGAGAGGAGTTTGCCCATGGGCATCCCCGCTACACATGGTGCCTAAAGTCGACGGGTCGTTGAGACCGTGCATCGATTTCTGGCACTTTAAATGGCACAGAACACGATCGTTATCCCATTCCCCGCATCCAGGATTTTTCTGTGCACCTGGCTGGGCCGCGTGTTTTTTCGAAAGTGGATCTGGTCCGCGGATACCATCAGGTCCCGGTCCACATGGAAGACGTTCCAAAAATAATGGTAATAACTCCTTTCGGCCTTTTCGAGTTTTTACGCATGCCGTTAGGATTAAAAGGTGCAGCACAGACTTTCCAAAGGATGATGAACACAGTGCTTTGCGACTTTTCCTTCATTTTTGTCTACTTGGACAACATTCTGGTAACTAGCACGTCCGAGGAGGAGCATATCGCCCATCTCAGGACAGTTTTCCAGAGATTGGAGGCGCACGGGCTGATAGTTAACCCAACGAAGTGCCAGTTCGGTGTGCCAGAGATTGATTTTTTGGGCCACTGCATTTCACCGGAGGGCACAATTCCATTACCGGATAAGGTGCGCGCTGTCGGACTTTCCGCAGACTGTGAGAGCACTACAGGAGTTTTTGGGAAAGGTTCGTTTTTATAACCGTTTCTTCCCTGGGCAGCCCAGCTGATGCAGCCATTGTATGCTGCGGTTAAAAAAAGAAGTCCGCGGAAGTCATCGACTCGACTCCCGAGCCAGTCCAGGCTTTTACCAATGCCAAAACAGCGCTTGCGGATGCCGCATTGTTAGCCCACCTGGATCCGTCTGCACGGATAGCGCTAACTACGGACGCGTCTGATGTTGCCATAGGGGCAGTGGTGGAGCAGTATGTCTCAGGTTTGTGGCAACTGCTCGCATTTTTAAGCTGAACTTTGCGCGACAACGAATGCAAATACAGCACTTTCGATAGAGAATTGCTGGCTTGCCACCTGGCAATGCACCATTTCCAGTTTTGGTTAGAGGGGCACGAGTTCACCACATTTGTGGACCATAAGCCGATGACATATGTACGTAATGGCCAAGGTCTCGGAACCGTGGTCGGCTTGGCAGCAACGGCATTTGGCCACGATTTCGGAGTTTGGAAGACATGGTCACTTGAAATATGAATATCTCAGACATAATAAAGAAAAAAAAAAAATCAAACATCAACTCATTGTTACTTTTTGGCAATTTATTAGTACTTTTTTTTTTGCAAAAACAGACAAGTCCCGAAAACCATGCTAGTTTGTCTGGAACATACTTGAATGTCTATAAGCATCAATGTAGTATAATTGACACACTGATTTAGGCATATTCACTCAGTAAAATGGTATAATATAGCTATAATAAAGCTATAATTCAAGATTCAAAGATTTTATTGTCAATACTACTATACGTACAGGACATACAGGAGAACTGAAGTGGCATTTCTCTCTCTCTTCACTGGTGTGCACAGTATAAAAACAAAAGGAATAAGGCTGGAAAAATGAAAAACAGCAGTAGTCTAATATACAATATGTACAGTAATGCAACCCGTGGTTCAAATGGCGACAAGAAAGACCCAGACCTCCCATAGTGCAAAATTGAGAAACGATTAATGATGATAAAACCCAGCAATCCTATATTCAGACAACTAGAGATGTAATACCTATAGTTGCAGTTCAGTGAGGTAATGTAGGAGCAGACCATAACAGATAAGGCTGCACGTGATCAGTATTGCAGTGACAGACAGACGGCAGCTGATATGGCCTTTGTGCAAATGGTTGTGGTTTATGTGCAGAGACATACAGCAGCAAAGTAGCAAGAATTCTGATAACAGAAGATAACAGTAGCAAGAATTCTGAATATTGTTCGCTGCTCTGACCTTGTTTGCGCCCTACTGGCGAACGTATTACTGGTTCATCTGCTTCATCAAAATTATCCATATTTGACATAAAATGTCAATGGAATTGTAAAAAAAAAAAACTGGCAGGGAAATCACTCACAGCAAGCTGGTGCTGTGTTGGAAATGCTCACTCCTTCCCCGTATAGTGGACTATAATAGTGAACGCACAGCCAATGGAGCAGTGAGAGAAGAGCTTCACATCACAACAGAAACTACCTTAAGGTATTTATACTTAATAATTCAGCAAAAACAATTTGATTTAATACATATTTACTATAAATTACATGCAGGTACTCATTTTTTTCACCACCGTTAGTCTTACATTTTACTGTCTCACGTTATGACGTCACTAACCGTGCCATGAAAACAAGCCCAGTAGTGTCCGAAAGCGGTTAATTTTATTGTTATATTGAGCTTACTGTGTAGTCCACTATATCTAAATTCACTATATAGCGAGTAAGGAGGGAGTGAGTGAACATTCTGAACACAGCCAGGGAAATCAGTCAGAGTGAGCAGACCAGGAAAGCGCTCAAGATAAATCACGTGGCCCAAATACCAAGTGCTGATTTGCCGTGTGCAGTTATCTGCTTTCGTAAAAAAAAAAAAAAAAGCTCCCGATGTTTAGCGGCTTTTGAAAAAAAAAAACCCATGAATTTGTAGCGTCTATAACACAGGACATATCAGATTTTGAGACAAAACAATTTGAACTTCTGTAAGTAGGTAATGTCAACAGTTGTTTGATGTAAAGAGGGAAATTTTCTTGGAAGTGGCGTTTATCGGTTTTTGCAAACAAACTCTTCATATGGAATGGTTTCCCGTGGAAGATGATCACTGGAGGATACGCCCACAAAAACGCTTCACCCAAGAACAAGACGGAAAACGGCATCAATCCTGCCTCTTTGGCTGAAGGACAACTAGACTGGTCTTTCAAAATCTCAAATAGTAAACATCCGTAATCTGAAGTGCATGGAGCATGTGTGCTGAATGAAAAACAAAGCCATGCACAAAGCAGGTGCTCTGAGAGAAGGAAAAACTGGACAAATGTTAAAAACTCCTGCAAACAGAGTCCTGACTGACAAGGGAGCAGTGCACAGCAAACAGAGCAGCATGCTGAGCTCCTATACCTGGAAGTCCCAACCTACCTTGGAGAGCCTTAATCTGGCTTCACTCTCACTAGCCTCTCTACAGTATTTTTTTTTATTTAACCTTTATTTATACAGGGGAGTTCCATTGAGAGGCAACCTCCCTTTTTCAAAGATGCCCTGTTCACATTCACACACTCACACCTGGAAGCTGCCCAGTACAACTACAGATTGACCTGAGGCCACTGAGCAGCTCAACTGGAGCAGTTGGGGTTAAGGGCCTTGCTCAAGGGCATCACAGTAGGGTTTAGGAGGGTGGGGCAAACACTGCTGCATTATCTGTCCCACCCACATCTTATCCTGCCTGGCCGGGGATTGAACCGGTGACCCTCCACGCACCAGTCCACATCCTTAACCATTAGACCACCACTGCCCCAGTAACTACATACTGTATGATGGGAAAAAATTGTAATGAGGTGTCAGATACATAGTATCTTATTAAAGGCATTGCAGATCTGACCTGAACTACTGAGTTTTTATGTTTTACATTAGTTAACTGTTGACCGTTTTTAAAAAAGGTCAGCAATCAGTCAGTCAGCATGTCTTACAATAGCCAAACTCAGCAGTCTGAATGGCGCTCACTGATCTAATCAATGAAGACAGTGTGTGTGGCTACAGATATATTGTACAGAGAGAGCTACTACATATTTGCCATAGAGTGTCAGACTATTTATCTTCCTGCTGCAGGAGAAAACTAGGATAAGGAGTGTAAAGGACATTTAAAAAGAAACTGCAGTCAGGCACAAACGTCAAAAGAAGGTGGTAGTCACGCAGACAGACGGCATTTCTTAAATCCAAGAGGTGTAGCTTTATTTACAGTGCTCTCCATTAAAAAAAAAAAATCAAAAAAACCCTAAATAAGGAAAAATGTGGCTCAAGAAAAACTAACTCACACTAACCACATTAATGACAGCACAACCTCACCTCTCTTCAGAGAGACGTTCCAAATAGATCTACACAGGCTCTCCAATTGACACCAACTGGACCCAATTACACCACTGATTACAATGGGTGGACCTTCCTATTGCATTAGGATCCAAAAACTATAATCTAAATAATTTATTAACAAACTTATTTACATAACTAAATGAAATTATTAGAAATGTATAATACTAACAAATTATAGTAAATTCCAAAAAGTAAACTGAAGAAAAATTCCCATGAAGAAAAAAAAAAACACCTCCTCGTGGTTTGAACCAATAATATCGTGACCTCACTCAAATCTATTTAAAGCAGGAAATTTAGGGCAGGCTCCTCCCCAAACAATTTCTACATGATGGATGAAAAAGGTAAAGATGAGTTTAAAGAAACTAAACCAAACATTTTCAATCTGCAATTTAATAAAGTGATTTAAAGTGATTTAAGGCTATGCATTTGCTTTAACTTATTCCAATACTTTGATGTAAACTGTAACATTAAGACTAACACAAACAAACCTGGGATATTAAGTGATAGAATGTTACATAAGCACCAGCAAATTAAAGTAAATGAGCACAAAAGAAACACCTGGTCTAATGCATATTATAATGGGAGTGGTGAGTGGTGAGTAGAAAAAGGTTCTTTTGAGACGGCATGAAAAAATAAGCAGCAGTGCTGTGGTTTTAAGCAGGTTTTATTATATCATGTCGCCTTCACGGGATCCCCTCTCCGGTGCATAGTGGAGCAGCCCGGAGCGGGATCCCTAAGCTCTCAGAGAAGGCGGACACAGTGTGTCCACCTGTTGCAGGATCAGAGTGAGAGAGTAAGAGAGAGATTGCGTTACAGAGTTGCACCTTAAATACTTGATCATAACAATACATCAAAAAGACATACCCCACAGTCTAGAATGATCAAAGGGACAACAGAACAGGCAGGAGGTATTTGCATTTGTAAGCCATACATCACAATGGGCAGATTAGCTAGACCTCGCTCTAAGTGCAAGACAAAGAGGCTAACAAGCACATCTACATATTGATCTGAGTCTCTAGGTCACAGTAAGGACAGGACGCATGAGTACAAAGGATGAAAGGCATCGATTAACATCACATAGGTGAGACAGAAGAAACTCGTCTACCTGTAGACATTAATACACCAAAGCACATCTAAGATGCTCAGAAAAAGCACAGTAAGGACAAGCCATATGCACACTATACCGAATGGCGCATTACATCACAACACATGCATGTTTGCATCACAAATACATGAATGGCACATTGCTTCTCAGTAATGCAGCAGAAAAACAGAGAAAAGAGGGCTGAGTGTCCTTAGTCTGTTGTGGGGTTAAAACGAACCGCCACACACGCTCCCCCCCAGAGGACGCGGCAGGGGGTCGCGACCTCGATAATCCATCTGTGTGAGCGAGCTGTGGGAGAAGCTCGCTGCAGGCGGAGGGGGAGGGAGGGGAGGGGTAGTAAGTGCCGGCAGGAGCTGTAAAATCGTCCTGAGCCGTGCAAAAATTGCTTGCTGCTCCGTGACGTCGAGGGTTTGTCCCGTTACACGTGCGGAGATCACCAGAAGAAAAATTAGTCTCTGACTCCTCTTGTGGCCATGAAGAAAAGCAGGAGCGGCTGTAAGAGAAAAAGTAAACAAAGCAGGGGGACTGTTGGCTTTGGGTGCTGAAGCAACCCCAAAGCTCCCGGGAACAGCTGACGGCTGAAATCCCGTTGTGCCGTGGCTAAGACCATTAAAAAATCCAGTGGCGAGCTGCGTGCTTGCTTCAGGTGAACGAGCAACCCTGAAGGTTCTGTGGGCAGCGGCGGAGGACGATGGCGGTCTGTGGCGAGGCTGAGACTGTTAACAAATCCTTCCAGTATGCTGCATGCGTGCCTCAGGTGAGCGAGCAGCCCTGAAAGGCAGCGGCGAAGGAGGAAGGCAGTCTGTGGAGCCATTACTTGTCCCATGCGTGATGCGCCGTCCTTGTAACTCCCCGATGCGTGCGCGGGGGTTCGTGCTTGGGAGGGGCCGCTGGAGTGGCGAGTCAGGGTGCAGAAACTTGGCGGAGATCAGCGCAGACGGCGCCAATAAAATCCAGGTTGAGCTGTGGCTGTAGATTGGCCATGGTGCGTTGGAGCGGTGAGAGGAAATAGACGATCTTTAGTCCCTCAGGCCCGTGCAGAGGCGTTGGAGCGGCGGGAGGGAATAGACGATCTTATGTTCCTCAGGCTCATGCAGCTGCGTTGGAGCGGTGTGAGGAAGTAGACGATCTCCGTCCCTCGGGCTCGTGGAGACGCGTTGGTGCGGTGCGAGGCAATAGACGATCTTTGTGCCCCGGGCTCGTGCAGCAGCGTTGGAGCGGTGAGAGGGAGGAGACGATCGTTGTCGCTCGTGCGGCCATGGTGCGTTCAGTTCCACGCGCTGCGCTCCCCGTCGGCCCTGGAGGTTGCCGTCGCGGAGAGAGGACGAGGTGCGTGCGCTCTCAGTGAGAGCGGCCGGTCCAGCGTGGTTGTGCAGATCTCAGGCGACGGAGCATTCATGCCCGGGTGTTGCGTTCGCTGGCCGCTCGTTTTTTTCAGCGTCGGTTCGCCAGCGTGGCCATCCAAAACAGAAGGCTGCGTTGCACAAAGCGTGTGCGTCTTCAAGGGGCCACCAACGCAGCTGTGTGGCTGTCCAGCTCGGAAGGTTGCTTTCGCACAAAACGTGTGCGTGTTCGAGGGGTCACCAGTGAGGCGGCATGAAAAAATAAGCAGCAGTGCTGTGGTTTTAAGCAGGTTTTATTATATCATGTCGCCTTCACGGGATCCCCTCTCCGGTGCATAGTGGAGCAGCCCGGAGCGGGATCCCTAAGCTCTCAGAGAAGGCGGACACAGTGTGTCCACCTGTTGCAGGATCAGAGTGAGAGAGTAAGAGAGAGATTGCGTTACAGAGTTGCACCTTAAATACTTGATCATAACAATACATCAAAAAGACATACCCCACAGTCTAGAATGATCAAAGGGACAACAGAACAGGCAGGAGGTATTTGCATTTGTAAGCCATACATCACAATGGGCAGATTAGCTAGACCTCGCTCTAAGTGCAAGACAAAGAGGCTAACAAGCACATCTACATATTGATCTGAGTCTCTAGGTCACAGTAAGGACAGGACGCATGAGTACAAAGGATGAAAGGCATCGATTAACATCACATAGGTGAGACAGAAGAAACTCGTCTACCTGTAGACATTAATACACCAAAGCACATCTAAGATGCTCAGAAAAAGCACGGTAAGGACAAGCCATATGCACACTATACCGAATGGCGCATTACATCACAACACATGCATGTTTGCATCACAAATACATGAATGGCACATTGCTTCTCAGTAATGCAGCAGAAAAACAGAGAAAAGAGGGCTGAGTGTCCTTAGTCTGTTGTGGGGTTAAAACGAACCGCCACACACGCTCCCCCCCAGAGGACGCGGCAGGGGGTCGCGACCTCGATAATCCATCTGTGTGAGCGAGCTGTGGGAGAAGCTCGCTGCAGGCGGAGGGGGAGGGAGGGGAGGGGTAGTAAGTGCCGGCAGGAGCTGTAAAATCGTCCTGAGCCGTGCAAAAATTGCTTGCTGCTCCGTGACGTCGAGGGTTTGTCCCGTTACACGTGCGGAGATCACCAGAAGAAAAATTAGTCTCTGACTCCTCTTGTGGCCATGAAGAAAAGCAGGAGCGGCTGTAAGAGAAAAAGTAAACAAAGCAGGGGGACTGTTGGCTTTGGGTGCTGAAGCAACCCCAAAGCTCCCGGGAACAGCTGACGGCTGAAATCCCGTTGTGCCGTGGCTAAGACCATTAAAAAATCCAGTGGCGAGCTGCGTGCTTGCTTCAGGTGAACGAGCAACCCTGAAGGTTCTGTGGGCAGCGGCGGAGGACGATGGCGGTCTGTGGCGAGGCTGAGACTGTTAACAAATCCTTCCAGTATGCTGCATGCGTGCCTCAGGTGAGCGAGCAGCCCTGAAAGGCAGCGGCGAAGGAGGAAGGCAGTCTGTGGAGCCATTACTTGTCCCATGCGTGATGCGCCGTCCTTGTAACTCCCCGATGCGTGCGCGGGGGTTCGTGCTTGGGAGGGGCCGCTGGAGTGGCGAGTCAGGGTGCAGAAACTTGGCGGAGATCAGCGCAGACGGCGCCAATAAAATCCAGGTTGAGCTGTGGCTGTAGATTGGCCATGGTGCGTTGGAGCGGTGAGAGGAAATAGACGATCTTTAGTCCCTCAGGCCCGTGCAGAGGCGTTGGAGCGGCGGGAGGGAATAGACGATCTTATGTTCCTCAGGCTCATGCAGCTGCGTTGGAGCGGTGTGAGGAAGTAGACGATCTCCGTCCCTCGGGCTCGTGGAGACGCG
Organism: Pholidichthys leucotaenia; assembly: GCA_020510985.1. Lineage (NCBI taxonomy): Eukaryota > Metazoa > Chordata > Actinopteri > Cichliformes > Pholidichthyidae > Pholidichthys > Pholidichthys leucotaenia. The sequence goes on from CM035839.1 coordinate 240,711,423, forward strand.
TTGGTGCGGTGCGAGGCAATAGACGATCTTTGTGCCCCGGGCTCGTGCAGCAGCGTTGGAGCGGTGAGAGGGAGGAGACGATCGTTGTCGCTCGTGCGGCCATGGTGCGTTCAGTTCCACGCGCTGCGCTCCCCGTCGGCCCTGGAGGTTGCCGTCGCGGAGAGAGGACGAGGTGCGTGCGCTCTCAGTGAGAGCGGCCGGTCCAGCGTGGTTGTGCAGATCTCAGGCGACGGAGCATTCATGCCCGGGTGTTGCGTTCGCTGGCCGCTCGTTTTTTTCAGCGTCGGTTCGCCAGCGTGGCCATCCAAAACAGAAGGCTGCGTTGCACAAAGCGTGTGCGTCTTCAAGGGGCCACCAACGCAGCTGTGTGGCTGTCCAGCTCGGAAGGTTGCTTTCGCACAAAACGTGTGCGTGTTCGAGGGGTCACCAGTGAGGCGGCATGAAAAAATAAGCAGCAGTGCTGTGGTTTTAAGCAGGTTTTATTATATCATGTCGCCTTCACGGGATCCCCTCTCCGGTGCATAGTGGAGCAGCCCGGAGCGGGATCCCTAAGCTCTCAGAGAAGGCGGACACAGTGTGTCCACCTGTTGCAGGATCAGAGTGAGAGAGTAAGAGAGAGATTGCGTTACAGAGTTGCACCTTAAATACTTGATCATAACAATACATCAAAAAGACATACCCCACAGTCTAGAATGATCAAAGGGACAACAGAACAGGCAGGAGGTATTTGCATTTGTAAGCCATACATCACAATGGGCAGATTAGCTAGACCTCGCTCTAAGTGCAAGACAAAGAGGCTAACAAGCACATCTACATATTGATCTGAGTCTCTAGGTCACAGTAAGGACAGGACGCATGAGTACAAAGGATGAAAGGCATCGATTAACATCACATAGGTGAGACAGAAGAAACTCGTCTACCTGTAGACATTAATACACCAAAGCACATCTAAGATGCTCAGAAAAAGCACAGTAAGGACAAGCCATATGCACACTATACCGAATGGCGCATTACATCACAACACATGCATGTTTGCATCACAAATACATGAATGGCACATTGCTTCTCAGTAATGCAGCAGAAAAACAGAGAAAAGAGGGCTGAGTGTCCTTAGTCTGTTGTGGGGTTAAAACGAACCGCCACACTTTCCCACTTTATCACAGAAACCTGTTCCTATATCTGACACAGACGGCAGTCAATCAGATGGCTTTCACACAGATCTCTAGATTAGCAACAACAAGACCAAAGCAGAAGGATCTCGGAGTAAACCTGATTGTGAATTGATTTTCATGTGTGAGCCTCCACAATAAACAGCCAAACTCTTCACACAATTGTCATATGTGTACACAATTAAATTTAAAGTCTGTACCACCTTCAACTAGAAGCATTAGTGTAAAACGAAAACGTGTTCGCAATGACAATTCTCCCATGCTTGGTTTAAGCTTCTAAGGCTCAGGAGATGGAACGGCTTACTAATGTGAAGGTGGGTGATTCAATCCACTGTCCCCTCCATGTCCAATCGTCCTTGGACAGAGTAGTGAACCCTAAATTGACCCCAATACTTATAAATTTATCACACACATGCATGCGAGTGTGTTATATGCAGCCAGAAGAATGTAGCTGAAAGACTAAAAAGGTCACTGAGAAGTCATTAGGACTACAGAAAAGTGCAATATAGTGTTTACTATGTTTTCAAGTACATGTTCAGCATTTAAGTCTTTAGCTTATTGTCTCAAGGTTTTTATACAAAGATCAACAAACTAATATTTGAAGTCACATCTTTATAGTCTAGACAAGTTAATATCTCTAATTCTGCACCCAGGAGGTGCAGAGGACTATTTCCCTCTTCATGTCTATAAAGGTAATATTGTGGCCGACACACATTGTGGGCTCACGCTGCCACAGAGACAGGACTGAATGTGTATTGTGGGGTGTCACGTCTGCAAGGACTGAGGACTCGAATCTACAGGAGGTAACAAGGAAGTGTGAGAATTGTCTCTTTGTCCCACAGAAGACGCCCCGGAGGGTATTCCGGTTCATCAGGAAATGAGAGACAATGGTGAAGCTTCAAAGGGATGCTTTGTAACTGTATGTTGACTGAAGACACCATGTGACTTGAATTCTGATGCTGGAAATGTATAAAAGGGTGTTGAGATATGATTCTTTCTCTTTCCTGCTTTGAGAATGCTAGAAGCTGTGTTCTGTCAAATAAAGCTGGTTTTATGACTGAAACTCAGCCTCGTTATTTGAGCATGCTTCTACAATTTCAAATTTTTAATTCTAATGACACCAAAATCATGTTACTCTCCTTAAGTTTAAAGTGCCCTTATGTACTTCTCTACATGTTGACATAGCTCTCTAGTGTTGTAGTTGAGACCAAAGTCTCCCAAGACCAAGAGCATTGTAGGTCTTGGTCTTAAAAAGGTCTCGACTTTTCAACAACAAATATGCCCTTAACAGCTCTCAGAGATGTTAATGAAATGTATGTGACATGCTTTGGTCAAAACGACTTGGGGCCTATTTACTGCAGTACTATTTCCACACAGTGCAGGAAGATCTCAAAACAGGTTGTATCCTAAATACTAATGAACCCCCGCTCACCCCACCCTAACCTAAGATTGTTTGTCCAGCACATCCCAAAGATGATCAATTGAATTGAGACTGGGAAACTTGTTGGATAAGTAAACACCTCAAACTTCTTGTGTTCCTCCAAATTCCCCAGATCCCAATCCAATCCAGCATCTGTGGGATGTGCTGAACAAACAAGTCTGATCCAAGGAGGCCCCCCTCACATCTTACAGGTCTTAAAGGATCTGCTAACATCTTGGTGCCAGACACCACAGCACACCTTCAGGGGTCTAGTGGAGTTCATGCTTTGATGGGTTAGGGCTGTTTTGGCAGCAAAAGGGGGACCAACAGAATATTACGCAGATGGTCATAATATGCCTGCTCAGTGTATAACAACAGTTTTATAGATTAATAAGCTGAGAAGACCAATGTGTAACAGGGATGGATAAAAGAAATATTGAAAATTGACAACTGGACCTTCAAGAATGAAGTAGCTCATTCCGGCCTGATGGAATCACCCCGGGAGTGCCCAGATCTTCTGACAGTTTACCTTGACCTTAAGCACAGCCTAGATACAGACCAAAAGGCCTAGGAGGAGTAACGTTTTTCATGAAATCACAAATGCCCAGATCTTCTCACCTTTGACAATGACCTTGACCTCGACATGGATGCAGATCTACCTGAGGGTCACTGCGAGTAAGTTTCCTAGGAATCGAGGCATTTGCCCAGGAGGAATAGGGATTTTTTTCTAAAATCATGTAAGTGCCCAGATCTCCTGACCTTTGACCTTGAGCACAACCTGGAAGCGCACCTACCTGAGGATTACTATGAGCGAGTTGGGCGAGCATCACCACAATTTCCTACAAGGAGTGGCAACTTTTTTGAAATAACATAAGTACCCAGATCTCTTGACCACAACTTGGATGCAGACCCATCTGAGGATCACTGTGAGTTTGGTGAGCATCGGGGCAAATGCCTAGGAGGAGTAGGGATTCCCGTGAAATATGGATGGACAGACGGACAAATGGACCGATGCTACGTCATCACAACAGCTCCTTTCGGCTTTGCTGGAATGACCTAAAAACAAATGTTGAGTTTGAGCAAAGCTATGAGATAGCATACTCCTCTCAGTTTGTCAGTCAGAAACCCCAGCTGTCACCGCTCATACCAGCCAGATCTACCCAGCTGTCATGAGGGGTGGGAATCTCTAGGCACCTTATGATTCGAGTGGATTACAATTCAGGGGACTCCGATTCGATTTGAGCAGATTCTTGATGCATCTTTTTTCTGACAGATAAATATTAGAAAAATGAGTTTCTGCACTTCATCTGAAAGAAACAGGAGCTGTAGCAGGTCAGAGACAGGTCAAAGATGCTCAAGGACGGACTTCCAGTTGTGCCATGATGCTGATAGCTGCGTGAATTTTAAGTTCTACTTTGAACTACCTTTTAACCCCCTTTAATCCAGGAGATTTATTCTAAAAAAGGTTCTACTAGTACACAGTGCTGCGGAGAGAAGAAAAGAGTCTTGGAAAGACCCCAAGAAGCAAAAGGAAGGAGGCCAATACAGAAGATAAAGGCTGTGGTAACGAGGCTATGCTAGCTGAGACGGTTATGCTAGCCTCCATCCGCATGACTATTAATGAAGCCATAGCCAAAGCGATGACTGCATTTGAAAGTAGTATTACTAAACAGCTGGCAGATTTTTCAGAGCAATTTTCAAGAAGATATTAAACAGCTCACTGAAATGAGAACAGACATCAACCAAAAAATGGAGGAAAGTGCAGAGCAAATAGAAGCCATGATACAGAGGCTGGGAGAGGCAGAGCAACGCACTGGAGAAGTGGAAACTTGTGGAGAGGAGGTGAAAGACGCTTTAACTGAGATGCACAAAATTAAGCTTAAACTGAAAGCAAAACTCACCGAGCTGGAGGGACACTCCAGCCGTAACAATATCCGGATTTACGGTATTAAAGAAGGAGTCAAAGGGACCTCAGTGACCTGCTTGGTGGAGAACTTAATTAATAAAAGATGAACTGGGGGAGACCACCGGACTAATCGACCTGGGTATTGAACGTGCACATACAGCACTTGGCCCTAAACTGAGTCTGCTCCTCCGAGATCGTCAGTTGTGAAATTCTGCAAGTACACAGTTAAAGAAAAAATTATTAGCGCTGCCTGGAAGAAAACTATCACTGTGGAGGGAAAACAGATTTTTTTTTTTTATCATGACTATGCCATGGGGGTGATGGAAAAAAGGAGAGAATACCTGCCAATTAAGAAAAGGCTGAAAGAAAAGGGGATCAGATTCCATACACCAGTGGCAAAGATGCGCATCTTCCTCAACTCAGGGACAGTCACATATGATAACGCGGACCAAGTGACAGAGGATTTACGGGCGAAAGGCTTCCCAATACCACCAAAGCCCAAAGGCGGACCCAGCGAAGTATTGCTGCTGAGCTCACGTTGGGAAAAGGTCAAGGACAACCGGCACAGAGTCAGTGGGGAATATCAACAAAGGATTCGGGAAAAACTCCACGGGTTCCACAGACCTAAGGGGACAGACATCAAAGAGTACTAACCGATCTCACCACACTATGAAAATATTTCCAGGTCCCTGATTCAGTTGGTATAACAGCTGGAATCAGGTTAGTAACGACAGACTGAATTTCCCGAAGACATTTGAGCACCTCTTTATGTATACATACTGTATATACGTATGTAGGTGTGTGTGTGTGTATTTGTATATATACTGTGTGTGTGTGTGTGTGTGTGTGTGTGTGTGTATGGATGAATAGGTATGTGTGTATGAGTCTGTGTATGTATATTTCTCCCCTCTCCACTCTAAATGTGAACATGGTTTTCTGTGTTTTGCTAGCTTATAATAGTCTCCTTCCTTTTACTTAGCCCTATATAATCTAAGAACAAGGTAGCCAATTTTTTGAGTCGAAATGTCATCCACCCACACACTGATCCTGAGGGGGCCGCGCCATCTACTGACCAGAACTTCCCCCTACGCAAGAGGACTCAGGACCACCTCTTTGATGGAAGACCACTCAATGTTTAAATGTTTATTTAAACATTATTTATTTTATTTAATTTAGCTTTTCCAAGTTTACTGCTCATACTTTTTGTTACTTGTTCATGTGGACCACAAATGTTTATCTTATTGTAAGCAGACTTATAAATGCATAATAAGGAATTCAAGGTCATCACCCTTAATGTTAATGGCCTGACTAGCCTAATCAAGAGGAGTAAGATGATAACTAAAGCAAAAAAGGAAAAGACCCAAATCATATTCTGGCAAGAAACTCACTTAACAAGGCAAGAGCATGAAAAGTTAAAGAATATGGGGTTTAGACATACATATTACTGATCCTTTAAAACAGGATGCAAAAGAGGCGTGGCTATTTTGATACCAAATTCTTTGAGCTTCTGTCTGAAATTAAAGATAAGGAGGGCTGGTTCATTTTGGTGAAAGGCAAACTGGATAAAGAGGTGACCCTGCTGAATGTGTATGCCCCCTTGGGTAGCCATAAGGCATTCTATAAAAAAATATTTGAATTAATTGTATTCCAAACTGATGTTTGAAGAGATTTTCATAACCAGGACAGACAATATACATTTTTTTTTCCACAATATCTTTATTGAACCTTTTTTTTTTTTTTAACAAACATGATACAAACAATCAAACACTAACACTAAAGTACTACAAAAAAAAAAAAAAATACCCTAAAAACACCAACAACCACCAACAAAATCAAGTCTTCAACAATGCTCCTCTGTTTAGTCTAGACAATCCAATACATTAGTATATATATTATGTTCACCAGTTTGGAATTTACAAGGTCCACACACATCATTCACCTTCTTCTTCAAGAGTTATGTTTAAATTTTTTACATAATCAATAAAAGGTCTCCATATATTCTCAAACACAATTTCCTTTGATTTCAGTATATATGTTATTCTTTCTAATGGAAGGTTTGTTAACATCTGTCTTAACCACTGAGTCACATCTGGTCTATGAGTCTTTTTCCATAATAGTGCAATACATTTTTTGGCATTAAGCAAACTGAGGTCTATGAATGTTCTTTCACTTTTATTGAAATTATGCTTTTCTGGGTACAGACCCAACAAAAACAGTTTAGGATTCAATATGATTTGTTTTGAGATTATTTTTTCAATTGTTACCCTCACCTCCTCCCAAAACATTCTTATTAATCTACATTCCCATAAACAATGAAATAGGGTTCCTTTACTTTCCATGCATTTTGTGCATGTATCTGGTATATTTTTGTTATATCTATTTAACTCCTCCGGTGTAACATACATCCGCATTAACCATTTGAAATGTATCAATTTAAGGCGTGCATTTATTGATTTGGTTTGAGCTTCTGTACAAGCCAATTCCCATTGTTCCTCTGAAATTTCAATTTGCAGATCTTCTTTCCAGTAGTTTAATCTTTTCAGTGAATTTTCACTTGAAGATAGTGTCAATGAGTTATAAAACTCTGAAATAATACCCTTTCTTTTACTATCTTTCATCATCATTTTTTCCAAGGATGAATAAATAGGTCGAGTGAGAGCTTTATTTTGATTTGATCGAATAAAGTTTCTAAGTTGAAGATATTTAAAAAAATGTGTTCTATTGAGATTAAATTTGATCCTCAGCTCTTCAAAAGACATTATGTTGTCTGCACATGGCAAATATAAATCCTGAATCTTTTGTATCCCTTTTAAATTCCATACTTTAAATACAGCGTCTGCTCTCCCTGGTTTAAAATATTGATTACCCCATATTGGACTAAATTGTGACAATAACTGTGGTTCTTTTAAATAGTTTTTAGCTTCACACCATATTTTGATCATATGCTTTACAAATGGATTTTTAACTTGTTTTTGTAATTTTTTTGCCGAATCTGAGTATATGAATATGGGAAGAGGTAAAGGTAAATTGTATGATTCCATTTCAGTCCAGTGAGGGAGATCATTTGATGAAAAATAATATGTCATAGACCTCAGTTGTGCCGACCAATAATACAACATAAAATTTGGACATTTCAGACCTCCACGATCAAATGGTAAATATAATAAAGACAAACGTAATCTAGCCCTCCTGTTGTTCCATATAAATTCCACTAACTTTTTTTTTATTCTTGAGAATAGATCTAAAGGTGGTGATAAGGGAATGTATTGAAATAAATAAAGTATTTTAGGTAAAATATTACTTTTAAGTATATTGATTCTCCCGATCATCGACATTGGTAGTGACATCCATCTCTGAGTTAACTCATTGATATCTGACATTAAGGCTTCATAGTTGACACTGGCGACTGATTCTAGCTTAGGCATAATTTGGATTCCTAAATATTTAAACTGATTTACAACATTGAATTGATTTACCTCAGGGGCTGGGTAATTTCTCTGGGTCTCATTTAGCATTAATATTGAAGATTTAGTTTTATTTATTTTATATCCTGATATTTCCCCAAAATTCTTTATTAAATTCAACAAGGTTGGAATTGATTTTTTTAGATTCGACATAAACAAAATTATATCATCGGCGTACAGGGAGATTTTATGTTCTGTTGGTCCAACTTTAATTCCATATATTTGTGAATGTAAACGTATCGCTATCGCTAAAGGTTCAATTGCCATAGTAAACAGTAAAGGTGAAAGTGGACAGCCTTGTCGACATCCTCTATTGATTTTTATTGGTTTTGAAATATTGTTATTTGTTAGGATTTCTGCTGTAGCATTATTGTATATTATTTGAACCCATTTTATGAAATTATTTCCAAGTCCAAACCTTTGTAGGACTTCAAAAAGAAAGGGCCATTCAACTCTATCAAAGGCCTTTTCGGCGTCCAATGATAGGAGAGCTGTATCCGGTGCTTCTTTATTAAAATAAATAATATTAAATAGTCTTCTTACATTATGGAAGCCTTGTCTACCCTTTATAAAGCCATTCTGATCTCGATTAATAATATTTGGTAAAATTTCTTGTATTCGTCTTGCTAAAATTTTACAGATTATCTTAAGGTCGGCGTTTAATAGGCTTATTGGTCTCATATTTTCACATTTATTAGAGGGCTGACCTGGTTTTGGCAGCAGTATAATTAAGGCATTATTTATGTATGATGGTAAATTATTATTTTGAAATGCTTCTAAAACCATTTCCAAAAAAGGTTTTATTAATTTATTCTTAAATTTTTTATAAAGGTCAACTGGAAGACCATCTGGTCCTGCACTTTTTCCTGATTTCATATTATCAATGGCTAGCCCAACTTCTTCTTGACTAATTTTAGACTCCAATATCTCCCTGTTTTCATTTGGTATACACGGTATAGATAGTTCGTTCAAAAACCCATTTAGTTTTGTTAAATCAGGTTCATTTTTGGTATCATATAATTTTTCATAGTAATCTCTAAAGGCTCTATTAATTTCTAAAGGATCTATAACTACCTGTCCGTTACTTATAATACTGGTAATTGGTGTTTTAATTTCCAATTGTTTAATCTGCCATGCTAATAATTTTCCTGATTTTTCACCTTGTTCATAAAAAGATTGTTTCAATCTTAGAAGACTCGAGGCAGCTCTATTCGCTGATTTTTTGTCGTATTCAGCTCTCAAAATCAGTAATTCATTCTCCAACCTTGGGTCACTTCCTGCATACACTTTTTCCTGAAGACTTTTTATTTTATGTTCCAATTTAGCTCTCTCCTCTCGAGTCTTCTTAGATTTTGATCCTGTATAACTAATAATATGTCCCATAATAAAAGCTTTGAAAGCCTCCCACTTTACACATGCTGATGTTTGTGTAGTATTGATGTCAAAGAACTCGTCTATCTGTTTTTCTATATACTTGACAAATTCCTCATCCTGAAGCCATTTATGCTGAAATTGCCATCTACCTGATTCCTTTGTCAATTTTTTATCTACATATATTAGACAACAGGGTGCATGATCAGAAATCACGATGTTATCATAAAAGCAGTTTTGAATCTTGGACCTTAATTCTGTGGAAATCAAAAAATAATCAATACGTGAGAATGTCTTGTAGGTACTGGAATAACAAGAATAGGCTTTAACTTGTGGTTTCATTTCTCTCCATATATCTAACAATCTCAATTCTTTCATAAAATGATTAATAGTCATCCTACATCCAATGTGCGTACAATCCAGTCCTGTTGATCTATCCACACCTGGATTCAATGTACAATTAAAATCCCCTGCTATTATATGTTGCCCTGTAAGTGATGATAAGATGAGAAATAAATTAGCAAAGAACTTCTGATCATCTATATTGGGACCATATAAGTTCACAAGATTTATATTTTCTAATAGCAAAGAACCTTGAATGATTACATATCTTCCAAATTTGTCTCCAATTACATTTTTCACCTGAAAAGGAACTGATTTATGTATGAGAGTCATAACTCCCCTGGCTCGGGATGAAAATGAAGAGGTGAATACACTTCCCTGCCATCTACTCCTAATTCTTTTAACATCCTCCTCTATCAGATGAGTTTCTTGTAAAAACACAATTCTTGAACCCATGTCCTTTATTTTATTCATAACTTGTTTAAGTTTTTTTAAATTTTGTAGACCTCTGCAATTCCATGAAGTTAAATTAAGATTAACACTTTGGTCCATGATCAATAGAGAGTTTGGGATTACCTTGCAGTGTAAACATGCTCATACAGAGAAGCAAAAACATGAGTGGTTGAACATTCATCCTACAAACTACACACAAACAAATTTCCCCTTCCCACACTTGTGGCAAACCCCCCAAAATCAAAAGAAAAATTCTGTCTCCCGATATAGCCATCGACTGTTCCACACCCACGGGGAACAGCCTAAGCCACTCCTTCTTCATCCATCCCAATCACCCCAACTCTACTGCTTTTAATGACGTAACATTAACTCTCCTCTGTAGTTTTCCAACTTAACTCCAAAATTTTTAACAACTTTGTACATCATAGTTTTTTTTTTTGTTTGTTTTGTTTTTGTTTTGTTTTTTTAATATATAATACAATCTATATTTTGTAAACTTACTATTTACTTCAAGTCAGTCAGATGCCTGTGCAAATGCTTAATTATTCTACCTTATATTTTGTTCATGCTTAGCTCCCACCAGTCTCTTCTTCTTCTTTGATCTTCTTGATGAACTCCTGCGCCTCCTCTGGGGTCTTGAAAATGTGGGTTCTGCCCTCATACGTGGTCAGCAGTCTCGCAGGATAGATTACACCATGACGAATCCCAAGGTTGCGCAGCTCCTTACGTACGGGATCAAACTGCTTCCTCAATTGCTGGATTCCTGTGGCCAAATCTGGGTAGAACCGCACCTGCTGGTCCTGGTGTTTAATCTCTCCTTTAGCACGTGCAGCGTTGAAGATCTTCATCCTGTCTCTGTTGCTAAGAAACTTCATAATTAAGGTCCTCGGCGGTCCCTTATCTCTCCGTGGGCCAATACGATGTGCTTTTTCCAGAACCACTGCTGATTGCAACTCCTCGCTGCCCAGCACCTCCGGAATCCACTTTTCCAGAAAGGAACATACGTCCCGACCTTCTGATTCCTCTGGAAGACCCACCAGCCTCAAATTATTCTGTCTCGACCGAGATTCCAAATCCAAAATATTATCTTCCAGAGATTTTTTTTTTTTTTCCAAAGTGCGCACCTTTAATTGAAGACGGGTGACGTCATCTTCAGCACTAGCGAGACGGAGCTCCATCTGCGCCGTTCGTTCTACACAGTCACCCAATTCCTTTCTTATTCCTTCCAACGCTGTCATAATCCCATCAAATCTAGAGGAAAAGTCCGCTCTCATTGAACTCATGGCAGCCATCAGCGCATCTGCGCCATTCCCCGCAAACATCGCACCGCCGCCAGCCTCCTCCGCCATATATGGAGTTTTGTTTGCTGCGTCACAGACCTGAAAGTCCGTTAATTTGGACTGTTTCGGCGGCTCGCTTTTTCCTTTTCCTGGTTTTCCAGCCTTAGGCTTCGCCGACATATCCTCGCCCAAATGCTGGGATACGTTCTGTCCCAAATGAGAGAGTTATTTGCCGATTTTTTTTCTCCAGGAGCAGAGCAGAGCGAGACACGTCCATCCTACGTGGCAGCCATAACCGGAAGTCCGACAATATACATTTTACTCAAATAGGCATAATGCTTATTCAAGGATAGATTACTTATTTGTATATAACTCTTAAAGACATTGGCAGAAGGAATGTGAAATCTCAGAGATCCCTCGGATCACTCCACTATCCACTTAAAACTACATCTAGATAGCAGGCATAAGATGACTATGTGGAGACTGAACATTAGTATGCTAAATAGTCCCGGATTTAGAGAAAAAATAAAGAATGAGCTAATAACACACTTAAAGGACAATGATGATGGGAATATAAACCCAGTGATCATGTGGGATGCAGCCAAGGCTGTCCTGAGAGGAGAAATTACATCAGAAACTTCTTAAAAAAAATAAAACCCCAAAAACTTCAAGAACTACAAAAACAACTTTCAGCCCTCAAATAACATAAGATCCACATATACTTGAGCAACTGCGTCCACTCAAACAAGAAATCGAACATATTTATTATGATGAGGTGGAGAAAAATCTCAGGTTTACAAAACAGACGTACTACAGGGGAGGTTCTGAAGCCTCCAAGGTATTAGCTTGGAGACTGAAACAACAATTAAAAAATACGGTATATAAAATTAAAGATCCTGTCTCTAAACAGATTACGTATGAATTAAATAGATTACAACAAGCGTTTGAAAAATTTTATCAAGCTCTGTATACAAAACCTGCACCATTTGATGCCTGTAAAGCTGAAGAGTTCTTAAGCCAGTTGAACCTACTCTCTCTTGGGGAACAACATAATGACAAATTAATAAAAGAGATATCAGTCGATGAAATTAACAGGGCTATTTCCTCCTTGAAATCGTCTAAATCTCCAGGGACAGATGGATTTCCAGGAGAATGGTATAAAGCATTTAAGGATTTGTTGTCACCAATATTGTGAAAAAGCTTTAACTGTACATTGCAGAATGGGGTTCTCTCCCCACCTTGGAGGGAGGCATTCATCTCAGTAATTCCAAAAGAGGGCAAAGACACTAGAGAATGTGGGGCGTATAGACCAATTAGTGTATTAAACCAGGATTATAAAATATTTGACACTATTTTAGCAAAAAGAATGGAAGAAATTTTGCCCATTTTGATTGATGAGGACCAGTCGGGGTTCATTCAAGGTAGACGAACTCAAGACAATATAAGGAGGACCCTCCACATCACTGAGCATATAAATAAGAAAAATGCAGGCCATTCTACTGAGTATGATGCAGAAAAAGCATCTGACTCAGTGGGTTGGGAGTTTCTTTATAAAGTTATGGAGAAATTTGGTTTCCAAAAAAAAGTTTATTCAGAGCATTAGAACATTGTATGCATCCCCGACAGCTAGAATTAAGGTTAACAGGAGTTTGTCCGGGACCATACATTTGCAACGTGGCTGTCACCAGGGCTGCCCACTCAGCCCAGGACTATTTAATTTATTCATTGAACCACTTGCTCAAGCAATAAGACAATAGTCACGGTTACATGGGCAAAATTTCTTCAATCTGATTACAATTTAGATCATAACTTTACTGTTTACATGGATCCTGAAAAAGCTGAACCGATTAGGATGTGTGTTTCCATGTGTCACACATTTGAACGGACTAAATCATTGTGACATGCGCACATCAACATTTTGACATTCCAAAAATAGTAGAAGAAGCAACTTTCGGTGTAAACAAACCCCACTTCGTGTCTTTCTCTTTTTGAAATGAACCTGTATTTGTCGTGTTTGCCCCTTTCGGGCATGAATGAGGCACCAAATGCCAACAGTGAGTTTGCTTGTTTATTAACAGAAAAACACAAAATAATGAGCCACATGGGGCAAAACACCAAACACAAAACGTGAAACACAAAGGAAGAGAACAAACACCTACATAAGAGAATAGTGAGGGCAAAACTTGACGCTGTAGAATAAACACTTACATTGATTGTAGCAAGGGCAAAATCTAACACTGTAGCAAGACTGAAGCCAGACGTAGGTACTCCAGTCTAAGGTCGACGAGATTGCAGTAGTGACTATGTCTAGCTGGCGATCTTAAATAGGGAAACAGAACTCAAACTACAAACAGGTGTGGAGTAAATGTAATTCCAAAGTGCAGACAGCCGTGACAGGTCATGAACAGATTTGACAGCAGGAAGTCCTGCCACGGCGCTCTCAAAATAAAAGCACAGATACAATAACGAAATAGAAACACATATGGAAGAAAGGGAAAAAAACAGGAGACCCGAGCCCGGTACCCATGGTAACATCAAAAAAGAGAAGAGAATACCCCCCCCTCCAAATGGCAACGACTACAAAAACTGACCCCGGGGGGGGGGGGGGGGGAGATCCAGGCCCAGAGGGAGAGACACAAAACACCACACAAAATTCAATAACCAACATCAAAGACAATATGAGGGAAACTGGGTCATAAATAACAAATACAGAAACAGTTCCGATGGCCTCCCAGCGTCCTGGTTCCACCTGACCGACCAGTGAAAAAGGCCGGGCGGCCAACCAACACCCCAGAGACCCCAACTACCAGAAAAGAGTTTGGGGGGCCAACTGAAATCCAAGACGTGCCGAACAGTCTGATGAAATGAGTCGGGTGGTCTGCCAGAGAATCGAGACCACCTGACCCAGCAGCCCAGTCTTTCAGGTGGCCGGCCAACGTTCTTCAGCCACCAGGACAGGAGGGGGAAAACAGGAGGTGGCTTACCCATCAGGAGGCTCACTGACAGGAAGCCGGGCCGGGGGCAAAGAACCCCAACGGCGTCTGGTGGAGGAGAGAGAAGGGGGACCACAACGGCGTCAGACCAGGGACCAGCAGCACCTGCGGTGGAGCCTGGCTGGGCCAACGTATCATCCACGGCAGCTCCAGGCTGGAGCTCAGAAGCACCCGCGGCGGACCCCAACCGGGCCAACGCTGCACCCACGGTGGACCCAACCCGAGGAGGGACCCAAACGACGGCCTCAAGCAGGAATGGAGCAGCAACCTGAACAACCTCCAGAGACTAACCCGGACCCTCAGGGACATCCGACAAAGCTGGAACATCTCCAGTGACCCTGGAAGAGGACTCCAGCACATTGGAGAAACAAAAGGGGTCCGGGTCACTGGCAGCAGCAGAGCCCAGCGAGGCGAGCTTGAATGCAACAGGCGCCTGCACCCGGCTCTCCTCCCCAAGAAACAGGCAAGATTGCTCCAATATAGAAAAGAGAGACAAAATAGAGCACTTGCCTGATCTCAAGCTCAGCCGCTGTCCAGGACTCCGGCGATCCAGGCGACGAAGTAGACACAGGCTTGGTCATCAGGAGGTTGATAGCAAGTTCCCACTCAGCTGCAGGGGCCACTGCAGCCGGCATGATGGTCTCAGCAGTCCTGGAACCCTGGCCCAGTAATCCACACTGATGGCTCCATCGGTGCGGTGCCAAGAGGTCCGTCACTCGCTAGGTCTGAGTTCTGCTCACTGGAGACCCAGGGACGCTTCACCGTCGGCGCAGGCTCCAAATGGCTGGCAGCCCTCCTCCTCTGTCCATGTCGTGGCTGCGGGGCTGGGACATGGCTCACCAGGGCCGCAGGACGACAGACAGCAGGACGATACAGACCAGTTTTGTTTTACTACCGCCATGTTTTCTGCTAGCTGCTGTAAAGGCGGAAATATGTTACGTCGACGTGTGGCTGACGTACAGACATGCACAGTAAACATATTTTCTGCCCAACCTTTGGAATAAGTATTTATATGCGCACCAATCGGAATAACAATTGGCATAACCCACCCGTCTCAATCGGAATGAAATTTTGATTCGAATGAGTGTGATCGGGTCAGAATATTCAGATTGCCGTTTTTACATGAAGCATTTTTATTCTGATCAGGCTTTTAATCCGGTTACTTGTGTCCATGTAAACATGGCTAATGTCAAAGCCTGGATGGAATTACAATAAGGGGTACTGAGCATGAAATAGGTCTTAATGCAGACGATGTCATGATCAGCCTTAAAGACCTAGAATCTGGTGTTCCTTGATTAATGAACCTGCTGCAGATGTATGGATCCCTGTCAGGCTATACCCTTAACATTGAAAAAAACACAAGCCTTGGTGTTGAATTTCACCCCATCTCTAGATCTCAGAAATAAGTATACATTCAGTTGGGATTTCACCTCTATTAGATATCTGAGTGTGAATCTAACAAAGGACAGCTCTCAACTGTACTCACAAAATTATATGCATATTAATACACAGATAAAGGAGTACCTTAACAGATGGACTCTTCTTCCGCTACATCTTGGTAACAGAATTATGGTGATGAAAACTAATATCTTGCCCAGACTTGCTCTACTTGTTTCAGTTTCTGCCTGTTTATCTCCCGGCTAGCAAATTTAGAGAATGGGACAAGGTCATATCCAGATTCATTTGGAATGACAAAGCCCCTAGAGTGAAGCATAAAACCTTGCAACTACCAAGACAAAAAGGAGGGATGGGTTTACCAAGTCTCAAAGACTGTTATTTAGCATCACAGATAAAGCCACTGATACTCTGGTGCAATCAGAAATATGTGGCAAAATGGAAAGCCATGGATTTGTCTTAATTAGACAGACCTTTGCAGAGCCTCCTGGGATGCCCTTGGGTAGCTAAACAGTGTAAAATCCAGAGTCAGTGGGTTAGGTTTTCCATAGATATATGGTCCAGCCTGGTGAAACAACTCAATATCCAAAAAGAAATATGTATTTTAAATTGGCCAATCCATGATCCAAATTTTTAGCTGGCTGAAAGTGATAAAGAGTTCATACAATGAGGGAGACGAGGAGTTCCTGCCCTGTGCCTGCTGGTCGATAACTATCAACTAATGGACTTCAAAACTATGTCAGAAAAATATGGCCTTAGTCACAAAGATTTTTACAGGTATCTCCAAGTAATACATTATTTTGGCAATAGTGTGAAGGGCTTAATAACAGATATATCAAATATCACAAATGTTCATCCGAGCATATACGTAATTCAAAAATTTATAAAATAATTGGAGAGTTATACAGACACATAATTGAAATCAGAGGCCATACAACAAATTATGTAAAGGTAAAATGGGAAAAAGAACTGGGAACTGTAATTACCTCAAAGTACTGGGAAAATATAATTAATATACAAATTACAACTACAGCTTCAAATATATGGAGAGACTATTCATGGAAAAATTGTATTCGATTCTTCATAACGCCAAAACAAAAATCGAAACAGACTGGTGCGCAGCCTAATTGTTGGAGAGGGTGTGACCACGGCGTGGCAGACCACTCACACATATTCTGGAGTTGCCCCACTCTTAAACCCTTCTGGGAGGGAGTCCACAGCATAGTTAGGGAGGTTCTTCACTATGACATTGAATTTACATGTTTATCCTTTTACCTGGGGAAGATAGATGTTAAACCTTTCTAAAAGTGATAGTTATCTCTTAAAAACTTCATAGTAGCAAGCAAAAAGGCCATAACAAGGTGATGGCTTTGTAAAGAACGCCCCTCTATTGAGCAATGAGTAGCCATAATTAAAGACATCCAGTGTATGGAGCAATTGACCTTCAGGCTGAGACTGAAAAAAGAAAAACATGAGACACTCTGGGGAAAAATGGAATATATACTCAATGTTAAGGGGATGACCTCACCATTGGGGTATCATTCTTTTCCTCCTTTTTTATTTCCCTACTTCTTTATGCATATGTTACAATTTTGACTAAACCTGACGATTTGTATCCCTGCGTTAGTAGTTGCTATTGTTCCTGCTGCTTTTGTGTGTAACCCAGATCGATACACCATTCTGTCAGCCTGTTTTGCAGCAGTGTTATGTTGTACTTACTGTAAAAAATGGAAAAATAAAGTTAAAAAAAGATGTTCAAGGACATCAAAATCGCAGACAAAAAGAGTTTGAAGTACACTGCCAAATTCACAGCCTTTATTGGTGCTATAAGACTAACACACATACATCCTCTTCAGTCTTCTTAGGTCCTACACCCATTACTGATTTTAACATTCCTTGCTATATACTTCTTAACTTTTCTAATCAACAAGGCAGGGAGTTTAAGACGTCAATAAAATTTATCAAGTGTATAATGTATAACAACGTTTTAACACTTCTATGTCTTCTTCAGAGTCAAACAGTCAAACAGTGCTGAAACATTCTTAACACCAATAATGGCTGTGAATTTAATGGTGTGCTCCAGACTCTTTTCCTCTGTGATACAAATAATAGATTTCTAATGAAAACTAGAAGCAATCCTACCCGCTATTTTCAGTCATTCCATGTTTTGGTCTAGCCGCAGCTGTGCAGATCAGGTGACCTGCCTGCTTCGCTGTCAGACACTGAAGCAGTCTGCCACACAGCCACGTTTTACGCAAGTGCATTCAATGTAATCTACAGCCCATATGTCCCAGTGTTACCTCTGGCTTTAAGACTGGTGTGGTGGCAATGTATTTTTTTTTTTTTGGAGGGGGGTGAAGCATGTACAAAAATGAGAAAAAAACAACACCCAAAAGGGAAAACAATTCATAATACTGTAGTTATTTACTCACACATACTTAAATTATATGAGCAGAGGTGGACATTGTAAGGGTTTGGACGTGGGCTGTGCTCATGTCCTCGTTTTGTGTTTATATTTGTATTTTCTGTAATTATCGGGACAGGAGTTCATATCATGTTCTCGCCCTGTGTTTATTATTGCTTGTAGTTCTGTGTTTCCATGCCTCAGCCCAAGTTTGGTTATTGCATGTATTTTCATTATCAAGCCAACTTTATTGTCATTCAATCCATACAGCCAATCATGTACAGTAGAACAAAATTACGTTTCTCTTATCTACAATGTTAATCACATCTAGAATAAGAGGGGTCACTGCCATGCAAGGCGCCGCCACAAATTTCCCTCCTCCGTTCCATTATTGCTGAGCACCAAGCTGGATGGCAGGAAGTTCCACTTTTATATGGTCTTTGGCATGACCCGGCCGGGATTTGAACCCAGGCCTTCCGGGTGTGGGGGGGATGCTCTACCAACTAGGCTACCACTCCAGTCATGTCTCTTATTATGTTCCGTAGCCAACCGCTGCTAAGTACTCACCACCAGTCTCTGCTGTATTCTCTGCTACCGCTCCCATACCATCTTGCTCACCTGCCTTTCCTCTCTCCTCTCTCCTGAGCACCACAGCTGAGGATTCGGCCCGTTGGAAGGAGCTGCGGGACTTAATCCGGACTCTGGGGAAGTGTTATAAGACCTGCTTGCGGAGGGACGGATGGCAGGACGAAGCATGGAGGATGACTCATCAGTTGGTTGCATCAAAGCCCCATCTGAGGGAAGACATTCCTGCCTTCGCAACAATTTCATGCTATCCAGTGAGTTGAGATTGAGATTGAGATTGAGATTCAACTTTATTGTCATTACACATGTATGAATACAAGGTAACGAAACGTGACTTGGCATTTGGGCATGCTCTGCAGAGCACATCCAAGGCCAGGGCAGCCGCTAGGTGCCAGTCATAAAGAAGAAAAGAAAAAAGAAAAGAAATGATATGACACAATAGGCGAGAGAAAAAAACATGTTTTATCAAATTGACGCTTAATGGGTAAGCGAAATTTTGATTGCAGGCAAAAAAACCCTCAATGCATATTTAGCAGACATTTAGTGGACAATCACACAGCAGAGGGAGGGAGAGCAGTGTGTGTATATTTGCATGTCATTGTGTAGTGTAAATGTAACAGTTGTTAGTGAGCAGGAGAGGGCGCCTCCTGGCAGTGGATAGATGTTATAATTATGTGACTTATAAACAAGTCCAGAGTTCAGAGTCTATCTCTCTCTCTCTCTTGCTTGCAGAAGGCACATGGGCATTGTCCTTGAGAGTCCAATCCGCTGACGACAACAACTGATTGTTGATTGTATGGGTAGACATAAGAGCCGGTTCTTCCGCTAATCTCAGTCAGGAGGAATGTAAAGACGGGGCAAACAAGGTCAAATCAAATCAAATCAGCACAGTGCACTCAGAGAGTAGAATTTTGTCCTCACCTGTGTAATTCTGTGCTTCCATTATATATGCAGGCTTAAACTGTTTTTCCATAGAGAGCACAGGGCTTCAGATGTATTCCTTCACTGAATCACTGTCATTCAGTTCACCGTTTGCCGTTACTCGTGCCCTCCCCAACTGGTCGAATTTGATGAAGGAGCTGGCTGGGTCCGCTTGATCCGCTCTCTCACCTTCCTTCAATTTCTGATGCATCAGGGAACTCCACAGCCAAAAACAGAAGTCCTGAGATCATAGCCAATAATATTTCCATAGACGCATGGATTCCAATGTCCATGAGTCTCTCGTAGGTTCCAATTCTTGGGCTCCCCCTTGGCCCAATTCTTGTTGAAAAATAGTGACAATAGCACATTTAAGCCGCTTCCAAATCCATAATTTCCGTTTAGATTAAGATTCAGCAGAAGAAGAGCGACTAAACACAGACAAAAACGCAACATTGCAAAAGCTGGGAATAGATCAGGAAGGCAGGGGAGGAGGGAAGAAAAATGCGACTGCTCTCTCTCAAGGCAAGAAGAGAAAAAAAAAAAAAAAAGTTCTCCTCCACGCCAGAGGTGGATGAGCCATCTGCCTGAGACAGGGGTCTCCCCTTCGGCTGGAGCTCTCCACCTCATCTCCATGCCATCGGCACCTACTCCATCAGCCGCCACGCCTGTAGCTTCACCAGACCCCGCTGCTGTGGCTGGTAGCCACCTGGCTTATGGTTCCTCCTCTCCGTCAAAGGTGGCTGTGTCGGGGAGCGATTCCCTAGTGGCTGGGCTCGAGGGTTTCAAACCTGAGTTGCCGGGGTTCGCTGCTGATTGGCCCACATCATTTGGGTTCGCTGCTGACCAGCTAGCTTCTTCGGGGTTCACCGGTGATCAACCTGCATCGGTTGTTCCAGAGGCTGGTGCACTCCAGCTGTCAGTTCCTGAGGTCAGTGAGCTTCAGCCATCAGCTCCTGAGGTCAGCACGCTCCATCCTTCTGTTCCTGAGGTCAGCGCACTCCAATCATCAGTTCCTGGCATCAGTGAGCTCCAGCCGTCAGCTCCTAAGGTCAGCACACTCCAATCATCAGCTGCTGAGGTCAGCGCACTCCAACCATCAGCTCCTAGGGTCAGCGCGCTCCAACCATTAGCTCCTGGGGTCAGCATGCTCAAACCATCAGCTCCTGAGGTCAGCGCGCACCAACCATCAGTTCCTGAGGTTAGCGCGCTCCAACCATCAGCTCCTGAGCCTCAGTCATCCCCTTCAGAGGTTGATGCACCCACACTGTGCGTTCCCGAGGCCGGGGCACCTTCGTTGTCTGTTCCAGAGGCCGGCGCGCCTCCGCCATCTGTTCCTGAGGCCGGCACGCCTCCGCCGTCTGTTCCCGAGGCCGGCGCGCCTCCACCGTCTGTTCCTGAGGCCGGCGCGCCTCCGCCGTCTGTTCCTGAGGCCGGCGCGCCTCCGCCGTCTGTTCCTGAGGCCGGCGCACCTCCGCCGTCTGTTCCTGAGGCCGGCGCGCCTCTGCCGTCTGTTCTTGAGGCCGGTGCGCCTCTGCCGTCTGTTCTTGAGGCCGGTGCGCCTCTGCCGTCTGTTCTTGAGGCTGGCGTGCCTCTGCCACTTGTTCCTGAGGCCACGGAGCCTCCACAGTCTGCTCCCGAGGCCGGTGTGCCTCTACCATCTGCTCCCGGGGCCGGTGCACTTTGGCTATCTGTTTCTGAGGCCGCCGTGCCTCCATCTTCTGTTCCTGAGGCAGCACGCCTCCATCAGTTGTTCCTGAAGCCGGAGCGCCTCCACTGTCGTCTGTTCCTGGGGTCGGTGTGCCTCTACTGTCATCTGTTCCTGAGGCTGGTGCGCCTCCACCATCGCCTGTTCCTGAAGCTGACGTGCTTCAGTCTTCATCCTCGGTGGTCAGCACACTTCAGCTGTCAGCTCCCGGGGTCTGCGTGCTCCAACCATCAGTTCCTGAGGTTGGCGCACCTCAGCATCTGCCCAGCTCACCCTGCTCGTTGGTCTGGGGGTCCGCAGATGCTGGCCAACCCCCCAACCTCCCTTGTCCTCTGGTCATGGGGCCCATGATCTTTGGTAGGCTCCCTGACCCACCTTGTTGTACGATCTAGTGACCTAAAGACATTGGGAGGCCACCCAATCCACCCTGCACTCCAGTCTGGGAGCCCATGGACTTGGGTAGGCCCCTGACCCACCGTGTTCTCCGGTCTGGTGGTTCATGGACTTGGAGAGACCACCCAACTCAACTTGGTTTATTTTTTGAGGTTGTGGACTTGGTTTCGCCCCACAATAGTGTTTTGTTTTGAACTCTGTTTTGGGGGGGTGGGGGTGGGGGGTTCTGAGTGTGCTTCAGCCTGTCTGGCCTTGAACCTCCACCACCCACCCTGGGAGGGTCAGTTTCTGTTGTTTGAGTCATCTGGTATCCAACTGCTTTACTTACTGGTTTTTAATTACTGGTAAAATTTTGACTTTTTTCCTCATATAATTGAAACTTTTGATCATAATTTTGCAGAGCCAGAATAGAATAATTTCAACTCTGATAAAAGTATTAATAAAATTATATTTAATGAAATAGAATTAACTAAAATAACTAAAGAAGTAGTTATTTCTTTTTGTTTTTTTTGTATTTTTTATACTTTACACCAAATTTATTGTCTGCTTTTTTTTAGCTGATTTAGGACAATTTTGATGTGCTGAATCCAAAAATCACATTGGTTTTGCTCAATCAGGTCAACTTTTTGAAGTATGGCCACATGTTGTTTTTTACGTTTTTGTTTACATGTATGGGCATTTTCACTTTATATAATGCAAAATTCTTTTTTATTTCTTGAAATTTCTGGAACTCTGAAGAACTTGCATGCGCCAATTTATGACATTGTCATGATGGCTGATTACTGTTGGACTCTGAAGAGAGACATCCCTGCCGCTGAGCATTCTAGAGGTTCGAATAAACGGAAGTTGAAGCTCTGAATTCTGAACAATGATGACATAGCATTCAATTTACATGTACTTACCTTTATCAATGTCTACTATTCAATTTACAGTAATTGAAGTTTGTAACATTTAATCAATAAATTGTGTTAGAAAATGATTTTTTTCCTCTTAAAAATCTATTTCGGATGAGAAATATTAACAAAAATCAACCGATTATGTCACAAAAATGTAATCGATTTAGTCAGAAGATCAGACTTTTTTTGACCCGATCGAGAGAAACGGATGTCATTTTTGGATTCAGCAGTGCAAAATTGTCTTAAATCAGTTGAAAAAACACAGACAACTTAGAAAAAAATTATTTTTGTAACCCTGTGTTATTAATCCCCAGAGGGAAATTCAGGGCATCCACGTAGATGGAAGAGGCACCTATGGTACGGCACCAATCCCTTCACCATTCACACACACATTCACACCTAGGGCCACTTTATTTTGTTTTGTTTTTTAAGCATACTTTATTAATCCCAGAGGGAAATTACAGGGCATCCACCTGGATGGATGAGGAAGCCAGTGTGTGGCGCCACTCCCTTCATCATTCACACACACACATTCACACCTAGGGCCACTTTAAGATAAGATAAGCCTTTATTAGTCTCACAATGGGGAAATTCCAGGATTGCAACAGCACAGGGACAGCAACACTCAGAGCAACAATCAAGAAGACAAGAACCTAACTTCCATGTTTTTGGCCTGTGGGAGGAAACCAGAGTACCCAGGGTAAACCCACGCAGACACAGGGAGAACATGCAAACTCCTCACAGAAGGGTCACTGATGGTCAGGGGTGGGATCAAATCGATTCCATGACCTTCTTACTGTGCTGCCACAGTGCTAACCACTGTGCCACCGAGCTGCTCATTTATAATATTTCGATATATTTACAGTTTTTTAGAACACTCTTCGCTAAACAGGCATGAAAATGTTGAAATCCAAATGTCAACAGGTTTAATTTGTCTGAAGGCAGGAGGAGGTTAATGGATTTACATCAATGACTTTGTGAATTTCTGTCATTTTAACTTGCCAGGTACACAATAACGAACAATGAACATAAATTAGTTAATATTGTAGTAGTTGGTGAAGTAAATCCTCAACAATTCAGTCATGCTTTCCTCTGTCTCAGTTAGCCTGTACATCAAGCCTAACCACACCTGTCAGCTTAGCAACTCATTATTGTCCCTGTTAGTGGGATAAATGCCTCCACTTAGTGATGGGCAGGTGAAGCCTCAAAGCTTTGAGGCTTTCCATTTAATTGTGCCAAAAAAGATTCAAAGCTTCGAGACTTCAGTCTAACTGAGAACAGTGACATCTGGTGGCCGATTGAAGCCATAACAACCTCTCAAGAGCATAACTGAAACAGTGACACTGTTTCAATCCCATGTCAGGAATAAAAGTTCAGAAAAGACTGTGTGGCCATCTTAATCTGCTGATGTTTTAGTTCATTTATACCAGTGGGTCTTAAACTTTTTATTATTCCCGACTTTGGGGAGGCAGGTGATTACCAGCCCACCTACACACACACAAGCCTTTCTCTGCCCCCTCCACATCCACAGTGAATCCAAAAGCAAGCCAAGCCTCATATTTCCTGTTGTTCCTGGCTTTTTGGTTAATTACCGTCAGGAATTTCTCTTTGGCTATGCAATGGCCTGGCAATCTGTCCAGGGTGTACCCTGCCTCTCGCCCAAAGATGCTGGGATAGGCTCCAGCCCCCTGCCACCCAAAAAGGATTAAGTGGTAGAAGACGGATGGATGGAATTTCTCTTTGTTCATCATTTTAATTGAGAGAGTTTTAAAAATTAGGTCATGATTTAATTTTATCAGTCATTTTAATTCTATAATGATAAAACACTGAGAAGCTTTTATTGTCATTTGCATTTTCAGTTTTTTTTTTCCACAATATTTTTATTGAACCTTTTTTTAACAAACATGACACCAACAATCAAACCCTAACACTAAAGTAAATTAAAAATAAATGTTCTAAAAACACCAACAACCATTAACAAAACAAGTCAAACAATACTCCTCTGTTTAGCCTAGGTAATCCATTACATAAGTATACATATTATACATTCACCAATTTGGAATTTACAAGGTCCACACATATCATTCACCTTCTTCTTCAGAAGTTATGTTTAGTTTCTTTACATAATCAATGAAAGGTCTCCATATATTCTCAAACACATTTTCCTTTGATTTCAGTATGTATGTTATTCTTTCTAGTGGAAGGTTTGTTAACATCTGTCTTAACCACTGAGTCACATCTGGTCTATAAGTCTTTTTCCACAGTAGTGCAATACATTTTTTGGCGTTAAGCAAACTGAGGTCTATGAATGTTCTTTCACTCTTATTAAAGTTATGCTTTTCTGGATACAGACCCAACAAAAACAATTTAGGATTCAATATGAGTTGTTTTGAAATTATTTTTTCAATTGTTACCCTCACCTCTTCCCAAAACATTCTAATTTTTCTACATTCCCATAAACAATGAAATAGAGTTCCTTTACTTTCCATACATTTTGTGCATATATCTAGTATGTTTTTGTTATATCTATTTAACTCCACCGGTGTAACATACATCCGCATTAACCATTTAAAATGTATCAATTTAAGACGTGCATTTATTGATTTGGTTTGAGCTTCTGTGCAAGCCAATTCCCATTGTTCCTCTGAAATTTCAATTTGCAGGTCTTCTTTCCAATAATTCATTCTTTTCTGTGAGTTTTCACTTGAGGATAATATCAGTGAGTTATAGAACTCTGAAATAATACCCTTTCTCTTACTATTTTTCGTCAAAATTTTTTCCAAGTATGAATAGGTAGGTCGGGTGAGAGCATTATTTTGATTTGATCGAATAAAATTCCTAAGCTGAAGATATTTCAAAAAATGTGTTCTATTAAGATTAAATTTGGCCCTCAGTTTTTCAAAAGACATTATGTTGTCTGAACGTGCCAAATATAAGTCTTGAATCTTTTGAATCCCTTTTAAATTCCATAATTTAAATACAGCATCCGCTCTCCCTGGTGTAAAATATTGATTACCCCATATTGGGCTAAACTGTGACAATAAGTGCGGTTCTTTTAAATATTTTTTGATTTCATACAATAGGATTTTTAACTTGTTTCTGTAATTTTTTAGCCGAGTCTGAGTATATGAATAAGGGAAGAGGTAAAGGTAAATTGTATGATTCCATCTCCGTCCAGTGAGGGAGATCATTTGATGAAAAATAATATGTCATAGACCTCAGTTGTGCTGACCAGTAATACAACATAAAGTTTGGACATTTCAGACCTCCACGATCAAATGGTAAATATAGTAAGGACAGACGTAATCTAGCCTTCCTATTGTTCCATATAAATTCCACTAACTTTTTTTTTTAATTCTTGAGAATAGATCTGAAGGTGGTGGTAAAGGAATGTATTGAAATAAACATAATATTTTGGTTAAGATATTACTTCTAAGTGACATAACGTTCGGCTCAGGAGACGCACACACACAGGCTCAGAGTAGTTCAAACTGTTTATTAACAACAGGGGTGTATGAGTGTGTGTCTGCGGAATGTTAATGTGTTGGTGGCGGCGTCTGCTTCAGGCACAGAGGCAGGAGACCGTACAGCCGGCAACCCTATGGGAGAGAACAGAGACACAGGGTGATGGGCACACACCAACACAGGAGGAGAATAGGCGAGGGAGAAGCTTACTTGCTTGGGACAGATGACTGGCACAACAAGGATGGGACCCCGGGAGACAGCCACCTGCAGGACTCGGTGCAGCAGCGAGGAGGGACGAGGGACGGAGTTGTCCGCCGCCGAGGAATCCACCTGTGCACAGGGGAGCAGACTGGAGAAGATAAGGTACGTGATCCTTACCGGACAGCGTCGTGCTGAAGAGAGAGAGTTGTGTCACGTAGACGAGGAATGAAGTCTGACGGCTTCAGGCCGAAGCTCAGGGCGAGGCGGCTTATATTCCTCGCCGCTGATGATTAACAGGTGTGCGAGCAGGTGGCGCCGCTGATGAGCGGCGCGGCGTGACACTAAGTATATTAATTCTCCCGATCATCGACATTGGTAGTGACATCCATCTCTGAAGTAACTCATTAATGTCTGTCATTAAGGCTTCATAGTTGATACTAGCGGCTGATTCTAACTTAGGCACAATTTGAATTCCTAAGTATTTAAACTGATTTACAACATTGAATTGATTTACCTCAGGAGCTGGGTGCTTTCTCTGGGTCTCATTTAGCATTAATATTGAAGATTTAGTTTTATTTATTTTATATCCTTATATTTCCCCAAAGTTCTTTATTAAATTTAACAAGGTCGGAATTCATTTTTTAAGATTCAACATAAACAAAATTATGTCATCAGCATACAGGCAGATTTTATGTTCTGTTGGTCCTACTTTAATTCCATATATTTGTGGATGTAAACGTACTGCCATCGCTAAAGGTTCAATTGCCATAGTAAACAGTAAAGGTGAAAGTGGACAACCTTGTCGACAACCTCTATTAATTTTTATTGCTTTTGAGATATTGCTATTTGTTAGGATTTCTGCTGTAGCATTATTGTATATTATCTGAACCCATTTTATGAAATTCTTTCCAAGTCCAAACCTTTGTAAAACTTCAAAAAGAAAGGGCCATTCGACCCTATCAAAGGCCTTTTCAGCATCCAATGATAGGAGAGCTGTATCCAGCGCTTCTTTATTAGAATAAATAATATTAAATAGTCTTCTTACATTATGGAAGCCTCGTCTTCCCATTATAAAGCCATTCTGATCTCGGTTAATAATATTTGGTAATATTTCTTGTAGTCGTCTTGCTAAAATTTTACAGATTATCTTAAGGTCTGCATTTAATAGGCTTATTGGTCTCATGTTTTCACATTTATTAGAAGGTTTACCTGGTTTTGGCAACAGTATAATTAAGGCATTATTTATATATGGCGGTAATTTACTATTTTGAAATGCTTCTAAAACCATTTCCAAAAATGGTTTTATTAATTTATTCTTAAATTTTTTTATAGAGGTCAACTGGAAGACCGTCAGGTCCCGCACTTTTTCCTGATTTCATATTATCAATGACTAGCCCAACTTCTTCTTGACTAATTTTTGACTCCAGTATCTCCCTATTTTCATTTGGAATACACGGTATAGATAATCCGTCCAAAAACCCATTTAGTTTTGTTAAGTCAGTTTCATTTTTTGTATCATATAGTTTTTCATAATAATCTCTAAAGGCACTGTTAATTTCTAAAGGATCTACGACTGCCTGTCCGTTACTTATAATACTGGTAATTGGCGTTTTAAATTCTAGTTGTTTAATCTGCCATGCCAGTAATTTTCCTGATTTTTCACCTTGTTCATAAAAGGTTTGCTTCAATCTTAGAAGACTCGAGGCAGCTCTATTCGCTGATTTTTTTTGTCATATTCAGCTCTCAGAATCAGTAATTCATTCTCTAATTTGGGATTACTTCCTGCATACACTTTTTCTTGAAGAATTTTTATTTTACGTTCCAATTGGACTCTCTCCTCTTGAGTCTTCCTAGATTTTGAACCTGTGTAACTAATAATATGCCCCCTAATAAAAGCTTTGAAAGCTTCCCACTTTATACATTCTGATGTTTGTGTAGTGTTGATATCAAAGAACTCATCTATCTGTTTTTCTATGTACTTAACAAATTCCTCATCCTGAAGCCATTTATGCTGAAATTGCCACCTACCAGGAACCTTTGTCAATTTCTTATCTACATATATTAGACAGCAGGGTGCGTGAACAGAGATCACAATGTTATCTGGGCTGCACGGTGGCGCAGTGGTTAGCACTGCGGCAGCACAGTTTACCCTTGGCCGGGGGATTGTGGGGATCGTGGGATCGTGGGTTCGATCCCAGCCCCCGACCAACAGTAATCTGTGTGGAGTTTGCATGTTCTCCCCGTGTTGCGTGGGTTTACTCCGGGATTTCTCCGGTTTCCTCCCACATGCCAAAAACATGCATGTTAGGTTAATTGGCTGTTCTAAATTGTCCCTAGATATTTGTTTCCTATAGGCCCTTAGAATAGAGGGTTAGTATTAATGAAAGCGCTTTGAGTGGTCTTTGTGACTAGAAAAGCGCTATATAAGTGCAGGTTAGTTAGTTAGTTAGTTATCATAGAAACAATTTTGAATCTTGGACCTTAATTCTGTGGAGATCAAAAAATAGTCAATACGTGAAAATGTCTTGTAGGTGTTAGAATAACAAGAATAGGCTTTGACTTGTGGTTTCATTTCTCTCCATATATCTAGCAATCTCAGTTCTTTCATAAAATGATTAATGGTCATCCTACATCCATTGTGCGTACAGTCCTGTCCTGTTGACCTATCTATACTGGGATTCAATGTACAATTAAAATCCCCTGCTATTATATGTTGCCCTGTGAGTGATGCTAAAGTAAGAAATAAATTAACGAAGAAGTTTTGATCATCTATATTGGAACCATATAAGTTCACCAGATTTATATTTTCTAATAACAAAGATCCTTGGATGATTGGATATCTTCCCAATTTATCTTCAATTACATTTTTCACTTGAAATGGGACTGATTTATGTATAGGAGTCATGACTCCCCTGGCTCGGGATGAAAATGTTGAGGTGAATACACTTCCCTGCCATCTACTCCTTATTCTTTTTACATCCTCCTCTATTAGATGAGTTTCTTGTAAAAACACAATTTTTGAACCTATGTCTTTTATTTTATTCAAAACTTGTTTAAGTTTTTTTTAGATTTTGTAGACCTCTGCAATTCCATGATGTTAAATTAAGCTTAACGCTTTGGTCTATGATCAATAAAGAGTTTGAGATTACCTTGCAATATAAACATGCTCATACAGAGAAGCAAAAACATGGATGGTTGAACATTCATCCCACAAACTACACACAAACAAATTCCCCCTTCCCACATTCGTGGTAATCCCCCCAAAATCAAAAAAAAAAAATTCCGTCTCCCGTTATAGCCTGAATCTGATCCTCCCCCGTGAGGATCAGTCAAACCACTCACTCTTTCTCCTCTCAATCACCCTGACTCTGCTACTTTTAATGACATGACAACAACTCTCTTCTGTAGTTTTTCCAATTTAACTCCAAAATTTTATAGCAACTTTGCATATCATAGCTTTATATATATATATATATATATATATACACTATATATATATAAAATACAATCTATATTTTGTAGACATGCTATATATTTCAAATCAGTCAGATACTTGAACACTTGCTTAAATATTCTACCTTTTATATCTTGTTCTTGCTTCATGCTTGGTTCTCGCCAGTCTCTCCTTGGATCTGCTTAATGAGTTCCTGCGCCTCCTGAGGGGTCTTAAAGACTTGGGTTCTCCCTTTATACGTGACCAGCAGTCTTGCAGGATAAATCACTCCGTGACGAATCCCAAGGCTGCGCAGCTCTTTACGGGCGGGGTCAAACTGTTTCCTTAATTGTTGGATTCCTGCGGCCAAATCTGGGTAGAACCGCACCTGTTGATCCTGGTATTTAATTTCTCCTTTAGTACGCGCTGCGTTGGAGACCGTTATCTTGTCCCTGTAGTTGAGGAACTTCATAATCAGCGTCCTCGGTGTTGTCTTCTTATCTCTCGGTGGGCCTATTCGGTGTGCGCTCTCCAAGACGACTGATGACTGCAGCTCTGCGTTATTCAGCGCTTCTGGAATCCACTTTTCCAAAAAGGAACATGCATCCTGTTCCACCGCCCCCTCCGGAAGGCCCACAAGCCTTAAATTATTCCGTCTCGACCGGGATTCTTAGTCCAAGACGTTATCTTCCAGACGTTTATTTTTTAATTCCAATGTTTGGACCTTTAATTGCAGGCTGTTGACGTCATCTTCAGCGTTGGAGATCCGGAGCTCTGCCTGCGATATTCGCTCCATACAGTCGCTTATTTCTTTTCTCATAGCTTCTATCGCAGCTATAATCCCATCAAACTTAGACGAAAAGTCTGTTCTCATAGCGCTGATGGCAGCAAGGACCGCATTCGTTCCTTCGGCAGTCACCGCACCACCGCTAGCTCCCTCCTCAGCCATGGTCACAGGCGATTTATCTGCTGCGTCACGAGCGTGGAAATCTGTTAACTTGGCTTGTCTCGACGAATCAGTTTTTCCTCCGCCTGATTTCACAGCCTTACTTTTTACCATATCCGCCCCCAAACGCTAGAATAGGTTTTTGTTCCAATTGGGAGAGTTTTAGCCAACTTTTTTATCATAAAGAGCAGAGCAGCGTGGAGCACACCCTCCTACGCAGCCGCCATAACCGGAAGTCTCCGCATTTTCAGTTTTTAACTGTGAATTTATAGAACAGGCACACAGATTATGAATTTATTTTTTGTTCAATGTAAATTATATCCATACCAGGGACATAAAAGCTCTGCCCACTGGTACACAGGAAAACAGTGGCCTTCCTCCACCTCCTTTAAACTTTAAGCTCAGAAAAAAAAAAAGGCTGTCAGGAGTTCAGTGGATGTGATCAACTAACTCCTGTTTCTCTTAGTTTGGTTTTAAATCATCATGTTAAAACAATGACAGTGAAAAAGGAGTGAAATGGTCATAAAATGAGATTGATATGCATTCTGCTATCTTGCCATCTTAATAGTGCATACAATTTTTTTTATTTTTTTTTTTGGTTAGCTTATTAAGGGTGTAATATGGCAAATCAAGACTCATTTTGGATTGAGAGGGAATGTGGGAGTGATGGTAATGGGGCTGTAGGACCTGACAATTTCATTGTAAACCAACTTGCTGACCAAGTTTATCAGCTGCGGGTTCAGGTAGCAACATTGCAGTCAAGTTTAAATCAGTCACTTCAGACACAAAACACACTGCTGCAGCATTTAGAAACCCAGACACGCTCCACAGCTTTGCCCACTACTGATACCTCACCTATATTTTTAGCCTCAAACCCTGCACCACACCCTGTACCTGCCAAAACCAACCTTGTCAAACAACACTGAGCCCGAACGTGAGCTCATGTTCATCACCCAAGGTTGATGCCCGAGAAATTCGGTGCAAATGGCAACGTTCAATTGGAGGATTGGCTCCAGTCAGTGTTCATCTACAAAAGTTCTTACAGACTTTCTGATATCCAGCTTTTCTTGGAACTGCCCGGATTGCTTGATACAGAGCCACAGAAGTGGTTTGCTGCTATGCAGTCTCATCTGATGACTTGGAAGCAGTTTACTGAGCTTTTTTGCCTTGCTTTCATGCCTGTTGACAACCAGGAAATAATCTGGCAGGGCATTCTTGATTGAGTTCAGGGACCTGAGAAACTGCTCCCCACCTTTGTTACCCACTTAGCTGGTGAGTTTAAAAGGTTAAAGAACCCACCTCCCAAAGCTGAACAGGTGGTAATAATAGCAGCCACGTCCTGGACCATTATAAACTTGCACTTTATGGGCGTGCCATGACATCCATTGCAAATCTTCTCATGATGGCTCATGAACTGCACTCTGTTCTGGGTCCGGTGTCTCCTTCAAGGTGGTTATCGGCCTCCACAATTACTCGCTAGAATGTACACCGCTTTAACTGCTCAGCCCCAGGGGTCACAACCAGAAATTGCCAGAACTGTGCAGGAAGGCAGCGATACAGAGAGAAAGCACAAGACAGACTTGACACTTGTGTGACAGACAGTACCTCAGGGGCAACTGAGGGAAGTGTAGGGCACGGCCCCATTATAACAAGAAACACAACCAAAATCAAACCAACCAGGCTGCTGGAGCAGACAAACACCCCTCTGACACCACACCCACAGTCAAAATCATGCAGCAAAATCAAAGGAAGTCTGTTACCTGTGAAATTAGCATCAAAGGTGTTGACATGGTGGCAATAGTGGACACAGGAGCTTCTCAGTCAACTCTCTGCTCCTCCACTTTTGTAGATTGTGGTATTGGTAGTGACGCTGTGATGCCATATAAGTTTAGTGACCTTGAACTTGCAGACTCTTCAAGCTATACCCCTGTGGGCATTGTCTCACTGTCTTTTCAGCTGCTGGAGTGGTCTTTTAATCATCAGTTTGCTGTAATCCCTAACCTGTCCTGCTTACTTCTGCTTGCCACTGACTTCATGGGCCTTCCCGATGTCTACATTCACCTTGCCTCAAATACACTGTGGTTGGGAGAAAACTCATCAGCAAACACCGAGCCTCACTGTGACAATAACAAACTTGAGGGTCACCTCACCTGCTTGTGGACAGTAGACTATGCAGTTGATTTTAAGTGGAAGGTACTGATGCTAACTTAATCCGAAATTGAAAAGACTCAATTGTCAGGAGTTGAATAGTTTCTCTCATCTTTTTCATGGGAGACTGGGACAGATGTCGCTTGTGGAGCACAGTATTGACACTGCCAACGCGAAGCCAGTTTGTCCTCCTCCATATCGTGCCTCCCCGAAGAAAAGACAGATTATAGAGGAACAAATCGACGAAATGCTGAAACACAACATTACTGAGCCGTCCTCAGGGTCATGGGCTTCTCTAATGGTGATCGTGAAGACACCTTCTAAGGATCCATGTTTCTGCATTGACTTCTGCAAAGTCAACAAAGTAACAGAGACGCCAACCCTCTTCCGAGAGTTGATGACTCGCTTGACTTTCTTGCACGCAGAAAGTACATCTCGACCCTAGACTTAGCATGAGGGTATTGGCAGATGTCCATGGCTCCCGAGTCTCGTCAAAGGACAGCTTTTATCACACACAAAGGCCTTGTACCAGTTTAAAGTAATGCCATTTGGCCTGTCGAATGCACCAGCCACCTTTCAAAGGCTTATGAATACAGTGCTGGCGGGCCTGATTTATGACTGTTGTCTATTTAGATGACGCTGTGGCTTCCCCGGCTTTTGAGCAGCATCTGAAGGACCTCAGGTAATGACCCACTTGTCAGAAGCAGGCCTCTCCCTCAAGTTTGAGAAATGCCATTTTTGCAAAGCCTCGCTACAGTATCTTGGCTATGTCATAACACCTGAGGGTTTGAGCCCAGATGAACGCAAAATTAGTGTCATAAAAAAATTCCCGCACTATCTTCAGTCAAACCAGTCAAGCAGTTCCTAGGGATGAAAGGTTGCTATAGATGCTTTGTGTCTAGTTACTCAAAGGTAGCAGAACCCCTCATCTCTCTTCCTAGAGAGGACACTCCATTCATTTGGAATGATTGTCAAAGGGCTCTGGCTCTCCTTAAATCGGAGATGTGCACTGCCCCAATCCTGGCTCTCCCAGATCTTGAACAGCCATTTGCTGTCCACACTGATGCATGTGATATCGGCCTGGGTGCAGTGTTTGTTCAGTGTGATAGTGAGGGAAGAGAGAGAGCTGTAGCTTATGCAAGCCACACTCTACACAAGTCAGAGTGGGCCTACTCCACATCTGAAAAGGAGTGCTTGGGGGTGATTTGGGCACTGGAACATTTCTGCCCCTACTTTGAAGATTCTCATGTTAAAGTTGGCACTGACCACAACAGCTTGAAGTGGCTGATGTCATGGCCATCCCCTTTGGGCTGGCTGCCTCGTTGGTGTCTCAGGTTACAGGACTTTGATTTTGAGAGAGTTCATAAGCCAGGTGTTTCGAATTCAGTCTCTGATGCACTGTCCCGAAACCCGGTTTCCTCAGGTGAGGTGATAGATTTGCTTCCCCCTTATGCCAC
Source organism: Pholidichthys leucotaenia (assembly GCA_020510985.1). Taxonomy (NCBI): domain Eukaryota; kingdom Metazoa; phylum Chordata; class Actinopteri; order Cichliformes; family Pholidichthyidae; genus Pholidichthys; species Pholidichthys leucotaenia. Next base: position 240,745,770 of record CM035839.1, read on the forward strand.
TGTGGGATCTCTGAATATTCGTCAACAACCCCTACTGATTTTAGACAACAAGGAGCAGTTGCATTCTCTACAGGAGGGTGATGTAGTCATTAGCGCACTAAGGACGTGACTGGAAAATGATTCTTGTGAAGATTCCTCTGCATTTTGTCTTCATGATGAATTAGTTTACTTCAGAGGTCGTAAGGCCTCATGTCATCTTCACCCATACAATGACCTTTGGTTCTATGTCCCATCCTCACTTTGCAACACACTTCTACAGTACTTTCATGACCACCCAACAGCAGAGCACTTACAGACGTGGACAAAATTGTTGGTACCCCTCTGTTAATGAAAGAAAAACCCACAATGGTCACAGAAATAACTTCAATCTGACAAAAGTGGTAATAAATAAAGTCTATGAAAATTAACCAATGAAAATCAGACAATGCTTTTGAATTGTGGTTCAACAGAATTATTTTAAAATACAAACTCATGAAACAGGCCTGGACAAAAATGATGGTACCCTTAATTTAATATTTTGGTGCACAACCTTTTGAGGCAATCACTGCAAACAAATGATTTCTGCAACGGTCAATGAGGCTTCTGCACCTCTCAGCAGGTATTTTGGCCCACTCCTCATCAGCAAACTGCTCCAGTTGTCTCAGGTTTGAAGGGTGCCTTCTCCAGATGGCATGTTTCAGCTCCTTCCACAGATGTTCAATAGGATTTAGATCAGGGCTCATAGAAGGCCACTTTAGAATAGTCCAATGTTTCACTCTTAGCCATTCTTGGGTGTTTTTAGCTGTATGTTTTGGGTCATTATCCTGTTGCAAGACCCATGACCAGCTGTCTGACACTGGGCTGCACATTTCTCTCTAGAATACATTGATAGTCTTGAGATTTCATTGTACCCTGCACAGATTCAAGACACCCTGTGCCAGATGCAGCAAAGCAGACCCAGAACATAACAGAACCTTCTCCATGTTTCACAGTAGGGACAGTGTTCTTTTCTTGGTATACTTCATTTTTGCATCTGTAAACATAGAGCTGATGTGCCTTGCCAAAAAGTTCCAGTTTTGTCTCGTCTGTCCATAGGCCATTCTCCCAGAAGCTCTGTGGCTTGTCAACATGCAGTTTAGCAAATTCCAGTCTGGCTTTTTTATCATTTGTTTTCAACAGTGGTGTCCTCCTTGGTCGTCTCCCATGAAGTCCACTTTGGCTCAAACAACGACAGATGGTGGGATCTGACACTGATGTACCTTGACCTTGGAGTTCACCATGAATGTGTTTAGAGGTTGTTCTGGGCTCTTTTGTTACCATTTGTATTATCCGTCTCCTCCTGCGGCCACGTCCAGGGAGGTTGGCTACAGTCCCGTGGATCTTAAATTTCTGAATAATATGTGCAACTGTAGTCACAGGAACATCAAGCTGCTTGGAGATGGTCTTATAGCCTTTACCTTTAACATGCTTGTCTATAATTTTCTTTCTAATCTCCTGAGACAACTCTCTCCTTTGCTTCCTCTGGTCCATGTTTAGTGTGGTACACACCATGTCACCAAACAGCACAGTGACTACTTGTCACCCTTTAAATAGGCCGACTGACTGATTACAAGTTTGTAGACACCTGTGATGTTAATTAGAGGACACATCTTGGTTGAACATGTCCCTATGGTCACATTATTTTCAATCTTTTCTAGGGGTACCATCATTTTTGTCCAGGCCTGTTTCATGAGTTTGTTTTTTAAAATAATTCTGTTGAACCACAATTCAAAAGCATTGTCTGATTTTCATTGGTTAATTTTCATAGAATTTTTATTTATTACCACTTTTGTCAGATTCAAGTTATTTCTGTGACCATTGTGGGTTTTTCTTTCATTAACAGAGGGGTACCAACAATTCTGTCTACGTCTGTAGGTGTTGCTAAATACTTGGTCGCTTGCAAAAATGTGTGTTTTGGCCATGGATGAGAGGGAAGTAAAAAAAAAGAAAAAAAAAAAGTTCTCTCTTATGTGAAGTGCCAGCTCACAAAACCCACCAATCGCAAGCCAGCAGGTTACATGTAGCCAGTCATAGCCTCTTATCCCTGGGAGTTTGTGGGTGTGGATTTTGTGGGTCCCCTGCCACGATTTACATGTGGGAATGAGTACGTCCTTGTGTTCATTGATTACTTTACAAAGTGGGTTGAGATCTTCCAGTGCGTGAAGCTTCTGCTGTTGTCACAGCACAGAAATTCATGTCAGAGGTCTTTGCAAGACATGGCGCTCCAAAGTACCTGGTGTCGGACAGGGGTGGGCATTTCGTCAGTGTGTTTTTTGAGTCACTGGTTGCATCTTTAGGCTTTGTGGCTGACAACAGCTTACCATCCTCAATCTAATCAAACTGAACGAGTTAACTGCACGATCAAGACTGCCATCAGAGCTTATCTGGGGTCCAAGCACAGAGAATAGGACCTCTACCTTCCACATATCAACTTTGCCCTTCGAACAGCCTCACATCAGAGCATGGGAGACATTACTGCTTTCCTCCTTTATGGTAGCGAGCTCAACACCCCATTGGACCTTTGGCTTCAGCCAGATACTGTTAGTGCACCTGAGTCTATGGACAGCTACAAGTCAGAGTTGACGTCTTCTCTCCAAGATGGCTATGACCATGTGTGGGAGGTCATGGCCTCTAACCAGGATATACAGAAAAAACACTACGACAAAAAGCAGCACCATGCCGTGTTCAAGGTCTGTGATCTTGTGCGGCTGAAAGCTCAACTGAGGTCTAATGCAGCTGCTGGGTTTGCTGCTAAGCTAGCACCTGTCTTCAAACGACCCTACAGAGTTGTTCAGGTGATGTTAGATCTGGACTGTAGACTGGCGGATGTCTGTTCAGAGGAGGATGTAGGAATACACCATGTCAGCAACTTACTCCCATTCACGACCTGGGATGGTGACGTTGGGCCTCTACGCTCTATCCCTCACTGCATGGCAGGTGTGGACCCAACGGCCTCTAAATCGGGGGATATGAAGGACTTGGAAGAGTATGGATCTGACTTCCTTTTTGGTGAGAACAACCTTCGTCCTGCAGATTCAATGGCGGGTCATTTTCAACATTCAGACTTCGAACCCCATTCTCACGTACCATGCTACTTTTCCAGGCCCAGGAAAAAAACTGAGTAGCTCTGAGTCAGTAAGTCTATAGGAGAGCCTGGCTTTATGCTATATTAGGCTTCACGAGTTGTCTGTTTTTCTAACGTTATTGAGGTTTCGATTATGTCTCATGTTTAACCTGTTGAACTCTGTTCAACTTCCTTAAAAACGCCTAAAAATAACATGCCCAAAGTAAATCAAAAGCTGTTCTTCAACTCTTTGCAGCATCTTCATGGGGTTAGTCTCATTTAAAAGAAAACACTCTGAATTCTTTGGCAAAACAGTCATAATCTCTCTAAGTGCTCCTGCCACTGAGTAACAAGAAAGTTCGCCTGGGTGTTTTTTTAGATACAAATGCTTGCAAATAACATACAGCTGTCAGATACTGGCTGGAAAACACAACAGAAATGTAGAACCAAGTGTTTTCAAGCTCAGGTCAAAATTTTGTAAAAATAACACAAAAAATGAATATATTACACAGCTTTTTTTTCTCAGGTTGTAACAAGGCTGTGTCTGTACTGGAAGACCGGAAATACAGCTTTTTTTTTTCAGTGCGCACTGAGACGCACTAAGATGCAGAGACGTGACCGCCCGCAGAATTCACAGAGTTCAAGGGGTTAATATGGTTTTGGGATGTTGTATATCCTGGGTTTACCTTGTTATCCTTATGGTTTACAGAAACACTCTCCCGTTTTGTATGTTTGTTCCTTCTGTGAAAAAAAAAAAATGTCTATGCAGTTACCTGCAGGATGTGATGCATTTGAGGTACATGTCATTTACTTGTTTACATTATTTTTACTTTCATTTTTTTATGTGAACAGACATTTTTTTGCGGCATGAGGACATCCCATTTTTTTAAGGGGGGGGATATGTAATTATTTCCTTTCTGAGGACTTTTCCTTTACATGCTTTTGGTTACTACGGCAGCCGGTGTGCCATGAGTGTGTGGCATTTGGATGCAACATGCAGAGATTCTTTACACCATGCTGTCTGTACTGCAAGTCTGGGCTCCAAAGCACAAGTTTTTTGTATTATTCTTTGCCAGTGTGACTGTTAAGGATGTTTGAGCTTCCTTGCAAACAGTAAACGTGCAGTCTGACGGTAACGACTTCTCTTCGAGTCCTTTTATGAAACTCTTAACTGTGGATATCCCCTCGATTTCTACAATGGGCTAAAGCCAAATTGCACATTGCTGACAGCTGTGAATGTACGCCGTCTCTTCTCTATGATCTTTTCCGAAATCTTCATGCCATGTTCCAGCAGCTTGATCCCTCTGAAATTTCCACACTTCCTGGGACCACCCTTCTCTTTGTAAATGGTCACAATCTCACTTAACTCCCACTCCTCTGGATTTTTTTCTGTACTCCAAATCTTCTGTAAAAGTGTATGCATCATTTCTTCTCCCTCCTTTCCAAAGTGCTTCAATAGGTCCACAGGTAGGCCTCAACATCCAGCTGCCCTACCACTTTTCATGTTCTTCAAAGCATCTCCGACCTCTAAATCTTGCAATGGACCTTCTGTTGGTGGGTACTCGGCTAGCAGCTCTCTGTCATTTTCTCCATTAAGAAGAACACTTGGGTGCCTCTCACCTCCCTTAAATGTGCCTGGAGTTGAGTAGCATTCATTATCTGGTTCTGCTGGGCACTATTCACAATGAGGTGGTCACCAGCGTGAGATGTGGCCAAAGGACGTCCACTTCTATGCCCTTCTGTGACTCTTCCAGTCTCTGTATCTCTGTTGCAACCTGCTGATGACACTCTGTGACACTCTAAACTCAGCGGCTACTTCCCTCTGAGAACATCCTGTTTGAAGCCTCACAACGGCGAGGTACTGTTGATCATTTGTGAGCTGTCATCTTGGTCTCATGTCAAAATGTGAACAGCGTGATGAAGAGGATTGTTTAAATACCAATTCTAATTGAACCAGAAAATGTATTGGTCAATTCATAGATCAAACACCTGTTGTGAATTTTGCCATTAAGCACCTTGTTGGAGAACAGCAAGTTATGCAGAAAGTACTGAAACACTGAACAGCTGGACATGTGCATTCAAAAGGTTAGAGAGGTCAAATTAAGTTCACCTGTAAAGGTTATAGTGCATTTTAGGTGCATCCTGAAATTTCACCCGAAAGACGAATATCCCTAACTTTTGTGAGTAGTGTATAATCAATTGTAAATTAATGAATAAGCTGGTCTAGTACAGTGACTACAATTTACCAAAAAAAGCCATAAAATCTGTGGACACACCGATTCCCATCACCAAGTAAACAGTCCTGGTACAAAAAAACAGAATGGCTTGAGATATGTTGTGAGGTGACTAGAATTTAGAGAAAAGCTGAGCTAACTGCTAGTTAAGCTAGCTGCACTGTAGATGTGTGAGCTCTGAGATTCGATGGAAAACATCCCTGCCTGTTCTCCAAGTAGAGGGCGTGACAGACTAGCCATGGAGCAGGTCTTTGGACATTTAATGTGATAACACCATGGAAGAGAACAGCACATCCAAATGAGGCCTTTCAGGCAAGTTGTAGTCCAAGATTATGTGGAAGAGGGAATCTCCTGTGCAGGTGGACTTTATAATGTCACCAAAATCCTAACACACTAAAATAAATGACTACCAGAAGTTAAACCATGACAAGAACATAAAAATAATCTGAGGACAAAGGTGAGTTACTAACTCCAAAGGAAAGGTCTTCTCGTCATATTAACTTATGACATTCTCTTCTGTAAGCACAGCTCCAAAAGAAGTTATTAATCTTTACACACAATAGAGTGGGTGACTGAGACAAATATATGCAAACCAAAATGGAACTCTGTGATCAATGATTGGTTGATTCCAGCATCAAACCTGACCATATTCAGCTTCTTACCGGCATATTCCGGGTTCACATGAGGAGGGTAGAAGCGAAAGTTGATGAAGAAGGGGATGGGCATTCCATACTTGAACCACTCCACCACGTAGGGTTGGCCATTCAGGGGGCGGGACACGTCGCATCCCAGGATGACGGTCTCTCCAGCACGTGCCGTCACAAACTGGGGCTCCTCTCGCACTCCGTGGGCACCTGAGGAACCATGTACACACGTCAGCAACCAAGATTCATGTCAAAAACGAAAGTGTTTGGTATCAATTGCGATCATAAAATATCAACACTGAAAACCAGAGTCTCAAGAGCAGAAAACAAACACTTATTATTAAAATCATACAAAACCCATTCCGGAGAAGGAACAGAAAGAAGCTGATATGAGCAGGTTAGTATGAAGACTATAGGTAGTGGAACATATTCTGGACAATGGGAAGTTGAATGGTTTACATCTTGGTTTAAAGCATGTGTGAGGAAACCAGCAGACTCCAAGATGCTACTGGTTCCAGTCAAGAAGTAGTCTTATTCTGACCTTTGCCTACCTCCATGTCATGGATTTACTGGTGAGTTACCAGTGCTGGCAGTACTCTTGGTCTGTTTAGACATTTGCCTGGAGAACCAGAAAAGTTTCATTTCTAACCAAGGTGTCCAGTAAAGAATAAAAAGATGTGGTCTGAGTGGTGAGAGAAACGGTCTGAATAGTAACAATGCAAACACAAACAGTGTACAGTACACTCTTCGCCAGAGGGAAGAAAACCATTCAGATGTCTTACAGTTTACACAATATTCCCTCAACTCTCGAGTAGGTTCATTTTGTCTTCTTGTAATTATTTACCTTTTGTTCTTATTAAAGACAAAAATAGAAAGATGTTTTTACCTTCTTTACATGTTTCGACTGTTCAGACGAAGGCTGCAGTGAACAGTTGAAACATGTAAAGAAGGTAAAAACATCTTTCTATTTTTGTCTTTAATAAGAACAAAAGGTAAATAAATTCACTAAACTCAGCAAGGGCAAACAGTCTGTTTTGAAATTCTGATTTTTTTTCCATATATATTTGCAACTTTTACTCATATATTTGCAAAGCCAGAATAGACCAGTGATTTCAGTTCAGAAATTAAGAAAATTTTTCCTAATAAATGTGCTACTTTTTCTTGTACTGTAAATCTGCAATGTTTATTTTATTTTTTTTTGATTTTGTGTGCTTTATTGATCCCCAGAGGGGAAATTGAGGGCATCCACCTGGATGGATGAAGCAGCCACGGTATGGCGCTATCCCTTTACCATTCACACACACATTCACACCTAGGGCCAATTTAGAGTCTCCAATTAACCTAACCTGCATGTTTTTGGCCTGTGGGAGGAAACCGGAGAAATCCCGGAGTAAACCCACGCAGACATGGGGAGAACATGCAAGCGCCACACAGATCACTGTTGGTCAGGGGCTGGGATTGAACCAGGGATCCCATGGCCAAGGGTGAGTTGCTGTGCTGCCGCAGTGCTAACCACTGCACCACCGCATCACCCAGTTTACACGGACTGGTTAAATTTTCGTTTTCTGTGATGGTTTATATTTTCTGCTGATCTGGACAGTGATCCAATTTTATTTTTTTTTAATGTTTTTGTTGGAAGGGAAGTTTTTTGGGATCCATTTTATAGTTTTTAGTGGATAGATGGATGGATCTTCACAAAAAGACATCTTCCTGGATGTTTTTACAAACATTTTAATTCCATAGTAATTCATACATTATTGTGTATATAAGTGTGTCCTTCACATTCCCTGCTCTTCCAAAGTGAGTGGGATAAACAACAAATTTAAAAAAAAATATTGAGGAAGTTAGCAGACACAGAACATTTGTAACCCCAATAATTATATTATTGTTAGATTCCAGTAGCGAGTGTACACACCTTTTTGTCTTGTCTTTTTCCCCTGTTGCAGTGTTTGCATGAAAAGTTATTCTCCGATCTTGTTTATTTAATTAGCAGAGATGCGATTTGAACACAGCAGAAACCTGTTTTGGCAATGCAAGAACACATTCAAAGCAGCGCACAAATGAGAGAATTAAATGGCGGTTCAGTCTCCTTGCTTCCAGCTTCCATCTCTCTGACATGAATGGTAAGGTTGCACTTGATTCCATCACTGGTGTACACCTCTAGGGGGTTATATGAGTGGATTAAAGTAACTTAAAGTGAATATAGGTAAATGTAAATAGAGTTTCGGTGTCCCAGCACCCAGCAGTAACCTGTACTTCTGTTTCCCCATCAGTCCACAATGCCTGTATTGTGGAGGGAGACCTGCAGATCCTAAACTCCATTGACCATGTTAGGTGTGTTTGATTTCTCCCCCGGCATACACCGTCACCGGGTAAGGTTGGTTAAAAAAGGTCACCTTGACCTCTTTAGTGGTTAAGGGGGCAGGTGAACCATGTCTGGTGTACTCTTTCGTATTGTGGCATCACGATGCAAGAGCCCGCAGTTAAGGAGCCTCTGAGTTTGCAGGGGGACAAAGTTTCTGCTACATATATACCTAGACACACCAGAGAATCTCTTTAATATATACTAATGCATTCCCCACAGAAAGCAAGTATTCTTGTCTGAAGCAGTAGCCCAATCAGACTTCACAGGCCCAAAAGTAGGCTGTGTTGAAAGTGGAATACAAAGAGGTGTAGCCATACAGTGGTGTGAAAAAGTGTGATGCCCCCTTCCAGATTTCTCATTTTTTGTTTGTTTAATCACACTTAAATGTTTCAGATCAGAATCAGAATCAGATTTTATTGCCATTGTTCATGTAGTACACAAACTAGGAATTTGTCTCGGTGCAATGATGCAACATTAAACATGATAAGATAAAAGAATAAAAAACTATACATGCAATAAGTGTAGAATAAGAATGAGTAATACTAGTCAAAGCAGTTTTTAAATACATTAGCGAGCAGATCATCAAACAAATTTAAATATTAGGCAAAGATATCCAAGTAAAACATAAAATGCAGTTTTTAAGTGAAGGTGTTTATTATTAAGGGTAAAAAAAAAAACCTACAAGGCCCTGTGTGAAAAAGTGATTCCCCCATTAACATATAAATTAACTGTGGTTTATAGAATAGAATAGAATTCCTTTTATTGTCATTATACCGAAGCATAACGTCTTTGGTCACATCTTTGGATAGTTGAGTTCAATTTCTCTAGCCACACTCAGACCTGATAACTGCCACACCTGTTCTCAATCAAGAAATCACTTAAATAGGACCTGCCTGACAAAGTGAAGTAGACCAAAAGATCCTCAAAAGCTAGACATCATGCTGCCATCCAAAGAATTAAGGAACAAATAAGAAACAAAGTAATTGAGATCTGTCAGTCTGGAAAAGGTTATAAAGCCATTTCTGAAGCTTCGGGACTCCAGTGAACCACAATGAGAGCCATTATCCACAAATGGCAAGAACATGGAACCTTCCCAGGAGTGGATGGCCGACCAAAATTACCCCAAGAGCGCAGCAACGACTCATCCAAGAGGTCACAAAAGACCCCACAACAACATCCAAAGAACTGCAGGCCTCACTTGCCTCAGTTAAGGTCAGTGTTCATGACTCCACCATAAGAAAGAGACTGGCCAAAAATGGCCTGCATGGCAGAGTTCCAAGACAAAAACCACTGCTGAGCAAAAAGAACATAAAGGCTCATCTCAGTTTTGCCAGAAGACATCTTGATGATCCCCAAGACTTTTGGAAAAATACTCTGGACTGATGCGACAAAAGTTGAACTTTTTTGGAAGGTGTGTGTCCCCATTACATCTGGCGTAAAAGTAACACGGCATTTCAGAAAAGAAACATCATACTAACAGTAAAATATGGTGGTGGTAGTGTGATGGTCTGGGGCTGTTTTGCTGCTTCAGGACCTGGAAGACTTGCTGTGGTAAATGGAACCATGAATTCTGCTGTCTACCAAAAAGTCCTGAAGGAGAATGTCTGGCCATCTGTTTATGACCTCAAGCTGAAGCGCACTTGAGTTCTGCAGCAGGACAATGATCGAAAACACACCAGCAAGTCCACCGCTGAATGGCTTAAGAAAAACAAAATGAAGACTTTGGAGTGGCCTAGTCAAAGTCTTGACCTGAATCCGATTGAGATGCTGTGGCATGACCTTAAAAAGGTGGTTCATGCTAAAAAACCCTCCAGTGTGGCTGAATTATAACAATTCTGTAAAGATGAGTGGGCCAAAATTCCTCCACAGCGCTGTAAAAGACTCATTGCCAGTTATCACAAATGCTTGATTGCAGTTGTTGCCGTTAAGGGTGACCCAACCAGTTATTAGGTTTAGGGGGCAATCACTTTTTCCACACAGGGCCATGTAGGTTTGGAATTTTTTTTACCCTTAATAATAAACACCTTCATTTAAAAACTGCATTTTGTGCTTACTTGTGTTATCTTTGTCTAATATTTAAATTTGATGATCTGAAACATTTAAGTGTGACAAACATACAAAAAATGAGAAATCAGGAAGGGGCAAACACTTTTTCACACCACTGTATGTGTAGGCAATCACGCATGTTAGACTTTAACAAATATAAAAGGGACTGAATGGCACTAAGATCTATCTGATTGTGTGAAAATCAATTACAGAATACCTAATTATTGAAAATAAATATGACAGCTAATATTAGCAACTGTTTCGGAACTTATTTGTGTGATCTTTTACGACTTACATTCATAATAGTGTTGTATCTTGCACCATTATAATTTTTGTTTATATCACTGTTCAGTGATGGAGTTAAGTGTAATATTGTATTTTTTCTGTGTCATTAATAAACCCATGCAGTACTAAAACAGGACATGTTTACAAATACTTGAGACCCATTCTAGTACATCCTTTTATACTTTAGCAATATTTGGTTGTTAAAAGGTTTTTAAAACTGATCAATCGAATTAAGTACAAAACACCCAATATTATACACAGCAGAAGAACCCGTTTTACTGCAACCATTGCATTAGCGTTGCCCATTTATTTAAAAAAAAAAAAATCTATTTCATTATCTGGCCATTTTTGTGTCCCGTTTGGTGACGTCGTCCTTTAGTCAAAGTGTGTATATGTGGCCACATATGATATGCAATTGATCTGGCCATTCTGCTCCACAATCATGGCAGCATGATTATTAAGTTTTGATTTTTTGATACTTGCGCGAGCACTCCGGGAGGAGCGCCATCGGGGACTCGTCGTCCTGCAAAGCACAGTGGTAGCACACAAAGCAGCAGCTTGGATACCACTGACCTGGCAGGCTGGGTTTGCCTCCCCGCTAAGGATCCGAGGTCCGACCACGTTTCGGGCCGCTGCTTCTGTCCTGTGGATCCACCCGGTGTTCATTGCCAAACCCCAAGTCCCTGCTGGCACTCCTTCCAGTGTATACACTCTACCTCTTGTTCTATACATATGCTGAATGTTCCTTTAGTCCTACGCAATCACAGCAACATTATGGTATAATATTTTAAAGCCTTAAGTCAAATTTGTCACTTTTCACTTCCTTGTTTTGCTCACACCACAGAGCGCTGTGGGGACTGGTCGTGATGGTGTCTATTATCCAATCAGTACAGAGTCAATGATCACAGTCTGACTCTGTGGTGGGTGGACAACCACCTTAAGGGACTACACCCTACAATAGCAAACAAGTTTCATCCACATACATACAGACGTACACCAGTGACACAATGCATCTGCATGCATTAAAGGTCCTATATCATGCAAAATCGATTTTTTTGAGCTTTAAAGCATGTTATAATGTTAATTCCTCACCAAAAACACCCCAAAGTGTATTTTGCTCCATTCACGCATCTCTGAGTATTCCTCCTCAGACCCTGCTCTCTGAGCTGCTGCTCCGCCCTGTCCCTGATAATGACTGGGTCCCCATGTTCATACGTATGAACGTGGGTGAGCCGCCCACTCCAGGAAGTGCCTGTGCTGGCCAGCACCGCCCCCAGGCTAACGCACACACCCACTTTCTTCACGCAGCTAATGGAGCGGTGATTGGCAAAACTCTTTCACTTTAGCATTGACGCTGTGAAGAAGTAGTTCCTCTTGCAACTAATCTGCTCAGTGACAACAACTGTTTGCTTTTTTACCTAAGACAATGGCTTCGAAGTTTTCGTGGGCGGAACCCAGCGACACGCTGCAGCAGCCAGCTCAGGGTTACGTCATGAAATGGGCGGCAGCCATTTCATGACGTATTTCGTATTTCAATGACACATTTCAATGCCTCAGAGATCGAGGCATCTGACTTCCGGTTTGAAAACTAGCTCGTGAAAATAACTCATATTTCATAAGAAATTCATTCTCCAGTGTACCAAAGGCAATATACTAACACATACTTGCATATAGTTTACTCTGAAAGGCTTAAAATAGCATGATATAGGGCCCTTTAAGCATGATGATACAGAAAGAGCAATAGCAAGGTTTGGAGAAGGGAATAACCAGACCGAGCTTCCGAGTCAGATTAACTATATGCTCTCTCTCACACATCTTCCAAATCAGAAACATTAACCTCATGTAGTAGGGACTCTCTTTTAATATCCCAACACTCACACGTCCCTGCTACCCGAGTCCTGCATTCACAATTCACTCCCCCATTACAATTCCCCTTGTTCCCAGCCCTTTGATCTCCATGAACTTCCGTCAGAGGAAAACTACTGCATCTCCATGCCTTTCAGTCTGAGAGGAAAACTACAGCATGCCCCCCCCCCACCCCAGAGTCTCAGACTGAGTGTTAACCCACACGTCCTCTCGGCTTCAGCCTCCGTCCATAGCTGCTGTAACGGGGGTCTTCGGCTCTGCGGCGCTGTTGTGCCGGTGGAGGGCTCCTGGGGGTGTGTCCGTCTGTGGGGGGGACATGGAGGGGGGGGGGACATTCAGCATGCATGTGTGACTGCTCTGATGAATCGTTTACCTGGGGAGTTCTCGGGGGGGTGGTCTTCCGCGCCGAGGAGCTCGGGCCAACACAACCTGCTCGTCTGCCACAACAAAGGCGGGCTTAAGCCTGTCTATACAGATTCTCTCCCGGCAACCCCCCAAGTCTAACACAAATGTTTGTCCCCCGGGTTCCAGCACTCTAAACGGGCCATCGTAGGGTGGGCGCAATGGGGTCTGGTGGGCATTGTGCCTGACAAACACAAATGCCGCGTCCTTCAAGGTTTTTGGCACAAAAGCGCGGGGAAAACAGTGGTGGGCCGGGCCAGGTAGCGTCCCTGCATCTGCGCTATGCTGTGAACACGGGGACGGATGGGTGTGTTCGGCGCGGGGTTATCTGGTAAAAATTCCCCAGGGAGCCGCAGCGGCTGAGAAAAAAAACAGCTCTGCTGGAGAAGCCGCCAAATCCTCCTTCAGTGTGGAGCGCAACCCTAATAGAACCCACAGCAACCGGTCCACCCAATCTGCATCCGTAAGTGAAGCCCTGAGTGCTGCTTTCAGTGACCTATGGAAACGCTTGCATAACCCATTGGCCTGTGGGTTGTACGCGGTCGTGCAATGAATTGAGGACACCCAGGCTCCGGGCCATCGTGACCAGAGGTCGGAAACAAACTGAGGGCCCTGACCATGTCAAAACGTGCCACCCATGTTGTCAAAAAAGCGCGTGCCATGTCTGTGGATGTGGGTAGAAGCTAGCGAGACTGCTTCTGGCCATCGTGTGGTGCGGTCCACCACTGTCAGGAGGTGCGTGAACCCTGCGATGGCGGGAGGGGGGCCCACGAGGTCCACGTGAACGTGGTCAAACCTCGTAGCCGGGATATAGAACGGCTCCAAGGGGGCCTTTGTGTGCCTGTGCACTTTGGCTTGTTGGCATGCTACACAGGCTGCAGCCCACTCTTTCACCTGTTTGCGCAGGCTCGGCCAGACAAACTTTGCTGCCACCATTTTGACTGACGTGCATACTCCTGGGTGCGCCAGGGAGTGAACCGACTCAAAAACACAATGTCGCCAAGTGTGTGGGACCACCAGGCGCGGGCGGCCCGTGGAGACATCACAGATTGGGGGGCCCCCCGTCTTGCATAACCCTGCTTTCCAGCCTTAACCCTGTTGGTCCAGACAGGAGCGTGCAAACGTCTGCATCGTCAATACTGCTCCGCGGCCATGGCCGTGTAATCTATCCCCACGTAGACTGGGGCCACCAACGCGCGCAACAGACAGTCCGCCGCCACGTTGAGTTTACCGGCCACATGACAAATGTCGGTTGTAAACTCCCGAGATCGCGGCCAGCTGTCTCTGCTGCCGGGCCAACCATGGTTCCGAAACCTTGGCCATCGAGTATGTTAGTGGCTTGTGGTCCACGAACGCAGTTAAGGTGCGCCCTTCCAGCCAGAACTGGAAGTGGCGTATGGCCAGGTGGAGAGCCAGTAACTCCCTGTCAAACGCGTTGTACTTACGCTCATTTTCACACAAAGACCTGCTAAAAAAGGCTAGCGGCTGCCAAGAACCGGCGACGCACTGCTCCACGATGGCCCCTACGGCCACATCTGATGCGTCTGTAGTGAGCGCAATCTGAGCCGCCGGGTCCGGGTGCGCCAGTAGTGCAGCGTTTGCCAGAGCTGTTTTAACGTCGGAAAACGCTGGCCATCGTGTGGTGCGGTCCACCACTGTCAGGAGGTGCGTGAACCCCTACGATGGCGGGAGGGGGCCCATGAGGTCCACGTGAACGTGGTCAAACCTCATAGCCGGGATATAGAACGGCTCCAAGGGGGCCTTTGTGTGCCTGTGCACTTTGGCTTGTTGGCACGCTACACAGGCTGCAGCCCACTCTTTCACCTGTTTGCGCAGGCTCGGCCAGACAAACTTTGCTGCCACCATTTTGACTGACGTGCATACTCCTGGGTGCGCCAGGGAGTGAACCGACTCAAAAACACAATGTCGCCAAGTGTGTGGGACCACCGGGCGCGGGCGGCCCGTGGAGACGTCACAGATTGGGGGGCCCCCCGTCTTGCATAACCCTGCTTTCCAGCCTTAACCCTGTTGGTCCAGACAGGAGCGTGCAAACGTCTGCATCGTCAATACTGCTCCGCGGCCATGGCCGTGTAATCTATCCCCACGTAGACTGGGGCCACCAACGCGCGCAACAGACAGTCCGCCGCCACGTTGAGTTTACCGGCCACATGACAAATGTCGGTTGTAAACTCTCGAGATCGCGGCCAGCTGTCTCTGCTGCCGGGCCAACCATGGTTCCGAAACCTTGGCCATCGAGTATGTTAGTGGCTTGTGGTCCACGAACGCAGTCAAGGTGCGCCCTTCCAGCCAGAACTGGAAGTGGCGTATGGCCAGGTGGAGAGCCAGTAACCTCCCCTGTTCACGCGTTGTACTTACGCTCATTTTTCACACAAAGACCTGCTAAAAAAGGCTAGCGGCTGCCAAGAACCGGCGACGCACTGCTCCTCCGATGGCCCCTACGGCCACATCTGATGCGTCTGTAGTGAGCGCAATCTGAGCCGCCGGGTCCGGGTGCGCCAGTTAGTGCAGCGTTTGCCAGAGCTGTTTTAACGTCGGATAACGCTTGCTCTCGCTCAGGAGTCCAGTCAACTCTGTTCGCCTGCTTCCGTTTCTTAGCGCTGCGTACAACGGCTGCATGAGCTGGGCTGCGCGGGGGAGGAAAAGATTGTAGAAGTTAACCATCCCCAAAAACTCCTGCTGCGCCCTGACCATCTGAGGGCTGGAGAAAATTCGCCACTGTGCGCACCCTGTCTGGTAAGGGTATCACGCCCTCCGGTGAGATGCGGTGTCCTAAAAAATTGATCCCCCGTCACCCCGAACTGTCACTGTCGCCGGGTTTGATTATTAACCTGTGCTCCTCCAACCTCCGGAAAACCGTCTTGAGGTGGGTTACGTGTTCGTCCTCGGACGCGCTGGCCACCAGGATGTCATCCAGGTAGACGAACACAAACGGCAGATCGTGCAACACCGCATCCATCATGCGTTGGAATGTCTGTGCCGCGCCTTTTAACCTGAAAGGCATACGTAAAAACTCAAACAGACCAAACCGGGTCATGACTGCCGTTTTAGGTATGTCCTCTGCGCGCACCAGGACCTGGTAGTAACCGCGGATCAGCTCTATCTTGGAAAAAATGCGTGCCCCGGTGAGGTGAACGGAAAAATCCTGAATATGGGGGATCAGGTAGCGGTCGTGTGCTGTGGCGTCGTTTAATCTGCGGAAATCTCCGCAAGGTCGCCACAATCCCTCGGCCTTAGGAATCACATGTAGTGGGGATGCCCATGGGCTGTTTGAGTGTCTGATGATGCCCAGCCTTTCCAAGTTGGCAAACTCCTCGCACGCTATGGCCAGTTTAGCTGTGTCCAGGCGCTGAGGTTGTGCGAAAACGGGCGGCCCGGTGGTGGTAATAAAGTGCTCCACCCCGTGTTTAGTGATGGCCGCCGAAAACGTCGGGACCGTGAATGCTAGAAACTGGGTGAGCAGTGTGTGGAACTTACCACCTGGAGTTGTGACGTTGGCTAGCATTGTTGGCCCGGTTCCTCGAGCTGTACACAGGGGAGAGAATCAAAAGACATTGCATTAATCAGGCGTCTGTTAGCAGCATCGACTAGTAGTCCGTGTGCACACAAAAAATCAGCGCCTAAGATTGGGAAACTGCATGCCGCTATGGCAAATGTCCATTGGTACGTACAGCCGTGCCAAAAGTCCTAATGTCTGAGCCGTTTGCAGCCGTCAGGTCGGGGCCGCTAGTTCCTGCTAGCCGGTCAGCGTAGGACGGCAGGATGAGGCTCTTTTGGGAGCCGGAGTCCATGAGGAACCATCTCCCCGAGCGTGAGTCTGTCATGTAGAGCAGCTTGCTTGCTTCACTGGCTGTCGCAGCCGCTATCGACTGCCGGTCCTGGCGTTTCCCAAATGCTTGAATTGGCACGATGGCACGCATCTGTGTGCGGCCTCTCCAAAACGGCGGTGGTAGGAGCAGAGCGTGTCTCTCTGGTGCTTTCTGGCCCCCACTGCCGCTACCATCGCTAGCTCCTCGCCTCCGCTGGCCGTCTCGCTGGGTTCCGACGCCACTGTGTTCACTGTGAGGGCTCTGGTGGTGAGGATGATCCAATCTGCCTCCTGGGTTAGCGCACGGTAGTCACGCGCGGCCAGCAGTGGCGAGTTGGCAAGGACCGCTCTGGCCGCCGTTGGGAGGTTCCGGAGGAAAAGATGGGCAAATAGAAAATGCCCGTCATCTGTGCCCATCAACGCCAACATCTTCATCAGTTCGACCGCCAACCCGTCTCTTAACTCGGAGCGCGTCAGGAGCCTCTCCACTCTCTCGCAGTCCGAGAGCGTGCGAGAGCACGGTTTTGAGACCCCCGTATTTGTCGCGGGCTAGGGGCTGTTGGAGCAGACTCGCTACCTGCTGAGTCGTGCGAGCGTCCAGTGCTGCGACCACGTAATAATATCTGGTGTCATCTGCCGTTATTCCCCGGAGCGCGAACTGGGCCTCGGTGTGGAGGAACCAAGACTTTGGGTCATGCAGCCAAAAGTCTGGGAGTTTGACCGAAACGGCGCATGCATTGCTGGGGCTTCCCATCCAGGTCATCTCCAGGGTGTTCTCCTCGTGTTCCATTATTCGTCAAGGGTCACCAGTGTGGAGAAGGGAATAACCAGACTGAGCTTTCCGAGCAGATGAACTTTATTGTCTCACATCTTCCAGAATCAGAAACATTAACCTCATGTAGTAGGGACTCTCTTATATATCCCAACACTCACACATCCCTGCTACCTGAGGTCCTGCATTCACAATTCATTCCCCCATGACAATTCCTTTTGTCCCCAGCCCTTTGATCTCCATGCTCTTCCATCAGAGGAAAACTCCTGCATCTCCATGCGTTTCAGTCTGAGAGGAAAACTACAGCATGGGTCCCCCACAAGGTTATCATATACAGTAGAAACTTGCTGCACCAATAAACATTTTAAACATCTGCTGAGATGTTAAGTGGCTAATTTGTACTGACTCACTTCAGTCGTTCCCATCTTAATCCGTTAACCTGCAAAAGGCTCCATGAAATCCCATGAAATCCTTTTTCTATTGTTAGATCAGTAATTTTATAATATTATGTTCTGAGTTTTGGACACCAACATTATGGAAATGTGAAGTTAAAAAAATAAGCTGAAGATGGGAAATGTGGCACTTATAAATTATAGTACAACCCATCATAATAACAGTAGGTCAAAACTAGAAAAGCATTCAGAGAGTGCATACCTCTGCCAAGGCTCCTTCCGTCCCTCATAGATCACCTCCAAAATGTAATGGGTTTGTTTTGGAGGAGTCTTGCTAACACACTGTGAGAAGATAAGAGTCTGGTGGAAAGTATGCATTCTAGGATCATCACCAAAATGTGATGGATTCCTCTCTAGCCAAGAACCATCTCTGATGAAAATTTCATCCAAATTCATCCAGTAGTTTTTTGCGTAATCCTGCTGCACAAATAAAAACAAGGTCCTTGGTGGAGGAATGCAATCTCAGATCATCACCAAAATTTAATGGGTTCCATCCTTGGCCCAACGGCTACCTCTGTGACAATTTTCATCAAAATCCATCCAGCAGTTTTTGCGTAATCCTGCTAGCAGACACACGGACACACAGGACACACGGACAAACAGACAAACCACCCCGATACATTACCTCCTTGGTGGAGGTAACAAAAGGAGAATTATGTAAAACAGTAATAAAATACTAAGAGTATGTACGAACATGCATGATGCCACCATATGTCACTGTTCTTAGTTAGAATGAAGCCTATAAGCTTTGAAAACCTTAGCTTCATTGAGGCTTCAGCTGGCCATCACTACTGAAGAGCTGTAGCATTTACTGTTGTTTAAAAGGCAGGCTGCTATGTACATTTAACTGCTGTTTACAGCCTGTCAATGCTTACCTTACTCCTGCTCCAATCAACATGGACTTTCAGTGCACACCGCTCCCTCACTCCACTCTCTTGCTCCACCACTTGCACAGAGCATCACCTAGGTTTCGATTAGAGCTCCCTCTGCTGGTGGACACTATAACTGCATTTAAGAATGAAGTTTCAAAATGATCAAATGTGATATAAATAGATTTTTGGAAATGGACTGGGCGGCCACACTGAATGATGGGTGGGGGCTGCCAAGTTGGCATCCCTAGCCTATTTCCACAATATGCTCCTGTGAACACAGGGAGCATAAGCTCCAAGAGGGGCTTATAATCAGACTTTACCTGCTGTCCATCCAGCAGCTTTCCAGTGGGTACGCATGATTCCTCCAGTCCATACACATTTATTTCCCTGGTCTGATGGACACTCCACAGCGAGTGGATTATGAGAGTAAGCAGTGTAGTCTGTCTCCATTTCCCAGTCCGAAAACAGTTCAACACCAGTGTGAAGACAGCCACACGGAGAGAGCAACGGCGTGTACGAGATTGGATCCGCGGTGCACTTGATTCTTGAACAGAAGTAAGTGGCACTGTTAACACATTCTTGAGAAAAACAAAAAGTTTCTACGCCACAAATGGGGGCAAGTAGGTGCCAACTTCTTATACCAAGCCAAAAAAAAAAAAAAAAAAAAATCTACCCACACTCATGACAAATGTAAGCCTGACTGAGAATAAGATGGTTAAAGCAAACTCTCCAGAATGAGATATGCATCAGAGTTTACTGTAAGTAGTCCACAGAGAGCCAAGGTCATAGGCTTGAGAAAAGCAAGATTAACTGCACTCACAGATCCACAACTGTGATTCATCTGGACAAGACTTCTTTTGCCTGAAACGCCACCAGCAGGCAGAGATCATAAAGGTGTAATTTGACAGTAATGCACATAATATTCAAAAAACGGGCAGACCTTTAACATTTTTGCAGTCAGACTGTGAGCCTGTGGGTTAGCTGCTGGACCCATCGATCTCAGCCCAATTACTGTGAAGCCTCGCTTTATGGGCAGAAACCCAGAGAAGTAGCATTTTACCCATCAATACAGCTGATCACTGCTCATCCCTGTGTGACAGCCACATAGGTTCTGCACAGAAGTGATGGTCTAATTAAGGAAAGCAAACAGTGTGAGTGAATGTGTGCACAGGGAAGCGATGACACTTCATCTGCTGCATCTGCAAATGGCCAAAGCTAGGGCAGGCACCACTCTTGGTAGTATTGCATTATGAAGTATCTGTGAGTCAGCAGAAACACTTTCAGAGACAGACCAAACAAACTTAAGTCATATGATAGAGGTCAAAAATAATGAGCTTCAGTATCAGCTAAAACTACAGATATACAAACCACTGGCTTGTGTAGAAAAGAGTGTGTAGTAGTGTGGTGGCTATTCAGGGGTTTCTAACCTAGGGCTGAAACAATTAGTCGACATTGTCCATAATGTCGACAATAAAAATTTGTCGACAAAGATTTTTATTGTTGATAAACTGTTTAATTATAAAGTTTATATGCATGCTATGGAAATGTTCAGTTGTAACTGCAATGCATGACCGAAACTGCTGAGGGCAGTAACGCCTCTGTTGTCCGGCATGCGTGAACAATTTCCAATAACGAAGAAGAGGAGCACAGCATAGTGAAGTGGAAGGATAAACACCTAGAAAGTGGAGCTAAAAAAAAAAAAAAAAAAAAAAAAAAGGCAGACCCAAACTTTCTGCAGTATGGGAACATTTCACAGAAAACAAATAAAGCAAAACAAGTAAACAAGTAAAATGCAGGCTTTGCAAGGCAGACCTTTCCTATCATGGCAGCACTACAGTGACGCTTGAGCATCTGAAATGACAGCACCCGGGAGCCGTGACATGAACGTCTGCTTAGTAAGTTTTAGCGAGTAAAAAAGGTTAGCGTTGCTTATTTTCAATGGCCAACTGTTTCAAGCTTTAGAAAAATGACAATCCTGTTAATGTTAGCTTAGCTGTTTGACAATCAGCTCTCTGGTTGCTGAGGGCTGAGCTGTCATGGCTGACGTGCTGTTGAATGCAGTAAATGGCTGAATTACAGGAGTCGCTATCTCTTTTTCATCTTCGTTAACATTAGTCCTCATTCTGAATAGTCGTGCATCTGGGTTGATTAGAATATCCTAATTTGTAATTTAATAAATAAAAATCTACAACCATAATCATCAAAATTAAATCAAACTGTTTGAAATCTCACTCTTCAGTGCAGTGAATAGTGAATATGAAGGTTTACCTTTCTGAATTATATTGTTAAAAAAATGCACTTATAGAAAACTTCCACCTAATGTTAGTTTGTGGGTTGGAGCAGATCAGTAATTCAGTTGTAAGATATTTAATCAACTGTTTAATTGACATTAGGCATTATGCTGTCTGTGTTAAACTGATATATAACCTTAAACTTGTGTTAATTAATACAACTTTCTTGTTTTTTGTATTTAGCTCTAGAAACTGCTTATAAAATGTTAGATTAAAGCAGGGACTGACGACAAGGTGATTTTCACAGGTGTGCAGACTTAAACAGCAGGTGAGGTAAAATATGCACTAGAGCCTCAACAGGAAGCAGAGATGGTGGACATGAGAAAAATAATCGTAATTAGTCAACTAATCGAAAAAAAAAAATAGTCATTAGATTAGTCGACTACCAAAATAATTGTTAGTTTCAGCCCTATTCTAACCTAACTTCATCTACCCTCAGTCCCCAGCCCCAACGGGAAACATTCACGTTGTTCCGTAGGTTTAAACTTCAGAACATTTCACTGAATGAAAGATGCCTGTATTTGTTTGCTCCAGTAATAAATTAGCCTTTCTCAATTGGCCAAAATTGAGTATTACAGAGTACTAGACATTAAACCATACACTCATGCATTACAATCTTGTTAATATACAAAGGGAATTCGACGTAGAGGACTGTAAATTATCTGAAAATTAAAATAAAACTTTCATTCACTACTCAACTTATTTTCTCAGAATCCAGTGAGATAAATGTAACTGGCTAGAAAATCATGTGTCATTTGATTAAGCCATATTACACAAGAGTGTGTGGTATCACTGAATATGGCATTGAGATACATGCATAATCTTGCTTTTATACAGCTTAGAAGTTGATGGAATAAGAGACACCAAATTATGATTTTGTCCATTTAATATCTTATAATAAAATAAAATCTTATAATTTTCCACTAGACTAGTATGACTATGTGAAAACTAGTATTTGCAGCTGCTACTGTTGAATATTGCTAACTAACAAAATTTGTATTGTCCACCAGTCCATCGGTTCAGTCCCTTCAGTCAAATGGCCTGCTAGCCAGCTAGTGCTCCATCCCCGTCTTCAGTTACATTCACACTCTTTTTGGCTCCTTATTCGGCATCTTTAGATGAAGTAAACACTTAGAAGCATGCATGACATTGTTTGGCTTCAGCAGAAACTGTTACACTCTCAGGTTTTTAATCTAAACTTTGAGATTAACCTAATTTTAAAAGTGAGCTAACCACAGCCAACTGGTCTAATTATAGTCACGAACCTGGATCGTAACACAATTTCCAGGTTGTGAAGTGTGTCTCTTTTTTAAATGGTGCTTCACTGTGTAAAATTTACACTGTAAATGTTCACATTATTACAAGAAGCCACCAACAGTTGCTGTAATTAATAAAGCGATTCAGTCTCATATCTCTCACACGGTGTCTGAGTATGGTTATCACAACTTTATATTGGACTTATGTATAAAATTAATGAGAACAAATTCTTTGAAGCAATTTCCCCTGGTGTGTAGCTTTTCTCTGTCATTCTGCACTTTAATTACCTCCACCAAGGAGGTAATGTGATCACGATGGTTTTGTCTGTCTGTCTGTTAGCAGAATAATCGCAAAACAACTGACGGATTTTGATGAAATGTTCACCAGCGGTAACCCTTGGCCCAAGGATACACCCATTAAATTTGGTGATGATCTGAGAGTGCATACCTTCACCATGGACCTTGTTTGTACTTGAGCAGCAGGATTACACAAAAACTACTGGATGGATTTGGATGAAATTTTCACTAAAGGTGGTCCTTGGCTAGAGAGGAACTCTTACATTTTGGAGGTGATCCATGAAAGACGGAAGGAGCCTTGGTGGAGGTCTGACTGTAACGAAAATAAACTAAGGCTAACCAGACTGTTTAAAATGATTTTAGGAAAAATTAAATATTGCAAATTATACTATAGTTGGTTCCAACCGAGCAATCTGATTTGACAACAGGGGTTATTATATTAAAAATAAAATATATAATTCAAGTAGCATCCTCAGCGAAATCAAAGAACCAGCAAAAATGAAAGAGTCCATCAGATTATAGTAGATATTTGTTTGCTGTAGATGTTCTGTTAAAACTGACCAACATGAAGACAGTTGAGCGCAGTGCACTTTGGTCAGGTGTTCTATCTATGCACACACGAGTATACTGCAAATGTACCACTGTGCTGAGCTGGATGAAACATTTCAATAATTTGGGCTTAAAATGTGTCTGGAAAAAATGGTAAAAATAGACATTTTTCATTTTTACAGTGAAATGTTAGTTGTGAAAATACAGCTTTGTCCTTTCTCAAAGTCACTTATCAAAACAGACCCAAACGCAGAGACAAAGCCCACACCACATGAAAGGAGGGAAAAACCAGAATGATATCCATGTGATTTGTATTCTGATAATTGATAACTCACTTACCGGTCAGCCTTACAGATCACCATCACCTTGCCTGAGACAGCCTTCCTGCACTGTTCTCTAGTATGCACGGTGGCGCAGTGGTTAGCACTGCGGCAGCACAGTTTACCCTTGGCCGGGGGATTGTGGGATCGTGGGATCGTGGGTTCGATCCCAGCCCCCGACCAACAGTGATCTGTGTGGAGTTTGCATGTTCTCCCCGTGTTGCGTGGGTTTACTCCGGGATTTCTCCGGTTTCCTCCCACATGCCAAAGACATGCATGGTTAGGTTAATTGGCTGTTCTAAATTGTCCCTAGATATCTGTTTCCTATAGGCCCTTAGAATAGAGGGTTAATGAAAGCGCTTTGAGTGGTCTTTGTGACTAGAAAGCGCTATATAAGTGCAGGTTAGTTAGTTAGTTAGTTAGTATAACAAAGCGTCCGCTGCCACGTAACACACTGCAACACTACAGTGCGGTAATAACATTTCAAATCTTACATTTTGCATCTGATATGACTTGGACATTGATTGAATGATCCATCCATCCATCTTCTACTGCTTTTCCGGAGGTCCGGATCACGGAGGCAGCAGTTCAAGCAGAGAAGCCCAGACTTCCCTCTCCCCAGCCACCCGCTCCAGCTCTTCAGAGGGGATACCAAGAGCATTCCCAGATCAGCTAGGAGACATAGTGTCTCCAACGAGTCCTGGGTCTGCCCTGGGTCTCCTCCCAGTGGACGTGCCCGAAACACCTCAAGTGGAGGCGTCCAGGAGGCATCCTGATCAGATGCCCAAACCACTTCAAATGGCAGCCTATCCTGGATGACTGAACTCCTCACCCTATCTCTAAGGGGTGAGTCCAGCAATCCTACGGAGAAAGCTCATTTCAGCTGCTTGTATCCGTGAGCTCATTCTTTTGGTCATTACACAAAGCTCATGACCGTAGGTGAGGGTAGGAACGTAGACTGACCGGTAAATCGACAGCTTTGCCTTACGAGCTCAGCAACCTCTTAATCACGATAGACCAGTACAAACGTCTGCATCACTGCAGATGCTGCTCCGATCCGTCTGTCAATCTCTCGCTCCATTCTCCCCTCACTCTGTGAATAAGACCCCGAGATACTTAAACTCCTCCGCTTGGGGCAGGAGCCTGGCCCCAACCCGGGAGAGGACAATCCACCTTTTTCCGGCTGAGGACCATGGACCGTGGGCTTGGTGGTGCTGATTCTCATCCCAGCCGTTTCACACAGCAGCAAACCATCCCAGTAAGACCTGTAGGTCATCGCTGGATGAAGCCAATAGGTCAACATCATCTGCAAACCGCAGAGATGAGATCCTGTGGTCACCAAGCATGACACCCCTCCGTTCCTAGGCTGCGCCTAGAAATTCTGTCTATAAAATTATGAACAGGATCGGTGACAAAGGGCAGCCCTGGTGGAGTCCAACTCTCACTGGGGAATGAGTCTGACCGAGTGTTGGCAATACGAACCAAACTCTCACAATGGTTGTATAGAGACCAGATAGCTCGTAACAACAAGCTGATACCTCATACTTCCGAAGCACCCCCCACAAAAAACCATGAGCAACACAGTCGAATGCCTTCTCCCAAGTCCACAAAACACATGTAAACTGGTTGGCAAACTCCCACAAACCCTCAATGATTCTCAAGAAGGGTAAAGAGATGGTCTGATGTACACAGCCCAGGCCAAAAACCACATTTCTCCTCCTGAATCCGAGGTTCAACCAACGGGCCGAACTCTCCTCTCCAGTACCTTGGCATAGACCTTCCCAGGGAGGCTGAGGAGTGTGATCCCTCTAAAGTTGAAGCACACCCTCTGGTCCCCCTTCCTGAAGAGAGGAACCACTACCCCGGTTTTGCCATGCCAAAAGCACTGTCCCCCGACCTTACGTGATTGAATGATACTTCTTTTTAATTATTTTTAAATTCTTTTAATTTTAAGTATAACAAATCAAATTATGCAGATACCCTAATTATTAAATTTATAGGGTTTACATTTTCATTCTTGATTCAAACGAATAAAATATAGTGCCATTTAGTGAAAACTAAAGTTAGAATAACAACAGACTGCTTTACACATAAATCCAACAACTGGTCGGAATACTCGTAAATTTGCTCGTAGGACAGGGTTTCCTCTGGTAACATTTCCGCGTGGAGGGGCCTCCACCCTTGAAGTTATGCCATCACGCTAAGAGGATAATATAGATTTAAGAAAAATGAATATAAGGAATGATGCTCCGTAAGCACGCACAGAAACAATGTGTGTGACAGTCACTCCGCGCGGGCGCAGTTTCAGAAGCATCCTGTCCGCATGACCGTTCCAGGTCAGCAGGGCAGAGTGTCTCTCTTGTGTCGCTGTCCGAGAGAAGCATGAGGTTATTAAAGTACTTAAATGGTGGGAAGAAAAGCAGAAGAGGTATGTAAGCAGTGGAGGGTATTTATGGTGGTTTTAACCCGCTGGTAACCAGGAACAATAATGAAGAGTTGCTTAGCTAACAGGTGTGGTTAGGATTCACGTGCAAGGAAAAGGCAAGAGTGACTGAATTGCTGAGGATTTACTTCACCAGCCACAACAATATTAATAACTAACTTGTGTTTCACTATTATGTACCTGGCAAGTTAAGATGACCGAAATCATGAAGTCAATGACTTTAATCCGTCAGCAGCCTTCAGACAAAGTAAACGTGCCAACATTGGATTTCGAAATAAGGGGAGGTTTTCCTTGTGTCTTGTTGGTGAGGGAGTTCTAAAAAAAAAACTAAATACACCAGAAATATTATAAAAGAAATAAATGCATCTTTGTCATTTAAGTTAATTTATTTATTTAAATATAATTTTATTAATATTTTTTCTTGAAATCAGAGTTAAATTATGTTCTGTTCTGGCTCTGCAAATTATGGTCAAAAATGTAAATTATATAAGGAAAAAAAAGTAAAAATTTGACCACAATCTGTTGTTTCAAATTTGTTTAAAAAAAAAACAACTGTAATTTTATAAAAAAATAGACAAAAATTAGCTCTAAAATAATCCACAAGTTTATAATGAAGTCTCAAACAGCCAATTTATTCCTGAGGTCGCTGCTGTAGGAACAATTATGGGCACAACTTCCGGTTTCGGCTGAAGTCGTGTTAAATCAGTCAGCAAGAGTGGAGTGTGGAGTGGGTGTTTAAAATCGCATTTTTAAAAGTTTTTCAAATTCATTTTAATGTATAGTCCACTAACGTGTTTTGCACTCAAGTGGCAGCTAATTTCAGCTCTTCTAGTTTTGTATTTTTGAATGTTTTGCACAGTTCTGGTACTTGTTGCTGGTGTTGGTGGTTGTGCCATAGACTGTATAAATGGAGGCTTCTTCACTGGCAATGCGTAGCTCGTGCACTGAAAACTAACAAGGACTGTTGGTGTGATTGGTGGTACAGACGCAAGAATACCAGTTATGTTTTCACTTGTAGAATGTCACAGATCTGACGTTTATGCATCATATATGTCAACAGATGCAAGGCTGCATGAAGTAAAATAATAAATAAAAAATAAGAACAGTGGACTTCCGGTTATGGCGGCCACGTAGGAAGACGTGTTTCACTCGGCTCTGCTCCTAAAAATAAAAAGTCGGCAAATAACTCTCAATTGGAACAAAACCTATCCCAGCGTTTGGGCGCGGATATGCCGGTAAAGCCTAAGGCTGGGAAATCAGGTGGAGGAAAAACTGAAACGCCAAAACAGTCCAAGTTAATGGACTTCCACGTTCGTGACGAAGCAGAAAAATCTCCAGAGACTATGGCGGAGCAAGCTAACGGCGGAGCGGTGACTGCTGGCGAGGGCACAGGTGCGGTGCTCGCTGCCATTAGCGCAATGAGAGCAGACTTTTCCGCTAAATTTGATGGGATTATAGCAGCGATTGAAGGAATGAGAAAGGAAATAAGCGACTGTATGGAACGAGTATCGCAGGTGGAGCTCCAAGTTTCCAGCGCTGAGGATGACGTCACCAGCCTACAATTAAAGGTGCGCACATTGGAATTAAAAAATAAACGTCTGGAAGATAATGTCCTGGACTTAGAATCCCGGTTGAGACGGAACAACCTGAGGCTGGTGGGCCTCCCAGAGGGGACCGAGGGCCGTGACCCATGTTCCTTTTTGGAAAAGTGGATTCCAAAAGCGCTGAACAACGCGGAGCTGCAGTCATCGGTCGTCTTAGAGAGCGTACACCAAATCGGTCCACCGAGAGATAATAAGGCACCACCGAGGACGCTGATTATGAAGTTCCTCAGCTACAGAGACAGGATGACGATCTCCAATGCAGCGCGAGCCAAAGGAGAAATTAAATACCAGGATCAACAGGTGCGGTTCTAACCAGATTTGGCCACAGGAATCCAACAATTAAGGAAACAGTTTGACCCCGCCCGTAAAGAGCTGCGCAACCTCGGGATTCGTCATGGAGTGATTCATCCTGCAAGACTGCTGGTCACATATAAGGGCAGAACCCACCCCTTCAAGATCCCTCAGGAGGCGCAGGAGCTCATCAAGCAGATCCAAGATGAGACTGGTGGGAGCTAAGCATGAAGCATGAACAAAATATAAGGTAGAATATTTAAACATTTGCACAGGCATCTGACTGATCTGAAGCATATAGCAAGTTTACAAAATATAGATTGTATTATATATTTAAAAAAAAAACCCTATGATGTACAAAGTTGCTATAAAATTTTGGAGTTAAGTTGGAAAACTACAGAAGAGAGTTAATGTTACGTCATTAAAAGCAGTAGAGTTAGGGTGACTGGGAGGATGAAGGAGTGGCTTTGGCTGGTCCTCGCGGGTGTGGAGCGGTCGATGGCTATAGCGGGAGACGGAATTTTTTTTTTGATTTTGGGGGGATTACCACGAATGTGGGAAGGGGGAATTTGTTTGTGTGTAGTTTGTAGGATGAATGTTCAACCACTCATGTTTTTGCTTCTCTGTATGAGCATGTTTACATTGCGAGGTAATCTCAAACTCCCTATTGATCATAGACCAAAGCGTTAATCTTAATTTAACTTCATGGAATTGCAGAGGTCTACAAAATTTAAAAAAACTTTAACAAGTTATGAATAAAATAAAAGACATAGGTTCAAAAATTGTGTTTTTACAAGAAACTCATCCAATAGAGGAGGATGTAAAAAGAATTAGGAGTAGATGGCAAGGAAGTGTATTCACCTCATCATTTTCATCCCGAGCCAGGGGAGTTATGACTCTCATACATAAATCAATCCCATTTCAAGTGAAAAATGTAACTGGAGACAAATTTGGAAGATATCTTATTCAAGGATCTTTGTTATTAGAAAATAATAATCTGGTGAACTTATACGGTCCCAATATAGATGATCAAAATTTCTTTGCTAATTTATTTCTTATGTTATCATCACTTACAGGCAACATATAATAGCAGGGATTTTAATTGTACATTGAATCCCGGTATAGATAGATCAACAGGACGGGACTGTACGCACAATGGATGCAGGATGATCATTAATCATTTTATGAAAGAACTGAGATTGCTAGATATATGGAGAGAAATGAAACCACAAGTTAAAGCCTACTCTTGTTATTCCAATACCTACAAGACATTCTCACGTATTGACTATTTTGCTTGATCTCCACAGAATTAGGTCCAAGATTCAAAACTGCTTCTATGAAAATATTGTGATCTCTGATCATGCACCCTGCTGTCTAATATATGTAGATAAGAAATTGACAAAGGAACCAGGTAGGTGGCAATTTCAGCATAAATGGCTTCAGGATGAGGAATTTGTTAAGTACATAGAAAAAACAGATAGATGAGTTTCTTTGATATCAATACTACACAAACATCAGCATGTATAAAGTGGGAGGCTTTCAAAACTTTTATTAGGGGGCATATTATTAGTTATCCATCCATCCATCCATCTTCTACCGCTTTTTCCCGGAGGTCCGGGTCGCGGATGGCAGCAGTTCAAGCAGAGAAGCCCAGACTTCCCTCTGCCCAGCCACCTGCTCCAGCTCTTCAGACGGGGACACCAAGGCGTTCCCAGACCAGCTGGGAGACACAGTCTCTCCACCGAGTCCTGAGTCTGCCCCGGGTCTCCTCCCAGTGGGACGTGCCTGAAACACCTCAAGTGGGAGGCGTCCAGGAGGCATCCTAATAAGATGCCCATACCACCTCAACTGACTCCTTTCAATGTGGAGGAGCAGCGGTTCTACTCTGAGCCTCTCCCGGATGACTGAGCTCCTCACCCTATCTCTGAGGGTGAGTCCAGCAATCCTACGGAGAAAGCTCATTTCAGCCGCTTGTATCCGCGATCTTGTTCTTTCGGTCATTACCCAAAGCTCGTGACCATAGGTGAGAGTAGGAACGTAGATTGACTGGTAAATCGACAGCTTTGCCTTAGAACTAAGCTCCCTCTTCACCACAACAGACTGGTACAACGTCCGCATCACTGCAGATGCTGCTCCAATCCGTCTGTCGATCTCTCGCTCCATTTTCCACTCACTCGTGAACAAGACCCCAAGATACTTAAACTCCTCCACTTGGGGCAGGAGCCTGTCCCCAACCCAGAGAGGACAATCCACCTTTTTCCGGCTGAGGACCATGGAGTCGGACTTGGAGGTGCTGATTCTCATCCCAGCCGCTTCACACTCAGCGGCAAACTGTCCCAGCAAGAGCTGTAGGTCATTGCTGGATGAAGCCAACAGGACGACATCATCTGCAAACAACAGAGAGGAGATCCTGTGGTCACCAAGCATGACACCCTCCATTCCCTGGCTGCGCCTAGAAATCCTGTCCATAAAAATTATGAACAGGATCGGTGACAAAGGGCAGCCCCTGGCGGAGTCCAACTCTCACTGGGAATGACTCCGACCGAGTGTTGGCAATACGAACCAAACTCTCACAACGGTCGTACAGAGACCGAATAGCTCATAACAACAAGCCCCGATACCCCATACTCCCGAAGCACCCCCCAAAAAAATCCACGAGGGACGCGGTCAAAGGCCTTCTCCAAGTCCACAAAACACATGTAAACTGGTTGGGCAAACTCCCACGAACCCTCAAGAATTCTCGAGAGGGTAAAGAGCTGTCCGATGTGCCACGGCCAGGACGAAAACCACATTGCTCCTCCTGAATCCGAGGTTCGACCAACGGCCAGACTCTCCTCTCCAGTACCTTGGCATAGACCTTCCCAGGGAGGCTGAGGAGTGTGATCCATCTAAAGTTGGAGCACACCCTCCGGTCCCCTTTTTTGAAGAGAGGAACCACCACCCCCGGTTTGCCATTCCAAAGGCACTGCCCCCGACCTCCACGCAATGTTGCAGAGGCGTGTCAACCATGACAACCCAACAACCATCTAGGGCCTTGAGGTACTCAGGGCGAATCTTGTCCACCCCCGGGGCCCGGCGACCAAGGAGATTTTTAACCACCTTGGCGACCTCAACCCCTGTGATAGGCGAGTCATCCCCCCTGTCCCCAAACCCTGCTTCCTCTGTGGAAGGCGTATCAGTGGGATTGAGGAGATCCTCGAAGTATTCCTTCCACCGCCCGACGATATCCCCAGTCGAAGTCAACAGTGTCCCATCCGCACCATACACAGTGTGGACGGGGAGCTGCTTTCCCCTCCTGAGCCGGCCGGACAGTTTGCCAGAATCTCTTTGAGGCCGACCGAAAGTCTTGTTCCATGGCCTCACCGAACTCCTCCCATACCCAGGTTTTTGCTTCAGCAACCACCCGAGCTGCACTCCTCTTGGCCTGCCGGTACACCTCAGCTGCATCGGGAGTCCCACAAGCCAACCAAGCTTGATAGGACTCCTTCTTCTGCTTAATGGTCCCCCCTCACCACTGGTGTCCACCACTTGGTTCGGGGGTTGCCACCACGAGATGCAACCGACCACCTTGCGGCCGCAGCTCTGGGCTGCCGCTTCAACAACAGAGGTGGAGAACATGGCCCATTCAGACTCCATGTCTCCAGACTCCCTCGGAATGTGGTTGAAGTTCTTCCGGGAGGTTGGAGTTGAAGACCTTCCGGACAGGGGCCTCAGCCAGACGCTCCCAGCAAACCCTCACTATACATTTGGGTCTACCAGTTCTGAATGGCTTCCTCCCCTGCCATCGGATCCAACTCACCACCAGGTGGTGATCAGTTGACAGCTCTGCACCTCTCTTTACTCGGGTGTCCAAGACATACAGTCGCACGTCTGATGATACGATAACAAAATCGATCATCGACCTGCGACGTAGGGTGGTCCTGGTGCCAGGTGCACATATGGACACCCTTATGCTGACATGGTGTTCATTATGGACAGACTGTGGTTAGCACAGAAGTCCAATAACTGAACACCACTCGGGTTCAGATCGGGCAGGCCATTCCTCCCAATCACCCCCCTCCAGGTTTCACTGTTGTTGCCCATGTGCGCATTGAAGTCCCCCCAGTAGGACAATGGAGTCTCCAAGAGGAGCACCCTCCAGCACCCCAGTCACAGACTCCAAAAAGGGTGGGTACTCTGAAACATCATTTGGTGCATAGGCACAAATGATGGTCAGGACCCGTTTCCCAACCCGAAGGCGCAGGGAAGCAACCCTTTCGTCCACCGGGGAAAACTCCAATATAGAGGCAGAGCAAGGTGGGGCGATACAAGAATACCCACCCCTGCTCGTCGCCTCTCGCCCGGGGCAACTCCAGAAAAGGCCAAGCTCCAGCCCCTCTCCAGGAGACTGGTTCCGGAACCGGAGCTGTGTGTTGAGGTGAGGCCGACTATATCTAGCCGGTATCTCTCAACCTTGTACACCAGCTCAGGCTCCTTCCCCACCAGAGAGGTGACATTCCATGTACCAAAAGCCAGTTTAGAAAGCTTGGGATCAGTCCGCCAAGGTCTCCGCCTTTGACCGCCACCTAATCCACATAGCACCGGACCCCCATGATCCCTCCTGCAGGTGGTGAGCCCACTGGAGGGCGACCCATGTAATTCCTTCGGGCTGAGCCCGGCTGGGTCCCATGGGTGGAAACCCGGCCACCAGACGCTAGCCTTCGAGCCCCTCCCCCAGGCCTGGCTCCAGGGTGGGGCCCCGGTAACCCCATACCGGGCAGGGTACACTGAGTCCTTGATATACAATTTATCATGAGAGTCTGTTGGATCATTCTTAGTCTGGCCCTTCACCCAGGACCAGTTTGTCTTGGGAGACCCCATCAGAGGCAAATTGCCCCGGACAACACAGCTCCTGGGATCACTGGAGCACGCAAACCCCCCCCCACCACGATAAGGTGACGATCCATGAGGGAGATTATTAGTTATATAGGTTCAAAATCTAAGAAGACTCAAGAGGAGAGAGTCCAATTGGAACATAAAATAAAAATTCTTCAAGAAAAAGTGTATGCAGGAAGTGACCCAAAGTTAGAGAACGAATTATAATTCTGAGAGCTGAATATGACAAAACATCAGCGAATAGAGCTGCCTCGAGTCTTCTAAGATTGAAGCAATCTTTTTATGAACAAGGTGAAAAATCAGGAAAATTATTGGACATTGCAGATTTAAACAATTAGAATTTAAAACACCAATTACCAGTATTATAAGTAATGGACAGGCAGTTGTAGATTCTTAGAAATTAATAGTGCCTTTAGAGATTATTATGAAAAATTATATGATACAAAAAATGAAACTGACTTTAACAAACCTAAATGGGTTTTTGGACGGATTATCT
Organism: Pholidichthys leucotaenia; assembly: GCA_020510985.1. NCBI lineage: Eukaryota > Metazoa > Chordata > Actinopteri > Cichliformes > Pholidichthyidae > Pholidichthys > Pholidichthys leucotaenia. Next base: position 240,779,038 of record CM035839.1, read on the forward strand.
ATACCGTGTATTCCAAATGAAAACAGGGAGATACTGGAGTCTAAAATTAGTCAAGAAGAAGTTGGGCTAGCCATTGATGATATGAAATCAGGAAAAAGTGCAGGACCAGATGGTCTTCCAGTTGACCTCTTATAAAAAATTAAGAATAAATTAATAAAACCATTTTGGAAATGGTTTTAGAAGCATTTCAAAATAGTAATTTACCACCATACATGAATAATGCCTTAATTATACTGTTGCCAAAACAGGTAAACCCTCTAATAAATTTGAAAATATGAGACCATAAGCCTATTAAATGCTGACCTTAAGATAATCTGTAAATTTTAGCAAGACGGACTACAAGAAATATTACCAAATAATTATAACCGAGATCAGAATGGCTTTATAAAGGGAAGACAAGGCTTCCATAATGTAAGAAGACTATTTAATATATCTATTCTAATAAAGAAGCACCGGATAACAGCTCTCCTATCATTGGATGCCAAAAAGGCCTTTGATAGGGTCAAATGGCCCTTTCTTTCTGAAGTCTTACAAAGGTTTGGACTTTTTTTTTTTTTTTTTTTTGTTACTTATTTGTACCCGTAGGTAGATTTGGTTTGCAGTCTGGTGACAAGCCACCGGCTGCTGGTCGCTGCGTGCGCGAGCGCCCCTAACCTACATGTTTTGGTATGCGGAGGAAACCGGAGAAATCTCCGAGTAAACCCACGCAACACAGGGGAGAACATGCAAACTCCACACAGCTCACTGTTGGTCGGGGGCTGGGATCGAACCCCACGATCTCATGATCCCCGCGATCCCCCGGCCGAGGGTAAAACTGTGCTGCCACAGTGCAAACCACTGGCCCACCGTGCAGCCTGGAAGCAGGACTTGGAAATAATTTCATAAAATGGGTTCAGATAATATACAATAATGCTACAGCAGAAATCTAACAAACAGCAATATTTCAAAATCAATAAAAATCAATAGAGGATGTCAACAAGGCTGTCCACTTTCACCTTTTACTGTTTACTATGGCAATTGAACCTTTAGCGATGGCAGTACGTTTACATCCACAAATATATGGAATTAAAGTAGGACCAACAGAACTTAAAAATTTCCCTCTATGCCGATGACATAATTTTGTTATGTCGAATCTTAAAAAAATTAATTCCGACCTTGTTGAATTTAATAAAGAATTTTTGGGGAAATATCAGGATATAAAATAAATAAACAAACTCTTCAATATTAATGCTAAAGGAACCCAGAGAAAGCACCCAGCTCCTGAGGTAAATCAATTCAATGTTGTAAATCAGTTTAAATATTTAGGAATTCTAAATTGTGCCGAAGCTAGAATTAGTTGCCAGTGCCAACTATGAAGCCTTAATGACAGACATCTAATGAATTACTTCAGAGATGGATGTCACTACCAATGTCGATGATTGGGAGAATCAATAGTACTTCAAAGTAATATCTTACCCAAAATACTTTAGTTTATTTCAATACATTCCCTTTACCACCACCTTCAGATCTATTCTCAAGAATTAAAAAAAAAAGTTAGAGGAATTATATGGAACAATAGGAAGGCAGATTACGTCTGTCCTTACTATATTTTACCATTTGATCGTGGAGGTCTGAAATGTCCAAACTTTATGTTGTATTACTGGTCAGCACAACTCAGGTCTATGACATATTATTTTTCATCAAATGATCTCCCTCACTGGACTGAAATGGAATCATACAATTTACCTTACCTCTTCCCATATTCATATACTCAGATTCGGCAAAAACTACAGAAACAAGTTAAAAATCCATTTGTAAAGCATATGATCAAAATATGGTGTGAATCCAAAAAATATTTAAAAGAACCGCACTTATTGTCACAATTTAGCCCAAATATGGGGTAATCAATTATTTTAAACCAGGGAGAGCGGATGCTGTATTTAAATTATGGAATTTAAAAGGGATTCAAAAGATTCAAGACTTGTATCTGTCATGTTCAGATAACATAACGTCTTTGAAGAACCGAGGATCAATTTAATCTTAATTGAACACATTTTTTTAAATATCTTCAGCTTAGGAACTTATTTCGATCAAATCAAAATAATGCTCTCACCCGACCTACTTATTCTTCCTTGGAAAAATTTTGACGAAAGATAGTAAGAGAAAGGGTATTATTTCAGAGTTTTATATACTCATTGATACTTATCCTCAAGTGAAAACTCACCAGAAAAGATGAATTATTGGAAAGAAGACCTGCAAACTGAAATTTCAGAGGAACAATGGGAATTGGCTTGCACAGAAGCTCAAACCAAATCAATAAATGTATGCCTTAAATTGATACATTTAAATGGTTAATGCGGATGTATGTTACACCGGTGGAGTTAAAATAGATATAACAAAAACTACCAGATACGTGCACAAAATGTATGGAAAGTAAAGGAACCTTATTTCATTGTTATGGAATGTAGAAAAATTAGAATGTTTCGGGAAGAGGTGAGGGTAACAATTGAAAAAATAATTTCAAAACAAATTATATTGAATCCTAAATTGTTTTTGTTGGGTCTGCATCCAGAAAAGCATAACTTTAATAAGAGTGAAAGAAAAAATGTATTGCACTATTGTGGAAAAAGACTCATAGGCCAGATGTGACTCAGTGGTTAAGACAGATGTTAACAAACCTTCCACTAGAAAGAATAACATACATACTGAAATCAAAGGAAATTGTGTTTGAGAATATATGGAGACCTTTCATTGATTATGTAAAGAATTTAAACATAACTTCTGAAGAAGAAGGTGAATGATGTGTGTGGACCTTGTAAATTCCAAACTGGTGAATGTATAATATGTATACTTATGTAATGGATTGCCTAGACTAAACAGAGGAGCATTGTTGAAGACCTGTCTTTGTTAGTGGTTGTTGGTGTTTTTAGTACATTTTTTTTAAAGTAGTTTAGTGTTAGAGTTTGAGTGTTTGTGTTATGTTTGTAAAAAAAAAAAAGGTTCAATAAAAAATATTGTGGAAAAAAAAAATAAGAACAGTTTGCTTCCTAAGGCTCAAAGATTTAAGAAAGATGTCAAATAGTTTTGGGTTTTTGTTTGGCATTCTTTGCACATTCTTTGGCATTCTTTGCACTGCCTTGGAACAATATGGACTAGCAGCTTCAGCATGCATTAATTTTTAAATGATCACAAAATATTTGTCAATAAAATTCTGAACAATTGTCAGAAAAGGTCTGTACGTGTTAAGTTAAATAACAAGCATTGTTAGCATGACAGCAGCAGGAGCATTTTAATGTCGGGGTAAAACAAACAGCTGCAGCTGTCTGTATTTACCCTGCAATCAAAACGCACGGTGTTGTGGTTCTTTGTGGTTCTGACTAGACTCTACGTCTGCTCTGAGGTAAATCTGATTATGTCTAACATATTTTAACAAAATGCATCCGACTTTATTGTGGTGGAGACATTGATATATCTCAGAGCTTTTATTTGTTTACAGTGTTAGCATCTTAGCAGCGGCGCTAACAAACACAGCTACTGTCTACGAGGCCACTTTTTAAGGTCATCTGATAGTTGTGGGAAGTGGTATGATTATATTACTGTTTTTGAGACGCAAACTGCCATGTTCCTGCATTTTTGATGCCGAAGTCATTATTTTTGAAAAGTGTGCCATTTCAGTGACAACCATACGTTCTAAGCTAGTACCGGAAGTTGCGTCCATAATTCACGCAAGGCATCATGGGGCCTAAGAATAAGGTGGATACAAGAAAAGTCACAATTTTACAAGAAAAATTTACAAATGAGGAAAATGGTTTCAAATTTAGATAACTTTACAGAGAAAAGGAGAAAACTATAAGAAAATTGCTATAAATTTTGGAGGAAAAACCCCAAACCTTCAAGACTGAAGTAATTACTCAAGTTTTTAAGTAGGTGGTCTTTGTACCCTTAACTCTACTATAAATTTTTGGGCGTCTACATTTAATAATTAATTCCATAAGATAACACTACTTTTACATGAGTAGAATTTCTGGCTGCTATACCCACCTCTGATCATATAATTTAAGTATGCATGAGTACTAATTATGAATGTTTTTTTCCCTTCTCTTTCCTACTCTCTCAATGGGGGAAAAAAAGAAACACTAGAATAAAAATACAAAAAAAACCCCCAAAAAACCCATTTCTGTCATTTATGTAAACCATGACAAAAAATCCTGCAGGACAAAACGTGACACTTGATATTTTATAACCTGTTTGTATATCACCATAGACAGAGAGAGAAGCTGAATTAGACAGAGTTCAGACAGGAAAAGATGAGACAGACAAGATAAGCCAAGGAGAGGAAAGTGTTCAGGCAGAGGGTCCAGGAGAGGAGAGAGCAGAGGAAGGAGGAAAGGACAACACTAGTAAAAAGTCCAAACACAGGATGTCTGGGTGGGACCCCAACTGGCCCAATATTCCAAGATTCAAGCCTTGATTGTACAATACTTCATATGGTAAGTTCCATATGCAAAGTTACTGTGCAAAAAAAAAAAAAAAAGAAAAACATTATAACATTAACATATTCCGGTTACAACAGTGTCATGTGTTTTCTGCCCCCCCCCCCCCCGGAAAAATATGAAGGGTTCGTTTGGTTTGCAAAAACCGATAAATGCCACTTCCAAGAAAATTTCCCTCTGTACAACAAACAACTGTTCACATTACCTACTTATAGAAGTTCAAATTGTTTTTTCTAAAAATCTGCTACGTATATTAGCTGTTATATACACTGCGATATTCATGGTTTGTTTTTGTTTTTTTGTTTTTTTTCAAAAGCCGATAAACGCTGGGACCCTGTTTTTACAAAACCAGGTAACTCCACACACAGCAAAATCAGCGCTTGGTATTTGGGTGACGTGACTCAATGGTGCAGCGAGCATCAGCCAATCACGTGCCTAGATGCTACAACCAGTCAATCTTGTATCCATCTCCTGAGAGACCCCTAGTTGGTTCTGCTCGCTTTGCGTGATTTCCCTGCCAGCTTTTCTTTTTTTTACAATTTTGTTGCATATTATGTCAAATATGGATAATTTTGATGAAGCAGATGAATCAGTGATGCGTTCACCAGACAAACTAGCATGGTTTTCGGGACATGTCTGTTTTTGCAAAAGCATGTGTCGTGGACTTATCTGTTTTTGTGGCAAGAAGTACTCAAAAATTGCCAAAAAATAACAATGGGATGATGTTCAGTTTTTGGCTTTATTATGTCTGAGATACTCATATTTTAAGTGACCACGTCTTAGAAGCTGAATTGGAAATACTAATACATATAAACCAACAGATGAAAAAGTTGTTTTTCTCATCATTAAAACAATTGGACTTATCTGTTTTTGCAAACGAACTCTTCATATGTTGCCACCACACCAAGGTCTTTATGCCAGAGGAAACACTGGTACATGTACTAAATTTCAAGATACTAACAGACTGGTGAATCCCAAAAAACCCGCCACAAGTAAATCAGCAACAAGTCGGCCTGATGCGACTCCTAAAAAACACAGAAATACTTTTTTTTTTTATTATTTGTGATTTCTGTTTTTTTGCAAATATACTAGTTGAAATCACAAAGAAGCTACTCCATGCTTCAAATAAGAGTGGGAGATTTTAAAACTGCAAACTTTGTATTTGAAACAGTAGTCAATAGATAATCCTTTGGAACTTTGAATCTGATTTTCTTAGAGAAGTAGTTTGAGAGGTGCAAAAATTCAAATGGCCACATCAAATCTTTTCAGATTTCCATGAGTTAGACATCATTGGAAAGAATAGATTCCACACTTTTAGAATCTGTAAATAACTCAAAATATCCTTTGGGAGATTTGTTCCTGCTTTTTCCATGGCTGGTGACATTTACAAACAAATCTGTTGGTACTAACAGTTTTTGCATGAGGTCCAATGTCAAGCCATATTCTGCACGTGTTACAACAGCACGGTTTCGTGATAAAAGAGTGCGGGTACTAGACTGGGCTGCCTGCAGTCCAAACCTGTCTCTTACTGAAAATGTGTGGTCATTATGAAGTGCAGATTACAACAGTGGAGACCCCGGACTGTTCAGCAACTAATGTCGTACAGCACCAGCCAAAAGTATGGACACAACTACACAACATAAACAAGAACTGCCCAGATTAAATGGACGGGTCGTGCGCCCCCAGTGGCACAGCGCAGCAACTGCACGTGTCAACTTATTGACTGAGTTATGTAATTTATATAGCTGCTGTGACATTATGCAAATTAGATGCATAAATTTATTCATATCTGAAACTTTGGATCATATTCTACATCTTTCTAATTGACAGTAAGCCATTATCTCTTGTAACATTCAAGTTATAGCCTTGGAAATCTGAACTATTTTATTGACAATTTTTTTTATCACTCTTGACCACTAGGGGGAGCCTTGAGTTGACTTGCATTGCCCCAGGCACCACATGGCACCTAGGGCAGTTAAAGGGTTAAATCAGTGAAAATTTAAGTGTAGACCTGCAGCCATTCTGGCCTGATTTAACCTGCTTGCTTCTTAGTAAAAATATTTCAGATTGGTCATAATCTGAAAATCAAAGACAAAAGGTAATGTAATAAAATAGATGTGATGACTTTAACTTTATTCATTATCACTACATGACTAATTAAAATGATTAGAAATCAAATTACATTAAGAGCCAACTTGCTCCTCCAACCAGTTTTAATGTATTTATTATTTATTTTATTTTGCGTATATGTGCCACCATCATGCACTTCTCCAGCTTTAATAAAAAATTTTCAGACAAAACCGAGAAACTCAATAGTAATTTAAAACAAAAAAAAAACAAAACAATGGTCTGCTACGGTTTCCAGTTAGCACAACTTAGCATCGCCATTTAGCATTTTATAGTTAGATATGGTGTTAATGTTACTTACTGTGGGGATCATGAAATGATGAGACTGGATAATTTCTCAGTATGGTTTATTCATCTCTATTCATCTCAGTCCCCAGCTCTCTCTCTCTCAGTCAGGAAAAAAGAGGAAGAGCTGCGGTAAACCCACATACATTTATACCCACACATCAAACACAGAATCACACAATCAAGTCAAATCCTTCTACTTACACTTAAGCCACATTCAAAGTTCCTCTTTGCTCCTTCTGTCTGACCCCGGAGGGTCAGACAGTCCCTTTCAGGCTCTCGCTCCAGATCCTCTGACTTCCTCTCAAGTCCGCAGGTGGTCCAGACTCATTGTCCATCTGAGGCGTAGATGTTCAATACACACCGCAAGCTTAAAGTCCTTCTATGCTTGGTGTCTCTGCAGTGAAATATGTGAGCTACATAATGTTACCATTATGGGCGCTACATCACTCCCCCCCAAACGCCAAAGAATGGACACAGCCCGATAACAGCGTATCCTAATGGCAATACAGCATATGTCACCCCCCACCTGTGGAATTTACAGCACGGCCTACACAGTTTTGATCGAAAACACACATCACTCTGCCTGTAGTCTGGCTTCACCTCCTCCCAAACGTTGCTGTACGCAGGTTTCACAGCCTGTGTTGTGCCGTCCTGCGGCGAATCTGTGGACTGAGAGGAAGAAAGGTTATTTGTCCCCCTGCGGGGGCTCAGGGGCCCGTTCCCTAGGTGGTCTGCTGCGTCGAGGCGTCCTCGCCGGTCGTACAGATTCGTCATGCAACACAAAGGCAGGCTTTAATCTGTCCAATACTGAGTGTTTCTTTCCATGCCCCCCAAATCTAGCACAAAATATTTCTCCCCCGGTTTCCAGCACTCGAAATGGGACCGTCATATGGTGGGCGGAGACTGTGTCGCTGAGCGTCATGCCTGACAAAAACAAATTCAGCGTTTCGTAAAGCCTTGGGAACAAAAACACGCGGAAAAGTGTGATGAGCGGGGCCCGGGAGCATTCCTGCTCCCGTGCCAATCAGAGGTCCCCGCACCGGGGGGCGCCCTGGTGCCGCATGGGCTGGTAGGAACTCGCCGGGCAGCCTGAGAGGTTGCGCAAAAAACAATTCTGTGGGTGAGGCATCTAAGTCCTCTTTGGGTGCCGAACGCAACCCCAATAAAACCCATGGTAGTTTGTTTACCCAATCTGCATCCATGAGCGATGCTCTGAGGGCTGCTTTCAAAGACCTGTGAAAACGCTCGCATAAACCGTTGGCCTGGGGGTGATAAGCGGTAGTGCGGTGGACTGCCCGCTCCTAAAGCCGCTGGCCATTGCTGACCACAGCTCCGACACAAATTGAGGTCCCCTATCGGAGTAATATCCGACGGAAACCCCGAACCGCGCTACCCAGGCTGTTTAAAAAAAGCGCGAGCCACCTCTGCCGCCGTGGGTCGACGTTAACGGGACCACTTCCGGCCAACGTGTGGTTCAGTCCTCCATTGTCAAGAAGATGTGTGAACCCTTGTGACGGCGGCAGGGGGGGCCCCACTAGGTCTACGTGCACATGATCAAATCTCTTAGCCGGAATGTGGAACGGTTCTAAAAGGGGCCTTCGTGTGCCTGTGGACTTTGGCCCGCTGGCAAGCCATGCAGGCTTTCGCCCACTCTTTCACGTGCTTGCGCAGGCTCGGCCAAACAAACTTCTCCGCTACCATTTTCACCGAAGCGCGTACTCCCAGGTGCGCCAGGGAGTGCACCATGTCAAAAACGCGATGGTGCCACGCGGCTGGTACCACCGGGCGAGGTCGCCCGGTGGATACGTCGCAGATTAGAGGGGGTGAACCGGTTTGTAAACTTTTGCTCTCCAGCCTTAACCCTGTTGGTCCAGACAGGAGCGCGCGCACGTCTGCGTCTCCGCTCTGCTCCGCTGCCATGGCTGCATAATCTATCCCCACGTGAACAGGGGCCGCGTGCGCGTCCGCACTGTTACCCCGCCCCGCGTCTGCGGTAGTACAACCCGCTTCCGTGCGGACAGGCACTGTTACCGCGCGTGAGAGACAGTCTGCTACTACGTTGAGTTTACCGGCTACGTGCTGAATATCGGTGGTAAATTCCGAAATTGCGGCCAGCTGTCTCTGCTGCCGTCCTGACCACGGTTGTGAAATTCTGGACATTGCAAAAGTGAGCGGTTTGTGGTCGACAAACGCGGTGAAACGTCGCCCCTCCAGCCAAAACTGGAAATGGTGAATGGCCCAGGTGGAGAGCGCTAGCAGCTCCCTGTCAAACGCCGCTGTATTTTCTCGCTCAGCATCGCGCAAGGACCCTGCTGAAAAAAGCGTGCGGTTGCCGCCTAAACCCCGGCGACTTGCCTGCTCTACAACGGCCTCTATGGCCACACATTGACGCGTCGAAGGTGGTTAGCGCATATGCGGGGACCCTGATGGGGCTGGGTTGAGCCAGCAGCGCTGCGTCCTGCCAGCGCTTTTTTAACCTCTGTGAATGCGCGCTCCTGCTCCGGGGACCACTCGTATCACATTGAGGGGCTTCTGCTTTTTTAAGCGCGGCGTATAACGGTTGCATTTAGCCTGCCGCTGCGTGGGGTAATAGAAACGGTTATAAAAATTTACCATTCCTAAAAACTCTTGCAACGCTTTGACCGTTTGTGGCTGGGGAAACTCCGCCACTGCACGTACTTTGGCCGGCAGAGGGATTGCTCCCTCTGGTGAGACGCGGTGTCCTAAAAAATCAATTTGCGCTACGCCAAAATGGCACTTGTCTGGGTTGATTATCAACCCGTGCGTTCCCAACCTCTGAAAAACCGTGGTGAGGTGTTTTTCCTGTTCCTCCTCGGAGGCACTGGCGACTAAAATATCGTCCAAGTAGACAAAAACGAAAAGGAGGTCGCGCAACACGGCATCCATCATTCGTTGGAAAGTTTGCACGGCGCCTTTAAGGCCAAAAGGCATGCATAAAAATTCAAAAAGTCCGAACGGGGTTATTACCGCTGTTTTGGGAATGTCCTCTGGTCGAACTGGGACCTGATGATAACCGCGGACCAGGTCTATTTTAGAAAAAATGCACACCTTCGCTAAGTGCACTGAAAAATCCTGGATATGTGGAATTGGGTAGCGGTCCTGCGCTGTGGCATTGTTTAACCTGCGGTAATCACCACAAGGTCTCCACGAGCCGTCAGCCTTAGGCACCATATGCAGCGGGGAGGCCCAGGCGCTCTTCGAGCGGCAAATTATGCCCAACCTTTCCAGGTTGGTGAACTCCTCGCGCGCAATGGAGAGTTTAGCTGCATCCAAGCGCCGAGCTTTCGCAAAAACTGGTGGGCCACTTGTGGTGATAAAGTGTTCCACCCCGTGCTTCGCAACCTTAACTGAAAACGTGAGGAACTGTGAGTGCTGGGAACTGGGTTAGAAGAGTGTGAAACTTACCGCCTGCTGTGGCAGACGTTGGTCTGTACTGGCGGCGGGGACACTCGAGCTGCACAAGGGATAGAACAAAAGGAGAGTGCATTTACTAGGCGTCTATTAACCAGATCCACTAACAAGCCATGTGAGCACAAAAAGTCAGCGCCTAACATGTTGAAACTCACCGCCGCTACTATGAAGGTCCATTCATAGGTGCGGCCATGCAAGGACAGGCGTAGAGTCCTTTCCTCGAACGTTTTGATCGACGAGCCGTTCGCCGCCGTTGCTCCGTCTCCGCCCCACGATCCGCATAGGTCGCGGTGATGAAACTCCTCTGGGCTCCGGTGTCCATGAGGAATTGTCACCCGGAGCCCGCGTCCATTAGATAAACCAGCTTGTTCTGTTCACCGAGAGTCGAAGCTGCTAACGACCCCCGGCCCGGGCGTTTCCCTGTTTTCTTGAAACTGCACGGCGGGATGCATCTGTGCGCCTTCTCAGCGAAGCGTCGATGGTAAAAACAGAGGCCGTCCCCTCCTCTGCCCCGGGACTGCGCCGCTGCCGTCGTCGCTGGGGTTGCTCCTGCTGCCTCCGGCTCCTCACTGCCTCCGGCCGCTGCGCCGAGGTCTGCTGCTGCCACGGAAGTCTCCTGCTCATCGCAGGCGTCGAGGAGCCGCTGCGCTTCCCTGGCCAGCGCGCGGAAGTCTTGCTTGCTCACACATCTCATGCCAGACAGGGTACCTCTCATGTGTGCTGGGAGGGTCCTCAAGATGATGTGTTTGAACAGAAACACATCGTTGTCTGTCCCGATCAGCTGCAGCATGTCCTCCATGAGGTCGGTCGCTCTGCGTCCTCTTCTGTCGCGCAGGTCCAGAAGCTGCCTGGCCCTCACCTCGGCTGATGGCACAAAACTCTCGATGAGGGCGGCTTTCAGCACGTCGTACTTGCCAGCAGCGGGCGGCTGCTGCACCAGGCTCCGCATGCATCGAGCTGTGCGGCTGTCGAGTCTTGCGATGACATTATGAAACTTTGTGTCATCTGCTGATATTCCCCCAAGCACGAACCACGATTCCGCGTGCTGGAACCATGAGTGCGGGTCGTCTTGCCAGAACTCGGGGAGCTTAATCGAGCCTGTGCTCGTGCGGTCGGTCTCCGGTGAATCCGGGTCAGGGTAACGTTCTCCCGGCATCGTACGTCTTGGTCACCAATGTGGGGATCATGAAATGATGAGACTGGATAATTTCTCAGTATGGTTTATTCATCTCAAGTCCCCAGCTCTCTCTCTCTCAGTCAGGAAAAAAGAGGAAGAGCTGCGGTAAACCCACATACATTTATACCCACACATCAAACACAGAATCACACAATCAAGTCAAATCCTTCTATTTACACTTAATCACTTCAAAGTCCTCTTTGCTCTTCTGTCTGACCCCAGGAGGTCAGACAGTCCTTTCAGGCTCTCGCTCCAGATCCTCTGACTTCCTCTCAAGTCCGCAGGTGGTCCAGACTCATTGTCCATCTGAGGCGTGATGTCAATGCACACCGCAAGCTTAAAGTCCTTCTATGCTTGGGTCTCTGCAGTGAAATATGTGAGCTACATAATGTTACCATTATGGGCGCTACACTTACCTCCTATTAAAACGAGGTTAGCGAACTATCCTCTCTGACGCAGCACGATGAAAAACGGTCCCACATCCCTGGCAAACAGGAGCAGCAGCTATCTGAACTGGTAGTTTGGAGTTAGCATTAGCAACCACCAGACTGAAACCTAGCCACACACCTGTTCTGCTATGCACTACGGGGAAAAAACGGGGCGCTGACAAGTAGTGGTGAGGTAGGAGCTTTACTGAATAAACAGGGGTATGTGCATTTTAAATATGATATAAACGATAGAGTATTCTATGAAACGATAGACGTTTTTATATCATCATCCAATATATATCATCATATCACACAGCCCTACAGCTGAATATACACTACTCACAAAAAGTTAGGGATATTTGGCTTTCGGGTAAAATTTATGGAACAAAAAATGTCAGTCTCTCAATAACTTCTCATGTGCCGCTGAGCATCAGTTACAGCTTGACAATGACGTCTCATGCTGTTCACAAGTCGACTTATTGTCTGCTGAGGCATGGCATTCCACTCTTCTTGAAGGGTGGCCCTCAGGTCATTGAGGTTGTGGAGTGCAGGGTTATGAGCCTCTACACGGCAACTTAGCTGAACCCATAGGTTTTCTATGGGATTCAGGTCTGGAGAAAGTGCAGGCCACTCCATTTGAGGTACCCCAGCCTCCAGCAGCCATTCCCTAATGATGCGACCTCATTGTGCTGGAGCACTGTCGTCCATGAAGATGAAATTAGGCCTGTGTTGTTCATGCAGGGGCACAATGACTGGATTAATGATGTTATTCAGGTAGTATCGGCTTGTCACTGTACCTTTCACAAGGTGTAGGGCAGTTCTGTATTGACTAGACCCACCTGCCCAGATTGTAACACCACCACCACCAAAGGCTTGTCTGATAACAACAGTGGCTGATGCATAGCACTCTCCTTGATGTCTCCAACATCGTTGGCGGCCATCATTTCTGCTCAGCATGAATTAACTTTCATCAGAGTACAGCACTGAGGTCCACTAGTCCCTTGTCCAGCATAAATGCTCCCTGGCCCATGCAAGGTGATGACACCTGTGCCTGGTGGTTTGGTCAAGTACCCCTGCAGGTCGCCTAGCATGCAGACCACACTGATATAAATGATTTTGAATGGTCTGACGTAACACTTGGGTTCCTCTCACCTCCCTTAAATGTGCCGGGAGTTGAGTGGCATTCATTAGCTTGTTCCGCAGGGCACTGTTCACAATGAAATTTCCCCATTGTGGGACTAATAAAGGCTTATCTTATCTTATTAGCGTGGGATGTGGCCAAAGGACGTCCCCTTCTATGGCTTTCTGTGACTTTTCCAGTCTCTCTGTATCTCTGTTGCAACCTGATGATGACACTCTGTGACACTCTAAACTCAGTGGCCACTTCCCGCTGAGAACATCGTGTTTGAAGCTTCGCAATGGTGAGGTACTGTTGATCAATTGTTAGGTGTCGTCTTGGTCTCATGATGTCAAAATGTGAACAGCATGATGAAGAGGACTGTTTAAATACCAGTTCCAATTGAACCAGAAAATGTATTGGTTGATTCAGATTCATGGATCAGACACCTGTTGTGAATGTTGTCGTCAAGCACCTTGTTAAAGAACAGCAAGTTATGCAAAAAGTCCTGAAACATTGAACAGTTGGACATGTGCAAGGTCGCAAGGTCAAATTAAGTTCACCTGTAAAGGTTATAGTGCATTTTAGGTACATCCTGAAATTTTACCCAAAAGCTGAATATCCCCAACTTTTTTGTGAGTAGTGTAGGTTGAAAAGGATTTGCAAATCATTGTATTCTGTTTTCATTTGCATTTTACACAACATCCCAACTTCATTGGTGTTTGTATTAAAAATTGCAAAAACCAGTGTGCACATCATTTTATCTAGATAATACCAGAGACATGCTGGCCATTAAAAGCACTGTGGACATACAGACTAAAAGTTTGTGGGTGTTTTCAGGCACTGAGGGTTAAAATATTATTATTGATCAAGCGGGACTAATCCATCCATTTTCTACTGCTTATCTGGGGGTCTGGGTCAGTCAGGCAGCAGTCTCATCACAGAGGCCCAGCCCTGTTCCTCATAGCACCCATCATCCCAATGGTACCTCCTGCAGGTGGTGAGCCCACCGGAGGGTGGACTGACATTGCACTAGCCCAGGCCGCATGAGGAAAAAATCCAGTTACTGGCTCTAGGGCAGGGCCACTGTAACCCCATACTGGACAGGGTACACTGGATGCTTGTTTTTACCCATTTCATAGGGATCCACTGGACAGCTCTTGGTATGGCCCTTCACCCAGGACCAATATGCCTTTCGAGTACCTACCAGGCACTGCGTTGTTGGGGAAGTTTTCCCCAACAACGCAGTGCTTGAGATTATTAGGGCAAGTCCTGCACTATATTTAGTCCCATCCACTGGGGATGGGATTAAATGTTCAGCAAAAGCTGAGGTAAAAAAAACAAAAAACAAAAAACAGACCGTCAATGACGGGGTAGCTCATTCTGGCATGATGAAACCATAGCAACACTGCCTCATCTACAGACCCTTAATGCTGATCTTGACCTTGATTACAGCCTGGATGCAGACACACCTGAGGATCATTGTGTGTGAGTTTGATGAGCATTCTGGCAGTGTCCTATGATTAGGACTGGTTTTTGTAGTGCTCTTTCTAGTCTCAAAGACCATTCAAAGCCCTTAACTAGCAACTACAATAACCTTCACTTCTATGAGCTTATCAGAGACAAATACCTATGGATAGTTTAAAATCACCAATCAACCTAACATTCTGTGAGGAAACCTGAGCACTGGGAGTAAAACTAAGAACAAACTCCACACAGAAAGTCTCCTACCCCTGCCAGCCTGGGGATTAGAAGCAGGAACTTTCTAGCTGTAAGGCAACACTGTTAATCACATGTCACAGGAGTAGCAATTCCTGTGAAATGTGGATGACTGATGGGCTCACAACAAATGCAGAGCTATTGCATTAGCTCCTTTTAGCTTAAAATCCAAATACAGTCACTGTGAGAGAAAATACTGCATTTAGTACTTCATTAACAAAGACATAAGTGCACTTTAGCACTCCCACTCCATTGCAAATACAATTCTATTCTGTGGGAAACACTGAATTAGGGGATCTGACAAAGTGAATCTACCTCCATAAAGCGTACACAGTCAGTAAAACATAAATCATTAATGTAATTATACTGGTAGATAAACAGTCAAAAGGGCAATCTCACGTCCACTGTGTGACAGTGAAGCAAATCACTGGAACAGATGTAATCAATAAAACATTAAGAGGCAGATAAACAGAAGAATGCCTAAAGGCAGAACAGGACCAGGTTAATTTCACCTCCATGTCCTTCAGCAGCAGTAGTGCAACTAGTGCAGCTACAGTAAAAAGGCTTAAAAAAAAAAAAAAAAGCTAAAAAAAGGTTCAAGCCTATTCTGCTCAGCTTCAACATCAACACGCTGTGCCTCTCTATTCTGAACTTAATACTATGTTTGTCTGTTTTGGAACACACCAAAGAAATCACATTGCTCACATGACTGAATATCCATTCAAGGCCGGCCAGCGTTAAAAGCAAAATTATCCATCTTCACTTGAGAACAAGAGCCTTCAAATGCATATCAAGGCTGCAGAGGGGAAGCAGGGAAGTCTCCATGGTCACCTTGAACTGAGGTCACTATGAAAATCTATGAGTTGTATAGGTTTTTGCAATGAACAGAAGATGCTTATCACATAAAATAGTTCTAACTGAGAATATCAGAATAATGAAATAAAAACGGTGAAATGTAAATCAACACATTAGGAGAGCTGGGTTCCCCCCAAAGCATTTGGTTCATGATAACCGGCACAGCCCCACAATAATAATAGTAATAATAATGCATGCACCTTCATGTGCTATAAATAGAGCCTCTATACATGACAGGACTGAGAAGCTGCGAGCATCGGGGGGGGGGCGTGCGATATGCCGTTTTGAGGCGCACGCGTGTTCTCAGAACCACATAATAACTGAGCAACTGTGACTCTCCCAGTTGTGAGCACCCTGGCACCAATCACACACACACACACGCACTACCTAAAGCAGTTCTCCGTGTTGATTGGCTGCTGATGACATCATCACAGATAGCACAGAACAGGCCCCTTGGAACATATGACTTCACTGTTTATAACTGATGAGACAAAGAGGGAGAGAGAAAGATGGAGACAGACACACACACCCCACCCGCAGTCCCCTCTCCATAAGGACTTAGCTTATTTACAATCAAAGGCCCAGGAGAGGACACCGTGGCAAGGTAAAACCGCTGAGGTTCATCATACACACAGGCGAAGTGCAAGAGAAGCTGAGTATCTGTGGATGTTGGCACAAAAACAGAGACTTCCTGAACACTGCTGGCAACATCAGATATAAAGACAGACAGAGTTCAATCAAGTACAAATGTAATATACTGCATCATCTTGGAATTGAACATTGATTGATATATGTAGTTATTTCAATATCAATGCCAATTCCAATTATCACAGTAACCATAAAAATTAGAATTCAACAACTATAGCTTTTTCAGGGCCAAAATTTAAATTGATTATTAGTAACCTACTGTAAGCCTATGTCCAATATTATGAAGGGATGGGACTGGGAATTTGCTTCTTGCAACCAGAATGTCTTGGGAAGCATCTTAAATAGACAATGGGCCTCGTGCAAAAACTGTTAGTACAAACAGATTTGTTCATAAATGTGATGTACGATCAATTTAAATGAACTTGTGGAACAGGTTCTAACAAAATTTACAAGTTGTCTAGACCAGTTGTAAGAGTTTTGTTTCATGGTTGGCTTCGCTAGGTGACGCGTGAACATGCAGCGGCCTCTCTTCTCTCTTCGTGTTTTGTGCTACCTCGTGTTGTTTAAACTATGCTTAAGTGTATATTCATGTGTTAAATGTCTGTATATGATGCTGCGCACAAGCTAAAATCGCCACAGCCTCCTGGAGATAAGGAACATGACCAAACATTACATCCTGGACCAGAGCGTTACAGAGGAACTCCATGGCCTAGGTCTCCTCCACCAGACCTCCACACCCCCGGACTCGACTGCTGTGTCTCATCCCAAATGTAAATGCCGTAGACGGTGTGAGCAACAACAAAAGAGAGGTAAACATGGAGGTATCCGAACGAAGCTAACTGCTAGCCCACACAGACTCCCGATTCCTTCCCTCATTCTGGCCAACGTACGCTCACTAGACAACAAAATAGACCACATACAGCTCCTGAGAACTACGCAATGTGATGCACAGAACTGCTGTGTTTTTATCTTTACGGGAACATGATTAGATGACAATATATCAGACTTTGCCATTCAATTAGCTGGGCTAACATCCTACTGCAGTGACAGAGTGTTCACGCAAGGAGGGAAAGCCTGCGGGGGAGGCGTGTGTGTTTACATCAGTGACGCTTGGTGCCATGATGCAACTGTTGTCCACAAACACTGTTCTCCATTGGTGGAGTTTATGATCATCAAGTGTCAACCCTTTTACATTCCAAGAGAATTTTCATCTGTCCTACTAATCGCTGTGTGTGTGCCCTGCCCTCTGCACCGGCGAGGAGGAGCAAAGCACTAAAAGGAACTATCAGGCCATCACTGAGACACAACAAGGGCATCCAGACTGATTTCTCATCACAGCAGAAGACTTCAACCATGCAGATTTAAAAGGCCCTCCTACCAAACCTACACCAACATACGGGTACAAATAAAGTAACCTGAACCTGAGATTTTCCAAGAGGAGACAATTTGCTGGACTGGTGTACACAACTCACAAGAAAGCATATAGAGCCCTCTCCCTCGCCACCTGTTTCTCTGATCACATCACCATTCTGTTAAGACCAGCATACAAACCCAGAGTGATAACCAATCAACCAACAAAAAAAGCAGGTATGTGTGTGGCCAAGGGAGCCTCGGATGCTCTGAAAGCCTGTTTCAGCACTAAAGACTGGGACACTTTCAAGCATGCTGCCACTCACAATGACACACAAACCTAGAGGAGTACACTGAGGTTGTTGTAGCATACATAGCGAAATGCATTGATGATGTCACTCACTGCAAAAACATCACTGTTTCGTGCTAACCAGAAGTTATGGATGACAGTAGAGGTGCACTGGCTCTTGAGGGCTCGGGACGCAGCCTTCATGGCCAGCGACACTGCAGGACTAACAACAGCTAGGACCTGTCCCGTGGCATCAAGGAGGCAAAATTACAGTATAGCAAGAAAATATCTGGCCACTTTAGCAACACCAGTGATGCACATTCCCTCTGGCATGGCATACAGACCCTCACCAACTACAAACTCCCACCTCAGACCAGGTGCGAGTGACACCACATTGCTCATTAACCGAATGACTTCTTTGGCTGCTTTGAAGCACAAAACAGCACATCAGCTCAGAAGACCACTCCTCCTCCAGACGAGCAGGTCCATGAGTCTGGATCCAGCTAGTGTGAAGAGGACCCTCTGCAGGATCAACCCACGCAAGGCAGCTGGACCAGACAACATACCGGGTTGCGTCCTGAAGGACTGTGCAGAGCAGCTCAAGAATGTCCTGGCCGACATCTTCAACATCTCCCTGAACTCAAGCTGTTGTCCCCACGTTTCAAAAACTGCCACCTTAGTACTAGTCCCAAAAAGGACCCGTCCCATCCTGCTACAACAATTATCAGCTCGTAGCACTGACCCCCAATATAATGACGTGCTTCAAGCGGGCTGGTCATGCAGAACATTAAGTTCCATCCTCCCTCCCCCCCCACAACCCATCTCAGTTTGCATACAGGTCAAACAGATCCACAGAAGATGCCATCTACGCTGCTCTCCACCCAGCCCTCACTCACCTGGACTCAAAGAACTCCTACGTGCGAATGCTGTTCTTGGACTTCAGTTCAACGTTCAACACACTCCTCATTCAGCACCTGATACAAAAACTCAGACAACTTGGGACTCAAAACCTCTCTCTGTAACTGGGTGTTGGACTTTCTCACAGGGAGGCCACAGAACGTGCGGGTTGGTAGCAACACCTCTAAGATCATCACACTGAGCACAGGGGCCCCACAAGGGTGCGTGCTCAGCCCACTACTCTCCCTTCCTCTGCTGGCACATGACTGCATACCAGGCCTACGGTACCAACCACATCATCAAGTTTGCGGATGACACTACAGTGGTGGGACTCATCACCAACAACGAGGAGGCCAACTATAGTAATGAGGTGGAGCCAACTGATCCAGTGGTGTAAAGGACAACCTCTCCCTGAACATGGGAAAAACCAAGGAGATTGTGGTCGACTCTGAGGGGGGACACACACTGCATCCCCCTC
The DNA here is from genome assembly GCA_020510985.1 of Pholidichthys leucotaenia. NCBI lineage: Eukaryota > Metazoa > Chordata > Actinopteri > Cichliformes > Pholidichthyidae > Pholidichthys > Pholidichthys leucotaenia. The sequence continues at coordinate 240,798,315 of CM035839.1, forward strand.
TGATCATCGAAGGTGCAGCTGTGGAGAGGGTTGAGCAGCACCAAGTTCCTGGGGGGTGGCACATCTCTGAGGACCTCTCCTGGTCCAACAACACCACATCACTAGCCAAGAAGGCTCAAACTCACCTCCTAGTTCCTCTGAAAACTGAGCAGAGCATGAGTCCCACCCCCCCCATCATGTGCTTATGCTACAGGGGTACCATTGAGAGCATCCTCACCAGCTGCATCAGGGTGTGGTATGGAAGGCTGCACCGCCTCCTGCCAAAAGACACTACAAACGCCACAGTGAACACAGCCAGTCAAGATCATCGGTGCCCCTCTGCCCCCCCCCCCCCCCGGACATCTACCTCACTTCGCCTCACCCACAGAGCCATCAACATCACAGTGACACCTCCCACCCATCACACTCCTCCTTCAGCCCCTGCCTTGGGGAAAAGGTACTGGAGCCTCCGGACCCGCACCACAAGAGTGCTAAACAGCTTTGTTCATCAGGCCATCAAGACCCTGAACTCTGTCGACTCCCCCCGGACCATAACGCACAATCACTACCTCAGCTGTTGGCACAGAAAGACCGGCACACCAACAGTAATACATTTGCTGCTGCATGTCTCTGCACTTTGCTGCAACCATTTGCACAAAAGCCATATCTGCTGCTGTCTGTCATTGAAATACTGATCATGTGCAGTCCTATCTGTCACTGTCTGTACCTACATTACCACATGGAACTTGCAACTACGAGTATTACAGCTCTACTTTTTTGTATATAGGATTGCTGGGTTTCATCATCGTTTTCTTTATTTGCACTATGGGAGGTCTAGGTCTATCTTTTGTCGCTATTTGCACTACGGGTAGCATTACTGTACATAGACTGCTGCTGTTGTTTTTCCAGCCTTATTCCTTTTTTTATAGTGTGCACACCATTGAAGAGAAACACCATTTCAATTCTCCTGTATTTCCTGTACATATAGTAGTATTGACAAATAAAATCTTTGAAACTTTTGAATCTTTATAACCTTAGTTTTCAGTAAATGGCTCTATATTTTGTCTGAATCAAGTATAAAAGTGTAAACCCCATAAACTTAATTAGTTGATTTTATACTTTGATTCAAGTTATAATTAAAATTTAATCAAACTTAAATAATTCAAAACTGTATCATAACACCAATGTCCAAATCATATCAGATGCAAAATTATAGGATTCTCAACGTTGTTTAAGAAGTACTGGATGACTCCTTTACACAGGAGAACCGCACAGTGGAAATGCATCTAAAACCAGTGTACGGTCACAAAGATTCTTATGAACAACGGGTTCGTAAGAATCTCTCAGTTCCTATGAATTCTGGAGTTCGCTAACATTCGTGGCATAGTTTCTTACGGCTGCCATTCAATTTGCAAGAGCAACTTGAGGCATTCTTGAGAAACGAGGTGCTTTTCTGCCGTATGTTGGCCCTTCTTATGTTCGTCGTAATGGTTCCTTGGGATCTTCCTACAACACTTCCTTGCATCTTGTGAAATTTTTTGTGCAACTCATGGCACTCAAGTCATTGGGAGGAAGATCTTACGGCTTTCGGCACGTTTTGTCGGCACAAATATTGCATGAATGATGTACTCTCGCCTTATGAGTGCCTCACTGCCGCCTTATGCATGCTGTATGAAACTCCATACGAACAGAGATTCATACAGCATTTCCTAAAACTGCTGTAAGGGGCCCACAAGAACAACTTAAGGTGCTTTTGAGGTATACTTAACAGCCAACATCTTGCGTAGTTTTTACATTGTTCCTATGGCATTCGTACGACCACCCTACAATGAGGGATTTTCATGTGGCGTTGGTAGAAATCTTGGATAAGACCATTGACCTGGCCACAAACTTACAGCCTACTAACACTGGATTCTCCTATGGCCACCTTAAGAAGGCCGTATGAAACGATCCAAAAACTGTTTGCACGGTGTTTGCAGTCGGTCGTAACGGTATTTGTGACCGTAGCTTAACCCAAGGTGATGCTGATGGTTAGCTGATCAGTAAGTGAACCATCACAATGCAAACCACATAGGATCACATGGATACAATTCTGTTTCTCACTGCTTTCACATAAAGTGTAGGCTTTGTCTTTTGGTTAGGGTATAGAGCAGGAAAAAGGGGAAAAAATAGGCTACATTTTCATACAAACTAACATTATACTGTGAAAATTTAAAAAGTCAATTTTTAAATCACTTTTTATGCCCAAATTGTTGAAATGTGTTATACTGTTCACCGAAGTGTGACAGTTTTAGTACAGTGTGCATGGATGGCACAAATGACCAGTGCCCTGCGCGCACCTGTGTCTTCATGTCAGTGGCTGTCAGGAAACTGAAAAATCTCCTACAACCTGACTGATTCTTTCATTTTTCAATTTTGCTTGAGAAGCTGTTTTTCCCCTTAGACTCTGAAGCCATTTTGTGAATGAAATACCTGTTAATAAACCACAGAAGCATGGCTTCATAAGGTAGTTTTAGGGCATCAATTACTCAAATCTTCCATACTTGTAAATGCGCACTTGCTTACACATGGGTGTAATTCACGATTACACATACGAACTATGTGTGTCATAGGACATACCAAGCGTTTGTTGAATCTGGAGTGGCTTGTTCGTACTAAAGTGGCTTACTAACGAAGTATGCAGGATTTACACATACTAACAACAATTAATGCATGAGGCCAATGGATGGGAAGCAAGATAACCATGGATGTGGTGGACAGTCATCTTAAACAAAGCATCAGTTTTAACAGTTCTCCTGATTTTCCATGTACCTCACTGACAAGGAAAATTAGTTAAAGCAACAATTAAATCCCTGGATACATTTAAACTACAAACTCAAAAAAACTTGGAATGGCTGTGTTCAGCTATACTCATCACGTTTACAAAGAGAAGATTTAGACATTCATGTTTTACAGAAGAGGATGGGAGCAGCTGTCAGCATTTCTCTCAGTCTTAACAGAAAGTTTACATTATTCCAATGCAGTAGAGCTGGGTGAGAATTTCTGATCCACATCAGAAGTTGGATGAGTTGCGAGGTTTCCAGTATTGCTTTTCTAAGATGCGTTTGCATGCCTAAAAATGTCAAGCATTATATGTTCAGTAATAGGCTATCACAATACTTTGAACATGGATGTCTGTATACATGTGGAGCCCTGCAGAAACTGAAACAAAGGATAAAAAACAAAAAAAACAAAACACGGTAACCATTGTGTTGCTGTTCCTCTCACTATAGTGTGTGCTGCTTTTCAATGAAATAATCACCACAAATGTAATATAATCCCCTGCAAATGTAGCTATTAGAACTGAAACCAATTACAAACCGGCACCAGTCTGTCGGGTATTGGGGGGGGGGGGGGGGGTGACATCAATGCATCCTCTCCATAGAACCATGACTGGCTTCTAAACTACATGTGATGTCACAAATCAACCAGCAGATCAATGTGAACTTGAACTGAATTTATCTATGAAGACTTTTCAGCCTGTCAGTGTCTCGACCACTGACCAAGTGGTGCTTTGGCTTATGCAAAATCAAAATTTACATACATCAAATTATTTCACATTGGGGTCAGGTATTGGTTCTGTTTGCCTCCACTGTTCATAGTCAAACAAATCAGTTATTTGATTTACTTGAACAATTGTTGTTAAGCTACTTGTCCACCTATAGGCATCCATTGAAGGAAGGTTCCCATGCCTCCTCTGCACTGAGGATGCGTCAGGAGCGTGAAAGGGCCATAACCAGACGGGAGTCACGGAGTCCTGTAATACATAGCCACAAACTGCTCGGAGAGTATACCACCTGGTCAGAGAACTTCAGCCGGTTTCAAGCAGTATTTTTAGTTACAAAAGTGCAGTTTCATGAGCATTTTTTGCATATTATTGGTTACCACGACTCCTGGTGGGTGGGATATTCTAGTCTGCTCACGATGCTTCTGGACATTAAATTTTCACCTACATCTTCAAAAGTATCAAGCAAAACCATTTTTCAGAAAACTGTCAAGGCGAGAAATAAATGTGTAGTTGCCAAATATGTGTTTACTTTTTACCAACAACCACTACTTTAAAAGTTCAGCACGAGCTCCAGGAAGTGATCAGCTCCACGCGTGTGCTCCTTATTTTGGATCTGAGCGGGGATTCAGGAGGAGGAGGAGCGGCTCGAGATTCTTGAAGCCACACCACCAGAGTGCATGCGGAGCTTGCTACATAGACAATGAATGGGAAGTGTGAAAACGCACACCTAGGTGGACACATACCATCAGCCCTGCTTATGTTAGAGCTCTGACTGGAGTTCAAGAAATGAGGCAAGATGTTTGTGACCCAGAGTTCCATATGATAAATTTTAAAATCATACGAAAATCGTGTTGCATATACCTTAAGTTAAAAGATTATTTTTCTGTTGCTAATTCCACTGTGGCATAATGATGGGGAGATTAGATTTTAAAAGTGTCATTTCCACAGAGGCCAAGAATGTTTGTCCTTACAGCTGTTACACGTTACAGTGGATTTACAAAAGCATTTACCCTATTTGGCATTCTGTTTATTGTCCTACCATCTGAAGCTGAAATGGATTTTTAATTTGACTTTATGTAATGGATCTACACAAAACACTCCAGAATACTGAAGTACAAAAGGAAACATTGTTTTATGTTCTTCTAAAAAACACATCCCTTTGCTATGAAGCGCCATCCCATACATTCAGAAACCACATAATTAGTCAAATAAGATCCACCTATGGGTCATCTAGGTGTCAGCTGATCTCAGCGTATGTACACCTGTTCGGTGCAACAACACTAAGCAAGGGCTGACACAAACCAAGTGACACCATGAAGACAAATGAGCTCTCCAGAAAGGTATAAGACAGTTGTGGAGAAGCACAGATCAGGGTTGAGTTATAAAAAAAAAAAAAAAATCCCAAATATTTAATATTGCATGGTGTACCTTTAAATCAGTCATTAGAAAATGGAAAGATCACAGCACTACAACAAACCTTCCACAAAAGGTACATCCACCAAAACTATGGACCTGGCAAGGAGGGCATTAATCAGAGAAGCAACCAAGTGACCATACAAAATATGAGTTTGGATGTAAATGTACATGCTACCAGGGCTGTTCATTAATGACTTCCCCTGACTCATTTTCCATGAACTGAGAGGAACCACACTTGGCACAGTGATCACTGCAATACGTCAGATCACTGCAAAAGAAATAATCACCTCATGGGCTGGGACAACACAAAAATCATTGGATCAGAGAGTAACAGACACAAACGCTGGATCAAGGAGGCCACAGAAATCAGGAAGGGTAAAGACAGCATGAATCGGGATGAGGGGGCATTTATGCTTTCTCACACCTAGGACTACATTCTCCAGAGACCATCGGATGGCAGAGGGCATGGCCAGCCCAGTGGATCTGACTGTTCTGCTGGGATGGCCACGCCTAGGAAAAACAGCTGATACGACATGTCACAGCGATCAGCTGACACTTCTGAGGAAGACTGCAGACGCCAGTCAAAACATGTCAAAGTAAAGTTAACATCTCCTTTTCATCCTTGTTTGATATAAGAAAAAGAAAAAAAACTAAAAATTGAAAAAGAAGACGGAATGAACCAACTCAAGCAATTATGGCAATTACTCTGAGTTTACTTGGCTTCACTTGGCTACCCAAATAATGCTAAAAGCAATATTTGAAGGATGCTGTGCACATAAGTGAATAATAAAACAAGCCCTTTAACTACTGGCAGTAAGATGTAAGTTCTGGTGTTTTCCACAGGTTCATTAGAGCCCATGTAGTGTTATCTGGAATTTGTAAGAAACGTAAACCGCAAGATAGCTATGCCACACTAAGTTAACTGGACTAACAAACAACAGGAAACTGTGATTAAAAAAAAACTGTAAATGTGAAGCATGAACTCTAAGTACAAAAAAAGAAAAAAAAAATGTCAACACAATTTAATATATAAAGTCAGTGTTTCCCCTACTATTAGATAAGGGGGCGCCCCATCCCCCAATGGCAACCCTGGCCCCTTCAAGTCAAGTTTAATTAAGCAATATTACACAGGGTGGGAGCATTGACATCAATAAAAAATCGTGACTGCAGCGATTCATCGTTCGCATCAGGCTGACGATAGATGAGCACACTCCCACCAGCAGACAGAGAACATATGTTGAAAAATATGTTGCATCAACCACTTGAAAAGTAGACAAAACTATCTGGACTTTTTTTGTTTTTACGTTCCTAGGGTGGTTAAGATGACAACACACTTCTCCTGGATTTCCACATTCTATCACCAGCCGCTACTGATTAGTCAAGAGTCACCGGCATTTTTACAAGTAATTTTTTTTTTTTTTGCCCCGTGTCAAACTCAGTGCAGATCAGTGGTTGGTTGGAATTCACCAGTCTATCTATAGGTCAATGGTTGCTGCTCTTTGTCCTCCATTTTGTAAAATGCACCCAACATTTTGCATAATGTTTTTTTTTTCTTTTCATATCGTCACTCAACAGCTGTGTGTGTTTGTTTTTTTGGCTGAGGTTGTCACAGATAAAAAGAGGAGAAGAGGTTTGCATTAATGTGAGGTGAACCGGGAATCGGGGGGCAAGCCTGAGCACAGAGAGGAGCTGAACAGGGAGACTCCCCTCCCCTGAACCATTGTTTCCCACAGCAGCCAAAGACGGTCAGAGTCACTGCAGACTCTGCAGGAGTAACCGCAAAAACTTATTTTTCTTCTCTCAAACACTGCAATATTTGTGTAGTTGTAGCACACACAGTTGTCTGCTGCAGCTTTGAAATTTGTCACAATAATGACAGACAGCCTTCAGATTAATTTCTACTCTCCGTTGCTGTGCTGGACTGTAGCCGCATACAGCAGCCGACAGGCTGTCGTGCCAAAAAGTGGATGGTCTCCAGAAATGACTGGCCCGCCGTGGAGTGCGCATCTATTAGGCCGTTCTCTCAGGTGGGTAGGTGGAGACCAAGCATGGCCATCCCAAACAGAACCCTCCAAAACATGAGGTGAGGACACAAAAACATCCCATCACATCCTTGTACACAGCAGGTACAATGCACCAGCTACACGCAAATAGTGCCATTTCTCCATTAACCAAAACCACCATGCTGTGCCACTGCTGAATGAGCAGTCAGGCTGTGTATGGAGGTCATTTTCAGTCATAAATCCAGAAGCATCTCACTGTTTCTCCACGGAACAGACATCTTAGTGACTTGGCTCCCTCTCAATATGCCATATGTACTAATAAAGTGGGGGATAGGAGGACATGTCACCAACCCAGGAAAAAAGACAGCACTGTCACCCACAAATCATCCCAATCCCCTCAATATCATTCTACACAACTGAACAAAATGCATTTGAAGCACCAAAATTTGCAGTTTTTCTCATAAATATGTAACTTTCTTATTAAATACATTAATTTGTAAATTTACAACATTGTTCTCATAAATTAACTACTTCATGCATTTTAAATTTGAAACCTTCTTGTAATTTTTTTAAACTTCTGACTGGTAGAAAAAGCTAAAAGTAGATCTCAAGTGTAAAAACATTGGGCACCCCTACAAATTCTGCATATTTTTTACTGACCTTTTACCTTTTCGGGTCGTGGGGGGGGCTGGAGCCTATCCCAGCATCTTTGGGCGAGAGGCAGGGTACACCCTGGACAGATCGCTAGTCCATCGCAGGGCCAACACAGAGAGACAGACAACCATTCACTCTCACAGTCATACCTAAGGACAATTTAGAATCCCCAGTTTGATGCCAATTAACCTAACTTGCATGTTTTTGGCATGTGGGAGGAAACCGGAGAAATCCCAGAGTAAACCTTATGTTACCTTTATTTAACCAGACAAGGCATAATGAAAATATTCTTATTTACAACAGCAGCCTGGCAAAGGGCAAACTGTTTGAGGAAGTGGGGGGGAAAGGGGTAAGGCAAATATTGACACACAGCTGAGGAAAATAGTGTCAAAATAATGCAAAAAAATTCAATACAGAACTAAAAGCAGCTAAAATATAATTTTAATGAAATAATGTGTGAAATTAAGTTAAATATTAGCCTGAAAAAATGTCCATGAGGCAGATCTTTAAAGTACATTTTGAGATAAATTTGTTAATTTTTCCATGTGACTAGCCACATTTTTCTTTCATCTGTTTTATTAAAAAGATATCAAGAGTAAATTCATGGTCACTGCAAAAAAAAAAAAAAAAGTAATAGAAGAGAAATGGACAACTATTTCTATCATTTTTCTTTTTGAGACAGCCTGCAACAGTTTGTTATGGTTTATTTCAAAGTGGGGCTAAGTACTTCCTCTATTTATTTTTCCTACATACGAGAAGGACTTAAATGCTTCCCTGCATAGGGGCAGATTTACTAAGGCACAGACGCAGACACTTCATTTCAATAATGACCACCCATCCACCAAGAACACTGCAAAACTGCGCACAGGCACATCTGATGAGGAAGCGTGTCATCAACATAGACACAGCCAGTTCGGAGGAGCATAATATATAAAGCTTTTTTTGAGCATTTGTTTAAGCGCAAACCCCACTAAAATAGTTTATTTTTGTTCATTATATTTCAAAAAATTTAGATTTTCATTTAACATGGCAGACTCTACAATTTAGTCCAATATGGGGTAATCAATATTTTAAACCAGGGAGAGCGGACGCTGTATTTAAAGTATGGAATTTAAAAGGGATACAAAAGATTCAGGATTTATATTTGCCATGTGCAGACAACATAATGTCTTTTGAAGAGCTGAGGATCAAATTTAATCTCAATAGAACACATTTTTTTAAATATCTTCAACTTAGAAACTTTATTCAATCAAATCAAAATAAAGCTCTCACTCGACCTATTTATTCATCCTTGGAAAAAATGATGATGAAAGATAGTAAAAGAAAGGGTATTATTTCAGAGTTTTATAACTCATTGACACTATCTTCAAGTGAAAATTCACTGAAAAGATTAAACTACTGGAAAGAAGATCTGCAAATTGAAATTTCAGAGGAACAATGGGAATTGGCTTGTACAGAAGCTCAAACCAAATCAATAAATGCACGCCTTAAATTGATACATTTCAAATGGTTAATGCGGATGTATGTTACACCGGAGGAGTTAAATAGATATAACAAAAATATACCAGATACATGCACAAAATGCATGGAAAGTAAAGGAACCCTATTTCATTGTTTATGGGAATGTAGATTAATAAGAATGTTTTGGGAAGAGGTGAGGGTAACAATTGAAAAAATAATCTCAAAACAAATCATATTGAATCCTAAACTGTTTTTGTTGGGTCTGTACCCAGAAAAGCATAATTTTAATAAAAGTGAAAGAACATTCATAGACCTCAGTTTGCTTAATGCCAAAAAATGTATTGCACTATTATGGAAAAAGACTCATAGACCAGATGTGACTCAGTGGTTAAGACAGATGTTAACAAACCTTCCATTAGAAAGAATAACATATATACTAAAATCAAAGGAAATTGTGTTTGAGAATATATGGAGACCTTTTATTGATTATGTAAAAAATTTAAACATAACTCTTGAAGAAGAAGGTGAATGATGTGTGTGGACCTTGTAAATTCCAAACTGGTGAACATAATATGTATACTTATGTATTGGATTGTCTAGACTAAACAGAGGAGCATTGTTGAAGACTTGATTTTGTTGGTGGTTGTTGGTGTTTTTAGTGCATTTTTTTTTTTTTTTGTAGTACTTTAGTGTTAGTGTTTGATTGTTTGTATCATGTTTGTTAAAAAAAAAAAAAGGTTCAATAAAGATATTGTGGAAAAAAAACATGGCAGACTCTTGTTTAATATGTATAAATTAAGTACTTGTATCTAATTTAATAAAGGACTATTCATGAATAAATGGATTATTTGATTAGCGTGTTCATTTTATTAACACTAGAACCATCATAGTCTGATGGAGACTGGGGTTTTATTATGTGAATAACTTTGTTTTAACAAAATCTACAGGTCTCCCAGTTCACAACTTTTTAAAAATGCCATTGAGTTATGGTGTTGCAATTTTGGGGAGCATTTCTATGGATCTGTGTGCTCTTTTTGTTAAAAATCTCATTGTTGTTTTCCTCCTATATTGTGTATCCTGAACTGGGAGAGAAATAGAGAGAAGAGGGAACTGAATTACTGTTTTATGCACAGCAAAAAGAAATACTGTAAATGTAGAAATATGGATAGAGGAAAAAAATGAAGAAAATTGACAATATGGAAGATTTTGCTTCAACAGTGAGGGGGAGCTGATACGAGAGGAAAACTCAAGAGTCCAAGTCTGAACCTCTGCAGAAAAAAGAAAAAAGTCACTATCGGTTGACACCATCTGTATGTCCACTGAAGGTAGGAAGGGCTCTGATATCTTATTTTATGGATACGAATTCATGTAGTAGGCTATATACAGTATAAACAAATTAAATTTAAAAAAAACTGCCAGCTGATGTCCAGTTCAGCATAACATCGATCTCTGTGAGACCGTTGATATTCATATAATCTTTTCTTCTGTCATGCCAAACAAAGTCACGGGCAGAGAGAAGCTTCTGTCTCTTCGCTCGCCAGTGTCTCCTCCTGACACCAACAATCGCCATCATGTCAGGCACAGATGAATTAAGACAAGCCTTTTTTGGGAGTTAAATCCTCTTGAATTTAGCAGGAGCTTGACAACCGCAAACCTCAGTAAACCTTGTGTCAGTCATTTAAATACTCCCCTCCCTCAAAATTGCGCTTTGACATGTCAACTCCTAAAAATACATATGCAATGAGGCCAGGTGCAAAATTAACATAGTCCACGCCTTTCCACCACTTATTTTGCCCTGCGCCCCTTAGTAAATTTCAACAGTAGTTTTTTAATGCCAAAACAGGGCTTTGCGATGGCGCAGCACATTAGTAAATCTGCCTCATAGTTTGGTTTTCATTAAATTTCAAAGAAGGCCATATCAGACATTTTTTTTATGTTGATAGCAACATATAATAGCAATAAAGTTCAATTTTCTTCATTACTGTGGTATGAATTCATAAATGTCACATAAACTACATCTCTTGCATATTCAGTGTTATATGTAAAACTTTATGGAACTTTATCAACTTGATGGAGGACAAGCTGCAACAGAACGACATCGGCGGGGTCAGGAGAAACCTTAAAACCGTCTCTGGGCTCCAGAATACCTCCTCCCAGGTCACGGGGGCAGGGAGTGGGCGAACAATCTGAACCTGTTTTTTAATAGGTTTGACCAACCGCCCTCCCCCCCGACTGGACAACAACCACTGCTGCCTCTAAAGTCATCGAGACCTGCTGTCCACACCCCACTCCCAGCACACAGCCCCCCAACCCGACCCTCACTAAGACCCAGGTGAGGACAGAGCTGAGGAAGATCAAGGCGAGGAAGGCCTTGGGACCGGACGGCATCAGCGCAAAGCTCCTCAAGTCCTGTGCCGACCAGCTGTGTGGGATTGTGGAGCACATCTTCAACCTCAGCCTGAAGCTGGGGAGGGTACCACAGTTGTGGAAAACATCTCGTGTGGTACCTGAACCAAAGACTTCCCACCCCAAAGACCTGAACAGCTACAGACCAGTGGCCCTGACGTCTCACATGATGAAGACCCTGAAGAGACTGCTCCTTGCTCACCTCCGCCCCCTGGTGGGACCAGCAATGGATCCACTCCAGTTCGCCTACCAGCATGGCACTGGGGTGGAGGATGCAGTGATCTTCCTCCTTCACCATTCTCTGTCCCACCTGGAGAAGCCCGGGAACACGGTGAGGATCATGTTCTTTGACTTCTCCAGTGCTTTCAACACCATCCAACCGATGATCCTTAAGGACAAGCTGCTGTGCGCAGGGGTGGACCAGCACCTGTCATCATGGATCCTGGACTACCTCACTAACTGGCCACAGTTTGTGAGAACCGGGGATTGTGTGTCCGACACGATCATCGGTAGCACGGGGGCCCCCAGGGAACGGGTTTGGCTCCCTTCTTGTTCACCCTTTATACTGCGGACTTCTCACACAACGCAACACACTGCCATCTACAGAAGTTCTCTGATGACTCTGCGATCGTTGGCCTCATCTCCAATGAAGATGAAGCTGAGTACAGAGGACTTATCCAGGACTTCGTGGACTGGTGCCATCGGAACTGCCTCCAGATCAACGTGAGGAAAACTAAGGAGCTGGTGGTGGACTGCCGCAGGCAAGGACAATCCCTCACAGCACCAGTAAACATACAGGGAACAGACATTGAGATGGTGACACCCTACAAGTACCTGGGTGTTCATCTGAACAATAAACTAGACTGGTCACACAATACTGACACACTCTACAAGAAGGGACAACGTAGGCTGTTCCTACTGAGGAGGCTCAGGTCTTTTGGTGTACAAGGGGCGCTGCTGAAGACATTCTACGACATGGTGGTGGCATCAGCCATCACTTTTGGAGTGGTCTGCTGGGGCAGTGGCATTACAGCAGCCGATAGGAAGAGACTGAACAAACTAATCAAGAAAGCTAGCTCTGTCCTGGGGCAATGCCTTGACCCAGTGGAGGAGATAGGAGAGAGAAGGATGGTGACTAAACTGTCATCTCTGCTGGAGTCCGAGACCCACCCTATGCAGGACATACTAAACGCACTGAGGAGCTCATTTAGCAGTAGACTACATCATCCTAGGTGCGCAACGGAGAGGTTTTGCAGGTCCTTCCTACCTACAGCTGTCAGACTGTATAACCTAAGAAGGGCTGCTCGCAGAGATAGCAAAAAACGTGACGACCTAATAGTATTGAATGCAAAAGACGCAACAGACTTACACAAATGGTCCCCTCCAGCATACAACTAGGACAATATCAGTCGCTACAGAGGGTGACAATATGTATGGGTACATATTCATACCATGTAGGGTAACTAAATAGACGGTTATGCTGTTTATTCCATCTAGCTACAATGCTCTGCACTGTGTGTATATATATTTATATTTATATATTTATGTGTGCATATGTATGTTCACTGCTCTTATTTTCTTATTTCCTTGATTATTGCTCTGAGTGTTGTTGTCCCTGTGCTGTTGCAATCCTGGAACTTCCCCATTGTGGGACTAATAAAGGCTTATCTTATCTTATAAGCAGAGTAATCTTTATTTTAAAGGTCAAACAGCTGTTGCGGCTCACAGCTATATCCGTTTTAGTTAGAGGGACAAAGTGGCTCTTTGGGCCGCAAAAGTTGCAGACCACTGCTTTAAGTGTTTGTGTTGGTGCCCCCCAAACAAAAGCTGTAACCCTAGGGTGAACACTGTACAACATAAGGGGATAAATTGATTTCTTCATGAGAAATCACTGTGTTGCAAAAGTTATGTTGTTTGGCTTTGACCGGATGTGAATTGACCATCAGCATAGAAAGCGGAAGTATGTCATGCTACATTGCAAGAGGTGCACAGTAATCGTCCTGGCAGGCAGAGGGTGGGCAGCATCAACATTCAGCTTTTTAGCACAACTACTCTTGACCGGAGAACCCTAGCAACTCCAAACTTCCAGCAAATGTGTGCAATGTCATTGCAGTAACTCTAAAAGGAATTTCTCTTGTGAACATGATAAATCAGAAAGAACACACTTTGGACAGGCTGAGGGACATCACTGGTGCCTGTCAGCATTTTTTTTTACTTTCACCTCCCTGGTCAGATTTGGGAACTTGACTTTCCTTTTAAGCTATGGAGAAATCAGGGGCTTTTCACTAATGCCAGGTTGCAGATAAATTACACCTTCTACTTCATAAAGGAGAATCAACAACAACTCTGATTGAAACGGCTATCACTGGGTGTCTAAACTCCATCACTCTTACAACCTCTTACCATCTTGTTTTCAGCTTGAGTAGATCTCATGTGGATAACTTGTTCGTCCACAGGGCTATATACATGGCATTTTTCTTTTTCTCACTAACAACAAAAAATAGTTGGAGGAGTAGAATCATTATCTCATGAAGGCGGCACATACCTAAAGCATGCACACATTCATCTATTATTTGATACATGGTTGTAGCCAAGCAGTAGCCATGTAACGAGAATCTAAACCTAAAGATCATAAGTAGTGAGATCTAAGTTACGCACACGGTTTTGAAAACTGTCTCCTTGGGGACATTTTATTCGTGAGGTAATCAAGAAATAGTATGACTGACAGCAAGTGGAAGCATACTGGGGGGGGGGGGACTGACCCACACAAACAAAATAGGAAAACTGACTGAAGAATTAATAGTGTTGGGTGAAGAGCATAATCCTTTTACTGAGGTACAACAAAAACACTACATAGAGAAGATGCCAGTGAAATGACAAGGACAACAGAAATCGGTGTTGTGTTTTGGCTTTATGCTCAGTTAGTCCTGTCAACTGCATTAGCTCATTTTAAAATTAAAAAAAAAAAATTTAAAACGTTACAGCGCAGAGTTTCTCCTAAAGCCTCATAACAATACTTGCTGCTGACTCATCATGTGACGATGGCTACATGGATGCAGCAAAGAGAATGTAAACAAAAGCAGAGATAATCACCAAGCCCCAGCTAACTAATGGAGACACCAGACTGATGAACTCTGTAAAAGTGTGTCTAAAAAGGATGTGTGGTGGAAATTAGCAAATTTACTATACATAAACACTTTTTCACACCGCTGTATATTACTGTCATCATGTGTGTGGTTAGCAACATCCCCAAGTAGCAGCTGGGAACAACTGGTTTTTGTGTAGTGATGCTAGTCTTGGCAGGGCAATATTTTTTATTAGATTTATATGACGCTTTACATGTCAAGTGACATCTCAAAGCACTTACAGCGAGTCCATTATTCATTCACTCCAGACAGACATTGATAGTGGTAAGCTACTACTGTAGCCACAGCTGCCCTGAGGCAGACTGATAGAAACATGGCTGCCAATCCACACCAATGGCCTCTCCAACCCCTACTGAATATTTATATACATTCATACCCAGTGTCATGGACACTGGAGGCAATGTGGGTGAAGTGTCTTGCCCAGGGACACAACAGCAGGTGGCTTGAGAGAGCAGGAGTCATACCGCCAATCCTCTGGTTATTGGATGACCCGCTCTACCTCCTGTGCCACTGCCGCCCACATTTCCCTCTTCCGTTCCATTTTTGCTGAGCACCAAGCTGGATGGCAGGAAGTTCCATTTTTATATGGTCTTTGGCATGACCCAGCCAGGACTTGAACCCCGTGATAAGATGTTCTGTATTTTCTTAATTTGAAAACTGATGTCTGAAGTGATGATGTTGGAAAAGAAAATCATGGATTGCCCCATTAAATCCATATCAAGCACAAGTACATACAGTGGTGCTTGAAAGTTTATGAACCCTTTAGAACAGGGGTCCTCAAATGTTTTTGCCAGGGGTCCACATTTGTTTTTTTTCCAGTGGACCAGAGGTCTGGGGCAGTGTCAACATGCTGCATGGGCAGATATTTCATTTTTATGTTGGAAGGGACAATAAACAGAACCATTTCTCCAGAGTAAATATTGAGGGGACACTATAAGTATTATTGCTGTCAGTCACAAATTTTTGAGAAAGAATGTACAAACGTACATGATTTTCTGCTTGAAACAGGTTCAAGAAAAGTGTATCAAACAGAACATGCCACTTTATGTAGTCTTCACTGACTTCAGTAAGGCCTTCGATACTGTTTCGTGACAAGGACTTTGGCTGGTACTCAAGAAATATGGCTGTACAGAGAAGTTTGTCAGCCTGATCGAGGCACTCCATACAGGTATGCAAGCAAGCGTGGCAATGAGTGGTTCAGTATCTAAAGACTTTTCAATAAGCAACGGGGTGAAACAAGGGTGTGTGCTGGCACCTACACTCTTCTCGCTATATCTGGAAGCTATGCTTGAGGTGGCCTTCAAAGACACTTCAGAAGGAATATACATTCAAACAAGGAAAGAAACAGACTTGTTCACAATGTGGCACAGTTTAAAGCCAAGAGTAAGACATCGATAAAGGTAGTAAGAGAAATGCTCTTTGCCGACGATAGTGCTCTAGTTGCACACAGTGTGGAAGATATGCAATCTTTAGTGGAGAAATTTGCAAGAGCAGCTAGCCAATTCAGCCTCAAAATCAACATCAAGAAGACAGAGTGCCTTTATCAACCACCAAAGTTCCAGTTATCAACATCACTACCACAAGAGATCAGCACTGGTACAGAGCCACTAGTCAAGTGCAAGATTTTCAAGTATCTAGGGAGTACTGTTTCAAAGAATGCTAGGCTGGAGGATGAACTATCTCTCAGAATGGGAAGAGCGAGCGCTGTGTTTGGAAACTTGAGGGAGAGACTGTGGAACAATCGACATGTGTCTATCCGTGTGAAATGCAAAGTGTACAGAGCGACAGTACTGGCTACTCTATTGTACGGTGCTGAAACTTGGACTGTCTACAGAGTGCAGGTAAAGAAACTCCACGCGTACAGGATGAGACACCTTCGGGCCATAATGAACATCTCATGGAAAGACAAGATAACCAGCACAGAAGTGTTGAAACGAGCTGGTCTACCATCAATGGAGGACATGCTAATACAGATGAACCTGAGATGGCTCGGACATGTTGCGAGGATGAACCACCAGTGTCTCCCTCGGCAGTTACTCTACTCACAGTTATGTGAGGGCAAACGCAATCAGGGTAGACCAAGGCTCAGATTTAAAGACACTGTAAAAAGAATCTTGAAGAAGTTGGATATAGACAGGAGTTCCGGGCAGCGGAAGGCTAAGGACAGAGCTGTGTGGAGGAATCTGATCAGACCTAAATGAAACGGTCATTGTCGCCCACAACAGACTGCTTCTATGATGATGATGATGACCCTTATGGGAAAAAAAGCTGCTAATTTAAAAGGAAAAAGTCATAAATTTATGAGAAAGAAAATTACAAATTTAAAAGAAACAATTGCACATTTACAAAAAGTCAAGTTTACTAGAAAAAAGTTGCAAATTTAGTGAGAAAAATATGTAAATTTACAAGAAAAAAAAGTACATAAAGTTACAATTTTACTTTTTTTTTTTTTGCAGATTTAAGATGCAAAAACAGCGGATTTGAGGAAAAAGGGACAAATTTACAACAAAAAAGTTTTACATTTGCAAATAAATGTAGTAAATTAATGAGAAAAACTTGCAAACTTATGAAAAAAGTTTCAAATTTTTATAGAAAAAAAATTGTCCCCCCGGGCCTTCTTGATTTACACCCATGTCACCAGGCTGTTCTGCTGGAGAAGGCAGCCACTTTCAGCAGCAGTTAGTGGAACATTAGTGCACATAATTGCACTGGTGATGGGCGCGCCCACACACATGAACCAGCGCGGTCTTCGAGCTACAGTGGCAGCAAGGCCAAGTTGGTCGGTCAAATCAGAGTGATCACAAGCACAGATGCCGCTCAATGTACATACACGACGCTGAAGGCAACGCAGCAAAGTCGGTAAGCAAAGAGAAGTGAATATATCAACTAAAGATGAAACATAGTCCATCAGTGAAAAACACTGACTTTCTAACATAAATATCATATTTATGTTTCTAATAATAACTGGGAACAAACCTACTGCTGTCTGACCGTGGCTCTCTGACTTTCATTTTTGCATCATGTTTGGATCGCTGGCCCGTGGTATCAAAAAGGCTCTGGGTCCAGACAGAAGACCCTTTGGGTCCAGATGCGGACCGGGGTCCACTATTTGAGGAGGCCAGCTTTAGAATTTTCTACATTTCTGCATAAATATGACCTGAAATATCATCAGATTTTCACACAAGTCCTAAAAGCAGATAAAAAGTACCCAGTTAAATAAATGAAACAAAGATGTTTTACTTTTTCATTTATTGAGGAAAATGATTCAATATTGCATATCTGTGTGGCAAAAGTTTGTGAACCTCTAGGATTAGCAGGTAATTTGAAGGTGAAATTAGAGTCAGATGTTTTCAATCAATGGGATGACAATCAGGTGTGAGTGGACAACTTGTTTTATTTAAAGAATCTTTTATTTAAAGATCTATCGAAGTGACAACACGTTTGTGGAAATGTGTCATGGCACGATCAAAGGAGAGTTCTGAGGACCTCAGAAAAAAGGGTTAGTAATGGTCATCAGGCTGGAAAGGGTTACAAAACCATCTCTAAAGAGTTTGGACTCCACCAATCCACAGTAAGACAGACTGTGCACAAATGGAGGAAATTTAAGACCACCGTCACCCTCCCCAGAAGAGGTCGACCAACTAAGATCACTCCAAGAGCATAGCATGTACTGTAACAGTCGGTAAGGTCACAACAGACCTCCGGGTAACTTCAAAGCACCTGAAGGCCTCCCTCACATTGGCTAATGTTAATGTTTATGAGTCCACCATCAGAAGAACACTGAACAACAATGGTGTGCATGCCAGGGTTACAAGGAGAAAGCCACTGCTCTCCAAAAAGAACATTGCTGCTCATCTAAAGATCACATGGACAAGCCTGAAGGCTATTGGAAAAATGTCTTGTGGACGGATGAGACCAAAATAGAACTCTTTCATTTGAATGAGAAGCGTTATGTTTGGAGAAAGGAAGATAGTGAATTCCAGCAAAAGAACCTTATCCCATCTGTGAAACATGGTGGTGGTAGTGTCATGGTTTGGGCCTGTTTTACTGCATCTGGGCCAGGACAGCTTAGCATCATTGATAGAACAATGAATTCTGAATTAAACCACGAAATGCTAAAGAAAAATGTCAGGACATCTGTCCATGAACTGAATCTCAAAAGAAAATGGGTCACGCAGCAAGACAATGATCGTAAGCGCATAAGTCATTTCACCAAAGAATGGTTAAATAAGAATAAAGGTAATGTTTTGGAATGACCAACTTAAAGTCCTGACCTTAATCCCACTGAGATGTTGTGGAAGGACTTGAAGTGAGCAGTTCATGCAAGGAAACCCACCAACATCCCAGAGTTGAAGCTGTTCTGTATGGAGGAATGGGCTAAAATTCCTTCAAGCTGATGTGCAGGACTGATCAACAGTTACGGGAAATGTTAAGTTGCAGTTATTGATGCAAAAGGGTCACACCAGATACTGAAATCAAAGGTTCACAAATTTTTGCCACTCACAGATATGCAGCATTGTATCCTTTTCTTCAATAAATAAAAGAAAAATATTTTATCTCATTTAACTGGGTTCTCTTTATCTACTTTTAGATAAAGAGTCAGCTTGTGCTACAACCCTCTGACACATCTGAGTGGCTTAAAACACTAATGCTTCACCAAAGGGTGGGAGACTTGACCCAATTCTGGGTCTACCACTCTCATGCAAGCATCCCTCATGATTTGGAATTCAAAGAAGATCCCAGGCACAGCAGCATCTGATCGCTCCTGCTTCGCATGTAGAGTGAAGTAAAATGAGACTTCATATTAGAACAGTGTAAAACTTTAAGTGTGAAAGGCGCTGAATAACACATGCAACATGCCGTCACTCCACAGAGATGAGTGAGTGAGTGTTCTTGTTTAGTGCCATGTCAGCATCTATGGCTATTTCATGGCAAAATTAGAACTAATAAGAAAATTGAGTTAAAAATTATATAGAGACAGTATGATAAATGAAAGAATAAATAAATACAGCGAGATACATATGTAGATACAATAAAAAAGAAAAATAAAATGCTTCAGATGCACATGTGCTAAAAACCCTACAATTTTCTTTAGTGGTGCCTTATTAAAAATGTCCTTCAGTGACTTTTGAGTATAAAAACGTTGTCTTGCCGTCATGAGAGCAGGACAGTCAAGTAAAATGTGCTTTATTGATAAAAAACCTCCGCAAAACTGACAAGATGGTGGTGCTTCACCTTTTAATAAAAAGCTGTGAGTAAGCCTTGAGTGGCCAATACGGCATCTAGTGTACACTACCTCATCATGTCGGTTTTGAAAGTGATGCAAGTGTCTATGGCTTATGGCAGGTTTAATATCATGCAGTTTATTTGCAGTGCATGTGTCCCATTCAGTCTGCCACTTCTTTAAAATATAGGAGGTTATTAGAGGCCTGAGGTCTGAGGCTGGGATCTGGCATTGAGTGACTTCTTGGGTAAGGGGCTCTCTTGGCAGCATTGTCTGCCTGCTTGTTACCTGACAGGCCAACATGGCTGGGAATCCAACAGAAGATGATATTAACATTATGTTTCTGTAAAAAACCTAGTTTCTCTAAAATCGGGACAATAATGGGGTGATCAGTCTTTAAAAACCCAAGTGTCTGAAGACAGGATCTGGAGTCAGTAAAAATTAAGGAGCTCTGTTGTTTGATTCTCTCAATGTGTTCCAATGCTAGAAGCAAAGCACGAGCCTCTGCTGTAAAAATTGAACATTGTTTGGGAATCCGCAAACCATACTGATTGTGCCCGGTGACAATTGCAGCAGAGACTGAGCCATCTACTTTGGAACCATTCAAGTATATGGAAATATGGTGAGGAAAACGGCATTTTATGTCCAAGATCTGCTGCGTGAGTGTCTTTTTGTTTTGGCTCAGATCCAGAATTATATTGGGTTTCCTTAAACTCCATGGTGGAATGGGACAAAACTGTGTCTGTGTTACATTGCTTATATCAGGGTTTAATTTTACCAGGTGAGGTTCTATACGGAGTCCAAAAGGAGTGATGCTCTTAGGCCTGACCTTATACATCTGCAAAAATCAAGGGTGAAAAACTGCAGAGTAGGCTGGATTTCTATGGTCTGCTGTAAGCTTAACCATATACTGGAGAGCCAATTTCAAGCACCTGTTGTGAAGTGAAGGCTCGTTTACTTCAACATACAAACTTAACAGGAGAGGTTCTGAAAGCCCCCAAGGCAAGCCTTAGCCCCTGGTGATGGACAGTTTCTAGCGTCCTGATGTATGTTTTCCTTCCTGATCCATAAACTATGCTCCCATACTCTAGCCAAGATCTCACAAGTGCTCTATAGAGATGCAGCAGCACGGCAGAGTCTGCACCCCATTTAGTTTTAGCCAAAACTTTAATAATATCAAGGGCTTTAAAATATCTGATTCGTAGAAATTTTATATGTGGAATAAAAGACAAGCTTATTATCAAAAATAAGTCCAAGGAATTTGGTTTCTTTTACCACCTTGACAGCTTCTCCATCTATGAAAAGCTCAGGGTCGAGGTGAAGAGACCGCAGCAGGGAAAAATGCATGCACACAGTTTTTGATTTTGAAAATTTAAAACCATTACTGACTGACCACCTATTAATCTTGTTTATGCACAGCTGTAGTTGCTTTTCGATTGTGCTCATGTCTTTCCCCCTGTAGCAAATACAGAGGTCATCTACATAAAGACTACAAAAGGTATTTGGTCTAAAAGCACCAACTACACTATTCATCTTAATGCTAAAAAGAGTAACCGAGAGGATGCTTCCCTGGGGGACTCCTTGTTCCTGCACATGGGGCTCTGAAAGGGTATCTCCTACTCGGACTCTTAAGTGTCTACTGGACAAAAAGTTTGAAATGAAAAAAGGCAAATGTCCCCTAAAACCCATGCCATGTAGGTCTCTTAAAATACCATATTTCCATGTTGTGTCATATGCTTTTTCTAAATCAAAAAATACAGCAACTACATGTTCTTTTCTAATAAAACCATCACGTATATAGGCCTCTAATCTGATAAGGTGGTCTAAAGTGCTTTTACCACACCTGAAGCCACACTGGTAATCAGTTAAAAGGCCTTCAGACTCAAGCACCCACACAAGGTGATTGTTACCTCCGCCAGGCCGAAGGCCAGGAGGAGGTCATGTTTTTGCCAGCGTTTGTTTGTCTGTCTGTCTGTTTGTCTGTTGGTTAGCAAGATAACTCAAAAAGTTTTGGACGGATTTCGATGAAACTTTCAGGCCTTGTTGGAAATGGTACAAGGAAGAACTGATTAAACTTTGGGGATGATCCGGATCACCGTCTGCATACAGGAATTTTTTAAATGATTCTTTAACATTGCCAGACACGGCCATTTTCAACATGTGTGCAGGGGCAATAGAGGGTGCTGGTCGTCGTGTCTGATGAACACAAACTCCGCCTTCTTCAAAGTTTTAGGCACAAAAGGACGCAGAAAACAGTGGTGGGCAGGGCCCGCCAGAGTGCCTGTGTTTGCGCTACGCTGCAAAACCTGAGACGGCCAGCTGTCCGCCACCGGATTATTTGGCAGAAATTCCCTGGCCAGCCACAGGGGCTGCGCAAAAACCAGCTCTCTGCCGGGGGAGGCTTCCAAATCCTCTTTTTTCCGCGGAGCGCAAACCCAATAAAACCCACGGCAACCATTATCGCACCTTCTTTTGTCCAGCGGCTCCGGGACAGAGAGGAATCCCGGCGCCAGTAATGCTGCGCCTGATATGTGTGACTCTAATGCTAAAAGTGACTGCATCAGGGATTTACCACCTCAAGTCGCACTTTGCTACACAGCGCCACAAAAACTGTGTAGCCACATTCCATCGACGGATGAACATTTTCAGCCAGTGACAGAACTGACGCCTTCCAAATCCAATTCATCACTAGCAGAAGTGATGTTCTGTCATTTTGTGGCAGAGCACAATCTACCCCCATTGGTGGCAGATCACTTAAGTGATTTGGTGCCAACACTGTTTCCTGACAGCAAGAGCACTCAATTTTTTTGTGCTACTTGGCTTATTATTTTCACATTACCAAAAAGTTATGGCTCAACATTGTCTCCATATAAGTGTACATTTGAATAAATATGTTTGAAATACAGTAGTTCATGTTGCAGTTGCTGTTTGCTTAGTTTTTGTTTGTTTGTTAGTTTGTTTTTGCTACAGTTTTCTTTCATCTGCCGATAAATACAGTTTTTAAATACTCAGTACAGGTGTGAAAGCCCCCCCCCCCAATAAGGGAGGCATGAGGTCAGTACAGGTGTGAAAGCCCCCCCAATAAGGGAGGCATGAGGTATGCCTTGACAGGTCGCAGCCTGGCACTTTGCACATGGAGGAGATGGACACAACAGCAACACTTCAGTTTATTACCTCCACCAAGGAGGTAATCCTTTTACTACAGAACCACTAACCCTATCATTGTGAATCCAATTGCTAGTCATATGTTTTCATGGTCAAGGAATCTGAAAACCTACACACAAACACTGTATGAGGGGGAACTGTGGCGCTTGGCGGAGGTCTGCGCTCTCCGAGTGCTTTTCTAGTTTACCATTCTTTCCATGGTTTTCCAGAAGCAACTTGTCAGAGCTATTGGACGGTAGTTGTTGGTATCAGTATGATCTTTGCCAGGTTTTGGAACGGGTATAACTACTGCTTCTTTCCAGCTTTCAGGAATACTGCCTGACTTCCAGATATTGTTGAAAACTGTCAAGAGAATGGATAGTGCACTGGGAGGGTGTGTTTTAAGAACTGATAATGAATTTTATCTGGCCCCACAGCAGTGTCATGAGAGTTCCTTACTGAGAACAAAAGTTCTTCCATAGTGAGATATTGGTTGTATGGTTCTGAGTTATCTGAAGAAAAGTTTATTTCTTTTTGTTCTTCTTGTGCTTGTATGATTTGGAACTCAGAACGATAGTTACCAATAGATGAATTCTTCTCAAACGATTTTGCTAGTTGATTAGCCATTTCATATTTTGTCATCAGCAGGTTACCCTGATGATTAATATGCTGCATTTGAAGTCCATTCTCCTTACCCTTCATCTTTCTAATTAACCCCTTGCACGCCGGGCAATTTTCCTAAAAACACCAAAAAATAATGTGCCCAAAGTAAATCGAAAGCTGTTCATGGGGTTGGTCTCATTTAAAAGAAAACACTTTGAATTTTTTGGCAAAAAAAACAAGATCTCTCTAAGTGCTCCGGCCACTGAGTTACAGTCATCTAAACATAGTGAACTTGAAGAAAATAAATTTGGCCTGGGTGTTTTTTTGGATACAAATGCTTGCAAATAACACACAGCTTCAGATCCGGGCTGGAAAATGCAACAGAAATGTAGAACCAAGTGTTATCCAGCTGAGGTCCAAATTTTGTAACAATACCACAAAAAAAAGAATATATTACACAGCTTTGTTCTCAGGCTGTTCTCAGGCTGTTCCCAGGCATTTTGGAACTGTGCCAAATTGTGCCAAATGGCACAGTTTGGAAAAACGTCTGTAACTTTTGAATGATTCAACATAGAAGCTTCATCTTGGGCTCAAATGAAAGGTTACATTCAGGGCTGTGTCTGTGTGTTTCGGGGGGGGGGGTTGTCCCCCTCCCCCGCTACAGAGGACAGAGATCCGCCCTCGCTACATAACGGATTACACTCGGATGTGGTGATGTTTCCACAGCACCGCTGTCACTGCGGCTCCCCCCACCCCACCCCGCGACAGAATCATAGCGGCGGGGGGGGGTGGGGGCGGCATTCACGGTCCGGAGGCGACGAACGAACCGTGTAACGCGGCGCACGCACTTCGGACATCATGCGCCACACAGTTGTAATTTACCGATCGGTCAAAAGTCATTTTGGATTACAATTTTCAGGGATAGAAAATAATTTGGCTTATAACACCTTACCTCTTCACAGCCACATTGTCCTGGCCAACTTCTCTTCCTCATTGTCAGACGAACACGATGCTGGTCCGCTCGTTCTGGTCTCGCGACCCAGTCAAAACATAATTCCATGATCGCGGTTTTGGTGAATGATTTACGACCTTCGTCGTCGGCCTCCGTCGGTCTATGATGACCATATAAGAGAATCCTAAACACTCTGCTGGAATTAAAAAAAAAAAAATAAAGCACTGCCTGTGGCTGCTGAAGCAGTCTCTCTTCACCCATCTTTAGACAACAGCTCAGCGAACTTCTGTGCTTCAATTGGCTCGCAGCCGTTGGGAGGCGGGTCCTTCTGGCTAGATTTTCATTCATTGGCTCTTCATGGTTTCAGAAACCCAATTCAAGGCTCTTATTAGTCGAATGACAGGTCAATCAGATGAACTAATCTGTTCGTGGCTGTGTCTGCAGCTTTTATTTTCAGTGCGCGCTTGGACGCCATCACCATCTCCATCTGCACCATCAGGATCATGCGTCGAGAGCGCACGAGGGCGCACAAGAGCGCAGAGGGACGCAGAGACTTGCCCGCCCGCGGTACAACGGAGCGCAAGAGGTTAAATCCCAGATCTTTTTGGTAGATGTGTTGAATGTGAGGCTCGATACAAATTCCCTCCAGCTCCGTCTCTTTGCTACATTGATGATCCTGCATACTTTAGCTCGACAGATTTTAAATCTGGTCAGGTTTTCTGTTGTTGGATGTTTATTGAACACCCTCTCTGCTTTTTTCCTTGTCTCAATGGCCTTTTTACAGTCATCATTGAACCATGGGTTGGACCTGTGATGTGGCTTTGCTGATGTTTTTGGGACAGTCTTATCTGCAATTGTAATTAAGGTTTGAGCAAAGCTCTGAACAGAGTGACAGTGTGGTTGAGGTTTCTGGCTGAATTTCTCTTTGCACAGAGAAACAAAGGAAGACTAGTTTGCTTTTTTGAGTTGCCATCGCGGAGTTCTTGATTGCACATCCACTTCTGTAGACGTCAATATTAGTGGAAAGTGGTCACTTCCACAAAGATCATCCAAGACTCGCCAAGAGAATTCCAGCACTAGCTCAGGATCACATATAGATAGGTCAATTGCAGTATAGGTTTCATGTCCTGGGTGGAGGTATGTGTGAGACCCATCGTTCCAAAAACATGGATCATTTTTAGCAATAAAATCCCCCAGTATCTTGCCTTTTGCATTTGAGCAAATTCCTCCCCACGGAGGATTATGTTGATTAAATTCACCCACAAGGATGTATGGGGATGGCAACTGATTATGAAAGTCATCAAGATTTTCCGGTGTCACAATCATATCTGGTGGTATATAGAGAGAGCATAGCTTTATGCAAAGTTAGAAGAACTGCCATTGCTTGTAAGTTGGAGACTAAAGCCAAGTGGCTGTAAATTACGTCATTTCTTACTAAAATTGTTGAACCACCAGATGGACGATGCACATTTGGACCATATGTATTATACATAGTATAATGTTTCAGAGACATGGGGTTGGTTGATAGTAGGAGAGTTTCTTGAAGGCAAAAAGCAAGGGGATTAAAACTAGCAGCTAAATGCTGCACTTCAGAAAAACTGGCCTTAAAGCCACGACAGTTCCACTGGATAATGTGGCTACCCACCATCAGGTAGGTAAAACAAAAGCACGCTCCTTATGCTTGCTTTTGGGGGAGGGGCTGCGACTATGGCAAGTCGTGACTTCAGACATTTCTGCATCTCCTGGATTCCCACTCTTTTGCCATTTATTTTCTTGGCTTGATTTTACCTGAGTAGAGGAGCTGGATTTCTTCTTTTCTTTTGATAATTGGTTTTGCTCTGCGGACTTGCTTAGACTTTGACTTAAAGGTTGACTTATTGTAGTCAGGCTTTGAGTGCTTGTTTTACTTTTAACTGGGACTCCGGAATTTTTTAATACTACTTAATAATGAGGGCTTATCTTTAGTTAACCAGGTCAGATCTGTCTGGCACTCAGCAGGCTGCATCTTAGGTTTCACAACAGAGGAGAAAGTCTGCTGGAATTTGTACTTTGGGAAACCTTCTACCAGATTACTTGCCTCAGGGTAGCTAATTTTCTTAGTACATTTGACAGTTTGAATTTCTTTTTCCTTGATCCAACAAGGACATTCCTTCGATGATGCTGCTTGATTGCCTAAACAATTACTACATTTGGGAGGTGTTGTGCAGGCCAACTCATGCCTTTCCTCTCCACATTTGCAGCAGACTGGTTTATTCCTACATCCTGCGGAGCCATGGCCAAACTTTTGGCAGTTAAAACATCTCAACGGGTTTGGAATAAAGGTATCAACAGTTACACTCAGATATCCTATTTGGATTCTTTCTGGGAGTTGATGCCAGTTGAATGTCAGAATGTAAGTGCCAGTTTTTACTATTCAGTCATCTTTTATAATGGTTATCCTCTTCACATGTGTTACTCCTTGCTGTTGCAGTTCTGAGGCTATTTCATCCTCTTCCATATCGTGGAGTTCTCGAGTACGAATTACTCCTTTGCAGCTGTTTAGAAAAGGGTGAGGAAAAGCCTTCATAGGAACACCAGCCAGCACATTACACCGCAACGAATTTTCAGAATGGGATTTCTTTAAGCATTCCACCAAAATCTGGCCAGACCTCAGTTTTTTAACATCCTTAACTGACCCTGCAATACCTTAAATTCCTTTCTGTACAGCAAAAGGGGACAGCTTAGAAAGAGGCATATCTGATTAAAGCGACTCTAAAACAATAAGCCTCAGCCAATTATCACCATTTGAAAGAGCCATCCTGCTAATTCCTGGGTCATCCACATAGTCTTCCAACATTTGTTTTTTAGGGTTTTGTTTAGTAGCCATATTTGATAGAGTATGATTCATCATCCCTGCTCCCCACCCTCCTCGGCGCCCTAGAAGGGGATGCACAGAGCCATGGACTTCCTGCAGGTTATGCACCAGGGATACAGGGATGGTATACTCGAGCAATAAAGCACCAAAGTGCAAATTACCCAATTGACCCCCCGCCATAGGCTTTTGGGATTAGGAGACCTTATACTGCCAAAAGACATCCCAGAGTAGACCCTGACAAGCCGATTGATTGGACCGGGCCCTTCCAACCTCCCGTCTAAGTGAAGTAGGAGCCAAAGCACTGTGTTGGACTTGTGAAAGCCGCAGCAAGACACATTCCTCAAGAACCAGGATCTCTTCCTCCACTGACACGGGTTGCAACTCAGGGCAAACAAGTTGCCCCATTTGTTACCTCATATGATCAGCAAGGGGGTGCTCGGAACCACTTTAACCCTCGGTCCCCTTAGGGGATTATGACACACAAAGTTCTTGGAGAGTTTTACCGTAACCCTGGTAAGGGAGGCTAACAGGTACTAGTCCTTGCCCAAGGGACACCTGGGAGTATCAGCGAGAGTTAAGAGGCACTCCATCATCCTCCTAGTCCAACAGACCCCCTCACCCGGATGCAGTTAAACGTCATACCCAGGACGGAGTCCCTTTTAAGGAAACACACGATCAAAGTGGGGAACAAAAACCAAGAAAGATTTTGATGAAGCTGCATCTTTAGAACACTGGTGTTTTAACTCTGGACCTGTTGCTTCTGCATAAGAATCTTTGATTTGGCTGAGAGGAGGGCACAGAAGTGTGTTTTTAACTCTTAATTCCTTCTTACCAGCTCAAAGAAATGCCACTGTACCACCAACTGCAGTAGAATTTGTGTTTACTACCACTGCTTTAAATGACAGATGACAGCTGTTGTCTGATGTTACCCAAGATTAACTTCTGGTTTGTCCTCGTCACTGCAGTAAAGTGGAAAATGTTGAAAATGCTACCCTCTTTCCACCTGGCAACACAGTATGCCACTCTGTTCCCCTCATTGAAAACAATGGAACCTCTAGTTTGCGGTCTACTGCTTACCATTAACATGTGTACCTAGCGACTTCCGGTTATGGCGGCCACGTGAGGGGGACACGTCTCACTCTGCTCTGCTCCTGGAGACGAAAAAACGGCAAATAACTCTCTCATTTGGGACAGAACCTATCCCAGCGTTTGGACGAGGATATGTCGGTGAAGCCTAAGGCTGGAAAACCAGGTAGAGGAAAAAGCGAGCCGCCGAAACAGTCTAAATTAACGGACTTTCACGTCTGTGACGCAGCAGATAAAGAAGCTCCATATATGGCGGAGGAAGCGAGCAGCGGTGTGGTGAATGTGGGAAACGGCACAGGTGCGGTGCTTAACGCCATTAGTTCAATGAGAGCGGACTTTTCCGCTAAGTTTGATGGGACTATGGCAGCGTTGGAAGGAATGAGAAAAGAATTGGGTGACTGTGTAGAACGAATGGCGCAGGTAGAGCTTCGTGTCTCTAGTGCTGAAGATGACGTCACCTGTCTTCAATTAAAGGTGCGCACTTTGGAAAAAAAAATAAAAGTCTGGAAAATAATGTCTTGGACTTGGAATCCCGGTCGAGACGGAACAACTTGAGGCTGGTGGGTCTACCGGAGGAATCCGAAAGTCGGGACACATGTTCCTTTTTGGAAAAGTGGATTCCGGAGGCGCTGGGCAGCACGGAGCTGCAATCAGCAGTCGTTCTGGAAAGTGCATATCGTATCGGCCCACGGAGAGATAAGGGACCACCGAGGACGATTATTATGAAGTTTCTCAGCAACAGAGACAGGATGAAGATCTTCAACGCTGCGCGAGCTAAAGGCCAGATTAAACACCAGGACCAGCAGGTGCGGTTCTACTCAGATTTGGCCACAGGAATCCAACAATTGAGGAAGCAGTTTGATCCCGTACGTAAAGAGCTGCGCAACCTTGGGATTCGTCATGGTGTAATTTATCCTGCGAGACTGTTGACCACGTATGAGGGCAGAACCCACATCTTCAAGACCCCAGAGGAGGCGCAGGAGTTCATCAAGAAGATCCAAGAAGAGACTGGTGGGAGCTAAGCATGAACAAAATATAAGGTAGAATATTTAAGCATTTGCACAGGCATCTGACTGACTTGAAGCAAATAGCAAGTTTACAAAATATAGATTGTATTATATATTAAAAAAAAAAAACTGATGTACAAAGTTGCTAAAAATTTTGGAGTTAAGTTGGAAAACTACAGAAGAGAGTTAATGTTATGTCATTAAAAGTAGCAGAGTTAGGGTGTTTGGGAGGATGAAGAAGGAGTGGCTTTGGCTGATCCTCGTGGGTGTGGAGCGGTCGATGGCTATATCGGGAGACGGAATTTTTTTTTTGATTTTGGGGGGATTACCACAAATGTGGGAAGGGGGAATTTGTTTGTGTGTAGTTTGTAGGATGAATGTTCAACCACTCATGTTTTTGCTTCTCTGTATGAGCATGTTTATACTGCAAGGTAATCCTAAACTCCCTATTGATCATAAACCAAAGCGTTAATCTTAATTTAACTTCATGGAATTGCAGAGGTCTACAAAAATTAAAAAAACTTAAGTTATGAATAAAATAAAAGATATGGGTTCAAAAATTGTGTTTTTACAAGAAACTCATCTAATAGGAGGAGGATGTAAAAAGAATTAGGAGTAGATGGCAAGGAAGTGTTTTCACCTCATCATTTTCATCCCGAGCCAGGGGAGTTATGACTCTCATACATAAATCAGTCCCATTTCAAGTGAAAAATGTAATTGGAGACAAATTTGGAAGATATTTAATCATTCAAGGATCTTTGTTATTAGAAAATATAAATTTGGTAAACCTATATGGTCCCAATATAGATGATCAAAAGTTCTTTGCTAATTTATTTCTTATCTTATCATCACTTACAGGGCAACATATAATAGCAGGGGATTTTAATTGTACATTGAATCCCGGTATAGATAGATCAACAAGACTGGACTGTACGCACAATGGATGTAGGATGACCATTATTCATTTTATGAAAGAATTGAGATTGCTAGATATATGGAGAGAAATGAATCCACAAGTTAAAGCCTACTCTTGTTATTCCAATACCTACAAGACTTTCTCACGTATTGATTATTTTTTGATCTCCGTAGAATTAAGGTCCAAGATTCAAAACTGCTTTTATGATAACATCGTGATCTCTGATCATGCACCCTGCTGTCTAATATATGTAGATAAGAAATTGACAAAGGAACCAGGTAGATGGCAATTTCAGCATAAATGGCTTCAGGATGAGGAATTTGTTAAGTACATAGAAAAACAGATAGATGAGTTCTTTGATATCAATACTACACAAACATCAGCAGTTGTGAAGTGGGAGGCTTTCAAAGCTTTTATTAGGGGACATATTATTAGTTATACAGGTTCAAAATCTAAGAAGACTCGAGAGGAGAGAGTTCAATTGGAACATAAAATAAAAATCCTTCAAGAAAAAGTATATGCAGGAAGTGATCCAAGGTTGGAGAACGAATTACTGATTTTGAGAGCTGAATATGACAAAAAATCAGCGAATAGAGCTGCCTCGAGTCTTCTAAGATTGAAACAATCTTTTTATGAACAAGGTGAAAAATCAGGAAAATTATTGGCATGGCAGATTAAACAATTAGAATTTAAAACACCAATTACCAGTATTATAAGTAACGGACAGGCAGTCGTAGATCACCTCTGCTGCCTCTTAAGACATCAAGTCCTGCTGCCCACTCCCCACTCCACCAACATCCCCCACTCCCAACACACAGCCTCCCATCCTGACCCTGACCAGGACCCAGGTGAGGACGGAGCTGAGGAAGATCAAGGCGAGTAAGGCGTCGGGACCGGACGGCATCAGCGCAAAGCTCCTCAAGTCCTGTGCAGACCAGCTGTGTGGGATTGTGACGTACATCTTCAACCTGAGCCTGAAGCTGGGGAGGGTACCGCAGCTGTGGAAAACATCTTGTGTGGTACCTGTACCAAAAACTTCCCACCCCAAAGACCTGAACAGCTACAGACCGGTGGCCTTGACGTCCCACTTGATGAAGACCCTGGAGAGACTGCTCCTTGCTCACCTCCGCCCCCTGGTGGAACCAGCGATGGATCCACTCCAGTTCGCCTATCAGCATGGCATTGGGGTGGAGGATGCGGTGATCTTCCTCCTTCACCGTTCTCTGTCCCACCTGGAGAAGCCCGGGAATGTGGTGAGGATCATGTTCTTTGACTTCTCCAGTGCTTTCAACACCATCCAACCGATGATCCTGAAGGACAAGCTGCTGCGCGCAGGGGTGGACCAGCACCTGTCATCATGGATCCTGGACTACCTCACAAACCGGCCTCAGTTTGTGAGAACCCGGGACTGTGTGTCTGACACGATCATCGGTAGCACGGGGACCCCCCAGGGAACGGTGTTGGCTCCCTTCCTGTTCACTCTTTATACTGCGGACTTCTCACACAACACAACACACTGCCATCTACAGAAGTTCTCTGATGACTCTGCGATCGTTGGCCTCATCTCCAATGGAGATGAAGCTGAGTACAGAGGGCTTATCCAGGACTTCGCGGACTGGTGCCATCGGAACTGCCTCCAGATCAACGCGAGGAAAACTAAGGAGCTGGTGGTGGACTGCCGCAGGCATGGACAACCCCTCACAGCACCAGTAAATATACAGGGAACAGACATTGAGATGGTGACATCCTACAAGTACCCGGGTGTTCATCTGAACAATAAACTAGACTGGTCACACAATACTGACGCACTCTACAAGAAGGGACAGCGCAGGCTGTTCCTACTGAGGAGACTCAGGTCTTTTGGTGTACAAGGGGCGCTGCTGAAGACATTCTATGACACGGTGGTGGCATCAGCCATCACTTTTGGAGTGGTCTGTTGGGGCAGTGGCATTACTGCAGCCGATAGGAAGAGACTGAACAAACTGATCAAGAAAGCTAGCTCTGTCCTGGGGCAGCGCCTTGATCCGATGGAGGAGATAGGAGAGAGAAGGACGGTGGCTAAACTGTCATCTCTGCTGGAGTCCGAGATCCACCCTATGCAGGACATACTGAATGCACTGAGGAGCTCATTTAACAGCAGACTACATCATCCCAGGTGCACAACCAAGAGGTTTCGCAGGTCCTTCCTACCAACGGCTGTCAGACTGTACAACCTAAGGAGGGCTGCTCACAGAGATAGCAAAAAGACGTAACAACTTAATAGTTTTTGAATGCAAAAGATGCAACAGACTTACACAATGGTCCCCTCTGGCATACAACTAGGAAAATACCGGTCGCTATGGAGGGTGAGACTATGTATGGGTACATAATCATACCATGTAGGATAACTAAGTAGACGGTTGTGCCGTTTCATCCCATCTAGCAACAATGCTCTGCACTGTGTGTGCTTATACATTTACATATTTATTCCATCTAGCTACAATGCTCTGCACTGGGTGTGTTTACATTTATATATCTATATATTTATTCCATCTAGCTACAATGCACCGCACTGTGTGTGTTTATATATCTACATATTATTCCATCTAGCTACAATGCTCCGCACTGGGTGTGTTTATATTTATATATCTATATATCTATTCCATCTAGCTACATTGCTCCGCACTGTGTGTGTTTATATATTTACATATTTATTCCACCTAGCTGCAATGCTCCATACTGTGGGTGTTTATATATCTACATATTTAGTCCATCTAGCTACAATGCTCCGCACTGTGTGTTTATATTCTCATATATTTATTCCATCCAGCTACAATGCTCTGCACTGTGTGTATGTGTGTATATATATATATATATATTTATAGTAATATGTACATATGTATATTAGCTGCTCTTGCTTGCTTGCTTTTTTTTTTCTTGCCTTCTGATTGTTGCTCTGAGTGTTGCTATCCCTGTGCTGTTGCAATCCTGGAATTTCCCCTTTGTGGGACTAATAAAGGCTTATCTTATCTTATCTCATCTTATATTCAGTCCCGCTCTCACTCCTTTGGTTGTATCTATACAATCAGTAGCATCCAGGGATTTTGACAACATGACTGGTCCCAGGCTCCCCACTGGGCCCCCACACCCCGAGCAGGAGCAGGGCAACAGGGGTGGGTGGAAGACCCCCACCCCCCTCCCCCCTGCACAAAACATGGTGGGTGTATGTCGGTTATATGACGTAATTGTGTGTAAATGTGTGGACTACCAAAGTGAAATTAAAATTGGGGGGATGGTGACTGGAGCACCGCTAGCCACTGCGATGGGCAGCGGGGCCCCCATCCCCCCAAGCCCTCAGTGTCTAAAATGCAATTAAAATTGAGGTGAGGGCAGCCCCACCGCAAAGCAAAGGTATCCCCTTCACCAACACAGTGCAGCACACCCCCACCCCAAAGCCCTAAATGTACCCAAGAAGATGTGTATTCCACCCAGAGTCAGGGGGAGGGGGAAAATAAGACTGGGAGGGAGGCAGTCTTAAAGCGTGGTTGTCCCCCCCACCCCACCCCCAGAAGCCAGCTTGCAAACTGGTTCATGAGGCCACCCACTGCTCCCAAATCCCAACCCAGGGCGAGGGCCGCCAGTGCAAGCAGCCCAGGACCCACCAGCATCGCGCCCTGGTGCTCCAGCACCACAAACATGATGAGGCAGCTATACCCATTCCCACTCATCTTACACACACAAACGTGGACAACAATAGTCAAAATAGTGAACAATGGGCCGGACCCACACGGTGCCCCACATGCCAAGCGACACTCCCGAGCGCCCACGCAAGCCCACCGACCACCCACTTCAGACGCACACCGACAGCGGCAGGCCGCCCTGCAGCCACAGCCACCCCGGAGCAACCCGACGGAAACACGGCCACCAACCCATGCCAACGGCCCCCCCAACCATCCCCGAGCACCAACACACACCCGCCGCCAATGACACCAGAGGCAATGCGACACAGCGCCCCACCCCACGACACAACAGCAGGGCGGCTTGGACAAGCAGGCCCTGAAACGCCAACCCCCATGCCACTAGATGGACTGCCCCACCCCCGCCACCCAACAAAGTTCTCCTACCCATATACACATCCTCCACCCCCAGACATCCACCCACAGGTAACCGCTGAGGCACCAAGGAGAGTGAGCCACCGTCCGCCACCCCTCAGGTTATAGAATTAATAAGCGGGGACCAGAGAGAATTGAATTCTGCCAATTGATTATTTGAAGAAGCTGACATTCTCTCCAGGCTGATATAATCTAATAGTAAGTTATTATAATAAGTCATGCGTAAGTTATTTCTTGATTTCCAATTCATGAGGATAGTTTTCTTTGCAATGCATAAGGCAGTGAGAACCATGTGTGGCATCCTTGCATCTATATTTATTTCACTTAACTCTCTAAGTGTGTCTGTCGCCGAATTGCGACATAACCCCTAGTGGTCAAGAGTGGTAAATATTTTTTGTCAATAAAATAGTTCAGATTTCCAAGGCTATAACTTGAAAGTGGTAAGCGATAATGGCTTACTGTCAATTAGAAAGATGTAAAATATGATCCCAAGTTTCAGATAGGAATAAATTTACGCATCTAATTTGCATAATGCTGCAGCACCTCTTTAAATTCCATAACTCAGTCAAAACTGGACTTTGGATGTATTTACACAAAGAATGGTTCAGTCTTTTGACACAGTTTTTTTTGTACAGAGGTACCTCATCATCTTATCTTCAAAATATATTGAACAAGAAATCAGTACAATATTTAAAAAAACACAGAAATTCCTCACTTACCAGCAGCTAAGGGGTCTCGCTCGCTGCCGTGGTCGCTGTGTTTTCACCCATCGTGGTCGTTATTTTGCGTTCTGTTGGTCATTTATGCTCTCTACCACATCTACAAAGTCTTATGATTATCCCACATAAATTTCGCTTGTATCCTGCAGCTATTTTCCACGTACAAAGCCGACTAAGTGATAGTGCACGATGATGGACGGCAGCCATATTAGCTTTCTGGGCTAAAATGCTAAAAACAGGAACTTCCGGTTATGGCTGCCACGTAGGACGGACGTGTCTCGCTCTGCTCTGCTCCTGGAAAAAAAAAATCGGCAAATAACTCTCTCATTTGGGACAGAACGTATCCCAGCATTTGGGCGAGGATATGTCGGCGAAGCCTAAGGCTGGAAAACCAGGAAAAGGAAAAAGCGAGCCGCCGAAACAGTCCAAATTAACGGACTTTCAGGTCTGTGACGCAGCAAACAAAACTCCATATATGGCGGAGGAGGCTGGCAACGCTGCGATTTCTGCGGGGAATGGCGCAGATGCGCTGATGGCAGCCATGAGTTCAATGAGAGCGGACTTTTCCTCTAGATTTGATGGGATTATGACAGCGTTGGAAGGAATAAGAAAGGAATTGGGTGACTGTGTAGAACGAACGGCGCAGATGGAGCTCCGTCTCGCTAGTGCTGAAGATGACGTCACCCGTCTTCAATTAAAGGTGCGCACTTTGGAAAAAAAAAATAAATCTCTGGAAGATAATATTTTGGATTTGGAATCTCGGTCGAGACAGAATAATTTGAGGCTGGTGGGTCTTCCAGAGGAATCAGAAGGTCGGGACGTATGTTCCTTTCTGGAAAAGTGGATTCCGGAGGTGCTGGGCAGCGAGGAGTTGCAATCAGCAGTGGTTCTGGAAAAAGCACATCGTATTGGCCCACGGAGAGATAAGGGACCGCCGAGGACCTTAATTATGAAGTTTCTTAGCAACAGAGACAGGATGAAGATCTTCAACGCTGCACGAGCTAAAAAAGGAGAGATTAAACACCAGGACCAGCAGGTGCGGTTCTACCCAGATTTGGCCACAGGAATCCAGCAATTGAGGAAGCAGTTTGATCCCGTACGTAAGGAGCTGCGCAACCTTGGGATTCGTCATGGTGTAATCTATCCTGCGAGACTGCTGACCACGTATGAGGGCAGAACCCACATCTTCAAGACCCCAGAGGAGGCGCAGGAGTTCATCAAGAAGATCAAAGAAGAAGAAGAGACTGGTGGGAGCTAAGCATGAACAAAATATAAGGTAGAATAATTAAGCATTTGCACAGGCATCTGACTGACTTGAAGTAAATAGTAAGTTTACAAAATATAGATTGTATTATATATTAAAAAAACAAAACAAAAACAAAACAAACAAAAAAAAAAAAACTATGATGTACAAAGTTAAAAATTTTGGAGTTAAGTTGGAAAA
The DNA here is from genome assembly GCA_020510985.1 of Pholidichthys leucotaenia. Lineage (NCBI taxonomy): Eukaryota > Metazoa > Chordata > Actinopteri > Cichliformes > Pholidichthyidae > Pholidichthys > Pholidichthys leucotaenia. Next base: position 240,834,967 of record CM035839.1, read on the forward strand.
CTACAGAGGAGAGTTAATGTTACGTCATTAAAAGCAGTAGAGTTAGGGTGATTGGGAGGATGAAGAAGGAGTGGCTTAGGCTGTTCCCCGTGGGTGTGGAACGGTCGATGGCTATATCGGGAGACAGAATTTTTCTTTTGATTTTGGGGGGTTTGCCACAAGTGTGGGAAGGGGAAATTTGTTTGTGTGTAGTCTGTAGGATGAATGTTCAACCACTCATGTTTTTGCTTCTCTGTATGAGCATGTTTACACTGCAAGGTAATCCCAAACTCTCTATTGATCATGGACCAAAGTGTTAATCTTAATTTAACTTCATGGAATTGCAGAGGTCTACAAAATTTTAAAAAACTTAAACAAGTTATGAATAAAATAAAGGACATGGGTTCAAGAATTGTGTTTTTACAAGAAACTCATCTGATAGAGGAGGATGTTAAAAGAATTAGGAGTAGATGGCAGGGAAGTGTATTCACCTCTTCATTTTCATCCCGAGCCAGGGGAGTTATGACTCTCATACATAAATCAGTTCCTTTTCAAGTGAAAAATGTAATTGGAGACAAATTTGGAAGATATGTAATCATTCAAGGTTCTTTGCTATTAGAAAATATAAATCTTGTGAACTTATATGGTCCCAATATAGATGATCAGAAGTTCTTTGCTAATTTATTTCTCATCTTATCATCACTTACAGGGCAACATATAATAGCAGGGGATTTTAATTGTACATTGAATCCAGGTGTGGATAGATCAACAGGACTGGATTGTACGCACATTGGATGTAGGATGACTATTAATCATTTTATGAAAGAATTGAGATTGTTAGATATATGGAGAGAAATGAAACCACAAATTAAAGCCTATTCTTGTTATTCCAGTACCTACAAGACATTCTCACGTATTGATTATTTTTTGATTTCCACAGAATTAAGGTCCAAGATTCAAAACTGCTTTTATGATAACATCGTGATCTCTGATCATGCACCCTGTTGTCTAATATATGTAGATAAAAAATTGACAAAGGAATCAGGTAGATGGCAATTTCAGCATAAATGGCTTCAGGATGAGGAATTTGTCAAGTATATAGAAAAACAGATAGACGAGTTCTTTGACATCAATACTACACAAACATCAGCATGTGTAAAGTGGGAGGCTTTCAAAGCTTTTATTAGGGGACATATTATTAGTTATACAGGATCAAAATCTAAGAAGACTCGAGAGGAGAGAGCTAAATTGGAACATAAAATAAAAAATCTTCAGGAAAAAGTGTATGCAGGAAGTGACCCAAGGTTGGAGAATGAATTACTGATTTTGAGAGCTGAATACGACAAAAAATCAGCGAATAGAGCTGCCTCGAGTCTTCTAAGATTGAAACAATCTTTTTATGAACAAGGTGAAAAATCAGGAAAATTATTAGCATGGCAGATTAAACAGTTGGAAATTAAAACACCAATTACCAGTATTATAAGTAATGGACAGGTAGTTATAGATCCTTTAGAAATTAATAGAGCCTTTAGAGATTACTATGAAAAAATATTATATGATACCAAAAATGAACCTGATTTAACAAAACTAAATGGGTTTTTGAACGAACTATCTATACCGTGTATTCCAAATGAAAACAGGGAGATATTGGAGTCTAAAATTAGTCAAGAAGAAGTTGGGCTAGCCATTGATAATATGAAATCAGGAAAAAGTGCAGGACCAGATGGTCTTCCAGTTGACCTTTATAAAAAATTTAAGAATAAATTAATAAAACCTTTTTTGGAAATGGTTTTAGAAGCATTTCAAAATAATAATTTACCATCATACATAAATAATGCCTTAATTATACTGCTGCCAAAACCAGGTAAGCCCTCTAATAAATGTGAAAATATGAGACCCATAAGCCTATTAAACGCCGACCTTAAGATAATCTGTAAAATTTTAGCAAGACGAATACAAGAAATTTTACCAAATATTATTAATCGAGATCAGAATGGCTTTATAAAGGGTAGACAAGGCTTCCATAATGTAAGAAGACTATTTAATATTATTTATTTTAATAAAGAAGCACCGGATACAGCTCTCCTATCATTGGACGCCGAAAAGGCCTTTGATAGAGTTGAATGGCCCTTTCTTTTTGAAGTCCTACAAAGGTTTGGACTTGGAAATAATTTCATAAAATGGGTTCAAATAATATACAATAATGCTACAGCAGAAATCCTAACAAATAACAATATTTCAAAACCAATAAAAATCAATAGAGGATGTCGACAAGGCTGTCCACTTTCACCTTTACTGTTTACTATGGCAATTGAACCTTTAGCGATAGCGATACGTTTACATTCACAAATATATGGAATTAAAGTTGGACCAACAGAACATAAAATCTCCCTGTACGCCGATGATATAATTTTGTTTATGTCGAATCTAAAAAAATCAATTCCAACCTTGTTGAATTTAATAAAGAATTTTGGGGAAATATCAGGATATAAAATAAATAAAACTAAATCTTCAATATTAATGCTAAATGAGACCCAGAGAAATTACCCAGCCCCTGAGGTAAATCAATTCAATGTTGTAAATCAGTTTAAATATTTAGGAATCCAAATTATGCCTAAGCTAGAATCAGTCGCCAGTGTCAACTATGAAGCCTTAATGTCAGATATCAGTGAGTTAACTCAGAGATGGATGTCACTACCAATGTCGATGATCGGGAGAATCAATATACTTAAAAGTAATATTTTACCTAAAATACTTTATTTATTTCAATACATTCCCTTATCACCACCTTTAGATCTATTCTCAAGAATAAAAAAAAAGTTAGTGGAATTTATATGGAACAACAGGAGGGCTAGATTACGTTTGTCTTTATTATATTTACCATTTGATCGTGGAGGTCTGAAATGTCCAAATTTTATGTTGTATTATTGGTCGGCACAACTGAGGTCTATGACATATTATTTTTCATCAAATGATCTCCCTCACTGGACTGAAATGGAATCATACAATTTACCTTTACCTCTTCCCATATTCATATACTCAGATTCGGCAAAAAAATTACAAAAACAAGTTAAAAATCCATTTGTAAAGCATATGATCAAAATATGGTGTGAAGCTAAAAACTATTTAAAAGAACCACAGTTATTGTCACAATTTAGTCCAATATGGGGTAATCAATATTTTAAACCAGGGAGAGCGGACGCTGTATTTAAAGTATGGAATTTAAAAGGGATACAAAAGATTCAGGATTTATATTTGCCATGTGCAGACAACATAATGTCTTTTGAAGAGCTGAGGATCAAATTTAATCTCAATAGAACACATTTTTTTAAATATCTTCAACTTAGAAACTTTATTCGATCAAATCAAAATAAAGCTCTCACTCGACCTATTTATTCATCCTTGGAAAAAATGATGATAAAAGATAGTAAAAGAAAGGGTATTATTTCAGAGTTTTATAACTCATTGACACTATCTTCAAGTGAAAATTCACTGAAAAGATTAAACTACTGGAAAGAAGATCTGCAAATTGAAATTTCAGAGGAACAATGGGAATTGGCTTGCACAGAAGCTCAAACCAAATCAATAAATGCACGCCTTAAATTGATACATTTCAAATGGTTAATGCGGATGTATGTTACACCGGAGGAGTTAAATAGATATAACAAAAATATACCAGATACATGCACAAAATGCATGGAAAGTAAAGGAACCCTATTTCATTGTTTATGGGAATGTAGATTAATAAGAATGTTTTGGGAAGAGGTGAGGGTAACAATTGAAAAAATAATCTCAAAACAAATCATATTGAATCCTAAACTGTTTTTGTTGGGTCTGTACCCAGAAAAGCATAATTTTAATAAAAGTGAAAGAACATTCATAGACCTCAGTTTGCTTAATGCCAAAAAATGTATTGCACTATTATGGAAAAAGACTCATAGACCAGATGTGACTCAGTGGTTAAGACAGATGTTAACAAACCTTCCATTAGAAAGAATAACATATATACTAAAATCAAAGGAAATTGTGTTTGAGAATATATGGAGACCTTTTATTGATTATGTAAAAAATTTAAACATAACTCTTGAAGAAGAAGGTGAATGATGTGTGTGGACCTTGTAAATTCCAAACTGGTGAACATAATATGTATACTTATGTATTGGATTGTCTAGACTAAACAGAGGAGCATTGTTGAAGATTTGATTTTGTTGGTGGTTGTTGGTGTTTTTAGTGCATTTTTTTTTTTTGTAGTACTTTAGTGTTAGTGTTTGATTGTTTGTATCATGTTTGTTAAAAAAAAAAAAAGGTTCAATAAAGATATTGTGGAAAAAAAAAATGCTAAAAACAGGAAAAGGAAATGAGGAGTTCTTCTTATTTGGTGTATTACGTGTCATCCATTGAGTCCTCCAATGGATGTCTGCCACCTTCTGAAATTCGCAGATCAGTACAAATCAGTACAAATCCTCAATGGAGCCGATCATGTCGGGTGCAGATGACAGGTGCAGCGCTGCACTCTACCACTAGGGGCACGCAAAATCTCACACTCAAAAGGTTAAATTATGGGGTACCCCCCCACAGCAGCCACGGACAAACACAGCGCTCAACTAGAGCAATTAACAGGACAGTGAGATGTGTGTGTTGAGATCAATAGGCAGCCTTCCTGTGCTTAGTTCAGGCACCAGCATCCTGTGGATATGTATGACGCAAATGCAAACATTCATGCTTCCTGCTCGCATTGTGGTACAAATGTCACATGTCTGAATGCATTTCCTTTGATGATAAAATGCCTTTGATGTATTGTCCGTTGCTGGGTATTTAAGTGGCTGAATTCATATGTTCACCCTCTGTTCTTCTTCTGACTGCTTCTGACTACAGCTCATGAGAGCCTGAGAGCGATCCCCAGCATGCTTATACAGCAGCTGGGGTGAGCTCCGTGATGGCGATGATTTGATCAATAAACTTCATTAAAACTCCAGACGCCGTGTCTTATTTTAACATCGCCACAAAATGACCTAATATGCAAAGTGTGGGTGAGGATGGGGCACTATACCCAAGCCATGCCGACAAGTCCTCACATGTCTTCTGCCAGAACTTTTGAACCAGTGCGCAGGACCACATAGCATGCATATAGCTATCCGGGATGTTGCTGGCGCAGTGAGAGCAGATATTTGTGTGACTCAGGCTCATTTTGAACATCCTTTGTCCTGTGTAATGAATTCTATCTAGAACTTTATACTGTATAAGTTGTAAGTTAGAGTTTTTAGTCATCATAAAAGTGTTTAACATATTTGTGTCCAGAAACTTTCCTCCTTACTGATCAATAGGTCTGTCTCCCATTTTGAAGAGATACAGACTCATTGTGGCCGACACACATTGTGGGCTCACGCTGCCACAGAGACAGGACTGAATGTGTATTGTGGGGTGTCACGTCTGCAAGGACTAAGGACTCGAATCTACAGGAGGTAACAAGGAAGTGTGAGTCTCTTTGTCCCACAGAAGACGCCCCGGAGGGTATTCCGGTTCATCAGGAAATGAGAGACAATGGTGAAGCTTCAAGGGGATGCTTTGTAACTGTATGTTGACTGAAGACACCATGTGACTTGAATTCTGATGCTGGAAATGTATAAAAGGGTGTTGAAGTATGATTCTTTCTCTTTCCTGCTTTGAGAATGCTAGAAGCTGCGTTCTGTCAAATAAAGCTGGTTTTATGACTGAAACTCAGCCTCGTTATTTGAGCATGCTTCTACACTGGTGACCTACGACGGAAAATGAGCAGACAGAATTCTCCCGAGCGGGGCTCGGTGGAAGCCAGCCTGATGGCCGCCTCCACGATCCGGCTGCCCGATTTCTGGCAGCACAGCCCGCGCTCATGGTTTAGCGCAATCGAGGCGCAGTTCAACCTCCGGAGAATCTTCAACGACGACACAAGATTCTACCACGTGGTAGCGAAGCTGGACAGCGACACGGTCCAGAGAGTGGAAGATCTGGTTAATCATCCACCAGACAGCGACAAGTACAGCGCATTGAAGGACGCGCTGATCAGCCATTTCACCCCCTCAGTCCAACAACGAGCAGAGGGGCTCCTGGCACTGTCGGAGGCAGAAAACGATAGACCTGCGGACCTGATGGTGAAGATGCTGCAGCTCAAAGCCTCTGAGGATGGTGAATTCATTTTCGCTCACCTTTTCCTCCGAACCCTACCACCAGCAGTGAGAGTGGCCCTGGCAGAGTCACCCCGATTGGCCAAGCGAGACTACCATGGGTTGAGCAAGGAGGTGCGTCCCACCGTGCAATTTAGCAGCTGCGACCCTCGGCAACGAGAACAGGCTGCTTTACCTGACGGATGCACGCTCGGGGAAACAGTTCCTCGTGGACACGGGCTCTCAGCTGAGCTTCGTCACACCCACCTACGCGGAACGGCTGTCGCCTTCTAAAGCCCCCTGGGTGTCAGTGTCAGCAGCGAACGGCTCCACGATTAAAACGTTTGGTGAGAGGACCATGCTTCTGTCCTTACAGGGCCGTTCATTTGAGTGGACATTTATTGTAGCAGCAGTCAGTTTCAACATGTTAGGGGCTGATTTTTTGTGCTCACATGGTTTATTGGTTGACCTTGCTAATAGACGTCTGATTAATGCACTGTCCTTTCATTCTATTCCCTGCACAGCTCGGGTGGCCCCGCCAACTGCACATGCCAGCGTCTCAGCCGCGGGTGGTAAGTTTCACACTCTGCTTGCTCAGTTTCCAGCACTCACAGTCCCCACGTTTTCAGCAACGGTGGCCAAACATGGGGTAGAACATTTCATAACAACCACAGGCCCTCCCGTTTTTGCAAAAGCTCGGCGCTTGGACCCAGCTAAACTGGCCATCGCGCGCGAGGAGTTCACTAATCTGGAAAAACTAGGCATTGTTAGACGCTCCAAGAGCGCTTGGGCTTCGCCATTACACATGGTCCCAAAGGCTGACGGCTCGTGGCGACCTTGCGGCGATTTCCGCAGGTTGAACAACGTTTCAGCTCACGACCGCTACCCGATTCCGCACATCCAGGATTTTTCTGTTCATTTGGCGGGGGCGCGCATTTTTTCTAAAATAGACTTGGTACGCGGCTATCACCAGGTTCCAGTGCGCGCGCAGGATGTCCCCAAAACAGCGGTCATAACGCCTTTTGGCCTTTTTGAGTTCTTGCGCATGCCTTTTGGCCTCAAGGGGGCTGCGCAGACTTTCCAACGCATTATGGATGCAGTTTTACGCGACCTGCCTTTCGTGTTCGTTTATTTGGACGATATTTTGGTAGCCAGCACGTCCGAAGGCGAACATGAAAAACACCTCACAGCAGTTTTCCAGAGGTTGGCAGAGCACGGGTTGATAGTTAACCCAGCGAAGTGCCAGTTTGGGGTGGCGCAGATTGATTTTTTGGGACATCGCGTTTCGGCAGAGGGAGCAGTTCCCCTTCCAAATAAAGTGCGTGCCATAACGGATTTTCCGCAACCTCAGACGGTCAAGGCGCTTCAGGAGTTTCTAGGGATGGTTAATTTTTACAACCGTTTCCTCCCAAGCGCAGCACGACTCATGCAGCCATTGTACACCGCGTTAAAAAAACAAAAGCCCGCAAATAAAGTTGAATGGTCTCCGGAGCGGGAGCGCGCTTTTGCCCAGGTCAAATCGGCCCTGGCAAACGCAGTTTTGTTAGGGCACCCAGTTCCAATGGCCCGCATGGCACTCACCACTGACGCTTCCAATGTAGCGGTGGGGGCGGTAGTTGAACAGTTTGTGGCAGGTACCTGGCAACCCCTCGCGTTTTTCAGCAGGACCTTGCGCGATAGTGAACGGAAATACAGCGCGTTTGACAGGGAGCTATTGGCCCTACACTTGGCCATCCATCATTTTCAGTTCTGGTTAGAGGGGCGACGTTTCACCGCTTTTGTGGATCATAAACCGCTAACGTTTGCGATGGCCAAAATTTCAGAACCCTGGTCAGGCCGGCAACAAAGGCAACTAGCCGCAATATCAGAGTTTACTACTGATATTCAGCATGTCGCGGGTAAACACAATGTTGTAGCAGACTGCCTCTCGCGTGCAGTAGCACCACCAAGCCCCATAGGGGCAGACTCTGTAGCCATGGCCGCGGGCCCGGGCAGCGACGCGGGAGCGCGCGCAGCCCCGGTCTGTGTTGGGTTAGATTATGCAGCTATGGCTGCAGAGCAGGTTAACGACGCGGACGTGCGCGCGCTCCAGTCTGGACCAACAGGGTTAAGACTGGAGCACAGGGTGCAACAAAACTGTATGCCCCCGCTAATCTGCGATGTCTCCACGGGACGGCCCCGCCCTGTGGTGCCAACCGCGTGGCGTCGCCGTGTTTTTGACTTGGTCCATTCTCTCGCGCACCCCCGGGTGCGCGCATCGATTAAGTTGGTGGGGGGAGAAATTTGTTTGGCCCGGGTTGCGCAAACAGGTCAAGGAATGGGCAGCAGCCTGCGTAGCGTGTCAGCGAGCTAAAATACACAGACACACTAAGGCCCCGTTAGAACCTTTCCACATCCCCGCTAAGCGTTTTGATCACGTGCATATTGACCTGGTCGGCCCGCTTCCGTTATCACACGGGCACACACATCTTTTGACGATGGTAGACCGCACCACGCGCTGGCCAGAGGCGGTTCCTCTGACATCAACCACAGCGGAAGAAGTTGCGCGAGCATTTTTAGCAGCATGGGTTGCGCGTTTTGGTGTACCGTCGGACATAACGTCCGACAGGGGTCCCCAATTTATTTCTGAGCTGTGGTCATCGACGGCCCGCAGCTTGGGGGTGAAGATTCATCGCACCACCGCGTATAACCCCCAGGCTAATGGTTTATGCGAACGCTTTCACAGGTCATTGAAAGCAGCCCTCAGAGCGTCGCTAACGGATACAAATTGGGTAGACAAACTTCCATGGGTTTTATTAGGGTTGCGTTCTGCACCTAAGGAAGATTTGCACGCTTCCCCGGCTGAATTAGTTTTCGCTCAACCGCTTCGTTTGCCCGGGGAATTTCTTCCTGATAATCCCGCACCTAATGGCCCCCCCCCCCGCTCAGCCATGGCAGAGCGGCTCAGGAGCAAACACGCTTCCTGGCCCAGTCCATCACAGTTTCCCACACGTTTTTGTGCCCAAGGCTTTAAAAAATGCAGAGTTTGTTTTTGTTAAACATGACGCCCAGCGTCCAAGTTTGCGGCCGTTTTACGACGGACCGTTTCGAGTGCTGGAGACCGGGCAGAAGCATTTTCTGCTAGATTTAGGGGGCAGACGGGAGCTGATTTGCATTAACAGACTCAAACCCGCTTTTGTTCTGGCTGACGAGGAGGTGCAGCTTGCAAGGCCCCCCCGCCGGGGCAGGCCGCTGAGGAGACATTCTCCAAAGTCTTCACAGAGAGGTGCTAACAGCTTTAATCCACAGGTGCAGAGAGATGTTGCAGGTGCAGCCAAGCCAGGTTGCAGCAGATTCGGCAGAAGGTTAAAACCTAGGCAGTTGGTGGATTGATTAGCGATGTATGGAGTGCTTTGTGTTTTTCTTTTTGTTATGCCATTTAGATTTTGCCTTACTAGACGTTTTGGGGGGGGGGGGGGTAGTGTGGCCGACACACATTGTGGGCTCACGCTGCCACAGAGACAGGACTGAATGTGTATTGTGGGGTGTCACGTCTGCAAGGACTAAGGACTCGAATCTACAGGAGGTAACAAGGAAGTGTGAGATTTGTCTCTTTGTCCCACAGAAGACGCCCCGGAGGGTATTCCGGTTCATCAGGAAATGAGAGACAATGGTGAAGCTTCAAGGGGATGCTTTGTAACTGTATGTTGACTGAAGACACCATGTGACTTGAATTCTGATGCTGGAAATGTATAACTAACTAACTAACTAACCTGCACTTATATAGCGCTTTTCTAGTCACAAAGACCACTCAAAGCGCTTTCATTAATACTAAGCCTCTATTCTAAGGGCCTATAGGAAACAAATATCTAGGGACAATTTAGAACAGCCAATTAACCTAACATGCATGTTTTTGGCATGTGGGAGGAAACCGGAGAAATCCCGGAGTAAACCCACGCAACACGGGGAGAACATGCAAACTCCACACAGATCACTGTTGGTCGGGGGCTGGGATCGAACCCACGATCCCACGATCCCCCGGCCAAGGGTAAACTGTGCTGCCGCAGTGCTAACCACTGCGCCACCGTGCAGCCCGAAAAAGGGTGTTGAAGTATGATTCTTTCTCTTTCCTGCTTTGAGAATGCTAGAAGCTGCGTTCTGTCAAATAAAGCTGGTTTTATGACTGAAACTCAGCCTCGTTATTTGAGCATGCTTCTACATAATCCAGTTTTGATAAAAGTCCATGTATTTTCAATATCAATTTAGGGGAACAAAAATTTCGAAACTCTACCACCTTAACTGGTACCTCTAAATCTGTCTGATTAAATTTGAATCTTGCTTTTATTATGGATTTAAGCTGTTGGTATTCAAAATACTTTTTATCACTGATGTCGTACTGTGAGACTAGTTCCTGAAATTGGATAAAATTTCCACCTTGAATAAGATGATCTAAGTTATTTATTCCCTTCTCTTGCCATAGTGGAAAATTTAATGTCCTCTTTTGTTGCAAGATATCAGGATTATTCCAATTGGGTGTGAGTTTACAGGGAACAAATGAAGAACCCGTTATTTTTAAAAATTTCCACCAAGCCGTCAGAGAGGAGCTGATATTAATGCTTTTAAAACAGTCATGACGTTTAATACAGGGACTTAAAAAAGGTAAGTCAGAGATATTTGGCAAAGAGAGCCTGTTTAGCATCTAACCATGGGTTTCCTAGATGGGTTGATTTTGTCGATTTTGAAACAAACTGCAATCTATTAGCTAAGAAGTAATTTTAAAAAAATTTGGTAGATCTAACCTCTGCACTCTTTCGCTTTTTGAAGAGTTTTTAAACTAATCTGTGATGGTTTGTTCTTCCATAAAAGTTTATGTATATTTGAGTCTAGAGACTTATACCAGGCCATTGATGGTTGGGTAGGAATAATTGAGAACAAAGCTGATTTTAGGAAGGACCATCATTTTAACGGTTGCAACTCTTCCCATTAGTGTATTGTTTTTAAAAGGGGAATGTGATTTAGTCGCAATAACTGAGAGCCTGGGGGAGATATCCATTCCTAAATATTTAATATTACCTGACTGTATTGGAATAGTAGATGCATTTGAGAAATTACAATTTATAGGAAGGACTATTGATTTACCCCAGTTAATAGAGTATTCTAATAATGATGAAAATTTATCAATGAGCGCCACTGTCTGAAGAAGAGATCTTTGTGAGTTTTCAAGGAAAATCAATACACCATCAGCATAAAGACTTGTGTTCTTTTTCTCCAGTTTGGATACCTCTGATATCAACATTTTGTCATATGGCTGCTGCTAATGGTTCAATAAAGACGGTAAAAAGTGAGGGAGAGCGTAGACAACCCTGCCTTGTACTTCTCTGGAGTTTAAAGCTTCGGGAAGTCTGATCATTTGTCACCCTTGATGAAACCTGTTTGATCTGGGTGTATAATAAACAGAATTATCCTTTCCAGCCTTTTGGCGAGAGCTTCGCAAATTATTTTAAGATCAACATTCATAAGTGAGATGGGACGGTAGCTGGATGGAAGCGTAGCTTCTTTTCCAGGTTTAAGGAGCAGGATAATACTAGCCAAATTCATATTTGGAGGGATTACATTATCTTCTTTAATTTGGTTCACCATTTTAAAGAAAGTAGGTGCCATCACAGGCCAAAATTCTTTATAAATTTCTACTGGAAAAACCCTCTGGTCCCGGAGCTTTATTGTTTGGGATGTGCTTGAGTGCCTCCTGGAGTTCAGACACCAGAAGAGGTGCATTCAGAGCTGCAATCTGTTCATTATTTAATTGTGGTAAGTTAACATCGTCCCAGAATTTATTTACCTCTGAGTAAGATGGGTTAATTTGAGATGAGTAGAGGTTTTCATAAAATTTTCTGAAGAAGTTATTTATTTCTTCAGGCTCATGGGTAATATTTCCAGTTATATCCTTAATAGAGTGGATAGTTGTTTTTTCTTTATTCAATCTAAGCTGGTTCACAAGATATCGCCCCAATTTATGACTGTGTTCAAACTTCTCAAGACACAGTCTTTGTGTTAAAAACTGTGCTCTTTTCTTTGGTTACAGACAAAGGACCGCTTTCTGATTGGACCATAGTTCATTCAACTCTCCCACAATAGTCGATAATTGGCTCTTCCTGCTGCCAGTCATATGTTATGACCAAAGAATTGCTCTCATTTAAAACAGAGAAACACCCTAGTAGTTCAAGATGTTCTTTCAGTTGTCTTTGAGTTGTCAGTTCAGTTCAGTTCTCTCTGTTGTCCTTACGTCTTATTGTCTCTTCTGTGTGCGTTTTTTTTTCCTCTGGTATATGAGGAGAGATGATTCTTTCTTGTTGAGCTCAACCCCTCTTACTTTGAGTAAAACTCCAAACCTCCGTTTTTCTCCTCTCCTCAGACGCTATGTTTATTCTGCTAAACTTTTTTCTATTGATTTTCCTTAACTCATCATTAAAGTGGACTGATAGTGATTTTTGAACTTTTTTCCTCGAGACCGTCTCACCCATGTACCACAACATCAGAAGAACTAGGATTTCGTGAGTGGAACATTCTTACATCCATTTTTCCTTCAGTCCTGAGGTTCTTGTCAGCCGGTGGACATCCCAAAGTTGCGGGCCAGGAAAGGACCGGTTGTCTAGGAGAAGACTTCACCTGCCCTGGGGCCAGCCACCCACTCTACTGCCAGCTCCACTGTCGCCCTGCTGCTGAGTCTGAGCGACCGCTGAACCAACTGGGAAGGACTGCGGGTAGTCTTCCCCCTTTGCCATCTACTGGCGTTCACCAAAGATCATCACTGGACTCTGAAGACACAGCGGGTCATAAGCTAGACTCCAACTTTATATTTGCTGGGCTAAAGGTGATGTCTAATTTTAATTGAATATGACCAATTTTTCATGCTAAAAGTTAGTCCATAAGCTACGATAGGAGCTATAAAGATGAAGGAAAAATAATATTCTTCTTTTCATTAAACTCTGTTTTTTTGTAGAGTAATATTTATTTTAATTATCAAAGTCAAAGTGCCTTTATTGTCATTCCATTGTTAATAAACAATGCAACGAAATTGAGATGCTGCTCCATAACAACAAACTATCACACTCACAGTTCACTCATGCATTTAACATTCTTATAATTACAACAATAAATAATGCTTGAAACAATATTACCTAAAAGTTGAATAGAATATGTACATAGCAAAATGAAAACATACTGAGCGATAAATATAAAAGACCAGCTTATACACACACACAGGGTTATTGCTACAAAATAACCTAAAGTAACAAAATAATATCAGCAGTCTGTGCGTGTTACATAAATCCGTTCAAAATACGTACTGCTGCTGGGAAAAAAAACTATGATTGAACCTGGTAGTCCGGGTTTTATGGGATCTGTACCGCTTTCCTGAGGGGAGCAAGTGAAAGAAATCATGGCCTGGATGAGCACAGTCTTTAATGATGGCAGTAGCTCTGTTGAGGTACCGAGACCTGGAAATCTCTTCCAGAGAAGGGAGAAAACAGCCAGTGATTTTTTGCGCAGTCTCGATCACTCTCTGGAAGGCTTTGCGGTCTGCGGCTGAACAGCCCTCATACCAAACCGTGATGCCATATGACAAAATTATGTATATTTTGTTATTATGCATTATGCAAATTATGCATATTTTGTTACAGTTACTTCACAGTCTCCCATTGCATTACAGTTACAAATTCATAATCTAGTTTCTCTTGTTTCCACAAAGGTTTAACTATAGACTTTATGCTCAGGAATCCGTTGCGTTAATATGATATTTGATACTTGCTGATCATTTCACCTGCTTACAAATCAGTTGAATGTAATGTCATTTAACCTGAGTTTGATCATTAAAACTATTAATGGTATATAGAAGTTTCTACTTGATTTCTTTTATGTGTCTGCTTTTCGGGGTCACAGCAAAAGAATTCACAAATTTGAGACTGGTTCATGAAAGGTACAAGGATTAGTTATTAATAAATTATCCAAGTTTGGACTGGTGCCCCAAAATGAGTTTTTCTTTATGTTTTGTGTGCATGAAACCTTCGTTACCACACACACCTATAGGTATAAATTAAATAATCTTTGTACCTTATAACTAATTGCTCCTACAATCTGGATCTGTGGACACGTACCATTACACATCTTCACATGTGCTGGTCTGTGTGAGTGAACCCTTAGGTTGAGGCTACAGTGACAGTCCATAGAAAATTGGAATGGCGTGTGTTACAGGCACTTCCATGACAATAGCATTCCAAAACCTAACATGAAAGCTTATCAAGATATTTTCTGCAAAACTTTATGATCCAGTTTAGCTAATCCTCCCCACTACTACAATCACATATCTCCTGACAGCAGCAGGAATTTCAAAGTACCCCCTTCTCACCTCTTCATAGCAACAGCTTTGCCTCATGCTTGGTGCTCACGTTGGCGTGAGCATTTATTAATGTAAGCCTGACAGCATTTTAACTACAGGTCATCAGTATTTCTGTTTTCCATAAGTATCAAACCACATCTTCTATGTCAAACTCATGATTTTCAAATGCAATCAGAGCAAATTAAATGTTTTCTGGCGCATAATCCTCAGTGATACTTGCTACATAAAACATTGTCACATGAATGCCTGTGTCAACACAACAGGCCAATGGAAAGAGGCCTTAAATGCAGATGAAGGCTCTGGGGAATGGCAGTCAAGTGAGTAACAGCAGACTTGTATGCCTGCATGTTTTGTTTTTTTGTTTTTTTTCCCCAGTGTATCCTTAATGTATTAACATTATATAACCCCCAGGGGCCAGCTGCTCCAAACCACTGGTTGTTCTTTTTGGCTGCTTCTAAAGATTACTTTAAGGCCTAATATAAGCTTTGAACTGTAAGCTGGTTGTAGCCATGAATACAAATCAACGGCGCTGTGCTGAAACATAACTAGAGGGATACTTTGGTATGTCTACGCACCGACCTCTTCATTAATATGCCTGGTCTGCATAGAGTTTTCTAGGAAAATTAGAGCGAGACTAAGGGTGAAGAGTTACACTTTTGAAACTTACAAAAAAAAAAAAAATGTTAGATTATTAGTCTTTAACCTTTCCAGTGTTATATACCGACTGTTTTCAAAACAAAACCCCAAATCTACTGTTATGAATCCTCTCCCATCATTATAGCAAAATCAGTTGCTGCTTCAGCTTTGTTGTTACTTGATTTTATCAAATTAGTTTGCACTTTTGGGGGTATAATATTTGAGCATATTGTCACTGTCGGGCACGAACCTCGTATCTCCAAAACAGACATGTTTCAGAAAATAGGAAAAAAACAAAAAAAACAAACGTATTTTCTGATTGATGTAGCCATTATGGAATTTATTCACATGGAATTTCTAATGCTTATCACTGGTTTCATGTTAATTAAAAAATCAAAACATCCATAGACATAAAGGTGGACCAATAGATTGAGTTTATACATAAAAGTAAAAATTATGAAATATGGAAAATAAAGTTTGTGCCCAACAGTGACAATGTTTAGAACTGATTAGTGGCATAATGTGTGCTTTTTAAATGAAAGAACCTTAATGAGCAAGCTCACATACCCCACACACCTGCCTATCATAGGCCCTACTAAGAGCTGTCATCAGCATAAAATGGCCGGGAAAAAAGGAGTCCACCTCCCCAAAAATGGAACCTCTCATTTCAGTCAAAGTATCTATATAAATAAAGTCAATCTGATGAGAAACGTAGAAGCTTTACTGGTGACAACATAAAATGGAGTGAAAATGTACAAGTGTCTCCCCCAGAAAAGGAACCCCTCATTAGATGTATAATATATATATGTATTTGAGATCAATGCGATCAGAAATGGAGATGCCACAGTGATGACAACAGAAAATACCACCTCCCCAAAATAAATGGAACTCCTCATCATGACCCCCTTCTTGTTTGCCATGGTGATGAACAGGCTGACAGATGAGGTCAGGCAGGAGTCTCCGTGGACCATGATGTTTGCAGACGACATTGTGATATGCAGTGAGAGTAGGGAGCAGGTGGAAGACAACCTGGAGAGGTGGCGGTATACTCTAGTGAGAAGAGGAATGAAAGTCAGTAGAAGCAAGACAGAATACATGAGTGTGGATAAGAGGGAGGCAGGTGTAACGGTGAAGATGGAAGGAGTAGCAGTAGTGAAAGTAGATGAGTTTAAATGCCGGGGATCAACCATTCAAAGCAATGGAAAATAAACAAGAGAGGTGAAGAAGAGAGTGCAGGCAGGATGGAGTGGGTGTACACAAGTGTAAGGGGTGATTTGTGACAGAAGAGTAGCAGCAAGAGTGAAAGGGAATATTTACAAGATGGTAGTGAAACCTGAGATGATGTATGGTTTGGAGACGGTGGCACTGACAAAAAAGACACGAAATGGAGTTGGAGGTGGCAGAGTTGAAGATGCTAAGATTTTCATTGGGAGTGACTAGGAGAGACAAGATTAGAAATGAGTACATCAGAGTGACAGCTCAGGTTGAGCAGTTTGGAGACAAAGTAAGAGAGGAATAAAAATATAATATACACAGAGACACAACAACATTGTCCTACATCATTACTGACTTCACTTATGTATACTGGCATCTTTATGAGAATACATCTTCAAACAGTGATTTGTCTTTGTGGCAATGTGACAAAAAAAAAAAAAAAAGGTCCACAAAGAATGTAGTTCCAGAAAGAGTTCTACTAAAAAGCTGCAAAAAGGTCTGCTAAAAAGGTTCTGCTATTTCATAACGGCTAGGTGCATCAGCTGTCAGGAGCTGGCTGCACTACTCGGCACTAAACAGTGGAAAAAGACAAGGTTTATCAACATTCACAGCCATCCCTACACTGGTCCTGCAGTGTTACAGAAAATGTAAACTGACACACCATTAGTTAAAGAGGTTGGATAAAGAAATTGCAGAAGAGCAGGGAGAGCTGCTGTAGCGGATACTGCACAACATGCACAGAGGAGACTGGAAAACATGATTCCTTGGAGATGCTGCACACACATCCTGTGTTGTCTGCAAAATACTGTTGCATCTTTTTTCACAGCATTTGGTAGTGCAGGAGATACAATACCAGCAGCTTTATATGTCTCCATTTAGATATGACAGCTACTCCCAGCCCACCTCATGTTCAGAGGGCACTCTAGCTGCTCTCAACACAGGTAGCTCCCCTCAATTTCTCTCTCTCTCAAAAAACCCCCCCACAACTTACAGCTATTCACCCCTCTGTGGAGTTCCCCAAATTAATCACTTACAAAGCTGTACATTGCTCCGTCACACGCTCTCTCACTCCAGGCTCAATGACCAGAGCTCTCATTCATGCTTTGCGACTGCATTGTTTCTTAGCTGGGCAGAATGATTTGACCTTGTGATAGAAAGATTAAGAACAATTCATGTCAGCAGAATGCTAAGCAAGTTGTTACTTGACACCTTGAAACCATCCACAGAGGCCAGCAGGCTGATCCATCAACCTCACCCTTTATGTGCAGTCATGGAAGATGACACAGGAAGATGAAGCTGAAACAGCTACACATTCACACTGCATGTTTAGAGTAAAACAACTTAAAGAGCCCATTATTCTTTGTGGGGTTGCCCTTTGAGTGCAAAAAAAAAAAAAAAAGCCCAGTTTGCCGACACAGGGGTTCTCCTCTCCCACAGAAACTAGGACTACAATTCTGTCTGAAACCCCTCATTTGGAATTGATGCTCTCTTCCATATAGTTGACCACAGTGGTACGACCTGCCTGCTGACTAGGCTGACAAGCTTGCCACTGAGCCTCACAGCTCATATAAGTACAGTGCAGCTAGCTTAGCTTACAGCTCTACCATGGTTTTTAGAGCTCTTTTTAGTAAATTCTAGCCACACCACTAGACGTCTGTAGTTCCAGCTCATTTATTAATCTAAAGTTGATAATTTACACTGCATCTGGAAAGTATTCACAGTGCTTCACTTTTTCCATATTTTGTTATGTTACAGCCTTATTCCAAAATGGATTACATCAATTTTTTCCCTCAAAATTCTACACACAATACCCCATAATAACAATGTGAAAAAAGGTTTTTTGAGATTTTTGCAAATTTATTAAAAATAAAAAACTAAGAAATCACATGTTCATAAGTATTCACAGCCTTTGCCATGAAGCTCAAAACTGAGCTCAGGTGCATCCTGTTTCCACTGATCGTCCTTGAGATGTTTCTACAGCTTAACTGGACTCCAGCTGTGGTAAATTCAGTTGATTGGACATGATTTGAAAAGGCACACACCTGTCTATATTAGGTCCCACAGTTGACAGTGCATGTCAGAGCACAAACCAAGCATGAAGTCAAAGGAATTGTCTGTAGACCTCCGAGACAGGATTGTCTTGAGGCACAAATCTGGGGAAGGGTGCAGAAACATTTCTGCTGCTTTGAAGGTCCCAATGAGCACAATGGCCTCCATCATCCATAAATGGAAGAAGTTCGGAGCCACCAGGACTCTTCCTAGAGCTGGCCGGCCGTCTAAACTGAGTGATTGGGGGATAAGGGCCTTAGTCAGGGAGGTGACCAAGAACCCGATGGTTACTCTGTCAGAGTTCCAGCGTTCCTCTGTGGAGAGAGGAGAACTTCCAGAAGGACAACCATCTCTGCAGCAATCCACCAATCAGGCCTGTATGGTAGAGTGGCCAGACGGAAGCCACTCCTTAGTAAAAGGCACATGGCAGCCCACCTGGAGTTTGCCAAAAGGCACCCGAAGGACTCTCACACCATAAGAAATAAAATTCTCTGGTCTGATGAGACAAAGATTGAACTCTGTGGCATGAATGCCTGGCGTCATGTTTGGAGGAAACCAGGCACCTCTCATCACCAGGCCAATACCATCCCTACAGTGAAGCATGGTGGTGGCAGCATCATGCTATGGGGATGTTTTTTAGCTGCAGGAACTGGGAGACTAGTCAGGATAGAGGGAAAAATGGATGCAGCAATGTACAGAGACATCCTGGATGAAAACCTGCTCCAGAGCGCTCTTGACCTCAGACTGGGGTGACGGTTCATCTTTCAGCAGGACAAGGACCTGAAGCACAAAGCCAAGATATCAAAGGAGTGGCTTCAGAACAACTCTGTGAATGTCCTTGAGTGGCCCAGCCAGACCCCAGACTTGAATCCAACTGAACATCTCTGCAAAGAAGAATGGGACAAACTGCCCAAAGATAGGTGTGCCAAGTTTGTGCCATCATATTCAAACAGACTTGAGGCTGTAATTGCTGCCAAAGGTGCACCAACAAAGTATTGAGCAAAGGCTGTGAATGCTTACAGTATGTGCATGTGATTTCTTAGTTTTTATTTTTAATAAATTTGTAAAAATCTCTAAACAACTTTTTTCATGTCATCATTATGGGGTATTGTGTGTAGAATTTTGATGAAAAAATGAATTTAATCCATTTTAGAATAAGGCTGTAACATAACAAAATGTGGAAAAAGTGAAGTGCTGTGAATACTTTCCGGATGCACTGTATGTCATGTCATAGTGGTCTATTTCTTTTTAACTGGCATGACATGGATAGTGTGCCTGTCTTTACAGTAGCGGCCAGTAGGGGCTCTCTAAGTGAGCTCCTCAGAAAGGCTGATGGGGTGATGCATATGATGGCTTGAGAATAATCTGCTCTTCTCACACGTTTTAAGTTGGTAAATATATACTTGAGTAACACAGATGTTCTTTATAATCTGCAAAAAACAGTCATCTAAAGCATGGCAAGTTGCAAAAACATACTGGCAGTAGCCAGTGGTACCCCTCAGCCTCGTTCTTTGTTGTTGAGATGTGGTTTATATGGCATTTTGACCGTGACATCCCAAAAGCATAGTTGTAGTTCAGGGTCACATGGTGAACTTGTGTACAAAGTTCGGTGACAGTATCTTTACTCATTCTATAGTAACAGGGCATAAGGAATGCCCTTTGACATTTTGCCCCAAAAACCCTAGTCAGAAGTCAGCGTGTGCCTGTGTACCAGGTTTTATGATCCTAGCTATACTTGATGCATAGTAATAGTGCCAAGGGAATGTTAACCTTAAGCTTTTGTCCCCAGACCCATAGTTAGACATGAGGATCCCAAGGTGAATCTGTGTGTGACCCTAGCTTTCATTGTTGTTTAGATATAGTTTGTATGGCATTTTGAGCTTGACCACTGACCTTGTGATCCCAAAATCATAATCACACTTGAGTGTCACAGGGAAAACCTGTGTATAAAGTTTGGTGTAGCTATACTTGTTCTATAGCAGGGGTCACCAACTGGTGGATTCCGGTCCGGACCCGGACCCCGAGAGTCCTCCGTCTGGACCCCGAAGCCTTTTGATACAATTTGGGGAAAAGGGAAACCATTTTATTTTGGTGGGGAAAAAAGCAGAAGTGAACTGTTGCATCTACAACTGTCCAACAGATTAAGGCATGGCACGAGCCCTTGGGCGCTCTCCTCCTGAGTCCTGCAGCAGACTGCTCTCTTCGCTGTACCACAAATGCCACTCTCTGCAGAGACTCTGAGGCTCCAACCGCTCCAGAAAGCGGTTTGCAAAATCAGACAGGTTCACTGGGGGCATCCCCCCCCCACACACACACACGGCCGGCACGTAAAAACTCTGTAAAAGCTCCATGTGTTACTGAACATAAAAAGTTCCACCTCCCGTCTCCCTGTAACCATGGAGTTACAGCTCCATCCAACAGAGTTTACTGTTGGGATAAAAAATGTTCAGGAATTCCGTCGTGTGGAATTATATTTTGTGTCCATGTTTTTGTCTTAGTTTGAAACAGTTTTTTCTGCACTGAAAATATTGTATAGAGGTGGATTTTTTTTGTAAAATTTTGTTTTTTAGACATTAATCTTTTTTTAACCTCTTGCACTCTGGTGTACCGCCCGCGGTACACCGGAGACACCTGGGACATCGTGCATCCCAGGGCGCCCTCGTGCGTCCCAGGGCGCCCTCGTGCGTCCTAGAACGCACTGTGCGTCTCAGTGCGCACTCAGACACAGGCACTGTGCATCTGAGTGCGCACGGAAAAAAAAAAAAGCTGCATTGTTCAGCTTTCTTTTCACACAGCCGTGAACAGAAAGCCAAAGGAGTGTATGATTGGTTTAGATTTGATTGACCTCTAATAAGAGCCTTGAATTGGGTTTCTGAAACCTTGAAGAACCAATGACTGAAAACCTAGCAAGAAGGACCAGCCTACCAACGGCTGCGAATACGAGCCAATTGAAGCAGAGAAGTTTGACAGTTGACGTGCGTCTCCCTGCATAAAATCTCTTTTGCCTAAGCCGCTGGGTGACTGACATTGAGACCTGTGCGGAACAGTAGCATCAGCCAGTCTTTTTTGGATTATTTGTCTGGAAAAATGGTTCGCCAAAACCGCAAGCGTGGAAGCAGAGATGTTTTGACCGGGTCGGGTGACCAGAAGCACGAGTCCGTTACAACCGGACCAGCTTCATGTTCGTCTGACAATGAGGAACTTACTGCTGTTGTGGACAGGTAAGTGTTATAAGCTAAATTATTCTTTATCGATGAAAATAGTAATAAAAATCACTTTTGACCTATCGGTAATTCCAACGGTGCGTCATGGCCACAAGTTTTTTGGTGTGCAGAGTTCCTCTGTAGCGGGGCGGGGGGGGCGGGTGGAGGCTGTTATCCTCTGCATTGCAGATAGATATTTTAGCATAATTTTTATTGCACTGTAGGCTATTTTTTCTTGTAAAAAAGGCCACACATTTTTTACGTGGCATGTTTTTGTGTGTGTGTGTGTGTGGGGGGGGGTTGCTTGTTATCCATCCATCCATCTTCTACCGCTTTTCCGGAGGTCCGAGTCGCGGAGGCAGCAGTTCAAGCAGAGAAGCCCAGACTTCCCTCTCCCCAGCCACCTGCTCCAGCAGTCCAGAGACGATACCAAGGCGTTCCCAGACCAGCTGGGAGACAGTTTCTCCACCAAGTCCTGGGTCTGCCCCAGGGTCTCCTCCCAGTGGGTGGTTTGTTACCTTCTAGAAATGTAATAATGTTTTAGTATAATTTTTATTGCACTGTAGGCTATTTTTTCTTGTAAAAAAAAAAAAAACAACCAGGAACTGTGCTGTGTATGTGAACTCTGGGAAAATAGGAGAATAGTGAAAAATAAAAATTGAACTTTGTAAATGACTTTATTTTCACATAATAGACAAACTTCAGATGAAGACTCTGGTGAGGAGTGGGTGCCAGACGAGCACTCTGCCAGCAAGCGCAGAAGAAGGGAGCTGCAGGCGAGCTCGTCAGAAGCGGAAACCCCTACCCCAAAAAGAGGGACACCACTGGGGAGAGGAAGAGGGAGAGGAAGAGGAAGTAGCAGGAGAGGAAGAGGAGGCGAGAGTGGTGATGGCAGCCCTCAGCCTGGGACATCGGCCGGCCCTTCATCAGCTGAGGAGAGGTGGCATGATTCCGACACCCCTGACATCATTCCACCACAGCCCATTTTTCGTCCCAAAAATCCACCTGGACCTCAGCTAATTACAACAGCTTCATACACCCCCGTTCAGTTGTTTAAGTTATTTTTCACTCCATCTGTGCTAGACCACATTGTTGAGAACACCAACCTACATGGCTCTGCACACTACAACACACCCACCAACCCCTGGATTGACCTCACACACTCCGACCTGCTCTCATTTTTTGGCCTGATTATTTAAATGGGTATAGTCAAGTGCAAATCCTTCAGTGATTACTGGCGAGGGGGACACCTGTACAGCCTTCCTTTCCCCAAGAGTGTAATGACCAGGACAAAGTTTCTCCTGATCAGTTGGGCCCTTCACCTCAGCAGCCCAGCAGCAGAAGAGGCCAATGAGCAGAAGAGAGGCACGGATATGCATGACCGCCTCAGCAAAATCTTGACACATTTTCTAGGAATCAGTATGATGATGAGTAGGATTAGAAAATTATATTTGATTGAGAGGGTATTGCTGTCAACTTGTAAAATATCCCGTCGCCAAGTGCTTGCTCACAGGGGATCGCCTGATTGCTGGGGTCTTTCTGCAACTGTGGGGGTTCCCCCTACAGTTGATAGTGCTATGAGATGACTGTTGTTGTGAAATGGCGCTATATAAATAAAGCTGAATTGAATTTGTTGTTTGTAAATAGTATGTTTTGTATATTGACATTTTTGTTCAGTAAAGCGTGTTTAGAATTGAAACTTCATTTTCTCTGTGTCATTACTACTGACAGTGTTTCTGGATAGCTAACAAGATAGCCCTGAGTGTCACCTTTCATTAGAGCCCAAGATGAAGCTTCTATGTTGAAGCATTCAAAAGTTCTAGACGTTTTTCCAAACTGTGCCATTTGGCACAGTTTGGCACAGTTTGGGCTATCTAACAAGATAGCCCTGAGTGTCACCTTTCATTAGAGCCCAAGATGAAGCTTCTATGTTGGAGCATTCAAAAGTTATAGACGTTTTTCCAAACTGTGCCAAACTGTGCCATTTGGCACAGTTTGGCACAGTTCAAAAATACCTGGGAACAACCTGAGAAAAAAAGCTGTGTAATATATTCATTTTTTGTGGTATTGTTACCAAATTTGGACCTCAGCTTGATAACACTTGGTTCTACATTTCTGTTGCATTTTCCAGCCGGATCTGACAGCTGTGTGTTATTTGCAAGCATTTGTATCCAAAAAAACACCAAGGTGAAATTTATTTTCTTCAAGTTCAATATGTTTAGATGACTGTTACTCAGTGGCAGGAGCACTTCGAGAGATTATGACTGTTTTGCCAAAAAATTCAAAGTGTTTTCTTTTAAATGAGACCAACCCCATGAAGATGCTGCAAAGGGTTGAAGAACAGCTTTTGATTTACTTTGGGTACGTTACTTTTTGGCATTTTTAGGGAAATTGACCAGAGTGCAAGTGGTTAAAATGAATACAATTTAGTTTGTTCTCCTGTCAAACATTTTTAGGATTTTAGTTGTAGATTTTAGAATTTTAGACCTATTTATTTGGAGTCAACAAACACATTTAGTGTTCTCCCATATTATAAAATTTTATATTACATTTTGTTTGACATTGAACAAAGAATTCATTTTAATATTTTTTTGTTTAAAAATTAATATAGAGCTAAAACTAGCTAAAACATAAGCTTAATAAAATAATGTGTGGAAAGCAAGTTGAATAATATTGGCCTGTCTGGAGACAGCTGTGGTCTTCTGAAAGAATGTCAGTTCTTAAAAGCACATTTTGCGATAAATTTGTCCATGTTTTTATTTATTTATTTTTTTAATTCAACCTTTATTTATACAGGGTAGTTCCACTGAGAGGCAACTTCTCTTTTTCAAGGACGCCCTGTTCATTCACACAGTTGAACATTCACACCAGGAAGCTGCCCAGAACAGCCACAGATTGACCTGTGACCACTGAGCAGCTCCGCCTTGCTCAAGGGTACCACAGTGGGGTTAAGGAGGGTGTGGCAAACACTGCTATGTTATCTGTCCCACCCAGATTTAGTCCTGCTGGTCCAGGGATCAAACCCGCGACCCTCTGCTCACCAGATTTCTCTTCCATTTGTTTTAATAAAAGATAATGGAAGTAAAATCATGGGTCATTGCAAATACTTTACTTTAAAAGGGCCAAGTTGTCACACAGTGGGAGAGAAAAGTCTTGAATAGAAAAAAAAAAATGTGTCAAGATGCATTGAGAATTGTTTTAGGATCAAGTCGGAGTTCTGAATCATAATCGAATCATGAGGAGCCTAAAGATTCCCACACCTAGTTCGGACCTCGGCTGGGGAGGAGGACCGACTTATCGGACCTTTTGCAGTTTTAATTGGTGACCCCGTTCTATAGCAATAGGGCACAGGGATATCTCACATGACCTTTGGACCCCAAACCCCATAGTCAAGGGGTGTAGGTCTCAGGGTGAACTCATGTACCAAGTTTGAAGACCCTAACTTTCTTTGTTCTTGAGATATAGTGCGTTTTATATTTGACCTTCATCTTTTGACCTAAAACCCATAGTCAGAGGCCAGGGTGTTAGGGTGAACCTGTGTGCAAAGTTTGGCAACCGTGCCTTTACTTGTTGTATAGTAATAAGTAGCAGCAGTACCCGGTGAATAACACATTCAGTCTTTAGTCCTGATGATACTACAGTGATATGAAGGACCCGCTGACCAACCTCTGCTCCTCCAGAGATCAGCTGGGCTACAATGAATATATAGCTGACATGTCTCTCCTATAATGTAACTACACATCATAGGAACATTTTGAATGAGACTGCCTTCCATACAATTGGCCCCTTTCCCAGACAGCACCTTACATGTGACAATGTTGGAATTACATAATGTCGTGTGTCAGCGTGACTTAAAAAGCTGATGTTTCCAAACGTTGGTAATGCATTGTTTTTTGTAGCCTTCAGGGAGATTCACTGCTCCAGCATTCCTACATTCTCAAGGGTATATAAAACCGCAGAATCTCATGTATTAATTTTTTATTGCACAAAGTAAAATGAACGACAGGATGATAATAGCATGTAGGCATAATTTACATTTATTTACCTCATTTACTTAACGCATCACTTTATTCTTCATTCATGCTATAGTGTTTTACTCTTGTATGGGCTTTCATTTTTATGACTTTCATTTTAGTGAAACATTTCTTTTCTGAAATTTCTTATTCCTTTCTTGTAAATTTCCTGCTTTTGTCTAAAAAAAAATTGACTTTCCCATTTACATTTGTATCTGCCATAAATGTGCAACATTCTTCCTCAAATTTGACTGTTTCTTGTAAATTTGCAACTTCTCTTAGAGTTGAAACTTCTCTCAAACTTGCAGTGTTTCCCCTCCAATTAGCTTTTTTTCTTGTAAATTAAAAACTGTCAAACTTGCCTATTTTTTTTTCTCGTGAATCTGCTACGTTTTCATGTAAATCTGCAATGTTCATAGGGATGCTGGTTAAATTTTTGTTCTATGTAATGGTTTATTTTTTTCTGCAGATCTGGACAATGATCCAATTTAGTTTTTTAATGTTTTTGTTTGAAGAGTTTTTGTTTTTTTTTCCCCTTTCTTTTTTTAGTCCATTTTAAGGTTTTGGTGATGGATGGATGTTCAAAAAAGAAATTTTCCTGGGTATTTTTGCAAACAATTTTAATCTACAATAATTCACATTTTCCATCACTATGCTGTTGTTTAAACACATGACTTTTAAGAGGAGACAACTGCATCCTTCACATTTCCTGCACTTACAAAGGAAGTGGGACAAATAACAGTCTGAATTCAAAACAACACTGAGGAGGTTAGCAGACTCAGAATATCTGTATGACTCGTCCTAACCCTAATACTTATATACACTTAAATTATATGGCGGCAGCGGGTGTACATACTGATTTGTGTCACAGCTTGTCTTTTTTTTTCCTCACTTGCAGCTCTTGAAACGATATGAACAGAAGTTACTGGACACAGCAGAAAGCCGTTTTGGTAACGCACAAACACACCAACGGTCAGGGTGCGCTCCATTCTATCACCAGCATACACCTCAATATGGGTTATATGAGCAAATTAAAAAATAAAATGTACAGTGAAATGTAAATAGAGTTTTGGTGTCCCAGGACCAAGCGGTATCCTGTACCTCTGTGTCCCCATCAGTCTACAGCGCCTGAATTGTGGAGAGAGACCCGCGGATCCTGAACTCCGCCGAGGTGTGCTTGATTCTTCTCCCGGCGCACACCTCCACCGGTAAAGGTCGGTTTAAAAAAAAAAAAAAAAAAAAAGTCACCTTTGGCAAATTATGGTGGAAAATAAGTATTTGGTCACCTACAAACGAGCAAGATTTCTGGCTCTCACAGACCTGTAACTTCTTCTTTAAGAGGCTCCTCTGTCCTCCACTCATTACCTGTATTAATGGCACCTGTTTGAACTCGTTATCAGTATAAAAGACACCTGTCCACAACCTCAAACAGTCAGACTCCAAACTCCACTATGGCCAAGACCAAAGAGCTGTCAAAGGACACCAGAAACAAAATTGTAGACCTGCACCAGGCTGGGAAGACTGAATCTGCAATAGGTAAGCAGCTTGGTGTGAAGAAATCAACTGTGGGAGCAATTATTAGAAAATGGAAGACATACAAGACTACTGATAATCTCCCTCGATCTGGGGCTCCACGCAAGATCTCACCCCGTGGGGTCAAAATGAACACAAGAATGGTGAGAAAAAGATCCCAGAACCACATGGGGGGACCTAGTGAATGACCTGCAGAGAGCTGGGACCAAAGTAACAAAGGCTACCATCAGTAACACACTACGCCGCAGGGACTCAAATCCTGCAGTGCCAGACGTGTCCCTCTGCTTAAGCCAGTACATGTCCAGGCCCGTCTGAAGTTTGCTAGAGAGCATTTGGATGATCCAGAAGAGGAATGGGAGAATGTCATATGGTCAGATGAAACCAAAATAGAACTTTTTGGTAAAATTCAACTTGTCGTGTTTGGAGGAGAAAGAATGCCGAGTTGCATCCAAAGAACACCATACCTACTGTGAAGCATGGGGGTGGAAACATCATGCTTTGGGGCTGTTTTTCTGCAAAGGGACCAGGACGACTGATCCGTGTAAAGGAAAGAATGAATGGGGCCATGTATCGTGAGATTTTGAGTGAAAACCTCCTTCCATCAACAAGGGCATTGAAGATCAAACATGGCTGGGTCTTTCAGCATGACAATGATCCCAAACACACCACCTGGGCAACGAAGGAGTGGCTTTGTAAGAAGCATTTCAAGGTCCTAGAGTGGCCTAGCCAGTCTCCAGATCTCAACCCCATAGAAAATCTTTGGAGGGAGTTGAAAGTCTGTGTTGCCCAGCAACAGCCCCAAAACATCACTGCTCTAGAGGAGATCTGCATGGAGGAATGGGCCAAAATACCAGCAACAGTGTGTGAAACCTTGTGAAGACTTACAGAAAACGTTTGACCTCTGCCATTGCCAACAAAAGGGTATATAACAAAGTAATGAGATGAACTTTTGTTATTGACCAAATACTTATTTTCCACCATAATTTGCAAATAAATTCTTTACAAATCCTTCAACGTGATTTTCTGGATTTTTTTTTTTCTCATTTTGTCTCTCATAGTTGAGGTATACCTATGATGAAAATTGGAGACTTCTCTCATCTTTTAAGCGGGAGAACTTGCACAATTGGTGGCTGACTAAATACTTTTTTTGCCCCACCGTAGTACATACATACCCACACCGCAGAATCTCTATCTTATATACACTGTGTATATATATATATACACAGTGGTACCTCTACTTACGAACGTCTCTACATACGAAATTTTCAGGTTACGAGAAGCCTCAACGGGAAAATATTGCCTCTAGTTACGAACAAAATTTCAGGATACGAAAGGCAAAAAAAGTACGCGCTCCTCGCAGCTCCCGTATTTTACCGAACGTAAACATACCTGTAGCTGCTCTGCCACTGGCTATCGCCTAGCATCTTCCTGGTATCCCATTGGCCACGAATGGGTGCGTTTGGTTGATCTCGCTTTATCTTATTATTATTTACTATTCTTACTACTTTATTTTATCCTTCTTACCTCTTGTAAGACTGTTGACTGAACTACACAATTTAGAGAAAAAAAAATTGTTAACTGCCATGTTTATCACCATCTACGTTATAACTCTGTACTTTCACCTTGTTCTTATAAAGTTTTGGAAAAAAAAACAAAACAACATCAACGATCAGCACGGTATTAAAACAAAAGGAAGCCCTTACAAGCCGATAAAAGCAAACGTCCTTGGATCGTTTCATCACAAAACGTCAGGCAAAAACCACTGATGAGACAGAACATGAACCAAAGAAGGCAAAAGGTGACGCTGACGCCAACGCGACGATCGCAGTTAAAAGGTAAATGAACATAATTTTTATTATTCTCTCTTTTATTATTCTTTCTCTCATTTTAAACTCTCATTTTATGTTTATTGTGCAGTAATCTAATTGTAACATGTATTTGTTACATGTTTTGATGCGTTTTTACGATTTATAAAAAATTTATGCCCGAATTTTGGGGGCTTGGAACGGATTACGGCATTTACATGTAAAATGCGCCTCTACTTACGAATTTTTCACGTTACGAGAATTCTTCCGGAACGAATTAAATTCGTAAGTAGAGGTACCACTGTATATATATACACACACAGACAGGTGTATCACTGTATAAAAACAAAAAGAACCTTTTTTCTCACTGACATTAAATCAGACTAAACTTTTCCTGTTTGTCAGTTAGGATTACCAAAATTATTTCAATTTGCTAAATAATTTTGATATTTGATAACTAATTTTTTAGGGAATTTTTTATTGTTTTCTTCAATGTCAGAAATTTATGTACATTACCTTAGTATTTAGTAGCATTGCCTTTAAACCGTCTGACTTGGGTCAAATGTTTTGGGTATCCTTCCACAATCTTCTCACAATAGTTTGCTGGAATTTTGGCCCATTCCTCCTGACAGAACTGGTGGAACTGAGTCAGGTTTGTAGGCTGCCTTGCTCTCACACGTCTTTTCAGCTCCGCTCACAATTTTTCTATGGGATTGAGATCAGGGCTTTGCGGTGCCCACAGGCTAATAACTAATATGGTGGTATGCTGAATGTCAGTGTCCATTTGGAAGACCCATTTGCACCCAAGCTTTAAGTCCTGGTTGATGTCTTGAGATGTTGCTTCAATATTTCCACATAATGTTGATCCATTTTGTGAAATGCACCAGTCCCTCCTGCAGCAAAACACCCCCACAACATGATGCTGCCACCCCTGTACTTCACAGATTGTGTTCTCAGGCTTGCAAGCGTCTCCTTTTTTCCACCAAATGTAACAATGATCGTTATGGCCAAAGAGTTCAATATGAGTTTCATCAGACATGTCTCCAAAAATTAAGGTCTTTGTCCCAGTGTGTATTTGCAAAATGTAACCTGGCTTTTTTAATGTTGATTTTGGATCATGGCTTCTTCCTCGCCGAGTGGTCTTTCAGCCCATGTTGGTACAAGACTCGTTTCACTGTGGATAATGACACTTTTACCACCTTCAGCCAGCATCTTCACAAGGTCTTTTGCTTTTGTTCTGAGGTTGATATGCACATGTTGCACCAAAACATGTTCACCTCTGAAACACAGAACCCGTCTCCTTAGTGAGTGGCATGATGGTTGGACATTATGGTGTTTATACAGTGGAGATCAAAATTAGAGAACAATGTATTAATACGGGCAGCACGGTTGCGCAGTGGTTAGCACAGTGGCAGCACAGCGAGAAGGTCATGGGATCAATCCCACCCCCAGACCATCGGTGACCCTTCTGTGTGGAATTTGCATGTTCTCCCTGTGTCTGCGTGGGTTTACTCCGGGCACTCCGGTTTCCTCCATATGCCAAAAACATGCAAGTTAGGTTAATTGGCATCAACTGGGGAATCTAAATTGTCCTTAGGTGTGACTGTGAGAGTGAATGGTTGTCTGTCTCTCTGTGTTGGCCCTGCGATGGACTGGCGATCTGTCCAGGGTGTACCCTGCCTCTCGCCCAAAGACGCTGGGATAGGCTCCAGCACCCCCGTGACTCGAAAAGGATTAAGCGGTAGAAGATGGATGGATGGATGGATGGATGGATGTATTAATACTTGGTTTACTCTAAAATATGCTATTCTTCATTGTTCTCGCATTGATGACCTAGTTATAAGTGGACTAGACATCAGATATCAGTCATACGCCCATGCCACAACAGGACTGAGTGGTGAAGATGCTCCCATGAGTGAATCAATGTCCTTAGAAAATCAAGTGCTTCAGTTCCTTAATAATAGAAACATTAAGGCAGAAGCCAATGCAATCTCAGCCTGTTATGCTCTACCGAAGAAAGATAACAAAACAAAGAAATCAATTGTGATGCGCTTTGTGAACAGAAGGGTAAGAATGACATACTGAGGCAGGCCAAAAAGCTACAGGAACTCAAGTTTACCTAAACGAACACCTGACAAAAAAAACCCGCTGAATTAGCACGGCAGGCACGGATGCTGAAAAAACAAAATAAGATACAGGCAACCTGGACAAGAAATTGTAGAATTTGGATTAAACTAAATGGAACACCTGAGCAAGCAAGGAGTATAATGATCACGAGATGCTACTGACTTAAATAAATATAGATGAACACCGATTAAAAAAATTATGAGTCAATGATAATCCATATTCATACACACGATAAGAATAGTTCTTGTGATACCCATGCCAAAGTACTTTAAAAAAAATAAGGCAAAAATAAAAAAAACTTATGATCGAACTCGAGTAGACATCAATTATCCCACAGTGGAAGAAGTCATCTGACACAGAGTGAGGAAACTCAAACTCTGTAAATATGCCACTAAGTGCTGAACATAAACCACAAGAGATGGAGAATGATAACTGATCCTAAATAACCACTTTTCAATAATATTCACAACCACTGTGAATATTACACTGAAAAGCAATTCAAAAGTCAAGTGCAATTAGATGGTAAACTGTCAATAATATACACTTCAATAGCAGAAGTCCTTAACTAAAAAACTTTCCACAGATTCAGGACTATTTAAAACAGCTAGACAGAAAATTCACAGCTATTGCAGTCTCTGAAACCTGGCTTAATGAAGATCAGGCTCCCCTGATGGCAATAGAGGGATATCAGATGTTTTATATTTAACAGAACTCAAAAAAAAGGGTGGTGGTTGTTGCACTGTATATTGATGACCTGTATAGGTGTAAGCTTGTAAATGAAATGTCCTATGCACTACCAGGGATTTTGGAATGTGTTACTGTTGAGATTGACTAGACAAAACAAAAAATCTAATCATAGCTGCATATATAGACGCCGGGAACTTGCATTGAGACACTTCAGAGATAAATTAGTCGAGCTTACAATAATATACTAGTAAGAAAATGGTAGCAATTTGTGGAGATTTCAATATTGATTTACTGAATCCACATCAACAAAATGTAGTTACAGAGTTCATGAACTCTATGTACCAGCATGAGTCTATATCCCACAATAACACATCCCAGTAGAATCACAGTTCACTCTGCTACACTTATTGACAACCTGTTTGTCAATGTTATCGATAAGAAAATAGAAAGTGGATTATTGATAAATGATATAAATGAACCACTTGCCAACCTTTGCACTTATCCATGGCCACACGGGGGCCAACGCAGAAAAATTTCAAAATCCGTTCAGACACAAATCACCAAATGCAATCAATTCTCTAAAGAGGACTTGCTGAAGCAAGACTGGACAGAAGACTATTATCAGATGTAAATGAAGCCTATGACACATTTATAAACATTGTAACCACTCTTTATGAAAAAAACTGCCCATTAGTTAAAAAAAGCTTAAACACAAATTTGCTGATAAGCCATGGTTAACCAAAGGACTACAAAAGGCGGTAAAAAGAAAAATTTATTAATATAAAGCTTTCCTAAAAGAAAGGACAATAGAAGCAGAGCAGCGGTATAAAACATACAAAATAAGTTAACATATATAATAAGATGTAGTAAAAGAGACTATTACAGTAAAGAACTGGAGAAAAAACAAAGACAATATTAAAAATACATGGACAATACTCAACAGTATCCTTGGAAATAAAAGCAGAAATACAAGCAACCCAACTAATATTCCAAAAAATAATAAACGACTCAGAGTGTGAATATAGCTTCACCTGCAGATGAATTTAATAATTTTTTTGTTAACATTGGACCTAAACTGGCCCGAGAAATACCCACTATGGTGCCTACAAGTGATACAATATGCAATAACACTGCTGTAAAAGATTCCATCTTCATAAAGAACACAGACGAAAGAGGTCATTAAAATTGTTAAATCGTTCAAAAGTAAAACATCTACTGACTGTGATGGTATTGACATGCTATTAGTCAAAACTGTTATCGAATGCATAGTAAAACCACTGACGTATATCTGTAACCTGTCTCTCCAATCAGGTATATTTCCCAATGCAATGAAAATAGCTAAAGTAATTCCGATATACAAGACGGGTGACAGAGGGGAACTCTCAAACTATAGACCAATTTCACTATTGTATTGATATGTGAAGTTCCTATAGAGTCACCACTAGAGGGCAGTATGACCCCGGCCATGACCTGACTATAAAAGGAGATGTACATGTGCCACTATGTGGTTAGTTGTTAGTTGCACTTGAAGTGACAAGTAAAAAGTCCTAACTGACACCCGGTGTGTGCGCCTCGTCATTACATGTTCCAGGAGAACATTACCTGGTACCAGGAGGTATAGTACATGATACCTGGATATAAACCTACGGACCGACGGCGAAGATGAACGCTCTTTCGACAGCCGACGAGTTAAAGTTGACCGGTAACGTCAACGGAGAACTGGAAAGTATTCAAACAGAGTTTTGAACTTTATTCGCTTGCTATCGGTCTCCGTGACGAGAGAGGAAAATAGCATTACTGCTAACAGTAGCAGGGCGAGCGGCGCTAAAATGTGTTTAACACATTCATCTTCACGGAAGAAGAAAAAGGCAACTTCGACGCCGTGATGAAGAAATTTGACGATATTGCACACCGAGAAAGAATGAAACGTACGAGAGGTATGTGTTCAGAAAAAGACTTCAGAAAGAGTCAGAGTCCATCGAGCTGTATGTCACAGACCTACGGTTGAGATGTCAGTCATGCAACTTTGGAACATTGAATGAGTCAATGATACGGGACCAAATTGTAATAGGGGTCCAAGACAACAAATTGCGGATGCAATTACTGAAAGAGACTAACTTAACGCTGGAGAAAGCGATAAAGATTTGCCAAGCGTCTGAGAGTACAAAGGCACAATTAAAGACTTTTAGCAGCAAGGAAAAAGAGACTGCTGAGGTCGATGCAGTGCGGCGCGCGAAGCCGAAAGGAACGTTTGCAGGCCAGAAAAAGGATAGAGACAAACCAGAGCGCGCGCGCGGGAACTGCGAGCGGTGTGGAAGCAACACGCGCTGAAGCAGTGTCCAGCATTCGGGAAGAATGTCGCAAGTGTGGCGGAAAAAAATCACTTCGCAAAGACCTGCTTCTCAAAGAGGAGGGTGCAACTTGTGGAAAAAAGAGCGACAGCGAGGAGGATCAGTTTTACGTGGACGCCATCGAGGGAGAGATGAGCGCTGACGAATGGATAGTGTGCCTGGAGATGAATGGCACGGACATGTCACTGAAGCTCGACACAGGTGCGCAGGTAAACATCCTGCCAATGAAAGAATTTAAAAGACTGAAAAACAAGCCGAAAATAAGAAATAAAAAGACTAATCTGAGAACATATGACGATAAGCCAATACCCACTAAGGGAATGTGCAGGGTTACACTGTCAAACAAAGGTAAAACAGTGAATGCATTGTTTGTACTTGTTGATGGAAATAGACAAGCAATTTTGGGTTTAAAAACATGCGATCAGCTAGGTCTGATCAAAAGGGTGAATGTCATTGATACAGACAAAGTGACAACACGAGAAAATACAGAGGCTACAACAAGTAAGCACAAACACACTGACTGGGTGAAAGAATACAAAGAGGTGTTTCAAAGGAATAGGCCGCCTACCAGGCAAACAAAAAATTAGGCTGAAAGAGAATGCAGAGCCAGTCATACATGCAGCAAGAAAAGTGCCAATAGCTCTTAAAAAGAGGCTGAGAGAAACACTAGACTCATTGATAGCAGACGGAGTGGTCAGAAAAATAGAAGAACCAACTGAATGGGTTAACTCACTAGTTATAGTGGAGAAGCCAAATGGAGATTTGAGATTGTGCATAGATCCAAAAGATCTAAATAAAGTATACAGCGGGAGCATTACAGGCTACCAACAAAATCTGACATAACCAGCACAATGAGTGGAGCAAATTACTTCACAAAATTAGATGCCAAATCTGGGTTTTAACCAACTAGTGCTCGATGAGGGAAAGCGCTAAATTGTGCACATTTAATACGCCATTCGGAAGGCATTGCTTTCTACGAATGCCGTTCGGGATTAGCTCAGCCCCTGAAAATGTTTCCATAGAACTGTGCAGCAATGTTTGACGGAATAGAAGGGGTGGGAGTTTTTTCTTGATGATGTGGTAGTCTGGGGAAAAACAAAAGAGGAGCACGACGAAAGGTTGGCTAGAGTTCTCACACAGGCGCAAAAGTCAGGTATGAAACTGAATAAGAGTAAGTGCCAATTCGGGGTACGGGAGATTACATACCTGGGAGAGAAATTATCTGGGGCAGGCGTGCAACCAGATCCGGAAAAAGTGCGGGCCATAGCAGAGCTGCCAGTACCGCAGAACAAAAATGACTTGCAAAGAGCCTTAGGGCTAGTCAATTACATGGGGAAATTTATCCCAAATTTATCAGCTAACACAATAGCTCTTAGAAGCTTGTTAGAGACCAATACAATGTGGCAGTGGATGGCAGAGCATGCCAGAGAATGGGAGTGGCTCAAAAGCAGTCTAATAAAGGAGCCAGTGTTAAAATTCTATGATCAGGACAAACTGCTAAAAGTGTCCACAGATGCGTCCAAAGCCGGCCTAGGAGCTGTGCTATTGCAAAAAACATGACACAGAGTGGTATCCAGTCGCATACGCATCGCGCACCATGACAAGCGCAGAAAAAAAATTACGCGCAAATAGAGAAAGAGACTCTAGGTGCAGTGTTTGGATGTGAGAAGTTTCATGAATATGTGTAGGACGGTCAGTAAATACTAGAAACAGACCACAAACCACTGATTGCGATCTCACAGAAGCCACTGGGTGACGCACCACCGCGCATCCAGCGTCTATGTTAAGATTACAGAAATTGACTTGAAATTTGAGTTTACACCAGGCAAGCAACTAATTGTAGCCCGATGCGCTGAGTAGGGCTAGCTTGAGCAACACCAGCAGCACAACAGAGGAAGCTGTGCAAATACATGTAGACTCTATTAAGGCACACATGCCAGTGTCAGATGCAAAATGGACGAAGATAGTGAAAGAAACACTAAAAGATGAGAAACTAAAAAGAGTAATCAGAATCAGAATCAGAATCAGAATCAGCTTTATTGGCCAAGTATGCACAACACATACAAGGAATTTGACTTTGGCTAAAAACTTGCTCTCGTTGTTCAGGTGAAGGTTTTAAATAAGGATTCAATGACAACCAGAGTATGTACAGTAAATTACAGTCTGTCCACGTTTCTATAAAAGGATGCAAATATATACAGGAATATATGCAGTTATTTACTCGGACTAACCACACTTTGCAGAAATATATGAAAAAATATACAATCACACAGTATTTCAATGTGGACTCAGATTCAGTGATATAATGTGAATGAAGTAAAAAGCAGTGTGAGGGACTTCCGGTTATGGCTGCCACGTAGGACGGACGTGTCTCGCTCTGCTCTGCTCCTGGAAAAAAAAAATCGGCAAATAACTCTCTCATTTGGGACAGAACGTATCCCAGCGTTTGGGCGAGGATATGTCGGCGAAGCCTAAGGCTGGAAAACCAGGAAAAGGAAAAAGCGAGCCGCCGAAACAGTCCAAATTAACGGACTTTCAGGTCTGTGACGCAGTAAACAAAACTCCATATATGGCGGAGGAGGCTGGCAACGGTGCGATATCTGCGGGGAATGGCGCAGATGCGCTGATGGCTGCCATGAGTTCAATGAGGAGCGGACTTTTGTCCTCTAGATTTGATGGGATTATGACAGCGTTGGAAGGAATAAGAAAGTAATTGGGTGACTGTGTAGAACGAACGGCGCAGATGGAGCTCCGTCTCGCTAGTGCTGAAGATGACGTCACCCGTCTTCAATTAAAGGTGCGCACTTGGAAAAAAAAAATAAATCTCTGGAAGATAATATTTTGGATTTGGAATCTCGGTCGAGACAGAATAATTTGAGGCTGGTGGGTCTTCCAGAGGAATCAGAAGGTCGGGACGTATGTTCCCTTTCTGGAAAAGTGGATTCCGGAGGGTGCTGGGCAGCGAGGAGTTTGCAATCAGCAGTGGTTCTGGAAAAAAGCACATCGTATTGGCCCACGGAGAGATAAGGGACCGCCGAGGACCTTAATTATGAAGTTTCTTAGCAACAGAGACAGGATGAAGATCTTCAACGCTGCACGAGCTAAAAGGAGAAGAGATTAAACACCAGGACCAGCAGGTGCGGTTTCTACCCAGATTTGGCCACAGGAATCCAGCAATTGAGGAAGCAGTTTGATCCCGTACGTAAGGAGCTGCGCAACCTTGAGATTCGTCATGGTGTAATCTATCCTGCGAGACTGCTGACCACGTATGAGGGGCAGAACCCACATCTTCAAGGACCCCAGAGGAGGCGCAGGAGTTCATCAAGAAGATCAAAGAAGAAGAAGAGACTGGTGGGGAGCTAAGCATGAACAAAATATAAGGTAGAATAATTAAGCATTTGCACAGGCATCTGACTGACTTGATAGTAAATAGTAAGTTTACAAATTATAGATTGTATTATATATTAAAAAAACAACACAAAAACAAAACAAACAAAAAAAAAAACTATGATGTACAAAGTTGTTAAAAATTTTGGAGTTAAGTTGGAAATCTACAGAGGAGGTTAATGGTTACGTCATTAAAAGCAGTAGAGTTAGGGTGATTGGGAGATGAAGAAGGAGTGGCTTAGGCTGTTCCCCGTGGGTGTGGACGGTCGATGGCAATATCGGAGAGACAGAATTTTTTCTTTTGATTTTTGGGGGGTTTGCCACAAGTGTGGGAAGGAGAAATTTGTTTGTGTGTAGTTTGTAGGATGAATGTTCAACCACTCATGTTTTTGCTTCTCTGTATGAGCATGTTTACACTGCAAGGTAATCCCAAACTCTCTATTGATCATGGACCAAAGTGTTAATCTTAATTTAACTTCATGGAATGTGCAGAGGTCTACAAAATTTTAAAAAAACTTAAACACAGTTATGAAATAAAACATCAATGACATGGGTTCAAGAATTGTGTTTTTTACAAGAAACACATCTGATAGAGGAGGATGTTAAAAGAATTAGGAGTAGATGGCAGGGAAGTGTATTCCACTCTTCATTTTCATCCCGAGCCAGGGGAGTTATGACTTCATACCATAAATCAGTTCCTTATCAAGTGAAAAATGTATTGGAGAAAATTTGGAAGATATGTAATCATTCAAGGTTCTTTGCTATTAGAAAATATAAATCTTGTGAACTTATATGGTCCCCCAATATAGATGATCAGAAGTTCTTTGCTATTTATTTCTACATCTATCATCACTTACAGGGCAACATATAATAGCAGGGGGATTTTAATTGTACATTGAATCCAGGTGTGGATAAGATCTCAACAGGACTGGATTGTACGCACATTGGATGTAGGATGGACTATATAATCATTTTATGAAAGAAATTGAGATTGTTAGATATATGGAGAGAAAATGAAACCACAAGTTAAAGCCTATTCTTGTTATTTCCAGTACCCTACAAGACATTCTCACGTATTGAATTATTTTTTGATTTCAGAGAATTAAGGTCCAAGATTCAAAACTGCTTTTATGATAACATTGTGATCTCTGATATGCCCCCTGTTGTCTACTATATGTAGATAAAAAATTGACCAAAGGAATCAGGTAGATGGCAATTTCAGCACTAAATGGCTTCAGGATGAGGAATTTGTCAAGTATATAGAAAAACAGATAGACGAGTTCTTTGACATCAATACTACACAAACATCAGCATGTGTAAAGTGGGAGGCTTTCAAAGCTTTTATTAGGGGACATATTATTAGTTATACAGGATCAAAATCTAAGAAGACTCGAGAGGAGAGAGCTAAATTGGAACATAAAATAAAAAGTCTTCAGGAAAAAGTGTATGCAGGAAGTGACCCAAGGTTGGAGAATGAATTACTGATTTTGAGAGCTGAATACGACAAAAAATCAGCGAATAGAGCTGCCTCGAGTCTTCTAAGATTGAAACAATCTTTTTATGAACAAGGTGAAAAATCAGGAAAATTATTAGCATGGCAGATTAAACAATTGGAAATTAAAACACCAATTACCAGTATTATAAGTAACGGACAGGTAGTTATAGATCCTTTAGAAATTAATAGAGCCTTTAGAGATTACTATGAAAAATTATATGATACCAAAAATGAACCTGATTTAACAAAACTAAATGGGTTTTTGAACGAACTATCTATACCGTGTATACCAAATGAAAACAGGGAGATATTGGAGTCTAAAATTAGTCAAGAAGAAGTTGGGCTAGCCATTGATAATATGAAATCAGGAAAAAGTGCAGGACCAGATGGTCTTCCAGTTGACCTTTATAAAAAATTTAAGAATAAATTAATAAAACCTTTTTTGGAAATGGTTTTAGAAGCATTTCAAAATAATAATTTACCATCATACATAAATAATGCCTTAATTATACTGCTGCCAAAACCAGGTAAGCCCTCTAATAAATGTGAAAATATGAGACCAATAAGCCTATTAAACGCCGACCTTAAGATAATCTGTAAAATTTTAGCAAGACGAATACAAGAAATTTTACCAAATATTATTAATCGAGATCAGAATGGCTTTATAAAGGGTAGACAAGGCTTCCATAATGTAAGAAGACTATTTAATATTATTTATTTTAATAAAGAAGCACCGGATACAGCTCTCCTATCATTGGACGCCGAAAAGGCCTTTGATAGAGTTGAATGGCCCTTTCTTTTTGAAGTCCTACAAAGGTTTGGACTTGGAAATAATTTCATAAAATGGGTTCAAATAATATACAATAATGCTACAGCAGAAATCCTAACAAATAACAATATTTCAAAACCAATAAAAATCAATAGAGGATGTCGACAAGGCTGTCCACTTTCACCTTTACTGTTTACTATGGCAATTGAACCTTTAGCGATAGCGATACGTTTACATTCACAAATATATGGAATTAAAGTTGGACCAACAGAACATAAAATCTCCCTGTACGCCGATGATATAATTTTGTTTATGTCGAATCTAAAAAAATCAATTCCAACCTTGTTGAATTTAATAAAGAATTTTGGGGAAATATCAGGATATAAAATAAATAAAACTAAATCTTCAATATTAATGCTAAATGAGACCCAGAGAAATTACCCAGCCCCTGAGGCAAATCAATTCAATGTTGTAAATCAGTTTAAATATTTAGGAATCCAAATTATGCCTAAGCTAGAATCAGTCGCCAGCGTCAACTATGAAGCCTTAATGTCAGATATCAATGAGTTAACTCAGAGATGGATGTCACTACCAATGTCGATGATCGGGAGAATCAATATACTTAAAAGTAATATTTTACCTAAAATACTTTATTTATTTCAATACATTCCCTTATCACCACCTTTAGATCTATTCTCAAGAATTAAAAAAAAGTTAGTGGAATTTATATGGAACAACAGGAGGGCTAGATTACGTCTGTCTTTATTATATTTACCATTTGATCGTGGAGGTCTGAAATGTCCAAATTTTATGTTGTATTATTGGTCGGCACAACTGAGGTCTATGACATATTATTTTTCATCAAATGATCTCCCTCACTGGACTGAAATGGAATCATACAATTTACCTTTACCTCTTCCCATATTCATATACTCAGATTCGGCAAAAAAGTTACAAAAACAAGTTAAAAATCCATTTGTAAAGCATATGATCAAAATATGGTGTGAAGCTAAAAACTATTTAAAAGAACCACAGTTATTGTCACAATTTAGTCCAATATGGGGTAATCAATATTTTAAACCAGGGAGAGCGGACGCTGTATTTAAAGTATGGAATTTAAAAGGGATACAAAAGATTCAGGATTTATATTTGCCATGTGCAGACAACACAATGTCTTTTGAAGAGCTGAGGATCAAATTTAATCTCAATAGAACACATTTTTTTAAATATCTTCAACTTAGAAACTTTATTCGATCAAATCAAAATAAAGCTCTCACTCGACCTATTTATTCATCCTTGGAAAAAATGATGATGAAAGATAGTAAAAGAAAGGGTATTATTTCAGAGTTTTATAACTCATTGACACTATCTTCAAGTGAAAATTCACTGAAAAGATTAAACTACTGGAAAGAAGATCTGCAAATTGAAATTTCGGAGGAACAATGGGAATTGGCTTGTACAGAAGCTCAAACCAAATCAATAAATGCACGCCTTAAATTGATACATTTCAAATGGTTAATGCGGATGTATGTTACACCGGAGGAGTTAAATAGATATAACAAAAATATACCAGATACATGCACAAAATGCATGGAAAGTAAAGGAACCCTATTTCATTGTTTATGGGAATGTAGATTAATAAGAATGTTTTGGGAAGAGGTGAGGGTAACAATTGAAAAAATAATCTCAAAACAAATCATACTGAATCCTAAACTGTTTTTGTTGGGTCTGTACCCAGAAAAGCATAATTTTAATAAAAGTGAAAGAACATTCATAGACCTCAGTTTGCTTAATGCCAAAAAATGTATTGCACTATTATGGAAAAAGACTCATAGACCAGATGTGACTCAGTGGTTAAGACAGATGTTAACAAACCTTCCATTAGAAAGAATAACATATATACTGAAATCAAAGGAAATTGTGTTTGAGAATATATGGAGACCTTTTATTGATTATGTAAAAAATTTAAACATAACTCTTGAAGAAGAAGGTGAATGATGTGTGTGGACCTTGTAAATTCCAAACTGGTGAACATAATATGTATACTTATGTATTGGATTGTCTAGACTAAACAGAGGAGCATTGTTGAAGACTTGATTTTGTTGGTGGTTGTTGGTGTTTTTAGTGCATTTTTTTTTTTTTTGTAGTACTTTAGCGTTAGTGTTTGATTGTTTGTATCATGTTTGTTAAAAAAAAAAAAAAGGTTCAATAAAGATATTGTGGAAAAAAAAAGCAGTGTGAGAGTTATGTGCAATGTAATAATGGATGAAAAGTCATGAGTACAGCAACAGGTAGGACTAGGTGAATGTTAGGAGTTCATCAGAGTGATGGCTTGAGGAAAGAAACTGTTCCTGTGACGGGTGGTTTTGACCTTCAGTGATCTGTAACGACGACCAGAAGATAGAAGTTCAAACAGTTTGTGGCCGGGGTGTGATGGGTCAGCACAGATGTTTCCCGCCCGTTTCCTGGTTATGGACCGATATAAGTTCTCAATGGAGGGTAGGTCGGTACCAATGATCCTCTCCGCAGACTTAATGATCCGCTGCAGTCTGGTCTTGTCCTGTTTAGTGGCAGATCCAAACCAGACAGTGATGGAAAAGCAGAGGACAGATTGGATGATGGCGGTGTAGAAGACAACCAGCAGCTCCTGAGGCAAATCAAACTTCTTGAGCTGACGCAGAAAAAACAACCTCTGCTGGGCCTTTTTCCGGACAGTGTCAATATGGGAGGACCACTTCAGGTTCCGGGAGATTGTGGTACCCAGAAACTTGAAGGAGTCCACAGTGGACACTGTGCTGTTGAGGATGGTGAGTGGGGGGAATGAAGGGGGGTGTCGCCTGAAATCCACAGTCATCTCCACCGTTTTGGCTGGGTTAAGTTCAAGATGGTTCTGGCTGCACCAGAGGATCAGCTGCTCCACCTCCCGCCTGTATGCAGACTCATCATCATCCCGGATCAAACCGATGACTGTGGTGTCGTCCGCAAACTTCAGGAGCTTCACCGAAGGGTCCTCTGAGGTGCAGTCGTTGGAGTAGAGGGAGAAGAGCAGTGGGGAAAGGACACATCCTTGGGGGGCGCCAGTACTAATTTTTCGGGAGCTGGATGTAAATCTCCCTAGCTTCACCTGTTGCCACCTGTCAGTCAGAAAGCTGGAGATCCACTGGCAGGTGGAGGGGGGCACCTTGAGCTGGAGGAGTTTCTGATGAAGAATGCCTGGGATGATGGTGTTGAACGCTGAGCTGAAGTCGACAAACAGGATCCTGGCGTACGTCCCTGGGGAGTCGAGGTGTTGCAGGATGTAATGTAGTCCCATATTCACTGCATCATCCACTGACCTGTTTGACCGGTAGGCAAACTGCAGTGGGTCCATCAGGGGGCCTGTGATGACCTTCAGGTGGTTCAGCACCAATCTCTCCAAGGATTTCATGACCACAGAGGTCAGGGCAACAGGTCTGTAGTCGTTTAATCCTGTAATAGAGGGTTTCTTGGGAACTGGAATGATGATGGAGCGTTTGAAGCAGGAAGGCACTTCACGCAGCTCCAGTGATCTGTTAAAGATCCGGGTGAAGATGGGGGCCAACTCGTTGGAGCAGACTCTCAGGCAGGACGGAGACACACCATCAGGTCCTGCAGCCTTCTTGATCTTTTGTCTCTGAAAGACCCGGCGCACCTCCTCTTCACAGATCATTAGTGCTGGTGGGAGGTCAGAGTGGAGGAGGGATGGAGTTCCTGGGGCTGCAGATAATCCTTTTGTGTGGGTGGGAGGTGAGAACTGTAGGTTCTTTTCAAACCTGCAGTAAAAGCTGTTTAGGTCATTAGCCAGCTGGAGGTTTTCCGCAGGGTGGGGGGATGGTCTCCTGTAGTTGGTGATATTCCGTAGGCCTCTCCAGACAGAAGCAGAGTTGTTAGCTGAGAAGTTTTTTTGTAACTTCACACTGTAGCTCCTCTTAGCAAGCCTGGTCTCCTTCGTCAGCATGTTTCTGGCCCGCTTGTACAGAGTCCAGTCACCAGTCCTGTAGGCCTCCTCCTTGGTCTGACGTAGCTGCTTCAGTTTAGGAATGAACCAGGGTTTATTGTTGTTGTATATGCAGAAGGTCTTGGTCTGCACACACATGTCCTCGCAGAAACAGGTGTATGATGTCACAGTGTCAGTGAGTTCATTTAAGTTAATGGCTGCAGCTTCAAAAACACTCCAATCTGTGCAGTCAAAGCAGGCTTGTAACTTCAGCTTTGATTCCTCAGTCCATTTCTTCAC
Organism: Pholidichthys leucotaenia; assembly: GCA_020510985.1. Lineage (NCBI taxonomy): Eukaryota > Metazoa > Chordata > Actinopteri > Cichliformes > Pholidichthyidae > Pholidichthys > Pholidichthys leucotaenia. Next base: position 240,878,985 of record CM035839.1, read on the forward strand.
AGTCCTGGAATGGACTGTGATGGAATGGAATGGAACAGATACATCAGCCAGGACAGGTTATGATTGACAAGCCTTACCAACACTTTAAAGGTGAACTGTCTGTGTTAGATGGGGTTCTGTTAAAAGGTACAAGGATAGTCATACCTACCTCCATGAGATCAGAAATGGTTAAATTAGTGCATGAGGGGCATTTGGGTATTGAAAAGTGCAAAAGACGTGCACGTGATGTTTTATATTGGCCCAACATGCACAAGGACATTGAGGCATATGTGCAGCGCTGTGACATTTGCCAGCGCCACAGGTATCAACAGCCAAAGGAGCCTATGAGGCCCCATGAGAAGCCTCAAGGGCCATGGAGAAAAGTGGGCATGGATCTATTTCAGCTTAAGGGCAAGGACTATCTGTTAGTCATGGACTATCATTCCACCTACCCAGAGTTTGCAGGGTTGAGTGACACAACAGCAGAAAAGGTGATTGCACATACAAAGACAATGTTCGCACGCCATGGAATTCCAATGACTGTTGTGAGTGATAACGGACCACAATTCACGAGTCAGTGCTTCAAAGACTTTGCAGACACATATGGGTTCAAGCACGTGACCTCAAGCCCTCTGTACCCACAGTCGAATGGGTTAGCAGAGAAAGGGGTGCAAATTGTGAAGCGCATACTGAAAAAGGCTGCAGACAATGCAGAAGACCCACATCTGGCGATCCTGAATTACCGAGCATCACCACTGGAGAATGGACTGTCCCCAGCAGAAATGCTCATGAACAGAAAACTCAGAACGCGACTTCCATCAGCATCTCAGGTGATGGAAAAGAGAGATGTGAGGCGTGATGAGAGGCAAACTGAACTGTACAACAGAACAGCACGACCTCTGAGACCACTTGCACATGAGGACATTGTGCGAGTGAGATGTGATGGAGAATGGGGACCGCTGGCAAAAGTGGTTAAAGAAACAACTCCCAGATCATATGAAGTCATCACAGAGCATGGGAAAACAATGAGGCGAAACCGACGTCACTTACTGAAAGTGCCTCAGACAAAAATGAGAGTCACAGACAGTGAAATAAGCGACATGCTAATTTCCAGCCAAACCGAACAACCAGAAATGGCTGAGAACCAAAACTTAAAGACAGACAATAACGAACAGACTGAGGTGACACAAATCAGAAGATCACAAAGGCAAATTGTGAAACCGAAAAGATTGATTGAGGAAATGTAAGGAATACTGAAAAAAAAAAAAAAAATGTGTTGATGTTGAATTGTAAACAGAGGAAAAAATGTGTTGATGTTGAATTGTAAACAGAAAAAAAAAAAAAAATTGAACTTGTGATTCAGTGTACAAGGTGAAAGAAATGTAAATAGAAATGGAGTTTATTTTGTATATAGAAATTTGAGAAAAAGTTTATAGTTGGACATGACCTTTACTAAAAAAAAAGGGAGATGTATTGATATGTGAAGTTCCTATAGAGTCACCACTAGAGGGCAGTATGACCCCGGCCATGACCTGACTATAAAAGGAGATGTACATGTGCCACTATGTGGTTAGTTGTTAGTTGCACTTGAAGTGACAAGTAAAAAGTCCTAACTGACACCCGGTGTGTGCGCCTCGTCATTACATGTTCCAGGAGAACATTACAACTATTACCGCAATTTTCCAAGATACTTGAAAAAATATTCTATGAGAGAATTGACAACTTCATACTGAAGAATGATTTATTGTGTGAGCAGCAATATGGGTTCAGACACAAGAGGACAACTGCATATGCCCTAATGGAATTTACAAAAAAAATTTCAACAGCCATTGAAAATAAAGAGTATTCAGTTGGAGTATTCCTAGATCTTAAAAAAGCATTTGATACAGTAGATCACAATTTATTATTAAAGAAACTACAAAATTGTGGTATTAGAGGGGTAGCACTGTCCTGGTTAAGTAGTTACTTAAAGAATAGATATCAGTATGTATGTGTTAGCAACAAAAATTCAGAGTTGCTGAAGGTCACCTGTGGAGCCCCACAGGGTTCAGTTTTGGGACCATTATTATTCAATATGTATATAAACGATATATGTAAAGTTTCAGAAAAAATGGACTTAATATTGTTTGCCGATGACACTAATCTGCTATGCAGTGGAAACAATTTGGAACAACTTCTGGATACACTCGGAAAGGAATTAGGAAAGCTTAAACTGTGGTTTGATTCAAACAAATTAACGCTTAATTTAAGTAAGACAAAATTTATAGTCTTTAACAACCATCACAACAACCCAGTACCCAAACTCAGTGTAAATGGTGTAGAGATTGAAAGGGTATCTGAAACTAAATTTCTTGGAGTAATAATTGATAACAAACTGTGTTGGAAGTCACATATTAATTATATTAAAGGTAAAGTATCCAAATCAATTGCAATATTACACAGAGTGAAATATTTGCTGAATCAACCCACACTATACACCTTGTATCATTCATTAATACTCCCATACATGACATATTGTAATGAAGTATGGGGAAATACATATAAAACAAACATATATCCACTCTTTATGCTTCAAAAGAGAGCTATTAGAATAATAAACAAATCAGCTTACAGGGAACCAACAAACCCACTTTTTCTTAAACAAAAAACTCTCAAGTTGAAAGATCTGGTTGACTTTAAAACCGCAATAATAATGTTCAAAGTGAAGAATTTATCACTGCCCGCAAATATCCAAAAGTTGTTCCAAACAAGGGAGAAACGATATCACTTCAGAGGAACATGTATATTTCAAAAGCCTACAGTGAGAACAACCACCAAGCAACACTGTATTTCAGTGCAAGGAGTCAGATTATGGAACGATTTTGGACCTGAATTAAAATCATGTACAACGCTTGGACAATTTAAACAAAAACTAAAGGAAGAAATACTCCAAACATATTTACAAGACGACATGTAAACTCACATAAGGATTGACATATCCAGCCTGTATTGTGTTGTTGCTTAGCTTTTTTTTTTTTTTCTTTTTTTTCTCTGTGACATTTTGTCTTAGATTTGTTTTTGAATAGTAACCGCTTAACTTAGACTAGCTTAGTTTTCTTTTTCTCTCAGTCACATTTTGTCTTGGCTTTGTTTTAAATTGTAATCGCTCTTGTCTTGTTTTCTCTTTTTTCTCTTTTTAATTCTTGGATGGAATATGGGTGGGCAATATAAGCTGCGGTTTCAGCCATCACCCATTTCGGATAACTCACGTGGAATTGTATAGCAGGAGGAGTCTGTCTAATTTGACCTTGTTATATTATACAGTGTCTTTTTACCTGTACTGTACTATCCGAAATAAATTCATTCATTCATTCATTCATTCATTCAGAATTTGACAGAATATCAGCTGTGGCTATACCACTGCTGTACTAACATGTTTTTTTTAAATAACCAAGGTACTTTACACAAACATTTATTTTGCAAAAAACAAAAAAGCGAGCAAAATTAGAGAACAGCAACCACTATGTCAGAAGAGGAGATTTAAAAAATGGGTTTTTTTTTAGGGCTATAGGATTCAAAAATTAATAGAAGTGTAGAGGCCCTTGCTTTGAATGACTTCAGCACATCTGCACCCACAGGACATCACTAGTTTCTCTCTCTCTTTCTTTTGATTTCCACTGTACTTGCATATAATTGTTTGAACAGGCATCTGAAAATTGTACCCAAGGATGAACCAGACTTGTGGAGGTCCACAGTTCTCTTGCTAATATCTTGATTTCCTTTGATTTTCCTATCATATCACACAAGGAAGCAGTGTGTTTGGGTTGTGCCTTAAAATTCATCCACGGGTGTGCCTTCAATTGACCTATCAGAAGCTTCCAACGCCATGACATCATCTGAGCTTTCCAAAATTATTTAAAGGTATAGTAATCTTAGTGGATGTAAACTTCTGACTTTGAAGAAAGTAAAAAAATTGTCTAACATTTTTTCACAAATGTAAAAATTATTTAGCAAATAGAAATAATTTTGGTCATCCTAACTGACCTGAAACAGGAAAAGTTTAGTCTGATTTAATGTCAGACATTGAGGGGAAAAAAGGTCATGTTGTGGCACATATATTGAGTTCATATTTCCCCACAAATGTATGGCTGTATGTGTATTGGGGGCTTCACGTCTCGCGGGACAAAGAAGGTCTGGGTCTGCAGAGATCTACAGGAGATGACGAGGAGGTGCGAGTTTTGGCCTTTGTCTCAGAGAGGATGCCCCAGAAGGATTCCCGGAACATCGAGGGATAAGAGACGGACATCAAAGAGTTGCATTGTGACTGGGAATTAAATGCCATGTGATATAATGATTGCTGAAGCACCATGTGACTTAGGCAGTATAAGAGTGTGGTATTTCTTTTGGTCTCTTTTTTTTGTTGAGAGATTGCTAGAGATGTGTTCTCTTAATAAAGCCGAACCTGAGAAATAAACTCAGCCTCATCTTTGAACGCATTCTCTACAATGTGTCTTTTTATACACTGTATGTAACCTTCTGGTTTCAGCTGTATACTGCATATACTTTGCATGTTGTCGTAATTGTCCGAACACTCTGTTCACCTAGAATTGTATATACTGTATGTTTCATCTGGCACTATTAACTGTTCTAACTAGGGCTGTCGCAATAACCGCAATTATGTAATACCGCGGTATGGACACGCCTACCAGAAGCATCCACAGCACATGGTGCTGCCGCCGTTTTAGGCACTCTCTCCAGACTGACTCCAGCAGGCAGTTTGTGGTGAAAGCGTTTGGACTCCTTGTTAAGTACAGCCGTTAATAGTGAGCACTGAAAGGGCACAAAGCATGTTATTTCCTTCTGAGCAGAGTGTGTATGATCCTGACTGCGTATGCTCCTGTGTATGAGCTCCGAGAGCAGCTTGTTTGAACGAGATTTTTCGGACAGCAGCAAAAATCATGGAGACAAGAACCCCGCAGGGTCCTGTATGGAGACTGTCCTGCTTATAAGCCGAATGTCGCTGCAGTCTCCAGTCCACACACCCCTTAGTTACCGCCAATGCTTTATGAAAATGATCGGGTTTTTTTTTTTTTTTTTTTTTTACAGAATCAGCAGTTCATGCCTCTACATAGGCTGCATGCCCACCAAACGAGTTTTTTGTCGCCCGATCGCCCTAAGCATTTTTTTTTTTTTTCCCCAGCATTTGTGCACAGCGCTCTGGGGGAAAAAAAAAATCTGTGCCCTGTATCTCAGCACTTCCGCGTTTCCTATTGTCAGACTTTCTACTGATTTTTTTAATATCTGTCTCTAAATAACAATGTACAGGAAATATTTTCTGGCAGCTCTGGATGTAAAATATGATGACACAGAAAGCAGGAGTCTGAGTACACAAACTAGTACCGGCATCCTATGTCCTGCCCACGCAGCAGTTCTGATTGGCTGCTTGGTATGGCATTGACAAGCTCAGCTGCAGTCTCTGAAAAGTTGAACTGTTTTCAGCTCTGTGCGCCACGACAAAAAACAGCCACCACCGAGAGCGTTTCAGCGCCGAGGGCGCTCAGTGCTGTAAACACTGGACTACATAGAGAATGAATGGAAAATAGCCACCCAGAGTGGACAAAACCAGTTTGGTGGACACGCAGCCTAAAGAGCGGAGCGGCGCACAGTTGTAACACACACCCATAAAGCTGAGAGCGAGCTGCAGCGAGATTCTCACAGCTTCCCTCATTTACCACCTAAGTTATAAACCCTGTTTAAGTTACGAATCCAAAGGGTCCTAAAAACGTTTGCAATAATACCGCACACCGCGGTATTGAGCTGTCCACCGTCACCGCAGGGGAAATCCCTCTACCGCGACAGCCGTAGTTCTAACCAAAAATAATGATCACAATAGTTGTCACAATGAAGCTCTTTGTGGGAAATGCTAAGCTGTATTCAACAACAGCAGCCCCATGCTGAGCAAGGAGCCGTAATTACAAACTGAACCATCAAAAAAAAAGAAAATTAATGACAACATTCTGTCAAAGTAAAGATGAAGGAGATGAATCCATCAAGAAAGTGGCATGGCGCATGACAGTGATTGTGCTGTTAAATATACTACCACCTACGGTATATTACACAGAACACATATTTAAAGTACTTTTGTATGGGCTTCATTTTTAGACTGGGATGCCACATCTAAAAGTTCAGTTGCAATTAATGACATCCATATTTTGTGCAGCTTAAAATGGCCTTGGAGGATACAGTAGGCAACTTTCTTTTTCTCAAATAAATTAAACATCCTGAGAATGACAAGCTCCTCTCATCCTTTTAGGCCTAATTACTGCTCACCACAGCCGATTCATCTGTGGGATCCACCGCGAGCTGCATGAAACCATGCACTCAAACGCTGCTGCCACAGAGCAGAAGAGTTATCATGTGTCATATCAGTCAGGTTTGTCTACTGTATGCATTTACTACTGGGCAATTATAGGCCTCTACGCCTATAGAATTCAGCTCAGTATCAGTCAGGAGGTGAGGCTTCCTTGGGTTGAGTAGTACAGTTGAGGCGATGATGAGGTATCTCGTGGCCATATCCAATGAATGTTTAATGGGTCTGGAGCAGGCGGCATGGAGGAAGCTGACTGTGCTGCATCAGAAGGCCTGGCTGTAAATTGAGACAGGAGAGGAAGCAAGCCACTCGGAGGAAGGAGGGGAGGGTGTAATGGAGCACATTATTCACAGAAAATGCACAGAAGCCTCCACCAAGACGTGTAGCTGTTGGAGGAAGAGGGCGGGGTAAGCATGCAGAAACTGGCTCAAACCAAATGTAGTGGTCACCTGATGATGATAATTACCAAGACGACCACCAAAAAGTTGCTGAAGAAAGAATAAGGACTTTCTTCTGTCATTTGTAAGATTTTTCACTTGAATTTGTGACTCTGTGCACACAAATTTAAATGTAGGACTTTTTCCTTCTGAATTTCAAACATTTTAGCAAAAATGTGCAATTTATGTAAATAATTTCCAATTAATTTTAATTAATTTAGTAACTAAATTAACATTTTTAAAAAATACATGTTCAACTTTTTCCCTCATAAATTTCAGTTTTTTTACTTTAAATTTGTGATTTTGGTTTTTGTGCACTTGAGACAATAAATTTCTGAGATTTTTATGTTAAAACCATTTCAGTGTGACTGTCGCCAAACTGCGACATAACCCCTAGTGGTCAACAGCGGAAAAGATTTTTTTCAAGAAAGTAGTCAGATCAGATGTCAGAACTTTCCAAGGCTATAACTTTAAAGTGTTAAGTGATAATAGCTTACTGTCAATTAGAAAGATGTAGAATATGATCCAAAGTTTCAGACAGGAGTGAATTTACACATCTAATTTGCATACAAACAAACAAAGACATTCGTCACTTACCTCTGGCAAAGCGGCGTCCTTTAGTGGCATTCTAGTGGTTATTTTGTCCTCTCCTGGTCATTTTAGCTTTCTGTCCTACATCCAGAAACTGTTATTGATTATTCCACCGTAATTTCACTTTTATTCCAGGGCAATTTATCTTATATTGACGACATACAACCGGCGATTGTCCTCTAGTCGGCGCTCCAGGTACCGGCAGGTGAATTCAACGAGCCTCACGCTCCCTGTGTTATAAGAACATGTAAACATCTACCTTCATAAGCTAAATAATCTCTTTTTTAGAATCAGTTGGTAAATTCGGGACCATATCCTCCGAATTTCCTCGTCCGTGGGCGATCACGAATGTCCACTGCAATCGGTGCCTACCATTTTGTGATGTAATCACAAAAACAAGGAAGAAGAAGAAGCAGGATTTCTTATCCTCTGGTGTATTATGTGTCATCCATGAGTCCTCCAACGCGTGCCTGCCACCTTGTGAACTGCCATGATCAGTACAAATAGTCAGTAAAGGTGAACAGTGTTGAGGAAAGTAAAATCAGTTGACAGGCACAGTGCCGTGCTCTGCCACTAGGGGCACACAAAATATGACACTCAAAGGGTTAAAATTAAGATTTGTTTATTTATTCATTTATTTTTCCAAATTTAACTTTTTTCTAAAACTTGTGGCTCTTCTATCACAGTGCATCTGGAAAGTAATCACAGCGCTTTGCTTTTTCCACATTTGTTATGTTACAGTCTTATTCCAAAAGGGGTTAAATTCATTATTTTCAAACAAAATTCTACACACAATACCCCATAATGACAACGTGAAAAAAAGTTTTTTTGAGATTTTTGCAAATTTATTAAACATAAAAACTAAAGAAATCACATGTATGTAAGTATTCATAGCCTTTGTTCAATACTTTGTGTGAGGCACCTTTGGCAGCAATTACAGCCTCAAGTCTTATTGAATTATGTGCCACAAGCTTGGCACACCTATCTTTGGGCAGTTTGGGCCCATTCCTCTTTGCAGCACCTCTCAAGCTCCATCAGGTCGGATGGGAAGCGTTGATGCACAGCCATTATCAGATCTCTCCGGAGATGTTCAATTGGATCCAAGTCTGGGGTCTGGCTGGGTCACTCAAGGACATTCACAGAGTTGTCCTGAAGCCACTCCTTCGATATCTTGGCTGTGTGCTTAAGGTCGTTGTCCTGCTGGAAAATGAACCGTCACCCCAGTCTGAGGCCAAGAGCGCTCTGGAGCAGGTTTTCATCCAGGATGTTTCTGTACATTGCTGCATTCATCTTTCTCTCTATCCTGACTAGTCTCCCATTCCTGCTGCTGAAAAACATCCCCACAGCATGATGCTGCCACCACCATGCTTCACTGTAGGGATGGTATTGAGAGGTGCCTGGTTTCCTCCAAACATGACCGCTTGGGATTCATGTCAAAGAGTTCAATCTTTGTCTCATCAGACCAGAGAATTTTATTTCTCATGGTCTGAGAGTCCTTCAGGTGCCTTCTGGCAAACTCCAAACGGGCTGCCATGTGCCTTTTACTAAGGAGTGGCTTCCGTCTGGCCACTCTACCATACAGGTCTGATTGGTGGATTGCTGCAGAGATGGTTGTCTTTCTGGAAGTTCTCCTCTCTCCACAGAGGGACGCTGGAGCTCTGACAGAGTAACCATCGGGTTCTTGGTCACCTCCCTGACTAAGGCCCTTATCCCCCGATCGCTCAGTTTAGACGATCGGCCAGCTCTAGGAAGAGTCCTGGTGGTTCCGAACTTCTTCCATTTATGGATGATGGAGGCCACTGTGCTCATTGGGACCTTCAAAGCAGCTAAAATGTTTCTGTACCCTTCTCCAGATTTGTGCCTCGAGACAATCCTGTCTCGGAGGTCTACATGGCAAAGGCTGTGAATACTTATGTACATGTGATTTCTTAGTTTTTTATTTTTAATAAACTAGCAAAAATCTAAAAAAAAAACTTCTTTCACATTGTCATTATGGGGTATTGTGTGTAGAATTTTGAGGAAAAAAATGAATTTAATCAATTTTGGAATAAGGCTGTAACATAAAATGTGGAAAAAATGAAGCACTGTCCATACTTTTCTCATGCACTGTAAATCTGCAACTTTGTTCTTGTGTTATTGAACTGAACTAGAAATAAATTGATCATAAAAGTTAGAATACTAAACAAGCACACTTCTAACCAATTTTCAAATCAGTGAAATCAAAAGCACTCGGATTACAATTAAATGTACTTGAGCAAAAGTAGAGTTGTTTTTTTTTTCCCTTTCATAAATATACTCAAGAGCAGGGCTGGGCAATAAATTGATTTTAAATCTTTTTTTTTGGGGGGGGGGGGTTGGACAATGGCAAAAAATGAATACCAAGAAAATCGATTTTATCCTTCACCTGAAGGCCAGAAATCACCCAAATTCAAATTTATCAGAGATTTTTCATAGATACACCTTTGGCATTTATTTAAAACGCTTACGTCATTTCTTTCTCTAGTTATCGCGTTCGGGAGGTAGGTGTTGACTCTGCTGCTGTTGTCAATGCCCATCCGCCCAGCAGGACAACAACAATACTCCTTCAGCCTTTTAGAGGCTGAGGAATAAAAAGTATCCTGCAAACAACTCAGTAAAGTACAGTTCTGTGAAGGAGTTACTTGAGTACATGTACTTGAGTAAATGTGACTAGATCCTTCTCACCTCTGGTTGGAGGCCAGTGCTACAAAAATATCTAAATAAATAATCAGAAATGGTACTGTGCAAGTCACACAGATATGCTCTGTTCTGACCCACCCTCCATCTCTGGCTCACTCCAGAAGAAACACACCATTTAGACCGAATTAGCCGCTACTTTCAAGTCAGCCACACTGCTGTGTCATGTTAAATGAGAATATTTGGTCCACTCAGCCGTCTAACTGCTGTGTCACAGTGCCAGTGTACGTGAGTCTGCATCTGTTAAACTGACAGGGAAGTTAAGAAAGCACCGTACCACTGAGACTGGGGTCTCTAGGCAGAGCAGGAAAACACTTGACCTGAGGAACACTTCCCCTTATGCACACTGCTTATATGTGACTGCAGACACAAACTGGAAGCAGAATGCATTAGTACTGTCTACAGTATAAACAGTGTCAAGATAATTTCGATTGCTTATTGCAATAGTTCCCAACCTTTTTTCCCTCCACTGAGTTTGCGTCCAAGAAAAGAAACTGAAAAGGCTGAAAGATGTGAGCAGGTTTGTAAGACCCACCATGAAATGTCACCATGGTTGTCAGACCTGTGGATTCTGCAGATATCTGAGGATAAAGCTTACTCCAACAAGCAACAAGAAACTTACCAATCACAATTTCTGCTGAACTACACCCTCCGCAGACCCTCCCAGTGGATTGATCAGAGAAAAGCTTTGCCCACATGGGAATGCGTTACTGTCCATATCCGTCTGCCCATATGGCAGGTGCAAACCCCGTGCAGCTGTGAACAATGTGCTAATGAGGACACTCTTTAGAAAAAGATTTCTAATCTCAATGAGTCTCTCTTGGTTAAATAAAAATAAATACACTGTGAAGGACGGACCAATGAAAAAAAAAAGTGATTCCACCTTACAACTTCAGCTACTAAAATCAGAGCCAAGAGGTTACTCGTAAACAAGGAAGAAGAGGAACATCCAAAAAGCCTTTTATCTAATGCGGTTGGCAGGCCAGTTAATTTGACTTTACACTATCCTGTAGTTTCACTGGCTGTTGGAAAATTCTCTTTGATGTACTGGTACTCCAGTGGTATTTTACTGTACCCTACAATCTACTGATGCCGTAGGAAAGGCTGCACTGTACATACAGTGGATAGAAAAAGTCTATACACCCCTGTTCAAATGCCATGTTTTTGTGATGTAAAAAAATGAGACCAAGATAAATCATTTCAAAACTTTTTCCACCATTAATGTGACCTATAACCTGTACAACCCAATTGAAAAAGAAACTGAAATCTTTCAAGGGGAAAAATAAAAAAAAACTTACAATAACCTGGTTGCATAAATATGCACACCCTCTTATAACTGGGGATGTGGCTGTGTTCAGAATTAACCAATCACATTCAAACTCATGTTAAATGAGAGTCAGCACACACCTGCCACCATTTAAAGTGCCTCTGATTAACCCCAAATAAAGTTCAGCTGTTCTAGTAGGCTTTTCCTGACATTTCTATAGTCACATCTTACAGCACAAGCCGTGGTCCGCAGAGAGCTTCCAAAGCATCAGAGGGATCTCATTGTTCAGAGATATCAGTTAGGAGAAGGATACAAAAGAATTTCCAAAGCATTAAATATACCATGGAACACAGGGAAGACACATGCAACCCTTGCCTTACGTTAATTAGGTAAGGGAAATTATTAAGTGTAGACCAGTTGCTAGGTTCGTAAGGATTACAATAGGGAATTAAAATGAGTGTGGAATGAAATAGCTGGAGGCAAGAAATAAGCAATTCATGGCTGTTATTAAAGATAAAGAGAACAAAATATACAAACAATTTACAAATATAACAACGGCCGGCATGAAATAAAACCCCAAAAATGTCCTACTGAGCTCAGTGTTTGTTTGTCTTTTTGTTTTAGTCGTTTGACCAGTCAAGATATCTTGTATTTCCAGACTCAGGTTTCTTTTCCTCTTTTAAAGCGGCGGCTTGAGTTGTTACCACTTTGAATTTTGGCCACTGGAGAGAGGAAGGATGTTCTTCAACCGAGATCTTGGTTCAGATCTCGGTTCAGGTCTCGGGTCAGGCTCGCCATCTCCATTCGGAGAGAATCCAGGATCCAGAAGGTTCTTAATCGGCAACCAAAAAAAAACCTAGCCAAGATGAGATATCAGCATGAACACAGCAAAAGTCACAGCCTCACGGCCTCTCAAGCTCGCTCTCAGATCGCAAAAGACCGAAAACTCGGGTGCGCGCCTCGGCACTCTGCTCGGAAGACGGGGCCAATATCGCTCTTAACGAATGAAAAGACCGAGATCGCCCAACGTGACCATGAAACGGGAATTTAAAAGTTGGATAACGAGGATCACACTTCCTCTTCCCAAAATAATCGTTTTTCAAAATAAAATCACACAATTGTACTAATACAAATGAAGTCTGAGAAAAAGGGTCATTTTCTCAGCTGGGTTACACACAGTCATCATCAAGTGGAGAAAATATGGCACAACAGTGACATTACCAAGAATTGGACACCCCTCCAAAATTGATGAAAAGACGAGAAGAAAACTGGTCAGGGAGGCTGCCAAGAGGCCGTCAGCAACACTGAAGGAGCTGCAGGAAATTCTGGCAAGTACTGGCTGTTTAGTACATGTGACAACAATCTCCCGTCTAGGGTGGCAAGACAGAAGCCTTATCTTATGAAGAAAAACATCCAAGCCCGGCTGCATTTTGCAAAAACACATTTGAAATGAGCATGTGGGAAAATGCGTTATGGTCCGATGAAACCAAGGTCAAACTTTTTGGCCATAATTCAAAAAGGTATATTTGGCACAAACAACACTGCTCATCACCAAAAGAACACCATACCTACAGTGAAGCATGGTGGTGGCAGCATCGTGCTTTGGGGCTGTTTTTCTTCAGCCAGAATTGGGGCCTTAGTCAAGGTGGAGGGAATTATGAACAGTTCCAAATACCAGTCAGTGTTGGCACAAAACCTTCAGGCTTCTGCTAGAAATCTGAAGATGAAGAGGAACTTCATCTTTCAGCACAACAATGACCTAAAGCACACATCCAAATCAACAAAAGAATGGCTTCACCAGAAGAAGATTAAGGTTTTGGAATGGCCCAGCCAGAGTCCAGACCTGAATCTGATCGAACATCTGTGGGGTGATCTGAAGAGGGCTGTGCACAAGAGATGCCCTTGCAATCTGACAGATTTGAAGCATTTTTGCAAGGAACAGTGAGAAAATATTGCTACATCAAGATGTGCCATGCTGATAGACTCCTACCCAAAAAGACTGAGTGCTGTAATAAAAGCCAAAGGAGCTGCAACAAAGTATTAGTTTAAGGGTGTGCATATTTATGCACTGTAGCCACAGCTGCCTTGGGGCAGACTGATGTAAGCCAACGGCCTCTCCGACCACTACCAAACATTTATACCCAGTGTCATGGACACTGGAGGCAAGGTGGGTAAAGTGTCTTGCCCAGGGACACAACGGCAGGATATCTGAGAAGAGCGGGATTCAAACCACCAACCCTCCGGTTATTAGACGACCCACTCTAGCTCCTGAGCCATTGCCGCCAATATTTCCCTGCTCCATTCCATTTTTGCTGAGCACCAAGTTGGATGGCAGGATGTCCTTTTTTTTTTTTTTTTTTTTTTTTTCCCCTATGGTCTTTGGTATGGCCCGGCCAGGACTAGAACCCCAACCTCCTGGTTGTGGGTCAGACGGTCTACCTCTCATCCACCACTCTAGTGGTTTATGGTAGTTTATGATGTTCTCCCATTTAAAAGGTTATGCTTTTGTAAAAGTGTACAGTGGTGATAAGGTAGTGGTTTCTTGTCCAATATTTTGTACAAATTCCTCTGCCATTAATTTTATGCACCCTTTTGCCTCATAATTTTGCAATGTTGTTATAAAATTGTTTATGTGCATTTGAGACTTGATTCTCTTCTTTTTTTTTTTTTTTGAGGAGTAAATCATATCATAAATAAAAAGTAAACATGAATAAGTTAAACATTTCCTGAGCCAGAGGAGGATAGCAATAACCCAAAAAATGTCTGTCTGAAAACAAGAAAATGACCCATCACTGTCATCTACAGATACAGATCAGTTGTTAGTTGACTTTGGTCCAGTTATCTTTACATCATGCCTGCAAAAATTTCAATAAATAAGTGACTTTCGCATTACGAGTGCGCATGTGCGGACTATGTGAGTTCAAAGTTCACGACTACCAAACATTCCGGTAGCCGCCTTGCTTTTGTATAGAGACAGTACGGTCACACCTGAACAACTGCCGTTTAAAGTTTGCTTCAAGCTTTAAATCTCCATTATGCCAGGTGCACATTGTGCCGTAGTGAAGTGTGGAACGGCATGTATCATCTAGAGCAGTGGGAAAAAGCAAACTTGCAGCATACATGCGTGTAACTTCGGGACCAGCGTGTATACATGTCCGCCGCCATTCACGTTATATACATTCCCCATGAAGCTGAAGGATCCGGATGGACGTAATTGTTGGATTAAAGCAGTAAGTCTATATTATAACATAATTAAATAGTGTTGTGTATTGTTCAAGTTCTAGCCTAATTGACACAAGTCTAAACCCTGAAGTAGTAGGTACGGACAGGCAGGTCTGGATTCAATTCAACTTTATTTATATAGCGCCATTTCACAACACCCAGTACTCTCCTCGTACTTTTCTCAAACTGTAGGCGGAACCCCACAGCTGCAGAAAACCCCCAGCAATCAGGCTGTGAGCAAACACATGGTGACGGTGGAGAGGAAAAACTCCCTTTTAAATGGAAGAAACCTCCAGCAGAACCAGGCTCAGGGAGGGGCAGTCATCTGCTGCGACTGGCTGGGGGGGTGAGGGGATAGAGAAGATGAAAAAAAACAGACATGTAGAGAGCAAACAGCTGATGGGGACTCAATCTATGGGAGAGAACAAACAGATGTTAATGACCAGCAAAAAAAAAAAAAAAATTCATTGAGAGTGAAGAAAGAAGTGAAGCCCAGTGCATTGTTGGAGGTCCCTCCCCCTGGCTGTCTAAACTATTAGCAGCATAACTAAGGGAGGGTTCAGAGACACATGATCCCTCCCTAATTGTAGGCTACATCAAAAAGGAAGGTTTTAACCCTATTCTTAAAAACAGAGATCGAGTCTGACTCCCGAATCCAGATTGGCAGCTGGTTCCACAGGAGAGAAGCTTGATAACTGAAGGCTCTGCCTCCCATTGTACTTTTGGAGATTCTAGGTATTACAAGTAATCCTGCATTTTGGGAGCGTAGTGCTCTGTTAGGATAGTACAGTAGTATCAGATCTTTTAAATAAAAAGGGGCCTGATTGTTTAGAGCTTTGTAAGTAAGAAGAAGGATTTTAAACTTAATTCTAAACTCTATGGGAAGCCAATGGAGGCCAGAACCGGAGAGATATGATCTCTCTTTCTAGTACCTGTTAAAACTCTTGCTGCAGCATTTTGGATCAACTGAAGACTTTTTAAAGATGTTTTAGGACAACCTGTTAATAAAGAGTTACAATAATCTAATCTAGAGCTAACAAAAGCGTGGATCAGTTTCTCAGCATCAGCATCACTCTGAGACAAGATGCTCCTAATCTTGGCAATATTACGCAAATGATAGAAGGCAATCTTAGAAATGAATGAAAAATGAAATGAATTTAATATGTGAATTGAAAGACAGAACTTGATCAAAAATAACGCCAAGGTTCCTCACAGAGCTATTAAGAGAAAAAGTAACCGCATCTGTAGAAGAGCTGGAAATAACGAGGCGGTTTTGTATCACAAAAGCAGAGTCTTTAATGAACAACTCTTCTATCTTGTCTCATCATGGTGCAGAGCTTGGCAGAAGGCAAAGAGGAAGAATTCTGCCCAGCTCGGTGGTTAAATACAGGCACACATCCAAGACATGCAAAACACAAGCTGAAATCCCCCGTTATCTAAATCCCCATTAGTCTGTTAACTCCTCCCTCCGTCTTGGGAGGTGATGGGAAAACCTCTCCTCGCCTAAGGGGGTGTGAAGGTTGTCAAGTCTGTTGCCATGGCGTCCCTGTGACAATCATTGGTCTTCACACGGCGGTGAGATTCCTTTGGTCCTTTCAGAGGTGTGAAATTCCTTTGCATATGTTGCCCCACACATTTCCCACATGCTCCAACGTATGCAGGTATGGAATATATGAGTAATATATACCACAGCATCCAAACTAAAGTTTGCTTTGGAACGGTATTTCTAAGGTTTTTTTTGGACCACAAGAATGACTTCAGTCTTATCTGAATTTAATAGTAGGAAACTGCAAGTCATCCAAGCTTTGGTTTCCTTAAGACAGGCTTCTAACTTGGCTAATTGATTCACTATCATCTGGCTTCATTGACAGGTATAATTGTGTGTCATCTGACATAACAATGAAAATGTATAACCAGCGCTTTCTAATAATGTTGCCTAACAGAAGCATATATAAGATAAGCATAAGATAAAGATAAGCCTTTATTAGTCCCACAATGGGGAAATTCCAGGATTGCAACAGCATAGGGATAGCAACACTCAGAGCAACAATCAGAAGGCAAGAAAAAACAACATCTAGTAAACATATGTCCATATTACTATAAATGTATATACTGTATATAGACACACAGTGCAGAGCATTATGGCTGGTGAATGTGCAGCAGAAAGTCTAAGTTCTCTCTCCGCGGATATATATAAACTAAAAACAGTAGGGCCTAGCACAGATCACTGTGGAACTCCATGACTGAGCTTTGAGTTGAAAGAAAACTCATTGACATGAACAAACTGGAACCTATCAGATAAATAAGATCTAAACCACTGCAACGAAGTTCCATTAAGTTCAACATAGTGTTCTAATCTATCAAGTAGAATATTATGATCGATAGTATCAAAAGCTGCACTAAGGTCTAAAAGGACAAGAAGAGAAGTCCATTATCAGATGCGATAAGGAGGTCATTAGTGACCTTCACTAAGGCTGTTTCAGTACTATGATGGATTCTAAACCCAGATTGAAACTCTTCAAGTAAACCATTTCCCTGCAGATGGTCAAATAATTGAGTAGCAACAACTCTAAGATTTTTGAAATGAAAGGGAGATTAGAGATTGGTCTATAGTTAGCTAAAACTCCTGGATCCAGCGTTGGTTTTTTGAGTAAGGGTTTAATTACAGCTGTTTTAAAAGCCTGCGGTACATGGCCTAAAGTTAATGAAGAATTGATTATTTGAAGAATAAAGCTACCAATAAGTGGAAAGACTTCTTTAAATAACCTGGTAGGAAGGATCTAGGATATAGTTCTTTGTATATTGGTAATGAAGCTTGATCTACACACACATGTAATTAAGGCCATTGATAAGTAGGCTGGTATAAAATAAAATTGCAAATCATTGAAAACAAGTGGTACTTAAACTATAGTAGTATCGACCTATAGATCTAAGTAAGCAGGCTATGCCTTGTAGAGAAATTTACTCAAAATGACAAAACCAAAGTTGAGCTGTCAAACTACTCGCTTACCTTCTTCGTAGTCGTTTCGGAGTCTCGCAAGTAAGGGTACTTGGTCCTTTGACAACAAAAAATCTGTTATGTCAGCGTACATACAGGGGGGGTCATTTTGGCCAATTTCTGCAATGTGGCCGCGAATGCAAGCGCAACTAGTTTATCCTTGCGTTTGCGTGTACAACCGGGAAGACCCCTACACATACAATATGCTTGTAGATCAGGAACTTTCCATAAATTAAATGTATCGATAGAGCATGTTTGGTAGCCACGTTCCCATGATGCTTTGCGAGAGCCGAGATGCGAAAGTTGTTTATAAAAAAGTAATTGAAACAAATAAATCAATGAAAATTTAAGTCTAGATCTACAGCGTGAAGACTGCCATTCTGGCCTGATTTAACCTGTTTGCTTCTTTGTAAAAATATTTTCAATCGGTCATGATCTGGAAATCAAAGGCACAAAAAGGTAATTAATAAAATACATGTGTCGACTTTAACTTTATTCATTATCGCTACTGGACTAATCAAAATGATTAGAAATGAAGTAAATTGGACTTCCGGTTATGGCTGCCACGTAGGACGGACGTGTCTCGCTCTGCTCTGCTCCTGGAGAAAAAAAATCGGCAAATAACTCTCTCATTTGGGACAGAACGTATCCCAGCATTTGGGCGAGGATATGTCGGCGAAGCCTAAGGCTGGAAAACCAGGAAAAGGAAAAAGCGAGCCGCCGAAACAGTCCAAATTAACGGACTTTCAGGTCTGTGACGCAGCAAACAAAACTCCATATATGGCGGAGGAGGCTGGCAACGGTGCGATATCTGCGGGGAATGGCGCAGATGCGCTGATGGCTGCCATGAGTTCAATGAGAGCGGACTTTTCCTCTAGATTTGATGGGATTATGACAGCGTTGGAAGGAATAAGAAAGGAATTGGGTGACTGTGTAGAACGAACGGCGCAGATGGAGCTCCGTCTCGCTAGTGCTGAAGATGACGTCACCCGTCTTCAATTAAAGGTGCGCACTTTGGAAAAAAAAATAAATCTCTGGAAGATAATATTTTGGATTTGGAATCTCGGTCGAGACAGAATAATTTGAGGCTGGTGGGTCTTCCAGAGGAATCAGAAGGTCGGGACGTATGTTCCTTTCTGGAAAAGTGGATTCCGGAGGTGCTGGGCAGCGAGGAGTTGCAATCAGCAGTGGTTCTGGAAAAAGCACATCGTATTGGCCCACGGAGAGATAAGGGACCGCCGAGGACCTTAATTATGAAGTTTCTTAGCAACAGAGACAGGATGAAGATCTTCAACGCTGCACGAGCTAAAGGAGAGATTAAACACCAGGACCAGCAGGTGCGGTTCTACCCAGATTTGGCCACAGGAATCCAGCAATTGAGGAAGCAGTTTGATCCCGTACGTAAGGAGCTGCGCAACCTTGGGATTCGTCATGGTGTAATCTATCCTGCGAGACTGCTGACCACGTATGAGGGCAGAACCCACATCTTCAAGACCCCAGAGGAGGCGCAGGAGTTCATCAAGAAGATCAAAGAAGAAGAAGAGACTGGTGGGAGCTAAGCATGAACAAAATATAAGGTAGAATAATTAAGCATTTGCACAGGCATCTGACTGACTTGAAGTAAATAGTAAGTTTACAAAATATAGATTGTATTATATATTAAAAAAACAAAACAAAAACAAAATAAACAAAAAAAAAACTATGATGTACAAAGTTGTTAAAAATTTTGGAGTTAAGTTGGAAATCTACAGAGGAGAGTTAATGTTACGTCATTAAAAGCAGTAGAGTTAGGGTGATTGGGAGGATGAAGAAGGAGTGGCTTAGGCTGTTCCCCGTGGGTGTGGAACGGTCGATGGCTATATCGGGAGACAGAATTTTTCTTTTGATTTTGGGGGGTTTGCCACAAGTGTGGGAAGGGGAAATTTGTTTGTGTGTAGTTTGTAGGATGAATGTTCAACCACTCATGTTTTTGCTTCTCTGTATGAGCATGTTTACACTGCAAGGTAATCCCAAACTCTCTATTGATCATGGACCAAAGTGTTAATCTTAATTTAACTTCATGGAATTGCAGAGGTCTACAAAATTTAAAAAACTTAAACAAGTTATGAATAAAATAAAGGACATGGGTTCAAGAATTGTGTTTTTACAAGAAACTCATCTGATAGAGGAGGATGTTAAAAGAATTAGGAGTAGATGGCAGGGAAGTGTATTCACCTCTTCATTTTCATCCGAGCCAGGGGAGTTATGACTCTCATACATAAATCAGTTCCTTTTCAAGTGAAAAATGTAATTGGAGACAAATTTGGAAGATATGTAATCATTCAAGGTTCTTTGCTATTAGAAAATATAAATCTTGTGAACTTATATGGTCCCAATATAGATGATCAGAAGTTCTTTGCTAATTTATTTCTCATCTTATCATCACTTACAGGGCAACATATAATAGCAGGGGATTTTAATTGTACATTGAATCCAGGTGTGGATAGATCAACAGGACTGGATTGTACGCACATTGGATGTAGGATGACTATTAATCATTTTATGAAAGAATTGAGATTGTTAGATATATGGAGAGAAATGAAACCACAAGTTAAAGCCTATTCTTGTTATTCCAGTACCTACAAGACATTCTCACGTATTGATTATTTTTTGATTTCCACAGAATTAAGGTCCAAGATTCAAAACTGCTTTTATGATAACATTGTGATCTCTGATCATGCACCCTGTTGTCTAATATATGTAGATAAAAAATTGACAAAGGAATCAGGTAGATGGCAATTTTCAGCATAAATGGCTTCAGGATGAGGAATTTGTCAAGTATATAGAAAAACAGATAGACGAGTTCTTGACATCAATACTACACAAACATCAGCATGTGTAAAGTGGGAGGCTTTCAAAGCTTTTATTAGGGGACATATTATTAGTTATACAGGATCAAAATCTAAGAAGACTCGAGAGGAGAGAGCTAAATTGGAACATAAAATAAAAAGTCTTCAGGAAAAAGTGTATGCAGGAAGTGACCCAAGGTTGGAGAATGAATTACTGATTTTGAGAGCTGAATACGACAAAAATCAGCGAATAGAGCTGCCTCGAGTCTTCTAAGATTGAAACAATCTTTTTATGAACAAGGTGAAAAATCAGGAAAATTATTAGCATGGCAGATTAAAACAATTGGAAATTAAAACACCAATTACCAGTATTATAAGTAATGGACAGGTAGTTATAGATCCTTTAGAAATTAATAGAGCCTTTAGAGATTACTATGAAAAATTATATGATACCAAAAATGAACCTGATTTAACAAAACTAAATGGGTTTTTGAACGAACTATCTATACCGTGTATTCCAAATGAAAACAGGGAGATATTGGAGTCTAAAATTAGTCAAGAAGAAGTTGGGCTAGCCATTGATAATATGAAATCAGGAAAAAGTGCAGGACCAGATGGTCTTCCAGTTGACCTTTATAAAAATTTAAGAATAAATTAATAAAACCTTTTTTGGAAATGGTTTTAGAAGCATTTCAAAATAATAATTTACCATCATACATAAATAATGCCTTAATTATACTGCTGCCAAAACCAGGTAAGCCCTCTAATAAATGTGAAAATATGAGACCAATAAGCCTATTAAACGCCGACCTTAAGATAATCTGTAAAATTTTAGCAAGACGAATACAAGAAATTTTACCAAATATTATTAATCGAGATCAGAATGGCTTTATAAAGGGTAGACAAGGCTTCCATAATGTAAGAAGACTATTTAATATTATTTATTTTAATAAAGAAGCACCGGATACAGCTCTCCTATCATTGGACGCCGAAAAGGCCTTTGATAGAGTTGAATGGCCCTTTCTTTTTGAAGTCCTACAAAGGTTTGGACTTGGAAATAATTTCATAAAATGGGTTCAAATAATATACAATAATGCTACAGCAGAAATCCTAACAAATAACAATATTTCAAAACCAATAAAAATCAATAGAGGATGTCGACAAGGCTGTCCACTTTCACCTTTACTGTTTACTATGGCAATTGAACCTTTAGCGATAGCGATACGTTTACATTCACAAATATATGGAATTAAAGTTGGACCAACAGAACATAAAATCTCCCTGTACGCCGATGATATAATTTTGTTTATGTCGAATCTAAAAAAAATCAATTCCAACCTTGTTGAATTTAATAAAGAATTTTGGGGAAATATCAGGATATAAAATAAATAAAACTAAATCTTCAATATTAATGCTAAATGAGACCCAGAGAAATTACCCAGCCCCTGAGGTAAATCAATTCAATGTTGTAAATCAGTTTAAATATTTAGGAATCCAAATTATGCCTAAGCTAGAATCAGTCGCCAGTGTCAACTATGAAGCCTTAATGTCAGATATCAATGAGTTAACTCAGAGATGGATGTCACTACCAATGTCGATGATCGGGAGAATCAATATACTTAAAAGTAATATTTTACCTAAAATACTTTATTTATTTCAATACATTCCCTTATCACCACCTTTAGATCTATTCTCAAGAATAAAAAAAAAGTTAGTGGAATTTATATGGAACAACAGGAGGGCTAGATTACGTTTGTCTTTATTATATTTACCATTTGATCGTGGAGGTCTGAAATGTCCAAATTTTATGTTGTATTATTGGTTGGCACAACTGAGGTCTATGACATATTATTTTTCATCAAATGATCTCCCTCACTGGACTGAAATGGAATCATACAATTTACCTTTACCTCTTCCCATATTCATATACTCAGATTCGGCAAAAAAATTACAAAAACAAGTTAAAAATCCATTTGTAAAGCATATGATCAAAATATGGTGTGAAGCTAAAAACTATTTAAAAGAACCACAGTTATTGTCACAATTTAGTCCAATATGGGGTAATCAATATTTTAAACCAGGGAGAGCGGACGCTGTATTTAAAGTATGGAATTTAAAAGGGATACAAAAGATTCAGGATTTATATTTGCCATGTGCAGACAACACAATGTCTTTTGAAGAGCTGAGGATCAAATTTAATCTCAATAGAACACATTTTTTTAAATATCTTCAACTTAGAAACTTTATTCGATCAAATCAAAATAAAGCTCTCACTCAACCTATTTATTCATCCTTGGAAAAAATGATGATGAAAGATAGTAAAAGAAAGGGTATTATTTCAGAGTTTTATAACTCATTGACACTATCTTCAAGTGAAAATGCACTGAAAAGATTAAACTACTGGAAAGAAGATCTGCAAATTGAAATTTCAGAGGAACAATGGGAATTGGCTTGTACAGAAGCTCAAACCAAATCAATAAATGCACGCCTTAAATTGATACATTTCAAATGGTTAATGCGGATGTATGTTACACCGGAGGAGTTAAATAGATATAACAAAAATATACCAGATACATGCACAAAATGCATGGAAAGTAAAGGAACCCTATTTCATTGTTTATGGGAATGTAGATTAATAAGAATGTTTTGGGAAGAGGTGAGGGTAACAATTGAAAAAAATTATCTCAAAACAAATCATATTGAATCCTAAACTGTTTTTGTTGGGTCTGTACCCAGAAAAGCATAATTTTAATAAAAGTGAAAGAACATTCATAGACCTCAGTTTGCTTAATGCCAAAAAATGTATTGCACTATTATGGAAAAAGACTCATAGACCAGATGTGACTCAGTGGTTAAGACAGATGTTAACAAACCTTCCATTAGAAAGAATAACATATATACTGAAATCAAAGGAAATTGTGTTTGAGAATATATGGAGACCTTTTATTGATTATGTAAAAAATTTAAACATAACTCTTGAAGAAGAAGGTGAATGATGTGTGTGGACCTTGTAAATTCCAAACTGGTGAACATAATATGTATACTTATGTATTGGATTGTCTAGACTAAACAGAGGAGCATTGTTGAAGACTTGATTTTGTTGGTGGTTGTTGGTGTTTTTAGTGCATTTTTTTTTTTTGTAGTACTTTAGTGTTAGTGTTTGATTGTTTGTATCATGTTTGTTAAAAAAAAAAAAAGGTTCAATAAAGATATTGTGGAAAAAAAAAAGAAATGAAGTAAATTACATTAAGAGCCAACTTGCTCCTCCGACATGTTTTAATTTATATTTATTTTGTGTAGGTGCTGCTATCACACACTTTTTTGCAGCTTCAATATAATTTTTTCCAAACAAAACTAAGAAATTCAGCAGTAATTTAAAGCAAAGTAATGATGGTCTGATACATTTACAATGTTTCCTATTAGCGACAACTTAGCATCGTCATTTAGCATTTGCTGTTTTATAGTCAGAGAGAGATGGTGTTAACGTTTACTTCCAATTCAAATGAGCTTCGACGACTGTCCTCTCTGACACAGCGCAGTGGGGAACAGTCCCACATCCCTGGCACACAGAAGCAGCGGCTCTTGAACAAACTATTAGTTTGGAGAGAGCTGCTGTGCTAACCATCGGAATGAAGCCTGGCCACCCACTGCGTGCACTGCAAGGGAGAGGTAGGGTGCTGACTAGTGTGTGAGGGGCCTTGCTGAGGAAACGGGTGTATGTGTATTTTAAATCATCATATAAACGACAGTTTTATTTGAAACGATACTTTTTATCTTGTCATCTGATATATATCTTCATATAGCACAGCCCTAGTGGCAATCACAATTTTTTACAGCTCCTCACAGGTCTGAGGGGGTTGAAAGAGACCCAGTTTCAGATAAAACGTAGCAGTTACCTTAGTGTGGTGCCATTAGATGAGATAGCGTCTTTATCCCTGTTGAAGTACACCGGTTGATCCAAACATTCTTCTCCGTGTGCTCCCTATCAGGACTGATATATAATTGAAGTTACACAGGAAGCCAATACGAGATAAGCAACCCTGGTCCTTCCCCACATAGAATTAAGTGACAAACACAGGACAATGAGTAATGGTGCTGACGAATCCTAATGCAATTGAAAAAGCACTAGCAGCTGAGCCTGAGATAAAATCAGCCGTTACGGCCACAATTTCAGGTCTATAAAGTGCATTCTCAGCATATAGATGCTGCTGCTTCCACAGCCCAAACTAATGTGTACAGTACAGGCCCAGCCCCCATCATCCTAGCACCTCTGCACACATGTAATCTTGTAATATTCCTCTGGAAAGTATTCTCAGGCTGCCTAAAAACATGACAGCATCAATAAGTACAGGGCAAGCATGAATCAGCAGTGTGCCAACTGGACTGAAATAGAAACACACTGTCCTTAAAATGCCACAGTTCTTCAGCACTACTCACAGAATGTGTGCAGAAGCTGACAGGAATCAGCAGCGATCTTGGCTACACATGAAGCATCTCTTGCCGACAATCTTGTCCCATCAGCTCACCTGGCCGTGCAGCCCCAGACTCACTTACTGAACCAAAATGGAGGCCGTTGGAAGCTGGAGGGGGGCTAGCAGCAGCTGTCAGTCACTGCTCCTTGGCCCAGATCCCAGGCTGATTGACATCTAAAGGTTGGTGACTTTTATGAAGTGGGCCATTTGCCCTGAGCAACAGGGGTGCTACTTCCCATTAAACTCAATGGAAGTGAAAATGTCTCCATCTGCATGAGGAGACATCCGGCGCACAAATAAAATGCTACCCATCTCATCTTCATTTCAGAAGGACTGGTTAAATTAACGTCCACACTAAAGGTGGCCTCTGAAGTGAAAAGACTGAGCTACTGCAATGCGCTGATGTAACACTGATAAATATTTTATAACATTATAAGTACAGTTCCAAAGAGGCTGGAATGCCTTGTAAAATCTCTAAAAACAGAATCTGGTGCAAATCTCATCAACCACTATTTTATTCACAACAGAACAAACAAAACACATTGAATGCTACAAGTGAGACATTTTGAGTCATGCCTCTGAAACCTTACAGAATATAAGACGAATCAAACTGGTGGTGTGTACTTTCACCAGTCAGATGCTCTGATAATACAACACTATGCAACATAACACTGCTACCACGAAAGCATGCACAGTGCAAGAATTCCTCCAGTGTGAATTGAGCAGACAAGCGTTTCTGTTCATTAATGTGTTTGCATTGCAATACAGAGCACCAAAATGACAGAAGAGGAAAACAACATAACTGGAAACCTAATAACTACAAGACAGGTCATTGGGGGGTCTTCCATAGCTCTACAGCAGTTTGAAAAGGATCCAACCTCAAAGACTATGACCAAATGTTCAATTCTGTTGGCTCAACATGAAGATGGCAGTGCAATTTAAAACTGTTACTTATTTTGGCTCACTACGGAAGAGGCTTTAATCGGAGAGCCATCCTTTAACAGGATCTGTGACCTCAATCCAGAAAGTTGAAATGTTGGAATTAGAGGACCAGGGCTCAGTGAGGCCATCTCATTCTGGCTCACCCTCACAGTACTGAACAATTAATTACATCTACAATAATATCACACTGTGATAAAAATGTGATTAAAAACACTAATAGCAAAGGCCGCAATCTGTGTTCACGAGAAGAGAAAGCACCACCTCACAGCAAGTGCTCCCTAATGTCCGGATTAAAGGTCTGGCTCTGATGAAGCCACCTCCATCCTCTGTGGGCATATGAGCAGTAGTGCTTATAGGCTCAGTTATGGCCTATCAGCACTACGGAAACTCAAAAAGAGTTGCTCAGAGTGCCATGAAGGCATGTCTTTAGATTGTGGCAGGAAACCAGAGGACATGAAGTAAACCCCCACAAACACAGGGGCAACATGTGAACTCCACATAGAAGGGCTCTATCTGTTTCTGAACCCCAACCCCAGACCCTCCCACTGTGAGGCAGTAGTGCTAACCACTGCTCCACCATGCTTTAGCTTCCAACCATCAGTCCAACCATTTTTCCTTGCTTGTTCAAGGTCAGGTCATTGTGGGAACAGGTGTAGGAGGAAAACTCACACATCCCTCTTCCTAGCAACGCTTTCCAGCTCCTCTTGGGGGATCCTGAAATGTTCCCAGGACAGCTGTGTGTTAAAATCTCTCCTGTGGGTTCTAGGTCTGCCCTACGGTCTTCTCCCAGTTGGTCATAAATGTAAAAACCTCCAGAGGGAGGCAACTAGGAGAAAAGATGTCCAAACCATCTCAACTGGCTCCTTTCGATGTGGACTAACAGTGGCTCTACTCCGACCTCTCTCCAGATGTCCGAGTTCCTCAATCTGTCTCTAAGGCTGAGCCAAGAAACTTTATGGACAAAACTAAGTTCGGCTGCTTGTATTTGCTAGGCCCATAATAACAAATTTTGTTGGACGATAAATTGTCTGAGAAATTATCATGATGAGCACCATTTAATAAAGTGGAATGGGACAGGGAATAAGTATTGAATACATGAAGAAAAAGAGGTGCAAAAAGGCATAGAAAGCCAAGAAACCAGCTGTGATCCATCAGAATTTAGGAAGCCATCCCATCCTCCATCAGTGCAAATTAATTTCAGCTGATTAAGTCCTGACTGATAGCCTTTTAAAAGCTCTGTAAATATCAGATTGTCACACCACCAAGAACTCATGATGGGTAGAAGCAAAGAGCTCTCTCAAGACCTTTGCAACCTTACTGTTGCAAAACGTAATGATGGCACTGGTTGCAGGCACATTTCCATACCTGCCAACTTTTCAAACCTGAAAAGCCTAGTAGCTAGCCGGGGTCCAGGGGCCAATGCTAATGCTAATGCTAATAATGCTAATGCTAATAATAATAATGCTAATATTTGCCAAACAAATATTAGCATTAAATCTAGTTAAATGTAGCTAACAACCTCATATTTCTTCAACTTTCAAACCTGAAAAGCCTAGTAGCTAGCCGGGGTCCAGGGGCCGCAGTGTCAAACAAATATTAGCATTTGACATAGAAGTCACATATTAATTATATTAAAGGTAAAATATCTAAATCAATTGCAATACTACACAGAGCGAAATATTTGCTGAATCAACAACCCACATTATATACTTTGTATCATTCATTAATACTCCCATACATGACATATTGTACTGAAGTATGGGGAAATACATATAAAACAAACATATATCCAGTCTTTATGCTTCAGAAGAGAGCTATTACAATAATAATCAAATCTGCTTACAGGGAACCAACAAATCCACTTTTTCTTAAATTAAAAGCTCTCATGTTGAAAGATCTGGTTGACTTTAAAACTGCAGTAATAATGTTTAAAGCTAAGAATCTATCACTGCCCGCAAATATCCAAAAGCTGTTCCAAATAAGGGAGAAACAATATCATTTCAGAGGAACATGTATATTTCAAAAACCTTCAGTGAGAACTACCACCAAGCAACACTGTGTCTCAGTGCAAGGAAGTAGACTGTGGAACGCTTTTGGACCTGAATTAAAATCGTGTACAACACTTGGACAATTTAAACAAAAACTAAAGGAAGAAATACTCCAAACATGTATACAAGATGACATGTAAAATCACATAAGGATTGTCATATCCAGTCTATGTTGTGTTGTTACTTAGTTTTTGGTTTTTTTTTGTCACATTTTGTCTTAGCTTTGTTCTGTATTGTAATCGCTCTTGTTTTGTTTTTCTTTTGAATTCTTGGATGGAATATGAGTGGGCAATATAAGCTGCGGCTTCAGCCATCACCCATTTCAGATAACTTATGTTGAACTGTATAATCAGAGGAGTTCTTGTTTAATTTGACCTTGTTGGATTTTTTCGCCTTTGTTGTATTATTCTGTTTCTTTTTTTTCCCACAATATCTTTATTGAACCTTTTTTTTTTTAAACAAACATGACACAAACAATCAAACACTAACACTAAAGTACTACAAAAAAAAATGCACTAAAAACACCAACAACCACCAACAAAAGCAAGTCATCAACAATGCTCCTCTGTTTAGTCTAGGTAATCCATTACATAAGTATACATATTATACATTCACCAATTTGGAATTTACAAGGTCCACACACATCATTCACCTTCTTCTTCAAAAGTTATGTTTAAATTCTTTACATAATCAATGAAAGGTCTCCATATATTCTCAAACACAATTTCCTTTGATTTCAGTATGTATGTTATTCTTTCTAGTGGAAGGTTTGTTAACATCTGTCTTAACCACTGAGTCACATCTGGTCTATGAGTCTTTTTCCACAGTAGTGCATTACATTTTTTGGCATTAAGCAAACTGAGGTCTATGAATGTTCTTTCACTTTTATTAAAGTTATGCTTTTCTGGGTACAGATCCAACAAAAACAATTTAGGATTCAATATGATTTGTTTTGAAATTATTTTTTCAATTGTTACCCTCACCTCTTCTCAAAACATTCTAATTATTCTACATTCCCATACACAATGAAATAGGGTTCCTTTACTTTCCATGCATTTTGTGCACGTATCTGGTATGTTTTTGTTATATCTATTTAACTCCACCGGTGTAACATACATCCGCATTAACCATTTAAAATGTATCAATTTAAGACGTATATTTATTGATTTGGTTTGAGCTTCTGTACAAGCCAATTCCCATTGTTCCTCTGAAATTTCAGTTTGCAGGTCTTCTTTCCAGTAGTTCAATCTTTTCTGTGAGTTTTCACTTGAGGATAGTGTCAATGAGTTATAAAACTCTGAAATAATACCCTTTCTTTTACTATCTTTCATCAACATTTTTTCCAAGGATGAATAAATAGGTTGAGTGAGAGCATTATTTTGATTTGATCAAATAAAGTTCCTAAGCTGAAGATATTTAAAAAAATGTGTTCTATTAAGATTAAATTTGATCCTCAGCTCTTCAAAAGACATTATGTTATCTGCACATGACAGATATATTCCGAAACTTCCGCCCTCCAAAGAGAGCAGACGCTTTTCTTCCCAGCTCCGGCTCCCTATCCTGCCTTCCTGACCCATTCCCAGCTTTGCAATGTTGCGTTTTTGTCTGTGTTTAGTCGCTCTTCTTCTGCTGAATCTTAATCTAATCGGAAATTATGGATTTGGAAGCGGCTTAAATGTGCTATTGTCATTATTTTTCAACAAGAATTGGGCCAAGGGGGAGCCCAAGAATTGGAACCTGCGAGGAGACTCATGGACATTGGAATTCGTGGAAACATTATTGGTTATGATCTCAGGACTTCTATTTTTGGCTGTGAAGTTCCCTGATGCATCAGAAATTGAAGGAAGGTGAGAGAGCTGATCAAAGCGGACCCGGCAAGCTCCTTCATCAAATTCGACCAGTTGGGGAAGGCACGAGTAGTGGCAAACGGTGAACTGAATGACAGTGATTCAGTGGAGGAATACATCTGGAGCCCTGTGCTTTCCATGGAAAAACAGTTTAAGCCTGCATATATGAAAGCACAGAATTTGTACGGGCGAGGACAAATTCTATTCTCTGAGTGCACTGTGCTGATTTGATTTGACCTTGTTTGGTGCCCCGTGTTTACATTCCTCCTGATTGAGATAAGCTGAAGGACCAGCTCTTAACCCAAACAATCGACAATCAGTTGTTGTCTTATCAGCGGATTTGGACCCTCAAGAACAGTGCCCATGTGCCTTCTGCAAGCAAGAGAGATAGACTCTGGACTTGTTTATAAGTCACATGATTACAACATCTATCCACTGCCAGGAGGCGCCCTCTGCTGCTCACTAACAACTGTCACATCTACACTACACAATGCACCCAACTCACACATACTGATCCACTTATACTGACTGAAGATATTCACTCACTGCTCTCTTTGTGTCTTTGTGTCATTGTGTGGATTCTATTGTTTGCTAATTGTGCATTGAGAGTTTTTTTCTTGTAATCATAATATCGGTCATATATGAACTTTATTCTGATAAACAATGCTTTTTTCTCTCTCCTACTGTGTCCACCCTCCCCCTCTGCCTACTGTTCCCCTCTTACCCCCCCCACTGTTCGACTGGCGCCTTCGGGCTGCCCCGGCTATGGGATGTGCTTACTGAGCGCGCCCAATGTCAAGTCAAATTTCAATTCTCCTGTTATGTATTACGTATGGTAGTATTGACAATAAACCTTATTCATTCATTCATCATAAATCTTGAATCTTTTGAATCCCTTTTAAATTCCTTACTTTAAATACAGCATCCGCTCTCCCTGGTTTAAAATATTGATTACCCCATATGAATGAATGAATGAATGAATGAATGAATGAATGAATGAATTTATTTCGGATAGTACATTACAGGTTAAAAGAAACTGTATAATATAACAACAAGGTCAAATTAGACAAAGACTCCTTCTACTATACAATTCCACGTGAGTTATCCGAAATGGGTGATGGCTGAAGCCGCAGCTTATATTGCCCACCCATATTCCATCCAAGAATTCAAAGGAGAAAAAAGAGAAAACAAGACAAGAGCGATTACAATTTAAAACAAGGCTAAGACAAAATATGACTGAGAGAAAAAGAAAACTGAGCTAGTCTAAGTTAAGCGGTTACTATTCAAAAACAAATCTAAGACATAGTGTCACAGAGAAAAAAGAAAAACTAAGCTATAACACAACACAGGCTGGAAATGTCAATCCTTATGTGAGTTTACATGTCGTCTTGTAAATATGTTTGGAGTATTTCTTCCTTTAGTTTTTGTTTAAATTGTCCAAGCTTTGTACATGATTTTAATTCAGGTCCAAAATCGTTCCATAATCTGACACCTTGCACTGAAATACAGTGTTGCTTGGTAGTTGTTCTCACTGTAGGCTTTTGAAATATACATGTTCCTCTGAAGTGATATCGTTTCTCCCTTGTTTGGAACAACTTTTGGATATTTGCGGGCAGTGATAGATTCTTCACTTTGAACATTATTATTGCGGTTTTAAAGTCGATCAGATCTTTCAACTTGAGAGTTTTTTGTTTAAGAAAAAGTGGGTTTGTTGGTTCCCTGTAAGCTGCTTTGTTGATTATTCTAATAGCTCTCATTTGAAGCATAAAGAGTGGATATATGTTTGTTTTATATGTATTTCCCCATACTTCATTACAATATGTCATGTATGGGAGTATTAATGAATGATACAAGGTGTATAGTGTGGGTTGATTCAGCAAATTTTTCACTCTGTGTAATATTGCAATTGATTTGGATACTTTACCTTTTATATAATTAATATGTGGCTTCCAACACAGTTTGTTATCAATTATTACTCCAAGGAATTTAGTTTCGGATACCCTTTCAATCTCTACACCATTTACACTGAGTTTGGGTACTGGGTAGTTGTGATGGTTGTTAAAGACTATAAATTTTGTCTTGCTTAAATTGAGCGTTAATTTGTTTGAATCAAACCACAGTTTCAGCTTTCCTAATTCCTTTCCGAGTGTATCCAGAAGTTGTTCCAAGTTGTTTCCACTGCATAGCAGGTTAGTGTCATCAGCAAACAATATTAAGTCCATTTTTTCTGAAACTTTACATATATCATTTATATACATATTGAATAATAATGGTCCCAAAACTGAACCCTGTGGGACTCCACAGGTGACCTTCAGTAGCTCTGAGTTTTTGTTGTTAACACATACAAACTGATATCTATTCTTTAAGTAACTTCTTAACCAGGACAGTACTACCCCTCTGATACCACAATTTTGTAGTTTCTTTAATAATAGATTGTGATCTACTGTATCAAATGCTTTTTTAAGATCCAGGAATACTCCAACTGAATACTCTTTATTTTCAATGGCTGTTGATATTTTTTCTGTAAATTCCATTAAGGCATATGCTGTTGTCCTTTTGTGTCTGAACCCATATTGCTGCTCACACAATAAATCATTCTTCAGTATGAAGTTGTCAATTCTCTCATAGAATATTTTTTCAAGTATCTTGGAAAATTGCGGTAATAGTGAAATTGGTCTGTAGTTGGAGAGTTCCCCTCTGTCGCCTGTCTTGTAAATCGGAATTACTTTAGCTATTTTCATTGCATTGGGAAATATACCTGATTGGAGAGACAGGTTACAGATATACGTCAGTGGTTTCACTATGCATTCGATAACAGTTTTGACTAGTAGCATATCAATACCATCGCAGTCAGTAGATGTTTTACTTTTGAACGATTTAACAATTTCAATGACCTCTCTTTCGTCTGTGTTCTTTATGAAGATGGTGTCTTTTACAGCAGTGTTATTGCATATTGCATTTATTATATTCGTATATTTATTATACTGCTTTTATTTCCAAGGATACTGTTGATTATTGTCCATGTATTTTTAATATTGTCTTTGTTTTTTTCCAGTTCTTTACTGTAATAGTCTCTTTTACTACATCTTATTATATATGTTAACTTATTTTTGTATGTTTTATACCGCTGCTCTGCTTCTTTTGTCCTTTTCTTTATGAAAGCTTTATATAATAAATTTTTCTTTTTACACGCCTTTTGTAGTCCTTTGGTTAGCCATGGTTTGTCAGTAAATTTGTGTTTAAGCTTTTTTTTAACTAATGGGCAGTTTTTTTCATAAAGAGTGGTTACAATGTTTGTAAATGTGTCATAGGCTTCATTTACATCTGATACATAGACTTCTGTCCAGTCTTGCTTCAGCAAGTCCTCTTTAAAAGAACTGATTGCGTTTGGTGATTTGTGTCTGAACGATTTTGAGATTTTTTCTGGGTTGGGCCCCGTGTGGCCATGGATAAGTGCAAAGATTGGCAAGTGGTCGCTTATATCATTTATCAATAATCCACTTTCTATTTTCTTGTCGAGAACATTGACAAACAGGTTGTCAATAAGTGTAGCAGAGTGAGCTGTGATTCTACTGGGATGTGTTATTGTGGGATATAGACTCATGCTGTACATAGAGTTCATGAACTCTGTAACTACATTTTGTTGATGTGGATTAAGTAGGTCAATATTGAAATCTCCACAAATTGCTACCATTTTCTTACTAGTAATATTATTGTACAGCTCGACTAATTTATCTCTGAATGTCTCAATGCAAGTTCCCGGCGTTCTGTATATGCAGCTTATGATTAGATTTTTTGTTTTGTCTAGGTCAATCTCAACAGTAACACATTCCAGAATCCCTGGTAGTGCTGAAGACATTTCATTTACAAGCTTACATCTATATAGGTCATCAATATACAGTGCAACACCACCACCCTTTTTTTGAGATCTGTTAATGTTAAACATCTGATATCCCTCTATTGCCATCAGGGGAGCCTGGTCTGCATTAAGCCAGGTTTCAGAGACTGCTATAGCTGTGAATTTTCTGTTTAGCTGTTTTAAATAGTCCTGAATCTGTGAGAAGTTTTTGTTAAGACTTCTGCTATTGAAGTGTATTATTGACAGTTTACCATCTAATTGCACTTGACTTTTGAATTGCTTTTCAGTGTAATATTCACAGTGGTTATGAATATTATTGAAAAAGTGGTTATCAGGATCAATATCATTCTCCATCTCTTGTGGTTTATGTTCAGCATAGTGGCATATTTTTAGAGTTTGAGTTTCCTCACTCTGTGTTTCATAGTCAGTGTTCATTTGTATTTATCTAAGTCAGTAGCATCTCTGATCATTATACTTTTTGCTTGCTCAGGTGTTCCATTTAGTTTAATCCAAATTCTACAATTTCTTGTCCAGGTTGACTGTATCTTATTATGTTTCTTTAGCATCCGTGCCTGCCGTGCTAATTCAGCGTTTTTTTTTTGTCAGGTGTTCATTTAGGTAAACTTGAGTTTCCTTTAGTTTTTTTGCCTGCCTCAGTATGTCATTTTTCACCCTCCTGTTCACAAAGCGCATCACAATTGATTTCTTTGTTTTGTTATCTTTCTTCGGTAAAGCATAACAGGCTGAGATCGCATTGGCTTCTACCTTAATGTCTTTATCATTAAGGAACTGAAGCACTTGGTTTTCTAAGGACATTGATTCACTTATGGAAGCATGTTCACCACTCAGTCCTGTAGTGGCATGGGCGTACGACTGATATCTGATGTCTAGTCCACTTATAACTATGTCATCAATGCGAGAACCTTGTTCAAGATCCTCAACGCGTTGCTCCAAAAGACGCCCGTGTTGCTCCAGGTCCATAATTTTTTTGTCTTTTTCTTTTATTATTGAATGTAGGGCTTGTACCTCCTGTATTAGGTCTAATATTTTGTCCTGCTGGCTAGTCACTTTGGCCAGTTCATCTAACACAAAGTTCAGAGTTTTTTTAATTTCTTCCATTTCCTCTTTTTTGGGTGGCATTTTACTGACCTGTGGATAGAAATAAGCAGAGAATCCGGCTAGGCCTCAACTAGCTCGGTCACTACTGGACCCGCCGCTCCTGCGCAGCTTCTCCGCCGAGTGACGCTGCTCAGCTCCGCAGATCACCGCCGTCTATCGCCGGCGCCTGCCTCCGTCTACCTGGCCAGTTGTGTCGTGCACCGCCGGCGCAGCCGGAATCCACCGATCACAGCCACTCGTCGCCGTCTGGCTAGGCGGCTCCTCCGCTGGGCCCCGTCTAGGCCCCGTCACCGACCGCCGTCAGTCTGGTCGTTCCTCGGCTGGGCCTCGCAATTGAGCACCGGTTCAGACCACTGTCCTGCTGGATCCAGGTGGCCCCCGTCTCTCACCAACGCCGCGCCCGAGCTCCCAATCGCCGCCTCGGTTGGTTCGTCCTCCTTTTAAATCCTTCTCTCCTCGGCTCCAGATGGCCAGATGAGATATTGGGCTAAATTGTGACAATAAGTGTGGTTCTTTTAAATAGTTTCTAGTTTCACACCATAGTTTGATCATATGCTTTACAAATGGATTTTTAACTTGTTTTTGTAATTTTTTTGCCGAATCTGAGTATATGAATATGGGAAGAGGTAAAGGTAAATTGTATGATTCCATTTCAGTCCAGTGAGGGAGATCATTTGATGAAAAATAATATGTCATAGACCTCAGTTGTGCCGACCAATAATACAACATAAAGTTTGGACATTTCAGACCTCCACGATCAAATGGTAAATATAGTAAGGACAGACGTAATCTAGCCCTCCTGTTGTTCCATATAAATTCCACTAACTTTTTTTTAATTCTTGAGAATAGATCTAAAGGTGGTGGTAAAGGAATGTATTGAAATAAATAAAGTATTTTAGGTAAGATATTACTTTTAAGTATATTGATTCTCCCGATCATCGACATTGGTAGTGACATCCATCTCTGAATTAACTCATTAATGTCTGTCATTAAGGCTTCATAGTTGGCACTGGCATTCTGTTTCTTTTTAATCTTTACTTTTAATCTATCCGAAATAAAGATTCATTCATTCATTAAATTTGCATTCAAAAGACTATCTTAACACTGCATAGAACTTTGAATAGGCCAGATGTGATGTATTATGAATACTAGAAAAGCACTCGGACAGCGCAGACCTCCGCCAAGTGCCACAGTTCCCCCCATACAGTGTTTAACATCATAAACAAAAAACTGAAAATGGCCCTATCTCGCAATGTTAAACAAAAAAAAAAAAAAATCCTTTAAAAAATTCCTGGATCCAGACGGTGATCCGGATCACCACCAAAATCTAATCATCTGTAGGATACCCCATTTCTGACAATCTGTGAAAATTTCATGAAAATCCATCCATAACTTTTTGAGTTATCTTGCTAACAAAGAAACAGACAGACAAACCAACGCTGATGATCACATAACCTCCTTGGCGGAGGTAACTAGAAGACTAGAAGTATCAGCAGGGTATACTAGCACTGTTTAACAGATACACACGTAAAGGACGGCAAAATCGCTCTGATATTTTATGTGTTTACATGATACACCAAGCATGACAAGGCTTGCAATTACACAGCACATGTTCTTCAGAATCTTAGGCATTATATAAAATGTATTCTCCCTTTAGATGTCGAATCCATGGTCCATTTGCCAGGGTTGAAGCGCAGTCGTGCGAACGTTTGCAGCAGTTTACATTGTGTTTGCATCTCGCCATGTACGCACGCCTCTCTGGGATTTCTCGCGAGAATAGAAACCTCAGTACCCTCAATAGCGATAGCGTTAGCTTAGCAAACGCTTCAGGTAAAGCGTAGCAGCGAACCACGAAAAGAAACGCTACTGACACTACTATGTTCCAAATTTAGATATGATTCCTAGCGATCTCGTGTTTGGAATTGCTTTCGGGTTTTTTTTACGATTTAAAATTTTTGACTGAATTTTTAGTGAAAAACCGTAATTTTGATTAATAAAGCCGTAACCCGGAATGGGGTCTTGAAAACCGAAACCATTACGGCAAAACCGGAGTAGTTGGCAGGTATGCATTTCTAAACTGCTGAATGTTCCAGTGAGCACTATTAGAGCCATTATTGAGCTCCCCACAAGATTTCTGACAGAGGAGTCAAAAGAATGATCAGAAGAGTTATCCAAGAACCTAAGACCATTCGTGGAGAGCTCCAGAAAGACCTGGAGTTAGCAGGTGCTGCTATTTCAAAGAAAACAATATGTAATGCAATGTTTCCTCTGGCTTAAAGGTCTTGGCATGGTGGCAGCATATTTTTCGGGGGGGGGGGAGAAAACACATGATACAATTGTAATCAGAATATGTTAATTTTGCACTATTTATTTAGATTTTTTAAAAATTTTGCACAGTAATATTGCATAATGGAACTTACCATTTGAAGTATTGAACAATCAAGGCTTGAATACTGGAATATTGGGCCAGTTGAGATCCCACCCAGATGTCCTGTGTTTGGACTTTTTACTGGTGTCATCCTTCTCTCCTTCCTCTGCTCTCACCTCTCCTGGACCCTCTGCCTGAACACTTTCCTCTCCTTGGCTCCTCTCATCTGTCTCATCTTTCCCTCTCTGAGCTGTCTAATTCAGGTTTTCTCTCTGTCGATGGTGGTATACAAATAGGTTATAAAATACTAAGTGTCAAGTTTTGTCCTGCAGGATTTTTTTTTCATGGTTTTCATAAATAACCAAAATGTGTATTTTTTGTTCTTTTATTCGTTTATTTTTTTCCATTGACGAAGAGTAGGAAAGGGAAGTGAAAAAAAAAAAACATTCATAATAGTAATTTACTCATGCATACTTAAATTATATGACCAGAGGTGCGTATAGTAGCCAGAAATTCTACTCATGTAAAAGCAGTACTATGAAATTAATAATTAAAAGTAGACAACCAAAAATTTCTAGTTGAGTTAAGGGTACAAAGAGCACCTACTTAAAAACTTGAGTAATGACTTCAGTCTTGAAGGTTTGAGGTTTTTCTCTGCTACCAAAGCCAAGTTGTAGATAATATCTTTTGAAATGGAAAACATCACGGAGTGTGCAACTGTGGAATTAATTACAACTACAAAAAAACATCATAATAAGTTGCATTTACAGAGCACCTGGTACCGATACTGACATTTTCAAAGAAAAATCATCTGAGCTTTTCAGTGCAGTAGGTAATAAGAAGCTGGTATTTATTTGTGGAGACTTCAATATTGACTTATTAAATCCAAATGACCATATCCAAATAAGTGAATTCATAAATTCCATGTTTTGTATGAGTTTCTACCCTTCAATAACATACCCCACTAGAATAACAACAAATTCAGCAATGCTTATTGATACCATTTTCACAAATGTCACTGAGGGGAATGTAACTGCTGGCCTCATTATCAATAAATGTGACAGACCATCTGCCTGTTTTTGTTTCTTCACACACTGGTGCAACACATAACATTGAAATAGATAAGGTAAGAAATAGATAAGGTTTTTAAATGACGTGTAACAGAAACTGCAATCAGTAATCTTAGAAATGATCTAAAAATACAAGACTGGAGAAGTGTTTATGTTCATGACATTTATACAGCATATGGAGAATTTGTCTCTATTTTATCACAACTATATAATAAACACTGCCCTCTAGTGGTAAAGGAAACTAAAGTTAAATACAGAGACGAGCCTTGGATCACCAAGGGCCTGCAAAATGCTTGTAAAAAGAAAAACTTGTTATACAAAACATTTCTGAAATTAAGAACTGTGGAAGCTGAAAAGAAATACTAGACATCAAAATAAACTCATTAGTATCTTAAGATCGAGTAAAAAAATATATTACAGTAAATTATTGGAAAATAAAACTAATACATGTAATATATGGAAGGTGTTAAATAATATAACAGAGGAAAACTAAATTCCAACCACATCTCTTATTTAAATTCAGAAAATGGAATAATCAGTGAAAATAGCTTGATCTCCAACATGTTTAACGAATATTTTGTTAATATAGGAAAAAAGATCGCCAACTCCAAGTGGCGCTGACAATGTCGTCAACATAAATGCTTACTCAATGTTTATGAAAGAAACAGATGA
Source organism: Pholidichthys leucotaenia (assembly GCA_020510985.1). Taxonomy (NCBI): domain Eukaryota; kingdom Metazoa; phylum Chordata; class Actinopteri; order Cichliformes; family Pholidichthyidae; genus Pholidichthys; species Pholidichthys leucotaenia. The sequence continues at coordinate 240,917,768 of CM035839.1, forward strand.
AAAAGAAATTCTTGACATTGTTAAGAAATTCATGTGTTCTTAGTTAAATGTATTATTGATTGTATTGTTAAACACTTCAGTTACATATGCAACATGTCACTTACTGCTGGCAAATTTCCAAAGAAAATGAAAATAGCAAGAGTCGTTCCTCTGTATAAGACTGGTGACAAACACTTATTGTCAAACTATAGACCCATCTCCTTGTTACCTCAGTTCTCCAAAATACTGGAAAAAATATTTGTTAAGAGACTAAATGATTTCATTGAGAAGCATAATATACTCTGCAAACAACAGTATGGATTCAGGAAGAACCAGACCACCCCACTGGCACTCATGGACTTTGTTGAACAGATTACGGATGCAACGGATAGAAGAGAATACACAGTTGGAATATTTCTGGACTTACAAAAGGCATTTGATACAGTTGACCATAAATTACTCCTCAGTAAATTACATAAGTATGGCATCAGAGGAATTGCTTTTGACTGGTTATACAGCTATTTAGAAGACAGATATCAATATGTTCATGTGAATAATACAGACTGAGCTGCTGAAGATGACGTGTGGGGTACCACAGGGTTCTGTGCTTCATCCATTGCTGTTTATTTTGAATATTAATAATTTATGTTCTGTGTCTAAATTATTCAAGTCTATTTTATTTGCAGATGACAACTTTTTTTGTAGTGGAGAAAATCTTAAGCAGCTTCTGGATTCAGTAGAAAATTAACTTAAATCAATCAATGGTTCACTGCCAATAAATTATCTATTCACCTTGGAAAAACAAAATGTATAATATTTGGAAACTGCAAATTATATAATTGCAAAAAAAATTAAAATAAACAATGTTGAAATTAACAGTTTTGGAAACCAAGTTCCTAGGGGTTATTGTTGATAACAAACTAAACTGGAAATCACACATAAATTATGTCAGAACTAAAATGTCTAAATCCACTGCTGTACTGTATAAAGTTAAGGATCTCCTGTGTCAGAAATCGCTTTGCATTTTATATACAATGGGGCAAATAAGTATTTAGTCAGCCACCAATTGTGCAAGTTGTCCCACTTAAAAGATGAGAGGTCTCCAATTTTCATCATAGGTATACCTCAACTATGAGAGACAAAATGAGAAAAAAAAAAAATCCAGAAAATCACATTGAAGGATTTTTAATGAATTAATTGGTAAATTCCTCGGTAAAATAAGTATTTGGTCACCTACAAACAAGCAAGATTTCTGGCTCTCACAGACCTGTAACAACTTCTTTAAGAGGTTCCTCTGTCCTCCACTCATTACCTGTATTAATGGCACCTGTTTGAACTCGTTATCAGTATAAAAGACACCTGTCCACAACCCCAAACAGTCAGACTCCAAACTCCACTATGGCCAAGACCAAAGAGCTGTCAAAGGACACCAGAAACAAAATTGTAGACCTGCACCAGGCTGGGAAGACTGAATCTGCAATAGGTAAGCAGCTTGGTGTGAAGAAATCAACTGTGGGAGCAATTATTAGAAAATGGAAGACATACAAGACCACTGATAATCTCCCTCGATCTGGTGCTCCACGCAAGATCTCACCCCGTGGGGTCAAAATGATCACGAGAACGGCGAGCAAAAATCCCAGAACCACATGGGGGGACCTAGTGAATGACCTGCAGAGAGCTGGGACCAAAATAACAAAAGCTACATCAGAAACACACTATGCCGCCAGGGACTCAAATCCTGCAGTGCCAGACGTGTCCCCCTGCTTAAGCCAGTACATGTCCAGGCTCGTCTGAAGTTTGCTAGAGAGCATTTGGATGATCCAGAAGAGGATTGGGAGAATGTCATATGGTCAGATGAAACCAAAATAGAACTTTTTGGTAAAAACTCAACTTGTCGTGTTTGGAGGAAAAAGAACACCATACCTACTGTGAAGCATGGGTGTGGAAACATCATACTTTGGGGCTGTTTTTCTGCAAAGGGACCAGGACGACTGATCCGTGTAAAGGAAAGAATGAATGGGGCCATGTATCGTGAGATTTTGAGTGAAAACCTCCTTCCATCAGCAAGGGCATTGAAGATGAAACGTGGCTGGGTCTTTCAGCATGACAATGATCCCAAACACACCGCCCGGGCAACGAAGGAGTGGCTTCGTAAGAAGCATTTCAAGGTCCTGGAGTGGCCTAGCCAGTCTCCAGATCTCAACCCCATAGAAACTCTTTGGAGGGAGTTGAAAGTCTGTGTTGCCCAGCGACAGCCCCAAAACATCACTGCTCTAGAGGAGATCTGCATGGAGGAATGGGCCAAAATACCAGCAACAGTGTGTGAAAACCTTGTGAAGACTTACAGAAAACGTTTGACCTCTGTCATTGCCAACAAAGGGTATATAACAAAGTGTTGAGATGAACTTTTGTTATTGACCAAATACTTATTTTACCAAGGAATTTACCAATTAATTCATTAAAAATCCTTCAATGTGATTTTCTGGATTTTTTTTTCTTATTTTGTCTCTCATAGTTGAGGTATACGTATGATGAAAATTGGAGACTTCTCTCATCTTTTAAGTGGGAGAACTCGCACAATTGGTGGCTGACTGAATACTTTTTTACCCCACTGTAATTCACTGATAGTTCCTTGTATGACATACTGTCTGGAGATATGGGGAAGCACAAAGCACATACAAAACAAACAATCTTTTTACTACAGAAAAAAGCTGTATGCATTATATCAAAGAAACCTTACCGTGAACCACCAAATCCAATATTCATTCAATTAAATACTCTTAAATTTAGAGATCTAGTAGATTATAATGTCATTCAAATCATGTACAAAGCAAATAATAACTAATTACCTGTTAATATTCAGAGACTGTTTAAAAAAAGGGAAAGCAAATATGAGCTAAGAGGAAACTCTGATTTTAATAAATCAAAGGTTAGAACAAATACAAAGTGTCATTGCATGTCTGTCACTGGAGTTAAACTGTGGAACTGTTGCTCTGAAAATATTAAAACATGTTCTACTCTGAAGCAATTCAAAAAAAATTGTACAAAGATGAGATAATCTCTCAGTATCTCACTGTAAACTTTGTTGACTTTGAGTATGACTTAAATTTTTGTTATTGGTCTGTGTTGGCCCTGCGATAGACTGGTGATCTGTCCAGGGTGTACCCTGCCTCTCGCCCAAAGATGCTGGGATAGGCTCCAGCCCCGCCGTGACCCTAAAAGGATAAAGCAAAAGAAGATGGATGGATGGTTTTAAAATTGTAACAGGGTAGGCACTATATAAGCACCTGCTTCAGCCTACACCCTTCCGGTTGTTCTTTTATGTGTTCTACATATTTTTGTTGTTCTTACTGTATGTATGTTCATTACTGAATAAATTCATTCATTCATTCATTCATTCATTCATTCATAAATTTATCTAAATTTGCAACACTTTTCCTCAAATTTGTAATTTTCTCTTGTAAAATTATGACTTTTCTTGTGCATTTGAGACCATTATAAATGTGGATTATTTTATAGCTAATTTTTATCTTTTTTAATCCAATCCAACTTTATTTATAAAGCTTTTTAAAAACGACAGTTGACACAAAGTGCTGTACATCAACAATAAATAAAATATAAAATCAATAAAATACAGCTAAAGTACAAAACAGCACAAACAAAACAATCATCATACAATAGAGACAATAAGAACAAATAAAATCAGTGTCTCAAACTGGGTCAAAAGCCAGAGAATAAAAATGGGTTTTAAGAGGAGTTTTAAAACTGGACAGGGAAGAGGCCTGTCTGATGGACAAAGGCAGATTATTATAAAATAACTTTTTCTAATAAAGTTGAAACAGAATGTGGCAATTTTTTTTACTTTTTCCTCATACAATTTAAACTTTTGACCATAATTTTGCAGAGCCAGGACAGAACAATAACTTTAAGTCTGAATTCAAAGAAATATAATTATTAAAATTCTATTTAAAGAAATAAATTAACTTAAATGACCAAGGATGCTGTTATTTCTGTTATAATATTTCTATATATTTATAGTTGTTTTTTTTTTTAGAACTCTCACCACCACCCAGACAGCAGGAAAAACCTCCCTTTTTCTGAAATCCAAATGTTGGCACACTTAGTTTGTCTGAAGGCTGCTGACAGATTAACATCACTGACTTGGAGAATTTTGGCCATCTTAACTTGCCAGGCACATAATAGGGAACATAACTTAATATTGTAGTGGCTGGTGAAATATATCCTCAGCGATTCAGTGGTCCCCCTTGCCTTTCCATTCATATGAAGCCGGCTGCATATGAATTCTAACCACATCTCTTAGCTAAGCGACTCTTCCATTATTGGTCCCGTTTCCAGCGGGTTAAAACTATAATAAATGCCTTCAGTGCTTGCATACCTCTTCTGATTTTTTTCCGCGTTTAAAGTACTTTAATAAACTTATGTTTCTCTCGGAAAGTCATGCTAGCGACAGACTCTGCCTGACTGGAAAGCTTGCATGGGCGGGCGCTTCTAAACTCCGCGCGGATGACGGCCACGCGAGTTGTTTGTGTGCGCGCTTGTGGAAAGTCATTGCTTCATCTATTTTTCTTAAATTCAAATCTCATTAGCGCGCGGTAATTTTTCTGGTGAGGCGGGCCGCTACCCAGAAATGTTACCAGAGGAAACACTGTAATGCACTCAACCAACATGGGCTCCCTGCCCGCTCACCACGTAAGACTCCATTGGTGAAGAAAAAGCATGTTGAAGCTCGTTTACAGTTTGCTGCACAACATTTGGGCAAGCCAATAACATACTGGTAGAATATAGTCTGGTCAGATGAAACCAAAATTGAACTTTTTGGATGCCACAACACACAGCATGTCTGGAGAAGAAATGGCACTGCACATCAGCCCGAAAACACCATACCAACAGTGAAGTTTGGAGGTGGGAGCATCATGGTGTGGGGGTGTTTTTGTGTTTTTCAGCACATGGTACAGACAGACTTCATATAATTGAAAGAAAGATGAATGGAAAGAGACATCCTTGATAAGAACCTACTGCCATCTGCCAAGATGCTGAAGATGAAACGAGGGTGGATATTTCAACAAGACACATCCCACACAAATCCCAAACACACAGCCAAGGAAACTCTCAACTGGCTCCAGAGAAAGAAAATAAAGCTGCTTGAATGGCCCAGTCAGTCACCTGACCAATCCATTTGAAAATCTATGGAACTGAAGATCAGAGTTCATAGAAGGCACTCACTGAACTTTCAAGAGTTGAAGACAGTTTGTGTGGTAGAATGGGCTAAAATCACTCCTGAGCAATGTCTGCGCCTAGTTTCTCCATACAGGAGGCGTCTGGAAGCTGTTATTACCAACAAAGGCTTTTCTACTAAATATTAAATGAATTTCACCAAACATGTTCAGTACTTATTCCCTGTGTCATTCCACTTCATTAAATATAACTTGTTTTGTGAACACAGTTGCCTTGATTTCTTTGCATGTATGGATTATTAGGTTGTTACTGATATCTGGTCAAAATCTCAGGTCAATGGCTCCATCAGAAATACAATATGTTTAATGAGAAAAATGTTGACGTGTTCAATACTTACTTTACCCGCTGTACATGTAAATTTATGTGGACTAAAAATTTATCACAAAAAGTGTCAAATTTATCGGAAACAAAAGCACTCTGAGGGGACTGCAATATCCCCCACCTCCATTTTTTTGAACATCCTAATATGTTACTGAAGGACAACAGTTTTCAACTTTTCTATATAATTACTGGGGCAGACCCAAATTATGATGAGCCTATATACAGTATCACTGTATATAGGCTTTTTTTTTTACCCCACTGTATCTATACTGTAAATGCAAGGAATCTCTCTCTCCCTCTCCCTCTCTCTCTCAATATTCGTCAGATTGACCTCATCTCTGTTCCTCACATAGTGAATTTTGTAAGTGCTTTGATGAGGTTACGACAGTGTGCATGCCTGAGTATGGAGCTGTTCAGTCAAAATGTGTAATTTTTTTTTCCACAATATTTTTATTGAACCTTTTTTTTTTAAACAAACATGGCACAAACAGACACTAACACAAAAGTAATTTAAAAATTAAAAAGAACAATAACAAAAAATTTTTTTTAAAAATTGTTAAATAAAAACAACAACAACCATTAACAAACAAGTCAACAACAATGCTCCTCTGTTTAGTCTAGGTAATCTATTACATAAGAATATATAATATACATTCACCAGCTTGGAATTTGCAAGGTCCACACATATCATTCACCTTCTTCAGACGTTATGTTTAAATTCTTTACATAATCAATGAAAGGTCTCCATATATTCTCAAACACATTTTCCTTTGATTTCAGTATGTATGTTATTCTTTCTAGTGGAAGGTTTGTTAACATCTGTCTTAACCACTGAGTCACATCTGGTCTATGAGTCTTTTTCCACAGTAGTGCAATACATTTTTTGGCATTAAGCAAACTGAGGTCTATGAATGTTCTTTCACTCTTATTAAAGTTATGTTTTTCTGGATACAGACCCAACAAAAACAGTTTAGGGTTCAATGTGATTTGTTTTGAAATTATTTTTTCAATTGTTACCTTCACCTCTTCCCAAAACATTCTGATTTTTCTACATTCCCATAAACAGTGAAATAGGGTTCCTTTACTTTCCATACATTTTGTGCATGTATCTGGTATGTTTTTGTTATATCTATTTAATTCCACTGGTGTAACATACATCCGCATTAACCATTTAAAGTGTATCAGTTTAAGACGTACATTTATTGATTTGGTTTGAGCTCCTCCACAAGCCATTTCCCATTGTTCCTCTGAAATTTCAATTTGCAGGTCCTCTTTCCAGTAATTCAGTCTTTTCTGTGAGTTTTCACTTGAGAATAGTGACAATGAGTTGTAAAACTCTGAAATAATACCCTTTCTCTTACTATCTTTCATCAAAATTTTTTCCAAAAATGAATAAGTAGGTCGGGTGAGAGCATTATTTTGATTTGATCGAATAAAATTTCTAAGCTGAAGATATTTAAAAAAATGTGTTCTATTAAGATTGAATTTAATCCTCAATTCTTCAAAAGACATTATGTTATCTGAGCATGACAAACATAAGTCTTGAATCTTTTGAATCCCTTTTAAATTCCATATTTTAAATACAGTATCCGCTCTCCCTGGTGTAAAATATTGATTATCCCATATTGGGCTAAATTGCGACAGTGAGTGTGGTTCTATTAAATACTTTTTGGTTTCACACCATATTTTGATCATGTGCTTTACAATTGGATTTTTAACTTGTTTCTGTAGTTTTTTTAGCCGAGTCTGAGTATATGAATAAGGGAAGAGGTAAAGGTAAATTGTATGATTCCATTTCAGTCCAGTGAGGAAGATCATTTGATGAAAAATAATGTCATAGACCTCAGTTGTGCTGACCAGTAATACAACATAAAGTCTGGACATTTCAGACCTCCACGATCAAATGGTAAATATAGTAAGGACAAACGTAATCTAGCCTTCCTATTGTTCCATATAAATTCCACTAACTTTTTTTTAATTCTTGAGAATAGATCTGAAGGTGGTGGCAAAGGAATGTTTTGAAATAAAGTATTTTTGGTAAGATATTACTTTTTAGTATATTAATTCTCCCGATCATCGACATTGGTAGTGACATCCATTTCTCAAGTAACTCATTAATATCTGTCATTAAGGCTTCATAGTTGGCACTGGCGACTGATTCTAGCTTAGGCAAAATTTGAATTCCTAAATATTTAAACTGATTTACAACATTGAATTGGTTTACCTCAGAAGCTGGATGATTTCTCTGGGTCTCATTTAGCATTAATATTGAAGATTTTGTTTTGTTTATTTTATATCCTGATATTTCCCCAAAGTTCTTTATTAAATTTAACAACGTCGGAATTGATTTTTAAAATTCGACATAAACAAAATTATGTCATCGGCATACAGGGAGATTTTATGTTCTGTCGGTCCTACTTTAATTCCATATATTTGTGGATGTAAACGTACTGCCATCGCTAAAGGTTCAATTGCCATAGTAAACAATTAGGGTGAAAGTGGACAGCCTTGTCGACATCCTCTATTGATTCTTATTGACTCTGAGATATTGCTGTTTGATAGGATTTCTGCTGTAGCATTATTGTATATTATCTGGACCCATTTTATGAAATTATTTCCAAGTCCAAACCTTTGTAGGACTTCAAAAAAGATAGGGCCATTCGACCCTATCAAAGGCCTTTTCGGCGTCCAATGATAAGGGAGCTGTATCCGGTGCTTCTTTATTGGAATAAATAATATTAAATAGTCTTCTTACATTATGGAAGCTTTGTCTTCCCATTATAAAGCCATTCTGATCTCGGTTAATAATATTTGGTAATATTTCTTGTTGTCGTTTTGCTAAAATTTTACAGATTATTTTAAGATCAGCATTTAATAGGCTTATTGGTCTCATGTTTTCACATTATTAGGGGGTTTACCTGGTTTTGGCAACAGTATAATTAAGGCATTATTCATGTATGGTGGTAAATTACCATTTTGAAATGCTTCTAAAACCATTTCCAACAGTGGTTTTATTAATTTAGTCTTAAATTTTTTTATAGAGGTCAACTGGAAGACCATCTGGTCCTGCTCTTTTTCCTGATTTCATATTATCAATGGCTAGCCCAACTTCTTCTTGACTAATTTTAGACTCCAGTATCTCCCTGTTTTCATTTGGAATACATGGTATAGATAAACCACCCAAAAACCCATTTAGTTTTGTTAAGTCAGTTTCATTTTTTGTATCATATAGTTTTCCATAATAATCTCTAAGCACTATTAATTTCTAAAGGATCTATAACTACCTGTCTGTTACTTATAATACTGGTAATTGGTGTTTTAGATTCTAATTTTTTAATCTGCCATGCCAATAATTTTCCTGATTTTTCACCTTGTTCAAAATGTGTAATTTTTATCAATAAAAGTTTAGTCATTGCTCTTTCCTCATGCCCAGGCTTCTCGACGTGTGGGCAAGGTTTCGGATTGACTCCGTACTGATGGGATAATACGCAGCATCATAGCCAGTCAACACAGCGCTCCATGAGCAAAACAAGGAAGTGAAAAGTGACAAATTTGACTATCTGCTTAAAAAAATTATACCACAATGTTGCAGTGATTGTGTAGGTTTAAAGGATAATTCGGCATATGTGGAGAACACGAGGCGTGCGAGTACACTTGGAGCAGTGGCAGCGGGAACTCGGGGTCTGGCAAAGAACACCGGACAGAAGCAGCGGCTGGACCGGCGGTTCTCTGCAGGGAGGCTGCTGCTTCATGTGCTACCACTGTGCTTTGCAGGAAGGTGACTCCCCGGCGTCACTCCTCCCGGAGTGCTCGTGCGAGTATCTAAAAATTAAAACATAATAATAATACTGCTATGATTGTGGAGTGGAATGGCCAGATCAATTGCATATCATATGCGGCCACATATACATGCTTTGACTAAAAGATGACGTCACCAAACAGGACACAAAAACGCCCAAATAACAAAATAATAAATTAACAAAATAAATAATTTTTAGTTAAATAAATGGGCAACACTGATGCAATGGTTACAATAAAACAGGTCCTTCTGCTGTGTATAATGTTGGGCGTTTTGTACTTAATTCAATTGATTACAGTTTTAAAGACCTTTTAACAACCAAATATTGCTGAAGTATAAAAGGATGCACTAGAATTGGTCTCAAATATTTTTAAATGTGTCCTGTTATAGTACTGCCTGAGTTTATTGACGATGCACAGAAAAAAAAAATCAATATTACACTGAACTCCATCACTGAACAGTGATATAAACTAAAATAATTATAATGGTGCAAGATACAACACTGTTATGAATATACACCACATTCCAAATTATTATGCAAATAGGATTTTAGTGTCAAACGTTCAAAATTTTTTTCAATTAATCTTGGATGGTATTGTGTTTCAGGGCTCTTTGGATCACTGATATCAATCTCAGACTCCTGTCACAATTAGTTTGCCAGGTGGGCCCAATTAAAGGAAAACTACTTAAGAAGGCTGTTCCACATTATTAAGCATACCATCAGTTTTAAGCAATAAGATAAGATAAGATAAGATAAGCCTTTATTAGTCCCACAATGGGGAAATTCCAGGATTGCAACAGCACAGGGATAGCAACACTCAGAGCAACAATCAGAAGGCAAGAAAAAAACAAGAGCAGCGAGTATACATATGTACATATAAACATAAATATATAGACACACAGTGCGGAGCATTGTAGCTAGATGGAATAAATACGGGGACCATTTGTGTAAGTCTATTGCGTCTTTTGCATTCAATACTAGTAGGTCGTCACGTTTTTTGCTATCTCTGCGAGCAGCCCTGCTTAGGTTATACAGTCTGACAGCTGTAGGTAGGAAGGACCTGCAAAACCTCTCCGTTACGCACCTAGGATGATGTAGTCTACTGCTAAATGAGCTCCTCAGTGCGTTTAGTATGTCCTGCATAGGGTGGGACTCGGACTCCAGCAGAGATGACAGTTTAGCCACCATCCTTCTCTCTCCTATCTCCTCCACTGGGTCAAGGCGTTGCCCCAGGACAGAGCTAGCTTTCTTGATTAGTTTGTTCAGTCTCTTCCTATCGGCTGCTGTAATGCCACTGCCCCAGCAGACCACTCCAAAAGCGATGGCTGATGCCACCACCGTGTCGTAGAATGTCTTCAGCAGCGCCCCTTGTACACCAAAAGACCTGAGCCTCCTCAGTAGGAACAGCCTGCGTTGTCCCTTCTTGTAGAGTGCGTCAGTATTGTGTGACCAGTCTAGTTTATTGTTCAGATGAACACCCAGGTACTTGTAGGATGTCACCATCTCGATGTCTGTTCCCTGTATATTTACTGGTGCTGTGAGGGGTTGTCCTTGCCTGCGGCAGTCCACCACCAGCTCCTTAGTTTTCCTCGCGTTGATCTGGAGGCAGTTCCGATGGCACCAGTCCACAAAGTCCTGGATAAGTCCTCTGTACTCAGCTTCATCTCCGTTGGAGATGAGGCCAACGATCGCAGAGTCATCAGAGAACTTCTGTAGATGGCAGTGTGTTGTGTTGTGTGAGAAGTCCGCAGTATAAAGGGTGAACAGGAAGGGAGCCTTCCTGTTCTTTCCCAATATGGGAAAGAAAAAAGGATCGCTCTGCTGCCGAAAAGCATCAAATAGTGCAATGCCTTGGACAAGGTATGAAAACATTAGCTATTTCACGAAAACTTAAGCGGGATCATTGTACTGTGAAGAAATTTGTGGCTGATTCAGAGCACAGACGGGTTTGTGCAGATAAAGGCATAATGAGGAAGGTTTCTGCCAGACAAATCCATCGGATTAAGACAGCAGCTGCTAAAACGCCATTACAAAGCAGCAAACGGGTATTTGAAGCTGCTGGTGTCTCTGGAGTCCCACGAACCTCAAGGTGTAGGATCCTCCAGAGGCTTGCAGTTGTGCATAAGCCACTATTCGGCCACCCCTAACCAATGCTCACAAGCAGAAACGGTTGCAGTGGGCCCAGACATACAGTGGGGCAAAAAAGTATTTAGTCAGCCACCAATTGTGCAAGTTCTCCCACTTAAAAGATGAGAGAGGTCTCCAATTTTCATCATAGGTATACCTCAACTATGAGAGACAAAATGAGAAGGAAAAAAAAATCCAGAAAATCACATTGTCTGATTTTTAAAGAATTTATTTGCAAATTATGGTGGAAAATAAGTATTTGGTCACCTACAAACAAGCAAGATTTCTGGTTCTCACAGACCTGTAACAACTTCTTTAAGAGGCTCCTCTGTCCTCCACTCGTTACCTGTATTAATGGCACCTGTTTGAACTCGTTATCAGTATAAAAGACACCTGTCCACAACCTCAAACAGTCAGACTCCAAACTCCACTATGGCCAAGACCAAAGAGCTGTCAAAGGACACCAGAAACAAAATTGTAGAGCTGCACCAGGCTGGGAAGACTGAATCTGCAATAGGCAAGCAGCTTGGTGTGAAGAAATTAACTGTGGGAGCAATTATTAGAAAATGGAAGACATGCAAGACCACTGATAATCTCCCTCGATCTGGGGCTCCACGCAAGATCTCACCCCATGGGGTCAAAATGATCAAGAGAATGGTGAGCAAAAATCCCAGAACCACACGGGGGAACCTACAGAGAGCTGGGACCAAAGTAACAAAGGCTACCATCAGTAACACACTATGCCGCCAGAGACTCAAAGTCCTGCAGTGCCAGATGTGTCCTCCTGCTTAAGCCAGTACATGTCCAGGCCCGTCTGAAGTTTGCTAGAGAGCATTTGGATGATCCAGAAGAGGATTGGGAGAATGTCATATGGTCAGATGAAACCAAAACAGAACTTTTTGGAAAAAACTTGTTGTGTTTGGAGGAGAAAGAATGCTGAGTTGCATCCAAAGAACACCATACCTACTGTGAAGCATGGGGGTGGAAACATCATGCTTTGGGGCTGTTTTTCTGCAAAGGGACCAGGACGACTGATCCGTGTGAAGGAAAGAATGAATGGGGCCATGAGTGAAAACCTCCTTCCATCAGCAAGGGCATTGAAGATGAAATGTGGCTGGGTCTTTCAGCATGACAATGATCCCAAACACACCGCCTGGGCAACGAAGGAGTGGCTTCGTAAGAAGCATTTCAAGGTCCTGGAGTGGCCTAGCCAGTCTCCAGATCTCACCCCCATAGAAAATCTTTGGAGGGAGTTAAAAGTCCGTGTTGCCCAGCGACAGCCCCAAAACATCACTGCTCTAGAGGAGATCTGCATGGAGGAATGGGCCAAAATACCAGCAACAGTGTGTGAAAACCTTGTGAAGACTTACAGAAAACGTTTGACCTCTGTCATTGCCAACAAAGGGTATATAACAAAGTATTGAGATGAACTTTTGTTATTGACCAAATACTTATTTAAATAAATTCTTTAAAAATCAGACAATGTGATTTTCTGGATTTTTTTTTCCTCATTTTGCCTGTCATAGTTGAAGTATACCTGTGATGAAAATTGGAGACCTCTCTCATCTTTTACAGTGGGAGAACTTGCACAATTGGTGACTGACTAAATACTTTTTTGCCACACTGTACATGAAGACTAATTTTCAAATAGTCTTGTTTACTGATGAGTGCCGTGCAACCCTGGGTGGTCCAGATGAATGGAGTAGTGGATGGCTGGTGGATGGCCACCATGTCCCAACAAGGCTGTGACGTCGGCAAGGAGGTCAGTCATGTTTTGGACCGGAATCATGGCGAGAGAGCTGGTAGGCCCCTTTAGGGTCCCTGAAAATGTGAAAATGACCTCAGCAAAGTATATAGAGTTTCATTTGCATAATAATTTGGAACACAGTGTGTCATAAAAGATCACACAAATAAGTGATCTGACAAACAAATAAACAAGAGTTCTTAAACAGTCGCCAATATTGGATGTCCCATTCATTTTCAATAATTAGGTATTCTGTAATTAATATTCACACAATCAAATAAATCTTAGATCCATCCAGTCCCTTTCATGTTTGTCAAAGTCTAACATCTGATTGCCTACATATAGGCTACACCTCTTTTTATTCCACTTTCAAACACAGCCTACATTTGGGTCTGTAAAGTCTGAGTGAGATACAGTGGGGCAAAAAAGTATTTAGTCAGCCACCAATTGTGCAAGTTCTCCCACTTAAAAGATGAGAGAGGTCTCCAATTTTCATCATAGGTATACCTCAACTATCAGAGACAAAATGGGAGAAAAAAAAATCCTGAAAATCACATTGAAGGATTTTTAATGAATTAATTGGTAAATTCCTCAGTAAAGTAAGTATTTGGTCACCTACAAACAAGCAAGATTTCTGGCTCTCACAGACCTGTAACTTCTTCTTTAAGAGGCTCCTCTGTCCTCCACTCGTTACCTGTATTAATGGCACCTGTTTGAACTCGTCATCAGTATAAAAGACACCTGTCCACAACCTCTAACAGTCAGACTCCAAACTCCACTATGGCCAAGACCAAAGAGCTGTCAAAGGACACCAGAAACAAAATTGGAGACCTGCACCAGGCTGGGAAGACTGACTCTGCAATAGGCAAGCAGCTTGGTGTGAAGAAATCAACTGTGGGAGCAATTATTAGAAAATGGAAGACATACAAGACCACTGATAATCTCCCTCGATCTGGGGCTCTACGCAAGATCTCACCCCGTGGGGTCAAAATGATCACGAGAACGGTGAGCAAAAATCCCAGAACCACACGGGGGGACCTAGTGAATGACCTGCAGAGAGCTGGGATCAAAGTAACAAAGGCTACCATCAGTAACACACTACGCCGCCAGGGACTCAAATCCTGCAGTGCCAGACGTGTCCCCCTGCTTAAGACAGTACATGTCCAGGCCCGTCTGAAGTTTGCTAGAGAGCATTTGGATGATCCAGAAGAGGATTGGGAGAATGTCATATGGTCAGATGAAACCAAAATAGAACTTTTTGGTAAAAACTCAACTTGTCATGTTTGGAGGAGAAAGAACGCCATACCTACTGTGAAGCATGGGGGTGGAAACATCATACTTTGGGGCTGTTTTTCTGCAAAGGGACCAGGACGACTGATCCGTGTAAAGGAAAGAATAAATGGGGCCATGTATCATGAGATTTTGAGTGAAAACCACCTTCCATCAGCAAGGGCATTGAAGATGAAACGTGGCTGGGTCTTTCAGCATGACAATGATCCCAAACACACCACCAAGGAGTGGCTCCGTAAGAAGCATTTCAAGGTCCTGGAGTGGCCTAGCCAGTCTCCAGATCTCAACCCCACAGAAAATCTTTGGAGGGAGCTGAAAGTCCGTGTTGCCCAGCGACAGCCCCAAAACATCACTGCTCTAGAGGAGATCTGCATGGAGGAATGGGCCAAAATACCAGCAACAGCGTGTGAAAACCTTGTGAAGACTTACAGAAAAAGTTTGACCTCTGTCATTGCCAACAAAGGGTATATAAAAGTATTGAGATGAACTTTTGTTATTGACCAAATACTTATTTTACCGAGGAATTTACCAATTAATTCATTAAAAATCCTTCAATGTGATTTTCTAGATTTTTTTTCCCTCATTTTGTCTCTGATAGTTGAGGTATACCTATGATGAAAATTGGAGACCTCTCTCATCTGTTAAGTGGGAGAACTTCCACAATTGGTGGCTGACTAAATACTTTTTTGCCCCACTGTATCTGTTTCAGACAGGAATACTTGCTTTCTATGGGCAATGTACTAGTCATCCATGAATATACAACAAAATTTGTTGTATACAACCCATAGTTGTAGGTCAGGATCCCAAAGACAACATGTGTAGCAAGTTTGGTGACTCTGGAGAGCTTCAATAGAAAGAGGGCAAATGGAATGCTAACCTTGACCTTTGACCTTCTGACCCCAAACCCATAGTCAGGTCAGGGTGTAAGCCATCCAAGATTTGTCTTAGAGATAACTACGGTATTGATTTGAAAAGCCTGCATCATTTCTTTCAGTAGTTATTTTGTTGACAGGATTTAGGAAAAAACTGACCTTTGACCTTGACCTCAAGGTCTATAATTCCTGCAAACAGCATCCGATCAGAGTCTAATTCCAATATGCGCATCATCGGTGTATATTAAACCCTGGTATCACATTTCAAAACATTTGGAACAAAACTGTAGGAGGAGTTGATTTCATAGAAGTGGGACAGACAGACAGCCTTACACCGGCAGGGGGTTAAAAGAAAAACATCCTATATCTGTTAAAAAGTCATAAATGTGCCAACAAAAATTTGCAAATTTACAAGAAAAAAGTTATAAATTTCCTAGAATGTTTCCAAGAACCTCAAAATTGCAAAAAAAAAAAAAAAAGTGAACTTTATGCAAGAAAAAAAAAACATTTATACAAGTGTGTTTGTGTGCGAGTATGTCTGTATACCAGTGTTGGAGATCTCCAGTTTTTCCTGGCCTAGGAGGGGAATGACTCAGCCTCGAGATCTATGGCCTCAGTAATTCAGCTGAGGCCGGCTCCAGGCCATGTAATTTCAGCATTTTTTTTTCCTCTAGATTCAATTTTTCCTTAAATGATTTTCAGATATTACTTTTAATGAATATAAATCAAATCCACCTCGTAATTTCGGGAAATGTAACATTTTTCATAATCTGACAATGCACATGTTCTTTCCTGGCTCCTTGGTCACTGACTAAACCAAGATTGATAGTTTCAAAAATGAACGATACATTCCTCATTATAGTAAACACATTTATTTTGTCTTCAGCAAAGCCCCTCATAGGGACAGTGTCCTGCCCCTCCCCCGACAGGTGTGTGCTGCTCTGCTGAGGTCAGGAGAAGGAGCAGTTCGCTTCTGTCTGTGGTCAGACTTGGAACATTCCTTGTATCCCAAAATGTGGGTGTGCACTGACCAATTCAATTTTTACATGTTTAACATTTAAAAAAAACACAACAGGTGTTTAGGCCCCAGTTTTATAGCATTTCAGTTTTTGTGTAAAGCTGTACAAAATATTTGCAAGTGAACAATCCGATTTTTTTTTCTATTTTTTCACCACCAAAAATCAAATGTTCTCTTTACCTTGGCTACGGGTACACAAAGGTTGTTGATTTCACACACTGCCATGTCTCAGACCCAGCCGCTTACAAGCTGGTTGTAAGCTTCCAGACCAGGGGTCACCAACTGGCAGACTCCAGTCCAGATCCCGAAAGTCCTCCGTCCAGATCCCAAAGCCTTTTGATACAATTTGGGGAAAAAGGAGACCGTTTTATTTTAGTGGGGAAAAAAAAGCGGAAAAAGCTGAACTGAACTGCTGCATCGGCGACCACCTGACAGATTATGGCACGAGCCCTTGGGCGCTCCCTCTTCCCTGTCCTACAAACGCCACTCTCTGCAGAGATGCTGTGGCTCCAGCCGCTCCAGAGAATATGCAGCGGGTTGCAAAATCAGGTTAGCTGCGGACGCACCCCCCACACGCACACAAGGCCAACAGCCAGGACATCCACCACAGACAGACCATTTCAGGTCTGTACCCACAAAAAGCAATGTTGTGAAATGTAATGTATTTACCTTCTTCCTCTATTCTGCCAAGAGCAGTCCATGCTGGGATGCAGAGGTGAGGTCACTGGTTATGGAGGCCCTTTTTGTAGCCTCCGATATCATTTAAAATCTCAGTAAAAGCTCTGTGTGTTACTGAACATAAAAAGTTCCACTTCCCCTCTCCCTGTAACCATGGAGTACAGCTCCGTCCATGCTGTAATAGAGTTTACTGTTTAGATTAAAAAAAAATGTTGAGGAATTCTGTTGTGTGGAATTATATCTTGTGTCCTGGAATTGATATTTTGTGTCCATTTTTTTTTCTTAGCTTGAAACAGTTTTTTTCTGCACTGAAAATATTGTATAGCTGTGGACTTTTTGTGAAAATTTGCTTTTTTAGATATTTTTAAATGTAATACAATTTAGTTTGTGTTCTCCTGTAAAACATTTTTAGGATTTTAGCTGCAGATTTTAGAATTTTAGACCTATTTATTTGGAGTCAAACACATTTAATGTTCTCCTGCAAGGTTTCCTCGTAACATTTCCGTGTGGCGGCCCGCCGCCCTTGGAAGTATGCCACCATGCCTACAATATATTAATTTAAGAAAAAAATATGAAAGAAATGCTCCACAAGCGTGTACACAAACAACGCGTGTGACCGTCATCCGCGCGGAAGTGCCCCGCCTGCCCATGTGACCGTTTTAGTCGGCAGGCAGAGTGTCTCTCTAGCGTTGCTGTCCGAGAGAAGCATGAGCTTATTAAAGAACTTTAAATGCGGAAAAAAAGTACAGGAGGTATATAAGCAGTGGAGGTTTTAACCCGCTGGTAACTAGAACAACAATGAGGAGTTGCTTAGCTAACAGGTCTGGTTAGGCTTCATTGCAGAGAAGGGCAAGAGTGACTGATGAATCACTGAGGATTTACTTCACCAGCTACTGCAATATTAACTAATAATTTATGTTCATTATTATGTACCTGGCAAGTTAAGATGACCGAAATTCATGAAATCAGTGACTTTAATCCATCAGCAGCCTTCAGAGAAACTAAACGTGCCAACATTTGGATTTCAAAATAAGTGAGGTTTTTCCTGCTGTCTGGTTGGTGAGGAGATTTCTAAAAAAAAAAAAAAAAAACTATAAATATATAGAAATATTATAACAGAAATAACTGCATCTTTGGTCATTTAAGTTAATTTATTTCTTTAAATATAATTTTAATGATAGATAGATAGATACATACATACATACTCAGGATAAAAACAGTTTAACCCCTTGCACTCTGGTCAATTTCCCTAAAAACGCCAAAAAATAACGTACCCAAAGTAAATCAAAAGCTGTTCTTCAACCCTTTGCAGCATCTTCATGGGGTTGGTCTCATTTAAAAGAAAACACTTTGAGTTTTTTGGCAAAACAGTCATAATCTCTCTAAGTGCTCCTGCCACTGAGTAACAGTCATCTAAACATACTGAACTTGAAGAAAATAAATTTCGCCTGGGTGTTTTTTTGGATACAAATGCTTGCAAATAACACACAGCTTCAGATCCGGGCTGGAAAATGCAACAGAAATGTAGAACCAAGAGTTATCCAGCTGAGGTCAAAATTTTGTAACAATACCACAAAAAAATGAATATATTACACAGCTTTTTTCTTAGGTTGTTCCCAGGCGTTTTTGAACGGTGCCAAATTGTGCCAAATGGCACAGTTTGGAAAAACGTCTGTAACTTTTGAATGATTCAATATAGAAGCTTCATCTTGGGCTCTAATGAAAGGTGAAGGGCTGTGTGTGTGGGGGGGGGGTTGTTTATTCATTCATGAATGAATGAATGAACAAACAAGCCCCCACACACAAAGAAGCATGCCACGTAAAAAATGTGTGGTTTTTTTTTACAAGAAAAAACAACCTACAGTGCACTAAAAATTATACGAAAATATTTGTAATGTAGAAGATAACAACTCCCCCCCCCCCACGCGCTACAGAGGACGGACATCGCCCATTGCTACATGACGGAAAGCGGTGACGGTGCGCCGCGGTCTACTACGCACAGTTGGACTAAAATATCTGCAATAATATCTGCAATCCACAACAGAACAGTAGCGGAGGGGAGGGGTGTTCACGGTCCGGACGTGGCGCACGGACTGGACACGCTCCGTGCGCCGCTGTCTACTACGCACAGTTGGACTAAAATATCTGCAATATATCTGCAATCCGCTACAGAAGAGTAGCGGGGGGGGGGCCTTCACAACATGACGGGGGCGCCGTTCGCAACATGATGGACCCGGACCGGAGCGGTCTGGGTCCGTCATGTTGCGATAACGCACACTTGTAATTTACCGATCGGTCAAAAGTCATTTGGATTACAATTTTCAGGGATAAAGAATAATTTAGCTTATAACACTTACCTGTCCACAACAGCAGTGTAGCTGGCGAACTTCTCTTCCTCATTGTCAGACGAACATGAAGCTGGTCCGCTTGTTACGGACTCGTGGTTCTGGTCACGCGACCCGGTCAAACCATAATTCCATTATTGCAATTTTGCGCTTCCATGATTGTGGTTTTGGCGAACGATTTTTCAAAACAAATAAGAACAGTAGTAATAAAAAAAAAAACTGGCGAACGCTTGTGTGTCACCCAGCCTTACACAAAACAGCTTTCGAACTTCTGTGCTTCAATTGGCTGGCTGTATTCGCAGCCGCTGGTAGGCGGGTCCTTCTTGCTAGGTTTTCAGTCACTGGTTCTTCAAGGTTTCAGAAACCCAATTCAAGACTCTTATTAGTCGAATGAGAGGTCAATCACATCTAAACCAATCAAAGCACTCCTTTGGCTTTCTGTTCGCGGCTGTGTCTGTAGTGGAAGAACGGAAATGCAGCTTTTTTTTTTCTTTTTCTTTTCAGTGCCTCCTAGGATGCACAGTGTGCGTCGTAGGATGCCCTTGTGCGCCCTAGGACGCAGAGACGTGCCCGCCCGCGGTACACCAGAGTGCAAGAGGTTAAAAAAGTAAACATGGTTAAAAAGTTAACAGCAAATAAAATCATGTGGCAGAAAATATTAATAACTATTAAAAATTAATAGTGATTAATAGATAAATGCTGATAACTAATATTGACAGCTAAGTGAAGTGTGATAACTATTTGATTTTGTTCAGGATTGTTACCGCAGAAGGAATAAATGATTTCTTGTAAATGTTTTTATGGTCCAATGGAACTTTCTATCGTCTGCCTGATGGCATTAACTGACAAGAGTGATGAAGGGGATGAGATGGGTCCTCTGCGATCAGGGTGACTTTCCTGATCACAGAGCGCTGATACAGTTCAGACAATGGTGGCTGTGGTGAGCCAATGATTTTGCTAGCCTGATTAACTATATGGGAAAGCTTTGTTTTGTGCTTGATGAAAGGGAGCTGTACCAGGATGAAATGTTAAAAGTGAGAATGGATTCAATTAATGAAGTGTAAACCAGAGTTAAAATGTGTCTACCGACATTAAGTCCTCAGTTTCCTCAACAGGTGGAGGCCTTGTTGTGCTTTTTTATAAATAGCGTCAACATAGTGTGCAAAAGACAGGCTGCAGTCCATCTCTATTCCCAAGTATTTAAAAACTTGAACTTGCGCAATAGCTTGACCCTGGATACTGAGGAGTGTAAAGAGAGTAGCTGAAAGTTTCTCTCTGCTCCCACAGCACAACTCCTTAGTCTTTGTGGTGTTTAACTCCAGAAAGTTTTGATTAAAAGTCTGAGCTAGATCGTTGACTGCCCGCTTATAGCGGGTCAGTGCAGTACTGTCTGTCAGATGAGCCACCAGGGCCATGTCATCTGCACATTTAAAAAGAGTTATTCCTTCAGTGTCACAGGAGATGTCATTTGTGTACACAAAACAAAACCGGAGATAAAACACAACCTTGAGGAAGACCTGTGTTTAAAATCGACTTGCTAGATGTAAAACCATTTAAAAACACTTGTTGTGCCATGTCATAAAAAAAACCTCTGAATCCATAAAAGTAGCAAGGTGCCAGTGTGTACAGTGTTAAAAGCAGAAGAAAAGTCCATAAACAAAATCTGTGGGTGTGAAGAATCCAGTTGTTTAGTGACAGTGTCTAGAAGTGTAAAACATGTGACCTCTACACTCCGTTTTGCCTTATAGGCAAACTGGAGGAGATCCAATTTGTGTGACAACATGTTGGTCAAAAAGTCATACACCGACTTCCGGTTATGGCGGCTGCCTAGAAGGACACGTATCACTCTGCTCTGCTCCTGGAAATAAAGATTCGGCAAATAACTCTCTCATTTGGAACAGAACTTTTCCCAGCGTTTGGGTGAGGATATGCCGGGGAAGACTAAGGCTGGGAAATCAAGCGGGGGAAAAATTGAATCGCCGAAGCAGTCCAAATTAACGGACTTTAAAGTTTGTGGCGCAGTAGAAAAAGCTGCGGATATGGTGGATGAAACTAGCGGTGGTGCGGTAACTGCTGATGATGGCGGCACAGGTGCAGTGCTGGCTGCCATTAGCTCAATGAGAGCAGACTTTTCCGCTAAACTTGATGGGATTATGGCAGCGCTGGATGCAATGAGAAAGGAGTTGGGTGACTGCGTGGAGCGAGTGACGCAGGCGGAGCTTCGTATTTCCAGTGCGGAGGATGAAATCAGCGGACTTCAAATAAAGGTGCGCACTTTGGAAAAAAAAATAAAGATCTGGAAAATAACGTTCTGGACTTGGAGTCCCGGTCCAGACGGAACAACCTGAGGCTGGTGGGTTTACCGGAGGGAGCCGAAGGTCGTGATTCATGCTCCTTTTTGGAGGGGTGGATCCCGGAGGCGCTGAACAACGCGGAGCTAAAATCATCAGTCGTCTTGGAAAGCTCCCACCGAATTGGCCCACCGAGAGGTAACAAGGCAGCACCGAGGACGTTAATTATGAAGTTTCTCAGCTACAGAGACAGGATGACGATCTCCAACGCGGTGCGGGCCAAAGGAGAAATTAAATACCAAGATCAGCAGGTGCGGTTCTACCCAGATTTGGCCTCAGGAATCCAACAATTAAGGAAGCAGTTTGACCCCATCCGTAAAGAACTGCGCAATCTTGAGATTCGTCATGGAGTGATTCACCTCATATGTGACTTCTGGTCACATATGAGGGCAGAACACACATCTTCAAGATCCCCGAGGAGGCGCAGGAGCTCATCAAGAAGATCCAGGAAGAGACTGGTGGGAGCTAAGCATGAACAGAATATAGGGTAGAATATTTGAGCATTTAACTGATTAGAAGCATATAACAAGATTACAAAATATAGACTGTATTATATATTAAAAAAAAATAATTAAAAAAAAAGTACAAAATTGCTATAAAATTTTGGAGTTAAATTGGAAAATTACAGAAGAGAGTTAATGTTACGTTATTAAAAGCAGTAGAGTTAGGGTGATTGGGAGGATGAAGAAGGAGTGGCTTTGGCTGATCCTCGTGGGTGTGGAACGGTCGATGGCTATATCGGGAGACGGAATTTTTCTTTTGTTTTTGGGGGGATTGCCACAAATGTGGGAAGGGGGAATTTGTTTGTGTGTAGTTTGTAGGGTGAATGTTCAACCACTCATTTTTTTGCTTTTCTGTTTGAGCATGTTTACACTGCAAGGTAATCCCAAACTCCCTATTGATCATAAATCAAAGTGTTAATCTTAATTTAACTTCATGGAATTGCAGAGGTCTACAAAATTTAAAAAAACTTAAACAAGTTATGAATAAAATAAAAGACATGGGTTCAAAAATTGTGTTTTTACAAGAAACTCATCTAATAGAGGAGGATGTAAAAAGAATTAGGAGTAGATGGCAAGGAAATGTTTTCACCTCATCATTTTCATCCCGAGCCAGGGGAGTTATGACTCTCATACATAAATCAGTCCCATTTCAAGTGAAAAATGTAATTGGAGACAAATTTGGAAGATATGTAATCATTCAAGGATCTTTGCTATTAGAAAATATAAATTTGGTGAACTTATATGGTCCCAATATAGATGATCAAAAGTTCTTTGCTAATTTATTTCTTATCTTATCATCACTTACAGGGCAACATATAATAGCAGGGGATTTTAATTGTACATTGAATCCCAGTATAGATAGATCAACAGGACTGGACTGTACGCACAATGGATGTAGGATGACCATTAATCATTTTATGAAAGAATTGAAATTGATAGATATATGGAGAGAAACGAAACCACAAGTTAAAGCATACTCTTGTTATTCCAATACCTACAAGACATTCTCACGTATTGATTATTTTTTGATCTCCACAGAATTAAGGTCCAAGATTCAAAACTGTTTTTATGATAACATCGTGATCTCTGATCATGCACCCTGCTGTCTAATATATGTAGATAAGAAATTGACAAAGGAACCAGGTAGATGGCAATTCCAGCATAAATGGCTTCAGGATGAGGAATTTGTTAAATACATAGAAAAACAGATAGATGAGTTCTTTGACATCAATACTACACAAACATCAGCATGTGTAAAGTGGGAGGCTTTCAAAGCTTTTATTAGGGGACATATTAGTTATACAGGTTCAAAATCTAAGAAGACTCGAGAGGAGAGAGTCCAATTGGAACATAAAATAAAAATTCTTCAAGAAA
Source organism: Pholidichthys leucotaenia (assembly GCA_020510985.1). NCBI lineage: Eukaryota > Metazoa > Chordata > Actinopteri > Cichliformes > Pholidichthyidae > Pholidichthys > Pholidichthys leucotaenia. The sequence goes on from CM035839.1 coordinate 240,941,426, forward strand.
GAGTACATGCAGGAAGAGATCCAAGGTTGGAGAACGGATTACTGATTTTGAGAGCTGAATATGACAAAAAAATCAGCGAATAGAGCTGCCTCGAGTCTTCTAAGATTGAAACAATCTTTTTATGAACAAGGTGAAAAATCAGGAAAGTTATTGGCATGGCAGATTAAACAATTAGAATCTAAAACACCAATTACCAGTATTATAAGTAACGGACAGGTAGTTATAGATCCTTTAGAAATTAATAGAGCCTTTAGAGATTACTATGAAAAATTATATGATACCAAAAATGAATCTGACTTAACAAAACTACATGGGTTTTTGAACGAACTATTTATACCGTGTATTCCAAATGAAAATAGGGAGATACTGGAGTCTAAAATTAGTCAAGAAGAAGTTGGACTAGCCATTGATAATATGAAATCAGGAAAAAGTGCAGGACCAGATGGTCTTCCAGTTGACCTTTATAAAAAATTTAAGAATAAATTAACAAAACCTTTTTTGGAAATGGTTTTAGAAGCATTTCAAAATAGTAATTTACCATCATATATAAGATAAGATAAGATAAGCCTTTATTAGTCCCACAATGGGGAAATTCCAGGATTGCAACAGCATAGGGATAGCAACAATCAGAAGGCAAGAAAAAACAACATCTAGTAAACATATGTCCATATTACTATAAATGTACTGTATATATATAGACACACAGTGCAGAGCATTATGGCTGGTGGATGTGCAGCAGAAAGTCTAAGCTCTCTCTCTGCGGATGCAGCGGGCCAGCTGGAAGTCTTTGGGCATGATGGTGACCCCCTTAGCGAAGAAGAGACCACCAGGTGGGTCTCGCTGGTCTCCTGCAGAGCCATGACGGCGAAGCTCAGGAAACGCAGGACGGTCTTGAAGTCCTGAGCGATCTCCCTCACCAGGCGCTGGACGGGCAGCTTACGGATGAGCAGCTCCGTGGATTTCTGGTAGCGACGGATCTCTCTCAGAGCCACGGGCCTGTGACGGCGAGGCCTCTTCACTCTGCCGGTGGCCAGAGCGCCTCTCCGAGCAGCCCTGTGGCTAGCTGTCTCCTGGGGGGCTTCTTCCTCCAGTAGATTTTACGGGCGGTCTGCTTGGTTCTTGCCATCGCTCTTTATTATTCTGTCTTATATTTCTTTCACGCCGCCTAAACTCCAGCCCGGCACCCGCTTCGTTTTCGCTACAGCTCCCGGTATGTCGAGTTTCCCATTAGCACCGGGCGGCGGCCAAGTGCTAGCTAGCACTAGCTCCTCCCCGCTGTAACGTCTCCCGCTGCAAACCGTGGCTCCGTCCACCGACCCGGGAGACCCCCAGGGCGGTCCGTGATACATATACAGAGTGAAAGGTGTAGAAAGAAGAAGGAAGATAAAAAAAAAGGCTGTTGCAACAGGCAGCCGATTCGTGTGGCGCCGCCGGTCCGGCGGAACCGGAAAAAAAAAAAATAATAAAAAATAAAAATATATGAATAATGCCTTAATTATACTGTTGCCAAAACCAGGTAAGCCCTCTAATAAATGTGAAAATATGAGACCAATAAGCCTATTAAATGCCGACCTTAAGATAATCTGTAAAATTTTAGCAAGACGAATACAAGAAATTTTACCAAATATTATTAATCGAGATCAGAATGGCTTTATAAAGGGAAGACAAGGCTTCCATAATGTAAGAAGACTATTTAATATTATTTATTCTAATAAAGAAGCACCGGATACAGCTCTCTTATCACTGGATGCCGAAAAAGCCTTTGATAGAGTTGAATGGCCCTTTCTTTTTGAAGTCTTACAAAGGTTTGGACTTGGAAATAATTTCATAAAATGGGTTCAGATAATATATAATAATGCTACAGCAGAAATCCTAACAAATAACAATATTTCAAAATCAATAAAAATCAATAGAAGATGTCGACAAGGCTGTCCACTTTCACCTTTACTGTTTACTATGGCAATTGAACCTTTAGCGATGGCGATACGTCTACAGTCACAAATATATGGAATTAAAGTTGGACCAACAGAACATAAAATCTCCCTGTATGCCGATGACATAATTTTGTTTATGTCGAATCTTAAAAAATCAATTCCGACCTTGTTGAATTTAATAAAGAATTTTGGGGAAATATCAGGATATAAAATAAATAAAACTAAATCTTCAATATTAATGCTAAATGAGACCCAGAGAAATTACCCAGCCCCTGAGGTAAATCAATTCAATGCTGTAAATCAGTTTAAATATTTAGGAATCCAAATTGTGCCTAAGCTAGAATCAATCGCCAGTGTCAATTATGAAGCCTTAATGACAGATATTGATGAGTTACTTCAGAGATGGATGTCACTACCAATGTCGATGATCGGGAGAATTAATATACTTAAAAGTAATATCTTACCTAAAATACTTTATTTATTTCAATACATTCCCTTACCACCACCTTTAGATTTATTCTCAAGAATTAAAAAAAAGTTAGTGGAATTTATATGGAACAACAGGAGGGCTAGATTACGTCTGTCTTTATTATATTTACCATTTGATCGTGGAGGTCTGAAATGTCCAAATTTTATGTTGTATTATTGGTCGGCACAACTGAGGTCTATGACATATTATTTTTCATCAAATGATCTCCCTCACTGGACTGAAATGGAATCATACAATTTACCTTTACCTCTTCCCATATTCATATACTCAGATTCGGCAAAAAAATTACAAAAACAAGTTAAAAATCCATTTGTAAAGCATATGATCAAAATATGGTGTGAAGCTAAAAACTATTTAAAAGAACCACAGTTATTGTCACAATTTAGTCCAATATGGGGTAATCAATATTTTAAACCAGGGAGAGCGGACGCTGTATTTAAAGTTTGGAATTTAAAAGGGATACAAAAGATTCAGGATTTATATTTGCCATGTGCAGAAAACATAATGTCTTTTGAAGAGCTGAGGATCAAATTTAATCTCAATAGAACACATTTTTTTAAATATCTTCAACTTAGAAACTTTATTCGATCAAATCAAAATAAAGCTCTCACTCGACCTATCTATTCATCCTTGGAAAAAATGTTGATGAAAGATAGTAAAAGAAAGGGTATTATTTCAGAGTTTTATAACTCATTGACACTATCTTCAAGTGAAAATTCACTGAAAAGATTAAACTACTGGAAAGAAGATCTGCAAACTGAAATTTCAGAGGAACAATGGGAATTGGCTTGTACAGAAGCTCAAACCAAATCAATAAATGTACGCCTTAAATTGATACATTTCAAATGGTTAATGCGGATGTATGTTACACCGGAGGAGTTAAATAGATATAACAAAAATATACCAGATACATGCACAAAATGCATGGAAAGTAAAGGAACCCTATTTCATTGTGTATGGGAATGTAGATTAATAAGAATGTTTTGGGAAGAGGTGAGGGTAACAATTGAAAAAATAATCTCAAAACAAATCATATTGAATCCTAAACTGTTTTTGTTGGGTCTGTACCCAGAAAAGCATAATTTTAATAAAAGTGAAAGAACATTCATAGACCTCAGTTTGCTTAATGCCAAAAAATGTATTGCACTATTATGGAAAAAGACACATAGACCAGATGTGACTCAGTGGTTAAGACAGATGTTAACAAACCTTCCATTAGAAAGAATAACATATATACTGAAATCAAAGGAAATTGTGTTTGAGAATATATGGAGACCTTTTATTGATTATGTAAAAAATTTAAACATAACTCTTGAAGAAGAAGGTGAATGATGTGTGTGGACCTTGTAAATTCCAAACTGGTGAACATAATATGTATACTTATGTATTGGATTGTCTAGACTAAACAGAGGAGCATTGTTGAAGATTTGATTTTGTTGGTGGTTGTTGGTGTTTTTTAGTGCATTTTTTTTGTAGTACTTTAGTGTTAGTGTTTGATTGTTTGTATCATGTTTGTTAAAAAAAAAAAAAGGTTCAATAAAGATATTGTGGGGAAAAAAAAAGTCATACACCACTCGCTCCGTACATTTACAGAGCACAGAGGTCAGGGGCACTGGTCTGTAGTCTTTCAGGTCCTTAGGGTGAGTCTTTTTGGGGATTGGAATGATGGTAGATTCCTTCCACTGGTCAGGGACACATCCAGAATCCAAGAGATGCTGAAAAAGTCTGATGAGGACACCACCTAGCTGAGTGGAATATTCCTTGAGGACTCTGCCTCTGAGCCTATCAGGGCCAGCGGCTTTGTGTTGGTTGACCCTATGTAAGATGGACGTCACAAGTTGTTCCTCAATGATAAGGGATTCATGGGGGGAGATGGAAGATGGGGAGGTCCAGGTGGTCGGTGTGCTGCTGGTATTATACGGGTGAAGAAGGTGTTCAGTTGTTCTGCAAAGGAAGTTGGGTCTGGGCAGTTGACCATGGCAGGTTTTGGGGCTCTGCCCATCATGATGTTTAGACCCTGCCACACCTCTCTCGCACTTCCCGATGTTAATTTCTGCTCCACCTTATTCTTGTAATTTATTTTAGCCAGCTTCGCCATCCTCCCAAAATCTTTCTGCAGTTCCTTCACCCTCAGCCTGTATCCTTGTAGGAAAGCTTTTTTCTTATGGACCAGGCAGATTTTCATGTCCTTTGTAGCCCATTTCTTATTATTTGGGTGCATTATTATATGGTGGGTGGGAGTAACAGTGTCCTCACAGAATAAGATGTAAGAGGTCAGCACATCTGTCAACATGTTAAAATCACTGCCACAGTCATTAAAGAATAGATCCCAGTCTGTCAATTCAAGGCAACCTTTCAGCTGCATCTTTATTCCAGACTCTGACTGTTTTTTTTATGGGTTTACCTATTTTCAGTTGTGATCTGTATGTTGGCAGTAGCAGAATGACGTTGTGATCAGAACGTCGAAGAGATGGGCGTGGTTTTGACATATATGCACCAGGGACGTTACCATAACACAAGTCCAACATGTTTTCCTTTCTGGTGGGAATTGTGACATATTGCTCCAGAATGGGCAAATATGTGGTGATGTCACATCTGTTAAAATCCCCCAGTAAAAACACAGGCTGCTCTCCAGTCTGATTGACAGCTCTGTTATAACAGTCAGCTATGCACTCCACAGCTCTGCTAAAATCAGGACCTGGTATATAGGTTAAAATAACCGTTATTTGAGCAAATTCTCGAGGTAAACTGTCAGGTCTGAAGGACACTGTCATTAATTCGTAGTGCTTGCAACATTCAGTCTCTCTCACTGTGAAGTTTGTTGCCGACTTACTGATGACAGCCATGCAGAGCCCTCCACCAATTAATTTCAGTGTTTTTTTCCTTGTCCCTGTCAGCATGGATGATGTTAAAACCTTCCAAATCAAAGTCTATATCCTCAGAAAACCATGTCTCTGTGAAACAGAAGACAATGGTTTGCCGGTAATCCCGATCATACCTGATCAGTGTGGCGAGTTCTACACTTCTGTTCTTTAACGAAAATTATTGTTCTGTTCTGGCTCTACAAAATTATGGTCAAAAGTTTAAATTGTATGAGGAAAAAAGTTAAAATTTTGCCACATTCTGTTTCAAATTTATTTAAAAAAAAATAACCCTGTAATTTTATAATAATTTGCCTTTGTCCATCAGACAGGCCTCTTCACTGTCCAGTTTTAAAACTCCTCTTAAAACCCATTTTTATTCTCTGGCTTTTGACCCAGTTTGAGACACCGATTTTATTTGCTCTTATTGTCTCTATTGTATGACGATTGTTTTGTTTGTGCTGTTTTGTACTTTAGCTGTATTTTATTGATTTTATATTTTATTTATCGTTGATGTATAGCACTTTGTGTCAACAGTCGTTTTTAAAGAGCTTTATAAATAAAGGTGGATTGGATTGAAAAAAGATAAATTAGCCATAAAATAATCCACACATTTATAATAGTCTCAAATGTACAAGAAAAGTCAGTTTTACAAGAGAAAATTACAAATTTGAGGAAAAGTGTTGCAAATTTAGATAAATTTACAGAGAAAAGTAGAAAACTATAAGGAAATTGTTATACATTTTTGAGAAAAACCTCAAACCTTCAAGACTGAAGTCATTACTCAAGTTTTTAAGTGGGTGCTCTTTGTACCCTTAACTTGAAATTTTTGGTTGTCTATTTTTAATTATTAATTTCATAGCACTGCTTTCACATGAGTAGAATTTCCGGCTGCTATACCCATCTCTGATCATATAATTTCAGTATGTATGAGTAAATTACTATTATGAATGTTTTTTTCCCTTCCCTTTCCTACTCTTCATCAATGTCACAAAAGAAACAGAATAAAAATACAAAAAAATACACATGTTGGTTATTTATGTAAACCATGAAAAAAAATCCTGCAGGACAAAACATGACACTTGATATTTTCTGACCTGTTTGTATACCACCATAGACAGAGAGAGAACCTGAATTAGACAGGGCTCAGAGAGGGCAAGATGAGACAGAAGAGAGGAGCCAAGGAGAGGAAAGTGTTAAGGCAGAGGGTCCAGGAGAGGTGAGATCAGAGCGAGGAGAGAAGGATGATACCAGTAAAAAGTTCAAACACAGGACATCTGGGTGGGACCCTAACTGGCCCAATATGTCAACATTCGAGCCTTGGTAGTACAGTACTTCAAATGGTAAGTTCCATTATACAATATTACTGTACAAAATTTAAAAAAAAAAAGAAATAGTGTAAAATTAACATATTCCGGTTACAATCATGTCATGTGTTTTCTACCCCCCCCCCCGGAAAAATATGTTGCCACCACGCCAAGGTCTTTAAGCCAGAGGAAACACTGCTCCTGTATTATAAAATTTTATATTACATTTTGTTTGAAATTGAACAAAGAATCATTTTAATATTTTTGTTTAAAAATTAATATTGTGCTAAAACCAGCTAAAACATGAGCTTAATAAAATAAAGTGTGAAAGCAAGTTAAATGATACTGGCCTGTCTGGAGACAGCTGTGGTCTTCTGAAAGAATGTCCATGAAAGGATGACAGTTCTTAAAAGCACATTTTGAGATAAATTTGTCCATTTTTTATACAGGGTAGTTCCATTGAGAGGCAACCTCTCTTTTTCAAAGATGCACCTGTTCACAATCACACATTCAGACCAGGAAGCTGTCCAGTACAACCACAGATTGACTTGTGGCCACTGAGCAACTCCACTGGAGCAGTTAGGGTTAAGGGCCTTGGTCAAGGGCACCACAGTGGGGTTAAGGAGGGTGGAGCAAACACTGCTATGTCATCTGTCCCACCCAGATCTGATCCTGCCGGTCCAGGGATCGAACCCACGACCCTCCGCTCACCAGTCCACATCCCGAACCATTAGGTCACCACTGCCCACCATGTGTCAGATTTCTCTTCCATTTGTTTTAATAAAACATGTTGGACGTAAATTCATGGATCATGGCAAATATTTTGATTTAAAAAGGCCAAATTGTCACACAGTGGGAGGGAAAAATCTTGAATAGAAAAAAAAATATGTGTCAAGATGCATTGAGAATGGTTTTAGAATCAAATCAGAGTTCTGAATCATAATCAAATCCTGGGGTGCCTAAAGATTCCCACACCTATAGTTGGGACCTCAGCCGGGGAGAAGGACCGACTTATCAGACCTTTTGCAGTTTTAGTTGGTGACCCCTGTTCTAGATCTTTGTAGGATCTTAGTGTTTCAGAGTGTAAGCACTGGTACTGTACAGGAATAAATTAAAGATGTCTGGATAGGTGATGCTAGCCCACTTCTCCACGTCTTTTGACCAATTTTGTTTTGGAATGAGATAGGGGGCCTGCTTCTCTGAGTTGTTTTGACTATTTTGATCATTTCTGAGAAGTGATCAGCTTTTCTCTCTCAAGCAAATTTGGTCTTTATGTTGTGTTAATGACAGGTGTGGTGTGCTGTGTTCATAATGTCTCTGCAGGCTGGATAACCGTTACCCTTCTAGCTGACAAAATCACAAACCCATCTTTAGTTCATCTGCTTGGTGAGAAGTAGCCACAGAGTGAAGTGGTGATATGATATATTAATGAATAAACTAGGGCTGCAACTAACCATTATTTTGGTAGTCGACTAATCTAACAACTATTTTTTCAATTAATTGATTAATCGTGATTATTTTTCTCATGTCCACCATCTCTGCTTCCTGTTGGGGCTCTAGTGCGTATTTTACCTCACCTGCTGTTTAGGGATAAGGGATAAGGACCTGTACTTACAGTATATAGTGTTTTTTTTTCTAGTCTCAAAGACCACTCAAAGCACTTCACTAGTACTAACCCTCCACTCCAAGGGCCTATAGGAGACAGATCTCTAGGGACAATTTAGACCAACCAACTAACCTAACATGTATGTCTTTTGGATTGTGGGAGGAAACCGGAGCCCACAGAGTAAACCCACGCAGCACAGAGAGAACATGCAAACTCCACACAGGAAGGTTCCTACCGCTGCCAGCCTGGGGATTTGAACCTGGAACCTTCTAGCTGTTGGGCAACAGTGCTAACCACTGTACCACCGTGCTGCCATGGGCAGCACGCTAGTTCCAAGCCTGCACACCTGTGAAAGTCCCTGCTTTAATAAAACATTTTATAAGCACCACACTACTTTGCTGCTACTCTGGCTGCGCTTACCACAATACACATGCAGCACATGCGTACATGTCCTCAGCAAGTACTGGTACATGTACAGTGTAGTACTATTCCTGCACATGGCGGATTAATCTTTTCACTTGTCGATTCACTATACATGTACAGCACTAGTACATGTACAGACTAGCAAGTTTTGCCATACATGTATCTATTCACTATACAAATGCACTTGCGGTACAGTACGCTGTGCATAATGCAAAAACATTATGCACTAGTTTGCTGCTACGCCAGCTACGCTTAGCACATCCATACATTATGCAGAGCATGCATACATGACCTCAGCAAGTATTGGGGGGGGGGCTGAAATGTTCATAGACTGAAAAGTTCATGGTGGTCAGTACACGTCTGATTTTGACCGCTCTTGAATAAGTTATTGAGACGCTGCTTCTTATCAAGAAAAAAGGCCACACATTGACGAGTCAATTATGTCTTCCAAATGATGAATCATTCAGTTTGGATTCACCGATTATGAGGAGTACAAGGAAAAAGGAAGAAGGAAACACAGGGCAAAATGCAAATTTTGCTAAGCACTTTGAAGTTGGCCTCTGAAATAATGTGGTGACTCGGACTCAGTCTTGGCCTCGGAATGTGGTGACTCGACTACAACACTGGTGCAAACGTGTATATAGAGAGGCTATAGAAGGTAATGATGAAGAAAAAAACTAACTATGCAATTAATATATTCCAACAATATATGGCTAGAATATATTAGGAGTGTAGGCTACTCAGTCGAGAGAAAGCGAGAGAGAGAGAGATGATAGAACCTTATGAACGCGTTTTATTTTTTAGATTTAATTTTTCTCCTAAATTCTTTTTGTGGTTTTTGATTTTTCAGAATTCTGTAGCTCATATTTTGCATTTCAAAGAATATTCTACTTTCACTGGTGAATTTGTGACATTATCCAAGGCTCGGGGATGCAGAAAATCATATGGCTCTACACAAACCTAAGCAGAAAACATGTTTTACTTTATTTCACTTTGTTTTTAATTTTTATTAGGAAAAAATATATATACACACCACGAACAGAATATACTTCTCAGAAATTCTATCCTTCTCTTTCAAAGTGGGTCATGGTGGATCATGGCGATGACTGGTGACCTCCTCTCTTTCACTCCTGCTACCCTGGATGCTTACCGTACTGACTGACCTCAAGACCATGGCTCCTCATCAGCCACCACTACAGATCACTTCACCTCATGCCACCCTTTTCCAACCAATAGCCTGTCTACATTTACGTATAACTGATATAACAGTAGGGGAGGGACAAAAGACTGATTCAGTGATGATTGCGATACTTGACACTACCAACAATGCACCAAACCCTAAACACATGGACCAATCTTTAATTATGTATGTTTATGTACACACTGCACATTCACTTGGGTATTCAACCAGCTGCGTTTTCAGTCCACTAGATGGTGCCAAGCAAGCACCCAGTCAAGAGAAGACATATTTTGTATGCAAGATTTGCAGCCAGATTTGAAAGTTAGGAAGCAGTTATATAAAAGTTTGATCAAATGTCGGGCCTTTTTTTGGATTTTATAACAAAAATGTAAGAAAAGACCTTGACATGATACACAACCCGAAAGAAGCACTGCACGAAAAAAAGAAAAAAAAAACAAACAAAAAAAACACTTGGAACACGCGGGCCAGCACACGTCTCAGAGCAGCATTAGCAATGGCTAAGCTAAAGAGACACCAGCATGGAGCTTGCTTTTTATCAGAGTCAAGCAAGTAAAGTTTATTTGTGAGGCGCTTTTCACAGACATACAGTCAAAGCGCTGTACAATATAATAAAAGAAAGCTGATAGATAAAATTTTAAAAATACAAAAACAAGTTAAAACACAACATTAAAATCATTTACATCAGGGAAAATAAGTATTGAACACGTCAACATTTTCTTATTAAACATTTCTGATGGTGCCATTGACCTGAGATTTTCACCCGATATCAGTCACAACCCAAGTAACCCATACATACAAAGAAATCAAGGCAACTGTGTTCACAAAACAAGTTATATTTTATAAAGTGGAATGACACAGGGAATAAGTATTGAACACACTTGGTAAAATTCATTTAATATTTAGTAGAAAAGCCTTTGTTGGTAATAGCTTACAGACGCCTCCTGTATGGAGAAACTAGGCCCAGGCATTGGTCAAGAGTGATTTTAGCCCATTCTTCTACACAGTCTTCAAATTTTGAAAGTTCCTGGGTGTCTTGTATGAACTCTGATCTTCAGTTCCATAGATTTTCAAGTGGATTCAGGTCAGGTGACTGACTGGGCCATTCTAGCAGCTTTATTTTCCTTCTCTGGAGCCAGTTGAGAGTTTTCTTGGCTGTGTGTTTGGGATCATTGTCTTGCTGAACTGTCCACCCTCGTTTCATCTTCACCATCTTGGCAGATGGCAACAGATTCTTATCAAGGATGTCTCTGTACATTTGTCCATTCATCTTTCCTTCAATTATATGAAGTCTGCCTGTACCATGTGCTGAAAACACCTCCACACCATGATGCTCTCACCCCCAAACTTCACTGGTGTTATGGTGTTTTGGGGCTGATGTGCAGTGACATTTCTCATTCAAACATGCTGTGTGTTGTGGCATCCAAAAAGTTCAATTTTGGTTTCATCTGACCAGACTATATTCTCCCAGTATTTTACTGGCCTGCCCAAATGTTGTGCAGCAAACTTTAAACAAGCTTCAACATGCTTTTTCTTCACCAATGGAATCTTGCAAGGTGAGCAGGTATCCAGCCCATGTCGGTTGAGTGCATTGCTTATTGTTTGCCAACTCCAGGTCTTTCTGGAGCTCTCCACGAGTGGTCTTTCACTCTTGGATAACTCTTCTGATAATTCTTTTCTCTTCTGTGTCAGAGATCTTGTGAGGAGTTCCTGGTCGAAACCAGTTTATGGTAAAATGATCTGTCCACTTCCAAATGATGGCTCCAACAGTGTTCACTGGAACATTCAGCAGTTTAGAAATGCACCTGTAACCAAAGCCATCATTATGTTTTGCAACAATAAGGTTGTGAAGATCTACAGAGAGCTTGTTACTTCCACCCATTATGAGTTCTTTGTGGTGTGACAATCTGATATTCACAAAGCTTTTAAAAGGCTATCAGTCAGGACTTAACCAGCTGAAATTAATTTGCACTGCTGGGGAATGGGATGGCTTCCTAAATTCTGATGGATTTCAGCTGGTTTCTTGGCTTTCTATGTGTTTTGGACCCCTTTCTTCGTGTGTTTAATACTTATTCCATGTCATTCCACTTTATTAAATATAACTTCTTTTGTGAACACAGTTGCCTTGATTTCTTTGTATGTATGGATTACTTGTGATGCTAATGACGTGGTGAAAATATCAGGTCAATGGCTTCATCAGAAATATGTTTAATGAGAAAAATGTTGACACACTCGATCCTTATTTTCCCCACTGTAAAAATATCAGACCATTAAAAAGCAGTTGAACTGAAACTCAACAGAAACCCTTGTTACGCAAAAAAGTTTTCAGCTGCTTTTTAAAAGAGTCCACATAGTCAGCTAAATGTAGCTGAAGTGGTAATCTATTCCAAACAAACACCGTCCATCGTCCTCCTTATGTGCAGAGATGTATCTCCATGGAAAATGAAGCCCTGAGAATACTTCATTATCTGAAAGAGATGTCAACAGTTTTACTTTGGGACATGATTTGATATTGAATAAGGTGAAAAACCTTGAAATATATGGGATCATGATACTCGATATTGTGATTACTGTTGAATCATGATAGGATTGTATCGTGACCCAAGTATCACAATCCGAATTGAATCACGAGGTCCCTCGCAATTCCCACCCCTATATAACAGCCTTTGACTTTCTCTCCACAGCAGAAATATGTCCCGTTGCCCACATGCCCTCAGATATCACGTGGACAAGGGGGGACACTATTAACTATTTACAAATTTGCCTGGTTCTCAGTGGTGTATGCAACAAATTTTTATCATTCCTTTCTACCCTGTTGGCCATTTTGAGGCAACATTACATGTTAACCAGTTAAGTTTAAGTCAATGATTTCCATTGACAGGCTGCAACAACGTCTCGAACCCCTCCAACAACAGTACTGTTAAAGCATACAAATGATCTCATGAGCTGCACACCTACCAAAGAACAATGTGAAACAGATATTGTAACACTACTGAAACATTTGGCAGATTTATTCACATGCTATATTTCAGTGTTAAGAGTCACTTCCCACACTCCCAAGAGCAAGTAAGATCACTGATGGTAATCCCAGCACCTGAGCCTGCTGCAATAACTCAGTCATTGCATACATCTTGTAACTTCTCTATAGCCTTTGCCTGAGATCCTTATCTGGAAGAGGTGAAGCTGGCTCCTCTGTGCCTCCCAGTTCCTAAGACCTGGTCAATGTCTCATCAATCCCTCCCGTCCCTTTGGGTCAGGAATATCTCAAAACGAGGATCATGTGCTGTAGTACTGCCAAATTGGTTCACCAAGAGATTTTCCATACTTGCAGAAGATTATTGCAGTAAATGCATGATCTGCACCAAAAATAATGCAGGTAGAGCAAAGTCACTAACACCGCCCACCTAACTAACTAACTAACTAACTAACCTGCACTTATATAGCGCTTTTCAAGTCACAAAGACCACTCAAAGCGCTTTCATTAACACTAACCCTCTATTCTAAGGGCCTATAGGAAACAGATATCTAGGGACAATTTAGAACAGCCAATTAACCTAACATGCATGTTTTTGGCATGTGGGAGGAAACCGGAGAAATCCCGGAGTAAACCCACGCAACACGGGGAGAACATGCAAACTCCACACAGATCACTGTTGGTCGGGGGCTGGGATCGAACCCACGATCCCACGATCCCCACAATCCCCCGGCCAAGGGTAAACTGTGCTGCCGCAGTGCTAACCACTGCGCCACCGTGCAGCCAACACACAGACCAACACACAGACCTTTCCAACATTTGATGATGGATTTTCTTGAACTTAATCCCAGTAAAATAAAGCAGTACTGTTTAACTATGGTTGAACATATGGTTGAACTATGGTTAAGCATATTTTCCAACTGGGTGGAAAACATGCTGCAGCATCTGTAGTTGCAAAGCTCATGTTACAGAGATCATCCAATGATGGGGCATACTGGAGAAAATCTCATCGGACAATGGCTCCCACTTTGTGAACGAGGCCATCAAGCAGGTATCTGAGCACCTAGGTTTTGAGATAAATTACCACGGTTCATGTTATCCCCAGTCAGGGGATATGAGAGTGAGGCATAGAGAGAGACAGAGAGAGGCATAGAGCGTTAATGGAGTGTTAAACAAACTAACCAAATGTTGTAACGAAACACATTTGTCATGGCCAAAGGCACTGTCTATTGTGTGCACCTGCGAATGTCGTTTGAGATTCTCTTCACAGCTCCTCCAAATGTGGATATGGGACCCAGCGGACCTCTAATGGACACAAACCTGTACGAGGATCTCAAGGTAAGACACGACATATCACTAATCAAATCTCTGATGTGAGAAAGCAGGGAACTGCTGCCCGGTCTTGCTGCCTCTACACCACTGCATGACCTGAAACCTGGTGACTTCATGCTCATGAAGAACTTCAGGTGAAAACACTGGAAACAACACCACTGGTGTAGTCCACACCAGGTCTTGCTGGTCACCCACACCACCGTCAAGGTCGCTGAGAGGACCACCTGTACACACGCCAGCCACTGCAAACAGGTGCTAAAATTGGATGACACAAGTGACCACAAAGACTTCTAAGGAGCAACACCTTAAAAACATCCACTATCACACACACACCAAAGGTGGGGCTACACTGACTCAGCACAGTTTGAGCAAAATAAGGCTCTTCCTGCTCCAGCGAGTGACACACTGCACATACACGTTCCAGCGATTACACACCTCACAGGTTATAGCTCATGCAACTGAAGACTCAATGATGGAGTCCAGGAGAAGTCACCACTAGTTCCAGTAGCTGCCTCACTGTGGACTACTTGCATCACCGATTACATTCCCACTTCATCACACCCTCAGTCAGAAACAGACAGCTCAGAGTACAAAGATCACTTCTACATGTGCATGCGTGCATTCTCCTACTGCACTTGCTACATTCTCAAGTCACTAGCAGCCACAAGAACAGCTCATGCCAGTTTCACACAGAGTCTATGACGACACATTTTAACATTAACTGGGTAATGCGTCTGATGTTACGTTATCGTGTATCATGTTCTCTCAATATATTCACCAATGCATGATTGTTTATTTGATGCCATATATTCATGTCTGTTACTGTTGGGGATTCACCTGAAGGGTGCTCAGTCTTTTTCCCCTCACTTCTAGACAGAGTAGTTGGATAGCATCGGTGTCTTTCTCCTTACCTGTACCTAAACTTCGGGGAAGTTTTTGGCACTTGTCAGTAGGCCACCTGTGTTCATGCACCTCCATCTCTGGCAGGTGTTCTGCCCCCTAATAACAGTGCCTTATAAGGGAGCTTTTCCTTCCCACTGTCACCTAGTGCTGTTCATAAGGGACCGTTGGATCGGTGAGGTTTTCTCTTAATTACTTCTGATTTGTGCCTTATGTAACTAGTGCCTCAAGATGATTTGTGATTAGGTGCTATACAAATGAAGTTGAATGAATTGAAGATGTTCTGTGGTGCTCATTGGACTCAGGGTTAGTCAAGTTTCACTATGGTGTTTTGCTTGTATTCCGTTGTTTGAAATGACGTTTTACACTTACATGTTTTTTTTTCCCCGACCAAAAGAGAGGAATTGTAATAGAACATTTGGTAAATTCCATCCTTACCCGTTATACAATGGCTTTCTGTTTTCCCCTACCTGCACCCACTCTTTCTCACCCCTCCACCTCCCTTCCATTTTCTGTTTTCCAAAACAATACCTCATCACTCCTGAACTGCCTCCTGTTTGAACAAACTCCTCATATAAGCTTTAGCTCATGGAGTTTTTCATGGCTGCATTTTCTCAGAGAAGTCGTCCCCTTATTGCAAGAAATAAAACAATCTCAAGGAAAAATCTTTGACTCAAAATCCTTTTATTCATCATCACAGCAAATTTCCAGGACAACCTCTCCCAATATCCTCCCACAGGTGAGTAATATACTAAAATATCCATCAAAATCCATACTGTATGTTGAGTTATTAACCAAAAAAGGGCTCAGATACTAACGTTCCACATGAAAATCAAATGTATCCAAGCTACACGCACCAGTCTTTGAGTATGAAAAAGCTGAATGCCCCCAGGATTTAAATCACACTGCAAATGAGATGGGAGTCTTCCTCGCCTTGGTCAGCAGCTTTGTTTTTGCCAAGCAGCCACCCACTTCCAGGAGACTGCTCATTAAGTGATCATACTGTAGGGATCATCAAAAACTGGGATACACAGAAACTCTGTGGAAATCAAACTAATTAGGCAGCAGCGCTGCACATTTTCACCCCCCCTCCAAAGAAAAAGGCATATACCGTGATGGCATCACCGAAGTTTTCTGCTTCTTCAGTGAATCCCAAAACACTCAAATACATGGAGACGCTGTTAGTGACATCCATTCTGAAAGCTCAGAGCAGTCAGTCAGAGCAGAAACGTGTCCAGGTGTGAGGACATCCTGTTTCAACCTTCTGCCTGCTCGATAACTGTCCAGTCAAAGCAGAGAAATGAGAAAACCACTTTCATCATTGATCCATCTGTCAGTAATTTATTGTTTGGAAGTGTGGGCGGGCAGATGCTGCACAAAATGTCAGATGGGCACCCAGACTATAAGACTTAATGCCACCGAAAAACAAAACTTTTTATTTGTTTTTTAGTTTACTTGAGTCCATCATTTATTTTGCAGAGGAGTATTTTTTAAGAAAATCACACTTTCAGATCGCATTTTTATCTTAAGATTTATACATATTGTGGCGGACACACTCATGGAGATTGTGTGACTCACATTTTAGGTCAGAACAAAGGCAGGAAGCTGCAGGAATATTAGCTTTGGTATGCAAGGCCTGAGACTGTGGGGTCGCAATTAAAGGATTAAGGAAAGGATGCATGGGAGACAGTGGAAGTGATATCATGGAGAGAAATGCATTGTGACCGTCTTTATAATGCAAAGTGGTCTGTGTGACATGTGATCTACGAAGTGTGAAGTCCCTGATATTTAAGGGCGAGAGTTTACCGTTTCATTCTCTTTTTCTCTCTGCTGTGAGATGATGGTGTTGTGAATAAAGTTGACTTTGAGAAAGAACTCTGTCTCGTCATTTTCACATCACCACACTGGTGACCCGAGACGTATCATGAAAGAAGAAAATTCCCCCGGGCCAGCCGCATCAGGAGCCCCCAGCCAAACGAATGCCGCTACAGTCCAGCTACCGGACTTCTGGCAGAACAATCCACGCTCCTGGTTCAACGCGGTTGAGGCGCAGTTCAACCTCCGGGGGATATCGGTAGATGCCACGAAATTCTACCACGTAGTCGCAAAGCTGGACAACAACACGGCCCAGCATGTGGAGTAACACGTAGCCAGGGTTTGGCAGCCCCTCGCCTTTTTCAGCAGGACCTTGCGCGATAGCGAACGTAAATACAGCGCGTTCGACAGGGAGCTGCTCGCTCTCCATTTGGCCATCCGCCACTTCCAGTTCTGGCTGGAAGGACGCGCTTTCACTGCGTTCGTTGACCACAAACCGCTAACATTCGTGATTGCCAAGGTCTCTGAACCGTGGTCAGGCCGGCAGCAGAGACAGCTGGCCGCCATATCAGAGTTTACCACTGATATTCGGCATGTGGCGGGCAAACTCAATGTGGTGGCAGATTGCCTCTCGCGCGCCGTGGCGGCCCCAGTCAGCGTAGGGGTAGATTATGCAACCATGGCCGCGGAGCAGGTTAATGACGCGGACGTGCGCGCGCTCCAGTCTGGACCAACAGGGTTAAGGCTGGAGAACAGGGTGCTGCAAGACGGTATGCCCCGCCTAATCTGCGATGTCTCCACTGGACGGCTGCGTCCAGTAGTACCGGCCGCGTGGCACCGCCGCGTTTTTGACTCGGTTCATTCGTTAGCGCACCCTGGAGTGCGCGCGTCGGTCAAAATGGTGGGAGAGAAATTTGTGTGGCCGAGCCTCCGCAAACAGGTCAAAGAGTGGGCAGCAGCCTGCACAGCGTGTCAACGAGCCAAAGTACACAGGCACACGAGGGCTCCTTTGGAACCGTTTCACATTCCGGCCAAGAGGTTCGATCACGTTCATGTGGACCTCGTCGGACCCCTCCCGCTGTCACAGGGGTGCACACACCTTCTGACAATAGTGGACCGCACCACGTGCTGGCCTGAAGTGGTCCCGCTGGCATCAACCACAGCCGAGGAGGTGGCGCGCGCATTTTTAACAGCTTGGGTGGCGCGCTTCGGTGTTCCGTCGGACATTACGTCCGACAGAGGCCCTCAATTTGTGTCCGAGCTTTGGTCGACAATGGCCCGCAGCCTGGGTGTCACAAGTCACCGCACAACCGCGTACAATCCGCAGGCTAACGGGTTATGCGAACGTTTTCATAGGTCATTGAAAGCGGCTCTCAGAGCGGCACTGACGGATTCAAATTGGGTTGACAAGTTACGATGGGTGTTATTGGGGTTGCGTTCTGCACCTAGAGAGGATCTAGAAGCCTCCCCAGCTGAGCTAGTGTTTGCGCAGCCACTCCGGCTGCCTGGGGAGTTTCTCCCAGATAACTCTGCGCCAGACGCCTCCCCGTCTCAGCTGTTGCGGAGTAACATAGAATCAAGCACGCTGCCCGGCCCCGCGCACCACAGTTTTCCGCGAGTTTTTGTGCCTAAAACTTTGAAGAACGCAGAGTTTGTTTTTGTTAGACATGATGCGCATCGAACCCCATTGCGACCGCCTTATGACGGACCATTCAGAGTGCTAGAAACGGGGGACAAGCAGTTTTTGCTAGATTTGGGGGGTAGGAAAGAGAAAATTGGCATAAACAGACTTAAACCCGCTTTTGTGGTGGCAGATGAGCAAGTGCTGTTGGCAAGGGCCCCACGGAGAGGTAGACCACCTCGTGGGGTTTCACACAGTAATGTTTCCCATAAGAATGTTTCCCCAGAACACCCGCAGAGACTGAGAAAGGGTTTTCGCCCCCTGACGGCAAACCCCCAGCGTGATAGCGCCGTAGAGACGTTGAACCCCAACTTCAGCAGATACGGCAGGAGGCTGAAGCCTATACAGCATGTGGACTGATGTGTATTCTCTTGTTGTTCTGTTGTTTAAAATGCTGGGGGGGCTTGGTGTGGCGGACACACTCATGGAGATTCTGTGACTCACATTTTAGGTCAGAACAAAGGCAGGAAGCTGCAGGAATATTAGCTTTGGTATGCAAGGCCTGAGACTGTGGGGTCGCAATTAAAGGATTAAGGAAAGGATGCATGGGAGACAGTGGAAGTGATATCATGGAGAGAAATGCATTGTGACTGTCTTTATAATGCAAAGTGGTCTGTGTGACATGTGATCTACGAAGTGTGAAGTCCCTGATATTTAAGGGCGAGAGTTTACAGTTTCATTCTCTTTTTCTCTCTGCTGTGAGATGATGGTGTTGTGTATAAAGTTGACTTTGAGAGAGAACTCTGTCTCGTCATTTTCACATCACCACAATATAACTGTTTTCCACGTGCTCAGTGAAACAAATTCCAGACATATGTCTGCAAGTGTCAACACGTGAAACAGTTGCTGCCGTCACTTCTTTTTTTGGCAGCATCACAGCTGATGATTTAGCAAAAATAAGAAAATCACATTTTCTGCTACGCAGCCTTCTAAGATTACCATGTCTGTGCCAGTTCGGGTTAACATGGGGAGGGCGACTTCCGGTTATGGCTGCCACGTAGGACGGACGTGTCTCGCTCTGCTCTGCTCCTGGAGAAAAAAAATCGGCAAATAACTCTCTCATTTGGGACAGAACGTATCCCAGCATTTGGGCGAGGATATGTCGGCGAAGCCTAAGGCTGGAAAACCAGGAAAAGGAAAAAGCGAGCCGCCGAAACAGTCCAAATTAACGGACTTTCAGGTCTGTGACGCAGCAAACAAAACTCCATATATGGCGGAGGAGGCTGGCAACGGTGCGATATCTGCGGGGAATGGCGCAGATGCGCTGATGGCTGCCATGAGTTCAATGAGAGCAGACTTTTCCTCTAGATTTGATGGGATTATGACAGCGTTGGAAGGAATAAGAAAGGAATTGGGTGACTGTGTAGAACGAACGGCGCAGATGGAGCTCCGTCTCGCTAGTGCTGAAGATGACGTCACCCGTCTTCAATTAAAGGTGCGCACTTTGGAAAAAAAAAATAAATCTCTGGAAGATAATATTTTGGATTTGGAATCTCGGTCGAGACAGAATAATTTGAGGCTGGTGGGTCTTCCAGAGGAATCAGAAGGTCGGGACGTATGTTCCTTTCTGGAAAAGTGGATTCCGGAGGTGCTGGGCAGCGAGGAGTTGCAATCAGCAGTGGTTCTGGAAAAAGCACATCGTATTGGCCCACGGAGAGATAAGGGACCGCCGAGGACCTTAATTATGAAGTTTCTTAGCAACAGAGACAGGATGAAGATCTTCAACGCTGCACGAGTTAAAGGAGAGATTAAACACCAGGACCAGCAGGTGCGGTTCTACCCAGATTTGGCCACAGGAATCCAGCAATTGAGGAAGCAGTTTGATCCCGTACGTAAGGAGCTGCGCAACCTTGGGGTTCGTCATGGTGTAATCTATCCTGCGAGACTGCTGACCACGTATGAGGGCAGAACCCACATCTTCAAGACCCCAGAGGAGGCGCAGGAGTTCATCAAGAAGATCAAAGAAGAAGAAGAGACTGGTGGGAGCTAAGCATGAACAAAATATAAGGTAGAATAATTAAGCATTTGCACAGGCATCTGACTGACTTGAAGTAAATAGTAAGTTTACAAAATATAGATTGTATTATATATTAAAAAAACAAAACAAAACAAAAAAAAAAAAACTATGATGTACAAAGTTGTTAAAAATTTTGGAGTTAAGTTGGAAAACTACAGAGGAGAGTTAATGTTACATCATTAAAAGCAGTAGAGTTAGGGTGATTGGGAGGATGAAGAAGGAGTGGCTTAGGCTGTTCCCCGTGGGTGTGGAACGGTCGATGGCTATATCGGGAGACAGAATTTTTCTTTTGATTTTGGGGGGTTTGCCACAAGTGTGGGAAGGGGAAGTTTGTTTGTGTGTAGTTTGTAGGATGAATGTTCAAACACTCATGTTTTTGCTTCTCTGTATGAGCATGTTTACACTGCAAGGTAATCCCAAACTCTCTATTGATCATGGACCAAAGTGTTAATCTTAATTTAACTTCATGGAATTGCAGAGGTCTACAAAATTTAAAAAAACTTAAACAAGTTATGAATAAAATAAAGGACATGGGTTCAAGAATTGTGTTTTTACAAGAAACTCATCTGATAGAGGAGGATGTTAAAAGAATTAGGAGTAGATGGCAGGGAAGTGTATTCACCTCTTCATTTTCATCCCGAGCCAGGGGAGTTATGACTCTCATACATAAATCAGTTCTTTTCAAGTGAAAAATGTAATTGGAGACAAATTTGGAAGATATGTAATCATTCAAGGTTCTTTGCTATTAGAAAATATAAATCTTGTGAACTTATATGGTCCCAATATAGATGATCAGAAGTTCTTTGCTAATTTATTTCTCATCTTATCATCACTTACAGGGCAACATATAATAGCAGGGGATTTTAATTGTACATTGAATCCAGGTGTGGATAGATCAACAGGACTGGATTGTACGCACATTGGATGTAGGATGACTATTAATCATTTTATGAAAGAATTGAGATTGTTAGATATATGGAGAGAAATGAAACCACAAGTTAAAGCCTATTCTTGTTATTCCAGTACCTACAAGACATTCTCACGTATTGATTATTTTTTGATTTCCACAGAATTAAGGTCCAAGATTCAAAACTGCTTTTATGATAACATCGTGATCTCTGATCATGCACCCTGTTGTCTAATATATGTAGATAAAAAATTGACAAAGGAATCAGGTAGATGGCAATTTCAGCATAAATGGCTTCAGGATGAGGAATTTGTCAAGTATATAGAAAAACAGATAGACGAGTTCTTTGACATCAATACTACACAAACATCAGCATGTGTAAAGTGGGAGGCTTTCAAAGCTTTTATTAGGGGACATATTATTAGTTATACAGGATCAAAATCTAAGAAGACTCGAGAGGAGAGAGCTAAATTGGAACATAAAATAAAAAGTCTTCAGGAAAAAGTGTATGCAGGAAGTGACCCAAGGTTGGAGAATGAATTACTGATTTTGAGAGCTGAATACGACAAAAAATCAGCGAATAGAGCTGCCTCGAGTCTTCTAAGATTGAAACAATCTTTTTATGAACAAGGTGAAAAATCAGGAAAATTATTAGCATGGCAGATTAAACAATTGGAAATTAAAACACCAATTACCAGTATTATAAGTAGTTATAGATCCTTTAGAAATTAATAGAGCCTTTAGAGATTACTATGAAAAATTATATGATACCAAAAATGAACCTGATTTAACAAAACTAAATGGGTTTTTGAACGAACTATCTATACCGTGTATTCCAAATGAAAACAGGGAGATATTGGAGTCTAAAATTAGTCAAGAAGAAGTTGGGCTAGCCATTGATAATATGAAATCAGGAAAAAGTGCAGGACCAGATGGTCTTCCAGTTGACCTTTATAAAAAATTTAAGAATAAATTAATAAAACCTTTTTTGGAAATGGTTTTAGAAGCATTTCAAAATAATAATTTACCATCATACATAAATAATGCCTTAATTATACTGCTGCCAAAACCAGGTAAGCCCTCTAATAAATGTGAAAATATGAGACCAATAAGCCTATTAAACGCCGACCTTAAGATAATCTGTAAAATTTTAGCAAGACGAATACAAGAAATTTTACCAAATATTATTAATCGAGATCAGAATGGCTTTATAAAGGGTAGACAAGGCTTCCATAATGTAAGAAGACTATTTAATATTATTTATTTTAATAAAGAAGCACCGGATACAGCTCTCCTATCATTGGACGCCGAAAAGGCCTTTGATAGAGTTGAATGGCCCTTTCTTTTTGAAGTCCTACAAAGGTTTGGACTTGGAAATAATTTCATAAAATGGGTTCAAATAATATACAATAATGCTACAGCAGAAATCCTAACAAATAACAATATTTCAAAACCAATAAAAATCAATAGAGGATGTCGACAAGGCTGTCCACTTTCACCTTTACTGTTTACTATGGCAATTGAACCTTTAGTGATAGCGATACGTTTACATTCACAAATATATGGAATTAAAGTTGGACCAACAGAACATAAAATCTCCCTGTACGCCGATGATATAATTTTGTTTATGTCGAATCTAAAAAAATCAATTCCAACCTTGTTGAATTTAATAAAGAATTTTGGGGAAATATCAGGATATAAAATAAATAAAACTAAATCTTCAATATTAATGCTAAATGAGACCCAGAGAAATTACCCAGCCCCTGAGGTAAATCAATTCAATGTTGTAAATCAGTTTAAATATTTAGGAATCCAAATTATGCCTAAGCTAGAATCAGTCGCCAGTGTCAACTATGAAGCCTTAATGTCAGATATCAATGAGTTAACTCAGAGATGGATGTCACTACCAATGTCGATGATTGGGAGAATCAATATACTTAAAAGTAATATTTTACCTAAAATACTTTATTTATTTCAATACATTCCCTTATCACCACCTTTAGATCTATTCTCAAGAATAAAAAAAAAGTTAGTGGAATTTATATGGAACAACAGGAGGGCTAGATTACGTTTGTCTTTATTATATTTACCATTTGATCGTGGAGGTCTGAAATGTCCAAATTTTATGTTGTATTATTGGTCGGCACAACTGAGGTCTATGACATATTATTTTTCATCAAATGATCTCCCTCACTGGACTGAAATGGAATCATACAATTTACCTTTACCTCTTCCCATATTCATATACTCAGATTCGGCAAAAAAATTACAAAAACAAGTTAAAAATCCATTTGTAAAGCATATGATCAAAATATGGTGTGAAGCTAAAAACTATTTAAAAGAACCACAGTTATTGTCACAATTTAGTCCAATATGGGGTAATCAATATTTTAAACCAGGGAGAGCGGACGCTGTATTTAAAGTATGGAATTTAAAAGGGATACAAAAGATTCAGGATTTATATTTGCCATGTGCAGACAACATAATGTCTTTTGAAGAGCTGAGGATCAAATTTAATCTCAATAGAACACATTTTTTTAAATATCTTCAACTTAGAAACTTTATTCGATCAAATCAAAATAAAGCTCTCACTCGACCTATTTATTCATCCTTGGAAAAAATGTTGATGAAAGATAGTAAAAGAAAGGGTATTATTTCAGAGTTTTATAACTCATTGACACCATCTTCAAGTGAAAATTCACTGAAAAGATTAAACTACTGGAAAGAAGATCTGCAAATTGAAATTTCAGAGGAACAATGGGAATTGGCTTGTACAGAAGCTCAAACCAAATCAATAAATGCACGCCTTAAATTGATACATTTCAAATGGTTAATGCGGATGTATGTTACACCGGAGGAGTTAAATAGATATAACAAAAATATACCAGATACATGCACAAAATGCATGGAAAGTAAAGGAACCCTATTTCATTGTTTATGGGAATGTAGATTAATAAGAATGTTTTGGGAAGAGGTGAGGGTAACAATTGAAAAAATAATCTCAAAACAAATCATATTGAATCCTAAACTGTTTTTGTTGGGTCTGTACCCAGAAAAGCATAATTTTAATAAAAGTGAAAGAACATTCATAGACCTCAGTTTGCTTAATGCCAAAAATGTATTGCACTATTATGGAAAAAGACTCATAGACCAGATGTGACTCAGTGGTTAAGACAGATGTTAACAAACCTTCCATTAGAAAGAATAACATATATACTGAAATCAAAGGAAATTGTGTTTGAGAATATATGGAGACCTTTTATTGATTATAAGATAAGATAAGATAAGATAAGCCTTTATTAGTCCCACAATGGGGAAATTCCAGGATTGCAACAGCACAGGGATAGCAACACTCAGAGCAACAATCAGAAGGCAAGAAAAAAAAACAAGCAAACAAGAGCAGCTAATATACATATGTACATATTACTATAAGATATATATATACACACACACACACACACACACACAGACACACAGTGCAGAGCATTGTAGCTGGATGGAATAAATATATGAATATATGAACACACACAGTTTACAGATTATGTAAAAAATTTAAACATAACTCTTGAAGAAGAAGGTGAATGATGTGTGTGGACCTTGTAAATTCCAAACTGGTGAACATAATATGTATACTTATGTATTGGATTGTCTAGACTAAACAGAGGAGCATTGTTGAAGACTTGATTTTGTTGGTGGTTGTTGGTGTTTTTAGTGCATTTTTTTTTTTTTGCAGTACTTTAGTGTTAGTGTTTGATTGTTTGTATCATGTTTGTTAAAAAAAAAAAAAAAGGTTCAATAAAGATATTGTGGAAAAAAAACATGGGGAGGGCAAAACTGATCAGCTGACAGGACTTTTACAGAACATTAAGCTGCGCCATACGAGTGTTTCCATGTCTGAATAATGTTAGCATCAGCAGACTCTGTTAGCATCAGCACCGGATCACCCCAGGGCTGTGTACTTTCCCCCCTACTTTTCTCCCTTTATACCAACTCCTGCACCTCCTCCCACCAGTCTGTCAAGCTGATCAAGTTTGCGGATGACACCACCCTCATCAGACTCATCTCCAACGGTGACGAGTCCGCCTACAGGAGAGAGGTGGCCCAGCTGGCGTCCTGGTGCAACAACAACAACCTGCAGCTGAACGCTCTGAAGACAGTGGAGATGATTGTGGACTTCAGGAAAGTCACAACCCCTCTGCCCCCCCTCACCCTCACAGGCTCTCCCATCACCACTGCTGATTCCTTCCGCTTCCTAGGCACCACCATCACCAGGGACCTCAAGTGGGAGCCGACCATCAGCTCCCTCATCAAAAAGGCCCAGCAGAGGATGTTCTTCCTGCGGCAGCTGAGGAAGCTCAAGCTACCCACCAAGATGTTAGTGCTGTTCTACACAGCCATCATCGAGTCCATCCTCACCACCTCCATAACCGTGTGGTACGCAGGAGCCACTGCCAGGGACAGACTAAGGCTGCAGCGCGTCGTGCGCACTGCTGAGAAGGTGATCGGCTGCAAGCTCCCATCTCTCCAGGATCTGTACATCTCCAGGACCCGGAGGCGTGCTGGCTGGATCATAGCCGATCCTTCACACCCTGGTCACGTACTGTTTGCCCCTCTCCCCTCAGGTAGAAGGCTTCAGTCCATTCAGACTAAAACCTCCCGTCACATGAACAGCTTCTTCCCCTCTGCCATCAGACTGCTGAACACTAAGTGACTTATTGACTCTCGTGCACTATGTACAGCAGCTCAACCAGACTCATGTCAATCATCACTGTTTTCTTCTTGCATTACCGACTGCACTATATGGTTCTCCACATTATCTGCTGCTCGCTAATATATTTAAACTGCTGACTAGTATTACTCATTCTTATTCTACACTTTATTGCATGTATAGTTTATTGCTTTTATTTTATCATGTTTAATGTTGCAGCATTGCACCGAGACAAATTCCTAGTTTGTGTACTACATGAACAATGGCAATAAATCTGATTCTGATTCTGAATAATGTGACCGTATTCATCATGTGTTAATCCAGCTGTTAGGGCTGTGCAACATGACAACAGCTATTGGATAACAAGATAAAAATGTCTGTAGTTACCTCCACCAAGGAGGTCATGTTTTTGTCGGTGGTAGTTTGTTTGTCTGCCTGTTAACAATAACTAAAAAAAAGTTATGAATGGATTTTGGTGGAATTTTCAGGAAAGATGCGTCATGGCACGGGGAGCAGATGACTAGATTTTGGTGATGATCTGAGAATGCAGACCTACACCAAGGCTCTTATCTTCTCACAGTGTGTTAGTAACAATACTCCAAAACTAATGGACAGACTGATGCAATTTTCACCAGAAGTGGCTCTAGGCCTACACACAAACCCATTACATTTTGGAGGTGATCCATGAGGGACGGAAGGAGCCTTGGCGGAGGTATGCGCTCTCAGAGTGTTTTTCTTGTTTCATATAAAACCCTATCGTTTACTGTATATCGGGGTTTCACAAATGCACTGTTTTGGGGCAGCAGCTTTACATCAAAAAAAAACAAAACAAGATGGCGCCCACAGCGGCCGCCATGGTGTATCGCTGCCCTTTAATTTTTATAATTTGTCTGTTTTTGTTCACCGATTGTGCATCTGCCGGTTCATACACCCGTGAAGAACTATTAAATATCAGGACTCTCACCCCCATGGACTTTCTTCCAGTTTTTTTTAGCTCCTGCCGCCGATCTGATCCATGTTTGGCCAAAAGAGCTAGACGGCGGAAAAGAGGGAAGAGAGGGGGGATTCTCGCTCGTACTACGAAAAAGAGGCACGCCAACAGCCTTGCCTGGCATATTCTATCCAATGCCAATTCTCTCCTGAACAAGGTAGAAGAATAAAGACTGCTGATGCGTTTCAAGGACCTCGCTTCCTCGGTCTGTCATCTGCTTCTCTGAGACCTGCTTACTGAGAACATTCCAGATTGCGCAATCAGCCTCGAGGGATTTCAGCTGATTCGTGCTGACCGCGTCACAGAGCTGTCCGGTAAGTCTACTGGAGGAGGAGTGTGGCTTCTATATTAACAACAGCTGGTGCTCTGATGTAAACGGTGATTTCCAAACACCGTTCTCCCGCCCTGGAATTTCTTTTCATTAACTGCAAGCCATTTTATTCCCCGCGGGAGTTTTGCCTCATCATCCCTCGTCGCTGTGTACGCCCCTCCCGACGCGGACACGCGCGAAGCTCAGCGCGTTGCTCGCAGATCACATCCAACTTATGGAGCGGAACTTTCCAGACTCCCTGGTTATCGTGGTGGGCGATTTTTAACCAGAGCAATCTGAGTCACGAGCTCCCCCGCTACAAACAGTGTATTAAATGTCCAACCAGAGGAAATAACACGCTGGATCACTGGTTATACTTCAGTAAAGGACGCATATCGCGTGTTCCCCGCGCTGCGCTGGGACTATCTGATCATGTGATGGTTCACCTCATCCCCCACTTACAGACAAAGACTGAAACTCACTAAACCTGTTGTGCCCACCACAAAGAAATTGACCAGTGAAGCTGGAGAGAAACTGAAACACATGCATGGAAATAACTGACCTAGGGCATGTTTAAAAGAGCCACACATGATCTTAATGAGTACATAGACACTGTGAACTCATATATCAACTTCTGTGAGGAGGACATTCTCCCATCGCGCACAGGGTAAGATATTCTAATGACAAGCCCTGGTTCACAGCTAAGCTCAGACGGATCAGGAAGGAGAAGGAAAGCTGCGTTGAAAAGTGGAGACAGGGACTGCTACAGAGAGGTCAAATATCGGTTTAACAGAGAGCTGAGGGAGATCTAATCTGTGTATTCTGAGAAAACTCCAGCAGCAGTTCACTGCTAATGACTCGGCTTCTGTGTGGAGAGGACTGAGGCAAATCACCAACTATCGGCCTCAGGCTTCTAAAGGTCAGGATGACAAAGCCCTTTGTCAAAGACTGTCCCAACATTACGCCCGTTTTGACACCTCGTCAGCTGTGTCCAACTCCACCCACTCCACCCAGCTCCACTGCCTCCTCAGCCCCTAATTCATCAAAAGCGGTCCCCCCCCCTCCTCCTCCTCCTCCCCCCCTCCCCTTGTCATCAGTGAGCAGGACGTGCACAGACAGTTCTCCAGACTGAACCCGCGCAAGGCCCCCCGGGCCGGACGGTGTGTCTCCCTCCACCCTGAGACACTGTGCGAAAGAGCCTGTCTCCTGTCTTCACAGACATTTTTAACACCCTCCATTAAGCAATGTCACGTGCCGATCTGCCTCAAATCCTCCACCATCATCCCTGTCCCAAGAAGCCACGGATTACTGGACTTAACGACTCAGACCTGTAGCGCTCACCTCTGTAGTCATGAGTCCTTTGAGCGCCTGGTCCTGTCTCACCTCAAGTCCATCACCACACCCCTCCTAGACCCGCTGCAGTTCGCCTACCGTGCTAACAGGTCTGTGGACGACGCAGTCAACCTGGCCCTCCACTCCATCCTGCAGCACCTGGACTCCCCGGGAACCTACGCCAGGATTCTGTTTGTGGACTTCAGCTCCGCATTCAACACCATCCGCCCCGATCTGCTCCAGGACAAGCTGTCCCTGCTCAACGTGCCTGACTCCCTCTGCAGGTGGATCACCGACTTCCTGACGGACCGGAGACAGCATGTGCGGCTGGGGAAGTCTGTCTCAGACTCTGTTAGCATCAGCATTGGATCACCCCAGGGCTGTGTACTTTCCCCCCTACTTTTCTCCCTTTATACCAACTCCTGCACCTCCTCCCACCAGTCTGTTAAGCTGATTAAGTTTGCGGACGACACCACCCTCATCGGGCTCATCTCCAACAGCGACGAGTCCGCCTACAGGGAAGAGGTGGCCCAGCTGGTGTCCTGGTGCAGCCACAACAACCTGCAGCTGAATGCTCTGAAGACAGCGGAGATGATTGTGGACTTCAGGAAAGTCACATCCCCCCTGCCCCCCCTCACCATCACAGGCTCTCCCATCACCATTGCAGATTCCTTCCGCTTCTTGGGCACCACCATCACCCGGGACCTCAAATGGGAGCCAACCATCAGCTCCCTCATCAAAAAGGCCCAGCAGAGGATGTTCTTTCTGCGGCAGCTGAGGAAGCTCAAGCTACCCACCAAGATGTTAGTGTAGTTCTACACGGCCATCATCGAGTCCATCCTCACCTCCTCCATAACTGTGTGGTATGCAGGAGCCACTGCCAGGGACAGACTAAGGCTGCAGCGCGTCGTGCGCACTGCTGAGAAGGTGATAGGCTGCGAGCTCCCATCTCTCCAGGACCTGTACATCTCCAGGACCCGGAGGCGTGCTGGCCGGATCATAGCCGATCCTTCACATCCTGGTCACGTACTGTTTGCCCCCCTCCCCTCAGGTAGAAGACTTCGGTCCATTCGGACTAAAACCTCCCGGCACATGAACAGCTTTTTCCCCTCTGCCATCAGACTGCTGAACACTAAGTGACTTTTGACCCTCGTGCACTATGTACAGCAGCTCAACCAGACTCATGTCAATCATCACTGTTTTTCTGTTGCATTATTGACTGCACTATGTGGTACTTCACATTATCTGCTACATGCTAATTTTTTAAAACTGCCTTGACTAGTACTACTCATTATTACTAGTATTATTATTATTATTACTTATTATTACTTATTTTTCTACACTTAAAAGAAAAGCGCTATATAAGTGCAGGTTAGTTAGTTAGTTACACTTATTGCACGTTTCTAGTCCTTTAGTTTTTTTAGTTTATCCCTTTTTCTCATTATGTTTTTAATGTTGCAGCATGGCACCGAGACAAATTCCTAGTTTGTGTATTACATGAACAATGGCAATAAATCTGATTCTGATTCTGATTCTGACATCATTTTGGTGACGGTTTGTGGTCTGCACGTGCACAGTACTTTACATTTACTTTACACAGCAATACCAGCTACTGCTGACTTCAAATATGTCTGTTTAGGTAAATATCAGAATATTGCTGTGCATGTAACCATTGCCACTATGCCCCACAGGCAGAGCACACATGGGCGGGCCAAACATGTTATTTTTTCATTAGTATAGGATAATTGCACATTCAGTTGTTACTGGACAAGGCTTAAACTGGCTCTTCTATCCCCACCAGAGAGTCTGGGCGAGTTGTTGTGATGACCTTTGAAATTATTCAGCTTCTCCCTGAGAATCCTGCACTAAGACCCACACCAAGCCTACAGACTTCAGCTGAAAACTGCACCTTTTTTCTGCTCTAGATGGCCACTACAAGCTGGGAGGCATATGATTCCTGTGTCACAGCACACTGTCCACAGAGGATGCAGAACACACGCAAGCTGCAGTTTAAGACCCTGGAGTGAATGCCTCCAACAAAGAGAGAAGTTTTCATGCTGGTTTGTTTGTCTGCTGTTCGTTAACTTCACATGGATCCCCCGTCATCTAATGGGTCCATCCGTAGCCCAAGGGCTACCGTTGGTGAAGGTTTCATCAAAGTCCATCCAGTACTCTTTGCATAATCCTACTAACAACAGACAGACAGACAAACCAACATTCTGAGAGATGAGGTCCTGGTGGAGGTATGCACTCTCTGAGTGTCCTCTAATTCCATTTGAAAAACGTTAGGGAAGCTACATTCTTGCATTGAAGTGAGGGATAATATATGTAGATACAGTGACATGCCGAAGGTGGCAGAGGACATTTGGTCACATTACACATTACTAGGAAGCCTGAACCAGACGAGGCACATGCCGCTTATAAATCCTGCTTCCCTTTATTAGATAAGCTGGCAATAAAACAAACTTAAAGGGGTCAATGACTGCACTTTTTCCACATTTTAACAGCTCACACATGTCCTAATGAAATGTTTGTGACCTATTTTGTTCACATTTTCTTTCATTTTTTAATTATTGAAGCAAATTCGTTGTGTATTTTCCCTGGCTTCCTTGAAACGCTTTAAAGCATATCAGTGTCATGAACATCTTTCACCTACTCAGCTCCACCCTACCTCTTATGTCGGTTAGCCATTAGCTGACTAGCTTCTAGCCTTTAATGTTTAGCCTCCTCCTAGTCTAGATGAGCAGCGCTGGTTCACTGATCCACAGTCGATGGTGTGTCTCGCGTTACTCCAGCCCAGCTCCCAATAACTTTGCCATGATTCCACAACAAATCACAAGCACCGGGTTCCCCCCCCACTGATTGCTGCAACTGACCTGGCCTGGGACCCAAGGCTGCTGGCCGAGTCGAGCTGCCGAGCCACGGGATCTCAAAGGGCAGTGTCTCACTCTGCAGGACGCCGCTCCGCTCTCCCCTACGCTCCCCTGCGCTGCCCGCGAGAACAAAGTGAAGT
This sequence comes from Pholidichthys leucotaenia, assembly GCA_020510985.1. NCBI lineage: Eukaryota > Metazoa > Chordata > Actinopteri > Cichliformes > Pholidichthyidae > Pholidichthys > Pholidichthys leucotaenia. The sequence goes on from CM035839.1 coordinate 240,973,225, forward strand.
CGCACGGAGCTCCAGAGGACAGTGGGGGAGCCGGCCATGAGAGCCAGCCACCTCAAGTCCCAGTCCAGGTCGGTTCCATGACCGGCGCGCCAGTGCTTGTGATTTGCTGTGGAATCATGGCAAAATTATTGAGCGATCATCTGGAGTGACCCGAGGTATATTGTGGACTGGTGAACCAGGTGGTAACAGGGATGCTGTTAGGGTGACTAAGATCTGAGGAAAATAACAGCATAAGCCCCGTTTGGTGCGAGCCTCCTGGTACCAGTGTTAGCTCGGGGGCTAATAGGCTACCTTTAGCACCCCTTCCATCTACATGACAGACAGCTAGGCAGGCCAATAATAGAGCTGTGGGCAGGTCTCAAGGACAGGGGTGGTTTGGTCTTGTCAAATCATGACGTATATGATTTACCTGAAAAGTCAAAAATGTATCCTGGCGTTCTGGGAGAGAAAAATGAGATAAAGGGTTTTGTTTTTTTGTTTTTTTAAGGGAATTGACCATTTTGATATTTTTCGATAATTGCGTGACCTTCTCTTCTTCTTCTGACATATGTAATTATCTAGCAACAGAGGCAGTTACCACACAGCTTAGTCTGGGGCACACAGCCTGTTAGCAGGCATATGCTGAGATCCAGGTTAAAGACACACTGCTCTCAGAGGGGATGGCTGCATGGTGAATGTGCATGCACTGAGTGTTTGTGTGTGCATACATGGGCAGGAGTAACAAGCGTGCATGAGCCAAAAAAAAAAAATTAAAAAAAAAAAATCAGCAGACGTTTCCCGTGGAGCGAGCGCGAGCTTCCATTAACACAACCCACCATGGTCCCTCCGCTCGGCTGAGAGAGGCCACTCAAAAGCCTGGAGGGATGCCAGTTCAGCTGAGTATATGGAAGAGCAGGACGATGACGGGACGCCAGAGAGCACAGACAGAGGGGATGAGGAAGGGAGGACGAAGAGGACCTGAGCTGTATGGGGGGAGGGGGGGGATGAGACTGGGGGAGTAAGAGAGGCGGTCTGGCCCTCATCCAGGGCTATCACTGGCTGGAGTTGAGCCGCTGCCAGCTCTAGACAGGGATGGAAGCATGGATGCTGCAAAGCTAAATCAACACACGGAATGTTAAGCGCCAACCATCAGACCAGCACCAGCCCAGTCACAGTCACTCCTCCTTCCTCCTCCTCTAAAGAAAGGGAAGCTGCTTAAAAAAAAATTCCCTTAAGTATCCTTCTTCTGGCAGACGATGCTTAAGTGTATCCTCTTTAGGCGGGACATTATCATAACTGATTTGCCGAGTGGCCAGAGGAGCCCAGTCGCACAAGCCAGGAGGCAGACAGAAATGAAAAAAAAATTAATGAACATTAGCAAGACGGGAAGGGGGGGGGGTCTGATGGTCTAGCAGTTAAATGTTCTGCCCCGTGGTGATCCCCAGTAGGGCTGCACCAAATATTCAGTTATCCAACATTCATTTGTCACTTACATTCAGTTTTTTGATATTTGGACATTTACACACCCCCCCCCCCCGAAAACTGCTTGGTTTCAATAAAGGTAAATTAAAAATCTACAGGGACTGCACAAATGATCGACCTCACAATTGCAACGTATTCTCTGCAGGTTTGCCAACCATGCAGGTCTAAAATTTGTCTTTACCACCTTCAGGGGAAAGAATGTTCAACTCCATAAAAAAGAAGCAAGTAGTATATTTGAGTCACTAAATTTACCAAACTTAAAAAAAAAATTATTTTACATGAATAAATTTTTTAACTACACGTAATAACTCAGTAATATGCCAAAAATGCCATGCTGGTGTCTCTTTAGCTTAGCCGTTGCTAATGCTGCTCCCAGACGTGTGCTGGCCCGCCGTATTCTAAGCGTTTCTTCTTTTTTTTGTGCAGCACTTCTTGCGGGTTGTGTGTCCATGTCAGGTCTTTCCTTCCATCTTTGTTATAAAATCCAAAAAGACCCCACATTTGAGCTAACTTTGAGCTAAATGCTTCCAACTTTCAAAGCTGGCTGCAAATCACGGAGACAAGCTACAACGTTCACCGTTTGACTGGGTGGTTCGCTTTTGTGCCATCTAGTGGACTGACAACACCACTGATTAACTACTAACCCAAAAGTATATGTGTGCACATTTTAACTAAAGATTGATCCGTGCCTCTATGGATCGATGCATTGTCGCCAGTGCCAAGTATCACAATCCTTCACTGAATTCATCTTTTTTCCCACCGCAATAAATTAATGAGAAAACACATCTGAAGTTCACTAGAAAAGCTACAAATTTGTGACAAAAAAGTTGCAGTTGCATGATAAAGTTTAAGTTAACTGATGCTGATAAGTTGATTAATCACCTGCAAAGTCATCAATGCACAATATCTCAACACATACACTTAAAGGATCAATAATTTTTGGCATGACAACCCTTTTCCCAGCAAACAGTATGCATAAAATATTTGATGACTAGAAATGTATAATAATCATAACTCCATATTTCACGTTGACAATACATCTACTTTGTATGTCACTTTCTGATAAGCCATCGTTTTGTTTCACCTGACAAATCAGGGAGTGCATGCTCGCCTGTCATCGAGGTCCCCTCCATACAACGGGAGATCCGATAGCATTTACTCCCAGTGGTGGATATTTCAATTTTCTTCCAAGCAGATTCCCTCTCAGTACACATCACACCTGAGGCTCTGATGAGAGAATCGGCAAAACCGTCAAGACATTCTGACCTTTGCTAACATTCGAATTAGGAAAGGAGAATAGGTAGCCTCCAGCTCTCCAGGTTCTCTTCCACCTGCCCCCTACTCTCACAACAGCTCACAATGTCGTCTGCAAACATCATGGTCCACGGAGACTCCTGCCCGACCTCATCTGTCAGCCTGTCCATCAGCATGGAGACAAGGAGGAGCTCAAAGCTGATCCCTGATGAAATCCCTACTCTCATTTTCAAATCCATCTGCCACTCCTATAGTCGACACCTCACCACTGTCTCACTGTCCTCATACATGTCATGCACCACCATTACATGTTGTCTCGTGCCATTCCTGACTTCTCGATAAATTACCACACTTCCTCTCTTGGCACACTATCATATGCTTTCTCTAGATCCACAAAGACACAGTGCAACTCCTTCTGACCTTCTCTATACTTCTCCATCAGCACTCTCACCCCTGGATTTACACCGACTCCAGATGCAGACCATAGCAGATGCAGTGTGGACGGAGCCTTGTGGCAGTCCCCACCCACTCTGTTTGTGTTTTGATCCGGCATGGATCAGAGCAGGGTTTGATATACAAGATTGCGTGAGAATTATATAAAATAATGCAAGATCTCGAGAAAGACCCAAACAAAACCAAGATGAACTGATTGCAATCACGTGATAACAACAAGGAAGCGTAATGTAGCGACGCTCCACCTGGATTTATGTGCCAATACGCAAGTAGCCCGTTAATTTTAATTCTATGAAGTGTTTGTACAGTGGGGTAAAAAAGTATTTAGTCAGCCACCAATTGTGCAAGTTCTCCCACTTGAAAGATGAGAGAGGTCTCCAATTTTCATCAAAGGTATACCTCAACTATGAGAGACAAAATGAGAAAGAAAAAAAATCCAGAAAATCCCATTGAAGGATTTTTAATGAATTAATTGGTAAATTCCTCGGTAAAATAAGTATTTGGTCAATAACAAAAGTTCATCTCAATACTTTGTAATATACCCTTTGTTGGCAATGACAGAGGTCAAACATTTTCTGTAAGTTTTCACAAGGTTTTCACACACTGTTGCTGGTATTTAAGATAAGCCTTTAATAGTCCCACAATGGGGAAATTCCAGGATTGCAACAGCACAGGGATAGCAACACTCAGAGCAACAATCAGAAGGCAAGAAAAAACATCTAGTAAACATATGTCCATATTACTATAAATGTATATATATAGACACACAGTGTGGTTGGTTGGTGAATGTGCAGCAGAAAGTCTAAGCTCTCTCTCCGCGGATGCGGCGGGCCAGCTGGAAGTCTTTGGGCATGATGGTGACCCCCTTAGCGAAGAAGAGACCACCAGGTGGGCCTCGCTGGTCTCCTGCAGAGCCATGACGGCGAAGCTCAGGAAACGCAGGACGGTCTTGAAGTCCTGAGCGATCTCCCTCACCAGGCGCTGGACGGGCAGCTTACGGATGAGCAGCTCCGTGGATTTCTGGCAGCGACGGATCTCTCTCAGAGCCACGGGCCTGTGACGGCTGAGGCCTCTTCACTCTGCAGGTGGCCGGAGCGCCTCTCCGAGCAGCCCTGGTGGCTAGCTGTCTCCTGGGGGGCTTCTTCCTCAGTAGATTTTACGGGCGGTCTGCTTGGTTCTTGGCCATCGCTCTTTATTATTCTGTCTTATATTTCTTGCACGCCGCCTAAACTCCAGCCCGGCACCCGCGTCGTTTTCGCTACAGCTCCCGGTATGTCGAGTTTCCCATTAGCACCGGGCGGCAGCCAAGTGCTAGCTAGCACTAGCTCCTCCCCACTGTAGCGTCTCCCGCTGCAAACCGTGGCTCCGTCCGCCGACCCGGGAGACCCCCGGGGCGATCCGTGCGTCCGTGATATATATACAGAGTGAAAGGTGTAGAAAGAAGAAGGAAGATAAAAAAAAAAGGCTGTTGCAACAGGCAGCCTACTCGTGTGGCGCCACCGGTACGGCGGAACCGGAAAAAAAAAAAAAAAAAAAAAATTTGGCCCATTCCTCCATGCAGATCTCCTCTAGAGCAGTGATGTTTTGGGGCTGTCGCTGGGCAACACGGACTTTCAACTCCCTCCAAAGATTTTCTATGGGGTTGAGATCTGGAGACTGGCTAGGCCACTCCAGGACCTTGAAATGCTTCTTACGAAGCCACTCCTTCGTTGCCCGGGCGGTGTGTTTGGGATCATTGTCATGCTGAAAGACCCAGCCACGTGTCATCTTCAATGCCCCTGCTGGTGGAAGGAGGTTTTCACTCAAAATCTCACGATACATGGCCCCATTCAGATTCTTTCCTTTACACGGATCAGTCCGTCCTGGTCCCTTTGCAGAAAAAACAGCCCCAAAGTATGTTGTTTCCACCCCCATGCTTCACAGTTAGGTATGGTGTTCTTTCTCCTCCAAACACGACAAGTTGAGTTTTTACCAAAAGTTCTATTTTGGTTTCATCTGACCATATGACATTCTCCAATCCTCTTCTGGGATCATCCAAATGCTCTCTAGCAACTTCAGATGGGCCTGGACATGTACTGCTTAAGCAGGGGACATGTCTGCGACAGCTGGATTTGAGTCCCTGGCAGCGTAGTGGGTTACTGATGGTAGCCTTTGTACTTTGGTCCCAGCTCTCTGCAGGTCACTTCACTAGGTCCCCCCATGTGGTTCTGGGATTTTTGCTCACCGTTCTCGTGATAATTTTGACCCACGGGGTGAGATCTTGCGTGGAGCCCCCGATCGAGGGAGATTATCAGTGGTCTTGTATGTCTTCCATTTTCTAATAATTGGCTCCCTCAGTGATGTCTCACACTCAAGCTGCATAACCTATTGGCAGATACAGTCAGTCGTCCCAGCCCTGGTGCCGGTCTTACAATTTGTTTCTGTGTCCCTTTGACCAGCTCTTTTGGTCTTTGCCATAGGGAGTTTGGGAGTCAGACTGTTTGAGGTTGTGGACAGGTGTCTTTATACTGATAACGAGTTCAAACAGGTGCCATTAATACAGGTAACGAGTGGAGGACAGAGGAGCCTCTTAAAAGAGTAGTTACAGGTCTGTGAGAGCCAGAATCTTGCATGTATGTAGGTGACCAAATACTTATTTTCCACCATAATTTGCAAATAAATTCTTTAAAAAACAGACAATGTGATTTTTTCCTGGATATTTTACCCTCATTTTGGTCCCTCTCATAGATTGAGTATACCTATGATGAAAATTGGAGACCTCTCTCATCTTTTAAGTGGGAGAACTTGCACAACTGGTGGCTGACTAAATACTTTTTTTGCCCCACTGTATGTTATGTCTAAGTTTTTACCTTTTCTGACACAGTGGTGGGGAAGTAGACCTCATAAAATAATGATCTTTAAATCAGTTTTAATGAACAAACAGCTATTAAATACTGCAGCATTTCCTTGCAGATTGGATCTGGCGGTCTGAATCCCACAAGCCGGATTAGTTCACAGTAGTCCAGACCTGGGTGGGATTAGAAAATTGACGAGAATGGTAACTATATACTGCAGAGTCTGGATCGCAGCCGTAATGGACTGCATCCGGAGTTGGTGTAAATCCAGGGCTAGAGCAAACATTGCATCTGTAATACTTGTTCTTGGCATGAAACCGTACTGCTGCTCACTGATTGTCACCTCTCTTCAACAACTCTTTCCCATATCTTCATAGTGTGGCTGATCAACTTGATGCTTCTGTAGTTACTACAGCTCTCAGCATCATCTTTGTTCTTGAAAACTGGTACCAAAACACTTCTACTCCACTCCTCAGGCATCCTCTCACTCTCCAAGACTGTGTTAAACAATCTGGTTTAAAGAGATCCACTGCCATCTCTCCTAAAAATCTCATACCTCCACAGATACAGTGGTGTGAAAAAGTGTTTGCCCCTTCCTGATTCTCATTTTTTGTATGTCACACTTAAATGTTTCAGATCATCAAACAAATTTAAATATTATACAAAGATAACACAAGTAAACATAAAATGCAGTTTTTAAATTGAAGGTGTGTTTATTATTAAGGGAAAAAAAATCCAAACCTCATGGCCCTGTGTGAAAAAGTGATTGTCCCCTTAACCTAATAACTGGTTGTGCCACCCTTAGCAGCAGTAATTGCAATCAAGCGTTTGCGATAACTGGCAATGAGTCTTTTACCAGCGCTGTGGACGGAATTTTGGCCCAGCTATCATCTTTGCAGAATTGTTGTAATTCTGCCCACATTGGAGGGTTTTCGAGCATAAACCGCCTTTTTAAGGTCATGCCACAGCATCTCAATTGGATTCAGTGTCAGGACTTTTACTAGGCCACCTCCAAAGTCTTCATTTTGTTTTTCTTAAGCCATTCAGAGGTGGACTTGCTGGTGTGTTTTGGATCATTGTCCTGCTGCAGAACCCAAGTGCACTTCAGCTTGAGGTCACGAACAGATGGCTGGACATTCTCTTTCAGCATTTTTTGGCAGACAGCAGAATTCATGGTTCCATTTACCACAGCAAGTCTTCCAGGTCCTGAAGCAGCAAAACAGCACCAGACCATCACACTACCACCACCATATTTTACTGTTGGTATGATGTTCCTTTTCTGAAATGCTGTGTTACTTTTACGCCGGATGTAATGGGACACACACCTTCTAATAAGTTCTACTTTTGTCTCGTCAGTCCACAGAGTATTTTCCCAAAAGTCTTGGGGATCATCAAGATGTTTTCTGGCAAAAACTGAGATGAGCCTTTTGATCTTTTGCTCAGCAGTGGTTTTGTCTTGGAACTCTGCATGCAGGCCATTTTTGGCCAGTCTCTTTCTTATGGTGGTCATGAACACTGACCATAACTGAGGCAAGTGAGGCCTGCAGTTCTTTGGATGTTGTTGTGGGGTCTTTTGTGACCTCTTGGATGAGTCATTGCCGCGCTCTTGGGGTAATTTTGGTCAGCCGGCCACTCCTGGGAAGGTTCACCACTGTTCCATGTTTTCACCATTTGTGGATAATGGCTCTCACTGCGGTTCACTGGAGTCTCAAAGCTTTAGAAATGGCTTTATAACCTTTTCCAGACTAACAGATCTCAAGTATTTTGTTTCTCATTTGTTCCTGATTTTCTATTGAATGTCTAGCTTTTGAGGATCTTTTGGTCTCTGTCACTTTGTCAGGCAGGTCCTATTTAAGTGATTTCTTGATTGAGAACAGGTATGGCAGTAATCAGGCCTGGGTGTGGCTGGAGAAATTGAACTCAGCTTTCCAAAGATGTAATAAACCACAGTTAATTTATGTTTTGACGGTGGGGGGGGGCAGCAATCACTTTTACACATAGGGCCATGCAGGTTTGAATTTTTTTTTCCCCTTGATAATAAACACCTTCATTTAAAAACTGCATTTTGTGTTGACTTGTGTTATCTTAGTCTAATAGTTAAATTTGTTTGATGATCTGAAACATTTAAGTGTGACAAACATACAAAAAATGAGAAATCAGGAAGGGGGCAAACACTTTTTCACACCACTGTATGTCATCTGGACCAGCCACCTTTCATTCTTCTCTCCCTTCATAGCTGGCCTCACTTTGCCTTGCTAATCCTTGGAACTTCCTGGTTCACCAGCTTTCCTTCATCCACCCTCCTTTCTCTCATTTTCTTTATTCATCAGCTCTTCAAAGTTCTCCTTCCACCTTCTCAGCACACTCTCATCATTTGTTAGTACATTACCATTTCTGTCCTTAATCAGCCTAACCTGCTGTACATCCTTTCCAGCTCGATCTCTCTTTCTAGCCAATTGATACAAGTCCTTTACTCTTTCCTTAGTGTCCAGCCTCTCTAACAACTCACTATATGCTTTTTTCTTTGCCTTTGGCACCTCTGTTTGCCATATGCTCCAAATACTCCTGTCTCTTCATCTCCTTAATTATCCCACTTTTTCTTTACCAGCCTCTCCCTTTGAATACTTTCCTGTACCTCCTCATTCCACCAAGTCTCCTCATCTTCTTTCCTCTGTGCAGAGGATACACCTAGGCAATACGTTTTCCCCAAAACTGTGACTGTGATAAAGATCGTTGACATTATGAAGACCACTCTATGCCCCAGATATAGTGATATCATGATAACAGTCTATGCACAACTTTTCAAAGAACTCTGAAATTTTATTTATTAATAATATTAAACGCTGGAATGGAAATGTGGAAAAATATTCAAAATATCCTAAATAAAAGAAACCAAAACAAATACAGTTGTTTTAGCCACTACTGTTTACACACTGCTGAGACATTTGGCTTGATGTCATCAGTAAGGCCATTTGTTTACAATAAGCACAGTCTCAGAGTTGGCATAGTCGAGAACAACACAGTGAACACTAAACATCTATTTTGAGTTGTTTTTCTCGGTGCACTCTTTAATGCAGCTGCTACCTTGTAAAATGACTGACTGTACGAACGGCCGCACTAATCATATGAAGGTAGCGTAACCATGGGTGTTACATGAGTAACTATGTAGCACTGCCACATATTTAATTGCATTGCCCTTTTATGGAGAGAATGGTGACCACATAAAAGGATAGCCAGGGTATCTTAATTGATATGGTGCAATAATTATAGATACTCCATGCCACTGTTTGTGCCTCTGTATTAATCATATTCCACTTTTTGAATGCATGTACAGACGCGGACAAAATTGTTGGTACCCCTCAGTTAATGAAAGAAAAACCCACAATGGTCACAGAAATAACTTCAATCTGACAAAAGTGGTAATAAAGAAAAATTCTATGAAAATTAACCAGTGAAAATCAGACAATGCTTTTGAATTGTGGTTCAAGAGAATTATTTTAAAAAACAAACTCATGAAACAGGCCTGGACAAAAATAATGGCACACCTAGAAAAGATTGAAAATAATGTGACCATAGGGACATATTCAACCAAGATGTGTCCTCTAATTAACATCACAGGTGTCTACAAACTTGTAATCAGTCAGTCGGCCTATTTAAGGGTGACAAGTAGTCACTGTGCTGTTCGGTGACATGGTGTGACCACACTAAACATGGACCAGAGGAAGCAAAGGAGAGAGTTGTCTCAGGAGATTAGAAAGAAAATTATAGACAAGCATGTTAAAGGTAAAGGCTATAAGACCATCTCCAAGCAGCTTGATGTTCCTGTGACTACAGTTGCACATACTATTCAGAAATTTTAAGATCCACGGGACTGTAGCCAACCTCCCTGGACGTGGCCGCAGGAGGAGACGGATAATACGAATGGTAACAAAAGAGCCCAGAACAACCTCTAAACACATTCATGGTGAACTCCAAGGTCAAGGTACATCAGTGTCAGATCGCACCATCCGTCGTCGTTGGAGCCAAAGTGGACTTCATGGGAGATGACCAAGGAGGACACCACTGTTGAAAACAAATCATAAAAAAGCCAGACTGGAATTTGCCAAACTGCATGTTGACAAGCACAAAGCTTCTGGGAGAATGTCCTATGGACAGACGAGACAAAACTGGAACTTTTTGGCAAGGCACATCAGTTCTATGCTCACAGACGCAAAAATGAAGCATACCAAGAAAAGAACACTGTCCCTACTGTGAAACATGGAGGAGGTTCTGTTATGTTCTGGGGCTGCTTTGCTGCATCTGGCACAAGGTGTCTTGAATCTGTGCAGGGTACAATGAAATCTCAAGACTATCAAGGTATTGTAGAGAGAAATGTGCTGCCCAATGTCAGACCGCTTGGTCTCAGTCGCAGGTCATGGGTCTTGCAACAGGATAATGACCTAAAACACACAGCTAAAAACACCCAAGAATGGCTAAGAGCAAAACATTGGACTATTCTAAAGTGGCCTTCTATGAGCCCTGATCTAAATCCTATTGAACATCTGTGAAAGGAGCTGAAACATGCCGTCTGGAGAAGGCACCCTTCAAACCTGAGACAACTGGAGCAGTTTGCTCATGAGGAGTGGGCCAAAATACCTGCTGAGAGGTGCAGAAGCCTCATTGACAGTTACAGAAAATGTTTGATTGCAGCGATTGCCTCAAAAGGTTGTGCAACAAAATATTAAGTTAAGGGTACCATCATTTTTGTCCAGGCATGTTTCATGAGTTTGTTTTTTAAAATAATTCCGTTGAACCACAATTCAAAAGCATTGTCTGATTTTCATTGGTTAATTTTGATAGAATTTTTATTTATTACCACTTTTGTCAGATTCAAGTTATTTCTGTGACCATTGTAGGTTTTTCTTTCATTAACAGATGGGTACCAACAATTTTGTCCATGTCTGTATATATGGAAAAAACTAATCAACCTGTCACTACATCAGCTGGTCATGGGAGGAGTCATCAGCTGTTTTCCCAGCAGCTGGTAGCGGTTTAAAAGGAAAGCTGAAGTGGCCACGACAGACAGACATTCAGATGGACACAAGCACTCTGACATAGAGAGCCGTTGTCGCATGGAAGAATAAAAAGCAGGCCTGTCTGAAACTACCGAAGCAAGCAGAGGGAGCATCAAATTGTAGGGAGTCCACACGGGACCTACGAGGTGTCGACGCGTCACCACCGTGAAGCGAGAGGCTGGTTGGCCCATGAAGGAGGACGCTAAGCTGAGGGAAGTCCACTGCGCACCCGGAGCTAGGGGCGGCAGGAGCTAAAGATGGTGAGGGTGTTCCTGCTTGTGTCCCTCTTCAGTCATTCATTTTTTTCATCTGCATTTTGGACTGAGCTCGGGTTTTTTTGTGTTTTTTTTTTTGAGTATTCATACAGGGACATCCTGTTTATTTTTCGGGTGATGGTATTGGAACATTTCACTTTTTTCTTCCCTTTTTGTGCCGGCGAAGATTTGTGGGACTTGGTGATGGACTGTGAGAATTAATATTTGGGTTATATAAAAAAAAAAAAGCACTGACGGTTGTAAATAAATTGTGGAGGAGGTGAAATATGCTATGAGAACGAAATTGTTCTTTCATTGCTCTTTTGTTGTCTTTATATTTCAATAACAAACCACAAAACCATAACAGCTTGTCCAAACTGGAATTATTTTAGCCCTTGTTTGTTTAGTAATATTCTCTATTTCATAAAGGAGTGTTACAGATGGTGGCCCGTATGGGGAATATGATTTATAGCTTTATGGTTTAATTGAATGTTACAAAGCCAGTTTAGAAAGCTTGGGAAGATAGATCCTCGAAGTATTCCTTCCACCGCCCGACGATATCCCCAGTCGAAGTCAACAGTGTCCCATCCGCACCATACACAGTGTGGACGGGGAGCTGCTTTCCCCTCCTGAGCCGCCGAACAGTTTGCCAGAATCTCTTTGAAGCCGACCGAAAGTCTTGTTCCATGGCCTCACCGAACTCCTCCATACCCGGGTTTTTGCTTCAGCAACCACCCGAGCTGCACTCCGCTTGGCCTGCCGGTACACCTCAGCTGCTTCGGAGTCCCACAAGCCAACCAAGCTTGATAGGACTCCTTCTTCAGCTTAATGGCCCCCCTCACCACTGGTGTCCACCACTTGGTTCGGGGGTTGCCACCACGAGATGCACCGACCACCTTGCGGCCGCAGCTCTGGGCCGCCGCTTCAACAACAGAGGTGGAGAACATGGCCCATTCAGACTCCATGTCTCCAGACTCCCTCGGAATGTGGTTGAAGTTCTTCCGGAGGTGGGAGTTGAAGACCTCCCGGACAGGGGCCTCAGCCAGACGCTCCCAGCTCACCCTCACTATACGTTTGGGTCTACCAGGTCTGAATGGCTTCCTCCCCTGCCATCGGATCCAACTCACCACCAGGTGGTGATCAGTTGACAGCTCTGCACCTCTCTTTACTCGGGTGTCCAAGACATACGGTCGCAGGTCTGATGATACGATAACAAAATCAATCATCGACCTGCGACCTAGGGTGTCCTGGTGCCAGGTGCACATATGGACACCCTTATGCTTGATACATGGTGTTCGTTATGGACAGACTGTGGTTAGCACAGAAGTCCAATAATTGAACACCACTCGGGTTCAGATCGGGCAGGCCGTTCCTCCCAATCACCCCCCTCCAGGTTTCACTGTCGTCACAGGGGCTGAGGTCGCCAAGGTGGTTAAAAATCTCTTTGGTGGCCGGGCCCCGGGGGTGGACGAGATTCGCCCTGAGTACCTCAAGGCCCTGGATGTTGTTGGGTTGTCATGGTTGACACGCCTCTGCAACATTGCGTGGAGGTCGGGGGCAGTGCCTTTGGCATGGCAAACCGGGGTGGTGGTTCCTCTCTTCAAAAAAGGGGACCGGAGGGTGTGCCTCCAACTTTAGAGGGATCACACTCCTCAGCCTCCCTGGGAAGGTCTATGCCAAGGTACTGGAGAGGAGAGTCCAGCCGTTGGTCGAACCTCGGATTCAGGAGGAGCAATGTGGTTTTCGTCCTGGCCGTGGCACATCGGACCAGCTCTTTACCCTCTCCAGAATTCTTGAGGGTTCGTGGGAGTTTGCCCAACCAGTTTACATGTGTTTCGTGGACTTGGAGAAGGCATTTGACCGCGTCCCTCGTGGATTTTTGTGGGGGGTGCTTCGGGAGTATGGGGTATCGGGCTTGTTGTTACGAGCTATTCGGTCTCTGTACGACCGTTGTGAGAGTTTGGTTCGTATTGCCAACACTCGGTCGGAGTCATTCCCAGTGAGAGCTGGACTCCGCCAGGGCTGCCCTTTGTCACCGGTCCTGTTCATAATTTTTATGGACAGGATTTCTAGGCGCAGCCAGGGAATGGAGGGTGTCATGCTTGGTGACCACAGGATCTCATCTCTGTTGTTTGCAGATGATGTTGTCCTGTTGGCTTCATCCAGCAATGACCTACAGCTCTTGCTGGGACGGTTTGCTGCTGAGTGTGAAGCGGCTGGGATGAGAATCAGCACCTCCAAGTCCGAGTCCATGGTCCTCAGCCGGAAAAAGGTGGATTGTCCTCTCCGGGTTGGGGACAGGCTCCTGCCCCAAGTGGAGGAGTTTAAGTATCTTGGCGGTCTTGTTCACGAGTGAGGGGAAAATGGAGCGAGAGATCGACAGACGGCTTGGAGCAGCATCTGCAGTGATGCGGACGTTTGTACCGGTCTGTTGTGGTGAAGAGGGAGCTTAGTTCTAAGGCAAAGCTGTCGATTTACCAGTCAATCTACGTTCCTACTCTCACCTATGGTCACGAGCTTTGGGTAATGACCGAAAGAACAAGATCGCGGATACAAGCGGCTGAAATGAGCTTTCTCCGTAGGATTGCTGGACTCACCCTCAGAGATAGGGTGAGGTGCTCAGTCATCCGGGAGAGGCTCAGAGTAGAACCGCTGCTCCTCCACATTGAAAGGAGTCAGTTGAGGTGGTATGGGCATCTGATTAGGATGCCTCCTGGACGCCTCCCACTTGAGGTGTTTCAGGTACGTCCCCACTGGGAGGAGACCCCGGGGCAGACCCAGGCCTCGGTGGGAGGACTATGTCTCCCCGCTGGTCTGGGAACGCCTTGGTATCCCCTCTGAAGAGCTGGAGCAGGTGGCTGGGGAGAGGGACGTCTGGGCTTCTCTGCTTGAACTGCTGCCTCCGCGACCCGGACCTCGGAAAAGCGGTAGAATGCAGATGGATGGATGGATGGATGGATGAATGTTACAACCGAACCAGAGCCAAACTCTCCAATCTGGACAAAAATTGATGGCTTTGCTGCGTGAAGCAACAACACTGTTAGAGAGAAGCAGACTTTCATACTCAGTTGGACAAACTACTGTATATTGTGAACAGACCCTCTTTCATACTCAGTGGGACAAACTACTGTATATTGTGAACAGACCCTCTAACTCTCCGCTTCACTTTCTCTGGCTGTCCTCAATGCAAAAGCCCCGTCTCCCACAGGGAGCGTACAGAGGGACAGAAGAAGCATGGTCTGCTGAAATGTTGGCTGATTATACAAAGAAAGACACACGTTAACAGCAACTTATTGTAGCCAGAAAACTTATCACAGTAGTTTTTTTTTCTTATCATAAGATTAAGGCCAAGACACACCAAACACCTGTCTACTGGTTTCCCTCAATACTCCTGCTGTACTTTCCCAGTCCTCTGGTAATTCTTCCCTACCACCCACAGCCTGTATCAGATTTCTCCTTCTACATAAGATGTAGTCCACCTTTGTGCACCTTCCTCCACTCTTGCATGTCACCCTGTGCTCCTCACTCTTCTTGACATATCTCTTCACTACAGCCAAGTCAATCCTTTAAGCAAAATCTGCAACCATCTGTCCTTCCACATTTCTCTCCTTAAGACCATGCCTACCCAGAACCTCCTCATAACCTCTGTCCTCTTCAACTACATGTCCATTAAAGTCCGCTCCAATCACTACTATCGCCCCCCTGGGAATACTCTCTACCACTTCATCCAACTTACTCAAGAATTCCTCGTTTTCTTCTACCTGACACTCAACTTGTGGGACATATGCACTGACAACATTCAACATCACACCTTTGACTTCTAGCTTCAAATTCATGATCCTGCTGATTCCCTCTTCACATACTCTTGCTTCAAGATTACTCCGACTCCACTTGTCTTCATATCTACACCATGGTAGAACAATTTAAATCCACTTCCAGTGCGCCTAGCCTTGCTTCCCCTTCCATCTGGTTTGTTGAACACACAGTATATCTACCTTTCTTCTCTCCATCATATCAGTCAACTCTCTCTATTTACCAGTCATGCTGGCAATTTATCAAATCAGAATGTGTGGATTCAAATCCATTATCCTTTTGTTTTCTTATTAAAGACAAGGGAGAGAAAGGAAATGTTTTACCACTACATGTTTCCACTGTCCCACTGCAGTCTTCATCAGAAGTCAGTCTTCTAATGAAGACTGCAGTGGACAGTCGAAACATGTAAAGGTAAACACATCTCCTTTCTAGCCTCGTCTTTAATAAGAAAACAAAAGGCTAATTATTGAAAAGAAGACAAAATGAACATACTCGAGCTACTACGTGGATTCAAATCTGTTCAGTTTATTTTTTAAAAGTTTTGATAAAAATAGGTTTGCACTGTATTCCCAATAGGTAATCACGTTTCTTCATGTTTTTTAATAACACATGTCAACTTATATAGAATACGGTAATGTGTCAGTGTTTACCTGAGTAACTAAAATGGTGTCTTCAAGTCTCCTGGCATTCAGAAACTGCTTCCAAAAAAGCCTGGAGCAAGTTTTTAAAGTGTGGGAATTTTTAAACACAGCCCGGATAAAACAATGCTCTGCACAAAATGAAATGGCCTCGCACCAGCACAACTTCATGCATAAACATTTAAAAAGAAAACATCTTGGGGCCGTCCAACCTCAAAATGATAAGCCAGCAGACTAAGTATTTCTTACTGTGAGTTTTCCATCACTTTCCACCACATTTGCAATTTGCAGAGTATTTATGTGAATATGAGCATAAACTACATATACAAGTCCCTGTATTTCAGTATTTGTTGGAGGTGGTGACCAGTGGAATTTATTTTACACAAACACACGCCATATTAAAGGCTTCACTGCTGACTAACTGGTTTTGTTTGTAATTTGCAGTTTTTAACCAATAATAATTTTTTTTTTTTTAAACATGACATCGTAAGGGCACATTTTATTTACATATTTGAATGTTTTGAAAGTTGGGAATTGTATTAAATATTCCTAAGATCCCATTCTTTCACTGTTTGTTATGGGCTGAATTTATGTTTTACTTGGACCTTAAATTAAATGGTCACAAGCAGCAATGTTAAATAAATGTAATGATGCTTTAAAATCCCTTCTTTTGCATTATTGGTAGTTTACTTTTTGTTTGGATGTGAAATGTCTATTTCTCAGGAGGAATGCTTGACCTTAACCAAATAATCAATTGATTAAGGAGAAAATAATCGTTAGATGACGAATAGAAAAAATTATTGTTCAATTAATTGTTTAAAAATAACTGTTGCTGCGGCCCTAAAGACTGTGACCACGCCTGTAACCTGATGGTTACAACATGTAACACAAATGCATGTTTGAGAGGATTCCTGGTGGAGGCCATCATTCCTGCATGTCTCTTGCCGGCTCTTCACTCCATTTTCTGTCTCTCTCTTCACTACATCTACCAATTAAAGGCAAAAATTACCCCAAAAATAAGAAAAAACAAATTTAAATAATTTTTCATCTTATAGTTAAAAGAAATTTTATTAAAATTAAATGTCTCCGGTCTCCGAGTTGACCGACTACGGTAGCTCCATTGGTGGAGAAATATGGGTGGCCGTGGTCAGTTTCACGCCATCCCCAGGAAGGGACGCTGACTGTCAGCATGGTCAGTGGTAGGCAGACCGTGAGCCTCCGTCCACGGAGCCACTTGGACTCTTCACTGTTCCCCTGGGGGAGTGAACTCAGGGTTTTTAGCCATGCCCAGTGCTTAGCCTCATTACCTCCGCCAAGGAGGTTATGTTTTCATCGGCGTTGGTTTGTCTGTCTGTCTGCCTGTTAGCAAGATAACTCAAAAAGTTATGGACGGATTTTCATGAAATTTTCACAGATTGTCAGAAATGGGGTATCCTACAGATGATTAGATTTTGGTGGTGATCCGGATCACCGTCCACAAGAAAACCGCCATTACGCAAAATGCCATTTTCGTGAATAACTACTAAACCACTAATCCTATCATTGTCAATCCAATTGCTAGTCATATGTTTTCATGGTCAAGGAATCTGAAAACGTACACACAAACACTGTATGGGGGGGAACTGTGGCGCTAAACCGCCATTACGGAAAATGCCATTTTCGTCAATAACTACGGAACCACTAATCCTATCATTGTGAATCCAATTGCTAGCCATATGTTTTCATGGTCAAGGAATCTGAAAACGTACACACAAACACTGTATGGGGGGGGAACTGTGGCGCTAAACCGCCATTACGGAAAATGCCATTTTCGTCAATAACTACGGAACCACTAATCCTATCATTGTGAATCCAATTGCTAGCCATATGTTTTCATGGTCAAGGAATCTGAAAACGTACACACAAACACTGTATGGGGGGGAAACTGTGGCGCTAAAACCGCCATTACGGAAAATGCCATTTTCGTCAATAACTACGGAACCACTAATCCTATCATTGTGAATCCAATTGCTAGCCATATGTTTTTCATGGTCAAGGAATCTGAAAACGTACACACAAACACTGTATGGGGGAACTGTGGCGCTTGGCGGAGGTCTGCACTCTCCGAGTGCTTTTCTAGTTGGTTAATGTTATAACCAATCAGGCTAAGCAGGAATGCTTACATAGTTAGAAACGCTCTGTCCAAAGTCCTCCATTTTGGGATTGGTGGTGGTGGGGGTGGGGGGCTTAACTGGAAATTTCACCAGCAGAAAAACACAGACATGGACTAACTACTAACTAACTAACTAACCTGCACTTATATAGCGCTTTCTAGTCACAAAGACCACTCAAGCGCTTTCATTAATACTAACCCTCTATTCTAAGGGGCCTATAGGAAACAGATATCTAGGGACAATTTAGAACAGCCAATTAACCTAACATTGCATGTGTTTTGGCATGTGGGAGGAAACCGGAGAAATCCCGGAGTAAACCCACGCAACACGGGGAGAACATGCAAACTCCACACAGATCACTGTTGGTCGGGGGCTGGGATCGAACCCACGATCCCACGATCCTCACAATCCCCCGGCCAAGGGTAAACTGTGCTGCCGCAGTGCTAACCACTGCGCCACCGTGCAGCCCAGACTGTGGTCTGATTTTGCTCTTGATGTCTTGTAAGTCACAAAAAACATGTTACAGACATGTTAGTGTTCTGTCCGAACTTGAAGACAAGGAACACACCAGGAGTGGAGCTGAACACTTGTTTATTATAATGCTGAACTCTGTGCACCCGACCGTACATGCAGCCACTGGCAGAGGTAAGGCGGAAGAGATTGCCCCCTATCTGCAGCCTCTCATATACACACAGGGTTGGTGGAGCCACCATCCCGTGCTACACAAATAAGAGCTCCAAATACAGAACACTATATGAACAGCAAATAACTACATCACATTCCCCCCGTAGAAAAATTCAAAACACATATATAATTAACCAACCCCGATTAGGAACCCAAATCATCTGCTAAACATTAACTGAACTAAAAATCACAAAAGGGGCCTGTGGCATTCACACAAAACAACTAAAATTAGGGGGAACGGGTAAACTGCCGTCCTACCCCCCACATGGTGAGGCGGGTTATTCTGCTGCCTGTGATATACAAAAGTCCTTTAAAAAAAAAAAAAAAAAAAAACTACTGTGTCTCCTATGTAAAATAGAACACTAAAACAATTCCCAAAGCTATTAACACAGAACAAAATTTAACAACCAGAACACATCCATGACTCGGTGAGGATGACCTGTGGCCCCCTCCCCGAGACCCTTCATCAATCAGTCCGCCCCTGGAGGTAGTTCACTTCCTGGGCCACAGCTGGTCGCCTCAGTCCTGACTGAGTCTTCTCCTCCACACCTCCGAGCGTTCCAAACCGTCTGGGACCGTGCCCAACTGCCTTCTTCAGGGCACGTC
Source organism: Pholidichthys leucotaenia (assembly GCA_020510985.1). Classification (NCBI taxonomy): domain Eukaryota; kingdom Metazoa; phylum Chordata; class Actinopteri; order Cichliformes; family Pholidichthyidae; genus Pholidichthys; species Pholidichthys leucotaenia. Next base: position 240,992,429 of record CM035839.1, read on the forward strand.
GTAACTCATTAGGATGGCTCGTGGCGCCATCCAACAGCAGAAAGTATCCATCTTGCCGCTCGCCCGTCACCCACAGCCGGCCCTGGTACTGCTCCATCTGCCGCTTGGTTCTCACCCGCCTGGACCTCGCCTCCGCCTGAGCCCAAACCCAGTCCGCAACTACAAGTGGGGCCCTGCATGGCCTGCGGTGTCTCCGCCTGGCACTCGCTCTCCCAGTGCCACTCGGTCCTGCCCCAACCGCTTGTAGATCCACTGCTGACACTGCCAATGTGGTCCCGCGTTCACCAGCCCTCCACGGCCGTGCTCCAGGAACGCCTGAGACCATCGTTTGGGGGCGGCGATGATGCAGCTGTAGTGTGACCGACTACTGATCGGAGAGTCATGGGTTCATTCCCATTCTGTCTGCTGTCCGCTTGTCGAAGTGTCCCTGAGCAAGACACTGAACCCCCAGTTGCTCCTGGTGGCCTGGTTAGCGCCTGTGTGTATGGCAGCTCTGCCGCCATCAGTGTGTGAATGGGTGGATTGCAGGCACTCACTCGCCGCCACAGATCCTCCCCCGTGCCGCCCGGCACCCTCGTCCAGGGCAGCTCAGACACTGGCACCGGGGCCCTCCTGCGGCAACCCTGAGCGCGACAAGGCCTGTCCACTTTCCGGAGTGCCCAGAAACTGTTCATCCCAAACAGCACCGTCCCGAACTCTCAGAACTGGTCGGTCCCACAGTCCGCAGCCCGACCATTCTTCCCCAGCGCCACTCCTGATGGAGAATCCAAGACCACAGAACAAGTTGCACCCCAAGATGTTAGAGCTGCAGGCTGTCACGACGAACTCCACATTGGCCATCTCCGCCGACTTGTACTGAGCCGTCAGTGTGACGGCACCCACCGTGGCCAACCGTCCTCCTCCATAGCCGCAAAGCGGCGCTGAGTGACCTCCAATCCTGTAGTGGGGAAAACACTGTCTGACCATAGCCCAATGTGAGCAGCTTGGAGCAGACTGCAGCACAGCTGGTGTGTTCCGCCAACTGATCGCAAACCATTTCCTCCTCCAACGGCCCGAACCAACACTCAGCGGCGAACTGCTTTAAGTCCAACACGAACCGCTGGATGGGTTCACCTACCTGTCGGCGGCACTGTTTGAACTTAATTCTTCGGACAATGACATTGTCTGGTGCCCTGAAATGGCAGGCCATTAACTCGACCACTTCTTCGTAATTGTCCGCGTCGCCAAGCGTGCCCAGAATTCTCTGTCCCTCCATTCCCAGGTTGCGCACTAGCAACGCACGAGCTCTCAGCTTCTCCATTCTGCCCAGGTCCAACGCCACCATATACATCTGGAAGGCTTCGTACCACCGAGGCCACGGTACAGGCGGCTCCCCCAGGAACGGCTGAATTGGTGTCCCCCACGCCTCCATGGGTTTACTTCTCGTCGCCAAATGTTATGTCCGAACTTGAAGACAAGGAACACACCAGGAGTGGAGCTGAACACTTGTTTATTATAATGCTGAACTCTGTGCACCCGACCGTACATGCAGCCGCTGGCAGAGGTAAGGCGGAAGAGATCGCCCCCTATCTGCAGCCCCTCATATACACACGGGGTTGGCGGAAGAGCTCCAAATACAGAACATTATATGAACAGCAAATAAATACATCACAGTCAGCAACAGAAAAAATGTGATTTTTTGTGTCACTTTATGAGACATTTAAAAACTAAACCTAACATTAACTTTTTTTTTATTGCAATATCTTGATTGTTGCATACAGAGGAAAAAGACATTGATTGGTCAGCAGTGTACAAAAATACGGTCCACAGGTCATGGTTTCTTAAATGATCCATCACCTGTGAGGCCGCTGTGTCCAAACCAGCAGATCAGCCCCAGTTTCAAAGTTGTCTCATGATGGAGACCACCACACACCCCTCCCTCTAGCGGACAGATGTGGTAGCAGCCCCGCTTCGCAGGTTGATCCGCTCCCAGCGTCTCCCACACCGGCACAACGCGCTCATCACATCCAACGTCACATTTCTACGGAAACATTACGCCGCAGCACAGCGCAGCCACGGCGGCCGCTGCAGCCCCGCAGCCTCCGACGGAGAAAACTCACCCCACCAAAAACAAGCGCTAAAACCACAGACAACATCCCTACATATCAAAATCCCACCGATGTCATTTATCAGCCAAATACACGCGTGTCCGCGCCGCACTCGAGTGGCAATACACCGCCTTTAATGGAGTTTAACGGGGCTGTGGAGGAGGAAGCCGGCTGGTCCTCCTCCTCCTCATCCATACCGCTCAGGTGCTCGGCAAAGTCCGAACTTCACGTGTGACATTTCTGACAGACAAGCACAAGCCGACAAAGGCGTGGAGGGAAAACGTCGTTTCACACCAGCGGGAGGATGAAAGAACAGAGAGAGGGAGTGAAAAGTTGAGGCGGGCAGGTGTTCTTCACTCACCTTGAGCGGCCGTTCCTCGGCTGCTGAATACACTCGCTATCAAAGTGGCCACATACCAAATCATAGTACTCTCACCGAGCAGAAATAAACCTCCTCATATCTCAAATGGGAGCCGCTCGGGACAGGCTGAAGCGGACCGGTGTCCAGGACTCTCTCTTCCCCTCTCTCGGCCCCTCTCCTCCACACTCCTCTCGCATCCTCGCTCCGATCACCTGCGCCGACGGGACGGGAGCGCACCGAGCAGCGAAACCAAGCCCCGGGACTTCAGAGCGCCGCGGTCCAGCCTCCGCTCCCCCGTCATTGGCTGATGTGGGAGGGATCCGGGTGCTGATTGGCTCTTGGCGCTGTCAGTCTACCGACCAGAGGCGTTGCGTTCAGGGAGCGCAGGGATGCTTTGGAAGTCTCCGTTTCGTGATGTGGACCATGTGCAGCAACGCCCCCCCCCCCCCCCCCCACCAAAAAAAGGTGAAGTTGTTGTCATGGCCATATTGTGATTAAAAAAAAAAACCAAAAACATTAAAATGCGCCGATTTGTGACTGCTGGTAAACTTTTATGTTTTCATCAGTGGGTTTTCTCTAATCATTCTAGCACCAATCAAGTTTTATTTTATGGCTTTCCCAAGAAAATTGAAAGAAGAAAGTTGTGGATTGCTGCTTGCAGTCGTGAGAACTGGCCGACCAGCGAGTATTTAAGAATTTGTAGTCGTTTCATATCCCAATTAAGCTTATGTTAGATACAAAGTTTAAGTTTATCCCCATTCAGTGTAAGGCTGTGTATCCACAGAGCGCATCTTTTTTCGGGTTTCACTAAACACCAAACGCCCGGACACTTACAAATATTTAAGACTCATTCTAATATATTCCTTTTATAATTTAGCAATATTTGGTGATTAAAAGCTTTTTGAAACTGTAATCAATCAAATTAATGGCAGAAGGACCGTTTGGCTGCAGCTGGCATGTCAGTGGTGCCCATTTGTCAGTAAATATTCAAATTAAAATGATTTGATTCTTTATTTTCTGTTCATTTTCTATGTAATCCATTTCTATGTAATGTGCTCAGCCCCCTCAGTGCAAAAGTGCTCTCAGCTGTGAGGTTGTTTTTTTGTTTTGTTTTTTTGGGGGGGGGGTTAGCACTTTTACTGTGAGGTGCGTAGTGGTGATGTGTGCCTCCGGTGACATCACCGCACCACCCTATATAAGGCTGGAGTTGGCCATCTTATGGTCTCATTTCTCGCCTGTGCCTTGGCCGGAGCCTTGTCTGTATTCGCCAACCATCAGAGTGTTCAATAAAGCTGTGTTCTACAAGTCACCTCGCCTCATCTGTGAACCAGGGTAAAACCATACATAACGAAGGGGAGGTGGGGGGTTGTTGTTTGTTATTTTGTTTGGTTGTTTTGCTACATGCATGGTGCGAAAGGTTTAAAAAAGTTCAACTTTTGGAGCTCATCAGCAGCACACCTCACTAATCAGCTGATCAGAATCAGGCTGAAATAATACCATGATGATCAATATTTAACAGCAAAAGCTTGAAGTTATGCATATTTTCTTACCTATTTGATGCTGTTTCATCCATTTAGTACAGAGCTTCAGGGCAAGCTGTAAAACCGGAAGGCAAGCTTTGATTGACAGGCCAAGTGGTTGCTAGGATACAAAGCAGAGACCTTTTTATTAAGAGGGCCAGTGAAACGCACAGAGCAACAGGTTTAGAGCATTGTTATGCGCTCCGTCAACAACCAGCCTAAATGAAGTTGCCAGGCAACTCCTGTAGCTGTGTTACCAAAAATGGCTAATGAACAAAGTCATGTGAACAGTGACCTCACCTGAATATGGTTCATATGTGATAATTTAGAGTTGAGGTGTGCAACCTGTGGTCTGCCCCGCATTTTGGCAAGGGCTTATGGGGTATTAGCCCAGGGCCCCGGCTTGTGTGGGGCCCAGAAAGTAACTACTTTTTTTTTGTCTTGCTAATTCTGCCATGCCCAACGTTTATTGGAGAGTTTGTTTTGGCTTATCAACTTTTTATTTATTGAGGTATGTCTGTCCCGCTTGCTTAATTTAATTGGTTAAGAGCTGACATTTGACCTGATTAATGAGGAATGAATAAATGAATCATAATGGTGGACGCTAGGAAGTACGATAGCAGCGCCTAAACAAGAAAAAAGAAGAAAGAAAAAATGAACGTGAGAAGAAGGTTTTAAAAAAGACTCCTAAATTGACAGTTTTTTTGTGTTTTTTTAAGTAGCGATACAGCCAGACATTCGTCAAGTTTACAGTCACAAGATGTTGGTCAAACTGTTAGCACTACAAATGCTAACACTGTCTGAAAATCTGTCAGTCACAGAGGGCATAACTTTTCTGACAACACAAGCTCCCGGTCATCGAAGTTGTAAAATACTCATTGGAAGTGTTAAAGATTCATACACACCGGGAATACTGGGCCAAAAAAAGGACAGAAGTGCTGCCAGAATAAGAACGCTGATATCAGGGTATCTGAACGTTCCTACAAACGGCAGAAACGTTTTTTTCTCCAAGTGCCGTTTCAATTGCAAACTTGCAAGTGATGAGTACGTTTCAAGACAATGGCTTCTATGTTCTCCTTCCACTGGCTGTTTGTATTGTTTTGCCTGCTGCCATACAGCACTTTTTTTTCCCCCACTAAGGGCCCCTGTGTTGTTTTGCCACAGTTTCCAGTCTTTCCAGTATTGATGTTCCTTTTTGCTTTTATAAAGCTTAGACAGTACAGTTGTTGTGAATTTTATAGTGTAACATTTTGAGTAATTGATACTGCTTTGTGATGTCATGTTGCTCCAGTGATGCTAGTGTTGCCCTTTTCACATTTGTCTGATTGACTGAGGAAATTAGATGATGGTCACTGTTGCAGTACAATGCAGACTGACTGTTCTGTTTTTGTAATGGTTTCATGGTTCATTTGTGCTTGTGGTCAGTACAGCAGCACCTAATTAAAGTTGTGGGCTGATGCAAGATATTTTGTCAGTTGTTAGTCCTGATAGCATTATATTTTTCTGCTATTCAAGCTAAACCTAAAACTTTGTGTCATTCACTTTACTGAGTAATTTAAGATCTTGAAGGTCCAGCTGATCCATCAATGACCCCCGGCTACATGGCCACAATAATCCAATAACTAGGAATAATCAGATAATGGTAATAATCAGATTTGACATGTTTACATGCACTGGATAAATGGGTTATTGGACAATCAGCTGTGTGTGTTAATGTAATTTCTCATAACACAATAATTGCCTTTTATCTGATTATTGTTTTTACATGACTAATAATCAGATAACTCCAGAAATCCAATTATGAATTGTTTATTACCATGCTTGTAAACATATCTATTTTGTATATCATACTCCCAAAAATAATATGTGAGAAGCCCCCAAAAATTGCTCTAGTCCAGGGGCCCACAACCACCTCAATCCAGCCCTGCCTTTGGCGCAGGGCCACAGGTGGCTCTTTCACCCATAATTAGTGTTTCTCTGTTATTTTGTAAGATTAAAAAAACAGCAACAACCTTAGTTTAAATTTGAATTTTTAAATTTGATTTGTTTGAGGTTTTGAGTGAAAACATGACATATATATGTTATGGGGCAGTGGTGGCCTAATGGTTAGGGATGTGGACTGGTGACTGGAGGGTCGCTGGTTCAATCCCTGGACCAGCAGGATCAGATCTGGATGGGACAAATAACACTGCAGTGTTTGCCTCACCCTCCTTAGCCCCACTGTGGTGCCCCTGAGCAAGGCTCTTAACCCCAACTGCTCCAGTGGAGCTGCTCAGTGGCCACAGGTCAATCTGTGGTTGTACTGGGAAGCTTCCAGGTGTGAATATGTAACTGTGTGACGCCACTCTGCCCATCTCCTGATAATTTTGTCATAATTCCATAGTAAATCGCTAGCACTGGTGCACCAGACACAGGAACCGACCTGGCAAGAAGTAGGTAGTACCTTCACCGGCACCTGAGGCTGCTGGCTCTCACAGCCAGCTCCCTCCCTGTCCTCCAGGGCTCCCGCCCTCACAAGGCAGTCCCCTATGCTGCCTGCGAGAGTGGAGTGGCTTCCCGCAGAGTGAGACCCCTTTGAGATCCCGTGGGTCTGCAGCTCGGCTTGACCAGCAGCCTCAGGTCCCGGACCAGTTTTGCTGCAGCGATCAGGGGGCCACCCGATGTGTGGTGCTAGAGATTTGTTGTGGAATCACAGCAAAATTGTTGGAAGATGGGCCAGAGTTACATGTGAGACACACCATCGACTGGATCAGTGAACCAGTACCACTCATCCGAGCTAGAAGGAGACTCAAAGCTAAAGGCTAGAAGCTAGTTAGCTAATGGCTAACTGATGTAAGAGGGAGGGTGGAGTTGAATAGGTGAAGGATGTTTCTTAAAGGGAAATCAGAGCGTTTTGAGAAAGCCAGGAAAAATACAAAACAAATTTGCTTCAATAATTTAAAAAATTAAAGAAAATTTGAACAAAATATGTCACAAACACTTCATTAAGACATGTGTGAGCTGTGAAGATGTGGAGTCATTGACCCCTTTAAAGCTCTGAAAAAGAAAGGAGCCTTATGTTCCAGAAGCTGACTTTTCTGAGCTCGGAAACATCTAGGACGGACCCTCACACAGTGGAAATGCCTACTGTGATTAAACAAATCAATATTCCAGGTTTATTTAGAAGAAACAGCCACCTTATGGCCATAAATAAAGATGGCATACCTGGGGTTTTGGTCTTGTTGCTGATACTGGTTTGGATGGCCCTTTTATGGGGTTGAGTTGCTGTCCTTGGCAAAGGTGATTTATTCTTCTGCGATGACAGTTTATGCAAGGAAGTACATTTAGATTTTAGTGTAATACACTGCCCTGCACCATTGCACACTTTAATATATGTTTTCAGGAAGAAAGTGACACAATAATGTCTGGAACACTTCATCCTCAGTAGCTTTTTAAGAGTTATTAGAAGGAATTGGCCTACAAAATCAAAACAGATTCACATTTTTGGATAATTTTATTAACTTTTCATTATGAATGTCAGTAGATGATCTCTGCTTAATTTCAAACAATTTGGATGAATGGCAGAAGAGGAGTTCATTTTGAGTTCACTTGCACATTTTTTGCACAGCAGTCATAAAATTGTAAATCATGACTTTTTTCAGGCAAATTTGGAAGTTTTTTCCCACGTAAATTTGTGATCAAGCTTTGGGAAAATTTAGGGATCCAAGCAAATGTGCTGCGTGAAGCATATTGCTTTTGTTTTGATTCTTCTTATTATTTTTCTCTGTTAAAAGGGCATGGGGAGCAAAAACGGTATTACATAAAAACTTGAAATTGTAGCGAGAGGAATAACCAGGCCGAGCGTTCAGAGCAGATGAACTTTATTCACTCTCTCACATCTTCCAGAATCAGAAAACATTAGCCTCATGTAGCAGGGACTCTCTTTTATATCACAACACTCACACGTCCCTGCTACCCGAGGTCCTGCATTACAATTCATTCCCGCATGACAATTCCTTTTGTCCCCCAGCCCTTTAATCCCCATGTTCTTCTGTCAGAGGAAATTACTGCATCTCCATGTCTTTCAGTCTGAGATGAATACCACAGCATGGGTCCCCTATACCCCCCCCCGAGTCTCAGACTGAGTGTTAACCCTCACTTCCTCTCAGCTTCAGCCTCCGCCCATAGCTGGTGTAACGAGGGGTCTTCATCTCCATGGCGCTGCTGTGCTGGTTGGGGGTTCCTGGGGGTGTGTCCGTCTGTGGGTGGACAATGGAGGGGGGGGGGCATTCAGCATGCTCGTGTGACTGCTCTGATGAATCGTTTACCTGGGGAGTTCTCAGGGGGGGTCTTCCGCGCCGAGGAGCTCGGGCCAACACCACCTGCTCATCTGCCACCACAAAGGCGGGCTTAAGCCTGTCTATACAGATTCTCTCCCGGCGACCCCCAAGTCTAACACAAAATGTTTGTCCCCGGGTTCCAGCACTCTAAACGGGCCATCGTAGGGTGGGTGCAATGGGGGCCGGTGGGCATCGTGCCTGACAAACACGAACACCGCGTCCTTCAAGGTTTTTGGCACAAAAGTGCGGGGAAAACTGTGGTGGGCCGGGCCAGGCAGCGTCTCTGCGTCTGCGCTATGCCATGAAAGCGGGGACTGATGGGTGTTCGGCACGGGGTTATCTGGTAAAAATTCCCCGGGGAGCCACAGTGGCTGAGAAAAAAACATCTCTGCTGGGGAAGCCACCAAATTCTCTTTCGGTGCGGAACGCAACCCTAATAGAACCCACGGCAACCGGTCCACCCAATTTGCATCCGTAAGCGAAGCCCTGAGCGCTGCTTTCAGTGACCTATGGAAACGCTCCCATAACCCATTGGCCTGTGGGTTGTACGCGGTCATGGATTGAGACGCCCAGGCTCCGGGCCATCATGGACCAGAGGTCGGAAACAAACTGAGGGCCCTGATCGGACGTGATGTCCAAAGGGGTGCCAAAACATGCCACCCATGTTGTCAAAAAAGCACGTGCCACATCTGCAGATGCGGTGGAAGCTAGTGGGACTGCTTCTGGTCATCGTGTGGCGTGGTCCACCACTGTCAGGAGGTGTGTGAACCCCTGCGATGGTGGGAGGGGGCCCACGAGGTCCACGTGAACGTGGTCGAACCTCTTAGCCAGGATATGGAATGACTCCAAGGGGGCCTTTTTGTGCCTGTGCACTTTGGCTCGTTGGCACGCTATGCAGGCTGCAGCCCACTCTTTCACCTGTTTGCGCAGGCTCGGCCAGACGAACTTCACTCCCACCATTTTGACTGATGCGTGCACTCCTGGGTGCGCCAGGGAGTGAACCGACTCAAAAACGTGGCGGCGCCAAGCGCGTGGGACCACCAGGTGCGGGCGTCCTGTGGAGACGTTACAGATTAGGGGGGGCCCCCCGTCTTGCTATCCAGCCTTAACCCTGTTAGGCCAGACTGGAGCGCGCACACGCCACAGTGCACAACCACTACCCAATCCCCCATATTCAGGATTTTTCCATTCACCTCGCCTGGGCATGTATTTTTTCTAAGATAGACCTGGTCTGTGGTTACCACCAGGTCCCAGTGTGCACGGAGGACATACCTAAAATGGCAGTAATAACCCCGTTTGGTCTGTTTGAGTTTTTACGCATGCCTTTCGGGTTAAAAGGCACAGCACAGACATTCCAACCCATGATGGATGCGGTGTTGCGCGATCTGCCGTTTGTGTTCATTTACCTGGATGACATCCTGGTGGCCAGCGCATCCAAGGACGAACACGTAACCCACCTCAGGACGGTTTTCTGGAGGTTAGAGGAGCACGGGTTAATAATCAACCTGGCAAAATGCCAGTTCGGCGTGACGGGGATTGATTTTTTGGGACACCGCATCTCACTGGAGGGAGCGATACCCTTGCTGGACAAAGTGCGCGCAGTGGCGAATTTTCCCCGGCCTCAGACGGTCAGGGTGCTGCAGGAGTTTTTGGGGATGGTTAACTTTTATAACCGTTTCCTCCCCCGCGCAGCCCAGCTCATGCAGCCGTTGTACGCTGCACTCAAGAAACAGAAACCGGTGGACAGAGTCGACTGGACTCCTGAGAGGGAGCAGGCGTTCTCTGAGGTTAAAACAGCCCTGGCAAACGCCGCACTACTGGCACACCCGGACCTGGTGGCTCGGATAGCACTCACTACCGACGCCTCGGACATGGCCATAGGGGCCATCGTGGAGCAATGCATCGCCAGTTCTTGGCAGCCGCTCGCCTTTTTTAGTAGGTCTTTGCGCGACAGTGAGCGTAAATACAGTGCGTTCGACAGAGAGTTACTGGCTCTTCACCTGGCCATATGCCACTTCCAGTTCTGGCTGGAAGGGCGCACCTTCACTGCGTTCATGGACCACAAGCCGCTAACGTATGTGATGGCCAAGGTTTCAGAACAATGGTCAGGCCGGCAGTAGAGACAGCTGGTATACATTCTGATTAGAAATTTTCTCCACTACTCAGAGACAAAAAATCAAGGCACTGCATACATGGGTAGTGCTATAATAAGATAAGATAAGATAAGATAAGCCTTTATTAGTCCCACAACGGGGAAATTCCAGGATTGCAACAGCACAGGGATAGCAACACTCAGAGCAACAATCAGAAGGCAAGAAAAAAAAAAAAAACAAAAAACAAGCAAGCAAGAGCAGCTAATAAACATATGTACGTATTACTATAAAATATATATATATACACACACACACAGACACACAGTGCAGAGCATTGTAGCTGGATGGAATAAATCTATGAATATATGAACACACAGTGCAGAGCATTGTAGCTAGATGGAATAAATATGTAAATATATAAACACCCACAGTACGGAGCATTGCAGCTAGGTGGAATAAATATGCAAGTATATAAACACACACAGTGCGGAGCAATGTAGCTAGATGGAATAATATGTAGATATATAAATATATAAACACCCACAGTACGGAGCATTGTAGCTAGATGGAATAAATATGCAAATATATAAACACACACAGTGCAGAGCATTGTTGCTAGATGGAATGAAACAGCATAACCGTCTACTTAGTTATCCTACATGGTATGATTATGTGCCCATACATATTCTCACCCTCCATAGCGACCGGTATGTTCCTAGTTGTATGCCGGAGAAAAATAAACAGTTTTATCCATCCATCCATCCATCTTCTACCGCTTTTCCGGAGGTCCGGGTCACAGAGGCAGCAGTTCAAGCAGAGAAGCCCAGACTTGCCTCTTCCCAGCCACGTGCTTCAGCTCTTCAGAGAGGATACCAAGATGATCCCAGACCAGCTGGGAGACATAGTCTCTGCAGCGAGTCCTATGTCTGCCCCGGAGTCTCCTCCCAGTGGGACATGCCCGAAACATCTCAGGTTGGAAGCGTCCAGGAGGCATCCTGATCAGATGCCCAAACCACCTCAACTGGCTCCTTTCGATATGGAGGAGCAGCAGTTCAACTCTGAGCCTCTCCCGGATGACTGAGCTTCTCACCCTATCTCTGAGGATGAGTCCAGCAATCCTACAGCGAAAACTCATTTCAGCCACTTGTATCCACAATCTCATTCTTACAGTTATTACCCAAAGCTTGTGACCATAGGTGAGGGTAGGAACGTTGGCTGACTGGTAAATTGACAGCTTTGTCTTAGAGCTTAGCTCCCTCTTCACCACGACAGACCGGTACAATGTCTGCATCACAGTTTTATGTTTTTGCAAATGTCTTGAGAATGGCTGGGCCTAGACTAAGAATTCCTTCATCCTTCATCCTTCATCACACAACTTTTCTCATTGGTCTTGTTATATAGGGATTTTAATGTGAAGTGCAGTGTGATGATGCCGCCTTCTTGTTGCGCCATCACACCACCCTATATTAGGGGGCAGCCGCCATGAAGGCTTCCTCTTGTTCTGGATGACTCTGTTAGGGTGTCTTCTGTGTACTGTGTTCCTAACTCTTAATAAAGCCACATTCAGTGCTACGTTTCTGTCGGCCTCATTCATCACCAGGTTTGGGGACATAACATTTGGCGACTGAGGATTAACGTATGGAGGCACGCGTTATATCGCCCTGACCCTTCCTTCAGCTCCCGGGCGAACCACTGGTGCCATGGCCTCACTGGTTAGCGGCCTTTCAAACATATATCATGGCGCTGGACCTCGGGAAGCTCAATAAGGTGAGGGCATGTGCGCTCCTTGTCCACAACCTGGGTATTGAGGGCCAGAGGATTCTGCGGACGCTCGGCGTGACAGACTCGTACGAGGACATCGTGGAGCTGCTAGCTAACCATTTCATCACCCCGCACAGTGTGACAGTACGGAAAATTTGTTTTCGCCGGAGACGCCAACGTGTCGGTGAGCCAATCCATCAGTATGTCACTGACCAGAGGCAGCTAGCAACCGAGTGCCGTTTTGGGCCTCTGGAAGATGAGATGGTGCAAGACCAATTGGCTGAGCACATGTGCAATGCTGGGCTATGTGCTAGGTTTTAACGATGCCTAATGACTTGACGTTAGCTAGAGCTGTCGGGCTAGCTCTCCAGTTGGAGGCCGCTGATAAGCTAGCTTCGGAGCTAAACTGGCACCAGTCACAGAAGCTGCCAGAGCTGCCTGTCTCAGCTAATGTCATGGACCCTGATAACGAAGATAGCATAGACAAAGACTATGAAATCAATGCTACTAGCAGAAGGTCTGCCCCGGGAAGCCCCGTTTGCAGGGGTTGTGGGTCCTCGACGCACCATTCCAAAGCAAGAGTATGCCCGGCAAGAGGGAAACGATGCAACAAGTGTGGGCACTTGAATCATTACACCAAGGTGTGCCGTTTATCTGAACCGGAGAGCCCACAGAAGACACCACTCCGTCTGCCCGCAATAACCATCCACTCAGTGAGTCCCAACACCAGCGGGTATTTGTATTGTGTAATGGAACTGGACAGTGTTGAGGTGCCATTACTGCTTGACACGGCGGCGGTGCGGTCGATGCCGAATTGGACCACGGTGACGTTTTTCCACTACCACAGGATTAGGAATAACCCAGCACCATTGTACGGCTACAGTGGTAACAGACTGTGCAATGTCAGGACTGTGGAGTTGACTGTTTGCTACAAGTCTGAAGCGGTGCACGATTTCACGTTTCAAGTGGTAGCATGCAGCGAAAACATCATTCGGTGTGACCTATTCTATGGACTGGGTTTTGCCATCAGAGACAGCACTGGAAACGAATGGTCCGGTTGTGGTCGCTGGGGCTCACGGGCTCCGGTGATCGATGATGACATGGTTTGGGATGAGGAGCTGATGAGCAGCCCTGCCATCAAGTCGCCCAGTTCCAGCTCAGTGTCGGAACAGGACAGTTTCAGTGCCTGTGCTCGGCGGGAGGTAGTTGGGGGGGTGAGCATGAAGACGGGACGCCCGTTCAGATGAGCGGCACCATGAAAGCACCGGACACCTTCAGTTCTCGGCTGCAGTTGGGTGAGAGGTCTGCTGCCATGACGGTGACATCATCATTGTTAGAAGAGGGCTGGGCACAACCACAAAAGAGCATGGAGTTACTGCATGCTCAGCAGCACGTCAGGCCAAGTAAGGTCTCACTTCAGGTCATGGACTGGGTTCAGGTTTGGATTGATGAACGACCAAGGTGAAGTTGGGCCAGATGACAGCGGCGAAACATCGGGCATGCCTGAGGATAGTGGTGAAGCTGGGAGCAGTGTGCATCCGGTTGTCTGATGGTTCTATGAGGCACGCTAACCAGCTGCGCCATGTCCAGGAGGATGCTCTGGGTGGCGAGGCTGGATGGGAACCGGTGAAGGTGGTTTGGGATCCAGGCTCCTGTTTCTGAAGATTCTGAATCAGAGACGGCTAGGTTGAGACTGTCTAGTTGCTTTTCAAACAGCGCCTCACTGTGGAAACACAGTATTGCAATTCTCAAGTCTGTAGGCTTGACAGTAAATTACTGCTAGCAATTAATGGTTACTAGAACACCTTTGAAGTGGAGTGATACATGTCCAGTGAAACGTTGGAGTGCATTTATCGTGGAATATCTGTTGTCCAATCAAATTGCTCAGTTGGAACTAAGTGTTGTATAAAGTAATTTATACAAGCAGCTTGTCTGCTGGAAACACACTCATACACTAAAGCATGCACTGGGGCAATTACCAAAAAATCTCAATGTCCTGAGGCACAGCAGCTTTCTGAAGGACCACCACATCACCTCTTAATACTCTGCACATCAACACTGATCATCTTCCTTGGACATCTTACTCTTGCGGTTGTTTTAATAAGTCTGACAGAGTTCTTCCATTTTCACACTTTGTATGTAACACTTGAACATTTACCGATTAGCACAGGAAAAGAAGACAGAATGTGTGTAAAAGACTTCTTAACTCCAATTTCCACGTTCACATTTTTCCTGGGAGGATGTGAATGCAGCTTAAGGGGGGCTGTTTCAAGGTGGGTTGTGGCGTGGAGCCGTGAGGAGCTGCAGTATCATCCTGCGCAATAAGGGGAGAGGAATCCTCCAGCCTGCATCATCACATCATCAGTCCCCCTCATGTATGAGAATGCTCAGCTGCGTGAGCAGTTGTTGGAAGAAAATGAACACAGTTGAAAACACAGAAACACATTGACTCATTTGCAGTAAAGACTCCATGTGATTCATCTTTAGTGAGCGTCATTCCATCGGTGGCAGTTTGAAATTTAACTGCAGCCTGCCTTGCTCATGAGCCCTCCATCATGGTTCAGAGCAACTGTATATCTCCAGGTCTTCAAGCTCCCCCACAGTGCTCTGTGAGGAGGAAGTGTCAGTGATGGGGAGGGGACAAATATATTATTTCAAGTGTTTTATTATGTTTGAATGAATATTATTTCATCTATGACCATTTCTTTGAATTGAGCTCTCCCCACAAGTTACACTATGATCTAAGTGTAAAGTTACTCAGTCTTGCCCTTTGGATGACGAACAATCCACAAGGGAGGAAAAACTTGTATGATTTAAAGCCAGTTAAATATCCATCTTCTTCCGCTTAATCCTTTTCGGGTCGCGGGGGTGCTGGATCCTATCCCAGCATCTTTGGGCGAGAGGCAGGGTACACCCTGGACAGATCGCCAGTCCATCGCAGGGCCAACACAGAGAGACAGACAACCATTCACTCTCACAGTCATACCTAAGGACAATTTAGAATCCCCAGTTTGAGGCCAATTAACCTAACTTGCATGTTTTTTTGGCATGTATGTTTGACAAAAATGCAAGTTCATAATATCAATTATTCTATTATTATTATTATTATTATTCTATAATTATTCTAATATAATGTAATTTTCCAACATATTTCTCATAGTTACCAAGGTTTGTGACTAGAAAAGCGCTATATAAGTGCAGGTTAGTTAGTTAGTTAGTTAGTTTGAACCCAAATGCAGGACACAGCAAACAGAGAGACAAACGTTGAAGCAAGAGAATGACTTTTATTTAAACTATATTCAAAGTACTATTTCCCACTGCATGGAGGGTTTGACTCCTGTAGGAGACAGAGAGAGAGAGAGGATGGGTAAGTTGTCAGAGCAAAGAATGAATGAAATAATGCATCACTGGTGGGCAGGAGCATGTGGTTTCAGTGATCGATAGGATATAGCCGATCTCTAGAGCACAATAAGCACAAAAACAAATGTAAATGAGTGGCTAAATGGCTAAAGCTAGCCATTTAGTCTGAAAGAATAAAGCTTTAAATAAGCTAAAATAATGTCTAGAACAAAATATATGGTGAAGTGTTGTTAGATGAACAAGGATTCCGATACACTGTAAAACCTGATGAGTTTGTTCAACTCAAAGGGCCCTAATATGATGGTCAACAGCAAACTTTTCCGTCATGCTTCTCGCCTTGCACAAGTGCTTTTTGTACTTTCTGCCAGGGCATAGTCAGTTTTTCACACTTTACATCACGGCATCTAATTACCGGACTGTGTGCCTGCTCTGGGCTGGGAGGAGAGACCTCATTTCAAAGAGGCGTGACAGCAGCACAGCCTCAGTGCATTGGTATTTTGGTTCATTTTATGACAATGCTGCTTTTGATGAGCAAAAAGGAGGTCTATCATCAGAAGCACATTTGTTATTTGCTATCTCAGCGGCGTGTTTTGAAATTGTGCAGCTCCTACTCACCAGGGCACACAAGCAGCATGCACTGGGATTTTCTATTATTTTAATGGACAGAGTTGGAACAGTTATAATATAATCACCATTCATTTTGATTATAATATGATGATGCACTTTTCCAAAACACACTTCCGAATAATTAGACCAGAACTTTGCACTTTTTGCCCAGCACAGATATTGTTTTTCCACTGCTATGACAACAAAACTGACTGGGCCACACCCACAAATGCGCCCTGCACATCTGACAAGTGACTAGACTGTCATAATACAGCCCAAAGTGTTTGAGGAAACCGATTGCCCCGAGTCATTTAAGTTTAACTCAAACCGTTCAGGCACAACTAATTTTTTCAGCTGAGTAAAATGAGTCATATAAAAAGAAATATATCTTCACACGAAACTACCATTCAAGTTTTACTTACTCTATTATTTCTATTAATGTTTATTACCACATTATAGTTAAGACAACTTACTGTACATAACAACACAACACATTTGGCATAGCCATTAATATGATAGGGCAGTTTACGCAAATGCTGTGGGCCCCTGGTGACTGAGGGGCCCATAAGCTACAAATGTAGCCACAGTGTTAGAGCATCAGTTCCCTCTATGGTACAATGGGGATTGGGAGGGGGTGCTGCTAGGGCAGTTTGTATCACTGCCAGAGCAGTTACACTCATGGTGTAAGACACAAGTTAGCCATTAGCCACTTCGGCTGAATTTTTTTTTGGAGAGAGAGAGCGAGAGAGAGAGAGAGAGAGAGAGAGAGAGAGAGAGAGAGAGAGAGAGAGAGAGAGAGAGAGAGAGAGATTTAAAAGTGCCTATCTTCATTTGATAATTGTGTTTATAATTTTTTAAATTACAATTCATAATATTAAAATTTACTGAGAGGCACTAATATTGTTTTCTGTAGGTTTAAATTGCTTGAGTCAAACTGAGATCTTTAATCTGAAACTTAGATTGACAAATCTAGCCTGTTTACTTCTTAAAGTGTGCCAGACTGATGTGGTGCCATGAAGCATCTTCTTTTGCTTTCAAAAATAGGAGCTCCCAAATGCAATCTTGCATAGGACCCTCTAAAAGCAGGAAACAGCCTTGTTCCTTGATTAAGTGTGTGGTTTTCAAAACATTAGAGAATTGTAATTTGACAAAAAAAACATTGATCACTTTAGAATTCATGGTGATCCTATCAAATGCTATCCATCCATCCATCCATCCATCCATCCATCCATCCGTCCATCCATCCATCCATTTTCGACAGCTATTCTGAAGGTCTGGGTTGCGGAGGCAGCAGTTCAAGTGGAGAATCCCAGACTTCTCTTTCCCCAGCCACCTGCTCCAGCTCTTCAGAGAGGATACCAAGACGTTCCCAGGCCAAATGGGACACATAGTCTCTCCAGCGTGTCCTGGGTCTGCCCCGGGGTCTCCTCTCAGTCCAGGAGGCATCCTGATCAGATACCCAAGCCACCTCAACTGGCTCCTTTCAATGTGGAGGAGCAGTAGTTCTACTCTGAGCCTCTCCCGGATGACTGAACTCCTCACCCCATCTCTAAGGGTGAGTCCAGCAATTCTACAGAGAAAGCTTATTTCAGCTACTTGTATCCATGATCCCATTCTTTCGGTCATTACCCAAGGTTTGTGACCATAGGTGAAGGTAGGAAGGTAGAGTGACTGGTAAACTGACAACTTTGCCTTAGAGCTCAGCTACTTCTTCACCATGATAGACCGGTACAACGTCCGCATTACTGCAGATGCTGCTCAGATCTGTCAGTCAATCTCCCGCTCCATTTCACTGTTGTTGCCCACGTGCGCATTGAAGTCCCTCAGAAGGACAATGGAGTCTCCAGGAGGAGCACTTTCCAGCACACCAGTCAGAGACTCCAAAAAGGGTGAATACTATGAAACATCATTTGGTGCATAGGCACAAATGATGGTCAGGACCCATTTCCCAACCCAAAGGTGCAGGAAAACTACACTTACATCCACTGGGGAGAACCCCAACGTAGAGGAGGCCAGATGGAGGGGCGGGGATACAAGGATACTTACCCCTGCTCACTGCCTCTCGCCCAGGGCAACTCCAGAAAAGGCCAAGGTCCAACCCTTCTCCAGGAGACTGGTTCCAGAACCCAAGCTGTGTATCGAGGTGAGCCCGACTATATCTAGCCGGTATCTCTCAACCTCATGCACAAGCTCAAACTCTTTCCCCTTGAGAGGTGATATTCCACATCCAAAAGCCAATTCAGTAAGATGGGGATTGGACCAACAAGGTCTCTGCCTTTGACTGTCACCTGATTCACATAGTACCCTCATGGTCACTCCTGCGGGTGGTGAATTCACTGGAGGGCAGACCCATGTGGCTCGTTCAGGCTGAGCCTGGCCAGGTCCTATGTGTAGAAACCTGGCCACCAAGTGCTTGCTGTTGAGCCCCTCCCCTAGGCCTGGCTCCAGGGTGGGGTCCTGGTAACCTCATACTGGGTGGGTAAACTGAATCCTCGTTTGAACATTCATCATGAGAGTCTTTTGGATTGCTCTTTGTCAAATGTTATCTCTCCCATAATTAAAAATGAACATTTTCTTTAATTATACCAAATCAAGTGCTTGATTAATTTTGTGTGTTGACTAAACAAGGATTACAAGACTCAATTCTTTGACATTGTTAAATTAGTGATCTCAGTTTAAAGCAACATAAAACTATCTGGATCATTTGTTTATCGGAGCACAGCCCCTCTGTGGATCACCACCTTATCGTGGTGGAGGGATTTGAATGCCTAAATGATCCCAGGAGCTATGTTGCCGGGGGCAAGCTCTCCCTGGTAGGGTCTCCCAAGGCAATCTGGTCCTGGGTGAAGGACCAGACTAAGAGATGTCAAGTGGATCTCCATGATAAACGTTACATCAGGGACCCAGTGTACCCAAAGGAGCCACATGGTTCCCCCCTCCAGTGGGTTTACCATCTGCAGGAGGGATCATGGGGATCATGGTGCCAAGTGAACTGGGCAGAAGTGTGGGCCACTCTGCCTGGACTGATGTGCCCGCAACCCGGATTCCCGGATAAGCGGTGCGAGATGGATGGATGGATGGGTGGATGGGTGGAGCACAGCCTGATGAGTTCAAACCCTGAATAAAAACACAAATTTCAGCAGTCATTTTTGTAGTAGTATTTGTAAGGAACCATATCTGATCCCAGTGTAAGGATCCCAGCGAGTTTTTAGCGAAACCCATTCTCTGTCACAACTGGTTTTCTTTGCCCATTTGGTAGCTGCACAATTCCGCCGAGTTTGTCAGTTCCACCTTAGTGGACTCAGGAACCGAACAAAATTTTATTTCCCAACACCTGGCAGCTCAATTTAAAATACTCTGTACTGAGCTTCCCCGCCCACTAAAGTGCATTACCCTCTCCGGCCAGCCCCTTTGCTGGATCACCAAACAGACTGTTCCCCTTGCCTTGTTAGCTTTGGGTAATCATCGTGAACATTTGCCCCTCCTAGTCCTGCCTGTATCTACCGCCCGTGTTGTGCTGAGGTTCCTCTGGTTAAGGCTACACAACCTGGTTATTGACTGGGAAAAAGGGGTCATTAGTTCATGGAGTTCCTTCTGTTTGTTGGTATGCCTTCGATCTGCCGCCTGCTTCCCATCTATTACCATACAGCCCACTACTCCTGAAGTGCCCGATCTGTCCTTAGTCCCCCCACCACCACCACCACCACCAAGTACCATGACTTAGCGCCTGTATTTATCAAGGTGAAGGCTTTGTCCCTGCCCCCTCTTCAGCCCTACGACTATGCCATCGAGCTTCAACCAGGGGTCTGACTACCCTCTAGCCACCTGTACAGCCTTTCTGCTCCCAAACGAGAGGCCATGGACAAATATATCATGGAGTCAGTCAATGCCAGCATCATTCGCCCCTCGTCATTGGCTGTGGGCGTGGGGGTTTTCTTCGTGGGGAAAAAAGGATGGTTTGCTACATCCCTGTATTGATTACCATGAGCTAAATAACACCATTAAGGACAAGGACACCCTTCCTCTAATTAACTCGGCATTTGATCAACTCCAGCGCTCCAGGATCTACACTAAGATAGACCTCCGGAACACTTATTACCTCATTCGTATTCAGGAGGGTGATGAATGGAAAACGGGGTTCTGTACTGCCAGCGGACACTTTGAATATTATGTTATGCCTTTCGGCCTCACCAACATCCCCGCTGTTTTCCAACGCCTCATTAACAACTTGTTATGGGACTTTCTGGGCTCCTTTGTGTTTGCATATCTAGATGATATCTTGATTTTCTCCCGATCCCCTGCAGAGCACAAGGTACATGTTCGAGTGGTCCTCCAGCACCTGCTAGAAAATCAGCTCTATGTTAAAGCAGAAAAATGTGAATTCCGCACCCCCACTACCACCTTTTTGAGATTCATTATCTCCAAGGGCCAGATTGAACCCAACCCAAAGAAGATCAAGGTTGTTATGGACTGGCCCATCCCCTCGACCCGGAACCAGCTTCAGCAGTTCCTTGGGCTTGCAAACTTCTACTGGCGCTTTGTGAGGAACTACAGTTCCATCGCACACCCACTCACCTCCCTTACGTCCATCAAGACCCCTTTTCGATGGACGCCAGAGGCAAATGAGGTATTTTCGCAGCTGAAGTCACCCTTCCCCAAATCTCCCATCCTCCTCCATCCTGATCTGGCTCGCCAGTTTGTAGTGGAAGTGGATACCTCTGACATTGGGGTGGAAGTTGTCCTCTCGTAGCGCTCGGCTGCAGTCGATAAACTGCACCCTTGTGCATATTTCTCTCAGTGCTTGTCTCCAGCTGAGAGAAATTATGACATCAGCGACTGGGAGCTGCTTGCAGTGAAGTTGGCCCTGGAACAGTGGCGTCACTGGCTGGAGGCGTCTACCCTACCTTTTGTGGTCTGGACCAACCACAAGAATCTGGAATACATCAGGTTAGCCAAGCAACTCAACCCACGCCAAGCCAGATGGGCCCTGTTCTTCACAAGATTTTACTTCACCATCATGTACAGACCTGCCTCCAAGAACCAGAAACTGGATGCCCTCTCCCACCAGTTCACAGCCAAGCCGTCAGCCTCAAAGAAGGACACCATCCTGCCTGACAAGGTCATTGTGGGAGCACTCTCTTGGAAGACCGAGCGGTGAGTCAGGGAGGCACAGGTCACTGACCCAGAACCTGGGGGGGCAGGGGGGGCACAGGGTCGCCTATTCGTCCCAGCAGCAATGTAAGGAGAAGTTATTCATTGGATCCACACATCCAAGTTTTCCTGTCACCCTGAAGTCACCAGGACCTTCTCCACCCTCCGCCGCACCTTTTGGTGGCCCTCCATGAACAAGGACGTCCACAAATACTTCAGGGCATGTCCTCAGTGCTCCACAGGCAAGACCCCCACCTTCCCACTCCTGCCGGCCTGCTCCAGAACACTCCCTATTCCTAGTTGGCCTTGGGCCAACATAGCCCTGGACTTTTTGACAGGACTACCCCTTTCCAACGAGCACACAGTTATCCTCATGATTGTCAACAGGTTCTCCAAAGTGGCGCACTTTGTGCCACTCGAGAGGCTCCCATCGGCCTTGGAGACGGCCCAGCTCCTGTCGACCCACATAGTCAGACTGCACAGCATCCCTGTGAACGTTGTCACCGACCATGGCCCCCAATTCATCTCTAAGGTGTGGCGAGCCTTTTGTAAGTTCATGGGGGCCACGGTCAGCCTCTCCTCCGGCTACCACCTGCAGAGCAATGGGCAGTGCAAGTGGGCTAATCAGGAGCTGGAGGCCATGCTGCTTTGTGTCATGGCATCAGATCCATCCTCCTGGAGCACCTTCCTCCCATGGGTGGAGTATGCCCATAATTCATCCATCTCTGCCACCACTGGGTTCTCCCCTTTCAAGGCCTCCCTCGGGTAACAGCCCTCCTCTCCTCTCCATCTCTGAAGAAGAGGTGGCAGTTCCATCCATCTCTGCCTATATGGCACGGTGCAAGCATTTCTGGAGGAACACTAAGGCCGAGCTTCTTCGCTTTTCGGTGAAGAACTCTAGGTGGGCAGATAGGAGGAGAAGCCTAGCCCCAGTGTACAAGGTCAGCCAGAGGGTATGGCTATCCACCAGGAATTTTTCCCTTAAGGCCGACTCCAGGAAGCTGGCTGTGCGGTTCATGGGCCTGTTCACCATTTCATTGATCATCAACTCTGTCTCAGTAAGGCTCAGCCTACCTGCCTCCCTTAAGGTCATTCCATCGTTTCATGTGTCCCATATTAAGCCTGTGTTCGCCAACTTCCTCTGTCCGCCTTCCAAGCCTCTGCCACCACCCAAGATGGTTGATGGTGGACTAGTATACACAGTGACCCATATCCTGGATGCCCACTGCAGGGGGGCATGGCATCCAGTTTCTGGTTGATTGGTATGGGTATGGGCCGGGAGAACAATCCTGGATCCCATGGTCCTTTGTTATGGACAACTCCCTCATCACGGAGTTCTATCAACATCATCCTGACAAGCCCTGTGTTACACCAGGAGGCGTTCGTGAGGAGGGGTACTGTAAGTATCCTTGTCTGCTCTGTTGTGTTTGTCTCCCTCTCTCTCTGGTGATTAGCACTCTCCCTGCAGCCCTGATCATCACTTGTTGCTAATTAGAGGAGCCTTTATAAGGGAGACTCTCCCACTGTTCTGCCTGGTCATATCAGACTCTGCACCCATCTGTATCCTTGCTCTGCCAAACATTATTATACTCTGTCTTGCCTATCGTGTTTGACCTCTGTTTGCTCTAGACCCTGCCACCTGCCTTCTGTCTCTGTGCCTCTGCTCGTCTGTTACCCTACAGCCGTGTTTTGACCCCAGCCTGCTTTTGGACTTTGGACCTTGGATCACGGACTTGGATTTGGACATTCTTAGATTTGTGCGCATCATCACTCCCCACATATAAATCAACTTACCACCGTGTAGATATCAAAACTCCCTGCACCATCGCCTCTGTATTCGGGCCAGGCCAACCTGTCACTGGCACTTCCCCACAGCACCTCTGCATTCTCACCACTGACAACCAGCTCCCAGCCTGGAGACGCTTCATCCTGTTCTGGCAGTTTTCCCCAGAGGACCCTGTAAGCATAATCAGTATTACATTCTCATCATTTTCCATTCAGTGTTACTCATCCTTGTCTCTGCTCTCCCCTACAGGGTTGTCAGATTCTCATCGCACATATTCATCACCATTATTGCACAATTATTGTAATAAAGATTATTGTCACTTTACTTACCGACCCCATCCTTGTTGCGCTTGGGTGTAAGCCAGTAAACCCTGTCAGTATTGAAGTTAACCCAGATGAAATTACTAAATGCAGCAAACTGGAATTATGTTCCCAATACTTAAAATGCCCCCAAAATGCCCCAAAAATACTGCTACAAACATACAGCTGCATATCAATAAATTAGAATATAATAAAAAAATGAATTTATTTCTGTCATTCATTTAAAAAAAATGAAACTCATGTATTATGTAGCTTCATTACACACAGCATGATATATTTCAAGTGTTTATTTCTTTTAATTTTAATAATTATGGCTTACAGCTAATGAAAACCCAAAATTTAATTTCTGAAATAAATAGAATATTACATAAGATCAATTAATAAAAGTGGATTTTAATAGAAATATTGGCTTACTGAAAAGTATGTCCATGTAAGCATTCAATACTTGGTCGGGGTTCCTTTAGCATGAATTACTGCATCAATGCGGCGTGGCATGAAGGCGATCAGCCTGTGACACTGCTGAGGTGTTATGGATGCCCTGGGTGCTTTGATAGTGGCCGTGTCTCACCTTCATCTTGACAATACTCTGTACATTTTCTGTGGGATTTAGTTCAGGAGAATTTGCTGGCCAGACAAGTACAGTGGTACCATAGTCATGAAACCAGGTTTTGGTACTTTTAGCAGTGTGGGTAGGTGCCAAATTCTGCTGAAAAATGAAACAGTATCTCCATAAAGCTTGACAGCAGAGGAAAGCATGACGTGCTCAAAATTTTTTTGGACTTGATAAAACACAGTGGACCAACACCAGCAGATGACATGGCTCCCCAAATCAGGTGCCAAGTCCTATCATTTGGAAATCAAAGTCCCAGGGTCTCAAAGAAGAGTGGAGAGGCATAGAATATAAGTTGCTTGAAGTCCAGTGCGAAGTTTCTGCAGTCAGTGATGATTTGGAGAGCCATTGTTGTGTTTGAAGAATGGGTGGACAAGACCATGTGCTGAGGTTAGCTTTATTGGCTGATAACATGTCAGGATACAGAGCATCATGTTGGTTGGAGCGCAGGAAGAGGCAAGAAAGAGGTCGACTGGCCCTGGGCAGTTGCCTAATATACCCTGAGGCACACTGATGTCACCCATGTATGCCTGCTCCTGCAGTGCAGTGTGTACAGACACCATATTCCCCCCCCCCCCGAGAAGCTCAGAACATTTATTCATATGCAGATTAGCTTAGCAGGAACGGACTGGCAGAAGAACATTCATGCTGCTTTTCAGGCTAATGTAAAGCTGAAACACACAAATGACTGGGCCGAACACGTCAGCATAAAGAACCATTTAAAGCACATCAACCACAACATTAATAACTGGGCAACCAGGTAGACTGCCGGTGTACCCGCATGGCCTTGTGGGGTATTCTGCCACTTAACAGACCATGCACTAGCTAAGTATGGATTCAGAATCAGTAACATAGTACTTGAACTCAACGGGGCCTCCGTCAGGCCCAGGCTGGGCGAGGCCCTGGCTGCGCCAGCTCAGGTGGTTCCCAAGGGCACCCTGCTGAGGCTGTGGCCTGCTCATCGGTGAAGTCCCAGACTGGATGGGCTGACTTGGTTGTGGTCTCTTGATCAGAAGCGGAAGGTAGTGTCATCCTTCTGCAGTGGCTGGCATGCCATCGTGACCCAGTCTGCTTCCCATGCTCCCCATCTGGTAGATGGAAGGCGGCTGCCCTTAGCTGAGCGGTGATCCACTTCAGTGCCAGCTTAGATGGCTGCAGTTTGTGTGAGCGATGGGGTCATTGAATCCAGACCCAATCGAGCACCGTGAGTGGAGAACGCGCCGCTCAGCAGTTTTTCCTCATGACATACTGTTGTTGCTCTGCCACCCTGTTTTTAGAAGAGAGCGCCACCGCTGGAGTGTCATCTGATGGAGGACAAGACAGGTCCTATTCAGATACAGTTTGTAAGTCCTGCAGTGATGCAGCAGCTCAACGAAGTTTGTGCTGTGTGAGGCTTGGCTCCGGGTCCTGTGTGGATGTGGTCTGGAGCTCCTGTGGTGAGGCGGAAGCTCAAGGACACTCGTGCTGCGTGAGGATCGGGTCTAGTTGTACAGGGTTATGCTTGGTGTGCGGTGTGAAGCAGGGAGTGGCTGCATCAATGTCTGGACTCAGGCCGTCATTGGTCAAACTGAGCTTACCGCAGCGTCGGCACCTCTGTCCTGGGCACGCAGGTGCACATGTGTGGTGCAAGGGAAAGCCACAGTTACTGCAGGGTTGGCGTGCTGTGGTGCCTTGCTGTCCCGCGACATTTACCTCAGAGCCATTGTGAAGAAACATGGGGCCGTCGTGAGGAGACGTGGGGTTGAAGGGCTGAGCAGCCTGGGCAATGGCTCGTACCAGCGGAGCTCAATGTGGGCAGCGTGGGTCAGGGCCCACTAGCTGCGATGCTAACTCAGGGCCCGCTAGCTGCGATGCTAACTGGGTAGCCGCTTTTAACTAGGGCGCCATTTCCATCGCTCTGGTCAATGGCAAGTTGTCCGGCACCATCTGTAGTTTCTCCCACGGCTTCAAATTCATGGTGTGCTCCGCTAACAGGACCATCTCATCTTGTAAGTGTCTGAATCCACACGTGCTAGCCAAACAGCGGTTCACTGTCGGCGCTGGCAAAACCTAATTCTTTGGATCATTCTGCCATGTGAGGCAGCGAAATGGCCAGCCAACAAAGCGGCACAGCCATCGTGTGTTTCCACGGGTCCGAAGTGCGAGTAAAGCCTCCACCCTTGATGTTGCATGGGTCATCCTCATTGCCAATGTTGTGTCTGAAGAATGAGTGGACATGACCATGTGCTGAAGTTAGCTTTATTGGCTGATAACATGTCAGGATACAGAGCATCGTGTAGGTTGGAGCACAGGAAGAGGCAAGAAAGAGGCCGATTGGCCCTGGGCAGTCACCTACTATACCCTGAGGTTCACTAACGTCACCTGTCACTCCTGCAGTGCAGTGTGTCCCTCCATTTTACATACACAACAGCCATGTCATCTGCTGATGTTGGTCCACTGTGTTTCAGCTGTCTACCAGGAAATTTTTTGAGCACTTCAAGCTTCCCTCTGCCGACAAGCTTTATGGAGATGCTGATTTCATTTCATCAGCTGCCCACACTGCCAAAAGTACAAATACCTGGTTTAATGACCATGGTATCACTTTGCTTGTCTGGGCAGCAAACTCTCCTGACCTAAAACCCATAGAGAATCTATGGGGTATTGTCAAGAGGAAGATGAGAGACACCAGACCCAATAATGCAGACGAGCTGAAGGTCACTGACATACTTTCTAGTCAGCCAACATTAAAATCCACTTTTTAAAAAATTGATCTTATGTAATATTCATTTTTTTTGAGAAATTGAATTTTGGGTTTTCATTAGCTGTATGCCATAATCAGCAAAATTAAAAGAAACCAACACTTGAAATACATCACTCTGTATGTAATGAATCTATATAGGAGCTTCACTTTTTGAATTGAATTACTGAAATAAATTAACTTTTTGATGATCTAATTTATTGAGATGCGCCTGTATTTTTGAGTATGGTTGCATTTACACCACGTTCCAAATTATTATGCAAATAGGATTTTAGTGTCAAACATTCAGTTTTTTGTTTTTCAGTTAAACTCATGGATGGTATTGTGTCTCAGGACTCTTTGGATCATTGATATCAATTTCAGACATCTGTCATAATTAGTTTGCCAGGTGAGCCCAATTAAAGGAAAACTACTTAAAAAGGATGTTCCACATTATGAAGCATGCCATGGGTTTCAAAGAATATGGGAAAGAAAAAGGATCTCCCTGCTGCCAAAAAGCATCAGATTGTGCAATGCCTTGGACAAGGTATGAAAACATTAGATATTTCATGAAAACTTAAGTATGATCATCGTAATATGAAGATATTTGTGGCTGATTCAGAGCACAGATGGGTTTGTGCAGATAAAGGCATAATGAGGAAGGTTTCTGCCAGACAAATTCATCAGATTAAGAAAGCAGCTACTAAAATGCCATTACAAAACAGCAAACAAGTATTTGAAGCTGCTGGTGCTTCTGGAGTCCCACAAACCTCAAGGTGTAGGATCCTCCAGAGGATTGCAGTTGCGCATAAACCTACTTTTCGGCCACCCCTAACCAATGCGCACAAACAGAAACGGTTGCAGTGGGCCCAGAAATACATGAAGACTAATTTTCAAATAGTCTTGTTTACTGATAAGTGCAGTGCAACCCTGAATGGTCCAGATGGATGGAGTAGTGGATGATTGGTGGATGGCCACCATATTTCAACAAGGCTGCCACATCAGCAAGCAGGTGGCAGACTCATGTTTTGGGTCGGAATCATGGGGAGAGAGATGGTAGGCCCCTTTAGGGTCCCTGAAGGTGTGAAAATGACCTCGACAAAGTATATAGAGTTTCTGACCACTTTCTTCCATGGTACAAAAAGAAAAACCGTGCGTTCTGTAGCAAAATTATCTTCATTTTTATTTATTTATTTTGTGTACTTTATTGATCCCCAGAGAGGAAATTCAGGGCATCCACCTGGATGGATGAAGCAGCCACAGTACAGCGCTATCCCGTCACCATTCACACCTAGGACCACTTTAGAGTATCCATTTAACCTAACCTGCATGTTTTTGGCCTGTGGGAGGAAACCGGAGAAATCCATGCAGACACGGGGAGAACATGCAAACTCCACACAGATCACCATTGGTCAGGGGGTGGGATTGAACCCAGGATCCCATGGCCAAGGGTGAGTTGCTGTGCTGCCACAGTGCTAACTACTGCTGCTCCACCGGACCACCCTTCATGCATGACAATGCACCATCTCATGCTGCAAAGAATACCTCTGTGTCATTGGCTGCTATGGGCATAAAAGGAGAGAAACTCATGGTGTGGCCCCCATCCTCCCCTGACCTCAACCTTATTGAGAACCTTTGGAGCATCCTCAACCAAAAGATCTATGAGGGTGGGAGGCAGTTCACATCAAAACATCAAAACAGCAGCTGTAGGAGGCTATTCTCACATCTTGCAAAGAAATTTAAGCAGAAAATCTCCAAAAATTCACAAGTTTAATGAATGCAAGAATTGTGAAGGTTATATCAAAGAAGGTGCCCTATGGTAACATGTAACTTAGCCTGTTAAGATGTTTTTGACTGAAATAGCTTTTGATTTCAGTAAATATGACCTCCTAATTCTGCAAATTCAACAAATGACCATTTCAGTTCTTTACAACCAATAAAATATTTTGAAACTCTGTTGTGCATAATAATTTGCAACAGTGCATCAAGTTTTTTTTTATTTTTCAAAAAAAAATAGTTATCATTGGGAGGTTTGTTAAAAAAATGAAATTATGCTCTAATAATTTTCAAGTTAATGACTTTTAAATTATACTGACTGTCATTTGCATTGGCTATTTAGGAAAATCAGAGACAAATATCATTTGCATAATAATTGGGAATGCAGTGTATAGAAATGAGTGACTCAATTTTTTTTTGAAGGATTGAGTTATATGTGTCAGGGTTTCTAGGCTAACACCCAAGAGCAGCTTGGACAGAGATAAGATGGTTCAGTGACAATGATTTTGTTGCAATAATTGTGAAGGATGCGTAGTAGGGAATATTGTGCGGTGAAGATCTGGCAACCCTGTGGGGAGGAGCAGAAACAAGGGCAAAACACATTGAACTGTTAATTTAGTGCAATTAATATGATTTGTGGTTATAGGCTCTTCAGAGGTGATGGCGGGGACAGAGAGGAGAACCTCCGAACCAAGGAGCAGGTTGACGAAGGAGTAGGTTGTCAGTGGCGAGAGTGATGGTGGAACTGCTGGGGAGAGCTGTGGGGGAAAAGGGAGACAGGCTGGCCAAGCCTGAGAGAAGGGAATATTGGTGACAGGGGCTGAGGACAACACAGTTGGCAAGTCAATTTACTTTTCCAGGTGTGGGGAAAGGAAAAGAGGTGCACAGTCTAGGTAATCCAGGTCTGTTGCAGAATTCCAATCCAAATCCAAGTCCAAATCCAATCCAAGGGCGAACAGTAGTCAGAGCAGGGCAGGCAGGCACAGGGTCTAAACAGGCAAAGGTCAAAACATGACAGGCAAGACAAGAGTTCAACACAGTTAGCACGGCAAGAATACATTCAGATTGTGTATCTACACTGCCAGACAGGGCAATGAGAGAAGCTTCCTTATAAAGGGTGACCCAATTAGCAACAGGTGAGGCCAGGGCTGCGGGTAGAGCACGAATCAGAAGGGAGAGAGAAAGGAATGCACAGAGCAGGCAGGACCCCTTACAATATGCACAGTGTCTCACAAAAATGAGTACGCCCTTCACATTTTTGTAAATATTTTATTGTCTTTTCATGGGACAACACTGAAGATATGACACTTTGATACAATGAAAAGAAGTCAGTGTACAGCTCGTATAACAGTGTAAATTTGCTGTCTCCTCAAAATAACTCAACACACAGCCATTAATGTCTAAACTGCTGGTAACAAAAGTGAGTACACCCCGAGTGAAAATGTCCAAATTGTGCCCAAAGTGTCAATATTTTGTGTGGCCACCATTATTTTCCAGCACTGCCTTAACTCTCTTGGGCATGGATGTTCACTAGAACTTCATAGGTTGCCACTGGAATCCTCTTCCCTCCTCCATGACAACATCATGGTGTTAGAGACCTTGCGCTCCTCCACCTCCTGTTTGAGGATGCCCCACAGATGTTCAATAGGGTTTAGGTGTGGAGACATGCTTGGCCAATCCATCACCTTTACCCCCAGTTTCTTTAACAAGGCAGTGGTCATCTTGGAGGTGTGTTTGGGGTGATTATCATGTTGGAATACTGCCCTGCGACCCAGTTTCCGATCATGCTCTGTTTCAGTATGTCACAGTACATGTTGGCATTCATGGTTCCCTCAATGAACTGTAGCTCCCCAGTGCTGGCAGCACTCATGCAGCCCCAAACCATGACACTCCCACCACCATGCTTGACTGCAGGCAAGACACACTTGTCTTTGTACTCCTCACCTGGTTGTCACCACACATGCTTGACACCATCCGAATCAAATAAGTTTATCGTGGTCTCATCAGACCACATGACATGATTCCAGCAATCCATGTCCTTAGTCTGCTCATCTTCATCAAACTGTTTGCAGGCTTTCTTGTGCATCATCTTTAAAAGGGGCTTCCTTCTCAGACGACAGCCATGCAGACCAATTTGATGCAATGTGTGACGTATGGTCTGAGCATTGACAGACTGACCCCCCACCCCTTCAACCTGTGCAGCAATGCTGGCAGCACTCATATGTCTATTTTCAAAAGACAACCTCTGGATATGACGCTAAGCACATGCACTCAACTTCTTTGGTCGACCATGGTAAGGCCTGTTCTGAGTGGAACCTGTCCTGTTAAACCACTGTATTATCTTGGCCACCATGCTGCAGCTCAGTTTCAGCGTGTTGGCAATCTTCTTATGGCCTAGGTCATCTTTATGTAGAACAACAATTCTTTTTTTCAGATCCTCAGAGAGTTCTTTGCCATGAGGTGCCATGTTGAACTTCCAGTGCCCAGTATGAGAGAGTGTGAGAGCGATAACACCAAATTTAACCCCTTAATGCCTGAATTTATTTCCAATTATGAAAAAAAAAATCACTTGTGTTTTTGCTTTCAAGTACAGTGGGGCAAAAAAGTATTTAGTCAGCCACCAATTGTGCAAGTTCTCCCACTTAAAAGATGAGAGAGGTCTCCAATTTTCATCATAGGCATACCTCAACTATGAGAGACAAAATGAGAAAAAAAAATCCAGAAAATCACATTGAAGGATTTTTAATGAATTAATTGGTAAGTTCCTCGGTAAAATAAGTATTTGGTCAATAACAAAAGTTCATCTCAATACTTTGTTATATACTCTTCGCCGGCAATGACAGAGGTCATATGTTTTCTGTAAGTCTTCACAAGGTTTTCACACACTGTTGCTGGTATTTTGGCCCATTCCTCCATGCAGATCTCCTCTAGAGTAGTGATGTTTTGGGGCTGTCGCTGGGCAACATGGACTTTCAACTCCTTCCAAAGATTTTCTATGGGGTTGAGATCTAGAGACTGGCTAGAACACTCCAGGACCTTGAAATGCTTCTTACGAAGCCACTCCTTCGTGGTCCGGGTGGTGTGTTTGGGATCATTGTCATGCTGAAAGATCCAGCTACGTTTCATCTTCAATGCCCTTGCTGATGGAAGGAGGTTTTTACTCAAAATCTCACAATACATGGCCCCATTCATTCTTTCCTTTACACGGATCAATCGTCCTGGTCCCTTTGCAGAAAAACAGCCCCAAAGCATGATGTTTTCACCCCCATGCTTCACAGTAGGTATGGTGTTCTTTCTCCTCCAAACACGACAAGTTGAGTTTTTACCAAAAAGTTCTATTTTGGTTTCATCTAACCATATGACATTCTCCCATTCCTCTTCTGGATCATCCAAATGCTCTCTAGCAAACTTCAGACGGGCCTGGACATGTACTGACTTAAGCAGGGGGACACATCTGGCACTGCAGCATTTGAGTCCCTGGCGGCGTAGTGTGTTACTGATGTAGCCTTTGTTACTTTGGTCCCAGCTCTCTGCAGGTCATTCACTAGGTCCCCCCCGTGTGGTTCTGGGACTTTTGCTCACCATTCTCGTGATCCTTTTGACCCCACGGGGTGAGATCTTGCGTGGAGCCCCAGATCGAGGGAGATTATCAGTGGTCTTGTATGTCTTCCATTTTCTAATAATTGCTCCCACAGTTGATTTCTTCACACCAAGCTGCTTACCTATTGCAGATTCAGTCTTCCCAGCCTGGTGCAGGTCTACAATTTTGTTTCTGGTGTCCTTTGACAGCTCTTTGGTCTTGGCCATAGTGGAGTTTGGAGTCTGACTGTTTGAGGTTGTGGACAGGTGTCTTTTATACTGATAACGAGTTCAAACAGGTGCCATTAATACAGGTAACGAGTGGAGGACAGAGGAGCCTCTTAAAGAAGAAGTTACAGGTCTGTGAGAGCCAGAAATCTTGCTTGTTTTTAGGTGACCAAATATTTATTTTACAGAGGAATTTACCAATTAATTCATTAAAAATCCTTCAATGTGATTTTCATGGATTTTTTTTTTCTCATTTTGTCTCTCATAGTTGAGGTATACCTATGATGAAAATTGGAGACCTCTCTCATCTTTTAAGTGGGAGAACTTGCACAATTGGTGGCTGACTAAATACTGTTTTGCCCCACTGTAGATGCTAAATTAAGTTGAGAAAGTTAATTTGACTATAGCACATAAAATAGATATAATTTTAGGTATGATGCAAATTAGCGACAACAGGCATCTATGGTAAAAAATGGTAAAAAAGCACCTGTTCTCATCTCAAGTATGAAGAGTCTTTTATTTATGCAACAAAGTTATTTTCAGTATTTTCAACTCTCATGACTGCCAAACTATAACCCTAACCCTAACCCTAGCAATCAGGAAATGGATGGTGCTCCGTCTCTGACCGTTCCTAGGAGAAACTAATGCTTGCAAAAGGTTCCTAAGTATGTGTTGGAAGTGCTCCAACCGGAAGTGGAGGAATACAGACGGTATTTTGGTTGCATTTGGAGCGGAAGCGGTTTGATGCGAATGCGCGACAACAGGCGTCAAGGGGTTAACACACCTGCTCCCCATTCACACTTGAGACCTTGCAACACTAATGAGTCACATGACACCGGGGAGGGAAAATAGCTAATTGGGCACAATTTGGATATTTTCACTAGGGGTGTACTGACTTTTGTTGCCAGCTGTTTAGACATTAATGGCTGTATGTTAAGTTATTTTGAGGGGACTGCAAATTTACACTGTTTAACAAGCTGTACACTGACTACTTTACATTGGTTAAAAGTATCATATCTTCAGTGTTGTCCCATGAAAAGATGTAATAAAATATTTACAAAAATGTGAGGGGTGTAGTCACTTTTGTGAGATCCTGTACTTACTTCATTTGTTAAGAAGTACTGGTAGGTTTTATAGTGTGGGGTTGAATAGAATTTATTGTGATCAATGCCGGCCGGATCCAAGTGTCCTGTCTATTACCTTCTCTCCTCAAAGCCAAGCTCTGCCCAGGTACAGTGATTGACTCGGATCACCTAGCATGCTAGTGCAAAGAGTTCAATGTAAACTCACTCAAGAGGAAAATATAACAAAATAAGCCAAAATGACATGAGATATATCATAGACTGTGTATTAGCAAACCAGGTGGAAACAGGGATGTCTGTTAGGGTGAATGAGATCTAAAGAAAATGACAATATAAGCTGCACTTAGTGTGAGGTTCCTAATACCAGTTAGCTCAGAAGCTAACCCCTCTGGCTCCCATCCATCTACATGACAGACAGCTGTGCTGGCCAATAATCGAGCAGTGGGTGGGTATCAAGGATGGCGCTGGGTTGGATTTACCATTTTATGGCATCCTGAGGTGAACCTGGAAGAGTCAAAACAACTTTTTGGAGAGAAAAGCGCTGTAAAGGCTGTGTGTTTGTTAAAGGGCAGCACAGTGGTTAGCACTGCTGCCTAACAGCTAGAAGGTTCCAGGTTCAAATTCCCAGGCTGGCAGGGGTCAGATTCTTTCTGTGTGGTGTTTGCATGTTCTCCCTGTGCTGCGTGGTTTTACTCCAATTTCCTCCCACAATCCAAAGACATGCATGTTAGGTTAATTGGTCACTCTAAATTGTCCCTAGGTATCTGTCTCTGGTAGGCTCTTAGAATAGAGGGTTAATGCTAGTGAAGCTCTTGAGACTAGAAAAATGTCAAGTGATATTTTTTCGATAATCATGTGACCAATAGATGTATTTCAGAAGGTTAAAACCTACAAAAACAGTTTTTCAGTCAATGAGCCCTTTAAGTTGAAACTGGGAACTAGTTTAGTGAGATTAAAATGTTATCCAGGTCTTCATTAAAAAGGTTTGTCCTTCTCATCAGCCGTGATGATCTTTAGGTGGCATTGCTCTCCTTATCATTTTTATACTCTGTTACATGCTCTCCAGAAATATGCAGTTTCTGCATTTTTATGATTTTTTTTTCATTTTTGACTATTTATGCCACCAATGGGCCATATTTCATTCAATTAGAACTGGGTCCGTAACTCTCCCTGAGTGCTACCACACCTCCTTTTCCCTCTCTTCGACTGCTGTAACTTCCTGTTGGGTCCAAAAATCCAAACCTTCATAAAACTGTTTTCCCACCAGAAATGAACTGAACAAATGGTAAATGGCGTTCACTTACATGGCGCTTTTTCTCATCATTGGGTGACCAAAGCACTTTACAGATCCTGCTATCTACCCATCCACACACTGATGGCGGCGGAGCAGCCATACACAGGCACTGGCCAGCACAAACACCTGTGTATGGCTGGGGATTCAGTGTCTTGCTCAAGGACACTTCAGCATGCAGACAGAGCGGGAATCAAACCCCTGACCCTCTGATCAGTAGTCAGCCACACTACAACTGCACCACAGCCACCCCCAAAACAAAGGTTCAGTTTGATCCAAACTGACACCAACTATTTTTGCCAGACCAAATTTCAGCTCTTTGGTCCAGGCAGTGCAGGGGGCGATGAACACCGACTGTATAATTTTGGTTTGGATAACACTGAAGTCTAAAAGTCTGGACCAAACAAGGTAGTTGTGAATGCACTCTTAGATAGATTTGTATGTTTGAACATTCATAGAGAAATTTGAAAGAATATAAGAACACAACTTTGCAGAACATTTTTGAACAACAAATTTTGAGCAGTGTTATTTTGAACTGAAACACCTGTTGCTGTTTGAGAGATGTATTTCCTGTTGGAACATAAGAATCCCCATCCCTACACAAAGGAGGAGGGATGGGGAGGCCCCAATCTTGATGGTTCACTGACAGGAAGCAGCTTGGGGTGCGTGCCATGTCAGGTCCCCACATATAGCATCTCTGACAGAGACATCAGTGTTCTACAGATGTAGCTGAAGGCCCCCTTTTTCCCTCTGATGCTTGACAGGCTTTTGAATCACTGTGCCAAATGGAGTGGAGTGGTGTCTCTCAGCTAACAGCCATACTGAACAGCATGCTCTAAAGGAATCATGTGATGTGCAAATAGCATATGGAAATTGAGCTTTCATCGTGCTCTTTGAGCTACCCCACCTTTCCCGGCTCTAGCCAAGCTTTTATTCCTCTGTGGTGTTTAATGAGCCAGGTGTGATTCAACTCTGACTGGAACATGTTTGAGGGGAAAATAAATGGTCAATCAATGAAATTGATGGATGAACAGGAAACAAATGGAATGTTAAAGCTTGTGGGAATGGTGGTCAGCACTGGTGCTTCACTAGGTTAAGGGAAGTGTATATTGTGTGTGACTGTAACAGATAATTTCAGATCATTTCTTCTTTTAAACCAGACTGTCAGTGATGGAGTAACTCATTCCAACCTGATGAAATCACCCTGAGAGTGCTCAGATCTCCTGGCCATTGATCTTGACCTTGAGCACAGCCTAGATGCAGACCCACTTGAGGATCATTGGGCCTCATTCAATGTGAGCAGAACGGATTTGTTAGTAAACTGTTAGTATATATGTTTCGGCATTTATCAAAATGTTAGTAGCTCCAAACTTATCATAACTGCAAATCAAATCTACTCCTGCCTCAGACCAATTGTAGAGCATGTGTAAATCTAAATGCACCTAAATATTGCTTGTCATTACCACATATTTCAGCTTTAATTAACCTTAAACTGTTCTTTGTCATGTTCGCAACATGCAAATGCTTTTAAAACATGTTTTTTTAAACGTGACTAAAAATAACCTACAACAGATTAAAACCTTTAAACCCCGTATCTTATGGAGCCGTGAATGCTGGCGAATGTAACAATTTGGGGATTTCGTCAGGGTTTGTAAAAGGTTGCCAAACAGGTTGCAAATAGTTTTATAGGTCCCAAACAGTTTTTCTTGTTGCCCAAAAAATCTGAACATGTTTGAAATTTTTTGGTGAATATATTTTTTCACAAACAGTTGCAAGCGTTTGCAAAATATTTGCAAAAGTTTGCAAAAAAGTTGTAAGCGTTTGCAAATGGTTATAACATGTTTGCAAATGATTGTAACATATGTTGCTACTGTGGCACCTTTGGAGAGCTTGATTGTGTACCATCTCAGACAGGAGACAGTGGGAACAAAGAGCAGGGGAGTCCTGGTGAGATATCGGGGCGGTGTTAAGGTTGAGGGGGTGATATGCAGTGTGACGTGAACCTCATCTTTTGTGTGTGAGAAAATGCTAGAAGAATGCCATGAGACTTAAGAGAGGAGTTTCTGCTGGAGTGTCATTCTGTCTGTGCTTGAGATGTGAGAATGTGTAATAAATCACCTGAAACAAATCTGCCTCTTCATTTACACGCTCCACATTGGTGACCCAAGACGTATCATGGAACATGAGACAAGATCCCCGGAGCCGACCTCGACGGGAACCTCCAGCCACGCATGTGCAGTCGCAGTCAAGCTACCGGATTTCTGGCAGCACAACCCGCGCCCTTGGTTCCACCTCACCGAGGCTCAGTTCACACTCCAGGGAGTAACGGCAGATGACACTAAATTCTACTATGTGGTCGCAGCGCTCGACACCCGCACAGCTCAGCACGTAGCGAGTCTGCTCGATCAGCCACCAGCTGGCAGCAGATACGAGGTGCTCAAGACTGCGCTCATCCAGCGTTTCACGCTCTCGGACAGTGAGAGAGCAGAGAGGCTCCTGACGCGGACCGAGCTAGGAGATGGTTCGGCTGTAGACCTCATGGAGAAGATGCTGGCGTTAAGGGGCTCGGACGACGAACACTTTCTGTTTGCCCACCTCTTCCTCCGGAACCTACCGACAGCAGCGAGAGCGGCCCTGGCCAATTCACCGTTGCTGGCCGCGCGGGACTACCGTGCGCTGGCCCAGGAGGCAGACCAGATCATAATTGCCACCAGGGCGATCACAGTCATCGCAGCAGCGGTGGAGCCCAGTGAGACGACCAGAGGAGACGAGGAGCCACCGGCGGCAGCGGCAGCGGGGACCAAGGAGCGCGAGGGAGGCACGCTCTGCTTCTACCACCGCCGCTTTGGAGAGAAGGCGCGCAGATGTGTGCCACCATGCCAATTCAAGCGCTCGGGAAACGCCAAGACCGGGGGTCGGTAGCAGCCGCGACCCTCGGGGAGGAGAACAAGCTGCTCTACCTGACGGACGCACGCTCGGGGAGGCATTTCCTCGTGGACACCGGAGCCCAGAGGAGTTTCATCCAACCGACCTATGCTGACTGGCTGGCAGGATCTAGTGGCCTCGAGATGGTGGCAGCAAACGGCTTGGATATTAAGACCTTTGGTGAGAGGACTCTGCTCTTATCTCTACACGGCCGTACATATGAGTGGACTTTTGTCATAGCAGCACTGAATTACCATATACTGGGGGCTGATTTTCTGTGTGGACATGGTTTACTGGTTGATGTTGCTAACAGGCGCCTAGTTAATGCACTGTCCTTTGACTCTCTTCCCTGTATAGCTCGAGTGACCCGGCCAACAGCACAAGCCAACGTCACAGCAGCAGGCGATAAGTTCCACACACTGCTCACTCAGTTCCCAGCACTCACAGTCCCGATGTTTTCGGCAGCCATCGCTAAACACGGGGTGGAGCATTTTATCACCACCACCGGGCCGCCCGTTTTTGCACGACCTCGGCGCTTGGACGCAGCTAAACTGGCCATAGTGTGCGAGGAACCAATTTGGAAAGGTTGGGCATCATCAGGCGCTCAAACAGCCCATGGGCATCCCCGCTACACATGGTCCCTAAAGCTGAGGGTTCGTGGCGACCGTGCGGAGATTTCCGCAGGTTGAACAACGCCACAGCGCACGACCGCTACCCAATTCCCCACATACAGGATTTTTCCGTTCACCTTGCCGGAGCACGCATTTTTTCCAAAATAGATCTGGTCTGCGGGTACCACCAAGTCCCAGTGCGCGCTGAGGACATACCCAAAACAGCGGTAATAACTCCGTTCGGTTTATTCGAGTTCCTGCGCATGCCATTCGGGTTAAAAGGAGTGGCACAGACGTTCCAGCGCATGATGGATGCAGTGCTGCGCGACCTCCCATTCGTGTTCGTCTACCTGGACGATATCCTGGTAGCCAGTGCGTCTGAAGACGAACACGAAACCCACCTCACGACGGTTTTCCGGAGGTTGGAGGAGCACGGGTTAATAATCAACCCAGCGAAATGTCAGTTCGGCGCGACGGAGATTGATTTTTTGGGGCACTGCGTCTCTCCCGAAGGAGCGATCCCGCTACCTGACAAGGTGGGCGCAGTGGCGGATTTTCCCTGGCCCCAGACGGTCAGGGCGTTGCAGGGTTTTTTGGGAATGGTGAACTTCTATAACCGTTTTCTTCCCCTCGCAGCGCAGCTCATGCAACAATTATACGCCGCGCTCAAGAAACAGAAACCCGCGGATAGGGTCGAGTGGTCCCCGGAGCGAGAGCGGGCGTTCTCGGAAGTTAAAGCAGCTCTGGCAAACGCTGCACTGCTGGCGCATCCAGACCCGACGGCCCGCATAGCGCTCACCACCGACGCTTCAGACGTGGCCTTAGGGGCTGTCGTGGAGCAGAGCGTCGCTGGGGTTTGGCAGCCGCTCGCTTTTTTCAGAAGAACCTTGCCCGACAACGAACGTAAATACAGCGCGTTTGACAGAGAGTTGCTGGCTCTTCACCTGGCCATTCGCCACTTCTAGTTCTGGCTGGAAGGGCGCAGCTTCACCGCGTTCGTGGACCACAAGCCGCTGACATTCGCAATGGCCAAGGTTTCAGAACTGTGGTTGGGCCGGCAGCAGAGACAGCTGGCTGCGATTTCAGAGTTTACTACCGATATTCAGCATGTGTCTGGTAAACTGAATGTGGTGGCGGACTGCCTCTCGCGTGCCGTAGTGGCCCCGGTCTGCGTGGGGATACACTACGTAGCCATGGCCGCAGAGCAGACGAGCGATGCAGACATGTGCGCGCTCCAGTCTGGACCAACAGGGTTAAGGCTGGAGAGCAGGGTGCTGCAAGATGGCGGCCCACCCCAATCTGCGATGTCTCCACGGGTCGCCCGCGTCCGGTGGTCCCAGTCGCGTGGCGCTGCCGCGTGTTTGAGTCGGTTCACACTTTAGCGCACCCAGGAGTGCGCGTGTCGGTCAAAATGGTGGGAGAGAAGTTTGTGTGGCCGAGCCTGCACAAACAGGTGAAAGAGTGGGCTGCAGCCTGCGTGGCGTGCCAACGAGCCAAAGTACACAGACACACGAAGGCTCCCTTGGAGCCGTTTCGTATCCCGGCTAAGAGGTTCGACCATGTTCACGTGGACCTCGTGGGCCCCCTCCCACCATCACAGGGGTGCACGCACCTCCTGACAATGGTGGACCGCACCACGTGCTGGCCAGAAGCGGTTCCGCTGGCGGCAACTACGTCCAAGGAAGTGGCGCGCGCTTTTGTAACAGCATGGGTGGCGCGTTTTGGAGTCCCGTCAGACATTACATCCGACAGGGGCCCTCAATTTGTTTCCGAACTCTGGTCCGCCATGGCCCGCAGCCTGGGTATCGCAATTCACCGCACAACCGCGTACAATCCACAGGCTAATGGGTTATGCGAGCGTTTTCATAGATCATTGAAAGCGGCGCTCAGGGCTTCATTGACGGATGCAAATTGGGTAGACAGGCTACCGTGGGTTTTATTGGGTTGTGCTCCGCACCGAAAGAGGATCTGGAAGCTTCCCCGGCAGAGTTCGTTTTTGCCCAGCCACTTCGGCTGCCCAGGGAATTTCTGCCAGATAATCCCGCGCCGGGCAGCTGCCCGTCTCAGCTTTTGCAGCGTAGCGCAAACACAGGCACGCTGCGGGCCCTGCCCACCCCAGTTTTCTGAGCGTTTTTGTGCCTAAAACTTTGAAGAACGCGGAGTTCGTGTTTGTCAGACACGACGCCCACCGCCCTCCACTGTGCCCACCCTATGACGGGCCATTCAGAGTGCTGGAAACAGGGGATAAGCATTTTTTGCTAGACTTGGGGGGTAGGAGGGAAAAAATTGGCATAGACAGACTCAAACCCGCATTCGTTGTGGCGGATGAGCAGGTGCTGTTGGCAAGGGCCCCTCGGCGTGGAAGACCCCCACGGAGAGCTCCCCAGGGAAACGATTCATCAGAACAGCCACACGGACAGACAGAAGTGTTTTCCCCCCTAGCAACAGCCCCCCATAAGCACGGCAACGCTGCAGAAGCGGCAAATCCTGGGTATAGCAGATACGGGAGAAGACTGAAGCCCAAGCAGCATATGGACTGATGTTCAATTGTTCTATCACAGCATGAGGACTGTTATTCTATTGTCCTATCTAAGATGCTGGGGTGGGGGGTGGCACCTTTGGAGAGCTTGATTGTGTACCATCTCAGACAGAAGACAGTGGGAACAAAGAGCAGGGGAGTCCTGGTGAGATATTGGGGAGGTGTTAAGGTTGAGGGGGTGATATGCAGTGTGACGTGAACCTCATCTTTTGTGTGTGAGAAAATGCTAGAAGAATGCCATGAGACTTAAGAGAGGAGTTTCTGCTGGAGTGTCATTCTGTCTGTGCTTGAGATGTGAGAGTGTGTAATAAATCGCCTGAAACAAATCTGCCTCTTCATTTACATGCTCCACACTACAGTTCTTTTTGGTTCACCAAGTAGTAAACGTGAATCACAAGACGGTCTGACTGATAGTTTGGGGTTTTATTATGTGAATAACTTTGTCTGAACAAAATCTACATGCCTCCCATTCCATGACTTTTCCTAATTGTGTGTTTCATGTTTTCTCAAGTCTGGAATGTATTGAAATAAAACACAGTGTCACGATCTGAGCGCGGGGGGATTCCGCCGGGCTCTGTCTTTCTGCCTTTTTTCATATTTGTACTGTGTTGTCATTTTTAGTTGCTATTCCTTTTATTTTATCCTTGGTTGATTTGTCATAAGTTCTGTATTTATCCTTCAGTTTATTATTTGCCCTTATTTTAGTTCTGGCCCTTTATTTGTATGTTTGCCTGTACCTTTTGTTCTTTTGCTCCTTAGCCTGCCAGTGTGGTCTCTCTCTCTTGGGTTGGCAGCCATCAGTGTGGACTTCTGGGTTGTCACTTTGTTCATGGGCGGTCCACCTGTCAGCTGCCAGCACTAAACACTTCCCCCCCTCATGTGACTCACAGCTGATCTTGATCTGTAATCACACTCACTGCCTATTTAAGCCTTGTTCCTCTGTTTGCTAATTGCTGGGTAATTTATTCATCTGTCCCTGTACTGAGACGGCATTCCAGTGGTTCTCTGTAAACCTAAGTCCAGCTCTGCTGGGAATCCGTAGTTTCCTTATCATCTCTTCGTATGTCCAGCTCAGCTGGGAATTTGTAGTTTCTCATTTTTCTTTGTATGTCCATCTCCACTGGGATATCGTAGTTTCTTGTCTGTTCTGTTGTGTGTGTTTTGGTACCTGTGTTCTTTATTAAATATGCAAACTCACTGCTTGCATTTGGTGCCTTCTGTTTGCCCCGTGAACGGGCCAATCATGACACACAGATGATTTCACAGCATTTATTCCTTGGACTGCTACCTGCTGTCATTTAGAACACAGCTGATCACGGCTAAGACCATATAAGGAATTATATCCATACAGTAAAGGCTGCCTTAAAGAGAAGCGGCTGGTGGAGCTGCAGCAGTTATGGGGCATTATTAATTAGGGAGACAGAAACACAGAGTGTAGCCTGGTATTCGATCCAGCTTGTCCGGGTGAACATGGTGAAAAGCCCAGACCATCTGAGGATTGGTAATGAAGGACCCAGGGAGCCAAGATCTCTCCTCTGGACCATGTCCCGCCCCGTTGACCAAATACTGGAAGCCCCGCCCTCTGCGTCAAACGTCCATGATCGGGTTAATCTTGTAGGCTGGACCCCCTTCAACCATTTCTGGATGTGATGGTGGCTTGGACGGTGGACAGAGGGGACTGGTGGAAACGGGCTTCACCTGCGGGACATGGAAAGTAGGGCAAATACAGAAAGCTGGAGGAAGAGCAAGGCGTACAGAAACAGGGTTGACAATCTTGGAAATGGCTAAAGGACCAGTGAAACATGGAGAGAGCTTCTTGGAGTCAGTTTTCAGGTTGATATAATTAATAGTCAACCATATCTTCTGCTCCACATGGTAGGTGGGGGCAGGAATCCTCTGTCGGTTGGCAATCTCAAGAGTTCCGGTCAGCAGTGCTGCAGAGGACAGCTCTGGTGGTCCTCCAAAAA
Organism: Pholidichthys leucotaenia; assembly: GCA_020510985.1. Classification (NCBI taxonomy): domain Eukaryota; kingdom Metazoa; phylum Chordata; class Actinopteri; order Cichliformes; family Pholidichthyidae; genus Pholidichthys; species Pholidichthys leucotaenia. Next base: position 241,035,117 of record CM035839.1, read on the forward strand.
CGGCAACAGCGTCTGATGTGCGCCTGAATAGACGGTACTGCAACCTCTTCTTCCGAGGCAGGGAACAGAGGTGAATTGTATCCCAATGAGGCCTTGAAGGGGGAGAGACATGTAGCGGTGGAGGTGGCAGAGTTGTGGGCATACTCAATCCAAGGTATGTAAATATGAACTCCAAGATGCCCGATTGGTAGCCGTGATGCACCTCAGGGCTGCTTCCAGGTCCTGGTGGGCATGCTCACACTGACCATTACTTTGAGGGTGGTAACCTGAAGACAAGCTAACTGTGGACCCAATAAGCTTACAAAAAGATTGCTAAACCTGAGAGATGAACTGGGGACCCCAGTCCGAAACTGCGTCTAAGTGGATTCCGTGCAGGTAGACAACATGGAGGACCAAAAGGTCCACTGTTTCTCTGGCTGAGGGGAGCTTACTCAGTGGAACAAAGTGTGCAGCCTTCGAAAACCGATCCATGATGGCAAGGATGACTGTGTGGCCAGCCGAGGGGGGAAGTCCCATAATAAAATCCAAGGCAACGTGCGACAAGGGCCTGCTGGGAATGGGCAAAGGGTGCAGCAGTCCAGCAGGAGGGGTAATTGGGGATTTGCCAGTGGAGCACTGCAGGCAAGCCTTCACATATTTGTCAGCATCCCTGCTCATAGATGGCCACCAAAATCTTCTCCAGAAGTGGGAAAGAGTACGAAAAACCCCAGGATGACAGGTGAACAGGTGAACCTGCTCTTGTGCACCTAGACCCAGTCGATGACGGCCCCCCGAAGAGAGGAAGGGACATACAACCGCCCTGTAGCCCCCCCACCCCCCCAGGGTCAGGTTCAGTCTTTTGGGCTTTTCTAACCCTCTCCTCAATCTCCCAAATGAGTGATCACACAACACATGACAGAGGGAGGATGAAATGCTGCTCAGGTGGGGATCCATCAGCAGCGACCTGCCTGGAGAGGGCATCTGGCTTGATGTTCTTAGAGCCAGGGCGGTAGGTAATAGTGAACCCAAACCAGTCGAAAAATAAGGACCAACGAGCCTGTCTGGGGTTTAGACATTTAGCAGACCTCAGGTACCCCAAGTTCTTATGGTCCATCCAAACCATGAACGGCTGTATGGCCCCCTCCAGCTAGTGACGCCACTCCTCCAAGGCGAGTTTGACGGCCAACAGCTCCTGATTGCCGACATCATAATTCCTCTTGGCCAGGATAAGGTGCCGAGAGAAATATGCACATGGATGGACCTAATGGTCGGCGACCAAGCGCTGAGAGAGCACTGCCCCCACCCCAGAGTCGGAGGCATCAACCTCTATAATGAGCTGCAGCTCCGGGTCCACCTGGGCAAGGATGGGAGCAGAGGAAAACAAGCCTTTTAGGGTGGCGAAGGCTTGGCCAGCTTCATCAGACCACCTGAACGGGACCTTAGTGGAGGTGAGTTTGGTGAGGGGTAGGGCTACCATGCTGTAGTTCCTGAATGAAACAGTGATAGAAGTTAGCAACCCCAAAAACTGCTGCAGCTGCTTCCGGAAAGAAGGAACAGGCCAGTCAGTGACAGGTTTGACCTTGCCGGGGTCCACCACGAACTGTTTCTGAGAGACAATGAAACCCAAAAATGAGGTAGTGGATGTATGAAACTCACACTTCTCCGCCTTGACATACAACTGGTTCTCCAGCAGCCACTGCAGCACCACCCTGCCATGGACCCGATGTTCGTTGAGAGAGTGAGAGAAAATCAAGATGTCATCAAGGTACACAAAGACAAGTGAGTCAAGAAAATCCCTAAGGACATTGTTGAAACTGCTGGAATATAGCTGGTGCACTGGTTAACCCAAATGGCATCACCAGGTACTCAAAAATGTCCAATATGTGTATGAAACCTCGTTTTCCACTCATCGCCCTCTCTAATCCGGACTAGATGGTAAGCGTTGCAAAGGTCCAGTTTAGTAAACATAGAGGTGCTTTGCAACTGGTTGGATGCGGAATTGATGAGGGGTAGGGGGTACTTATCCTTGACGGTGATTTTATTAAGCTGACTAAAGTCAATGCAGGGTCAAAGGGACCCATCATTTTTACCACACAAAAAAACGCCCCCACCGCCAATGACGAAGGCCTGATAATGCCTGAGTTTAAAGACTCCTTGATATATTTCTCCATGGCCTCACGTTCTGGGGCTGACAAACTATAGTCTGCTAGAGAAGACTCTAGTAAGGTGAGGTGGCCCCGGCCTAGAGGTTAATAGCACAGTCATAAGGGCTTTGAGGGGGAAGGGAAAGTGCCTTGGTCTTGCTGAAGACTAGGGCCAGATCGTCATATTCAAGAGGAACATTAACAAGAACTGGTGCCTTAGTGGGCAGTGAGTTAAGGGGAACCCCTGGAGAACATGCAGCTGACCGCAGGCAATGGATAAACAAAAAGAGCTCCAAGAAATAATCCTGCTTGTCTGCCAATCAATGACGAGGTTGTGTAGTCTTAGCCACAGGTAACCCAGAATAACAGAAGAAGATGAGGTGGGTAACCAAAAAAATGTAACTGCTCCCGGTGATTGCCAGAAACTAAAATAGAAATGGGTCCAGTTCTCTTAAAAACCCTAGTGAGTTGCTCTCCTGAAACGGCTACCAAATTTAATGGAACCTCCAGAGACTGACACGGGAGCTTCAGTCGGGTTGCCAGACTCTCCAAAATAAAGCTTTGTTCCGCACCAGAGTCAATGAGAACAGTGGTACTGAATTCAGTGTGACTGTGGTTAAAGCAAATTGGTAACAGAAACTGAGTAAGGGATTTTGAGGACTTCTTGCCCGTTTTTCCCCCTACTGCGACGAACGGGCCCCCCCTTTTGGCTGACTAGGACAGAGAGTAACCTCATGCTCATAACTGGCACAAAACATGCATAACCTGAGGTCACGGCAGCACTGGCGTTCGGCAGGTGGCAACCTAGACTGACCCAAAACCATAAGCTCACTAGTATCAGTGGTACCCGGTGATGGGAGGGCTTGGAACCCAGGTTGGAAAGAGCGAGGCTGAGAGGCTGAGTCACTTGCCTGGTGTCGTTTAAAAGAGCATTCACGAATGCAGTTGTCCAATTAAATTGCCAAAGAAATTAACTCGTTAAAAGACAAGGGCTTCTCTAACCGGGTGAGTTCGTCACGAAGGCTGGAACTGAGGCTCCGTACAAAAATACTGCAAAGAGACACATCCTCCCACCCCACATCAACTGCCCCAACCTGGAAATCCACCGAATAATCAGCCACGGACCTGTCGGAGATTAAGAAGATGGGTGGTAATGATGTCATCCCGGTTGGAATGATCAAACACCTCGGTGAATTCCATCCTGAACTGATCGGAGGTGTAATTTTGAATTTCGGGATGGTCCATGATCGCATACACCCAAGCTAATGCTTGCCCCTCCAGCAAGTTAACCATGTAGCTATATCCGACTGTGGTCGGTGGGGAAGTCCTCCTGTACCCGCTGAAACCCGGGGCTACATTGCAAAAGGAAACCCGGGGCCTCCCCCAATTTACCGGTAAAACGGACCGGCGTCAGTACCGTCGTTATGCGCTGAGAGTGTGCTGAGGGAGGGGGGGAAGGCAGTGGAATAACCAGTGCGGCTGACACGGCCAGATTGTTGTGGGCAGTGGTAAACTGATCAAGCTGTTCATTAATCTGTGTAAGCTGGTTCAAAATCACCTGTTGCTGGTAAGTAACTTGGTCTAACCGAGCCTCGATGGTGTTAAGCCGGTGCGCATTAGTGCTGTTAACAGCGTCTGCTGGGTCTAAGACGCGGGGGCATACTGACATGATTTGATTGTTTAGACCCAGAAGCAAACTACGGACTCGGTTAGCAAGTTAAACAATGATTTATTGTGCACAAGGTGATTGAAAATGCGTGGAGAGTCTGACAGCCCTGTAGGGAGACGAGAGGAGAGGGATGAGCAACTGTGGCACACAGTGGCGAACCGTGTATTTTACAACTACGCCTTCAGTGATGATCTACCTGATTAAAGCACCATTCATACCAAATACCAAAAAAATAGCCTGCAGGGCTGTCCACACAAAACATGTTAAAGATTACTTTAACTATATTATATATATTATAGTTATATTATATATATTATATTATTATAGTTATATAATATATATTATATTAACTATATTATAATATTATAGTTTTAAAAATCTTTACCTTTTCATTGTAGAGCTCCATTTCCCTGTGCACTCGTTCTTCGAGCTGCAGATCCACTCTTGTTTCCCCAAAGGTTTAAAAGTACTGTTGCTTGTCCAGCTGGTAACTGCTTCGGTGCCTCACTGCTGCCTTGGTTAAGGCCCTGTCACACCTGGACGATTTAGGTAGTGCTTGCAAAACGTATGAAAAATTTGGAGAATACGCTGGAGTACGTGAATCAGTTATCGCTCAGTTTTGTCTAAGTTAAGAACACGCTGAAGTACGCTGGTATATGGCATTGTTCGCCGAGCTCCTCTGAAAATTAATTTTCAGCATGCTGAAAATGAAATGCTGAAAATTTTCCAACGTACCCAGTGTATGGCTGATAATGTCCCACATTCGTGGAGCAAATGGCACATTTGCAGAGTTGGTTCACAGGAAAAACCTGTACAAGCTCTCTGCCTGCGGCACACACACGCACACACATGCGTGTGCGCGCACGCACGCGTGCACACACACACACGCACGCACACACAGAGAGGTAAACACACAGGACCTGTTGGTGTTTTTTACATTTAAGATAAGATAAGATAAGCCTTTATTAGTCCCACAACGGGGAAATTCCAGGATTGCAACAGCACAGGGATAGCAACACTCAGAGCAACAATCAGAAGGCAAGAAAAAAAAAAACAAGCAAGCAAGAGCAGCTAATAAACATATGTACGTATTACTATAAAATATATATATATACACACACACACAGACACACAGTGCAGAGCATTGTAGCTGGATGGAATAAATATATGAATATATGAACACACAGTGCAGAGCATTGTAGCTAGATGGAATAAATATGTAAATATATAAACACCCACAGTACGGAGCATTGCAGCTAGGTGGAATAAATATGCAAGTATATAAACACACACAGTGCGGAGCAATGTAGCTAGATGGAATAATATGTAGATATATAAATATATAAACACCCACAGTACGGAGCATTGTAGCTAGATGGAATAAATATGCAAATATATAAACACACACAGTGCAGAGCATTGTTGCTAGATGGAATGAAACAGCATAACCGTCTACTTAGTTATCCTACATGGTATGATTATGTGCCCATACATATTCTCACCCTCCATAGCGACCGGTATGTTAAGATTTAACTGAAATCTTTACGATCATCTGTCCTGTGTTTTTCTGATAGATATGCCAAAATGTCAGAACATCGGAGGAGGAGGATTAAATCAGCTGATCGCCTGAACCACAGAGTGCAGCTGTTTGCTTTTGGCTGCACCTCCCAGCAAAAGCACAAGATGTATTATCTTGGTTGTATTTTTTTCACTTTATTGAAAAGAAACTTTTTTATTGCCATCACTTCGTGTGCCTTTGAGCCAGGTTGTGACAACTGTTATCTGAAGTTCCTGACGTGTCACATCAGCTGTTTTAGGCACGACTGACCTGACAGATTTGACAGCTCTGCCAGGTCGGTCACGCCCCCCTCCGTGGTCTCTGGAGGGGAGAATCATCTGGGTTGAACAGAGATGATCTCTTCCACGTCTAGGATTCATGGATCGGGAGGCAACGGCAGTTTGGCATGACTGCTCTATGCAGAAGTTATACTGTTGTTGCGCATAAGTTATGAATGTTGGCATCATGCTAAGCATTAGTTAGTTTAAGTTACTAGTACTTAATTATATGTCCAAGTTGTTATGGATACATGAGGCATACGGCCAAAAGTGAAAATTTCAGCGTATCCCAGCGTTTTAGACCAATTTTTATATGTTTGGCAAACACTGCCTAGATCGTCATGGTATGACAGTCGACAGCTCAAGTTTGCAAACCCTGTCTGGCTCCAAGTATTTACTCGATCAGTTGCAAACAACAGGCATTCCAGGGAAGATAATTTGCAGCACTCCTCAGAGCCTATAATCCAAGGATACCGCTCGCTGCTAATATGGAAGTGATGGACAAATCCTTTCCCCGGCTGAGATGAGCCTGCTAGCTTCAGGGTTGGCTGACCTCTCTTCACAATGACCAGCTGTTCTTGAAATGTCTGTCTGGAAAATTGATTTTTTAAAATATCAGTGACCAAATCATTTTCCTTTCCCCTGTCAGCCATTGTAGGTGGAAAAACAGCTATTATGTTTAAATTATATTTATTGTAGCTGCTTAAGCAAGTCCTCGCACCGGCGTTTTGCTAGCTAGGATCCTCTGCAGTGTGGGTGGAGGAGTCTAACCATCCAGTCAAAAGACGTAAAAATGCCAACATTCTCGGAGGCCTTCTATGCGTACCCCTGGATGTACAGAAGACATCTGATTGGTTAAAGCAACAGGATAAGTTTAACAGCGACCAAGGTAGATTTGCTTGACCCTGGCAACACAGGTGGCTGAAATATGATTGGACAAAAAAACTAACATACATTACACTACTGGAAGGACTGCAACTGAGAGAAAAGCTACAAAATGAAGAGAATAGACTATTGGGAATAATTTAATACATCATCATGGAACAAATATAAGAATGTAGGTTGTAAATGTAATTCTGATAGTGTTTACGCAAGCAGAGAAGGCTTTGCTGGCCCCGAGGGTCCACAACTGGTGGCACATTGAATGGCACTGATGTTATTTATTGTTGTCTCACAGGTCAGAGAGCTGCAGGCTGTGGGACTGTCGGTGTTTCTCGTTCCTTCCCTGGCTGTTGTGATTGGTGAGTGAAATCCCAGTGCAAATATTTACAGAGATGTGAAAAGATTCTCCTGAGCTGAAGTAGTTGAAATGGAAAACACTGAACAGTCAATTAATGTCCACTTACAGATGTAGAGCTGGTGACAGGGAGTGCTCTCCCCCCATTGGGAGGAATGAATCCAAAGTCCGCCGGGAGGAGGAATCCTAAACCACCAGGAGGATGAATCCAAGTGGTATCCAAGGGGTATCCAAGGATACCCCTTCATTAACAGAGGGGTACCAACAAAATTGTTGGTACCCCTCTGTTAATGAAAGAAAAACCCACAATGGTCACAGAAATAACTTGAATCTGACAAAAGTGGTAATAAATAAAAATTCTATGAAAATTAACCAATGAAAATCAGACAATGCTTTTGAATTGTGGTTCAACAGAATTACTTTAAAAAACAAACTCATGAAACAGGCCTGGACAAAAATGATGGTACCCCGAGAAAAGATTGAAAATAATGTGACCATAGGGACATGTTCAACCAAGATGTGTCCTCTAATTAACATCACAGGTGTCTACAAACCTGTAATCAGTCAGTCGGCCTATTTAAAGGGTGACAAGTAGTCACTGTGCTGTTTGGTGACATGGCGTTTACCACACTAAACATGGACCAGAGGAAGCAAAGGAGAGAGTTGTCTCAGGAGATTAGAAAGAAAATTATAGACAAGCATGTTAAAGGTAAAGGCTATAAGACCATCTCCAAGCAGCTTGATGCTCCTGTGACTACAGTTGCACATATTATTCAGAAATTTAAGATCCACGGGACTGTAGCCAACCTCCCTGGACGTGGCCGCAGGAGGAAACTTGATGAAAAATGGAAGAGACGGATAATATGAATGGTAACAAAAGAGCCCAGAACAACCTCTAAACACATTCATGGTGAACTCCAAGGTCAAGGTACATCAGTGTCAGATCGCATCATCCATCGTTGTTTGAGCCAAAGTGGACTTCATGGGAGACGACCAAGGAGGACACCACTGTTGAAAACAAATCATAAAAAAGCCAGACTGGAATTTGCCAAACTGCATGTTGACAAGCCACAAAGCTTCTGGGAGAATGTCCTATAGACAGACGAGACAAAACTGGAACTTTCTGGCAAGGCACATCAGCTCTATGTTCACAGACGCAAAAATGAAGCAAACCAAGAAAAGAACACTGTCCCTACTGTGAAACATGGAGGAGGTTCTATTATGTTCTGGGGCTGCTTTGCTGCATCTGGCACAGGGTGTCTTGAATCTGTGCAGGGTACAATGAAATCTCAAGACTATCAAGGTATTCTAGAGAGAAATGTGCTGCCCAGTGTCAGACAGCTTGGTCTCAGTCACAGGTCATGGGTCTTGCAACAGGATAATGACCCAAAACACACAGCTAAAAACACCCAAGAATGGCTAAGATCGAAACATTGGACTATTCTAAAGTGGCCTTCTATGAGCCCTGATCTAAATCCTATTGAACATCTGTGGAAGGAGCTGAAACATGCCGTCTGGAGAAGGCACCCTTCAAACGTGAGACAACTGGAGCAGTTTGCTCATGAGGAGTGGGCCAAAATACCTGCTGAGAGATGCAGAAGTCTCATTGACAGTTACAGAAATCATTTGATTGCAGTGATTGCCTCAAAAGGGTGTGCAACAAAATATTAAGTTAAGGGTACCATCATTTTTGTCCAGGCCTGTTTCATGAGTTTGTTTTTTAAAATAATTCTGTTGAACCACAATTCAAAAGCATTGTCTGATTTTCATTGGTTAATTTTCATAGAATTTTTATTTATTACCACTTTTGTCAGATTCAAGTTATTTCTGTGACCATTGTGGGTTTTTCTTTCATTAACAGAGGGGTACCAACAATTTTGTCCACGTGTGTAAGTGTAGGACAAACAGAGGAGAAAATGATGTGTTGATGAGTTGAAAAGTAGATTAGGCTTACAGTTGATCCCACTTTGGAGGAGAAGGTGAGACTTCAATGGTGAGAAGCTGTCAGCTGAAGCATCTGTAGTCAAATGTCCCCATGCAGAAGTGAAGCTTTCCTCTCAATTTAAAGGCTCCCCTAAAGAGAAGCGGCTGGTGGAGCTGCAGCAGCTGTGGGGCATAAATAATTAGGGAGACAGAAACACAGAGTGCAGCCTGGATCATCACAACAACAATAATAATAATAATAATAATAATAATACACAGAAGACAATTACAGGGGAACCAGAGGAAACACAAAGGGCACATAATGCAAATAACAATAACCAGGGAAGATACAATACCGGAGTGGTGGCTCAGTTGGTAGAGCATCCGCCCCACACCCAGGAGGCAGGGGTTCAAATCCCAGCCGGGTCATACCAAAGACCATATAAAAGTGGAACTTCCTGCCGTCCAGCTTGGTGCTCAGCAATAACGGAATGGAGGAGGGAAATCTGTGGCGGTGCCTTGCATGGCAGCAGCCCTCTGATTCTACACTTGGGGTGTGTGTGACTAACACTGTAGATAGGAAGAACACAATCTCGTTCTTCTGTGCATGATTGGTTGAATGACAATAAAGGGTAATTTAATTTAATAACATCAAAATAAACTCAAAGCACGACATGGTCCCAAACCATGCCCAGAACATGACACCACCACATTCCTGGAGTTCATTATTTCCCATGGCTGCATTGAACCCGATCCCGACAAGATTAAAGTTGTCACTGATTGGCCTGTTCCCACCTCCTGCAAGCAGCTTCAACAGTTCCTAGGGTTTCCCAACTTTTACCACTGCTTTATTAGGAAGTATAGCACCATCGCCCACCCACTTACTGCCCTCACATCTGTAAAGGTCCCTTTTCGTTCGTCTGAGCAGGCTAATGAGGCATTTTCCCAGCTAAAATCCCGCTTTTCTCTGACGCCCCAATCCTTATCCAACCTGAGCCAAACACAAAGCGAAAATTGTTTAGAATCGAAAATCACTTCTGAATCGAATTGTGACCACAACAATCGGAATCGAATTGAATCATGTGACTTGTAAAGATTCACAGCCCTAATACACACACACACACACACACACACACACACACACACACACACACACACACACACACACACACACACACAAAATGAGAAATCAGGAAGGGGGCAAACACTTTTTCACACCACTGTATAATGTAAGGGCAAAAGTAAAATAATTTTCATTTGCCTAGCATGTGCCTGACAGAGAAAACTGGCTAATGTGGAAACAGGACTATTTTATGCATGACAGCCCCCAGACATAGATGAGGAAAGGATCAATACCCCCCTTGTCACTGGTTTGTCAATACGACCAGTCAAAGTGCTTTTCACCACGACCATTCACCCATTTATGCAGAGCTTTATTCAACACCAAGGGGTCAGCAGTCTCAGCTACTGGAAGATCCAGTTTAGCTATCTTTTTGGTTCGTTTGTTTCCAAAATGGTAAATGAATAAAATCGGTGTTAAGCAGAAAAGACATTTTTAAACTTCAAAATAATAGTAATCAAACTCAAAACTAACTAAATACCTAACTCAGAAATGAAAGACAAACATGTATTTAAAATGATAAGCTGGGCAATCCCCCCATGATGGAGCAGTGCTGGGTCTGTTCCAGTGAGCACTTCCTCTATAAAGCAGTGCTACATCCTGTAGCATGGCTTTTGCTCCTGTTGCCAGCAGACCTCAGCCGTCATATGGACCTCCCCCAGTATTGGTACGATAAGAAAAAGAAATTAATAACATAATTTCACAAAGCGCAACATACAAAAGTTACTAAATGTGCACGCTACAAATAGAACCAATGCATTTCAACATATGCCAAATAAAATAAATATTAACTCAAATTATGTGTCATTATTTGTGTCCATGTATAAATCATATAATGAAACTTTGGTGCATGGAGTTAGCGACTTTATAGTTGTGTTCAGGTTATGTTGGGGTGTTATTTGAATATTTAAACAAATAGAAGTGCGATGGTAGAGAATTATAGAACTAATCAATCAAAATCACACTGACTAAAACACACCATCACTAATTGGTTTTTAATGTGTCTTCTTTATTTCTTGAACAGTCATCCTCTTCCCTCTGTCTTTACATACAGACATTTCATCTCCATATCATTTGTTGAATTTTATCTATTGAGATCAATTTTGTACAGATCCTTTGCTGGCAGCAGCCAGGAAATTCTTAAATTTAGTCATGTCAGAGGTACAATATTCACTTCTACAGTATTTAGCAATAATGTGTCTTGCATCAGCTTTAATAGAATCGGTTTCTTCCATTGTCAGATTGCTGCATAGAGGCTGATGGAGGGTCCATTACACTGCACACTTTAGCCCTCTCATGGAACCAAAAGAAGTTCTGCAGCAAAGCCTCTGGTCTTCATACACCGTAGTCACATACTGTATCATATGTTTTTCCCCACAGTCCGTATACCTTAGCGGGCCCCTCTGGACCCTCCATGTCCACTTCTGTCCTCTTGAGCCTTTTAATTGTTGAAACCAGATGTTTACATACACTAAAAAAGACCCATCACTGTCTGACATGAAACCACACTAAACTCCTCCTGTTTTAGGTCAGTTAGGATTACCAAAATTACTTCTATTTGCTAAATATTTTTTGTATTGGCTAAATAATTTTTTAGAGAATTTTTTATAACCTTCTTCAAAGTCAGAGTTTTATATAAATTTCCTTAGTATTTATTTGGTAGCATTGCCATTAAACTGTATGACCTGGGTCAAACGTTTTGGTATCCTTCAACAAGCTTCTCACAGTAGTTTGCTGGAAACTTGGCCCATTCCTCCTGACAGAACTGGTGGAACTGAGTCAGATGTGTAGGCGTCTTGCTCTCACATGTCTTTTCAGCTCTGCACATGAATTTTCTATGGGATTGAGATCAGGGCTTTGTGATAGCCGCTCCAAAGCATTGACTTTGTTGTCCTTAAACCACTTTGTAACTAATTTGACGGTATGCTTAGGGTCACTGTCAATTTAGATGTCTCAGCTTTAATTTCCTGGCTGATGTCTTGAGATGTTGCTTCCATATAATGTTCTTGTATAATGTTTTGGTGTGAGCCGGGTATATTAAGACCACACAGCGACAAGCCTTCTTCTGGCAGCACACGTTTCTTTATTTCTAGATTCTTGTTCAACTTACATCTCTCTTTAGTCAGTGGTATAGAACACCCTAGTGTCCTGATGTTCCACTACCCCCCCCCCCACACACACACACCGTTTCAGCCATTAACCACATTCCTGGTAATATACCTCATAATACTATGGTCATAGAACAAACCACACTTTCAGTATAGTGCTTTTTCTTCAAACATGAACATGTGTATTAGGGTGATTTCACACCTAAATTCGTTTACTATGGTCCAAATCAGTTGATAAGTTTGTTACTTTGTATCATTTTCTCCTTGGTTTGGTTCCCTTTTGTACAGGCAAAAATTCACGTGGACCAAATTTTGTCACTTTAAATCCTGCAAGACTTATGTTAGAACACTCTCTGTTCTTACTGATCAAATTTTTTTTTTTGCCGCAAGAACAGGAAAGGTAAATACGGGAAGTAGGATGACTACTGTGCATTTATGCGTTTCTGGGGAGAAAATAACACAAATCGTAGCGTAATCTACATGGAGTTTTCATCACACTGGTTATCGTTTATAACATTACATGCTTTCAGCATACTTTCAGCAGATTGTACAGTTTGAAAATGAAGTGTGGCTACGGATGGAAAATAACATGTTAACACTCATTAATCCTCCAGAACCACGACATGCTCAGCCACAGATATTTTGGAAGATCCATCAGGCATGTACAGTGGCACAAAATGTTTTACCACTTGCCACTGGTCCTGTTTTAGTGCGGTCCCTTTCTCACCTGCTGGTGAGAAACTGGTGAACTGGTGAACTGGTGAACACCAGAGTTCACCAGTTGACTTGAATCAGGTGGTCTCAGTACGGTTGTTTTGGTGCGCACCTGAGTGTGATTACCATGCTTTCACCAGACAAAATGAACCGCACTAATAGAGAAAATGAACTCAAGTTCAATTGAAACAAGCGAAAGCCTGTAGGTGGGAAAGCACCCTAACATTTTTTTCCTAAACTGAAGGACAGGGTGGACTACTTGAACCTTCTGGCTCTGCTGCAGGAGTTTATTCTGCCCTTTTTCACAGCAGGCCCTCTAAGCTAATAGTGTGTTACCAGTCCAGTCTTTCAGGTGGAAGAGAAACTCTCCCAGATCAGGTCACAGTCACACTGGAGTCCAGCTGGTCAGGTTTTGGAAGAACAATTAGTTGAGCCCAGTTTCTTCTCAATGTTTCCACATTGTATGATCCTGGAGTTGTTGATGGTTTTTAGACTGCACCTGTAGTCTTTGCTGTCCTAATCCATATTGTCTGGCCTGGTTCAAATACTGGCAATGCTTTTGCTCTGTGTATTGCTCCATACACTTTCTTTTGATTCTCTTTCAGCCTTGTGTCTTTTCTTTTGAAAGCTTGGAGGTCTGGTCACTTTGGCTTGAAAGTTTGTGGTGGGACTGGTACTGCAGATTTGTTTTCTCCCCATCAGACGTTCTGTGGGTGAGACTCCATGAGCTAATGGGCTTCTTCTGTAGGTTAAGAGAGCTTTCTGATGACCTTGATTCTTACTCAGTATCTGCTTCACTCTTCTGACCACTCTCTCTGCCGTTCTGTGGATATCTGGAGCTACTAGTGACATGCTTAAAATCATATTCTTGGGCAAATGCCAACAACTCAGATGAGGCAAACTGGGGTCCATTGTCCATCACTAATACCTCAGGAATGCAAATCTGGTGAAGATGACTATCCATATATATATATATATATATATATATATATATATATATATATATATATATATATATATATATATATATATATATATATATATATATATATATATATATATATATATATATATATATATATATATATATATATATATAGATAGATATAGATAGATATAGATATAGATATAGATATAGATATAGATAGATATAGATATAGATATATATATAGAGATAGATAGATAGATAGATAGATAGATAGTCTATATGATACTTTTTCATCTTTGTGGTAGGGTGTTTATGGAGATTTATGATTTTTTTCCCTCCTAAATTACAACTTTTGTTTGTAAATTTGAGGGTTTTTTTTTATTATTATTTTTGTCAAAGCCACGGGAGCCATTACTTGAGGGAGAAAGAGCTGTGCGGCTCCAGACCTGTTTGTAAGTTGCATCTCTGTTCTCAGCACTTCTATTACAAACAAATGGATGGATCAGGAGCAAATCTGGATTCTCCATCTTGCCCATGGGTACTCTGGCGAGGACAAGCGGTCAACCCACTAATATTGTGATTAGTGAATGACCTGCTCTACTTTCTAAACCTCAGCCAAATATTTTGTCACATAACACAATGGCACAGATTTTGTAAGTTGTTGCTGACTGGTTGTCTGTACTCTTGTTTATGTGAAGTCCACAGTCTGATGACTAGTAAAGGTTTTTAGTCAACATCGACAAGTGTAAGTAAATAAACAACCGTGACAATAAAGATTTTTTTTTCATTTGCATATTATATTTGTGGAAGGTTATTTTGAAGGAACAATATTTTCACCTTCCAACAAACTTCAACTATTACTACGTTTGTGGGAAATTTATTGCCTTTGTGGTTTGTTACATCATCATCATCATCATCACCACCACCTTCATCATCGTCACATCACTGAAGTCCACCATTAGAACATGTCCATGCATTAACCACTTATTTTCTGGAATATTCAATGTCAGATGGATCTTTCACAACTGCCTTGCAATAGTTATAGTATTTCTAAATATGGTGCATGATGAAATTTCATCCAAGTAACAGCAATTCTTCCAGGCCCTGTTTAGCCCTAGAAACCATACGCACAAGCCTCTATTGGGTGAATGCATGGCACCAGCACAGCTGTATGGTTACAGTAGGTGGTAGACCCACCCTGCTGAGACTGGAGGAAGAAGCAATAAGAGAGACCGGGGCATTGGGGAGCTGTGATTGTGCGTGTGGCACTGCCGGATGTTTCTGTGTTCTCCCGAGGCACCAGAGAGTGCAGACCCGTGAGAGCTGTCACAGGAAAGCTGTGGTGAGGCATGGCTTCGCAAATGGAGCAGACAAGCTTAAAGCCAGATTATCTCAAAAGGGTAGGCTTGCTAAAATTTCCTCAGAGTGACATTTAACATTTTTTTTAACAATTATTTTTATGAAAGAACAAGAGAGCAAATACAAGGACACCAAAAGGAAATTTCTAGTACTTGAATTACATTTTATTTAATTTATTACATGTTATTTATTACATAATTACATTCTCTCTTCTTCCCTTCTCTCTCTTTCATTAATAATATATTTTCCAACTTTCAAAACTATACAAACACCCCCCCACGCACACACAAATGACAAAAAAGAAGGCCATGGTCAGTGAAGTGTCTATATAAAATGCAAAGTTGGGTTGTCCATAGCCAAACAATATTTATGTCATGTCATGTGACTATTTTAGCCAATCACTTGTTGATTCAGGGTCTAAAAGTCAAAGAAAACCATTTTGTTTCATGCTCTGATGAAGGCCAATAGGCTGAAACAGCAGGATTTTTTTTTGACGTTGGCCAAAATAAATTGGTAAATTGAAAGATATTGAACTGTCAAGTTTGGTGTTGGTTTGCCTTTTTTTTTTTCTTTTGCATTGTAAATTTTTGGTTTTACACTGCAAATCTAATTGGGGAAGCGTCTCCTTAAAACTTAAATGCACTCTCTTTCTTGTAAATTTACAGTTTTTTGTTATAAATTTGCAATTTTTCTCATAAACTTGTGACTTTTTTGTGTAAATTTGTATTTTTTTACTTATAAACTTGTGACATTTCAATATTTACTCTGGAGGAAATGTTTTGTTTATTGTCCCTCCCAACAAGGAAGTGGAATATCCAAGCATCTGCATGCATAA
Source organism: Pholidichthys leucotaenia (assembly GCA_020510985.1). Classification (NCBI taxonomy): domain Eukaryota; kingdom Metazoa; phylum Chordata; class Actinopteri; order Cichliformes; family Pholidichthyidae; genus Pholidichthys; species Pholidichthys leucotaenia. The sequence goes on from CM035839.1 coordinate 241,050,969, forward strand.
TTGAATCAGATGCCAAGTCATGTCATTTGGAAATCAAGGTCCCAGAGTCTGGAGGAAGAGTGGAGAGGCACAGAATCCAAGTTGCTTGATATCCAGTGTGAAGTTTCCACAGTTGGTGATGGTTTGGGGAGCCATGTCTTCTGCTGGTGCTGGTCCACAGTGTTTGATTACATCCAGTGTCTTTGCAGCCATCTACCAGGAAATTTTAGAGCACTTCATGCTTCCCTCTGGTGACAAGCTTTATGGAGATGCTGATTTCATTTTCCAGCAGAACTTGACACCTGCCCACACTGCCAATAGTACCAAAACCTCATTTCATGACCATGGTGTCACTGTGGCTGACTGGCCAGCAAACTCTTCTGACCTAAACCTTATAGAGAGTCTATGGAGGATTTACAGTTTCTAAGCCTGGCGGAACTGCTTTTACTAATAGGAGAAGGGGTGAGGGCGGATTTCTGGCGCCTTAAAACCAGATGCTTCGGGTAGATGGTGGCCCGTTAACCTGGGAAGGTAGCCCATCTAGGGGATGGTAAACCCTGATTTCAAACCTCCACTGCCTTGCGGCATACCCGGTCACGGGAAAGGCTTCGGGAGTCAACCCTGAGGAAAAATCCGGAGTTGGAGTCCCTAAGGCAGTTCTCTGTTGTGCTCAACATTGTTCTGGCAGCTCCTGCGACAGCGCTGGTGCAAAACTGTAGCAGCCCTGCTGTTCCTTTGGATTCATCAGTGATGTGGAGAGGGGGAACATGCTGTATGGGCAACATCTTGGCTTCCATATCTTCCTGCCCAGGCTTGAATCCTACCAACGCCCAACGCTGGAAGGTAGAACACCAGACCACTGGAGAGGACACTCCAGCTTCGCCTTCGGCGTAGACAAAACACAGGGAATGACAGCTACCGGTTATAAGCCACCGCTCAACTGGCATAGAGCGTGGCGCTAGGGGTTGTTCCCGACGGTGGGAGGGATCATCTGATCTCACTGGACAGCTACTGCCCGCCTCAAGCTGGGCAGCCCCCAGCCAATAAGGTGTTGTCCCGCCACAGCCTGCTTTCCTCATTGGGTGCATGGGGATGAGGTGAAGTCCGAACGGCAGGCTGAGAACCTTCGCACCAGGCAAGACAACAAAACAAAAGAGACCAACTCTAAAACTGGGAACTTGGAATGTCCGCACTATGATGACAGAACTTGCTGCTAACCTCAAGGACATCAACGACACCAGGAAGACTGCCGTCATCAGTAATGAACTGAAGAAGACTGGAAGTGGATATCGCCACTCTCCAGGAAACATGGTTGGCTGATGCAGGCACACTGAGAGAGAAGGACTACACGTTCTACTGGCAGGTAAAGGGCAGCGACAAACACAGGGAACACGGATTGGGCTTCACAGTGAAGAACACCTTGCTGAAGATGGTGGAACCGGGCAGCAATGGCTCTGCACGACTCCTCACCCTCCGCCTTAACACCACTCAAGGCCCAGTCACCCTTGTCAGTGTGTATGCCCCAACACTGACAGCCACACCAGAGGCAAAAGACGAGTTCTACGAGAATCTCGCAACAACTGTCAGGATCATCCCCAACTCTGAACAACTTATTCTCCTTGGAGACTTCAATGCCAGAGTGGGTGCTGACCAGGACTCCTGGCCCTCCTGTCTTGGACCATTTGGCGTGGGCAGAATGAACGACAATGGACAGCAGCTGCTCGAGTTCTGCACACATCATGATCTGTGCATCACAAACTTGTTCTTCAAGACCAAGCCCCAACACAAGGTTTCCTGGTGACATCCGCGTTCAAAGCACTGGCACCAGCTGGACTTGATCCTGACTAGGCACACCTCACTGAAGAACGTGCTAATCACCTGCTCATTCCAGAGTGCAGATTGCGACACAGACCATTCATTGGTGTGTTGCAAGGTCAAGCTGCAGCTGAAGAAATTCCACCGCACCAGACAGCCTGGAAAGGCACGGATTGACACCAGCAAGATGGCCCAACCAGAACTTGTTGAGCAGTTTGCCTCCACCTTTGTGAAGGAACTTGGTGAACTACAAGAAGGAGAATCTGCAAAGCAGAAGTGGGAAGAGCTGCGAAACATCATCCACCGCACAGCCTTGGCTACCTTTGGGAGGAAGACCTCGAAGTCACAGGACTGGTTTGATGCCAAGTTGACCGTGATGACCCCCGTCATTGAAGCCAAGCGCTCAGCACTTCCTGAGTACAAGAAGTACCCAAATGAGAAGAATCTCCAGATTCTCAGGGCTGCAAGAAGCAAAGTTCAGCAGACTGCTCGGCGGTGCGCCAACGAGTACTGGACTCAGCTCAGCCAAGCCAAGACCGCTGCCATAACAGGGAACATCCGTGGTATGTACGACGGCATCAAGAAAGCACTTGGTCCGGCTCAGAGCAAGATGGCCCCCCTCAAATCCTCCACTGGGGAGATGATCACAGAAAAGAACAAGCAGATGGAGAGATGGGTGGAGCACTACTCCGACTTCTACTCCAGACAGAACACCGTGACACCATCAGCCCTTGATGCCATCGATTGCCTGCCATCCATGGATGAACTTGACGCTGAGCCAACCATCGACAAACTCAGCAAGGCCATTGATAGCTTGGCCGCTGGCAAGGCACCTGGCAACGACAGCATACCCCCCGACCTGATCAAGCACTGCAAGACCGCCCTACTGCTGCCATTGCATGACGTCCTCTGCCAGTGCTGGAAGGAAGGTGCTGTACCACAGGACATGAGGGATGCCAAGATCATCACCCTCTACAAAAACAAAGGGGAGAGAAGCGACTGCAACAACTACAGGGGCATCTTCCTCCTCAGCATTGTTGGCAAAGTCTACGCACGAGCTGTCCTTGTTCGTCTACAAAACCTTGCCGAACGTGTCTACCCCGAGTCTCAGTGTGGCTTCCGTGCTGGGCGATCGACGGTGAACATGATATTCTCCATCCGCCAACTCCAGGACAAGTGCAGAGAACAGAACATGCCCCTGTACGTCGCCTTCATTGACCTCACCAAAGCGTTCGATCTGGTCAGCAGAGAGGACCTTTTCAAGATCCTGCCAAAGATAGGATGCCCACCAAAGTTGCAAAGCCTCATCGAATCGTTTCACATCAACATGCAGGGAATGGTGCAGTACTACGGCAACGTCTCAGAGCCATTCAATATACACAGCGGAGTGAAACAGGGCTGTGTACTTGTGCCAACCCTCTTTGGGATTTTCTTTGCTATGCTCCTGAGGCATGCCTTCAGCACAGCAACAGAGGGAATCTACCTGCATACAAGATCTGACGGCAGGCTTTTCAAACTCGCCCGCCTGAAAGCCAGAACCAAAGTACGTGAGGCTCTAATCAGAGATATGTTGTTCGCAGACGACGCTGCAGTCACGACCCACACACAGCAGGAGCTTCAGACCCTGATGGACCGCTTCTCCCAGGCATGCATGGACTTCGGGCTTACCATCAGCCTGAAGAAGACTAACGTCTTGGCGCAAGGCACGGAAGCACCACCAACCATCACCATCGATGACTACAAGCTGGAGGTCGTGAATCAGTTCACGTACCTGGGGTCCACGATCAGCAGCAACCTCTCCCTTGGTACAGAGATCGACAAGAGGATTGGAAAATCAGCCTCCACACTGGCTCGCCTCACCACACGAGTGTGGGAGAATCCCAAACTCTCTGTCAAGACGAAGATGGCAGTGTACAGCACCTGCATCATCAGCACACTGCTCTATGGGAGTGAGATGTGGACAACATACGCCCGGCAGGAAAAGAGACTGAATTCCTTCTACTTGCGCTGCATTCGCCGCATCCTGGACATATCCTGGCAGGACAAAGTGCCCAACACAGAAGTCCTGTCCTGCACCGGCCTTCCCTCCATGTTCACTCTACTCAGGCAGCGCAGGCTCCGCTGGCTAGGCCATGTTCACTGTATGGAGGATGGCAGAATCCTCAAAGACGTCTTCTACGGAGAACTGGCGACTGGCAGGATTGACGCTGGCCGCCCACAGCTACGCTTCAGAGACATCTGCAAGAGAGATATGAAGGCCCTGGAGATCAACACAGAGCGCTGGGAGGACCTCGCAATGGACCGCTCCAAATGGAGAGGCACCCTGACCAGACAGCTCAAGGGGGGTGAAGAGAAACTGACTGCTGCAGCAGATGAAAAAAGGACCTGCAGGAAGAACTGCCACAGACCCAGCAGCACGGAGGCCATCCACAAGTGTGACCTGTGTGACAGGGACTGCCATTCGCGCATCGGCCTGTTCGGCCACAGGCAGTGCTGTTCCAGCAGAGTAGACATCTAGGATTCTCTTCCATGGTCATCATAGACTGACAGAGGCCGATGATGGAGGATTGACAAGAGGAAGATGAGAGACACCAGACCCAACAATGCAGACGAGCTGAAGGTCACTATCAAAGCAACCTGGGCCTCCATAACACCTCAGCAGCACCACAGGCTGATAACCTCCATGCCAAGCTGCATTGATGCAGTAATTCATGCAGAAGGAACCCCGACCAGGTACTGAGTGTGTACATGGACTTACTTTTCAGTAGGCCAACATTTCTATTAAAAATCTGTTTTTTAATATTGATCTTATGTAATATTCAATTTTTTTTGAGAAACTGAATTTTGGGTTTTCATTAGCTGTAAGACATAATCATCAAAACTAAAAGAAATAAACACTTGAAATATATCACTGTGTGTGTACTGAATCAATATGAGTTTTACTTTCTGAAATGAATTAGATAGATAGATAGATAGATAGATAGATAGATAGATAGATAGATAGATAGATAGATAGATAGATAGATAGATAGATAGATAGATAGATAGATGTACTTTATTGATCCCAAACTGGGAAATTACAGTGTAACAGCAGCATGACAGTTGACAACCAAACAACAGAAACACACACATGACAGACAAAGGGATTACCCATGGAAAGTAAAACTAACATGACTATAAAACCTACAGTATATACATCATAGCTTAATATAGTATGATGACCCGTATAAACACATGAATCATCCCATTGCACAAAGAAGGACTACCAGGAGCAGAGTGAAAATGTGAGGTACCAGTTAGTCTGTAAGATGCAGTGTGGCAGCATAGCTATGACCAGAATACAACATCATAGTGAGTTGTTGTACAGTGAAATTGCATGTGGCAGGAAAGATTTCCTGTACCTGGCCGTTCGACAGTGAAGCTGTACTAGTCTACTGGAGAAAGTGCTTTGCTGTCTATCTAGTGTGTGGTGGAGGGGGTGATCAGGATTGTCCATGATGGATTACAGTTTATTTAGTGTTCTCCTTCCCACCACTGTCTCAAAGGTCTCTGGTCTGAGACCAATTACAGAGCCAGCCCTCTTGTCAAGTCTGTTGGTGTCGCTGACCCTGATACTGCTACCCCAACAGACAGCAGCAAAGAAGATGGCGCTGGCGACAACGGTCTGGTAGAAAAGCTCCAGCATCCTGCTGCACACGTCGAAGGATCTCAGCTTTCTCAGGAAGTAGAGTCTGCTCATCCCCTTCTTGTGCGCAGCATCGGTCTTGGATCTCCAGTCCAACCCGCTGCTGATCCTGACACCCAGATATTTGTAGTCCTCAACCACTCACAGGAGTCTTCCTCTTCCTGAAGTCAATCACCATCTCTCTGGTCTTGCTGACATTCAACTTCAGGTGATTCTGCTCCGTCCACTCCACATATCTGTCTACCAGTGTCCTGTACTCCCCTTCTTCTCCTGCTCTTATACACCCCACAACAGCTGAGTCATCAGAGAATTTCTGCAGGTGGCATGACTCAGTGTTGTACTGAAAGTCAGTGGTGTATAAGGTAAAAAGAAAAGGAGAGAGCACAGTCCCCTGTGGAGTTCCCGTATCACTAGCTACCACCCAGACAAGACATTGCCCAGCCGGACAAACTGTGGTCTGCCTGTCAGGTAGTCAGTAATCCAGGAGATCACAGAGCTGTCAACGCCCACCACTCGCAGCTCCTCACACAGCAGCAGTGGCTGGATGGTGTTAAAGGCACTGGAGAAATCAAAAAAAGTGATTCTCACAGTATCTTCTCCACCATCCAGGTGCAGATGGGCTCGTTGCAGCAGGTAGATGACAGCATCTTCAACTCCTAAATGGGGCTGATATGCAAACTGCAGAGGGTCCAGCCACGTCTTCACCTGCAGCCTCAGGTGGGCTAAGACCAGTCTCTCCAGGACCTTCATCACATGAGATGTGAGGGCAACTGGTCGGTAGTCATTCAAATCCGATGGAGATGACTTCTTGGGGACAGGAACCAGGCAGGATGTCTTCCACAGCACCGGTACTCTCTCCAGACTCAGGCTCAGGTTGTACAGGTGTTTCAGTACTGGAGCTAGTTGGTTGGCACAGCTCCTCAGGGTCCTTGCGGAGATGCCATCAGGGCCCGAAGCCTTCCGCTGACAGAGTCTCTCCAGCTGTTTCGCCACCTGATCTGTTGTCACCGTGAAGTGAGGGAGGGTCCTGGTGCCCCCTGAGGAAGAGGAGGGGGGAGATGGAGAGAGGTTCTGCACAGGAGGGTGGGTGGGGAGGGGTGTGTGGGGGTCTGGTTGTGTTGCTCGGGTGACAGACTGTGAGTTGAACCTATTAAAAAACAGATTCAGTTCCTCAGCTCTCTCCTGGCTCCCAGAGGGCTGCCTGACTCTCCCCTTGCACCCAGTTATTTGTTTCATTCCCTCCCACACATCTTTAGTGTTGTTTTGCCTGAGTTTCTCTTCCAACTTCCTCCTATAATTGTCCTTGCACCTCCTCAGCATCTCTCTCAGCTCATGCTGCACTCCCCTCAGCTTCTCCTTGTCTCCAGCCCTAAAAGCTCTCTTCTTTTTGTTCAGAAGTGCTTTCAGGTCACTGGTGACCCATGGTCTGTTGTTGGAGAAGCAGTGTACAGTCTGAGATGGCATGGTCATGTCTTCACATAATCTAATGTATTATGTGATGCAGTCGGTCATATTGTCTATGTCCACCCCATGTGGTTCACAAAGTACGCTTCAGTCCGTCGTCTCAGCAGCCTCCTGTGTCCACCTTCTCACAGTCCGTGTATAAGCAGGCTGCCTTTGCACAAGGGGGACATACTTGGGTGTTAACATGACCATGCAGTGATCCAATTTGCCAGTGGTGGGTAGAGCTGTGGCACTATATGCATCACTGACATTGGCATACAGTAAATCCAGTGTTTTGTTCTCTCTGGTGGGACAGTCAACAAACTGGTGAAAGTTTGGTAGTGTTTTTCCCACTGAGACATGGTTAAAATCACCTGTGATGGCCATGAATGCATCCAGGTGCTTCTCCAGTAATGTGGCTGCAGTGGAGCTGATGACATCACAGGCCACCACTGCGTCAGCTGACGGAGGGACGTAGATGATAATAATTAAAGTGCACTTCATTTCTCGCGGCATATAATAAGGTCTCATAGTAACTGCCAGCAGTTCAGTGTCCAGGCTGCAGCACTTTTCCTTCACATAAATGTGTCTAGGATTACGCCATCATTCATTAACAAGAAGTGCCACTTCTCCTCCTTTCTTTTTCCTGCTGCTTTTCACGTCTCTGTCCCCCCGTATAGTCTTGAAGCCAGGTATCGCTATGTTTACATCCGGGATCTGTAAGTGTAACCACATCTCCGTAAAACACATGAAACTATACTCACAATATTCCTGCGTCCTGACCAGTGCTGTAAGCTCATCTGTTTTATTTCCCAGCGATCGCACGTTCCTGGTAATGACCATCGGTACAGCTGGCTTATACTTCCTCCTCCTCCTCCTCCTCACCTTCGCTCCAGCCCTTGGCCTGCGGCGTTTCCTCTTCAGCTCATCCGGGATGAAGGGCTTCACTGCCGGCTCCAGGCTCCGGCCTCCTCAGCACAATCAGCTGTTCGCGTGTGTAAACAATGCGTCTGCCCCCACCTCTGTTGATCTCCATTGCCTGAGGAAGAGAAAAGAAAAGAAAACTAGAGAAAGACCGGGCTAACATAGATAAAAAGTTGGTTGGTTCTTAGTCCGAGTATTCCTACAGAGCCCTGGTTATTAATAGGAACACTATATACAGGTATAAACAGATAGAAACACAAAGACACGAGAGAGTTGCTGCTGGTACGGCCGCCCTGCCTCCGGCGCCATTAATTACTGAATTACTGAAATAAATTAACTTTTTAAGATATTCTAATTTATTGAGATGCATGTGTGTGTGTGTGTGTGTGTGTGTGTGTGTGTGTGTGTGTGTCTACTGCAGTAACTCTCCTCACTGTGACTGAATCATTGGGACTGAGTTATTCATGCCACATCAAAGTGTGTCACTGTATGCAGCCAACCATATCACCAGTATCAGCACCAAAGGACTCCTGCTGCCTCCCAGGAATAAGAGCTGGAAAAAAACCAATATCCAATACCGAAGACTGAAGTGGGAAAGTTACAATCTGCTAGTAATAACTAATCCAGAGGTTGTGTTACCTCAACAGCTCTTCTCTATTTAAAGTTTTTTTTTTTTGCAAACATGTCTGACATATTTTTTAAAAAATATTGTACAACAGTGGTCTTCAGCCATGTGCCATGGTGACCCAAGATCCTACATGTTTTACATCCACCCAGTGTCTTCAGCAGGTGACTGCACTGGATCCCCACTGACTGCTGACAGTGAAACAGCTGCTGAAGAAGCTGGGTGGACCAGAAAACCAGCAGGGCTTTGAGTCGCCATTGAACAGGTTTGAAGACCACTGACTTACAAGACATACAGTATCAAGAGTGAAATCACTCAAATGTGTCATGGCTCTGTTTTTTTATTTAAAGTTTCAGTTAAGCCCCGCCCCCTGAAAAAAGGCACATTATGATGGTGCATTTTTGGTGACACAGCTATAGCAGGTCCGTAGTGTTGAGCCAGTCAGGACTTCCTGACCGAACTGAAGTTAGCCTCCAGGTCCAGTTAGCATTTTTGGACAGCTGCTTTAAAAAGTTGACCCAAATAAAGATGGGTTTTATCATTAAACTGCTTGTACGGACCGATGCAGGTTCAGCCATTACCCTGGGCCACCATACAACTGGGCAGGTCCTTCAGCCGGTATGTCTTTTTATCGCAACATTTGTTCTGTGTAATGTAGTGCTAGCCACTATTAGCCTTATTGGATGTGGGTGGGAGTGTTCACAGATCCTGATGTTTGGTGGAGAAAAAGTGAAAAGATTTTGACAAAAAACTGTAAGCCAATGAAAGTAGTTTTTTTTTTTTCAGAAAAGAGGCATAAGATACCATTTTACACAATGCAGATTTGTGTTTATTGTCATGACCCTTACTTTATACTTCAGTATTATTTATCTCTCAAGTCTGTTTTTGGTTATGTTCTGTACTTGTGTTTTGGTTTACTTTCTTGGTTCTTGTCAGAGCTCTGCTCTCATCGCTCTGACACACTTACCAGCTGATTGCTGTGCTTCAGGTTTCCTCAGCTGCAATCAGTTGGTAATTAGGTCACCCTGCCACTGGCACCTGCAGCTCATTAGTGCCCCACTATTTATTTGTCTGCTGCACTCTTTTCCAGTGCGATAGCCAACCATGAAGTTTGGACTGGACTAATCTGTCTGTGTTCAGTCATCCCCTCCAGTCTTCCAGGGATATCCAGCCCTGGAGATATTCATCTGTATAAGTTTTCTGTTGCCTTTTTGTATGTGTCCACACTGTTATTGTTTTTGGACTGTTTTGTTTTTCTGTTAATAAATGTTTCTCACTGCAGTTAAAGCACTTGAGTTTGTCTTTTGCTCTGGAGGGGTTTGTCTCTCCTGCCTCAGAGAGGCAGGAATTCATGACAGATGGTTGCTGCCAGTTAAAATAACTCAGCTCCTGCAGTGAGGCATTTTTTTTCACTTTTTGTGTTTTTTCAACTCACCTGTGCTCTGGAGCTATAATGTCCTCGGCTCGCTGTGCTCACCGGAACCAAGGGAGGCTGGCAGCAGGGTCTCCGAGCCTGGAGGAAGAATAGCACTCGCCGCCCGCGGTCCCAAGAAAATCTGGGCAAGTTTGAACGGAGCGGTAGGGATCTTGGAGGCACATCCTGGCATCTGGAAGTATTCCCAGTATGTGGAACTGTTGGCCATGGTCACTGCACTTCAACGCTTGTTCCCAGGACTGACGATCAGGTCGCCCTTTGCTGGACCGAAGCCGTCGTGGAGGTGCACACTCCAACAGAAGCCCATCCTCTCTCCCAGTTCGCCTACCAAGCTCCATGGCAGCAGCGTCGTACTGCTCCAGACCTCCGAAGGAAGAACCTCGCCTCTCCTGCAGCCTCTTCCTGAACACCGAGCTTGGCTATTCCCACAGCAGATCATAGATAGATAGATAGATAGATAGATAGATAGATAGATAGATAGATACTTTATTTCGAACAAAAAAAGTATAACAAAAAAAGTATAAAAAAAACAAACAAAAAAAGTATAACAAAAACAAACAAATGACAAATGCAATAAAGTAACAGTATACACTGTTTGAAAGGGAGAACGAAGAAGTGAACACTTATTAATTCCATCTCCTCTTTTCCATAAATACACCCATGTGAATTTTATACAAATTACCACCTTTAAGACCCCAAGTAAACAATTTACTGTATTTTTCACAAATCAACATTAACACCCATCCATCCTAACATACATTGATGTCCATACATCAAAACCAGCCTCAAACAACATAGATATACACAGTGCTGCCCCACCCACCATTCCATAGTGTCCCATAATGTCCCAGAGTGAACATAATGAATCGTACATATAAATACTACCCTTCTAACATATATCCTTTCAGCAAATGGTGTTTATACCTCTTTTTGAATTGATTTCTGTTTGTACATAGTTTCAGTTCCGGCTCCAGACTGTTCCACAAATCCACCCCACAGACAGATATGCACATACTTTTCTTGGTTGTTCGTATCTTGGGTTTTGTAAAGTTTAAGTCTCCTCTCAAATTATGATCATTGTCTCTTTTTTTAAATATTTTTTGTATATTAGTTGGGAGTTGATTATTAATTACCCTGTACATTACTTGTGCTGTCTTAAATTTAACTAAATCGATGAACTTTATGACATGTGACTTTAAGAACAACGAATTGGTATGGTCTCTATATCCTACATTGTTTATTATCCTTATAGCTCTTTTTTGTAATGTGCATATTGACTGTAGGTTGGTCTTGTAGGTGTTTCCCCAGACTTCTACACAATAGTTAAGATAAGGTAAAAACAGTGAATTGTACAATAAGACCAATGATTTATAGTCCAAGATGTGTCTTGTCTTCCCCAGTATGCCTATACATTTTGCTAACTTGGCCCGGATGTGACTGATGTGAGGTTTCCAGCAGATTTTATTGTCTAGTGTCACCCCCAGAAACTTATTTTCCTGTACTGTTTCTATTCTGGTATCATCTATCGTTACCATTATTTCATGATTTATTTTATAATTTCCAAACAACATAATCTTTGTTTTTTTTTAGATTTAGAGATAATTTATTTTTGTTGAACCACTGCGTTAACTTTTCCATTTCAGTTGTGACCACCTCTAAAACCTGCTGCATATTCTCACCAGTGCAAAGGATATTTGTGTCATCCGCAAACAAAATAAATTTCAGAATTTTTGATACTTGGCATATGTCATTTATATACAAAATAAAGAGTTTGGGTCCCAAAACTGGCCCCTGGGGCACACCACAAGTGATGTCCATGAAGGGTGATTTGTGCTCACCAATTTGTACAAATTGTTGTCTGTTACTTAAATAACTTTCCACCCAACTCAGTCCTACCCCTCTTATCCCATACCTTTCCAGTTTCCTTAGTAGTATTCTGTGGTCAGTGGTGTCAAAAGCTTTCTTTAAATCTATAAATACTCCTACAGCAACCTTTTTTTTAATCTATACAACTAGTAATTTCTTCTATAAGTTCGATCAGTGCCAAAGATGTAGATTTATCTGCTCTAAAACCATACTGGCTATCAGTAAGGAGGCTGTGTTTTTCAATGAAATCATCCAGTCTCTTAGTGAAGATTTTTTCAAGTATTTTGGAGAATTGTGAGAGTAAAGAGACTGGCCTGTAATTTGTGAAGCGATGACTGTCTCCTGTTTTGTATAGAGGTATTACTTTTGCTATTTTCATTTTGTCTGGAAATGTACCAGTTTGCTCGCTTCGCTTTTTTCCCATCGGGAGTTCCGTCTGCTACTCCCGCTGCGAGGCCACTCCTCTCGGTGTCTCTCCCCGCTGACAAGAGGTGTTTTATTTTTCCACCCACTACTCCCGTTCCAGTGGCTACAGGGGCGGTTCCTCAACAATCCATAGATGGGCCCAAGACCACTATAGCCACACAGAGGGACGACGCTCAACGTACAGCAGCAGATAACATCAAGATCCAAGAAAACAGGCAAGTTTTGTTTCATTCTACCTCTATTCATGATGAGATGTCTTGCCTGATTCCCGGTAGGGAGACTCAGGAGAGCAGTCTCCTGAGGTCTCCCCACCTGCTGCTTTAATGAACTGCCCACCTACCTTCTCTGTGTCTCCTCCTTCTCTGGAGTGCCCGCCAGCTCCAGCTCCACGCAGACAGAAGCATCCCACCTCAGACTGTCGGAGGGCTTCTTCGACCTCTTCAGCAGCTTTTCCCCTGGCACCGAAGCAGAAGCCTCCCATATCAGTAGAGCCTTCGGTTCTCTTTTCCCTGGCTGTTCCGTCAGCTATCCTCCGTCCTGTACCGGCTTCTCCGTGCTTCCCTTTGGTGTGCTCTGTTGCTGCTGAGAGGTCTTCTGCCTGTTCCCCGACGCCGCCCACTTCTGCGTTGGCAGAGCCGGCTCCTCCACAATCCAATGAGAGAGTCAGGATCGCTGATGACACGGAGAAGGCTTACTGCCAGTCATCTGCAACTGTTACCATCAAATACCAGGATGACAGGCAAATGTTTTTTTTTTATTCTATTCAGCATTATAATTATAAACCTTGTCTGTCTCCTGGGAGAGAGGCTCAGTTTCAGCAGTCCGCTCATCCAGCTGCAGCTATTAACTCTTGTTCTATGTTCTCCGTGTCTTCCCCATATTTTCCTGAGTGTCTGTCCGTCCCTGAACAGAGCCGTCGGACAGCGGAGTAACTGGTGGCCCTGGAGGACCCAGCTCCAGAGCCCACACGGAGCCAACCCTCAGCTTCCTTGCTGGATCAGTCACCAGCGTTGGAGTCTTCACCTGGGGGCACTAGGACTGCCGTTTCCATCATGCCTACTGCGGAAGCCACCGCAGTAGAGTGGGAGCTGGAGCTGGACCTCCTAGAGGCTGGGCCCGAGATGTCATCGCCAGGATCGACGGAGTCCTGGATGGTGGTGGAGCTCAAGCTCAGGCAAGTAATCTCTCTTGTGTTTCTTATGTCTGTTTAGGAGAGATCTTGAGATTGAGATTGAGATTGAGATTCACCTTTATTGTCATTACACATGTATGAATACATGTGTATTGACAATACACATTGCCTGGCTCTTGGTGAAGAGAGTCGGATGCAGCCCTCAGCGGCATCTGAACTCACTTCACCGGGCTCCAACGCTGCTGGCGACCCTAACTACATCTCTTCTCCTGTTATTCCTGAGTCTTCTCCTAGGGTCTCCGGAGAGGATCCACCATCGCTAGGGGTCTCTGTGGGTCTGGTTCAACCAGTGGATGATGTTGTGGGTCCAGCCTTCCCTGCTGAGGTTGTCCCGGATCCAGCTCCTCCCCTGCCCGAGGCTGTCGTGTGGGTCCTACCTCAGGTTGAGTCTCTGTGGGTGCTGCATCCAGGTTGGGGACCCTCATGGAGGCTACACCCCAGTGTTAGCCCGACGTGGGTGCTGTGCTCCTGCATGGACCCATCATGGGCACTACACTCTAGCCCATGTTAAACCGAGGGTGCAGCGCTGGCCCAGCCGGGGTCCACCGAGGGTGCAGCATTGGCCCAGCTGGGGCCCACCATGGGTGCAACTATGACCCAATTGGGGTCCACTGAGGGTGCAACGTTGACCCAGTCGGGGTCCACGGAGGGTGCTGCAGTGCTCCAGCCCAGAGTAACTGAGGATGCTGCAGTATTCCAGCCCGAGGTCATCAAGGGTGCTGCCGGTCAGCCTGAAGACGCCGAGGCCCCTTCTCCACTGCTAGACGCCATCGTGGTCCCTCTTCCTCCTCTGCCTGATGACATCGTGCCCCCCCCCTCAGCCCTGCTTTCCATCCTTGGGCCTTCCTGTTGGGCAACCACCTCCTGGGTCACCCCTCCAGCCCTGGTGGCTAAAGCACTTGGGCCGGCCGCCTGAGAGACTGAACCTTTGGGTCAGGTGGCCCATTTTCTCTGGCAGGCCGCCGGACTCTTTTCATCAGGCCATCTGGATGGTCTGGGACTTCGGCTAGCCACCCAAACTCTGGTGCCTTGGGACTGTGGGGGTCTTTTGGGGTCTGACTGAGGGCAGGTGCGGATGATTTACTGTGTCATTTTTGCCCTCCTTAGCCTGTCCCCCCTTCCTCCCACCCAGGGTGGTTTTTTGGTTGTATTTCTTCTCTGGGGGGGGGGGGGTCTCTTTGGGGTGTCTGATATCCACCCCTTGAGGGAGGAGCTCTGTCATGCTCTGAGCTCAGATTCCTCTGAGCTCAGACCCTTACTTTATGTTTCAGTATTATTTATTTGTAAAATCTGTTTTTGGTTATGTTCTGTACTTGTGTTTGGTTTACTTTCTTGGTTCTTGTCAGAGCGCTGCTCTCATCTCTCTGACACACTTAATTCAATTCAATTCAATTTTATTTATATAGCGCCAAATCACAACATAGGTCATCTCAAGGCACTTTACAGAAAAGAGTGGGTTTAGGCCATGCTCTGAAATTTATAGAACCCAGCAGAGACCCCTAAGAGCAAGCACTGCGGCAACACAGGTGAGGAAAAACTTCCCTTTAATGGGCAGAAACCTCGAGCGGAACCATAGCTCATAGAGAACAGCCATCTGCCTCAACTGGCTGGGTTGAAAAAAGAGATAAAAAGTAGGAGGCCTGGCAGTAGCTACATTCAAAACAAACATAACAAATACAATATTCAAAGCCAGACATTCCAGTATCAAGCCTGGTTGGGCTGCACATGCGAATGAAGGCCTGGCAGCGGCAACATTTTTAGCTATAGGCCTTATCAAAGAGAAAAGATTTCAACTTACTCTTGAATAAAGAGAGAGTGTCTGCGTCCCGAACTGAACTGGGAAGATGGTTCCACAGGAAGGGAGCTTGATAACTGAAAGCTGTACCTCCCAATCTACTTCTGGAGACCTTGGGGACCACCAATAGTTTGGATTTTTGGGAGTGCAGAGCTCTGGTTGGATGATAGGGAACTATTAGTTCTTGCAGATAGAAGGAGCCATACCATTAAGGGCTTTATAAGTTAGGAGCAATATCTTGAATTCAATTCTATATTTTATTGGGAGCCAATGTAAAGAAGCTAAAACTGGGGTAATGTGATCTCTTCTCCCTGTTCTCATTAGGATACATGCAGCTGCATTCTGAATGAGTTGGAGAAACTTTATGGACTTATTAGGACAACCTGATAAAAATGAATTACAGTAGTCTAACCTAGAGGTGATAAAGGCATGTACAAGTTTCTCTGCATCTTTATGAGACAGGATGGACCTAATTTTAGAAATATTACGCAAATGGAAGAAGTCAGTCTTAATGGTTTGCTGTATATGAGAGTTGAAAGACACATCTTGGCCAAAGACAACTCCAAGATTCCTAACAGAAAACGCAGAAGCCAGTACAATGCCATCTAGTGTTGTTATCTTACTAGAAAGAATACTTTTAGCATGTTTGGGGCCAAGAACAATGACTTCAGTTTTATCTGTATTCAGCAATAGAAAGTTGTTGTTCATCCAGGTTTTAATATCCTTAAGACACTCCTGGAGTGAGCCCAAATAACTGGGATCATCTGGATTGATGGATAAATATAATTGTCGTCAGCGTAACAATGAAAATGAATAGAATGCTTCCTCATAATGTCTCCCAAAGGCAGCATGTATAATGTAAACAGTACTGGTCCAAGTACCGATCCCTGCGGAACTCAATAGCTAACTGTGGTCTGGGTAGAGGACTTGTTATGGACATGTACAAATTGGGAATGGTCTGATAGATAAGACTGGAACCATCCTAGCGTTGTTCCTTTCAAACCAATTTGCTGTTCAAGTCTCTCTAGCAGAATATGGTGGTCAATGGTGTCAAAGGCAGCACTAAGGTCCAATAAGACAAGGACGGAGACAAGTCCTTTGTCAAATGCCACAAGGAGGTCATCAGTAACTTTCACTAAGGCTGTCTCTGTGCTGTGGTGTTTCCTAAAACCTGACTGAAATTTCTCAAATATAGAATCATTTTCTAAAAAAGTGCACAGTTGATTGGTGACTGTCATATCCGGCTCTAGGGAGCCGGGCAATCAGAGCCAGGGACAAGCCAGTGAGTCGAGATGTTTTATTCTGGGTAAGGGATAAGGGATGAGGAGAGCACAGACACTCATACAGACGTACATTCTCAGGCTGCACAGCGCAGGGGTAGGTAGCTCGTACCGGACATGGGGGTAACAAGACGTGCATACTCACAGCGGGATACAAACACCGGAATGCTGCAAGGGGAGTTGAGGCTGACACCAGACGAAGGGGCTTCAGCCTAGCAGTGCTTATGTCGCAGCCCCGAATGATCGAAGCTGCTCCTCTTTATACTCATTAACAGCGCCCCAGCTGATGAGGATTAATTGGCCCCAGCTGTCCCGTGACACTGACAGCTGGGAACCAGCTGAGGCACTGCCCAATGAGAGGCAGGGATAAAAGGAGCATGGGCTGAGCGCCGAGCCGGCGTCTCACCCCATGGTGACAGAGCCTCCCCCTCACGGTCGGGCTCCTGAACGACCAGGAACATCCCAGCCCCCCCCCCCCCTCCCCACCTAGGGTGGGCGGAAGGGAGGCAGGACCGGAGGGGAAGATGCAAAGGGAAGGACAAAAAAAAAACAATAGACCAATGTAGGGCAGCAGGGCAGAGAAAAAAAAAACCCAAATACAATACCCTACAACACAGGGAAAAGGATTAACCCAGAGCACAGTTAGGGAGAAAACTGAGTTAGGACACAGGTAGGGAAAATACCAAATATGACTACAGACAGCATACAAATAACGTATAGATCGGGGCAAAAAAAAGAACCAAAAACCCACCAAAAAGGTGGCAGGAATGAATAAAGCAATCAGAGTATAGTTAAGGGGAACAAAACACACTACTCCATAATGCACCAACAAGACAAAGGTCAGGACAAAAAATGAAAAACGCTGTGCATGGATACTAAAGAAAACAAAACACACAGCACTGAATATATAAAAGATCACCTAAAGAAACAGAGGTGACAAGGACAAATGGGTAATAATGAAGTACGGTTAAGTGGGAATGAAACACATTACTTCAAACAATAACAAACACAGTCAATGTTAAAGTCGGGGCTAGGGAAGGCCCCCCACGAGGATAATAAGACAGAATGGGGTGATCACAGAGTATGTGTGAACAGGAAACCACACGCATACTCCATGATGCACCGACGAGGCCAAGGCTAAGGTAAGGATGAATGAAAACGCTGAGTAAAGATAAGAAAATGCAATACACAGCGCGATACATAAGGTGAGTCACCAAGAGGAAAAAAAGGTGACAGGGTAACAGGATAATACGATAAAAATGCTGAGTATGGTTAAAAAAAAACACACAGCACAAAAACATATATTCCCCTAATGGACAAAGAAACTACACCCGAGTGACTTCAATAATAATAAAAGAAGTAAAGGACACCCGAGGAGACGGCAGGCAGAGTCCAAAACGGCCGGAATTGTTCTGGTAATCTCCCCGCCCATTGTCCAGTTGGCAACCCGGGGAAGAGAAATGTTCGGACGGCGAACTCTGGGCCCAGATCCCAGGAATCCAGTCCAACGGCTGCCGAACCAGGCCGCCCAAAGGCAAACACAGACCAGTGGGGGGAAACCAGATCGCCGAACCGAAAGTTTTGCGGGTCGGGTCGTCGACCCGCATCACTCAACCACCAGGACCGTTGAGACGGACGAAGGGTCAGAGCGGATCCCGGTGGAAGAGGCTCAGGGGAGAGCCGATGACGAGGGCGGCGGGCCTCAGGGAAACGGCCACCTCCTCACCGGACCTGGACAACACTGGGGCAGCACCCACGTCGGACCCCGATCGGGCCTCGGGCGAACCCACGTTGGACCCCGATTGGGTCTCGGGCGAACCCACGTTGGACACTGCACCAGAACCGACCTCCAACGTTGAACCCGGACCCTCCAGCACCACGAGGAACAGCAACTCCTCGCCGGTGACCCTGGAAGAAGGCTCAGAAGAGAAAACAGAACCGGGATCAGGATCACCGGCAGCGCCAGAACCCGGCGAGACGAGCTCAGACGCAGCGGAGGGCTGCACCCGGCTCGTCTCCCCTGGAGATTGGCTGAAGTGCTCGGGGATAAAAAGAGAGAAAAGAAAGGAGAGCACTCGCCTGATCTCGGGTTCTGACGCCGTCCAGGACTGCGAAGATCCAGGATCCGTCGTCAGGAGGTCGTTGTCAGGCTCCCATCTAGCCGCGTCGGGCCCCGCAGCCAGCACGATGGTCAGCGCAGCTTGAGATCCCTCCAGCTCAGGTAATCCCGCCGACGATCCACTCGGCGTGAAGCCAGAAGAATCTTGTCCCGCTGGACCGAACCGCTCCTCCGTGGAGACCCAGGGACGCTCAGTCGTCAGCGTAGACTCCACGCAGCAGTCAGTCCCCCTCCTCCGTCCGCAATGTAGCAGCGGAACCACAGGCCCTCTCCATATCCCACCACGTTGACCCGGAGCCGGGGACCGCTCGGCGGAGAGAGACACAGAGGATGCGGGATTAGGAATACAGGTTACAGCAGGTGGGGAGAGTTCAGGGAGCTGCGAACCCTGAACTTCTCCTCCAGGGATGTGACAGAGCAAATCATTAAGCAGGTGTGAAAAAACAATGACTTGCCTGCCCCCTGGAGGTTGAGTATCGCCTGCTGTAGTGGATTCTGCTTCTTCCTCTCCCCGCCCGGCGATAACGGAGGACCCCCCGGGAGTTCGTCTGAGGGTCGCTCGCGTTGTCTCCAGCAGAGAGCTCACCAGGCCGGGATTCCAGGCACACACAGCGGTCAGGAAGCGCGTCGAGGAGGAGGGGGAAACAGCCGGGGTGAGCCAGCCCGAATGTCCAGGAATGACAGCGGGGGAACGAGGCTCAGGGAACGGGGCTGTAGAATCTCCACACTGACGAGGCGAAGGGATGACAGCTGCGTGGGAGGAACGGTCCTGACGATGACCCAGAACTGGATCCGGACGAGGTTCGTGCAGAGGTGACTCGGCGATGTGATGACGACTACTCCCAGGGGACGAAGCGAGGGGGAAACCCAGGATTCGCCGCTCCAGATCGGAGATCAAGACGAGGAAGGCGTCGAGCACGGGAAAGCTTCGTAGCCCTGAAGTCCTCACCATCAATCTCACTGCCGCCGCCACATGCCTGAAGGTGGTGACAGGGAACACAGTAGAGCTCGCGACAGCCACTCGACCCCGGACATAACTGCTGTCAGCTGCGGCTCCTTGAAGGGAATCCCGAGTGACGTGGCGCAGGTCGGGGGAAGTCCTCTGGTTGGCGCGAACTCCCGGACTGGAATAGCGGCAGGAACGGGACTCCGAAGCGGGGAAAGACGTCGCCCACTTCGACTCCCTGCCGGGATTTCCATCCACCCCGTGGAGCTTCTCTCGCTGTGTACCTGCAGCGTCTATCCTGGCACTGTCCTCCAGATGGTACAGAGAGTGAGGGTGACAGTCCAGGAGTTCCCCAGCACGGCCCGGATGCCAGCGTCTCGCGCTGGAGGCGTCGTGCAGGGTGAAGAACGTCCCGTCGACAGCCTCCGAGATGGACCTCAGCTCGTCGCCCTGGCGCCGGAAGTGACTCCTGGGAAACGGCATGCTAGCAGCGCTGACACCCGGACAGAAAGGTACATTTCCACAGCGACTCACGGCCGCCGGCAACTCTTCTGGCTGCGACATACTGTCATATCCGGCTCTAGGGAGCCGGGCAATCAGAGCCAGGGACAAGCCAGTGAGTCGAGATGTTTTATTCTGGGTAAGGGATAAGGGATGAGGAGAGCACAGACACTCATACAGACGTACATTCTCAGGCTGCACAGCGCAGGGGTAGGTAGCTCGTACCGGACATGGGGGTAACAAGACGTGCATACTCACAGCGGGATACAAACACCGGAATGCTGCAAGGGGAGTTGAGGCTGACACCAGACGAAGGGGCTTCAGCCTAGCAGTGCTTATGTCGCAGCCCCGAATGATCGAAGCTGCTCCTCTTTATACTCATTAACAGCGCCCCAGCTGATGAGGATTAATTGGCCCCAGCTGTCCCGTGACACTGACAGCTGGGAACCAGCTGAGGCACTGCCCAATGAGAGGCAGGGATAAAAGGAGCATGGGCTGAGCGCCGAGCCGGCGTCTCACCCCATGGTGACAGTGACTACTTTTTCAAGGATCTTAGAAAGGTAGGGGAGGTTAGATATTGGTCTATAATTGGCCAAAATCCCAGAATCAAGTGAAGGTTTTTTAAGTAGAGGTTTAGTTACTGCCACTTTAAAAGACTGCGGTACATGTCCTATCAATAGAGACATATTAATTATGTTCAAAAGTGGTGGACGAATCAGCGATAGCAATTCTTTCATTAGTCTAGTGGGGATTGGGTCTAAGAGACAGGTAGTTGGTTTAGAGGTTGACACTATTAGGGCTAGATCAGAATGACTAATATGAGAAAATTCAGAAAAGTGGAGTTCTGAGCCTGTGGACACAGCAGTGTTGGGCAGAGGCTTGATATTTTTAAGGGGGCTATTTTTTGGAATAATATTCCTAATACTGACAATTTTGTCATTAAAAAAATTCAAAAAGTCATCAGCACTAAGAGTTGGAGGAATGTAGGGATCTATGGCATTTTGGCTCTTGGTTAGCTGAGCCACAGTGTTAAAAAGAAATCTATGGTTGTTTTTATTTTCTTCTATCAAGGATGAATAGTACTGTCGCCTAGCGCTACGGAGAGATTTCTTATAGGTGATAAGGCTGGCATTCCAGGCTGAACATGATTCTTCTGTCTTATTTGCACGCCAAAGCCTTTCACAGAATCTAACTTTCTGTTACCAGCTGATTGCTGTGCTTCAGGTTTCCTCAGATGCAATCAGTTGATAATTAGGTCACCCTACTACTGGCACCTGCAGGTTGTTAGTGCCCCACTATTTATTTGTCTGCTGCACTGTCGTCCAGTGTGGCAGCCAACCATGAAGTCTGGACTGGACGAATCTCTCTGTTCAGTTATCCCCTCCAGTCCTCCAGGGATATCCAGCCCTGGAAGATATTCATCTGTGCAAGTTTTCTGTTGCCTTTTTGTATGTGTCAACACCGTTATTGTTTTTGGACTGTTATGTTTTTCTGTTAATAAATGTTTCTCACTGCAGTTAAAGCACTTGAGTTTGTCTTTTGCCCTGGAGGGGTTTTGTTCTCCTGTCTCAGGGAGGCAGGAATTCATGACATTTATAGAGGATTTATATCCACCAGAGTGTGTCTTTAAGCATTTTGATTCCATGTAGAGTGAATATATGTAACAGATCTGACAGGTCATTTCAGGAGTACTGCTGCGAGCCATTCTCATAAGGAATTCACATAAGGAATATAAAATATAACGTTCATGTCATGGGTGGCCCTCGCGGGCCATTAATGAGATGCTATAGGACAGCTGTGAGTTTGCATATTTATTAACAAAAAGACATACAGTAAATGACAAAATAATCAGCTACGTGGAGCAAAAACAGACTTTTTGTATAGGCGAAGACACAATAACGATATAACACAGACTTTGACTAAGGCTAAGACTAAGGCACAGGATGACAGACTTTGAGCCAAAACACTTACTGAGAACATGAAGGAACAAGAGGATGACTGGAGCCGGGGTTAGGGACTCCAGCCGAACGTTGTACGGAGGCAACGTTATGCGAGGTCGTAGCCCGGAGTAACCTCAGCTGCTCCCTTAAATAGGGCACAACATTAATCAGGCAATGAGAAACTAATCAGTGAAATGTGAATCAGCTGTCACGACGCAGCTCGGCTCTGACAGCCAGAAGTCCCGTCATGACGCTGTCACAATGAAAGCCTTGGAAGGCCATAAGGAAAACACAGGGGAACAGGGAAAATACTGGATGATCCGAGCGCGGACAGAGTCAGCGCTCAGAGTCAGCGCTCAGACCATGACAGTTCAAAATTCATCAACTTAGAATATCAGAGAAGGAAGGACTGAATCGTTCAAGCAGCTTTCTGGTGTCATTTTCTGTTCACATGAAACATGTTCAGTTCTGTACCATAAGCTCAGTTTTTCCTTCATAGAAGCAGTTCACAGTTTCATTACTGTTGGAAAGTCCTTTTATCTTTTATAATGTTCATGTATTTATTAGAGGGTAAGGCCTCACAGCCAGACTCTTTCAAGTCAGCCACTGACAGGAACCATCTTCCAGATCCTTCAAATAGCTCCCTGTGAGGCTCATGTTCAACATCTTTATTATTTATTGGCTACCAACATCCATTTCACTTTTCATCAAAAACATCCTGGAAAGCCACACTGAATGGAAATTGAACTATCCCAACATTCACATGTAATCAGGAAAAAGAAATGCTCTTAACAGCAGCTGAACTGCAAAGATAAATCATAAAACAGCCATGAGTGTCGGTGTTTTTCTTTGACCGATTTAAAAATTCTACACACTCTACTAAACTGTAGGAGTGTGTAGCAAATATAGAAAAAAAGTGCATGAAATATACTTGAGTCTTAAAGGCACAACAGCAAAGTTGTATCAACTGCTACTCTAAAAAAAGTTGGGTTTTTTTATCTCTTAAATATACAATATTTTGCTTATAAATTTGTAATCTATAAGTCCCAAGTATGAGAATGAGCAGGTTTCAGTAACCCTGGCGCCATAGGCAAAATTACAAGAAAAAGTCACAAATTTGAGGGAAAAAATGTGAAAATTTATAAGAAAAACAGTGACAAATTTACTTGAAAAAAGTTGTAAATTGAAGAAAAAGTGAAAATTTAGGAGAAAAAAAGTTGCAAATTTACAAGAAAAAAGTCACAAATTTATGAGGAAAAACTTAGAAAAAGTTTCAAACTGACAGAAACGTAGCAAATATATGAGTAAATAAATTGAAAATTTATGAGAAAAAAAGTCCCAAATTTATGAGAAACAATTGTTTACAGTAAAAAAAAAATGGTGAAAATTTTTGAGAAAGTTCCAAATTTACAAGAAAAATGTCACAAACTTATGGGGAAAAAAATAACAAATTTATGGGAAAACGTTGCAAGACTACAGTAAAAAAAGGGGCAAATTTATGACAAAGTTCCAAAATTACAAGCATTATTAAAAAAAGTCACAATTTTATAAGAAATACTATCAAATTCATGAGAAAAAGTTGCAAGTTTACAGTTAAAAGTAGAAATTTTTTGAGAAAATTCCAAATTTACAAGAAAAATGTTGCAAACTTATGGAAAAAAGAGTCAAATTTACAAGAAAATGGCAAATTTACAAGGAAAAGAGTAACAAATTTATGGGAAAAAGTTGCAAGACCACAGTGGCACATTTATGAGAGTTCCATTATTACAAGAAAAAGTTAGCAAACATGCAAGAAAAGTCAATTTAACAAGAAAAACTAACAAATTGATGAGAATAAGTTGCAAGTTTACATTTTCAAGAAAAATGTATCAAATTAGTCACAAATTTATAAGAAAATGGCAAATTTATGAGAAAATAAGTTGAAAATAGGTAAACGGGAAAAGTCCATGTGGGCAAACATGGAATCCATGGACACACCTGCATGAGAGCCATCAGGCAGCCCACATGGACATGCTGGCTGGGTTAGAAATACTTTCTTCCTCAAGTATTTTTAGATGGCTGCAGTAGGCAACTCATGCTTTGACTCGTATAATAAATATAACACCACGTGAGCTGCACACCAACCATATGGACACCCTGGGTGCACTTCGAAGGGAGTCGTGAGGAAAACCATCACCAAGGGAACCGGCTGCCGCATACCTCAGGCCCACAGCTCCTGTCCTGCAACAAAGGAAATTTATTCAACATTGCATCATAAAAAAGGACGAAAACTCAGGGCAATAAAAGCAAAGTTGTTAACAATTAAAAAAGGCAAGTGTAAAAGACAAAATTACAAACAAAATGAAATAAACATGCTTGCTTCTGTCATGGGCAGCAAGAGTGCGCCCCCTCCTTCCCATTTATCTCTCCTCAGGTCATCACCGCGCCTGAGTGGGAGGATGCACCTGCACCCTCTAAATACGCCATGTTTGTCCACAGCACCGCCCAGCAATTAAAGGGCCACGACAGACAGGGGCGTAGAGAGGTGAAAAAAAAGGGAGGAAGATCCATCCTGCTACACGTTTCTTGCCACCACAGGTGTTCCACCCAGCGCTGACTGCTGCTTGGCAGACCTGTCACAGCTGACAGCTGCAGGTGCGAACCTCATTTATTAAAACCAAGCAAGTCCATTTTCCATGAAATCTGAACTTGACCCATTTTTACTCTTTCAAGGTGTTGCCCTATTAGAAACCCCAATAAAAATACGGAAAGGTTATCAGGTAGATTGAAATTAGAGACTTCTCATCTGGTAAAACCTTGTAAACCTAGAAAATTATGCAATCATATTAAAGCAAAATATTCATTCCTTTATTATTCCACTAATAAGAGGTCATGCGTTTGATACAAACAATAAGCCAGTGTCACTTAAAAGAGATAAAGGCTGCTAACCTTTCTCAAAAGTGGGAAAAACAGACTTGTAGAGGGCAGAGATGATGCTGTGACTGCTTCACATTTTCCTGTAGGTTTGCCAGTCTTCTGTGAAGCACTTTGAAATATATTAATTTGTAGGAAAGGTGCTCTTCAAAGATTTTATTGATACTATATGGTAATACTAACTGCATAAACACCACTCATATTACCTCTATCTGACCTTTATTAGGCAATGTTTTCAAGACTATTCCGATGTTTGAGGAATAATTTACACAATTTTCGGAAATACAGGCAACATTTTTTTTGTGCCGAAACATTTTTACTCTTATCTACTTGTGACGCTTTTCTGGCAATTTTGTATTTTCTCATAATTTAAAAAAAAACTTTTGTCATAAATGTACAAATTCTGATCAGTTTTGAACTTTATGTGACAAATCTGTGACCATTTTCATGCAAGTTTGCAGGTTTTTACCTATAAATTTGCAGCTTTTTTCTGCCTTATTAAAACTGTAGACCAACAATAGATACACTCTAAAATATCAGAAGTGCAAACACTAAATATTAATAGCAACACAGTAACTTAACTATATGGCTTATTCTGCTGTTGTTCTGAGAAGCTGAAGAAAGCAGCAGCAGCACCAGATTTATAATCACAATAGTCAATTACTTCAATAACTGACAGACTAATTGATTGTCAAAATAGTAATTAGTTAAAGCCCTACAATTTGGATAATTTTCCTCATAGCTGAAGGTTGTAACCACATTTATAACTAGAAAAGCACCCAGAGAGTGCATATCTCTGTCAAGGCGCCGTCTCTCCCTGTCTATGTGTCTGTACATTGTGAGGCAGTCCCTTAGTGGGGAGGTATGCGCTCACTGATCACCTCCAAAATCTACTGGGATTGTCTGTATCCCAAGGACCGCCTCTGATGAAAATTTCATCAAAATCTGTCCAGTGATTTTTGATTAATCTTGCTAAAGATGCTTTTTTTTTTTTTTTTCAACTTCCGGCGCCACACGAGTAGCCTGCCTTTTTGCAACAGCGGATCAATTTCTTCCTATTTCTATTTCGATTTACTATCTGGCTCTCTTGCTAATCTTTCTGTTTCGGTGACACCTTGATCCATCACAGATACATAGATCGCCCAAATGTCTCCTGAGCCAGCGGACGGAGCCACTGTTTCTTGTAGGAGGCAGTACAATAGGGACCAGCTGTTAGCACTTAACCGGCCCACGATGCTAACGCAAAAACTCGACATACCGAGAGAAATAAGACAGAAACAGCGTGGTTGTCGAGCAGGAGTAAGACGGCGGGCGAGGAATATAAGGTACAGACCCGCCCTCCCATCCGTTATTATGGGGAATGTACGATCGCTACTCAGTAAAACAGATGAGCTAGCAGCTATCTCCCGCTACGAGAGCATATACAGAGAGAGTAGCTTAATGCTATTAACGGAGACATGGCTAACAGAACTAGCAACAGATGCTAGCATTGAACTGGAGGGTTTCCATGCAATACGGGCAGACCAAACACCAGACAGTGGGAAAGCAAGGGGCGGAGGAGTGATGATGTATGTCAATAACAACTGGTGCAGACCGGGACATATCATGGTTAAACAACAACACTGCAACAAAGACATGGAGTTGCTAGCTGTTAGCATGCGGCCTACATATCTCCCGAGGGAATACTCACACGTGATCTTCATTGTTATTTATGCAAATCCGACGGCGAACGCTGGGACAGCGCGTGATGTCATCCACTCAGTAACTGGCAGGCTGCTGACAGAATACCCAGATGCTCTTCTTCTCATCTCAGGTGATTTCAACCATATTTCACTGTCTCCCATTCTACCCACGTTCACCCAGTATGTCTCATGCCACACTAGAGACAATAAAACACTGGACTTATTCTTTGCAAACACTAAGGAGGCGTACACCTCATCACCACTCCCCCCACTCGGGAGATCGGATCACAACTTGGTTCATCTCCTGCCGGTGTACAAACCCCTAGTGCACAGACAACCTCCGGTCATGCGCACAGTGAAGTTATGGTTTGAGGAGGCAATGGATGCTCTAAAGGGCTGTTTTGAAACCACTGCCTGGGAGCAGCTCTGCGATCCATATGGTGAGGACATCGATGACCTTACTCACACCATCACGGACTACATCAGCTTCTGTGTGGACTACACCGTACCCACCAAGACCATACGGTGTTGCTCGAACAACAAACCCTGGATTTTTTTTTTTCCCGGTTCCGGTTCTGCCGGACCGGTGGTGCCACACGAGTTGGCTGCCCAACCCCTACTATATATTTATAGTAATATGTACATATGTTTACTAGCTGTTCTTGTTTTTTCTTGCCTTCTGATTGTTGCTCTGAGTGTTGCTATCCCTGTGCTGTTGCAATCCTGGAATTTCCCCATTGTGGGACTAATAAAGGCTTATCTTATCTTATCAAACCTGAGATAAAAACACTTCTGAGAGAGAAGAAGAGGATCTTCAGGTTGGGGAACAGGGAGATGCTGAAGTCCGTACAGAGGGAGCTGAGGAGGAAGATCAGAGAAGGCAAGGACAGCTTCAGGAAGAAGATGGAGGACAAGCTGCAACAGAGCAACATCGGCGGGGTCTGGAGAAACCTTAAAACCATCTCTGGGCTCCAGAATACCTCCCCCCAGGCCACGGGGGGCAGGGAGTGGGCAAACAATCTGAGCCTGTTTTTTAATAGGTTTCACCAACCGCCCTCCCCCCAACTGCACAACAACCACTGCTGCCTCTAAAGACATCGAGTCCTGCTGCCCACACCCCACTCCACCAACACCCCCCCAACTCCCAAGACACAGCCCCCCAACCTGACCCTCACTAAGACCCAGGTGAGGATGGAGCTGAGGAAGATCAAGGCGAGGAAGGCGTCGGGACCAGACAGCATCAGCGCAAAGCTCCTCAAGTCCTGTGCAGACCAGTTGTGTGGGATTGTGGAGCACATCTTCAACCTGAGCCTGAAGCTGGGGAGGGTACCACAGTTGTGTGGTACCCTCATCAACATCTTGTGTGGTACCTGTACCAAAGACTTCCCACCCCAAAGACCTGAACAGCTACAGACCAGTGGCCCTGACGTCTCACATGATGAAGACCCTGGAGAGACTGCTCCTTGCTCACCTCCGCCCCCTGGTGGGACCAGCGATGGATCCACTCCAGTTAGCCTACCAGCATGGCATTGGGGTGGAGGATGCAGTGATCTTCCTCCTTCACCATTCTCTGTCCCACCTGGAGAAGCCCGGGAATGTGGTGAGGATCATGTTCTTTGACTTCTCCAGTGCTTTCAACACCATCCAACTGATGATCCTGAAAGACAAGCTGCTGTGCGCAGGGGTGGACCAGCACCTGTCATCATGGATCCCGGACTACCTCACTAACCGGCCACAGTTTGTGAGACTGTGTGTCTGACACGATCATCGGTAGCACAGGGGCCCCCCAGGGAACAGTTTTGGCTTCCTTCCTGTTCACCCTTTATACTGCGGACTTCTCACACAACACTACACACTGCCATCTACAGAAGTTCTCTGATGACTCTGCGATTGTCGGCCTCATCTCCAACGGAGATGAAGCTGAGTACAGAGGACTTATCCAGGACCTTGTGGACTGATGCTATCGGAACTGCCTCCAGATCAACGCAAGGAAAACTAAGGAGCTGGTGGTGGACTGCCGCAGGCAAGGACAACCCCTCACAGCACCAGTAAACATACAGGGAACAGACATTGAGATGGTGACATCCTACAAGTACCTGGGTGTTCATCTGAACAATAAACTAGACTGGTCACACAATACCAATGCACTCTACAAGAAGGGGCAGCGCAGGCTGTTCCTACTGAGGAGACTCAGGTTTTTTTGGTGTACAAGGGGCGCTGCTGAAGACATTTTACGACACGGTGGTGGCATCAGCCATCACTTTTGGAGTGGTCTGCTGGGGCAGTGGCATTACAGCAGCCGATAGGAAGAGACTGAACAAACTGATCAAGAAAGCTAGCTCTGTCCTGGGGCAACGCCTTGACCCAGTGGAGGAGATAGGAGAGAGAAGGATGGTGGCTAAACTGTCATCTCCGCTGGAGTCCGAGTCCCACACTATGCAGGATATACTGAACGCACTGAGGAGCTCATTTAGCAGCAGACTACATCATCCTAGGTGTGCAACCGAGAGGTTTCGCAGGTCCTTCCTACCTACAGCTGTCAGACTGTACAACCTAAGTAGGGCTGCTCGCAGAGATAGCAAAAAAACGTGGCGACCTAATAGTATTGAATGCAAAAGACGCAATAGACTTACACAATGGTCCCCTCCAGTATACAACTAGGACAATATCGGTCGCTACGGAGGGTGACAATATGTATGGGTACATATTGATACTATGTAGGATAACTAAGTAGATGGTTATGCTGTTTATTCCATCTAGCTACAATGCTCCGCACTGTGTGTATATATATTTATATATTTATATGTACATACGTTTATTCGCTGCTCTTGTTTTTCTTGTCTTCTTGATTGTTGCTCTGAGTGTTGCTATCCCTGTGCTGTTGCAATCCTGGAATTTCCCCATTGTGGGACTAATAAAGGCTTATCTTATCTTATCTTATCTTAAAACACTGTAAGATGATAGGGCCTGGGCAGAGGTAAGTAGTTTGATATCTGCATTGTTAAATTGTTGGTCTACCAAAATCGTGGCAGTTTCTGGTTTTCAACAACAGGGTGGCTGGGGTTGGAGTCAGATTCCCAGCCCTCATTGATCTGGCCAGAGTGCTTCCTGTAACGTGCACCACACACAACGATTTAAAAAACACCCTGGCTGTGGAAACCTCCAGTCCAGGTTTTGTGGCTGACTGGGGTTTGAGTAGATTGAGTGAAATGAGGAAGTGGCTGTTAGTGGAGTGAATTGATTAACCAGAGTACCACAGTGTTTTTTTTTTTTTGGCTGCCAAATGGAGGTTGTGCTGCAGACCATGAGGGCTATGTTGCTGATTTTTACAAACCAACCTGATAGCTTTTTTTTTCTGAGCTTTGTTACCCCAGTGCACAGAATTCTGTTTCTTTTTTTTGTCCTTTCTCTGCTCTACTAGCTCTTTGCTCTCCCACACAAACATCTTCTTTTTGATGTTTATTGGTGGTTGGCAAACAACGAATTGGTGCATTACTGCCACCAACTGGTATGGAGTGTGGACTAAAACACTGGCTTAAAAAAGCCAAAAACCTTCATATCCTCCTAAATAAATAACTTTGACTCAGAAAATGTACATTTTACATTCAGAGTTTTTTTTTTTTTGAATAAATCAACAAGATCCAGCTTAACTTCCTTTCTTAAGATTTTGAATAATCTTCTATCCGTCCATCTTCTTCCGCTTTTCCTGAGGTCCGGGTCACGGAGGCAGCAGTTCAAGCAGAGAAACCCAGACTTCTGTCTTCCCAGCCACCTGCTCCAGCTCTTCAAAGAGGGCACCAAGACTTTTCCAGGTCACTGGGAGACGTAGTCTCTCCAGCGTGTCCTGAGTCTGCCCTGGAGTCTCCTCCCAGTGGGAGGTGCCTGAACACCTCAAGTGGGAGGCGTCCAAGAGGCATCCTGATCAGATGCCCAAACCACCTCAACTGGCTCCTTTCGATATGGAGGAGCAGCAGTTCTATTCTGACCCTCTCCTGGTTGACTGAACTCCTCACCCTATCTCTGAGGGTAAGTCCAGCAATCCTACGGAGAAAGCTCATTTCAGCCACTGGTATCCACGATCTCATTCTTTCGGTCATTACCCAAAGCTCATGACCATAGATGAGGGTCAGACTGTAGATTGCCTGGTAAATTGACAGCTTTACTTTAGAGCTCAGGTCCCTCTTCACCACAACAGACTGGTACAACATCCGCATCACTGCAGATACTGCTCCAATCCATCTGTCAATCTCTCGCTCCATTCTCTCCTCACTCATGATCGAGACCCCGAGATACTTAAACTCCTCCACTTGGGGCAGGAGCTTGTCCTCAACCTGGAGAGGACAATCCACCCTTTTCCGGCTGAGGACCATGGACTCGGACTTGGAGGTACTGATTCTCATCCCAGCCACTTCACACTCCGAATAAGACCTGTAGGTCATTGCTCAATGAAGCCAACAGGACGACATCATCTGCAAACAGTAGAGATGAGATCCTGTGGTCACAGAACATGACACCCTCCTGCGTCTAGATATCCTGTCCATAAAAATTGTAAACAGGATCGGGATAAAGGGCAGCCTTGGAGGAGTCCAACTTTCACTGGAAATGAGTCAGACTGGGTATTGGCAATATGAACCAAACTCTTGCAATGGTTGTATAGAGACCAGACAGCTCATAACAACAAACTCGATACCCCATACTCCTGCAGCGCCCCCCACAATAGACTACGAGAGACATGGTCAAATGCTTTCTCCACGTCCACAAAACACATGTGGACCGGTTGGGCAAACTCCCACAAACCCTTGAGGATTCTTGAGAGGGTAAAGAGTTGGTCCGATGTACCATGGCCAGGACGAAAACCACATTGCTCCTCCTGGATCCGAGGTTCGACCAGTGGTTGGACTGTCCTTTCCAGTCCCCTGGCATAGACCTATTCAGGGAGGCTGAGAAGTGTGATCCCCCTAAAGTTGGAGCACACCCAGTCCCCCTTTTTGACAAGAGGAACTACCACTCAGTTTGCCATGCAAAAGGCACTGTTCACAAACTCCACGCAATGTTGGAGAGGCGTGTCAACCATGACAGCCCTACAACATCCAGGGCCTTGAGGTACTCAGGGCAAATCTTGTCCACCTCCGCAGCCCGTCCACCAAAGACTTTTTTAACCACTTTAGCGACCTCAGTCCCTGTGATGGGCAAGTTGTTCCCCTTGTTCTCAAGCCCTGCTTCCTCTTTGGACAGTGTGTCAGTGGGATTGAGGAGATCGTTAAAGTATTCCTTCCACTGTCCGACTATGTGCCCAGTTGAAGTCAGCAGCGCTCTATCCGCACCATACACAGTGTGGACAGGGAGCCATTTGGGAGACCATTGAGGAGACCAGCGTCATGTTTGTCTGACAATGAGGAAGAGAAGTTCACCAGCGACACTGCTGTTGTGGACAGGTAAGTGTTATAAGCTAAATTATTCTTTATCCCTGAAAATTGTAATCAAAATGACTTTTGACCGATCGGTAAATTACAACTGTGCGTCATCGCCACATGAAGATCGTGGCGCACGGACTGGACCCGTGCGCCACGGTCCGGACCGTGAACGCCCCCCCCCCGCTACTCTTCTGTAGCGGATTGCAGATATTATTGCAGATATTTTAGTACAACTGTGCGTAGTAGACCGCGGCGTGCCCCGTGGTCCGTCATGTGGCGATGGACAATGTCCATCCTCTGTAGCGGGGGGGGGGGAAGTTGTTATCCTCTACATTACAGATATTTTAGTATAATTTTTAGTGCACTGTAGGTTATTACCTCCGCCAAGGAGGTTATGTTTTCATCGGCGTTGGTTTGTCTGTCTGTCTGTCTGTCTGTCTGTCTGGTTGCTAGCAACATAACTCAAAAACTTATGGACAGATTTTCATGAAATTTTCACAGATTGTCAGAAATGGGGTATCCTACAGATGATTAGATTTTGGTGGTGATCCGGATCACCGTCCAGAAGAAAACCGCCATTACGGAAAATGCGATTTTCGTGAATAACTACTGAACCACTAATCCTATCATTGTCAATCCAATTGCTAGTCATATGTTTTCATGGTCAAGGAATCTGAAAACGTACACACAAACACTGTATGGGGGGAACTGTGGCGCTTGGCGGAGGTCTGCGCTCTCTGAGTGCTTTTCTAGTTTTTTCTTGTAAAAAAAAGCCACACATTTTTTTTTACGTGGCATGCTTCTTTGTGTGTGGGGGCTTGTTTGTTCATTCATTCATGAATGAATGAATAAACAACCCCCCCCCCCCCCACACACACAGCCCTGAGTGTCACCTTTCATTAGAGCCCAAGATGATGCTTCTATATTGAATCATTCAAAAGTTACAGACGTTTTTCCAAACTGTGCCATTTGGCACAATTTGGCACAGTTCAAAAATGCCTGGGAACAACCTGAGAACAAAGCTGTGTAATATATTCATTTTTTGTGGTATTGTTACAAAATTTTGACCTCAGCTGGATAACACTTGGTTCTACATTTCTGTTGCATTTTCCAGCCTGGATCTGACCGTGTGTTATTTGCAAGCATTTATATCCAAAAAAACACCCAGGCGAAATTTATTTTCTTCAAGTTCAGTATGTTTAGATGACTGTTACTCAGTGGCAGGAGCACTTAGAGAGATTATGACTGTTTTGCCAAAAAATTCAAAGTGTTTTCTTTTAAATGAGACCAACCCCATGAAGATGCTGCAAAGGGTTGAAAAACAGCTTTTGATTTACTTTGGGTACGTTATTTTTTGGCGTTTTTAGGGAAATTGACCAGAGGGCAAGGGGTTAAGTAGAAGCTGCATTAAATAGTTTTTCACCTCGGGACCTCCATGAAGATAGAACTCCAGCGGGTTGTTATCTGGTCCTGGTGCTTTGCCTGTCTTCATGTGCTTTATAGCTTTATTTTGCTCGTGTAGAGAAGGTGGTGTAGACATCCACTAGCGAGTGGGGTGTTGCGGGGTCTTGCAGAGGAGATCACTAGGGGTTCAAAAGTGACTATTTAATAGACTCTCAAAGTGGGACTTCCAACGGTCAAGGATCCCCTTGGTGTCTGTGATAATGGTGGAGCCATTTGCATCTTTTAGGCTGCCCACAGATGATCTGGTGGGGCCAAAGATCTCCTTTGTTGCAGCATAAAAGCGGTGCATATCCTGTTGGTCGGCATATTTTTTCAAATCTTCTGCTTTTTGCCGCCACCAAGTGTTTTGGGCTTTACAAATTCCTCTCTGGCATGCCGCTTTTGCTTGCTGGTGTTTCTGTTGATTCTTTGCAGATGGATCATTTTCAAACGCAAGACGTGCATGGCGTTTAGCCTCTATGAGGTCAGTGATTGTTTCATCATTCTCGTTGAACCAGTCTTGGTTTTTCTTGTGTTTATGACCAATCGCTTCTTTGGCGGCAGCAGTCAATCCATCACGGAGAGTGGTTCATCGGTTTTCAACTGAGGCATTGCCTGGAAGGCTCAGTTCATTCATGTTTCTACCAATGGCCTCTCTAAAGGACTGCAACATTTGGGGATCGCGGAGCTTGTCATAGTCAAAGCGACGGTGAGGAACGTTTGCCAAAATGCGCTTTGGTGGTCGCCGGATCGTAATATTGAGTCGGGAGATCAGGAGGCGGTGATCTGTCCAGCAGTCATCCGCTCCAGGCATGGATTGCATGATGCGGACATCATTTCGGTCTCTTGTTTTTGTGAGGACATAGTCGAGGGTGTGCCACTTTTTGGAGCGAGGGTGTTTCCAGGTCGTCTTCTGGCGATGGGGAAGTTGGAAATCAAATCAACCTTTATTGTCATATTGCTGTACATACAACTGTAGTGCAGGCAAGATGAAATTGCATGTCTCTCGGCATCCATATAAGTAGAAGAACATGATTTAAGACACACTCACACATATCTTCAACCCCACCCCCACCCCCCATCCGTTCACACATCCCTGAGACATACTTGAAAAAACTAACTAACTATAATATACAAATAATGCACATAATGTCCGTAGGTGCAGTAGTGAATATGAGAGATTCTGGGTCAACTGTTCAGCATCCTAACAGCTTGTGGAAGGAAGCTGTTGATCAGTCTGGTGGTTCTGCCTCTGATGCTCCGGAATCGTTTGCCAGATGGCAGAAGTTCAAAGTGTTTATGCAGAGGGTGAGAACGGTCCTTGACAATGTTCAGTGCCCTGCTCCTACAACGGTTCTGAAAAAGTTCTTGGACAGAGGGGAGGGAGACTCCAATTACCCTCTCAGCTCCCTTGACTATCCTCTGCAG
This sequence comes from Pholidichthys leucotaenia, assembly GCA_020510985.1. NCBI lineage: Eukaryota > Metazoa > Chordata > Actinopteri > Cichliformes > Pholidichthyidae > Pholidichthys > Pholidichthys leucotaenia. The sequence goes on from CM035839.1 coordinate 241,085,820, forward strand.
GGCTTTTTTGTCTGACATACTGCAGCTGGAGTACCATATAGCAATGCAGTACGTCAGAACACTCTCCACCACACCTCTGTAGAAGGTCCTGAGGATGCAGATGGGGAGAGAGGCCTGTTTGAATTTCCTCAAGAAGTGCAGTCTCTGCTGAGCCCGCTTCCTGATCCCCAAGGAATTCTTGCTCCAGGTCAGGTCCTGCGAGATCTGCACTCCGAGGAACTTGATGTTCTCCACTCTCTCCACTAAACGGCCACCGATGCTGAGGGGGACATGTTCAGGCTGTGACCGCCGGAAGTCGATAATCATCTCCTTCGTTTTCTCCACGTTGAGCATCAGATTGTTTTCCCTGCACCAGCCCTCCAGGTCTCTCACTTCTTCCCTGCACATTGATTCCTCATCCCTCTGAATAAGTCCCACCACCCTGGTGTCGTCTGCAAACTTAATAATCTGGTTCCCCTCGTGTCTGGATACACAGTCATGTGTTAGAAGTGTAAACAACAGTGGACTGAGTATGCAGCCTTGAGGGGATCCGGTGCTCAGCGTGACAGAGTTGGAGATATTGTTTCCAACCCAGACAGACTGGGGTCTCGGGGCTGCTGGGCCCCGAAACTGGGCTGCACGGTGGCGCAGTGGTTAGCACTGCGGCAGCACAGTTTACCCTTGGCCGGGGGATTGTGGGGATCGTGGGTTCGGTCCCAGCCCCCGACCAACAGTGATCTGTGTGGAGTTTGCATGTTCTCCCCGTGTTGCGTGGGTTTACTCCGGGATTTCTCCGGTTTCCTCCCACATGCCAAAAACATGCATGTTAGGTTAATTGGCTGTTCTAAATTGTCCCTAGATATCTGTTTCCTATAGGCCCTTAGAATAGAGGGTTAGTATTAATGAAAGCGCTTTGAGTGGTCTTTGTGACTAGAAAAGCGCTATATAAGTGCAGGTTAGTTAGTTAGTTAGTTAGTCTCTCAGTCAGGAAATCCAGGATCCAGGGACATGTGGTGGTGTTCAGACCAAGAAGGAGTAATTTCTCCATCAGTCTCTGGGGAATAATGGTGTTGAATGCTGAACTGAAATCAATGTACAGGAGTCTGGCGTAGGTGTCTTTCTGGTCCATTTGGGTGATGACAGAGTGCAGGGTGGTGACTATAGCATCCTCCGTGGAGCAGTTTGAACAATATGCAAACTGGAGCAGGTCATGTGATGCAGGGAGGCAGGCTGTAATGTGTGGTTTGACAAGCTGTTGAAAATACTTCATCACAATTGGTGTCAGTGCAACAGGACGATAGTCATTCAAACAGGACACAACTTGTTTCTTTGCAACCGGTACAGTGATAGAGGTCTTGAAGCATCTGGGAATGATGGCCTGACTCAGGGAGATGTTATAAATATCAGTCAGGACATCCGCCAACTCGCTCGCGCAGTCTCCGAGCACACGTCCCGGGATGTTGTCCGGGTGTTTGTTACAAAAAGGTTGTTTGTTACAATAAGATTGTGTTCGGCGCAAAGACCCAGAAAAAGTTCTCCATTTGCATTGCATTTCCCCATATCATGGTGGCCTATGATGCCTTTCCACAGCTGGTGGTCACTGCCAACTCTGGCATTGAAGTCACCCAGAATAACAAGCTTGTCGGATTCTGGGACTGTCAGAATGGTATGTGTGAGCAGTTCATAGAAGGAGGTCTTGCTTTCAGATGTTTCAGATGCTTTCTTTCTTCAGATGTAAGTGTAGGTGCATACACTGAGATCAGAGTGAGGAAACATGTTTGGGTGAGCGGGATTCGGATGGTCATTATTCGCTTATTGATTGCAGTTGGGACAAGGTTGTGTTGGTCCACAAGCTGGGATGGCAAAGCCTACACCATGGATATGTGGATCTTCTGTATCCTTTCCCTTCCTGAAAATGGTGTAGTTTGATCCAGTTTCCTTGATGTTGCCTTCCTCAGCAAGTCTAGTCTCACTTAGAGCTGCTATGTCGATGTTAAAGTGTGCAAGTTGTTTACATACCAGAGCTGTACGACATTCTGGGTGCTCGCTGCGCCTTTTGTCCTGCAGTGTGCGGATGTTCCAAGCACCCAGGATGAAGGGTTTTGTAATGAGAGATCCAATCGGTGGTTGAGAATCCAGGTGGTGGTCAAGAGCGGTTGAGTTTGGGTTTTTACCTCCGCCAAGGAGGTTATGTTTTCATCGGCGTTGGTTTGTCTGTCTGTCTGTTTGTCTGTCTGTCTGTCTGTCTGTCTGTCTGTTTGTTTGTCTGTCTGTCTGTTTGTTTGTTAGCAAGATAACTCAAAAAGTTATGGACGGATTTTCATGAAATTTTCACAGATTGTCAGAAATGGGGTATCCTATAGATGATTAGATTTTGGTTGTGATCCGGATCACCGTCCACAAGAAAACCGCCATTAAGCAAAATGCCATTTTCGTGAATAACTACTAAACCACTAATCCTATCATTGTCAATCCAATTTCTTGTCATATGTTTTCATGGTCAAGGAATCTGAAAACATACACACAAACACTGTATGGGGGGAACTGTGGCGCTTGGCAGAGGTCTGCGCTCTCCGAGTGCTTTTCTAGTTATGGTTTTGATATGTAGGTCGACCGCTGTGATGGGTAATTGGCCAGCTGTGGCATGCTAGCCAGATAAGTCTGCAGTGTCCGATGCTTGCCCCACCTTTTCTAGGGGCCTCCCCATGTGGGGTGGGCTGCAGGAGTCCTAAATAGGCCAGCCCAGTGGCGGATCCAGCTACCAAAATCCAATGTCACCGCAGAGTTCATTGGAAGGCAATCATCTTAGATCCGCCACCAATGTGTGGTTGCGAGCTAGAGGTTTCCAGTCATACCAAACCTACCCCCGTTACTCGCAGTTCCATCGCCATTGGGCTTGAAGGAATCGTCCGAGTTGAAGACAAAGGCCAATCGCTTGTGAATTTGTTTAAGGTGGTCGTGGCTGCGCGAGGGCCACGCACACGCTCTTGGCCATCAGCCTGTCCAACGCGGTTTGGCAGGCCGAAACGTGTGATTTTCATAAGTTGGCTGCAACGGGCTACCGGGTACTTTGTTTATCAAGGCCCGCCTCTCTAGCACCTGCCCACCAGGCACTGCCCTCATCCGCCGAAGTAGTGGACTACTCGCCGTTGGGGAGTCCCAACCAACTCCCCAAACCACCAATATGCTTTTGTCCTTAACCGTGACAAAGGAAAAATAATTTATTTCCACAAAAACAAAGTAACTTCATCTTTTCTTCCGCTCAGTAATAATAATAATAATAATAATAATAATAATAATAATAATAATAAATTTTATTTATGGGTGCCTTTCATGACACTCAAGGTCACCTTACAGTAATAAAAAATAGATAAACTACATTAGAATAAACATAAAACGTAGACAAAAGACATTGCAACTCAGCGGGGATAAGCAAGCCTGAACAAATGGGTTTTGAGTTTAGATTTGAAAAGTGAGAGAGGATCCCCTAATGGATCGTCACCCCTCATGGATTGTCACCTTATAGTGGTGGGGGGTTTGCGTGCCCTAGTGATCCCAGGAGCTATGTTGTCTGGGGCAGTTTGCCTCTGGTAGGGTCGCCCAAGACAAACTGGTCCTGGGTGAAGGGCCAGACTAAGAACGATCCAACAGACTCTCATGATAAATACTAGAACAAGGATTCAGTGTACCCTGCCCGGTATGGGGTTACCGGGGCCCCACCCTGGAGCCAGGCCTGGGGGAGGGGCTCGATGGCTAGCATATGGTGGGCGGGTTTCCGCCCATGGGACCCGGCCAGGCTCAGCTTGAAGGAGTTACATGGGTCCGCCCTCCAGTGAGCTCACCACCTGCAGGAGGGATCATGGGGGTCTGGTGCTATGTGGATCAGGTGGCGGTCAAAGGCGGAGACCTTGGCAGTCTGATCCCAAGCTTCCTAAACTGGCTTTTGGGACGTGGAATGTCACCTCTCTGGTGGGGAAGGAGCCTGAGCTGGTGCATGAAATTGAGAGATACCGGCTACATATAGTCGGCCTCACCTCAACACACAGCTCTGGTTCCAGAACCAGTCTCCTGGAGAGGGGCTGGAGCTTGGCCTACTCTGGAGTTGCTCCGGGTGAGAGGTGACAAGCAGGGGTAGGTATTCTTGTATCCCCCCACCTTGCTGCCTCTATATTGGAGTTTTCCCCGGTGGACGAAAGGGTTGTTTCCTTGAGCCTTCGGGTTGGGAAACAGGTCCTGACCATCATTTGTGCCTATGCGCCAAATGATGGTTCAGAGTACCCACCCTTTTTGGAGTCTCTGAATGGGGTGCTGGAGAGTGTTTCTCTTGGAGACTCCATTGTCCTACTGGGGGACATCAATGCGCACGTGGGCAAAGACAGTGAAACCTGGAAGGGGGTGATTGGGAGGAACGGCCTGCCTGATCTGAACCCGAGTGGTGTTCAGTTGTTAGACTTCTGTGCTAACCACAGTTTGTCCATAATGAACACCATGTTCAAGCATAAAGGTGTCCATATATGCACTTGGCACCAGGACACCCTAGGTCGCAGGTCGATGATTGATTTTGTTATCGCGTCATCAGATCTGCGACCGTATGTCTTGGACACTCGGGTAAAAGAGGTGCCGAGCTGTCAACTGATCACCACCTGGTAGTGAGTTGGATCTGATGGCAGGGGAGGAAGCCATTCAGATCTGGTAGACCCAAACCTATAGTGAGGGTGTGCTGGGAATGTCTGGCCCTGTCCGGGAGGACTTCAGCTCTCACCTCCGGAAGAACTTCAACCACATTCCAGGGGAGTCTGGAGACATGGAGTCTGAATGGGCCATGTTCTCCACCTCCATTGTTGAAGCAGTGGCTGAGAGCTGTGGCCACAAGGTCATCGGGCCATCTTGTGGTGGCAACCCCCAAACCAAATGGTGGACACCAGTAGTGAAGGGGGCCATTAAGCTGAAGAAGGAGTCCTATCAAGCTTGGTTGGCTTGTGGGACTCCCAAAGCAGCTGAGGTGTACCGGCAGGCCAAGCATAGTGCAGCTCGGGTAGTTGCTGAAGCAAAAACTCGGGCATGGGATCAGTTTGGTGAGGCCATGGAACAAGACTTTCGGTTGGCCTTGAAGAGATTTTGGCAAACTGTCCAGTGGCTCAGGAGGGGAAAGCAGCTCCCTGTCCACATTGTGTATGGTGCGGATGGGGTGCTGCTGACTTTGACTGGGGATATCGTCGGGCGGTGGAAGGAATACTTCGAGGATCTCCTCAATCCCACTGATATGCCTTCCACAGAGGAAGCAGGGCTTGTGGACGAGAGGGACGACTCACCTATCACAGGCGCTGAGGTCGCCAAGGTGGTTAAAAATGTCTTTCGTGGCTGGGCCCCGGGGGTGGACAAGATTCGCCCTGAGTACCTCAAGGCCCTGGATGTTGTAGGACTGTCATGGTTGACACGCCTCTGCAACATTGCGTGGAGGTCGGGGGCAGTGTCTTTGGCATGGCAAACCGGGGTGGTGGTTCCTCTCTTCAAAACAGGGGACCGGAGGGTGTGCTCCAACTTTAGAGGGATCACACTCCTCAGCCTCCCTGGGAAGGTCTATGCCAAGGTATTGGAGAGGAGAGTCCGGCCGTTGGTCAAACCTCGGATTCAGGAGGAGCAATGTGGTTTTTGTCCTGGCCGTGGCACATCGGACCAACTCTTTACCCTCTCAAGAATCCTCGAGGGTTCGTGGGAGTTTGCCCAATCAGTTTGCATGTGTTTTGTGGACTTGGAGAAGGCATTCGACCGTGTCCCTCGTGGTTTTTTTGTGGGGGGTGCTTCGGGAGTATGGGGTATCGGGCTAGTTCTTATGAGCTATTCGGTCTCTGTACGACTGTTGTGAGAGTTTGGTTCGTATTGCCAACACTCGATCGGACTCATTCTCAGTGAGTGTTTGACTCTGCCAGGGCTTCCCTTTGTCACCGATCCTGTTCATAATTTTTATGGACAGGATTTCTAGGTGCAGCCAGGGAATGGAGGGTGTCATGCTTGGTGACCACAGGATCTCATCTCTGTTGTTTGCATATGATGTTGTCCTGCTGGCTTCATCCAGCAATGACCTACAGTTCTTACTGGGATGGTTTGCCGCTGAGTGTGAAGTGGCTGGGATGAGAATCAGTACCTCCAAGTCCGAGTCCATAGTCCTCAGCCGTAAAAAGGAGGATTGTCCTCTCCGGGCTTGGGGCAGGCTCCTGCCCCAAGTGGAGGAGTTTAAGTATCTTGGGGTCTTATTCATGAGTGAGGGGAGAATGGAGCGAGAGATTGACAGACGGATCGGAGCAGCATCTGCAGTGATGCAGACGTTGTACCAGTCTGTTGTGGTGAAGAGGGAGCTGAGCTCTAAGGCAACGCTGTCGATTTACCAGTCAATCTACATTCCTATCCTCACCTATGGTCACGAGCTTCAGGTAATGACCGAAAGAATGCGATCGCGGATACAAGCAGCTGAAATGAGCTTTCTCTGTAGGATTGCTGGACTCACCTTCAGAGATAGGGTGAGGAGCTCAGTCATCTGGGAGAGGGTCAGAGTAGAACCGCTGCTCCTCCACATTGAAAGGAGTCAGTTGAGGTGGTTTGGGCATCTGATTAGGATGCCTCCTGGACGCCTCCCACTTGAGGTGTTTCATGCACGTCCCTCTGGGAGGAGACCCCGAGGCAGACCCAGGACTCGCTGGAGAGACTATGTCTCCCAGCTGGTCTGGGAACACCTTGGTATCCTCTCTGAAGAGCTGGAGCAGTTGGCTGGGGAGAGGGAAGTCTGGGTTTCTCTGCTTGAACTGCTGCCTCCGTGACCCGGACCTCTGGAAAAGCAGTAGAAGATGGATGGATGGAGAGAGAATCAGTGTTTCGGAGATCAGGAGGGAGTGCATTCCAAAGTTTCGGTGCTGAGAAGCTGAATCCTCTGCCACCCATGGTAGTGAGGTGAACAGAGGGAACAGTGAGATGAATGGAAGAAGAGGTTCTAAGAGTGCGTGCATGTATAGAGATGTGGAGGAGGTCCGAGAGATATGGAAGGGCAAGGTTGTGGATGGCCTTGTAGGTGAGCAATAGTAGTGAAGACTCAGGGTCTTTGCAACAGGTCATGTTGACTGAAGGCGACGTCTCAGCTACGGTAGGGTCAGTTTGTATTTATTTGTATTAAAAATATATATCCATATTAATGAAATGAGTAATGGGTAACGCATTTGATCACATTTCAGTAACTGTAACGCATTACTGAATTTTAAACAGTAATTTCATTACACAGCACGTTACTGCAAAATTAGTGGCATTATAGTAATGCATTACTCCCAACACTACACATTTCGACTAACATACCACACCATAAAGCTTATGCCATTCGCCAAGATTGTGCTTTGTTCAGTATTGAATGGTTTCTTTTTCCCTGAATGAAAATATTTTGATTCTAGGCTTGAATGCAAGGTAATATAAAACATTTATTTGACAGTTTTTACAACCCAAGCTTTATATAGGTTGAGAGCAGTTGTACTCAAATCAGTGCAGAGAGTAAGAAAACAAATTTCCACATGCAGGGACAAATGTTTTGATAAGGTAGCTCCCACAGCCCCTCTCACACCCTCGCTGACCCCCACTTTAATCAGTGTGTAACACTTAAGCAATGAGCAATAATGGCAGATTGTCTCATTTTAAATTAATGACAGTGACATTGGAAAGCAATGCAATCAAGACATGAAGTGTCAGGGCGTTTTAAGAGCCACTCTAGGCCCCCCTGTGGATCACAGGCTACTCACGCCGTGCTCTCTACCGCAGTGTAATAAACCTACAGCTGCTGCTGCTTGTTTCTCCCTGCATGGCCTGTTTCATTACTGCTGGCATCCCTGTGAAAACTGCCGGGAATGTTTTAATCTGGAACTGTGAAGAGAACCCAGGACCTTAGTAGTAGTAGATTAGTTTATTTGACAGGGACAGTGCAATAAACATAGACAATTAATCAAAAACAATCAATCTGATGTGTTGCACATAGAGTGTATAGCTATTAGCTAATTTGCAACTCTTGTCCCTGGATGGGCTTTAGAAAAAAGAATCAAGATAAAAATATACACAATAACCACATACATCAATGCAGAAAAATTATAAATACACAATTATAAATATTATAAATATTATAAATACACAAATATAACAGCCTGACTCACCTTTAACATAAATATTATAAATACACAAATATAACAGCCTGACTCACATTTAACACATATAACATAACTCACATTTGCCTATTTCAGGCCTTCCTCCCTCCGTCACTCACTATAAACAAACACATTTATTCCTTCCCTTCATTCACTCTCACTTTGCAGACAAATAATTCATACATGAGTACATTCTTGTTTATTTTTCAGCCAGTTTTTAACATTTTTAGTGAATGTTTTAAAGTCCGTTATTATTTTAATTTCATTTGGCATTGTGTTCCAGATGTGACTGCCCTTTATAGAGAAAGCTGTTTGTCCAAATGTGGTTCTGCGGTGGAATATTTTACAGTTATTGTTAACAGAACTCCTGGTGGCTCTGCTGCTGTCCTGTCTTTGGACGAAACCAGCAAGTGGCTCGGGTGCTGATTTATGGAAACATTTGAACGTTAATTTCAGAAGACAGAGGTCAATGAAGCTCTCAAAACTCAATAGGTTGTATTTTTTTAAAACATTACAGTGATGCCACCTAATGGGCTTTTTGTCCAAGATTTTTAGGGTTTGATTATATAATGAACCTATATGTCTTATTGTGGAAGGGGCTGCTTGAGCCCAGACTGTCAAACAGTATGATATATGAGAAAAAACTATAGAATGCATATACAGTGCAGCTGCTTCGTAAGGTATGTAATATCTAATTAATTTAAAGCAGTTCAGATTTTTTTTTACTGTTTTTGAAATTTTCTTTATATGAAGATTAAATTTGAGTTGAGGATCTAGTACAATGCCAAGGTATTTGAATTCTGTAGCTAAACTGATGTCATGATCATGTATATTAACTTTAAAATGTTGCAGGTTACATTTTTTGATTGAAAAGCACATTGAGACTGTTTTCTGAAGGTTCAGCAATAGATGGTTCTTGAGGAGCCACTCTTGGACATCAACCATACTTGTAGACAGTACATCTGCAGCCTGTGCTGGAGTCTTGGCAGCTGTGTAAATAACTGCATCATCTGCATAAAGTTGGCATGTTGCAGCTGAGCAGTGTAACGGCAAGTCATTAATAAAAATGCTGAAAAGTAAAGGACCAAGAATGGACCCTTGTGGGATACCCATGCGGTTGTTTAAAAATGAGGATTTATCCTGGTGAACTTTTACACACTGTTCTCTATTCTGGAGATAAGATGCAAACCATTCTAATGTATTTGGGGAGAAGTTAAAAGATACCATTTTGGATAAAAGCAAACTGTGGTTTACAGTATCGAAAGCCTTTTTGAGATCTAGAAAAACAGCTCCTACCACATTACCCCTGTCCAAGGACTGTTTGACGTTTTCAATAAGGCAACAATTTGCTGTTTCTGTTGAGTATCCTGGTCTAAAACCAAATTGATGTGGATGAAGAAGTTGACTGTCTTGTAAGTAGTCTATCAGCTGTGTAGCTACAACTTTTTCAAGAACCTTAGATAGGACTGGTAAGATAGAGATTGGGCGGTAATTGCATATATCGTCTTTACTGCCTGATTTATGAACTGGTATGACGACAGCTTTTTTCCAGCCAGATGGAAATGTACTAGACCTAATGGAGAGATTAATGAGATGAGTCAGTGGTTTGATTAATATTTTGCTGTGCATTTTGAGAAAGGAGGTGCTCATATTGTAGATATCACTAGTTTTTGAGTTTGACAGTGTTTTAACAATACCAGCAATTAACTTCTCATTTACCTCATCGATGTGAAAAGTATCTGTTGGGAGTATGGAATTTGTGTTGTTGAGCACATTTGGCAGCACAAAAATTTTTGTTAAGTCTTCCACAGAGCCCACAAAGTGTGAATTAAATTCATTTGCCAAAGTAGCCTTGTCACTGACGGTCTTGCCATTGATTCTAAGTTCCTTTACCCCCTTCTGATCGTTTTTTTTATTAGTTAAGTTATTTAAATGCCTCCATAGGGAACTGTTGTTACCCTTTGCATGATCTATCAGTTTATTGTAATAAGATATTTTTGATTTTCCCAGCTCATGTACCACTTTATTTCTTAAACTTTTGTACACAAGGTGATCATTTTGTAGTTTGGAGGTTAGTGATGTTTTCAGTGCATAGTCTCGCCTCTTCATAAGTTTTCTTATTTCATTATTTAACCATGGTAGGCTAATCTTCTGTTGTCTACTTTTAATTTGCTTTGAAAATTTTTCTATAGACTTTGTGATTGTTGCAGTTATAAAATTACAACAATCATCTACTTCACATGTTGCCATGAGCTGCTCCCAATTTTGATTCTCTAAGTAATGTTCAAACTCCTCATTTTTTGATTTGGGGATAATAAAATTTGATTTGTCAATATCGACTCCCCCAAAATACTGTAGTCGCTTTTTAGTAAGTTTCCTGACAGCAAGAACCATGTTATGATCTGAGAGACCAGTTACAAGATTATAGGTTCTGGTTATTCGTTCTGGTTTATTAGTAAATACCATGTCAATAAGTGTTCTGGATTGTTTGGTTATCCTGGTGGGTCCTTTGATGATTTGCTGGTAATTAAATTTAGTCATGAGGCTTTTCAGTTTTTGTTTGTCTTTTTTATCAGACCAGTTGATATTAAAGTCACCATGAATTATTGTTTCTCTGTTCTTCTCAAGTTGTTTAACCAGATCACTTAATTCATTATAAAAGGAAGAGTTGTGTGACGGTGGGTTGTACACTACTGCAATGTTGAAATTCATTACCGGAGAGAGACATACATTAACAGCTAAACATTCAAGTGAAGTATTCAAATCAACCAGTTGACATTTATATTTCTCTTTGATGTAAATTAAAACACCTCCTCCCCTCCCTACCTGCCTGTCTTTTCTAAAACACTGGTAGCCCACAATATCGATCATATTAGTGTCTATGTTACTGTGTAGCCAGCTTTCTGAGAGACAAAGGTAGTCCAGATTTGAGTCCAACAGCAACACCGAAATCTCATCTCTTTTGGGGATTATGCTCCGTATGTTTAAATGACCGCCGAGGATCCCCTTTGGTTTAGCCTTGGTGTCCCAAAGAACTCGTGCATGATTAACAGTTTGGAAAAATAAATGTTGTTTTTGCTTTTGTACAGCTCGGTTTTGTGCTAACCCAGTGGTCTGCTGTTTAATAGTGGCAGGTCCAGGGTTAAGGTGAATATCTCCTGCCAGAAGTAGCAGAACTAACAGAACTTTAACTGTATATCCTCTGCCATATTGTGATTTTTGCTTAACAGCCATGTTTGCCTTAATTTGGAAGTTTTTGCTCAGGGCTTTTAAAGACCACATAGAGTGTAGGGTGAGATGTCCAAGCCCAAATCCATACAGATAAAACTTTTTAACTTCACCTTTGGTTGAGTTTGTCGGAAAATCCTTCTTGTTGCAGGTCCAGACACACAAAGACAAAACGAAGAGGAAGTAGATAAGTAGAGAAGGCTTATTAGTGGTGCCCATCAGCCCACTTTTTAATCCGGTGGCAGCCATCTTCAGTCCTTCTTGGAAAGAAGGAAAAGGAAAATCTGTGGATAGTAAAATAAATTCTGCTTATATCGCCAGAATCTGATCCGATCGTCCTCGAATCCAGCTGGGCCTCAGCTAGCCAACTAGCCCCTTCCGTTGCTGGTCTCGTTGCTCATAGTCGCCGTAACTGGTCTCCCGTCCCGCTCCTCCAACCGAGTCTCGTCACACACCGCCGCTGCCACCGAGCTCCGCTGAGGTCACGGTAAATCCTCCGCTAGGCACCGCCACCTACCGTCGTCTGCCTGGGTGAAATCTCTGCTGAGCCCCGTCAACAAATAGCCGCTTGCCTGGTAGTATCTCCGCTGGGCCTCGCAGCTGGGCTTCGATTCAGGCTGGTGTAAGGTGGAATGACTGGCGCCAGCATTAAGCTAACTAGCGTTAGCTTAGCAATCGCTTCGGGTAGTCTCGTCGCACACCGCCGCTGCAGTCACAGTAAGTCCTCCGCTGGGCACCGCCGCCTACTGCCGTCTGCCTGGGTGAAATCTCTGCTGAGCCCCGTCAAACAAATAGCCGCCTGCCTGGTAGTATCCCCGCTGGGCCTCGCAGCTGGGCTTTGATTCAGGCTGGTGTTAGGTGGAATGGCTGGCGCCAGCATTAAGCTAACTAGCGTTAGCTTAGCAATCGCTTCAGGTAGGGCACATCAGTGAATCACAAGGAAGCGCTGGAATCGCTGGTCAGTTTACTCACAGTGGCCGGATAAAAGCGATCAAAGGGGTAATCCACCGGAGGTATATCCGATCGCTGTAGGTAGTTATTTAGAGACTGGCGCCAGCATTAAGCTAACTAGTGTTAGCTTAGCAATCGCTTCAGGTAGCATTAAGCTAACTAGTGTTAGCTGAGCAATCGCTTCAGGAAGGCGCAGGAAGTCGCTGGAGAAAGGCGATTAAAGGGCAATCCAACGGAGGTGGCAATTCAGCCCGTGCGTGTTCGCCACGAGCGCCGATCGCTGCAGGCCAGCCACTTTTAATGGCAAAATCAGTGACTTTGTCTCAGCACTGAAAAAGTGTGACCATCCCGGTCGCCATCTTGAAAGAAGGGCTGTGAGAGTGAATGGTTGTCTGTCTCTCTGTGTTGGCCCTGCGATGGACTGGCTGTTCACTGGACTTAGTGAACAGCGTTAACACTTTGCACCCTTGCAAACGCAATCAGTGCAATCCTAATTGGGATTGTTTTACCTTCAGGCTCTCAAGTGGGATTTCCAGTGCCAAAGTGCCTGTGTCTGACCCAGGAATTCAGACTAGATGATATAGGATTATTTCCTAACTCTCACATCAAACTCACAGTCAAATCCTGGTATGACCTATGCCCTCTAGTGGTTGGCTTAAAAGTGTGGCAACTAACACATCTAACTTCACATTAAAGATTTGTTTTGGATATTTTTATCTGCATGTTCAAATGGGGAGAGTTGATGATGACAGTGTAGAAATCCTAAGTCATGTCCCCTCTACTTCCACATATGGGACCTTATATAAATCGAAAAAATTCTCCATTGAAATGAATGGCAAAAGCGAAATTATTTTTTGAGCACAATCAAATTTTGCCACGAGTTACACATATAATGACTGTCAATTTAAAAGATAATTTTCCACTTAATTAAAGTTGTCGGCTGCCTTATAATAATGGAGTAATATTTAGATTTTGTGAGAACACTTCGAGGACAACTCCCATCATCCCACATCACCAAACATGAGCATGGTGGGAGATTACTAAAACTTCACCTCCTGTTTCCTGACCGATGAAAGAAGGATCCAAGAAGGAGAAAAACAACACAAAGGTATTGTTTTGTATTGCGAGAGCTGCAGCTGGTCCAGAGAACTGTTAGTTACTTCACCCTGGGCACTTTTTGAAAACATGACATAATTTAAGACGTCTGTGTTTGTAGTTTTTTAATTTACATATTTTTAACAACCTTATACCTTAACAGTTAGACAACAACATACATCGTTATTTATGTGGAAAATTACCGTTTAAAGTGACAAACTTCGATTGGAATCGAAAGATAATTTTGCTCTTGTCATAGTAGATTTTTCCGATTTAAGGTCCCATGTGCGGAAGTAGAGGGGGCGTGACTTAGGCTCGCTATAGTTACCTCCGCCAAGGAGGTTATGTTTTCATCGGCGTTGGTTTGTCTGTCTGTCTGTTTGTTTGTCTGTCTGTTTGTTTGTTAGCAAGATAACTCAAAAAGTTATGGATGGATTTTCATGAAATTTTCACAGATTGTCAGAAATGGGGTATCCTACAGATGATTACATTTTGGTGGTGATCTGGGTCACCATCCACAAGAAAACCGCCATTACGCAAAATGCCATTTTTGTGAATAACTACTGAACCACTAATCCTATCATTGTCAATCCAATTGCTTGTCATATGTTTTCATGGTCAAGGAATCTGAAAACATACACACAAACACTGTATGGGGGGGAACTGTGGCTCTTGGCAGAGGTCTGCGCTCCCCGAGTGCTTTTCTAGTTTCACTTGTAATTTCTCTCTGCTTTATTCATGTATAACGGGCGTGTGTCCTGACACAGTGCTGTGTCTGACCAGGTGCACACCCGTTCACCCTTGTATACTGTGAGTTGTGTTGTTGGTCTGCACTGGTGGAAGGAAGGGCTCAAACCATGGAGGACTACAGGTTGCAGCTTTAATGGCAGCTCCCTCTGTACAAACCACATAAAAATACACAATCTGTGACATGTCGCCTCCTCTATGCACACAGCCCAGTCCCCTGTTAGCAAGCAAACACACAGGAAACCCTGTAGTTCTTGGGAGCATGTGTCTCTGAAAACTTTCAAAATGCATTCATAAAGTTTATCCAGGAATGACAAAACTGCACATACATAGCCCCATAGCTAACAGTGACAATGTATTTGCACATTATTAGTGATGGGATGGCTGGCTCTGGAGCGTGCTCTGAGCTTCTCCAGCAGGTATTTGGCAAAGCGCGTTTCGAAGCATATATTGCTGCTGTATGTGGTGACATCATTAGCCTCGCCGGCCAGTTGTACCACATGTCTGGGTCAGGAAGCCATTCATGATTTTGCATGGAACATGAAATAAAGTGAGCAGCAATACACACTGGAAATCCCCGTCCCTCACGTTTTGTGTTGTCGATCTTTGACTGTGTATGGGATTTGTCGCAGCCAATTTTCAGATGGAGCCAGCACCAAAAACACAGACTTCTCCCGTTTGGGAATATTTTGATCTCATTTCTCCCATTGGTGCATTTTTCACAAATAGTGGATATTTCTTCCAAGTGGAGGGGTGGTCTCGAGGTACAGCATTTGACCCACAACTGAGAGGCTGGGGTTCAAGTCCCAGCTGGACTATTATTGTAATTTATTTTTATTTGCACAGTGAAGTGTCTGTTGTGTTTCAAAGAGCTTGGATACAACAATAACACATTATTATGCTGTGCTCTGTGAGAGAGTATTCTCCAATGCGGGAGAAATAATTAAAAAAAAAAAAAGAGAGATCACCTTAGTCCAAAGACTGTTGAAAAGTTATTATTTCTTAATAAAAATGGACAATGGATTGGGCAGTGTGGTGGCGCAGTGGTTAGGACTGTAGCAGCACAGCAACTCACCCTTGGCCATGGGATTCCGGGTTCGATCCCAGCCCCTGACCAACAGTGATCTGTATGAAGTTTGCATGTTCTCCCTGTGTCTGCGTGGGTTTACTCCAGGATTTCTTCACTTTCCTCCCACATGCCAAAAAACATGCAGGTTAGGTTAATTGGAGACTCTAAAATGGCCCTAGATGTGAATGTGTGTGTGAATGGTAAAGGGATAGCACCATACAGTGGCTGCTTTATCCATCCAGGTCGATGGCCTGAATTTCCCCTCTGGGGATCAATAAAGTACACAAAATCAAAAAATAAGTAGCACAAGCACATTCACTGTCGTCACCCGAGTTTTATTATTTCTTTTTCCCTTATGATCATTGATATTTCTTAAAAATACACATTAAACCAATAATGCCCTTGTAAAAATCTGCATGTTGTATACTTTTTGTCCAGTAGATGGACTAGTAGAGCAAATGAAGTTTCACATGAGGCTTCATCCATATGAACCAATTTGATGAAAAGCTTCAAGCCTTTTAGAAGGCTTGACCCCATCTTGAAAAGCTTCAAGATGGGACGCATGCACACGCAGCGACCGGCAGCTGGTGAAAAATTCCGTCGTCTGTGTGTGTATTTTTATGTACTTTTATATGTTTTTACGAAATCCTCTGTGTCGTTTCTGCCCTGGAGTGTTTGTGGACTGTATGGCGAAGCGCTCCCTGGTTCCTACAACATGGACTTCCTCCCCTCTCTTGCATTGCTGCTACTTTTCCTCTGGCTCTTTGTCTATGAGGTAAACACGTTTGGCACCATGGCGGGCAGAATACATTATTCCAGGGACATGTTGCTGCATTTAAACACGGTTGATGCAGCGGCTGTGATTGAGCCTAAGCCGCAATGGGTGAGACGTCGTGTTATCCGGCGCTCAGGCCGGGCTCAGGCTCCGATCATTCGGGGCTGTGACCTCGTACCATTATCCACGCTCTTCTCCGGCGTGGGCAAGGCTGGAACCCCTTCGTCTGGCGCCAGCCACCCGCTCATCATTCAGCATCGTGTGTTAGTGTTTTTCCTTGTATGATCATTTGTGTTTTGGCCCCACGAGGCCCTGTTTCTTTGTTCCTTTTCCCTTATTATAATAAACATCGCAAACTCACTGGTCTGCCCTTGGCTCTCATTGTATGGCTCGCGAGAGCCATACGTAACAGTAGGTCACAGCCAAGTGAGTTGCCGGTGGCCGTGAGTTTGCTGTTTTGGACTTTGTTCTTCCCGGTCTGGGTGTCAATGCTGGGAGTATGCCGACTCCCAGGAACCACGCTCGGCACTTGGGCAATGAGCTAGCTAGCGCCCTGGAGTACGTCGACGGGACGCTCTTCACCGCCAGTCTCTACGACGACCCAAACCAAATCCGCTGACACCTAGACTACACTGAGGTTCTTCTCAACAATCTTCCTCGCTATGCCGACCACCCTGAAGTCTGCGCAAGGAGAAAGGACATCGCCGCACAGCGAGAGATACTCCATGGGTTGGAGGGAAATCCCGGCAGGAAGCCGAAGAGGAGGAGACGTCACCCCTCGCTTCGGGATCCCGCTCCTGCCTCCGCTCCGGCCTGGGAGTTCGCGCCGTCCAGAGGTCTTTCCCCATCGGGCGTGACGTCACTCGGGTTTCCCCCTGAGGAGCTGCAGCGGACTGCTGTTAAGACCCGAGACCGAGTGACAGCTGCTCGCTCCGCTGTTTGTCCGCCTGGTCAACCTCAGCATGAATCCCGTCCGGATCCAGCTCCGGGTCGCCGCAAGGGCTCAATCCCTCGCATAGCTGCCTCTCCTGCACCTCGTCAGAGGGGATTTCCCACAGCCTCGTCTCCCCCCGGGCCATCTCCCGCTCTCCCGTCAGCGTCCCGTGCCCGGCTCATTTCGGCTGTCGCCCCCTCCTCCTCAACGCATTTCCCGGTCGCTGTGTGTGCTCCGAGTCCAGCCCTGGCGAGTCCCGTCCCGGAACCATCTCCAGCGGATCCAACTCGTCCTTCCAGGAGGCCCGCTGTCACCATCCAGCGGGGAAAGGGAGGAGCAATGTCCGTTACAGCAGGCACCACTCAACCTTCAGGAGACAGGCAAGTCCAAATTCACCCACACACTCGTTATTGTGATTTGCTCTGTCAGACTCCTGGAGGTGGAGTTCGGGGTCCGCAGCTCCCTGAGCTCCCACCACCTGCTGTGGCTGTAATGATTAACCCCACATCCTCTGTGTCTCCCTCCGCTGAGCGGTCCTCGATGCCAGGCCAACGTCGCTGGATGAGGAGGGGGCCTGCGGTTCTGGATAGCCTGGTTCCGGTTCCGCAGCCACGTCGTGGGCGGAGAAGGAGGGCGGACTGCAGCGTGGAACCTGCGCCGACGAGGAAGCGTCCCTGGGGCTCCACGGATGAGCGGTCCAGTCCAGCAGGTCAAGGTTCTCCTGCCACCATGCCATGTGGGCCATCGGCGTGGGCACCGGTGCCGGAGGACTCGCAAGCTGCACATACCATCATGCCAGCTGCGGAGCCCGACGCAGCTGAGTGGGAGCCTGAAGATGACCTCATGACGCTTGAACCTGGATCTTCGCAGTCCTGGACGGCGTCAGAACCCGAGATCAGGCAAGTGCTTTACTTTATCTTTCTCCTTCTCATTTTAGAGCACTTTAGCCTGTCTCTAGGGGAGATGAGCCGGGTGCAGCCGTCCGCTGCGTCCGAGCTTGTCTCGCCGGGTTCTGGCGCTGCCGGTGATCCTGATCCCGGTTCTTTTCTCTCTCCTGAGCCTTCTCCCAGGGTCGCCGGCGAGGAGCTGCTATCGCCCGCGGTGCCAGAGGTTCCTGGTTCGGGATCGGAGGTCGGTTCTGGTGCGGCGCCGACCCAATCGGGGTCCGACGTAGGTTCTACCGAGACCCAATCGGGGTCCGTCACAGGAGCGGCCGCTGACTTTAGGCCCGGCTCACCCTCATTATCTTCTTCCACAGGGAAGCCGTTGCCTCTCTCTCCCCTACGGGCCTGGTGGTTGAACGATGCGGGTCGGCCGCCAGAGGGTCTGCCGTGCCCATTCGGCTCTTTAGTGCGGCCGCCCGACCCACTGGACTTCCTGTTCGGCGATCTGGTCCGGCCGCCCGAGAGACTGTTTTCTGGCCTGGGATTCGGGTAGGCCGCCTGAACTTTTCCCTTCACCCCTGTTGGCAGTTTGGACGCTGGGTGCGGGGAGACCCCCCGAACTGAATTTTCTTTGCTGTGCTTGTCTTGTGTTGTTGGGTGGGTGCAGCCATGTAAGCCCTTGTAATTGCTTCGCGTTCAGCATGCCTTTTTTTTTTTCTCTCTCTTCCCCTCCTGTTTGAGGGATGCCTGTACTTATTAGATTTCGCCCTTAGGAGTCTTTCCTCTCATGTTATGATCTCCTGGGTTGTTTTCCTTTGAATTTGTCTGTACATTATTATTCTTGACTGTGGAGTATTGTGGGTTTTTTTTCCTGTGCCTCAGTCTCTGTTTTTGCCACATTTATCCTCTGCCTAGTAGCGTTTTTTTTTTTTTTTCTATCCATCCGCATATTGTTGCCTATGGAGTATTGTGGGTTTTTTTTTTTCTGTATTCTCTGCTATTGCCACGTTATCCTCTGCCTAAGTAGTGGTCCTTTTTTTTTCCGTCCTCATGTTGCTGTCTATGAAGTATTGTGTGTGGGTTTTTTTTCCCCCTCATACTCTGTATTGTTTCTTTGTTGATTGCTGATGTTTTTCCTTTTTGGTTCTCTCCCTCCTGGCCTGCACCCCATCCGCCCACCCTAGGTGAGGGGGGGGGGGGGGCTTGGGTGTTACTTGCCGTTCGGAGCCTGGCTGTAAAGGGGGGGCTGTGTCATATGGGTGAGACGCCGTGTTATCAGGCGCTCAGGCCATATTCCTCCTCAGCCCAGCTCTTATTGTGGCAGTGTCTCAGCGGGCTCCCAGCTGTCAAGCTCTACGGGACAGCTGGAGCCCAATTACCTCTCATCAGCTGAGGCGCTGTCAAGCAGTATAAAAGGGAGCAGCTCCAATCATTCGGGGCTGTGACCTCGCACCATTATCCACTCTCTTCTCCGGCATGGGTAAGGCTGAAACCCCTTCGTCTGGCGCCAGCCACCCGCTCATCATTCAGCATCGTGTGTAAGTGTTTTTCCTTGTATGATCATTTGTGTTTTGGCCCCACGAGGCCCTGTTTCTTTGTTCCTTTTCCCTTATTATAATAAACATCGCAAACTCACTGGTCTGCCCTTGGCTATCATTGTATGGCTCGCGAGAGCCATACGTAACAGCAACTGCCGGACTTTATTTTGAGAGACGGACATAGCGGGGGAAAGAGAGACGGCGGAAGAAAGCACGGAAGACGTGGAGGTGTGAAATTGTGCCTGAGGAGACGTCAGTTTGAAAACATTCCTCTTCCTTTGATGATTTTTGGGAGCGTACAGTCTCTGAGAAACAAGGTGGATGAAATTCAAGGGAATGTACGCTACCAGAAGGACTTTAAGAACTGCTGTGTCATGGCTTTCACCGAATCTTGACTTACTGCGCATGACCGAGACGCAGACCTGTGGATTGACGGCTTTGGAGCCCCGCTGCGCTCGGATCGGCAGGAAGAGGTAACGGGGAAACGTCAGGGGGGCGGAGTATGTTTATATATTAATAAGCAGTACTGCACATCTGTCACGGTCAGAGAGCGCATCTGTACACCCGATGTGGAGCTGCTGTCTGTGTCACTACGCCCCTTTTATTTGCCTCGTGAGTTCCCCCAACTTTTCATCACAATTGTGTATATTCATCCGAGGGCAGACGCTGACTCCGCCTGCAGCACAATCTTTGATGTGATCCAGCAGCTGCAATCAATTTGTCCAGAGGCGCCAAACTTCATTCTTAGGGATTTCAACCATGTTTCTTTAAAGAAGACACTTAAAAACTTTTATCAGTATGTCTCCTGCCCAACCAAGCAAAAAAAGACATTGGACCTGTGCTATGGATCCAAAGAGAGGGCCTATAAATCACTCCCCCTTCCTCCTTTAGGATCCTCAGATCACAACTGTGTACATTTGCTGCCCACATATAAAACTGCTCTCAGAAGAGGCAAGGTGGAGATGAGAGACATTGATGTGTGGACAGAAGATTCAGTGCACAGCCTCCAGGAATGCTTTTACTGTACAGACTGGGAGATGTTCACACTGTCCTGTGGGGATGATTTGGACTCTTTGGTGGACGTCACATGCTCATACATGACTTTCTGTAAAAATAAGATTGTTCCACGTAAACGTGTCAAAATATATCCCAACAACAAACCATGGGTTACAAAATCAGTTAAATCCTGCTTACAGAGGAAAGCACTTGCCTTTAAACAGGGGTCTGTTTCTGAGCTACAGGTTGCCACAAAGGAGCTGAAGGCCAAAATTTTAAGAGCAAAACAGAATTATAAATCAGAGTTGGAAAGCAAGATGGCAGCAAAGAAACTTGGTTCAGCCTGGGCCAGTATGAAAACTATTGCAGGCCTTCAGAGCACAGAGCGCAGTAATCGTGTGTTTTTAGATGGTTTTAATTCAGACACAGAGCTGGCTAATGCTCTTAATTGTTTTTATGGCCGTTTTGACTCCTTTGATTTTAGCACTGAAACCCAAGATTTGAAACAGAAACTCAAAGACAATCAGCACTTTAATATTGAGATGCAGGATGTTAAAAGGGAGTTCTGCGCTGTAAAAGTGAACAAAAGTCAGGGCCCTGATAATATATGTGGGCGCTTGGTAAAGTCCTGTGCACATGAACTGAGTCCTATATTTCATTACGTTTTCAATAAATCCTTACAGACACAACATGTGCCTAAGATCTGGAAAGAAGCTGTGGTTGTTCCCGTTCCAAAATCCAGCTGTCCTAAAATGGTGAACGACTTTAGACCAGTTTGATCAGGATTGATCCCAAGATGGCGCCCACAGCGGTCGACATGGTGCTTCGCTGCGCTCTTTGTTTGTTTTTGTTTGTCAATTGTGTGTCTGCTTGCACTTATACCCGTGAAGAACTTTTAAATATCAGGACTTTGACCCCCACGGACCTCCTCCCAGTTTTTCTAGCCCCTGCCGCCGATCTGGTTTATTGTTTGGCTCGGAAAGTGAGACGGCGGAAGAGAGGAAGACGAGCGGGCGCTCTCGTACGACTTCGCAGGAGAGGCTCGCGAACGGCGCTGCCTGGCATATTTCTGTCCAATACCAACTCTCTCTCTAACAAGGTGGATGAACTGAGACTGCTGATGCGTTTTAAGGACCTCGCCTCCTCAGCTGTCCTCTGCTTTACTGAGACCTGGCTCCGGGAAAATATACCGGACAGCGCGCTGCGCCTCGACGGCTTCCAGCTCTTCCGTGCTGATCGTGACACAGAGCTTTCCGGCAAGACCACAGGAGGCGGTGTCTGCTTCTACATCAACTGTAGCTGGTGCTCTGATGTAACGGAAATTTCCAAACACTGTTCTCCTGCCTTGGAATTTCTTGTTATCAACTGCAAGCCTTTTTATTCCCCACGGGAGTTTGCTTCTTTTATACTGAT